>OZ012741.1:65560130-66818010 GCA_963859935.3 Lathyrus sativus
TCAGCTCCTTAGCCTACTTGCCCAAATATGGGTATGGTTCCACTAAGGAACTGATCTGTTTTAGACTCTTTGGTATCAATTTCACATTCAACCGTAACTCATTAGCTGACCTCTTAGGATTTCCTAGCGGGCCCTTTGTGTACACCACCTTCCAGGAGGAGGATATGGATATCGAGTTGGACTATTTCTGGGGAACCATTACAGGAAACTATCACCCTGAGCAAAATGACATGACCTCAAACGAAATACATAACCCCACAATCCGTTACTTTCACAAAATATTAGCCCATACCCTTTTTGGGAAGGAGGAAAATATCACCTTTGTCTCTAAGGAAGAGTTATTCATCCTGTATTATGCTTCGCAGGGTAGACCTGTCAATGTTGTCCCATTCATGATGAGAGTCTTCGAAAAGCTTAACCAGGAACCTCACTCACCTATCTTAATAGGAGGACTTGTCACCATGATCGCCAATGCAATTGGACTTAAATATCAGATGAATAGAGCCATTCAATTCGGCAGCATAAGACTTATGGATAGAGAGTTCTGTTTTAACCAGCGTATTATAGGTAACTTAGGACCAGCGCCCTACGAGTATCTCATTGCCAACGAACCCGTCCAACTCTTTACACTGCCTAACCATGTGCGCGTCAGTATCCATAACAAAGACAACTGGCTGTATGAGTTGAACGAGCCCATAGCCCCCCATCGCCTCATTCTCCACCACAAGACTATGTGTACCACGAAGATGATATCTCTGAGGCACAGGACTTTATGTACTATGAGGATTATATATCCGAAGAAGAAACAAATCCTGAGACCCCTCCGAATTACCATAACTTCCCTGAACCAACTGAAATTCCTAACACTGAAAAGCTAGATGCCGTTATGAAAACCATGGATGAATTCAAGTCTGAACTCACAACCGTAAAGGACGAACTAAAGACATTGCAATTGGATTTCACACATTTCATGGACATAACTATCGAGCAATTCAGATACTTCACTCAGGAGTTCGAAAAGCTGAAGAAGAACCAGAAGGACTGATGCATTTAGATTTAATTTTATTTATTTATGTTTTCTATTGCATTTGAACAATTTTTAGTTTGTACTTTAATTTATGAACTTCTTTCATTATTGTTAAACAATTATTCTGTCTTTCATTAAATTAAATTTCTTTTCGCGTTGCAATATTAATCCAAGTTTCTTCTTCCCGGTCTTAATGTTAGTCTGTTTCTCCTTTATTATGGTTTGCATTGTCTGTTGTTGGTTGCTTAGAACTTTTACACGATCCCTATCAGCAAATTTCTGCAGACTGCAGAATTTGTATCAGTGACAACTGTCACGCTTCTGCCACGACCGTGACGGCCTTGTCACGATCGTCACAATCATTAGACCTGTTATATCTGATAGCAGATCGTGCCTATTTCCCATTCCCTCTCTTATCCATTCAAATCCCTTTCCCTCTCTATTCTGAAACCGCTCCACTACATTCAACTCCCTCATTTACTCCCTCATTCACTCCCTCACCCATTTCTATTCCTCATTTCTCCGAATACAAAACCCCACTGCTCTTTCTACCATTCTTCAAAACAACACAAATTCCACCGCCATTTTCCCCCTTTTGCATCCAGCTTCACTCAATGGCTCGCCAACCCCGTCAACTTCCCGACATGTCCCAGATTACATTCAGAGACGGAGAAAGAGGCGAAAATCAACGAGCCAACTACGTCACATTTCATCAGCGTACCGTCCAAGCCACCTAGTACGTCGGCACTGCATGCCTGACGGTGTTAGGCATTCTCGAAGGAGTAACTTGGATGTTGCAGAATGCAGAACTGTGGCAACTCGTCTCAACCCCGCAGCCCACATACGAGGCACTGGCATTGGAGTTTCTAAGTTCATTCTCTTACATCACTCCCCCGGGCGAAACCAACCAACTCACCAGTGTCGCCTGTTTCCACATGTTCGGCACTGAGTACAAGCTGAACCAAAACCAAATTGCTCAGATGCTTCATTTTCACCACGGTGACAACACTCACCGGCGCGTTCCTTCGGATCAGTTCTTCGAAGCGGCTTTCGCCTTATGGAACGAGTTGACTGGTACCACCACTGATGGATGGGACAACTTAAATGCCACTTACACTCAAACTCCCGCCATCCGGTACTTTCACCGAGTACTCAGTAACACCATCTTCGCTCGGATAGCAATCACAAGGTCAATTCCAAAGAACTCTTTTTCATCCACTGTGTCCGTGCCCCAGAGTACGTGAATGTCGCGTCGTTCCTCCTTGCCCACATTCAAGCGAACTGCGGTCGGGGCTCCAAACCTTTCTATTTCAGGGGTATCACCACCTCCATAGCCTTGGCTCGACCTCGGTGCTCAACTTCAGGATCTTCCGTTGCTGCCCCCGGTTTTACTTGACATCGACTACTGCCGCTCCTCCCACCTCATCAAACTCCGAGCAGATGGCCGATATCACCTGGTGGTCCGTAACTGCATCGTCCACAACATTGTCATGCCTTGCCGCGACCGCACTAATCCTCAGAACCGAGCCACTTGGTTCTTTGATCTCGCGGCACCGGAAGCTCCTGCTGCTGCCACTCAAGGGAATGACAATGTCCCTGCAGACGAAATGGAAGAAGAAATGGACCGCACTGCCCAGACTGACACACAATCTCATCCCCCTCAAGAAGGCCCATCCACTCGACGCTGTCGCCGTCCTAATACTGAGACCACTAATGAAGACATCCTCCTTGCCATCTGGCAACAAAATCAGAACGCGGCCCAGCTCGAAATCCGGCAAAAAGAGCAGCACGACCAGATGATGTCGGCCCTACAACAGCTTCAGCAAGGCCAAGCAAGCCTCGTCGATGAGATGGCCAGCCTCACTGTTCGAGTACAAAACTTGAGCGAATAAGTCTATCATATCGGCGCTTTTGACCTTGCTACGCGAGCTGGACGAGGAAGAGCTCGAGGCAGGGGCAGAGAGTAGTGTTTTCCGTAGCCTCCCTATTGTTATTTTATTCATGTACTTTTATCCTTTTTTTTCTTTTCCTTCCACATTTATATCGAACCAGTGAGGACACTGCTTGATATAGTGTGAGAGAGACCTTCATTTCCATGTACTTTCCCTTTCAATTATCTTAATTCAGTTATTTTCCCTTTCAATTATTTTAATTCAGTTATTTTAAATTCAGCAAAATAAAGCTCATTTATGTACTGTTCTCCGTTACGCAATTTTACCCTGCTTTAGCCAAGCTATCTAAGCTATACAAAAAAAATTTATCACTTCAAATTGATGCATCACTCGACGCACCAAGACAAAGGCCGAGTTGGCGAAACCCGAGAAAGAATTATAACAATACCAATATCGCCTTGACACCTTAGACCTCCGGTTTATGCGAGTCAGTTTCATTACCTACTATACCTAAGCCTCAAGTCCCAACCCAAAATGTAGCCCCTAGTAGTTTATATAAGCAGTCAGCACCACCTTCAAGCACATACCACGTGGAAAGCCGATGCAAATAAGTGATTGGTACAAAGAAAAGCAAAGCAAAAAGAAAAGCTAAGCAAAAAGAAGAGAAAGAAATCCCTTTCCAGCTGGTTCATAGGTCTCTGGTTATGAACTCGGTAGGGCGAATTACGATTTGATCTCCCACAGCTTATAAATAGGACTCATCAAAAAGCGTACCACACTCGTGCACCAGACCCTATGCTAAGAAAGACCAAAAATCACTAACAGGTTATTCCACTACGTGCGTGCAAAGGTAAAGGGCTTAATGTGATTGCGCTAGAACGAAACTGGGTGAAATTGAAAGTGTGGAACTTTACGCCGAGCTACAGTAGCATGATTGGAACCTGCTTGCATAAAAAGAAGGCCTTCGAGCGCATACCGCTTAGTGACATTTCCGTATGTGTATTGTTTTAAATTTGGTCTCTGACATCCCGACTCGACGCCTCAAAAGCTATAATGAAAACAAAACAGTGCGTGCAGTATGATTGCATCATCTAAATTTCTCAGACTTCTTGCTTGAGGACAAGCAAGGATTCAAGCTTAGGGGAGTTTGATAACGCGAAAATGTATATTATAAATGACATGTTTTTCAGTTGTTAATGCTTGGTTTCACCCCTAATTTCGGATTGTTCCGAGTTATTTGTCAAGCGTTTTTGCAGGTATATGAAGATCACATCCTAAATGAACAAGTCAGAAGAAAACAACAGTCAAAAGCACAAAACAGAAGGAAAAAGACCAGAAATAGCAGAAAAGACAGAATATGTGGTTGTGACGACCGTCACAGGTCCCTCACGACCGCGACAGCCGTCATGGCCGTCACAGGGTCCCCACGACCGTCATGTATCCCACGCTCTTCACACTTCTCTCACGCTCGTCACGCAGCAAAAATGAAACAGAATCACGTATCAGCAACGTGCCTATGCAAGCCCATAAAATATAGGAACGTTCTCCTATATTTCCTGACCCTCAACTCCAACTCCTCGAGACTTTTATGGGAGAACCTCAGCTATAAAAAAAGGTGTGCTAGACCAGAAAAGGGGGGCCGCATTGAAGGTAACGAAGTGCTGCCAAATTCTACTTACAAAGCCAAATTTGAATTCTGTTGTTCTTGTCTGTATTTCCTTTTCCTTTAAAATTCTGTTTGTACCGCTTTGTCTATTTACAGGTTCTTATTATTAATTGATTTCCATTCTCCATTATAATGCATGTTTACTCATTCTGCTGCTTTTATTTAATTAAGTTCTTTCTAAATACCATGTCTAGCTAAACTGCATTAATCGGTATATAATAAATTAGTAGGACGGGATTCGATAACATCCGGTGTTTTTCTGCTTTTCAAACATGTTTTTGGCCGTAGTTTTTAATTAAAAGTTTTTAAATAAACCTTCATCACGAAAGCGAGAAATTATTTACAGTAGTTTTGTCACGACAGTGGGAAATTCATTAAGGCTCGAACCGGCACACGAAAGCTGGGGTTCGAACCGGATCGTAAAAACTAGGCATTTATTTTAAACACGGTGAAAGTGCTTTAAAAGAAATCAGAACTTAATAGTTTTCAAAAAGCGATTTTAACCCAGAATGGGATGGCGAAAGCATACATTTCGTCTTAGAGTTGCGACTAGCATCAACAACCAACGTGAGACAAAAGTCTTTAAACGATTATTTTCTCCTGAAAACTATTTTGGAAATATTAAACCGCACCGGTGACTTGTCAAATCCTCGAAGAACTAAAGTATTGCATACCGATTTCCCTTATTATTATTTTAAAAACCTTATAACATTTTCTTAATTTAGCCTTTAATTTTGCACTTACTTCCTTAAAACCTTTTCCAACCTAGATAAACATAGTTAACACCCGATAACACTAGATTGATTACGAGTCCCTGTGGGATCGATATTTTATTACTACGCGATAGACTGTGCACTTGCAGTTAGTTCAGTTAGACTCAGAAAGTCGTGATCAGTGCATCATGCATTCATATGCATCCGAACTTCGGTTCAGGACCTCGATTACTTTGGCTTCAATCCCATTGTGCAGATGTGAAGTGTTTTGATGTGCTCCGATTCTCTAGTAGAATCAATCCTATTGATGGGGATCTATGGAGGATTGATGGTCCAGTGTCCATCGCGCTGTGATGATCGGTACCACATGCATTGAGTCTTTTTGCATTTGCATTTATGAGTGATTTGGAATAATTTATGATGTGGTGGCCTTTGAGGCCTATTGATGAATATGATGATGTTGAATATGACTATGAAGCCATTTTATATGTTGATTTTCATACATTGATTATTATGAATCGTTTTACTCACTCTGCCTGTTTGAATGTTACCTCGACATGGGTAAAATGCAGATGACCAGGTTTAGCCGTGGATGTCGATGAGGACTTTTGAAGTTTTGAGTAGTTGGCCTTTGGCCAACTTAGAGGGTCTTGCTCTGATAGTGTAACATCAGGTTGGGGTCTTTGATATGAGCTATGTTTTATTAAGTTATTTTGATTATCTTTCCGTATAAGAAAAACTTTGGATTTTGCCTTGTGAGTTCCGCTGCCTTTGAGCAATTTTTGATATCTTTTGGGAAAACCGGTTGTACACGGAGCATTGACTTATTTTGAGTTATTGAGAAATTTACGCCATTTGAGGTTATTTTTATTGAGTTAAATATTTTACTCTGATGACTTTGAATAAATGTGCCTTTTAATTGTGGGGTAGAAAAGGGTGTTACATTAGTGGTATCAGAGCAGGTCGGCCCGTCCGGCCAAGTCGTTTAATGTTATTTGTTCCCTAGTACGCGACATGTGTGTGAAAACACTGTTGGTACACGTTCATTTTCTAACCTTTGTCTGCAGAAGTGGGAATGAAACAAGTGGGGGAGAAGCTTGTGCTTCTTCAGGATGCTTCAAGTGTGGAGTGGTGGCTCAGTGTGTCGATGAACGCTCTTATAGTTTGGTAAAGATGGTTTATGCCTCATCATGATTTTTTACTGTCTATTGACAAATTGAGGAACTGATCACCCTTAATATCTTGTTGATAGTGGGCGAAGTCATGTTTGATGGGATAGACGTATCTTGCAAGCTTAGATGACGTGGGCAGTGAATTGCTTTGAGTTAAGCTAAATGCTTATAGATTGTTTTGATAAGCCGATGCAGGATGGTGCTGAGATGTTTATCTTGATGAAAACTTTGAGTGTTAATGAAAGTGGGGAAGTTGGTGGTTTGCCAATTAATTGGGATTGCCCAGAAGTTTTCCTAATGAGATATGTGATGCACCTCCGGAACGTGAAGTGGAGTTTGTGATCGACTTAGTTCCTGGAACTAGTCCGATATCGATGGCTCCATATAATGTGTATGCATTGGGATTGAAAGAGTTGAAGAGTCAACTTGAAGATTTAATATTTTCTTCAGAAGAGATTCATTCGTTCGAGTGTGTCACTGTGGGGTGCACCTTGTTGATTAAGGAGAAAGAAGGTTCTGTGAGTCATTGTGCAGATTTTAGACAAGTGAACAAGGTGACTATCAAGATAAGTGTTCACTTCCATGGATTGATGATTTGATGGATCAGTTGGTTGTTGCAAATGTGTTCAGTAAGATAGATCTGAGATTTGGGTATCATCAGATTCGCGTGAAGGGTGAAGATCTCAGAAGACTGCTTTTAAAATAAGGTATGGGCATTATGATTATTGTGTGATGCCATTGGGTGTGACTAATGCACCATGTGTATTTATGGAATATATGAACAGGATTTTCCATACTTATTTGGGCAAGTTTGTGGTTGTGTTTATTGATGATATTTTAGTATATTCGAAGAGTAAAAATGATCGTACTGAGCGTTTGAAAGTTGTGTTATAAGCGTTGAAAGAGAAGTAGTTGTATGCAAAACTGTTAAAGTGTGAGTTTTGGTATAAGGAAGTGAGTTCCTTAGTCATGTGATCTCGAGTAGGGTTATTGTGGTTGATATGTCGAAGGTTGAAGCTGTACAACAATGGGAAGCTCCAAAACCTGTTTTTAAGATTAGAAGTTTTATTGGGTTGGCAGATTATTATCGAAAATTCATTGAAGGATTTTTCCAAGTTATCTTTGCCATTGACGCGGCAGACTATAAAGGTTCAAGCTTTTGTTTGGATGTAAAGTGCGAAGAAATTTTCACGAGCTTCTGAGAAGGCTGACAACAGCTCATGTTTTGATTTTGCCGAATCTGGCAGAACTATTTGTTGTATATTGTGATGCTTTGTTGATGGGATTGGAAGATATGTTAGTGCAACATCAGAGAGTTTTAGCTTATGCTTTAAGGCAACTTAAAATGCATAAGAGGAATTATTTGACGCATGATTTAGAGTTGGTTGTTGTTGTGTTTGTGTCGAAGCTTTAAAGGCATTATTTGTTGGGCTCGAGATTTGAGGTGTGTAATGATCATAAGAGTTTGAAGTATTTCTTGGATCAGAAAGAATTGAATGTGAGGCAGAAGAGATGATTGGAACTTCTGAAGGATTATGGTTTTGGTTTGAACTACCATTCAGGTAAAGCAAACATGGTAGTTGATGCATTGATTTGGAAATCTTTGCATATACCGACGATGATGGTAAGAGAGTTAGAACTGATTGAGCAATTTTGGGATATGATTTTGGTTTGTGAAGAGTCTTCATATGGAGTTAAGCTTAGTATGTTAGAGCTTACTAGTGTTATTCTTGATGAGATTTGAGAAGGTGAGAAATCTGATTTGAGTTGGTAGATCGGTTGAATTTGATGAATCAAAGTTGAATAGTTGATTTTCAAATTAATAAAAATGGTATCATGAGATGTCGTGATAGAGTTTACGTTTCAGATATTGAGTTGAAAAAGAGTATTCTTGAAGAAAGAAGTGGTTGCGGTTGTGCATAATGGTTAGACTTGTCAGAATTCGAAGATTGAACATCAGAGACCGTTGGACCTGATGCAACCGTTGAATATTCCAGAGCGGAAGTGGGATAGTATTTTCAGGATTTTGTGTCGGGTTTGCCGAAGACTGTGAGAGGGATATGATTCTATTTGGGTGGTTGTGGATAGATTGACTAGATCAGCTCATTTCTTACCAATGAGGATTAATCATTCTATGCTGAAGATAGCTGAGATGTATATTAAGGAAGTTGTGAAGTTGTATGAGATACCGTCGAGTATTATGTCTGATAGAAATCTGAGATCTTCATCAATGTTTTAGGAGAGTTTACAGACGCTTCGGGTGCCATGTTGAGATTGAGTTCTGCCTATCATCCGCAGACGGTGGACAGACAGAGAGAATTATCCAGTCTTTAGAGGGTTTGCTGAGGGCTTGTGTGTTGGAGCAAGGTGGATCATGGGATAGTCATTTGTCGTTGATTGAGTTTACCTACAATATCAGTTACCATTCTAGTATTTGAATGGCAATGTATGAGGCTTTGTATGGCAGGAGGTGTAGAACTCCTTTGTGTTGGTATGAGTTAGGCGAGAGTGTTGTACTCGGACCTGAGATTGTGCAAGAGACGACTGAAAAGATCAAGAGGATCCAAGAAAGATGAAAGTTTTGCAGAATCGTCAAAAGAGTTACCATGATAAGAGGAGGAGAGAACTTGAATTCCAAGAGGCAGATCACGTGTTTCTGAGAGTTACGTCGGTAACTTGTGTTGGCCGAGCTTTGAAGTCTCGAAAACTCACACCGTACTTTGTTGGTTCGTATCAGAGTGGATTTGCGGAAGCATAGGAGAAGTAGTAGGTCGGACTGCTTTACCGCTGTCGTTTGTGAATTTGCATGATGTGTTTCATGAGTTTCAGTTGAGAAAGTACATTCTAGATCTATCGCATGTGACTCAGATGGATGATATACAAATGAGAGATGATCTGACTGTTGAGGCGTTACCTGTTCGGATTGATGAACGAGAAGTGAAGCAACTGCGAAGTAAAGAGATTGCCTTGGCAAAGGTAGTTTTGGGAGGACCAGCTAGAGAAAGTTGGACTTCGGAGCGAAAGGATCAGACGAGGGCGAAAATTCTTTTAAGTGGGGGAGAGTTGTAACACCCCAAATTTTATTGGAATATTTATTTAATTTATTTAAATAAGAATATTCGTATTTCGATGATTTTCGGTGGTTTTGTGAAATATTGGAAATTAATGGAATTTGGGTTATTTATTTTGAATAATAGTATATAATATGAGTAAATTAATATTATTATTAATTAAAATAAATATAAGTTGGATAAGGGCAATTTGGACAACTAAGAGGAGTTAGTGAGGGTATTATGGGAAAAGCCCAATTGTGAGGCTCAATGCTATGTTTAACAAAAAGGAAATTGTGAGGAATTAAGATTCATTTTGTTAGACCGTGAAAAGAATTGAGGACATAGCTCTGAAGAGGGAGATTGGAGGAAAAAGCTTCGAAAGGTTCTCTGAAAGATTTAAGAAGGCTTTGAGTCGACAATTAAGGTATGTGGAGTATTACCTTCATGATTTTCCATGTGTAAATTCAATGTATTTATGGTCGATTTAAGGTTTAAGGGTTTTGAGGAGAATTATGAGAAAAAAGTATTTTTGGCCTTCGTGACTTAAATCTATTATTGTGAATCTAACCGTGGGAATTCATTGGGGTAAAAGGGAAACTAGACCTTCGTGGCCAAAACTATGATTTGTCATTTGTCTAAACCTGAAGGGATAGGAATATTAGATAGTGAGTAATTCTAATGAGTATGGGTAATCGTAAGGAGATTTGTGATTTAGGGTGTGAACATGATACGGGATTGGCCTAACAAACCGTAGGTTTTGTGCCTTTATCGCCGTAAGACCTTAGGGATGTTTTGGGAGCATTGGGGAAGTGAATCGTGTGGACATTTGGGTGGATTTAGGTTCTGGTGCGTATGCAGAGTTTGTTGTCATCGCACGGTTCGCCTAGCGAATAATGCTTCGCACAGTGAACAATTTTGTTCCCAGGCTCGCCTGGCGAAGAATCCTTCGCACAGCGAAGAAACTCGCCCTAGACTCGCCTAGCAAACTTGCCAGCAAACGTAGAGTTTCGCGAATTCTGATTTTGTGCAGTGATGTCTTGATGTTTTGATGTTGTGATTTCTGTGATGAATTAACATGAGCATAACTGGGAATTCCATGTGATTAATAGGCGATAGTATGATGATTACCATGAGCATGATTGTGAATTCTATGTAATTAATATGTGATAATATGATGAATTAATGAGTATGACTGTGAAATCTACGTAATTTGTACATGATTATATGATGATTTTCTATGATGATTATTATGATAAGCTATGATGACATAATGTATGATGATTATTATTGTGATGAGTTATGATGACATGATGTATGATGATGATTATTATGATGAGCTATGTTGATATGATTTTTATGATGATGATTATGATGAACGATGATGCACCTATGATGTTATTATGAGGATGATTATTGACGTGTGCATCATGCATTCATGTGCATCCGGACTTCGGTTCAAGACCTCGATTACTTTGACTTCAATCTCATTGTGCGGATGTGAAGTGTTTTGATGTGCTCCGATTCTCTAGTAGAATCGATCCTATTGATGGGAATCAATGAAGGGTTGATGGCCCAGTGTCCATCGCGCTGTGATGATTAGTACCACATGCATTGAGTCTTGTTGCATTTTCATTTATGAGCGATTTGGAATAATTTATGATACGGTGGCCTTTGAGGCCTATTGATGAATATGATGATGTTGAATATGACTATGACCCCATTTTATATGTTGATTTTCATACATTGATTATTATGAATCGTTTTACTCACCTTGACTGTTTGAATGTTACCTCCACGTGGGTAACGTGCAGATGACCAGGTTTAGCCATGGATGCCGATGAGGACTTTTGAAGTTTTGAGTCGTTGACCTTTGGTCAACTTATAGGGTCTTGCTCTGATAGTGTAACATCGGATTGGGGTCTTTGATATGAGCTATGTTTTATTGAGTTGTTTTGATTATCTTTCCGTATAAGGAAATCTTTGGATTATGCCTTGTGAGTTCCGCTGCCTTTGAGCAATTTTTGATATCTTTTGGGAAAACTTGTTGTACACGGATCATTGACTTATTTTGAGTTATTGAGAAATGTACGCCTTTTGAGGTTATTTTTATTGAGTTAAATATTTTACTCTGATGACTTTGAATAAATGTGTCTTTTAATTGTGGAGTAGAAAAGGGTGTTACACAAAATATCATTTTTCTTGCCAAATCTAGCTTCGTTAAGACTTGACAAATAAGATTGTTGGTTTTTTTTTTTTTAAAATATGACCCTTAAAGCAGGTCTCAGCTTCCTCACCGCGACAACGATAACTAGTGTTAACTTCTCAATCTTTTAATAACGTGCTTCAGCGCCTCTGAACACCTTGCTTACAAAATACTCAGAATTTTCAGAATTTTCCACTTTGTATGTCTTAATGGACGAGAATTGAGCACATCGCCTGATTTATGGCTGAGAAATAAAGTAGTTACAACTCCTCCTTCGGGCGAATGAGAATAAGAGGTGATTCTAAGAAAGGTTTCACCTTTGAGAACGTCTTTTCGCACTCAACAGTCCATTTAAATCTCTCTTTCTTCTTCAGGGCAACAAAGAAAAGGAAATCTTTTTCGCCCGTGCACGAAAGGAAGCAAGATAAGGCGACGAGGCGACTTTTAAGTTTTTGCACTTCCTTGACATTAGTTGGGCTTTTCATGGCGATAATTGCTTGACATTTATCCGGATTAGCCTGAATGATTCTTCTCGTCAACATGAACCCTAAGAATTTTCCTAACTGAAATCTGAAAGAACACTTGCTTGAATTGAAGCACAAATCGTATTTCCTAATTGGCCGCGTGAAATCCTCCCGCCCTATTTAAGAGGAGAAAAGGACCTCCGTTGATGAGAAAGTAGATGACATGATAGTGAAAATTGTCAAATATGATATGCCACCTTCCTCCGCACCACTAGTTTAGCATAAAGGTGGATGAAAATGCGATGTCTCACCATTTTAATGTCAATTTCAAACATATCAAAAGGGATCACGTGAACAAGTCAACCTTTCTACAAAGACCAAAAATAAAATTAATATTTAGTCTTTAATTATTTTAAAAAAAATTGTGAACAAGTCAACATTTCTACAAAAGACCAAAAATAATATTTAGTCTTTAATTATTTTAAAATTGTCTTATTCATTAGAAATGCCTAGGACACCAGACGGCCAGTTTGATAAATATATTTGTACTGTAGCTCTTAATTTCATAATCCTAATTAAACTTCTAATTAAAATCTATAAATATTCTTGCCATTTCAAATTATATATATTATAATTAAATATATTTGTCTCATTCTAATTAACTTCTACAAATTTTCATGTCATTAAAATTATACATATACTTCAAAATTATCTTTGCCAATTCAAATTATATATATCCTTTTGTAATTAATTAAATTTTTGTCCCCAATATTAATAATTCTAATTAACTTCTACAAATTTTCGTCATTAAAATTATACATATACCAAAATTATAATATTACATAAAGCTTTTCAAATGCTTAGTATGATAACTACAAAATGTACATATACTTTTTATTTACATTTATAATTGAATATCTACATAATAAAAATAAATTTGAAATATACTTTTATATTATAATGAAAAGTATATACTAATATTACTTTAAAATATAGTTATATCTTTTTGTTTTTATTAAAAAAAATTAATTTATCTAATTCAAATAATCTAATCTTACATATATTTCAGGAATATAAACAAAAAAAATAACTAAAATCTAAATAAAAGCTAAACAAATATAATAATAAAACATATTTTAAGAAAGACACGTATTCCGATTTTTTTTATTAAAAATATGTATTATAACAGTATATCAGATTTCCAAACGACAGAAAAAATTATGATTAAAACAAAAACTTGAACGACAAATTGAAACTCTCTCCCGCAAAAGAAGTTTCCAGAAATAAGGGCAAGCCATATCGAAGCCATATCGAACGTTGATGAGCGAGATTTCAGAATCGAAAACAGTTATAAAACAAATACAAAGTAAAAAAAAAAAAGCAATATCAAAATATAGTGATATTGGATATAAAAAAAGTGAGATGAATGTTTAGGATCAGACTGACGTGCAAATTATCATAATTCAGCAGAGCTAGTGCCTCTGTCTGCGTTAATATCATCATTTCCCAAAACATCACATATTATAAACAATAAACCAAAATTTCAAAATTAAGAACGAAAACAAACTGAATCGATGATGATGCCTGAGGGTTTGAAGGTGATGGTGCGGCTAGGGTTTACGGCTGATGAGGGGGCAGTGCGTGTGAGAATGAGGCAAATGGAGGCTTTAAATAAGGGAGATGCTTGTTGTTGGGCTGCAATAGTGGGTGAAGAATTTCGGCCCAATAAGTTTTTAAAATAAGCGATGACCAATTTCTCTTGTGTACCCCGACGTTAGATTGATAATATTCTAATGGTAATCAAAATGTTTAAATTATTATTATTATTATTAATGGTAATCAAAATGTTTAAATTATTAATTTATATTCTCTAACACCTCCATTATTTTTGTTTAGAATAACAACAATAAAAATCGCAAAATGGAAAAGTAGGATGGGTACCATTATTAAGGGACACAAAATTGTTAAAATAAAATAATCTAATAAATCAAATACCTGAAAGGTTTAAAATAAAAATTAATTAACAATTAGCTCATCTAAAATTAAGATTCTTTATTAATGAAGAAAACATTTACATAGTTGTTTCGGACTGGTCAAATGGCTGAGCATGTCTCAATCCACTTCTATGTTCAAAAAGGTCCAATCACCTGAGTTCAACCTCGTTGAGGGAGAGTTTACCTTTTTGCCCCTCCAACAGGGGAGACTTACCTATTTACCATTGGTCGCATCGCTCCTCCCCATCAGTCTCTGTCTGTCACACACGGTTCCACCATCCAGAAATAGCCAAGACGCTTGTGCCCGTGATTGTACCCCTGCTCATCACAACGGCTAGTTACGGGCACGTCTGCGTTGGGGCATTATGAAAACCCTCTCACTTGAGAGGGTCATGCTTGTTTTCTTACTGTAGCATCAGAGTGTCTTGCAGGTACACCCCTTTCTCCTCTTTCACACCCAGCATCACAGACATTCGTCTTCTGCCCATCTCAGATTTTTGTAAGATCAATAATATATCAATGAATTATAATGAAATTAGGTTTCTCAAAATTTGGAATAAAGAAATATGCTAGTAATAATAATTATATTATATTAGAAACATTAATGCATTATATTTTAAATAGAAACGCATAGTCAATGATACTACAATCTTGCATGAGAAAAATTAGCAATAACTTAACCTAAATAGTGCCAATGCATATTATAAATAAATGAATAACACAAACAAAATCTCAATTTGTAGACAACACAATGATCAAAAAATTTAAAAGATTGTTTGTGTTGCTGATGAATGAAGAAAATGCATAAACTCATAAATCAATTTTTAAAAAGTATTTCTTCGTATGTGTTCCTGAAATCCAATCACTTCTCAAACTCAGACACACATTCTCTTCCAAAGCAGTCATTTTTATAAAAGGAAAATGAAATTCATGCTTTATGTTTTTCTGCCAAAGTCCATCATTCTCTCATCAACCTTTTTTTCTGCTATGGCGACAACACAATGATCAAAAGATTTAATCAGTCAAAAGTTAAGCCAAATCCAACAATATCTACCATAACTAAAAAGGGCTCTGATCCTCTTTTTTTCTCTTTGATTCCATTTATGGTTTTTTGTTACCAAAAAGATTTTTTCTGTTGTTGATGAATGAATAAAACGCAAAAAAAATCATAAATCACTTTTTAAAAAGTTCTTCCTCTTTCATAGAAGAAGAAAAGTCTGAATCGAAAGGGAGATGAAATAGCGGAACTGGGTAAGTATCTCGCCATCGGTGTCACTGGAGATAACTAACCAGCGAGTTCTATGAGAGGAATAATTAGGGTTGAAGAGTTAGGTTGTTTGGTAGGAAGATTTGAGGAGAAATATGAAGGAGATGATAGCAAGTTGTTCATGAGTATTCTTATATTGGTAAGAGTTAGGGTATTGGTAACGTAAAATTGTAGGCTAAATTAAATATAAAATAATTAAGAATGCTAGAATGAAAGGATGTAGTTAAAATGATGGGTAAGGACATAAAAGAAAGTGAGATGTGAAATTTCGTAATGGGCATAAATAAAATAATGGTGGGTATTGATTTTCTTATTTAGATAGTAGATTTAATAATAAAATAGAGAAAACGATTTACAATTAAATATTAGGAGTAATGAAAATAATTATAATTAAAAAATAGAATTAACATAAATAAATTTGCAAATATAAATTGAAATGAGTAATTTATTTTAGAATTTTTTTTTAATTTCAAATAGATTACTGGTAGGACGGATGGAGTTTGTTTTTTTATAAAAAAATTTAATATGTTTTTGTTAATATTTACTTAGTTTATATTGTTTATTCATTACAACAATCCATAAAAACTAAAATGAATGGTGAGTAAAATCAAAGTCAAATATTTTTAAAGTAAAATAAAAAAGACAAATATTACACAAATTTAGAAAACCATACATTGTCATAAATTTGTATTTTGACTGTTGCAATTTGTTTTGTAACTTTAACTGTTTCTTTTAGAGCATTTTGACAATTTGGATTAGAAACCTCAGTTTTTAATTTGAAGTATGATTTTTATTCCTTTTTTTTTTCCTGCAATGTAGGTCTATACTTTTCAAGTACTTATCGCTTATTCGTAGGATTCTCCCTTTAGGAGATATCTCTTCGACTTTGTATGCATTATTTGTAAATACTTGTATGATTCAAAATGGCCCCTACCAGTTTGAGACCATTTGCCTAAGATTCGATCTTTCTTACCCATTCATAGAATCACCTTCCAAACCAAATTCTCTAAAGTGAAGGTCTTCACCTTGACCTTTTTGTTATAAGCCTTAGCCACGCATTCTTTTTGTCTTATTAGAATGTTTAATGCAACAAGCCTTTCTTTGTCTAAATTTACTAATTCATCCAACATCATACCCCAATAATATTTAGTTGGTATTCCATCTTGTCTTTGTATCCTGCCTATAAGTAAGTTAAAATGGTGTAGATTTGGTCGAATATTTAAGGGAATTTCAACAAGCTCATAGCACTTGGTTTAGCGCTTTATGCCAATTATTTGACTTTTAACCTATGTGCTTCTTAATTAAACCAATTATGGTTTTATTGGTCGGTCTGATCAGGCCGTTGGCTTGTGCGTGATATGGTGTCGAGGTTAACAATTTAAACCATGTCTATGAGGCAAATTCTACAATCTTTCGACCTATAAACACTAAGTCTTTGAGGCAAGTTTATATGGTCTCAAGCAAGCCGGCCACAAATGGTATGAAAAAATGACTGCTCTACTTATTCAACAAGGGTACAAACAGTCAGCTTCTGATTATTCATTGTTTACTCTTAATACTAATAATAACTTTACTTCCATTCTTGTATATGTTGATGACATAATCTTGGTTGGAAATTCTATGAATGAGTTTGACAGGATTAAGGCTTGTCTTGACAACAAGTTCAACATCAAGGATTTGGGTTTGCTCAAATACTTCATTGGCTTGGAAGTAGCTCATTCAGAGGAGGGTATTTCTTTATCTTAAATAAAATACTGTCTTGACCTCCTTCAAGAATCAGGCCTACTTGGTTCAAAGCCATCCACCGCACCTCTTGATCCATCCATAAAATTACATGCTCATGGTGGTAAATCCTTTGAAGACATTAGAGTATACAGAAGGTTAATTGGCATATTACTATACCTCAATACCACAAGGCCTGATATCACATATGCAACCCAACAACTCAGCCAATTCTTGCACAATCCAACCACGACTCATTATTAAGTTGTCTGTTGTGTCATTCGATATATGAGAAAGCAGTCCTGAAAGAGGCTTATTCTTCTCTAGAAATTTAGAGTTGCAAATACTTAGCTTTTCTGATGCAGATTGGGCATGCTGCCTTGATTTACGAAAATCAATTTTTGGCTATTGCTTCTTTTTAGGATCCTCCTTCATTTCATGGCGTGCGAAGAAACAACAAGCTATCTCAAGATCTTCCTCTAAGGCTGAATATAGAGCTTTGTTCTTTGCTACATGTGAGTTGATTTGGTTGACATACTTGCTGAAAGATTTGCAAATCATTTGCTGCAAGCCACTAGTTATGTACTTTGACAATCAAAGTGCTATGCATATAGTCTTAAATCTTGTTTTTTCACGAGCGCACCAAACACTTAAAATTGACTGTCACCTGGTCCGTGAGAAGCTTCAACAAGGCTTGCTTCGACTTCTTCCAATTTTAACTCATGAACAACTTGCAGATTATTTCACTAAAGCCTTACCAATTGCTACTTTCAACAAGTTCATTTCCAAGCTTGGCATGATCAATATCTACCATGCTTAGCTTGAGAGAGGCTGTTAAGATTAGTCTTTTAGGATTAGAAAGCTAATTGAGTTTAGTGAACTAATCTAGTTTTAATCTTAGCTTTCTTTCCCGCCATTCTTTGGTATTCAAAATTTGTATATATTCACTTTCCCTATCTCTTTATAAGCAAGCTTATTACTCTAATACATGCTTCAATCTCAATTTGTATTTCGTTTTCTGTTATCTCTTTTCTTGATCTTGAACAAACAATGATTCTTTGATATTTCACAATACAACATTATCGAGATGAAGACGAAAGACAAAGAAGATGAAAATAGAGGAGGAAGAAGGATATAGTAAAAGGATAAACAATATACTTGTGGAAGAAGGAGAAAGAAGAGGCTGAATGGGAAAGGTGGGTGTGAAGGAAATGTTCAGTAACCAAATGAAGGAGAGAGTTGAAATGGAACAATAGATCTCTAGCATATACAAAAATCGAAACAGTTCGAAAGAAATAAATGACTTAGTTGAGTTGCAACAACAATGCTTGATTTGTTAAAGTTTTTTATAAAAAGACTCAATTTATCTCTAAATTAATGTGTTAGGAGGAGACGAAGAAAAGACAAAAATTTATTTTTCAGAATTCTTTCTTAAATAAAAAATAATTTCTAATTTTAAGCCTCAAATATTTTTTTTTTTATAAAGTATTTAGGGGGCCTATGTTTTTTTTTTTTAAAAATCAGCTACGGTACTCTTTCTCTTTCTCATTCAGCAAACTCTCTTTCCGTTAAGCAACAACGACTAACGCAGCCATTTCGCCGCCGTCAACCCTATTCCGCCGCCGTCAACCCCACTCCGCCTACATCGTGCAATCTCCTTTAGAGTTCTATTTTTCTTCAACCTGAGGTACTCTTCTCTCTCCATCTCTCTTTGATCTCTACTTTTCCCAAAACCAATATTCATTCTTCATCTCATTAGAACTCATATGTTATAAATCTTCATGTTATAGGAAAAAATAGAAATGTTTAATATGTCCACTCACAATTGTGAAAATGCCTCAATGAGGTTCATACGTGTTATTTTGTGTTTGATTAAGAGTGTTGTTGGAGCTAAGAGAAGAGAATCACACTAATGGGTTTAGACAATGTTTCTTTCTTTTTTTCATAGAGCCGCACTTTTTGTATCCTGATATTGCTCCAGTAGTCGAGAGTTGTCCCATTTTATATTATGCTTTAGTTGTATTTGTTCCATCTTAAGTAGTTGAAGTACTTTGCTTTTAGTGAACCATGAAAGCGAGTTTGATTATTCTAGTGTACAATACGAGGATCTAGAGAATTATGAATAGAGTTTTATGAATGTAGTTGGTTAATTCCCACTAAATGTTGGCAAGTTTTGTGTAGAAGTAGAGGATGAGTACAATTTAGCACTTTCAATATGGTTTAATTTTTTTTTGTAGGAGTCTGCAATAACATTTGACTGAATTTTACCGTATGTTGAAGTTTAAACACAAATGGTGTGTATGGAATTAGACGAATCATTTCATTACAAAACATTATAGATAAATTTCATTGTTTTAACTTTAACTCCTTTAAACCATTGCAAACCATTATAGATTTGGATTGTGTAGATACTGTCCTCCTTTCCATACATTTTGTGAACTTAATGCTATTGGTCGGATGACAGCAATTTGACCAACACATATGTAAGCATACTTGCTGTAACTTTAGTTAAGAGTCAGAAAAATTCGTTAGTTGAAAAGCAATTATTATGGTTGGTGTCTTACCTTCTAATTTTAGTAAAGCTGTTGTTCCTGGTGGAAAATTTTACCATTAGAGTTCCTCTTTTATAAATTACCAATCCACACTCGGTTACTTTTTAATCTATAATTTAGTTCTTTGGGTACATTATAATAGCTATTCAAAGTGGCTATTGTCTGAAGTTATTTAATATGTAATTTTACTGTGTGAATATAATGTCCCTATAATAATGTTGTATGCTGAATTAACTTTAGACATAAATTCAGTTTTTTTTGTTTAACTGAACTGTAACCAAGTTTGTTTCATTGGACCAAACCGATTCTTTAACCACTTTTAACCAGTGCTATCGATAAGAGATGATAGACCATGGAAGAAAGCAAAAATTCTGCCATTTTAAGCCACCGTGGCACCCCATCCTTCACAAATTGGTTATGGCTGTTGTCAAAATATTCACCATGGTGCTGCCATGAATTATATTTTGACAACACTGATTCGAACTAGTGATCAGTTTGACGGGTCGTTTTAAAAAAAACTGTTTTATTTGCCTTTGATTCTGCTGTTTTTCTACATTCTGTTTACCAAAACCTTCTTAGTTTCTTATAATGTTTTTATTTAGGAACAGTGATAAAACCATGTCGGTAGCCATAATGATAGAAATGGGGTAGCTGGTCATGCTGTGGAAGTGGGCCTTAATGAGAATGAGAAAAGGCCCAAAGTGTGGAGAGTGTATCGCAGAAAAGGTGGGAAGATTAAGGAAGCTGAGCTGGCAGCAAGGAAAGCGTAGGAGGTTGCATGGGAGGGTCACGTCATAAGTTAGTTATATAAGGAATGAGAGGAGAGTGTAGTAATCATCATATTATTCTGTTGTAGGAAAGATAAAGGATCACAGAGTTGCGCCTCTGTTGATAGAGCCATTTGGCTAGGCTGGTAGTTATACTATCAGAGTTTTTCTTCTATTTCTTATTGTAATCACTATTCCATTTCCTCGGTAATATTCACTATTCCACCATTTTCATTATCTAGTTCCAATTGATCCCATCACATAAGCCCATAACTAATCATGACTTTTTCCTTTGTATTAGATCTGAGGCTTGTTGTTGGCATCTGACTGGTCGTTTAACTCCTTGAAAATGGAAGTGATGGTGAAAAAATTTCAGTCAAAATTCCTAAAAGTTAGGGAAGAAATCAATCAGTGGGATGATCTTCAATCTCGCCTAATTTCACAGTTTAGGAATGCTTCCCATATTTTGGATAGGTTGCAGGTAATTTGACTTTTTCATGTAGATAGTTTTTTTTTAATCCCATTTGCTTCTTTGAAATTGATATGGACAGTGTTATAGTTATTAAATTACTAGGGATCTTAAAGTAACTGATGTGGTTGCTAGCAGGTGCTTCAAAAATCTAGCAATTATGGCACTCTAAATTGTGTTGCTGGTGTTAAAGATGGTCTTTTGGAAAAGCAGATTGGTTCTTTGAATACCATTTTGATTTCCATGAAAAGGACTTTGTAAGTTTCTATTTTGATCTCCAATCTTTTCAACTTTGGAATGGTTGACGAATTAAAATTATATTCATAATTGATAGGTATTTATGTTTTGAGCTAAGTCACTACTGTCTCACAAACTGATCATAACCTTTTTTAAATAATTACCAAATTATGGGTCAATTCATCAAGCTACTTTTTTGAAATTACTCCTCACTAAGTATTTCTTTTAGAAACTACTTGTCTCTTGTACATCGTGTAAACTGAGTAGTTATCACAATAATAGCTGACTTGTTATCACAATAATGCTTCACAGTGCCTTCCACCTTAATGATATTTAGTGGAGATGATTAGTATGAGTTAATTTTTTTGACCTATTTTGTTTAAATTTTAATTTGAACTTTCAGGGAAGAGTTCCATCGTATTGTCTTATCTCTTGAGAAAATTAGTCGTGACGGTAGACAACTAGTCAAAGGTAGTTCTTCTCGCCCAACCATGAAACAACTGCAGCAGCGTGTTGGTGTCAAACCTAGGCTTATTGATTGCTTGGACGGCCTTTTGTTTCTACATGAAATATACTACTCAGAGTGAGGAACAACATTGACTACCTTTTCTTGATGCCTACTAATTTTTGCTATTAGACTATCCAGAAATGCATTAATGCCTGAACTTTTGTACATGAATCACATTTTCACAAATCACATTTTCTCAATGGTGATTAGGTGGTAATTTTAAAGAACCAATCAATATATAGCTTTGTAACATACTTAAAAAGTACCTTTAGACTTTGTTTCATTTTGTAATATATTTGTAACTTTCTGCTTTAATAGTTTTTAACATAAATGTCTTTATAGTTTTAAATGACTTTTCTTCAAATAAAGCCATTCTAATTGTAGTACTAGTTGCCTCTTCTTTTTTTAACAGTTAATGCTCTTTTTGAAACAGGTATTTATTAAAAACATCAGTTGTATCAGCAATATCATCAATAGCCTTAATGCCCAGGTATGAAGATGCCAATGCTATATAATATGGTCCAACCATTCAAAAGTCCTAATTGTATTTATGGATACTTCCTTTTTATATGACTATTTTCTTAGAATTCTTTTATGCTTTGGTTTATGGAAGATTTTAGGCCTTTGACAGTTTTCATTCGTTTGGGTTTTGGCCCGTATAATATTTTTCTTGGGTATAGATCTCTATAGCTAGTTTCATATAATTTAGGCTTTTATCCTTTAGGAATCAATATCTTAAATAGTTAAACTATATAGACGTTCATGAAAAATGGGGACTGTTTGCATTTGATGTATTATATATAGACAACGTATGGTCTAAAACCCAAATAAGGGAAAATATAGAAATGATACTCAATAGCAGGGACCCAAAACCAGATTAAAGAAAATGGAGGGACCAAAACCTTTGAACAATGTCATAGGACCAAATTCCAAAATTAAATTTGCGCTGCACACCTTATATTAATTTGGACAATCTTCGCTGTCCCAGCTAGCTTTTGAGCATTGAGTATTTTGTTCTCAATTGTTGGTGCTGGGGTCTTATCTAGTCTTGATGTTAGGCCATCCTCAAATGTCCTATTCTATAAAGTTAATGCTGTAACAGTCCAATCCCAGGCAAGGAGGAGTGTGTTTGGGGGTTGATTTAGGCACAATTTGTTCTCAATTCTAATAAGTCTGTTCTTAGTTCTAATATTGCATTACATCCTGTATGGCTATATTGTAACTATGTCAAATTGTGCGTATTTCCATATTGGTTAGATTTATGCCCAAAATACTCCTATAATTTTGTTGACAGTCTTCCTTCCTCTGAGCTAGCTTCTTGCGTTGAGGTAGGTCAAATTTGTTCTTTATTCTAATTATGAACTTTGTTTAGTCTTGTGAACTTTGTACTCCTCTTGATGTCAAATTGTGGTGGCGTGTAAAGATTTAATATCGGCTAGTATATGGACAGAGTAGTCCTATTTTGATATAGGAAATTGTGCCCACATCAGCTAGGTGCTAATGCGCTCCTTATAGACTTGGGAAATCTTCTTTCTTTAGGCTAGCTTTTTTTAGTTTCCTCAGTTTGTTCTCAGCTCTTGCAATAGCAATTGTAGGGACTAAACCCCACTTTTAATATTTAATTTTGGGAATGAAAAGAAATTTATTTGAGGGGTGCAGAATTAGGATGAGGACAAGAGATTCTCCAACACGCAAAAGTCAGTTCAATATCAGAGCATGAAAAACTAAAAATCTAACTGCCTAACATGCTCACCTCCATCCCTTAAAGCAGCTACGACGAAGACATCAGTGGATTGCAAGACTTGCAAGTTACCATTAAAATGTAACCTGTGTTTCTTTTGGTGAAGATCTCTGTTATTTAAATGCTAGCATTTTTCACGCTTTAGATATCCAGTTTTGAGCATGAGAGGGTGTATTTTCATCCCACTTTGGTTGGTTTATTGTTTGCTTCTGTTTTGAGTGGTTAAGCCTCATGTGTTTAGCTTCTGGTCTCTTGAGTGGTTAAAGTCTCATGTGTTTAGGTTCTGTTCTTGATGGTTAATTTTTGGCAGCTTCTGCCTTATGTGGTGGTTAAGCATAATTTCTTATGTTAAGTGGTTAAGATTTGGGTAGTTGCTTTTGTGCAATAGTTAAGCTTTTGTCTGTTGTCAATAATATTCAAGCTCTTAATAATATTATTCTATGGTATATTATGGGCTTTGACTCTCTTCGCTTTGTATGAACCACAGCAGTGCCAGTGATCTTGGTGCCCTACAGCAACTCTTGATTGATCAACCAAATATCCTTACTGAGGAAGGTATGCAATAATTCTGGTATGGTAGAGATGATGTTGTCTTGATTATTAGTAATAAGAAAACTTTCGAGATAGTTTCACTTGGTGAATATAATTGGAACTGCAGTATAATTGCTGTTTTGGACAAAGTTCGAGCTGCAGTGTAATAGTTCTACTAAACTCGTTTTTGGTTGTGAATTTTGGCTGCAGTTCAATTTTTGATGGATACAATATTTGCTGAAGATTTGTGTTGATGTCCTCTATTGTGGTAAGCTTTTGTACATCTAGGGAGGCTTTTGTTTGATCCAACAGGCATTGTTAATGCAGATTAGATTAAGATAATTTGTTATTTTTTAATGTTAATAATGTTTGAATCCTATAACTATTCTTTTGGTATTTTGTTTAATTTTTTATCAACCTTGTGGATAAGAAAATTAGTGTTTAGGATTCTGTAAAGCTTCGAATTTTTATTGAACCTTGCGGATAAGTTAGTAATTAGGATGGGAGATAATTAACTGGCTTTTTCTGCTGATTTTTTTTCAAATAGTCTAGCGGTTGAAATTCATACATTAAAGATGGAATGTTGCAGAGATTAATTATCATAGATCTGATGCATATTTCACATTAATAAATATAAATGATAGACCCAATTTCTAATGAGCCCTCATAATTTCCTCAACAAAAATAAACCTTAGAGGAACCACCTTGTATCTCCCACTCCATAAAATTAAAGTTTTAAATTATTTTCAAATTTTAGTTATTTGAAAATTATAATTATTTGGTCTTTTATTCTCAGTAATTGAAATATGAAGAATATATTTCAAAGTTTAGGACATGAAAAATGTATTTGGAAGGATATAATTTAGAAAAGAAATTTTTGCACATTTTATTTTAGTTTAAATATTTAAAATGATATTTGAAACATAACTGTTTAAAATGCAAGATTTTTTTTCTGCATTTTTAGAAATATCTTAAACTATTCGAAATATAATATTTTAACATTTTATCATTATTTACCTATGTATTTATACTGCAAAGTTATGTTTAAGATATTGATGTTATAAATTATTAATTTATAACTAAAAATTTGTTGATCTAATGTTTACATTTCTTTTTGTAGAATTTGTCTACACTTGAAGAGGTGTGGTATACATAGTCAAACAATTGATCGACTCGGTTAAACTATTGAGTTATTGGGTTATTGGTTAGACTAATGGGTCATTAGTAGGACCGCATGATTTTTAATTCATTTTTATGTAAAATTAAAAAAATTATAAAATAAAATTCTTAATATAAATTTTATAAGTGTTTTTCTTATTTTAACATTATTTAGTTATTATAAATAATAATAAAATCAAATTTTAAAACAAGATACCAAAATTTAAGAAAAATAAAAATAGGAGGAAAGTTAAAAAATAAATATAAAAAAATCAACTTGCTGGATCAAACAATCCACCGGTTCATTGGTCTGATCAGTGAACATTATACCTGTTTTTATTGGATCAATTGTAAATTATGGTCTGATGATCTGATTGAATCGCTCTACTCTTCGATTTACGGTCTAACTGATCTGACCGATCAAAATCGTATGAATTTTTAAAACATCATGGGTATATATGAGTTAGATTAGGTCAAACTCAGCATTCAAGAAAAAAGAAAAAAGAAGCATTCAAGAAAAAAGAAAAAAGAAAGAGCGACAAGATAATATTAAAGTATAAAAGAGGATAGAACTATAAATGCAATATTGCACTCAATAATAACCTATTTTAAAAAGGGTAAATATTTGTTTATATTCAGATTTTCCACATATTAAAGTATAAATGAGGATAGAACTATAAATGCAATATTGCACTCAATAATAACCTATTTTAAAAAGGGTAAATATTTGTTTATATTCAGATTTTCCACATATATAAATTGTGCGACAGATAGTTAGAATTGAGTGGAGTGTTCACGACTATGATTTAGAAAATATCTAAAATGTCATTTTTTTCATTATACCTCAAATATAAATTGTGCGACGGATAGTTAGAATTGAGTGTAGTATTCACGATTATGATTTAGAAAATATCTAAGATGTCATTTTTTTCGTTATATATATATATATATATATATATATATATATATATATATATATATATATATATATATATATATATATATATATATATATATATATATATATATATATATATATATATATATATATATATATATATATATATATATATATATATATATATATATATATATATATATATATATATATATATATAGAAAAGAGTACTTATTGATATTTTTTGAAAGGTTTTTCACAAAAATACATCAATTATCAAACTTAATTCAACATGACAAGTATGTGTATTCAAAAAGAGAAAAAAAAAAGGACGACTTTAAAGATGTCAATGACATATTTAGGCACATTTGCGACGACTCATACAAAGCCAATAGGTATCGCTTCCCACAAAAACAAACATGCAGTTCTAAAATCTCAATTCTTGATGTTGATAAATGGAAAGACACAAGAACCTTTGTAAAAAAGTCACTTAAAATTAGTACAAATCATCCTATTTTCAATTATGACACCTACGAAAACCTTTTAAAAATTATCGAGGAGTTTAGAAATTATTTCCTTCAGGAATCAAAATTGTTGATGAACTAATGAGATAGACTCTCGATACAGCAGTGCATATCTCTGATACAGTTGCAGTAGAGTGGACCTATAAAGTTAGCGCTCCTACACCTAAGCCAGTTAATGAATCCAAAAGGAATAGAGTGAATTATGATTGAAATCTTACATTAGACTTCGCGCATGGTGACTTATATATGGTGGAAGGTTAAGAATGTCCCTTGTCTCCCAACATGGAATTCAGGGAGCCGTCAGATTGTATCCAACGGTAGGTAGTAGGGCATGGCATGGATCCAATGCAGGCTCTAAAACATGATTGCATTGAATCTTCATACATTGAGCTGAATGATCATGAAATGATAATTGGGCCTTTCTCGTATCGGACTTGTGGTCAATCTAGAACAGTTGTCCTTAAAACTTGTTGTGGCATGACAAATGAGAAATCTTTTAGAAACCACATCAGACTCTTGTATCGGGCACGCCGCATAGGAAAGTGAAAAACATGGATCTATGTGCTTGCTTGCAAGTACTTGAGCTATTTGTTGATTTGGTTTTGATGTTGACAATGCTCTTAAGAAAAGCTTTCGCCAGTCTTGTTGTTCAAGGCGTAATTGGTTCAGATGATATCATTTGATATGTTGTTGATAAATTTATAGTGCTTGATATATTGATCAAGCGATGATGTTTGACATTTGAGCTATTTGTTGATTTGGTTTTGATGTTGACAATGCTCTTAAGAAAAGCTTTCGCCAGTCTTGTTGTTCAAGGCGTAATTGGTTCAGATGATATCATTTGATATGTTGTTGATCAATTTATAGTGCTTGATATATTGATCAAGCGATGATGTTTGACATGTTGGCCAAGTGATGGTATTTGATATGTTGATAGAGTGATGGTGCTTGAAGATCATTATGAGAATCCATGAGCTTGCAACCATCTCTGATGATGTTGCTCATCCTTATGTTATCTCAAGCCTCATCAGATTGCAGATTCAATATTACATGAAGTTCTAAAGTCAAAGATAATGTAGCAAGGATCTTGAAGCTTTAGAGTTGTGAAAGAGAAGAAATGTGAAAACTCGTTTGGTCGGTCGTGTGCTTAGCACAATGTCTAAGAGGCCAAAGTATTGTAAAAAGGTAGAGTAACACATAAGTTACTATGACAACTTTCACACACTCACAAAATGATTTTAAGGACCATATCTCTTTAACAAATCACCAAAAAAATTCTCTCCCATAGAGCTAATTGATTACAAGTACAAATAATCAATTATAAGTAAAAATCACTATGGATAATTGATTATCCTTTATGTTTAATAAATTATCTCACCTCATAATTGATTAGTAGGGTTTGTAGTCAGTTAGTAATAGCACAATTGAAATTTTTTCATTTTTAAACTACATAATTGATTATTGAATACACGTAATCCATTATGAGTATTACAAAGTCCATTGATTGTTTTCCTCTTTGAGCTACATTTTTTCTTATATAAGGAGGTCGTCTTTTCACTATTTAAAACATCAGAAATTTTAAATCATTCTTCTCTCTTTTAAACCTTTCTTTCTTATATCCTTTCTTTCATTAAAAGTTGTCTTAGTGCCATTGTGAGTGAAATACTTTTGTGAGGTTATAGTTGTACTGGTGTTCAACTATTTTATCAAGAGCGTGATTCTCTTGAAGTCTCTTTTGGTTGGATGTAGAGGCTGCCCTATAAAATCTCTATTTGATTTTTGAGATTAGCCGGTCAAAGTCTCGTTCCTGGTTCATGAGTTTAGTGTGTAAAACACTCCTTTTTGTTTGAGGGATTAACCATTGTAAAATCTCTCAGTTGATTGTAATAAGGTTTGTGGGCATTCTTTGCAAAATCTCAAAAGATATTATTAGTGGAACTCTCAAGAAGTTTATTTTTTGGGGAGAGGATTAGGAAAAGAGATCGACTGAACCTATATAAATTCTAGTGCAATCTCTCACAACAATTTCTTTCTTTACATTCAACATTTACTTTCTTTTACATTTCCTTACTTCCATTTTCTGCTGATAAATCTATTTTAAACTATACTAACACAAATTGTTGTTTTTAGTAATAAACTTTAAAGTAATCTCGGATTTTGAATACCATAAATTCACCCTCTTTTGTGCTTGGAATTACTTATTCAACAAGTGACATCAAAGTCTAACTCCTGTTAGAGATTAATCGTCTCGGGAGGAAGGAAATGACTTCGGATGATTCACTAAACAAATCATCATCCTTTAACGGAGAAGGATATAATTTATGGAAAGAAAAGATAAGAATCTTTATTGAGGGGGTGAATCATGGTATTTTGAGGGATGTGAAAAAATGTTCATTTGTTCACATACATAAAGTTAATAGTGTTGTGGTGAACAAAGATAGTGAAAATGATTGGACAAAAGACGAGAAATAAAAAATGCAACGTGGTTTGAAAGCAAAAATGATCATCACTAACGCTCTCAATCTTGATGAGTTATTGCATGTTTCTCACTACAAAACTGCTAAAGAAATGTGGGATACCTCCTAGTTACCCATGAAGGTACTACTGAGGTATAGAGGTTGAGGTTGAACACATTGACCCACGAGTATGAGCTCTTCAGAAGGAAACTTTAATATAAGATTTATGACATGCCAAAGTGATTTACGCATATCGTAAGTCACATGAGAACTCTTGGGAAGGCTTTTCAAAATAAGGATTTGGTTATGAAAATACTTAGATTCCTAAACCACAACTGGCAACCAAAAGTCATTGCAATTTCTGAATTTAGGGATTTGTCAACCATGGACATGGAAACTCTGTTTAGTAAATTGCATGAACACGAAATGAACTCAAAAAATTCACTGATGTTGAAGAAGGAGACACGTAGAAGAAAAGTCTAGGTCTCAAGGTTTAATAAGAGAGGGACTTTGACTTCTCCAAATAAAAAAATCGTTGATATTGAAGAACTTCTAAATATTCATGAATCGGGACATACAACAATAAGGACAAAAGAAGAGTCACTAAATGATGTTTTAATAGTCTTTTGGGAACATATGGGCTACAAGTGAGGAGTTAAACCTTTATATGTACTATGGGTTACAGAAGATGTGGTTTATTGACACTTGGGTGGCTGTGAATGTGACCACCGCTCATAAGAGGAAAAATCTTTTTGGTGAGGAGAGAAGTTTTATCTTTACACTTGTCTTTGTTATTTCTTTAGCATTTTCCTAATCTTCTTTTTGTTTTCTTTTTTAGACAATATGTTGTTAGTCAAGAATATCTTCAGAAGGAAGAAATATTTGGCAGAGTTCGATGTAACCCAATCTCTTACTCCAAACCCAAGTGGGGGTGACAACAAAATTGCCTCTGGGGGAAATTGAGGCTTCACTCGTGGTACAGGCCCAACCAACTCAACTGACGCAAAATGATATAACAGGGAAAAGGGTGTCTGTCTTACAAGAGACGGAGTAAGAAATTAAAATGATCGACCTTCTTCTACTGTCCGGGGGGTAACAAAAGGGATTAGGTAAGAACCAAATCCAAGAAGAAAACCATGCCAAAAAATTGAAATCGTCTAGTCTTGCCTCCAACGGGATTGTCCCGAGTTACAACAAAAAATCCTATTTCTTTTAAAATCCCAAACATATTTCTATCTTAGGTGGGCCACAATACCAATGAGATACAAACCTACATCCTTGAACATGACCACACTTACTTTCTGAACCTTTGTGTCACAACTAAATTAGAGGTTATAGCAGAGACAATGTCCCACATGTATCGGGGGTGCTTCCCTGATGTCCTTGGAGGAGGATGGCTGTGAACATGTATTGGCTCCTGTTAACCTTTAAATGGAGAATGAACATTGGAATAGTAAGCATGAAGTCATTTCATATGAGCGGACTCAGCTCCAAGAGATGTTATTGAACCTATAGAAAGATATGAAGACCTATGGGAATCATAACGAACTCGATTCCACTATAAACTTTTGGAAGGCATCTTTGGACAAGAAACAGAAGTCTATTAAAGAGTTGAAAAATTATTTGGCTACTTCATAGGCATCCTAAAAAATTTTATCCTCCCAAGTCACAAAATGTGAAGATGCTCTAAAGAAAGAGAATGAGACCCTCTCTAATGAAGTGAAAACCTATAAGGATGTCATGGAGGCAGTGGAAAATGAACTTAAAGAGTCTGTTGATGACAACATCAAAGATGTTTATGACCTTCAAGAATGATCCCGACTAGGTGGAGGTGTTGTGCCCAAGCATTCAGACTCCTCAACATTTGCTGAACCTAAAGAAGGTGGTTATCATAAGGGAGATAGTGAGTGATGATAAATGACTCTTGTAAATTATTTACTGAAATTTATATGACTTTTGATTCTGTTTTGGCCACTTTAACAATGTTTGATTGAAAAAATATTGGCCTCCTTCAGTAATTATATCCACTTTTATATGTTTTGTGTTTTTACTTTGTCATTTATTCGTTCACGGTTTTGTTTCATTATTTATTCATCCATGAGTTTGTTTTACTCTTTAGATTTCATGATTTTATTTCATCATTTACTCATTCCATTGTTGGGTGTTGAAGAAAGCTTTGACATCACTAAGGACCATGCCCGACCGAGGTTTAGATCCCCTTCCTTGTCCCCAGGTTAAGATTTAGTTCGAGGTCGACATATCCTGAGCTCCACTACCTACGCTTTGGAGTGGCTAGCTACCAAGAAGGATGTGTGCTTGTTGTATATTTGCGCGCCTTATTTGCCTCGTATCCTTCTTTCTTTAGAGGAGATTATCACATAATTTCACCACAAAAAATTATATTATTCATATCAAAGGTATTACATTTGGTAATAATAAATCATTCAACTTTAATGAATATGGAAAATACATATCTAAAGTATTTCTTGAGATTGGTGACATTCAGTCCTTGGGATTGGTTCCCCGGTTAGGGTTTCTAGGCTATAAGCTCCCTTCTCGGTGTTGTCTTTGACCACGTACAATCATTACCAGTTGGTTGTGAAATTTTCATCTTCATTGTTCTTCCCTCAAAGGTCAACAAGTCTCAATACAAGATCTTCAGGTTGAAACTCTTGAGATCAAACTCACTTGTTGTATTTGGTTACGGTTGCTTGTTTGACGATAATGCTCATGAGAGAGATAGATGGTCTCCTTTTCTTATAAAAGGTAGACTTCTTCCCAAATATCATATGCATGGTCTTATTATTGCAAGGGGTGTGTCGTTCTCTAGCTAATCCCTCCTATTTTGATAGGGATGACAACTTCGGTTCCATAGGCGAGTCAAAAAGGAATCTCATTGGTTATCGAGTGAGGGGTGGTTTGATATGCCCATAAGAAATTTGGGAGTTCTTCCTCCTAATTTCCCTTAGTCTCCTCAAGTAATCGCTTCAACCCTCTTAACAAAACTCAATTTGTTGCTTCGGCCTGCCCATTTATTTGTGGATGTTCCACTGATATGAAGTGTTAACTGACCTTCAAGTCCTGCAATAATTTATTTAAATTATTATCCACAAACCGCTTTTTGTTATCTGTCATAATAGCTTGAGGGATTATGTATCTAGCTAGGATGTTCCTCTTTAAAAATTTATAATGTTGGTGGCATTTGAAGGTGAGAAAATTACTTAGAAGGGGGGGGAGGGGGTTGAATAAGTATGACAAATAATCAAAGATACAAACACAGTTATTTTTATCCTGGTTCGTTGAACTCAACTACTCTAGTCCACCCTCTCAAGAGTGATTTGCCTTTCTCAGTCAAGGACTTAATCCACTATTTAATCAAATAGATTACAATAGTAACACCTAAGAACAACTGTTCTTAGTCTTCTCAAGAGCTACTGATCCCAACTGGATCCTCTTAAGGAAAACCTTTTACAAACAATGTAAAACTATTACAAGAGTAAGAATGCTTCTAAGAAGCTGTTATCACAACTGTGATATTTCTCTTAAGTTTAAGAACAAAGTTACAGCAAATAAAATATAAGAGCTTTGAGAGATTTGCTTTGATGAGTGATTTTCGCAAGTAGTTCGATACTGAAGAAGATGGAGTGGACTTCTTTATATAGGCACTTAGATCCATGAAGTCTTATCAACGTTGAAGGCTGTGCTGAAAAGCCTGGAGCCTTTTGTCTTTACATTGGAGGCTGTGCTGAAAAGCCTGATGCCTTTTGTCTTCACTTTGCAGAAACTTTCCTTAGAATGGAATGCACAGATAAAACCTTTTTGTCTGTGTTCTTGTGTCTAGCACAAAAGAGGAAAGAGCTGTTGAGATATGCCAACGTACATATTCAAATCTTCTTCACTAAATAAGTTCAGCTATCAACATTAGAGTCTGAATCTTCAGAATCTCCAAAGTAGAGATCTTCTGGATCTTCAGAATCTTGGGATGTTCTTCAGATTGTGCTGAATCAGAGTATGTGCAGCTTGTGTGCTTGAGCGTGTAATTCTATCAGAGCAGAGTCTTCTATATCAGATTCTCAATACTTAAGCAACGCAGTATCTTTAGAGTCATCTGATGACTAAGCTTCTGATCTCTCAGAGTCTTCTATTCTTTAGAGGCTCCTGCTTCAGAATCTTTAGTAGACAGCATCCAGATTCTTCTGGGAGCAGCGTTCAGATCTTCATTTAAGATGCTCTTGAACCTTTGAAGCCTTTCATAATATCATTGTTCAGATTCAAATTTGCTCTTTTAAGAATATTTTCTTTAGTACCTGTAGCAAACAGTCTAGAACAAATTTAGAGTATATAATTCTTGAATACAAAATTCATAAGTGTTATCATCAAAACATAGAGATATAACTAAGAAACAATCTGTGTTCTTACAATCTCCCCCTTTTTTATGATGACAAAACATGAGAAATTTTGTTTAATAAAAAGTATGAATTATAACCCCCCCTGAGATTAACAATCTCCCCCTGAAATAAATACTCTAATAAAAGAAAACACTTCCCTTTTTGATTAAGTATATTTCAGATTCAGAGCCTGATGAAAGAGGTTTGACTTTCAGAATCAAATCTTGATGCAAGATAATTATGACTTCCTTCAGTCAGAGCGCCTGTTATCATCTTGCTTGAATTATTTTTCAGAGTAAAGGTATCAGAGTAAGATATCAGAGTTGATTGAATACTCAGATTTTCTTTGGAAGATCAGGTTCTGGTTGAAAAGTCTCAGGGTAACTTCAATGAATTATGTCAGATATATCAATGTAATCTGAAAGACTTAAATTCAAAGTAAGTTAATAAAATGTCTGAATTTCAGTTTTAGTAATTGCTTATAGGTTGAACACTCAGATTCTTTTTTTCTCCCCCTTTTTGTCATAATCAAAAAGATTTTTAAAGACAGAAAGATACAGAAGAAAAGAAGCATATAGAAGCAAAAACATCAACATGCAATTTAAACATACCAAAGTTCACAGTCAAACAGGCAGAAGCCAAAACGCATAACACAACAAAAAGAAAACAACAAAAGCAGTAACATGTGCAAAAACGACAAATAAAACTAAGTCTGGCGAGAGGCAATAAGGGTCAGAAGCTCTGTCATTTTGGCAGTTGACTCTTCTTGCTTAGACATCCAGGTCTTGATCTCATCAGTTGTCTTCTCTTGCTTGATCATCCAATCTTTTATTTCCTTAACATCATTGACAAGCTCTATGACCACAGATGAAGAGGGAGCAGATGCAGTAGCAGCAGGGTTCCCTTCAGATTGGTTTTCTTCAGAAGCTTGTTCAACCATTTCAGATTCAGGAATTTCTGGAGGAGCAGCTTCCAAAAGTAACACAGGAGGATGAGGAGGCATGTTCATCAGAGTTACCTTGATTAATTCTGCAAACTTAGTCTTAGCAAGCTTAGAGCATTTAGCTCTAACTTTTAAGGCAGCTTTGTTGAACATCCAGATGAAGCGCTTCCAAGCAGCATTTGAAACAGTTGGATCCAAACTAGACATGCACACATCCTTAACACGAGTATATTCAGAATCTATCTCCTTTTTGAAAATTTCAAACATAGCATTAACACATGATCCTAGATCTGACTGTTCAGACTGTTCAGAGGGATTAGGATTAGGAGTGTTAACAGGAGTAGGTTCAGATAGTTGTGGTTGAGATGTTTGGATGTCAGATTGAGGGAGTTCAGATGGTTGAGGAATGGTTTGTGTTTCAGATGGTTGTGGTTGAGATGTTTGGATGTCAGATTGAGGGAGTTCAGATGGTTGAGGAATGGTTTGTGTTTCAGATGGATTGGTTTCAGATGGTTGAGGAATGGTTTGGATTTCAGATGTTTGAGTTTCAGATAGTTGAATTTCAGATGGTTGTGGTTGAGGTGGAGAGTTTGGTGGAGTATGAAACATGGAAATGTTAAGATGTTCCTTCATAACACTTTCAGAACGTGCTTGTTTGAGTGACTCTGGTTCAAAATCAGATGATTCACAATCAGAAGATTCATCTGAGTGAACAGATGTTGAAGAAATTATAATTGATTGAGGGGTTCTATATCCAAAATATTGTCAGAAAGATTTGGATCTTCTGATGGAATTGGTTGTTCAGAGTGTTTAGTTTGAACAGTCTCTGGTTGGTTTGGTTCTGAAATGATTGTTTCTGGTTGGAGAGTCTTTAATTGGGGATTATCTGATTGTGACATTGCTGGTTGTGGAATTTCTGTTTGAGGAATTTCTGGTTAAATTATTTCTGTTTGTGCAATTTCAGGTTGAATTGATTCTGTTTGTGGAATTTCAGGTTGGATTGATTGAGTTTGTGGAATTTCTGATTGAAGTGTTTGAGGGGGTTCAGATATAATATGAGATTGGGGTTCAGAGGGAATTGGTACAGAAAGTGGTTGTGAATGTACTGGTTCAGATGAGGGTGGTTCAGATGAAAGACTTGCAGATTGTTTGGGTTTTGAAGTTCTATGTCTAAGGTTTAGAGAGAGTTGTGGTGATGAAAGTGGTGAATGAACAGCAGGTGTAGGATCAGATGTTAATACTTGATGAATAGTGTCTCTAATCTCTTCCAGAGTGGCATCTCTAGAGCTGATTCTGGCTTTCTTTGCTCCTTTCTTCTTCTTCCTTGGAACTTCAGATACTTTCCTTTTCTTCTGAACCGATCCTTCTTCAGCTTTCCTCTTACTACGCCTTTCCTTCATCAGATTGGGCATTTCTTCTCCTGGTTTCTGAACAAGATTAGCAGGTAGAGGAATTCCTTCTTTTAGACACTCTGCAATGTAAGTCCAGACAAATTCCTTTGGTTCATCTGCACTGAACATTGGAAAGTCTTCTAAAGGTATCCTTCTGCCATGGACCTCCTCAGAGTTTATCTTCCTTAGTTTTCCATTCAGTTCTGAAATGATTTTCATCCTTTTCAGATTGAGTCCATTTATCTCAGATCCAATGATGTATGACAGATCTTCTGTTATCTTTGCATCTGTCAGATGCTTTACCAGCTTGTTTTCAACAAGGATGTCTGAGATCAGTCTTCCCAGAGGTATCCAAGTTCTAACTTTCCCAGCTTTAGCTCTGACCTCTTCTCTAGTCTCTTTGACATGAGTTAGAAGATGACTGAAGATCAGATAAGGCAGATCCACCTTAACATTCTGGCTGATGCAGTACATGAAATACAGATGTTCTGAACTCACATAGTCTGGTGAGTTTGATGACTTTCTGTGAAAAATTGTACTCATAAATATCTTTGCCCAGATCCTATAGATAGGTTTCAGATCTTTAACCTTACTTGTTGGTGTTCCAGCTACAATGATTTCTTCATATACCTTAGCCATATCAATACGTGAAGAAGCAAGGTTTGAAACTCCATCAGATTCTGTATAACTGAACAGTTGCCTGATCAGTTTCTCAGTAATCACTATCTCCATCCCAAGGATAGATGAGTGAATAAACTTAGGACCAGCGCTAGCGTGAATCCAGAATTCCTTTACAAGAGTTGGGTGCACAGGACCCATCAATCTCTCAAAGTATTTCTCCCAGCCTTGAGCTTTAATGGCAGGTGTTAGGTCAAACCCATTTTCCTTTAATGATTCAAGATCAACGAAGCTCTCACACAGAACCTCAAGATCTGCTACTGGAGTAAATAGGGTGCGTTCTGGTTTCTTGTACATTATAGTTTTGTTGGAGATTTCAGCAGCATTTGATGTAGAAGCCATTGAAGAAGAAGAAGATCTTGATTTGGGTTTAGGGTTTTGGTAGAGTTTGAAGAGTAAACAGAAATGCATGAGTGTAGTGAATGTGAAAAGTGTGAAAATAGTGCGATAGGTGGTATTTATAGAGAAAAAAATCAAGCATTGGGCACAACAAAAGACACATACACACGTTTGGACAGCATTTAATGAAAGTAATCATTTCACATTAAAATTATGACAACTGGGGGGAAAACCAAGAAAAGTGAGATTTTCAAAGCAATACCTCAAACGTCAATTCAGTTGAGCACTCTATCATTTTAGATACTGAGTGACACGTGTTTGCTTTGTATGTGCATCTGATGTTTCTCACGAAATGAAACGTTTCCAACTTTCAGATCCTCTGAGTTTGTTAGTTCAGAGTTTCACACAAATAAATTAATTAAAGATAAATGAACAATAGTCAGGTGACATACTTCAGATCATTAAACATTTTGCATCTGAGAAGTTGCCTCTGATAAATATTACTCTGGACAAAAATCCATACAAATATTTTTCAGAATGAACTTAAATCTATCTTCAGCAAGGGGTTTTGTGAAAATATCAGCCCATTGATGATCTGTATCAACAAAGGCTAGATTGATTACACCCTTCTGAACATAGTCTCTGATGAAGTGATGTTTAATTTCTATATGTTTAGCCTTAGAATGCAAGATTGGATTTTTTGACAAACATATAGCAAAAGTATTATCACAGAAGATAGAAAGATTACTCTCATAGATCTGATAATCTTCTAACTGACTCTTCATCCAGAGCATCTGCGTACAACATCCAGCAGCATCAATGTATTCTTCCTCTGTAGTTGATAGTGCAATAGTGGGTTGCTTCTTGCTGTACCATGAGATCAGATGACTTCCAAGAAACTGACAGCTTCCAGAAGTGCTTTTACGTTCAACTCTGTCTCCAACATAATCAGCATCACAGAATCCAACTAATGAAAATTCATCAGATCTTCTGTAATACAAACCCATGTTAGTAGTACCTTTCAGATACCTTAGAATCCTCTTAACAGCTGTTAAGTGTGATTCTCTAGGATCTGATTGGAATCTTGCACATAAGTAGACACTAAACAGAATATCAGGTCTAGAAACAGTCAAGTATAGAAGAGATCCTATCATACCTCTGTAGAGTTTCTGATCTACCTTCTTACTTACCTCTTCCTTACCTAAAGTGCTTGTAGGGTGCATTGGAGTCTTTGCCATCTTACTATCAACCATGTTGAACTTCTTCAGAAGCTCTTTAACATATTTGGTTTGATGTATGTAGGTGCACTCTGGAGTCTGGTTGACTTGGATTCCCAAAAAGAATCTTAATTCTCCCATCATGCTCATTTCAAACTCTGCCTGCATACATTTAGCAAACTCTTTTCCAAGCATAATATTTGTTGATCCAAAAATAATATCATCTACATAAATTTGACAAATCAACAAATATTTCTTAAGCGTTTTACAGAATAAAGTTGTATCCACTTTTCCTCTGATAAAATTTTTCTTTAGAAGAAAATTGCTCAACCTCTCATACCAAGCTCTGGGAGCTTGTTTTAATCCATAAAGAGAATTCTTTAGTTTAAAAACATGATCTGGAAAGTTTTCACTTTCAAAACCAGGAGGTTGGTGGACATATACTTCCTCTTCTATAATACCATTAAGAATGGCACTTTTAACATCCATCTGATACAGAGTGATGTTATTCTGTGCAGCAAATGAAATAAGAAGACGTATAGATTCTAACCTTGCCACTGGAGCATATGTCTCAGTGTAATCAATACCTTCTTGTTGATTGTATCCTTGAGCAACCAGCCTTGCCTTATTCCTTTCAACTTCTCCCTTTTCATTCAACTTATTCCTGAAGACCCATTTTGTTCCAATAACATTGAATCCTTTAGGTCTAGGAACCAGATCCCAAACTTCATTTCTGGTGAATTGATTTAGCTCTTCTTGCATGGCAATAATCCATTCATTATCTTTCAGAGCCTCATCCACAGATGTTGGTTCAATTATTGACACTAAGCCAAACAATGAAGATTCAGATGTTCTGAGATAGGATCTTGTCTTGATTGGATCATCTTTCTTTCCAATAATCACGTCTTCTGGATGAGATGCCTTGATTCTGGAAGAAGATCCTCTGACATTTGATCTTTCAGAAATGTGTAAGTTGTCTAATTGAGAAGATAAGGGAATAGCATCTGGAGTTGCTTCAGATTCCTTTTCTTTAGCCTTTTCTGCCTCTGATCCTTCAGAGTCTGTGAGAATCACTTCTCTATCTGCAGAATTCTCAAACTGCTTTGGCTTTTCAGAGCCAAGCTTATCATCAAATCTTACATGAATAGATTCTTCCACAATCTGTGTTTCAGTATTGAATACTCTGTAGCCTTTAGAGCGTTCAGAATAACCAAGCATGAAACACTTCTGTGCTTTGGAATCAAACTTGTTAAAATTTTCTTTAGTGTTAAGTATATAACAAGTACATCAAAAAGGATGAAAATATGAAATGTTAGGATTTCTGTTCTTCCATAGTTCATATGGAGTCTTTTTCAGAAGAGGTCTTACAGTCACTCTGTTCTGAATATAACAAGTTGTGTTGATTGCTTCTGCCCAAAAGTGTTTTGCCAGATTTGTCTCATTGATCATGGTTCTGGCCATTTCTTGCAGAGTCCTGTTTTTCCTCTCTACAACCCCATTTTGTTGTGGAGTTCTAGGACAGGAAAAATCATGAGCAATGCCATTTTCAGAAAAATATTTTTCAAAATATTTATTTTCAAATTCACCCCCATGATCACTTCTGACTTTTATAATTTTGAAATCTTTTTCAATTTGGACTTGCTTGCAGAAGTTAAAGAACACAGAATGTGACTCATCCTTGTGTTTTAAAAACTTTACCCATGTCCATCTACTATAGTCATCAACAATGACTAATCCATACTTCTTGCCTCTGATGGATGCAGTTTTCACTGGTCCAAACAGATCAATATGAAGTAGTTCTAGTGGTTTGGAAGTAGAAACAACATTTTTTGATTTAAAAGATGTTTTTGAAAACTTCCCTTTTTGACATGCTTCACAAAGAGCATCTGAAGTGAACTTCAGATTAGGGAGTCCTCTGACAAGATTAAGTTTATTAATCTGAGATATACGTCTCATATTAATATGGCCCAATCTTTTGTGCCAGACCCATTGCTCTTCATTAACAGACAAGAGGCATTTAACATTTTGAACTTTAAGTTCTGAAAGATTTATTTTATAAATGTTGTTTTTCCTCTTACCACTAAATAGGATAGAGCCATCCTTTTGACATATAGCTTTACAACATTTTTGATTAAAGGTAATATCATAACCATTGTCACTTAATTGACTTATGGATAATAAGTTATGCTTTAAGCCTTCAACAAGTAAGACATTAGTTATAGAGGGAAGTTTACCATTTCCAATAGTGCCAGATCCAATGATCTTGCCTTTCTGGTTCCCTCCAAACTTCACGTCACCTCCAGATCTAAGTTCCAGGCTTTGGAACATAGACCTTTCTCCTGTCATGTGTCGTGAGCATCCAGAGTCCAGGTACCATGATTGACGTCCTGACCTTGCTGCTAAGAACATCTGCAACATGAATTATTTTGTTTTTAGGTACCCAGATCTTCTTGGGTCCTTTGGGGTTAGTTGGTTTGTAGGTTTGCCTAAACTTCTGTTTTTCAACATAAAGTTTATTCTGACTTGCCTTGGGTTTAAACACATAAGTATTCTTCTCAGAGCTTGCGTGTTTAATATCATTTAAGTGACCAAATTTAAATTGAGAATACAGAGGTGTCTTCTTGATGAAAAGTTTGTCAACAGATTTTGGATTACTTCTAGAGGAAGATTCATATCCAATACCTCTTCTGTTATTCCCACTAACACCATAGATCATAGAAGCCATCTTGCTTCTGTCTATGCTCTTAGTAAGGAATCTCTGAAAGCTAGAGTCATATTTTTCTAAAATGTTTTCACATGACTTAGTCTCAGATTCAGATTCTTGTTGAGTTGTTTCAAAGTCACTTTTGACTTTCAGATTAATTTCTTTTTGCTCAACAAGTTCAGTCTTTAGAAGATCAATCTCAGATTCAAGACTGCTTTTCAGCTTCTTGTATTTGAGTTTGATATTGTTATAACTTTTCAGAACTTCTGATAAAACTTTTATCAGTTCTTCTTTAGTAAGTTTAGCCATTACCTCTTCAGCATCATCGTCAGATTCAGAATCTGATTCATATCCTGAGGTTCCTTCCTCCTGATCTTCTGTGCTGGCCATTAGTACAACATTGGCACATTCTTCTTCTGATTCAGAAGATGATTCAGATTCATCTGAGTCATCCCATATTGCCATCAGAACCTTCTTATTTTTGTCAACCTTCTTCTTAGGTTTTTCTCTTTGAAGTTTGGGGCAATCATTCTTATAATGCGCAGGTTCTTTGCACTCATAGCATACAACTTCTTTCTTGCCAGATCTTCTGTGCCCAGAAGATTCCTTTCTATGATCAGATTTTCTGAAGTTGTTGAACTTCTTTCCCTTGTGCTTCCAGAGCCTGTTGATCCTTCTGGACAACATGGATAATTCATCTTCTTCTTCAGAAGAAGATCCTTCAGAGCTTTCTTCAATAACCTGCAAAGCTTTTGCAGATTTATTAGATTTTAAAGCAACAGATTTACCTTTTTCTTTCTTCTGAGGTTCATCTTCCTCAAGCTCAATTTCATGGCTCCTCAGTGAGCTGACGAGTTCTTCTAAAGAGATCTTGTTCAAATCTTTAGCCATCTTTAAGGCAGTCACCATTGGTCTCCATCTGGTAGGTAGACTTCTGATGATTTTCTTTACATGATCTGTATCCCTTGTCCAGAACCTTTAGACCAGCTGTAAGGATCTGGAATCTAGAAAACATAGTTTCTATATTTTCAGATTCTTCCATTTTGAACGCTTCATACTTCTGTATAAGCACCAGAGCCTTGGTCTCCTTCACTTGAGAATTTCCTTCATGAGTCATTTTAAATGACTCAAACATTCCATGAGTTGTTTCTCTGTTAGTAATCTTTTCATACTCAGTATGAGAGATTGCATTAAGCAATATTGTCCTAGCCTTATGGTGATTTTTGAAATCCTTCTTCTGAGATTCTGTCATTGATTTTCTATCAATTTTCTTGCCATCCTCATTTGTAGGATGTTCATAACCATCAATGACCAAGTCCCACAAATCAGCATCATACCCAAGGAAGAAACATTATATCCTGTCCTTCCAGTAATCAAATTTCTCTCCATCAAACATGGGAGGCTTTGTGCTGATTCTATCCCCTTCATATTTGTTACAACTGGTTGTATTAGATGTAGAAACATCACCCATAATGACAAACAAATATATACCAAAATAACTTTTCTCACTGGATCTTTACTGACACGGTTAAGTGGTAGCACACGCAGAACCGGAGCTCTGATACCAACTGAAGGTGAGAAAATTACTTAGAAGGGGGGGGGGGGTTGAATAAGTATGACAAATAATCAAAGATACAAACACAGTTATTTTTATCCTGGTTCGTTGAACTCAACTACTCCAGTCCACCCTCTCAAGAGTGATTTGCCTTTCTCAGTCAAAGACTTAATCCACTATTTAATCAAACAGATTACAATAGTAACACCTAAGAACAACTGTTCTTAGTCTTCTCAAGAGCTACTGATCCCAACTGGATCCTCTTAAGGAAAACCTTTTACAAACAATGTAAAACTATTACAAGAGTAAGAATGCTTCTAAGAAGCTGTTATCACAACTGTGATATTTCTCTAAAGTTTAAGAACAAAGTTACAGCAAATAAAATATAAGAGCTTTGAGAGATTTGCTTTGATGAGTGATTTTCGCAAGTAGTTCGATACTGAAGAAGATGGAGTGGACTTCTTTATATAGGCACTTAGATCCATGAAGTCTTCTCAACGTTGAAGGCTATGCTGAAAAGCCTGGAGCCTTTTGTCTTTACATTGGAGGCTGTGCTGAAAAAGCCTGATGCCTTTTGTCTTCACTTTGCAGAAACTTTCCTTAGAATGGAATGCACAGATAAAACCTTTTTGTCTGTGTTCTTGTGTCTAGCACAAAAGAGGAAAGAGCTGTTGAGATATGCCAACGTACATATTCAAATCTTCTTCACTAAATAAGTTCAGCTATCAACATTAGAGTCTGAATCTTCAGAATCTCCAAAGTAGAGATCTTCTGGATCTTCAGAGTCTTGGGATGTTCTTCAGATTGTGCTGAATCAGAGTATGTGCAGCTTGTGTGCTTGAGCGTGTAATTCTATCAGAGCAGAGTCTTCTATATCAGATTCTCAATACTTAAGCAACACAGTATCTTCAGAGTCATCTGATGACTAAGCTTCTGATCTCTCAGAGTCTTCTATTCTTTAGAGGCTCCTGCTTCAGAATCTTCAGTAGACAGCATTCAGATTCTTCTGGGAGCAGCGTTCAGATCTTCATTTAAGATGCTCTTGAACCTTTGAAGCCTTTCATAATATCATTGTTCAGATTCAAATTTGCTCTTTTAAGAATATTTTCTTTAGTACCTGTAGTAAACAGTCTAGAACAAATTTAGAGTATATAATTCTTGAATACAAAATTCATAAGTGTTATCATCAAAACATAGAGATATAACTAAGAAACAATCTGTGCTCTTACAACATTAAACTTTGCAAAGGCATTTTCTTTTATCCATATGGTAAATTAATTCACTGCCACAATCAGAAATTTAAGTTGGCCACGTGCTAGAGTAAAGGGACTGAGAATATCCATACTCGGCTGTGAGAAATGTTAGACGGTAGTCTTCGATCTAGAGGGGGTGAATAGATCATAAATTAAAAATAAAACTTTTGGAAAAATTGTTTTCAAAAGTTTTATGGTACAACGGAAACAACCCAAATCAAATCGTCTAACTGAACCTTCTATCAAAAAGCTCAGATATGCGTAAAGGTACACAAACGTATGATAATGAACATAAATTGAACAACAACGATTAATCACAAACAATCAAATGCTAAGCTATACACAGAGCTTATTCCCAATTATAAAAAACATACAAAAACACAATAAAGTAATTTATCGAACACTTTGTGTACAATTGATATTGTTTGGAAGTTTAATTTGTTTTGTTGATATTAAAACAAATAACAATCAAATTGATTATGATTATATCAATAAAACCTAAATCAAACGAATAATGAATTCAATCATTTGCAAACAAAAAATTAAGAGAGAGAGAGAGAGAGAGAGAGAGAGAGAGAGAGAGAGAGAGAGAGAGAGAGAGAGAGAGAGAGAGAGAGCCTCATTTCCAAATGAAATGATCAAACGAACATAAAAATATTTTCTTAATGCATGGATCCTTCCTAAATCATTTCCAAACATGTTGAATTGCAACCTAATTCTAAAATGTATGATAAACACCTAGAATCAGTTGATATCATCAAATGTACAAAAAACGATAAAGTTTCTCCTAGTCTTTTCATCATGAAAAACATATCTAAACGAAAAGATGCACTCACAAGAAAAGGCCATAAAGATTCTAACCAACACAGTTCATAAGGAGGGAACATCCATATGTCTCTGGCACGAAGCATAGTCCTTTCACATAATCCCTGACATCCTGAACCGCGGTCAACTAGTAGTATCTGACTATGATAAATTTATTTGTATAGCCTGAGTACCCAAATGTTTTTCGCTAATCCTTTCATGTACCTCGTGAGAGTGTAAATGAATTCCTCACTTCTAAGAATTTCAGTTGAGGGGTTGACAAGCCTCTTCTATACAAGATTCCCTCTATAACAAAATATAAATTAGCTTTTCTCTTTACAAGGGAGGCTTTGGCTTGATTAACAATAAGTGTTCCTTGCTTGATATTAATTGCAATGGGAGATGTCCAAAAGGATATGTGAATCCTTATATAATCATCATCATTATCTATGGAGTTTTGATACTCTAGCTCATGTGTGTCTCTTAGATGAAGGGATGATTCACCCACGAGGTTCTGGTGCTTGCGAGTTTGGATATAACTTCCACTCTAGTATACTGCCTTAGCTAAAGTGATGTACTATTATAATAATGGTTATATGGTATAGGACTCCCCTAGGACTTGTGACATTCGTTCGCATTCTAATATTATCTTCTCCCATATCACCTGCTTACATGAGACCAGGGATGACTATTTCATACTCGGCTTGGTTATTGGCGGTGGAAAACTCAAAACATAGGGATACTTTGATCACAAGGCCAACTTCATTTCTCCAAAATGTGGTTGGCTCCACTTTCTTGACTACTGAATGACTCCTTCATGAACATGAGCCATGTGTGAGCTGGTTTCGGTGTACCTGGAGTCATCTTAGATGAAATCCATGAATAATTAGGCCTTCAATGCTTTACTTGACTCAAAGGAATTATCAAACTAGGACATTTCGATGGACCACCTAGTTAGATGGTTCTCTAAATTTGGATGGTGGGACACTTGCTTCAAGGGTAAGTTGGTTCGCACTACTATAGTATTCGCTAGGAAGCACCATCACATCTTCTTGGATGTTGTCACCAACACTAATGTTATATTTCCTGTCTTTTGGTAGTGAATTTCTAGCCCAAGATTTGATGATAAATTTGTCCGGGTTGTGGGTGGAATTTGGCCCCTTACGAGCATGACGATAACGACTTCATAAGATACAACTAAATAAAGATACAAAACATTTATGGAAGTTGTTCGAGACAGTAGTATTGGTGGAGTTGATATGGCTATTTTCAATGATGTAAATGTCTAATCACAATTTGAGGCTTCTTTCTTCAATAACTTGTTAAACGAGCGTGTTGAGCCAACTTTGAGACAAATCTGTTTAAAGTTGTCAAGATTATATTCAACTTCATCACCTCTTTCTTTGTCGTTGGGGAACTCATCTTAATGACCACCTCACACATGTAAAGATTAGCTTCTATGCCTTTCTCTATTAAATAAAAACCTAGAAATTTATTAGCTCTGACCCTAAAGGTACATGTTATGGACTGGGCCAGAGACTGCCCCACTGTCGGGCACGACCCAACCCATTTATTCGTCGGGGGGGGGGGGGGGGGGGGCTAACTTATCACATCACACGGGGAGCGCTCACTGTAACACCCATTTTAATTATCTAGTCTTTTCTGGGTTATTTTATTTTCAGTGTGCCTTTTGTAGGGGTGTGTTTGAGTGCGTGGAGGGTGCCCTTAAGTATGGAGATTAGTTAATGCTTTTGGACTTTAATATAAATAATAATAATTAGTGATAATAATGTAATAAATAATGATAACATTATTATTAATATTATTATTAATATTATTATTAATTATTATTATTATTATTATTATTAAGTAAATAAGAGGAATTTGGATTTTGGGGGTATTAGGGGCTGTTTGGGAAAGAAAGAAGGAAAAAGGAAAATAATACGATCAAAGAGGAGAAGAGGAAGAACACGGTCAAGTGGAAGAGAGAGTGAGGAGAAGAATCAAAGAGGAAGAAGAGAGGAAGCCATGATTATCGATTCTTCGAGGATTTTCAACAGCTTGATCGAGTTATCGAGGTAAAGGGGGAGGGGGGAGAAACGGGTTGAAAACAGTATGTTTGCATGAATTTTGGGTATTAGGGATTTCCCCAATCCCGTAGGAATTGATGAACATGTTTGATGTGTTGTTGTGATTTTAATTGTTGCTGGTATGATAAACTTGTTGCATGTCGTTGTAGAATAATTGTTTGGATGATTTGGGGTTTCGGGTAGTTTGTCATTTTAAGCCGAAAAGGATTTAATTAGTAGAGCTGATGTTTTATCGGGTGAAATCTAGAATAGATTATGTAGATAAGTCGCAGAATGTTGAACTAGTGCTGTGGGAACTGGTTTGAGTGAAATCGGGTGATTTCAGAGAGTTTTGCCGATTCTGAACAGTGGGGTTTTTGTGAAATCGCAGACCTTCACCAGCACTTTCTCCAGGCGAGCGAGAAGCGAGCCTTCGCTAGGCGAACTGGGTAGCGAGTGCTCCCAGTAGCCACTGTCTGTCTTTGCTAGGGAGTTTGCTGGGCGAGCGAGTAGCGAGCATTCGCTGGTGCTTCGCTAGGCGAAATGGGTAGCAAGTGCTACTAGTAGCCACTGTCTGCCTTCGCTAGAGAGTTCGCTGGGCGAGCGAGTAGCGAACATTCGCTGATGCTTCGCCAGGCGAATGAGCCAGCGAGCATGATAGTAGTTTGTGTTTTTATGTTGTTCTGTTATGTTCGCTTGTATCGTAGGACCCCTGTTGGTCATGATTGAATATAGATTGGTGCTGAACGGTGAAGAGTGTATGTGTGGTGTTGGAATGTGATTTCCTTGTTACTCGTTTAATCAGAATAATTAAATTGGTGTATGTTATTATGTATGAATGTGGTGATGCGTGGAATATGTATGTGCAATGTATAAAATGTGATCGGAAGGATCGTGTGCACCTTACGTGCTTGTATTATTTATTATGCATTGGTGTCGTGCATATCATGATGTTTTGGTGGGATGCAATCGTTGCTCAGGAGGAGTGTATGCGATTCATCCATACTCCTTTGTGGAGAATGGTAGGGTTGAATCATGTCTCGGATGGAGCGTAAGTGATTCACCCGTACTCCTTTGTGGAGAATGGTGGGGATAGATCATTGCCATTGGTGGGTGTAAGTGATCTATCATGTTACGATGTGCTCCTTTGTGGAGGGTTGATGGCCAGGTGTACATCGGTGATGATGAGTCAGTACCGCATATCATGGTGTTGAGTAGCATATTTGTGCATTGTCTTGTGTGCTGTGTTGGTGTTGGACAGTAGGTCCTGGTTGATGTATGTTGAATTATATTTGTATGATTGCTATCTTTTTATTCATGTACATTATTACCGCTAAATATTTTTGATCGTGATTTCTCACCCTTTTTATTGTTGTTGTGGTCTGTGCTTCTTCGAAAGTACAGATAATCCAGGTGCGTAGCTAGCTTGGATAGTGGCGAGTCGAGTCGTAGGGATGCTCTGATACGTAACACAGGGCTTTGGGAGTTTATTGTTTTTCTAATGATTTTGTTTTACTCCGTGGCGTATCATGTTTGTTGGAACCTTTGGTGAATATTTTGTATATTTTGGGCGGATGGCCGAATATGATGTATATATGTATATATGATGATTTCCGCTGTATATTTTTGAAATCCATATAATGAAGTGTTTTGTTGAGCTTCTTTTGTGATATCCCGCTTTGGTGTGAAAACTCTAATAATTGCTTAATTTAATTGCTATTTTATTTTAATTTTAGGGAGTGGGGTGTTACAAGTTGGTATCAGAGCAGGTCGGTCCATCCGGCCAGTGTAGTAGTTGAGTCTGTCTGTAGGATAGCATTTGCATGTCTGTTAACCTGGCATTGTTGTTGTTGTTGAGAAGTATGGCGGGAAGGAATGATGCTGCGTTGGCTGCGGCTATGCAAGCGATGGCGCAAGTGGTTGCTAATCAGAACCAAGCTGCGGGTGCGCAATTCAGAGATTTGGCGCAGTTTCAGAGTAACAAGCCGCCGACGTTTCAAGGAGGAATTTTAGATCCTGAAGCTGCACAGAAGTGGCTGAAAGCAATTGAGAAGATCTTCAGGATGATGGGTTGTAGCGATGAGCAAAAGGTGAGGTTTGGTACCCACATGCTGGAAGGAGAAGCTGAGGCTTAGTGGGAAAACTGTTGCTAGAGATTGGAGACTGCGGGAACTGCAATTACTTGGGATGTGGTTCGAACTGGTTTTCTGGAAAAGTATTTTCTGGAGGATATACGAAGTGCTAAGGAGATAGAGTTTCTGGAGCTGAAGCAGGGAAATCTAACTGTGGCTGAGTATGCTGCTAAGTTTGAAGAGCTGGTGCAGTATTGTCCTCATTACAATACTGACGGAGCGATGACCTCCAAGTGTTTGAAGTTTGAGAATGGTCTACGTCCAGAAGTTAAGATGGGGATCACTTGTCAGAAGATCAAGGATTATCTTGAGCTGATAAGCAGGAGCAGAATTTATGATAATGATAACAGGGCTAGGATTTCACATTACAAGGCTGCGAATGACCATAAGGGTAAGCAGCGGTTTGGTGGTACTCCTTATAGTGTTCCTGCTGATAAGGGAAAAGTTAAGGCTGCTGCTGATAGGAAGCCCAAAGAAGGGAGAGCATCTGCTGGTGTGAAGTGTTTCCAGTGCGGTGGCGCGGGTCATCATGCCAATGATTGTTCTCATGAGGTGAAGAAGTGTTTCAAGTGTGGTAAGCCGGACCATGTGATAGCTGATTGCTAAGCCGCTATGCCTACCTGTTATAACTGTGGTGAGAAGGGTCATGTCAGTATGCATTGCGAGAAGCTGAAGCCGTCTCAGGTGTCTCAGACCAGTGGTAAAATGTTTGCGGTGGTGGGAACTCAAGCTGCCAGTGAGGAGCGTTCTATCCAAGGTACCTGTTTCATCAATAATGTCCCCTTGTCTGCTATTATTGATACGGGTGCAACCCACTCGTTCATCTCTGTTGATTGTGTGAAGAGGTTAGGATTGGTGCCGACTACTCTTGAGCGGCGGATGACTATTGAAACTCCCTCTGTTGGTTCAGTGACTACTTCTTTGGTATGTTTGAAGTGTCCACTGACTATTTTTGGTAGGGATTTTGGAGTGGATCTGATTTGCTTACCCCTTGGTAAGTTGGATGTTATTCTGGGTATGAACTGGTTGGAGTTCAACCGAGTCTACATCGATTGTTTCTGAAAGGTGTTGTTGTTTCTTACGCTAGAAGAAAAAGCATTGGCGGATTCCTTGTCTAGTAAGGAATTGAGGACCTTGTTGGAGGACGAAGCTAAAATGTTTACTTTATTTGCATCATTAGATGTCGACAGCAAGGCGTCACTGAAGGAGTTGGCGGTGGTGAATGAATTTCCTGAAGTGTTCCCTGATGATATTACAGAATTACCTCCGAACAGAGAAGTTGAGTTTAGCATTGATCTTGTACCTGGTACGAGGCCTATATCTATGGCGCTGTACATGATGTCGGCAGTGGAGTCGGCTGAATTGAAGTCTCAGATTGGAGAGTTGTTGGATAGGAAGTTTATTAGACCGAGTGTGTCGCCATGGGGAGCTCCAGTACTGTTGGTAAAGAAGAAGGATGGTAGTATGCGTCTGTGCATCGATTATCTTCAGTTGAATAAAGTGACCATTAAGAACAAATATCCTCTTCCAAGGATTGATGATTTGATGGATTAGTTGGTGGGAGCTCGGGTGTTCAGTAAGATTGACTTGAGGTCGGGTTACCATCATATCAGAGTGAAAGAAGGTGATATTCAGAAGACGGCGTTTAGAACTCGATATGGACATTACGAATATGCGGTAATGCCTTTTGGAGTGTCGAATGCGTCGGGAGTGTTCATGGAGTATATGAACCGAATCTTCCATTCTTATTTGGATCAGTTTATTGTTGTGTTTATTGATGATATACTGATTTATTCTAAGTCTGAAGAAGAGCATGCAGGACATTTGAGAATTGCTTTGCAAGTGCTTAAGGATAATAAGTTGTCTAAGTGTGAGTTCTGGTTGAAGACGGTGAGTTTCTTGGGGCATGTCATATCTGGTGATGGTATATCGGTGGACCCATCGAAGGTGAGCGCAGTGTTGCAGTGGAAACCACCAAAGACAGTGACGGAAGTTAGAAGCTTTTTGGGTTTAGCAGGGTACTATCGAAGGTTTATCGAAGGGTTTTCTACTTTGGCGTTGCCATCGACTCAGTTGACGAGAAAGAACCAAGTTTTTATGTGGGATGCCGCTTGTGAAGGGAGCTTTGTAGAATTGAAGAAGAGATTGACTACGTCACCGATATTAGTGTTGCCGACTCCGAGCGAACCTTTTGTGGTGTATTGTGATGCGTCTAAGATGGGATTAGGCGGGGTTCTTATGCAGAATGGTAAGATGGTGGCGTATGCTTCGCGACAACTGAGGGTGCATGAACAGAATTATCCTACTCATGATCTTGAATTGGCCGCGGTAGTTTTTGTGTTAAATATCTAGAGGCACTATTTGTATGGTTCGAGATTTGAGGTGTTCAGTGACCATAAAAGTCTAAAGTATCTGTTTGATCAGAAAGAGCTAAATATGAGGCAAAGAAGATGGTTGGAATTCTTGAAAGATTATGATTTTAGCCTAAGTTATCATCCAGGAAAGGCAAATGTAGTAGCAGATGCTTTGAGCAGAAAAACGATTCATATGTCGGCTATGATGGTGAAAGAAATGGAACTAGTTAAGCAGTTCAGAGATTTGAGCATGGTTTGTGAGACTACGACAGATTGTGTGATGTTGGGCAAGTTACAAGTGAACAACGATTTCTTGGATATGATTAGAGAATGCCAAAAGCTAGATGTAAGGCTAGTGGATTTGATGTCTGGAGTAGGAAGTGACTCCGATAGTGATTTTAAGTTGGATAGTGCAGGTGTGCTGAGATTCCGAGGCAGGATTTGTGTGCCAGATAATGACAAGCTGAAGAAGTCAATTCTGAGTGAAGGACATCGTAGTAGTTTGAGTATTCATCCGGGAGCTACGAAGATGTACCACGATTTAAGGAAGATATTTTGGTGGTCAGGTATGAAATGGGATATAGCTCAGTTTTTTTACGCCTGCTTGACGTGTCAGAAATCAAAGGTGGAGCATCAGAGACCCTCTGGATTTATGCAACCGTTGGAAATTCCGGTTTGGAAGTGGGATTGTATCACTATGGATTTTGTTACGGGTTTACCGAACACGGCTAGAGGATTTGATGCTATTTGGGTGATTATGGATCGACTTACGAAGTCTGCACATTTCGTGCCGATTAATATCAGTTTTCCGTTGGAGAAGATGGCAGAGATTTATATTCGGGTAATTGTGAAACTTCATGGTGTGCCGGCGAGTATTGTGTCGGTTAGGGATCCGAGGTTTACTTCAGAATTTTGGAAGAGTTTGCAAGAAGCTTTGGGTACTAAGTTGAAGCTGAGTTCAGCTTATCACCCACAAACTGATGGACAGTCAGAGATGACTATTCAGACATTGGAGGATTTGCTAAGGGCTTGTGTATTGGAGAAAGGTGGTGCGTGGGATACTCATTTACCATTGATCGAGTTCACGTACAACAACAGTTACCATTCTAGTATCAGGATGGCACCTTTTGAGGCTTTATATGGTAGAAGGCGCAGAACTCCTCTGTGTTGGTATGAGACGGGTGAGAATGTAGAATTGGGACCGAAAATTGTACAACAGACTACTGAGACAATTCAAATGATTCGTGAGAAAATGAAAGCGTCTCAGAGTAAGCAGAAGAGTTATCACGATAACCAAAGAAAAGAACTGGAATTCAGTGAAGGTGATCACGTGTTCCTGAGAGTTAACCCAGTGACCGGTGTGGGTCGTGCGTTGAAATCCAAGAAGCTGGATCCAAAGTTTATTGGGCCGTATCAGATTTTGCAGAGAATTGGTGCTATGGCTTATAGGGTGGCGTTGCCGCCTGAGCTTTCGAATTTGCATGACGTGTTTCATGTGTCGCAACTTCGAAAGTATGTCACGAACCCATCTCATGTGATTCAGAGAGATGAAGTGCAAGTCCGAGAGAATCTCACTGTTGAGGCGATGCTGTTGAGGATTGAAGATCTTAAGATGAAACGACTCAGAGGGAAAGATATATCCTTGGTGAAAGTGGCTTGGGGAGGTGCTGCGGGAGGCAGTATGACCTGGGAATTGGAAAGCAGGATGCGGGATGCGTATCCGGAATTGTTTCCATCAGGTAATTTTCGAGGACGAAAATAATTAAAGTGGGGGAGAGTTGTAACACCCATTTTAATTATCTAGTCTTTTCTGTGTTCTTTTATTTTCGGTGTGCCTTTTGTGGGGTTGTGTTTGAGTGCGTGGAGGGTGCCCTTAAGTATGGAGATTAGTTAATGCTTTTGGACTTTAATATTAATAAAGATAATTAGTGATAATAATGTAATAAATAATGGTAATATTATTATTAATATTATTATTAATTATTATTATTATTATTATTATTATTATTATTATTATTATTATTATTATTATTATTATTAAGTAAATAAGAGGAATTTGGATTTTGGGGGTATTAGGGGCTGTTTGGGAAAGAAAGAAGGAAAAAGGAAAATAATACGATCAAAGAGGAGAAGAGGAAGAACACGGTCAAGTGGAAGAGAGAGTGAGGAGAAGAATCAAAGAGGAAGCCAATATTATCGATTCTTCGAGGATTTTCAACAGCTTGATCGAGTTATCGAGGTAAGGGGGGGGGGGGGGGGGAGAAACGGGTCGAAAATGGTATGTTTGCATGAATTTTGGGTAGTAGGGATTTCCCCAATCCCGTAGGAATTGATGAACATGTTTGACGTGTTGTTGTGATTTTAATTGTTACTGGTATGATAAACTTGTTGCATGTGGTTGTAGAATAATTGTTTGAATGATTTGGGGTTTCGGGTAGTTTGCCATTTTAAGCCGAAAAAGATTTAATCAGTAGAGCTGATGTTTTATCGGGTGAAATCTAGAATAGATTATGTAGCTAAGTCGCAGAATGTTGAACTAGTGCTGTGGGAACTGGTTTGAGTGAAATCGGGCGATTTCAGAGAGTTTTGCCGATTCTGAACAGTGGGGTTTTTGTGAAATCGCAGACCTTCGCCAGCACTTTCGCCAGGCGAGCGAGTAGCGAGCCTTCGCTAGGAATTCGCTAGGCGAACTGGGTAGCGAGTAGCGAGCATTCGCTGGTGCTTCGCTAGGCGAACTGGGTAGCAAGTGCTACCAGTAGCCACTGTCTGCCTTCGCTAGGGAGTTCGCTGGGCGAGCGAGTAGCGAACATTCGCTGATGCTTCGCCAGGCGAATGAGCCAGCGAGCATGACAGTAGTTTGTGTTTTTGTGCTGTTATGTTCTGTTCGCTTGTATCGTAGGACCCCTGTTGGTCATGATTGAATATAGATTGGTGTTGAACGGTGAAGAGTTTATGTGTGGTGTTGGAATGTGATTTCCTTGTTATTCGTTTAATCAGAATAATTAAATTGGTGTATGTTATTATGTATGAATGTGGTGATGTGTGAAATATGTATGTGCGATGTATAAAATGTGATCGGAAGGATCGTGTGCACCTTGCGTGCTTGTATTATTTATTGTGCATTGGTGTCGTGCATATCATGATGTTTTGGTGGGATGCAATCGTTGCTCAGGAGGAGTGTATGCGATTTATCCGTACTCCTTTATGGAGAATGGTGGGGTTGAATCATGTCTCGGATGGAGCGTAAGTGATTCACCCGTACTCCTTTGTGGAGAATGGTGGGGATAGATCATTGCCATTGGTGGGTGTAAGTGATATATCCTGTTAGGATGTGCTCCTTTTTGGAGGGTTGATGGCCAGGTGTCCATCGGTGATGATGAGTCGGTACCGCATATCATGGTGTTGAGTTGCTTATTTGTGCATTGTCTTGTGTGCTGTGTTGGTGTTGGGCAGTAGGTCCTGGTTGATGTATGTTGAATTATATTTGTATGATTGCTACCTTTTTATTCATGTACATTATTACCGCTAAATATTTTTGATCATGATTTCTCACCCCTTTTGTTGTTGTTGTGGTCTGTGCTTCTTCGGAAGTACAGATAATCCAGGTGTGTAACTAGCTTGGATAATGACGAGTCGAGTCGTAGGGATGCTATGATGCGTAACACAGGGCTTTGGGAGTTTATTGTTTTTCTGATGATTTTGTTTTACTCCGTGGTGTATGTAACACGGTGGGAGAACTGACTTTAAACAATGTTGCGGATAGCAAGAGTCGCCACCGACTTTTATTTTATCCATAAGGAAAGGTTATAAAAGAACAGGAAAGACCTTAGAGAATATTTTGGGTCCGGGGGGTAGGTTATGAAAAGGGAAGGTGTTAGCACCCTTTTCATCCATGGTTATCCATGGGCTCTTAGGTACTTAAGCTCACTTTTGAATTGTTTTGAAAGTGTAGGGTGTGAATAGAAAATTTTCAGAATAGTTAATAAATAATCCATGTAAGGATGTGTTAAGAACTTGTTTGAAAACTTGTTGAAAATTTGTTTAAGTGTGAAACAGTTTTGAAGTGAGCAAGCACCTAGGAGTAACCTACCCTAATGTTTAAAGGTCTTTCTTATTCTTTATTCTTTCCTTAGTAAGACTATCCCTACTATAATGGAGTAGGTAGTCCTTACTTTGGATGTTAAGGGATATGTGAGGGACAATTTGACTTTGAAGGCCATTGTGGGATGTAATAAGCACATATAAGGGACCATCATCATTTTTCGAAAGGGACTCGATTCGTAAAGGCAACCATAAGGGACTTTGATGATTTTTCTATTTGAGGGAGTTGCTTTATACACCCCACTTAACCATTATTCGTAGGCAACTTGAGGGATATCCTTAAGAAGTGAGACGGCGATTAAAATCGACTTACGTGTGTGACGTGTTTATTTTAATTATCTTTATTTAAAAGTGATCTAAATTTATTTTAATATTACATACATGTTGTTACGCTCCCTAATTACTAACCGTAATAATAATTAAATAATTAAACAACTTTACATCCAAGAAACAATTACAAAATAATAAGCAAAATAATTAAATAGCAAAGATAAATATAAATATAAATAAGCAATAATAAATAATAAAGGGGGTTAATTCTAAGTTTACTCGGCAAAACATCGCATCTTGTGCCTACGTATCCTTACGGGAGCGGAATCAGAGTAATCGTAGTTCCCCTTAATAGGGAGGTTAGAAACTTCTTGACTGTGGTCAAGGTCTCAGGGGGAATAAACGCATCTTAAGGACACGCTTACGTGGAGTGTAGAAACTCCAAATCTCTACGTTGAAATGTTAAGTTGTAATTAGGGTTAAATTAGGGATATTACAGTTATTATGATAATATTTCTCACCCAACCTCTCTTTGATGTTGGCAAAAAAAAAATCATGAAGTTTGACTTTGGTTTGACCACAGTTGACCTCAGTTTGACCTTTTAACTGCATTGACTGCTTTTGACTTATCTGATCATCTGACTGAGCAAACTTTTGAGAAAAGTCTTGAAACTTGACATGGGGGTTCTTATACACATATAAGATGTTATGAAGCTCACTTGAAGTCTTGGAAGTCCATTTAGCCTGATTAAAGTCAAAACCCTAGTTTTGGATGCACTGCTTAGGAGGTGCATTGTCTGAGGGAATTGTCAACTCTTCTGACCAATTGTGAATTTTGTGAACCTTGTGAACCTTCTTGGAACACAAAGTCTTGTATTGTGAGGGCAAATTTTGGGGTGCAACAGCTGCCCCTGTTCAATTTTCTGAAACCTGAGGGGTTAGATTGGTATATTTGCCAGTCGTAACCTGGAAGGTTGAAGGGGATTGAACACAAAAGCCCAAAAATTTGCACTCACCAGTGCACTAGAGTGATACAGATGGCTAGTTGAATATGATTGAGTGGGCTTAAAGATGCCACTAGGGGGGAGCAGTTCAAAATATGGGTGTATGATGAAAGCTGTCAGGAGTCTGGAATAATAATGATGTAGCAGCATGTCTTCATGAGGATAGAGCAATCAATAGTGATAACCCTAAAGCAGTCTTGAAGCAATGATATGATTTCAGGAGGATAGAACAAATGAATGGCTCTAAAGCAGTCTTGAAATAATAATGTGATATGTCTTCAGGAGGATAGAGCAATCAATAGCTCTAAAGCAGTCTTGAAGTAATGATTTCAGGAGGATAGAGCAATGGATAGCTCTAAAGCAGTCTTGAAATAATAATGTAATTTCAGGAGGATAGAGCAATGGATAACTCTAAAGCAGTCTTGAAATAATTAGATGGCTTCAGGAGGATAGAGCAATGAATAGCTCTAAAGCAGTCTTGAAGTAGTAATATGACCTCATGAGGATAGAGCAATGAATAACTCTAAAGCAGTCTTGAAGTAATAGGATGATTTCAGGAGGATAGAGCAATCAGTAGCTCTAAAGCAGTCTTGAAGTCATGAGAGGCTATCAGGAGGATAAAATAACCCTGAGGTTACAATAAAGCAGTCCCAAAGTAATAAGAAGCTCATCAGGAGGATAAAGTAACCCTGAGGTTACAATAAAGCAGTCCCAAAGATCATAAGCTTGTTTGTTGGATAATTAACCTGAAAACAAGGTAGCATTCTGTATAACAACATTAGTTTATGCTTTATGTATGCATGTATGACATGATGCACTTAGGTAATGTACCATAGACATATATGTTATGGTATGATGTAAATGATGTATGTATGCTATGACACTGCTGGAAGTGTCTGGATATCCTTGTATAACAACTGCTGGCCAAGGAAAATAAATCCCGATTCGTTGTTGAAGAATATATAACCCTCCGTCTGCTGAGGATAACAAGGTATAGATAACCTCCCGTTGTTGGGGATAACAAGGTATAGATAACCTCCCATTGTTGGGGATAGTAGGGTATAGATAACCTTCGTTTTCGTTTGATAGTAGGATAAGTATAACATCCCGTCTTCGTTCATCGTGCCCTTATTGGAAAGTAATTTCCCGTATATCCGTATGAGGATAAAAGAGATGGATATAAATTCCAGGGGAGATTAGACTTTGTGAAAATGGATTAGTCCTACTGATGGTTTGTAACTGTCTTGTAAAGATGAACCGGCGAAGCTTCTTTGAAATCCTTCCCTCGTTCGTCCTTAGTAAATACTATTACTGCATTTTCATGCATTTCTGGTAAACATCAATCATATTAAAAGCATACATGCATTTCTGGTAAACATCAATCATATTCAAAGGCATACATACATTCAAACACAACCAATGGACGTTTCGCTTATGTGAATAGGGTAAAAGTAAATCTGGATTCAAAAGATGGAATTTATTTATATCAAAAGTGACCCATACACGGGTAAGTTTGTACAAGGAGACATAAACCCTAGTAAGAGAATTTTGTCATGAAGTTTTACAAAAAGAATCAGCTATGTGGGAAATAATCCTATTGAGTTTCAATTCTACTATTGCCACTCAAGTATCTCATCTTCTTGCTGTTGAGACGGAAACGATTGGATTGAGCTTTATCTGTTCGAGCTTGAGTAAGTAGTACAACTGGTTGCAGTTTCATGAGTGATCCAAAAGAGACATAGTCATACGCTTTAATCCCTAACTTTTGCCTGGATTGCCCTTTCAGGTTTTCAATCCACCGGGATACCCTTTTTTGCCCAAGCCGCCTTTTCAGGTTTTCGACTTGCCGGGTGTACATCTTTTTATATATATATCCCTAATTTTTGCCCAAACCCTTTTGGTTTGCCGGGATGCCCTTATTTTTGCCTAGGCCTGTCAACCTAGCGGGTCTCTTTTTATGCGTAGTATTTTTTAACTATGTCTGCGTTTACAGGTTGTGGGAAGTCTTCACCATCCATTGTAGTCAGTATCATGGCACCTCCTGAGAACACTGTCTTGACTACAAATGGTCCCTCATATGTTGGAGTCCACTTGCCCCTTCAGTGTCAATCTCATTGCAGTATGCAGGCTTCTCAAATCTATCAATGGTAATCTTGGGAGCTTCATCATCCCAGCTTATCTCAAACATAGATGCCATGGTGGCCAATGCGTCTGCCAACTGATTCTCTCTTCGTGGAATATGTCCAAAAGTAATCTCTTTGAAATGTGGGATCAAAGACAACACATGTTCTCTGTAAGGAATGAGATTATCATGCTTTGTATCCCAATCTCCTTTAATCTGACTTACTACCGGAGCTGAATCTCCATACACCTCAAGGAACTGACTCTTCATATCAATAGCAACTTGCATACCCATGATACATGCCTCATACTCAGCCATGTTATTGGTACAATAGAAACAAAGTCTGGCAGTAATCGGGGTATGACAACCTTCAGGGGAACTAATCACAACACCAACACCATTACCATGTGCATTGGAGGCACCATCAAAAACCATAGTCCATCGGGATCCTTGTTCAGGTCCGTCATATTGTCCAGGTTCTTTGGTAACAGACATAATGTCTTCATCAGGGAACTCAAAATTCATTGACTGGTAATCATCTACTGCTTGATGAGCCAAATGATCAGCAACAACACTCCCCTTAATGGCCTTCTGAGTAGTATACTGTATATCATATTCCGTCAAGATCATTTGCCATCTTGCAATTCTTCCGGAGAGAGCAGGTTTCTCAAATATGTACTTGATTGGATCCATCTTTGAAATCAACAAGGTAGTATGGGTCAACATATACTGTCTTAGTCGGCGAGCAGCCCATGCCAAAGCGCAGCAAGTTTTCTCGAGCAGTGAGTATCTTGTTTCACAGTCGGTAAACTTTTTGCTAAGGTAGTATATTGCCTGCTCTTTTCGACCAGACTCGTCATGTTGCCCCAATACACACCCCATTGAGTTGTCTAATACTGTTAAATACATAATCAAGGGTCTTCCATCAACTGGTGGCATTAAAATTTGAGGTTCTAGCAAATATCTCTTGATTTCATCAAAGGCAGTCTGGCACTCATCATTCCATTCCATCACCTGATCTTTCTTCAACAACTTGAAGATTGGCTCACAGATGGTAGTTAATTGGGAAATAAATCTTGCAATGTAGTTCAATCGTCCCAAGAAACCTCTAACCTCCTTCTCAGTACGGGGAGCTGGCATCTCTCGTATAGCTTTCACTTTTGCAGGATCCACTTCAATACCTTTTCCACTGACAATGAAACCCAGGAGCTTTCCAGATCTAACTCCAAAAGTACACTTGTTTGGATTTAATCTCAACCTGTATTTCTTCAACCTCTCAAACAACTTGTGCAGATGATCAAGATGTTGTTCTTCATTCTGAGACCTGGCTATCATATCATCCACATATACCTCTATCTCATGATGAATCATATCATGAAACAAAGCCACCATGGCACGCTGATATGTTGCCCCTGCATTCTTCAAACCAAATGGCATTACCTTATAGCAAAAGGTGCCCCACTGTGTCACAAATGTAGTCTTCTCCATATCTTCAGGTGCCATCTTGATTTGATTGTAACCAGAGAAACCATCCATAAAAGAGAATACCTTATGCTGAGCAGTGTTGTCTACCAGGATATCAATATGAGGAAGTGGAAAGTCGTCTTTAGGGCTAGCCTTGTTCAGATCTCTGTAGTCTACACACATACGTACCTTACCATCTTTCTTAGGAACTGGTACCACATTTGCAACCCACTGAGGATAAGAAGTTACGGCCAAGAACCCTGCATTGAACTGTTTCATTACCTCTGCTTTGATTTTTTCTGACATTTCAGGACGCATACGACGAACCTTCTGCTTCTTTGGACGACAATCTTCTTTCACTGGCAAACGGTGAACCACAATGTCTGTATCCAACCCTGGCATATCTTCATAAGACCAAGCAAAGATCTCCACATAGTCACGTAGCATCTGAATCAACCTGCTCTTGACACTGTCCTCTAAATCAGCCCCTATCTGGACCTCTTTTCTGTTTTCTTCAGTTCCCAGATTCACAACTTCGACTGGCTCTTCATGTGGCTGTATAGCTTTCTCTTCTTGTTGTAACAACCTAGCAAGCCCTACAGGTATTTCACAATCGTCCTCGTTTCCGTCTTCAGTTTGATAGATCGGATTCTCGAAATTGTAATTGGCAATAGTAGAACTGTTATGAACTGGATCCAGAGTGGATGAGGATCTGCATTTTAGTGACGTGGGTGTGTGTAAGAACACATAGCTGATAAAGCAAAGATAAAAGAAAAAGAAAGACAAGGAACACAATATTTACGAAAACGAAACGTCCACTGATTTTATTGAATGAAGTATGCAAATGAAATGACAACCCGTAACAAGCACACCATCGTGCCCCGGGTAAGGCACATGGCTTGAAAGTACAAATTTAAAAACATAACACAGTAATAGTATTTACTCCCGACTAAAGGAGATAGGGATAACATCTTCAGCTTTCCAATTATTGAGTCCAGCACCCACAGTAGGAAAAATCCATGCCTCCAAGTTGTGGTCTTCATCTTGATCTCCCACAGCATTGATAACCCCTTGATTGGTGATACGAACAGCACGAGCACGACGAACAGCCTTCTGGGACTCTGCAGTGAAACCCAAACCAAACTTGTCAGACTTGTATGGAATATCAGGAAGCTGACCCCAAATAGTACAACCACCTTCTTCCACCATAGCTTTTGCATCATTGAGGGAGGCCATTGCCATCGTTGGAGGGTTTCTGATGACCACAGGAACCTTCTTCACAGCAGGAGGAGTCACACAATCCTTAACAGCCCAGGGAACCACTTCAAATGACTGACATGGAGTTTCAATGTATTCACCTTCTACTTCCAGATACTTGAAAGTGTTTACATGGCTGACAAAGTATTCTTCCTCTCCAAAGACAGTAACAACTTTTCCATTCACCGGATATCTCAACTTTTGATGTAATGTGGAGGTCACAGCACCTGCCCCATGGATCCAGGGACGACCAAGCAGACATGAGTACGAAGGACGAATATCCATCACATAGAATGTAGCAGTGAACACCTGAGAACCAACCTTGATTGGAAGATCAATTTCCCCATGCACTACTCTTCTAGAACCATCAAAAGCCTTTACCACAATATTACTGGGCTTCAATACCGTATCTTCAGGACTCAGCTTGTTCAAGACTTCCTTAGGCAACACATTCAGAGAGGAACCATTGTCTATCAGCACATGAGACAGGGTAGTGCCCCTGCATTCAATTGAAATATGCAAGGCCCTGTTATGATCCCTCTTGGCAGGGGTCAAGTCAGCATCAGAAAATCCTAACCCGTTGTCATAGGTCAGGTGAGCAACACAATTCTCAAACTGGTCCACAGAAATTGCACTGGGTACATGAGCCATCTTTAGAAACTTGATCAATGACTTGGCATGAGCCTCAGAACATAATAACAGGGAGAGCATAGAAATCTTTGAGGGAGTATGCCCCAGCTGATCAACAATATCATAATCACTCTTGCGAATGATTTTCAATACTTCTTCCATCTGCTTAGAGAGGTCATCAGCAGCTGGCACATCAGTAGATACAGGCTCAATAACAGGACCCTTGCCCCGAGCATCAGTGGTGGAAGTAACAGCAGGAGTAACTGCACTCTTAGAAGCAACTGGAGGAGAGAAGACTCTTCCACTACGAGTGATCTTGCTAGATCCAGCAATATTATCAATGTCAACAGGCATATCAGGTAAAGGCTCCTGCTTGACACCATGGATGTAAACATCAGACCCATAGTGCCATGGCACAACTTTGTCAGATGTATAAGGAATAGGACCAGGAGTGGTAATGATCAGAGGAGCTACTCTGGCTTCAGCAACAACTTTCACAGGACCTTCAGCAGTAATCTTGATTGGGCCCTGATGAGTGATTTTAATGGGACCCTTTGAAGTGATTCTTAGTGGTACTTTGTCAACCATGTCAACCTCTTCAATCTTCTTACCCTGAGTCAGATGATCCACCATACTTTCTACAGATGCTGGTCTTCTTTCAAACACTATAGTATATTTATCCATGAGACGTTGAATCCCATCTCTCAAAATGAAGCAACTATCCGGCTTATAGGTACAATATAGACAATCTTCATGACAACCGGGAAAGATCCCAGCTTGTACTAACCTCTTTTTGATAACAGACAATGGTGTGCTCAACTCCATAACTGAATAGACATGCAGATCTTCATCAATATCTTCATCAATGGCGTTGACAGTCTTCTCGTGATTTGGCATTGGAGCTGTAATCACATTTGGAGTACCTGGTGGATCAAACTCAATTTCTCCAGCATCAATCATATCCTGAATTTTGTTCTTCAAGACCCAGCAGTTATTAGTATCATGTCCTGGACAGTTTGAATGATATGCACATCGTGCATTGGGATTGTACTTGGGAGAGGTAACATTGGGATTCTGAGGGGCCTCCCTCAGGGTAATAAGTTCAGCTTTCAACAAGTGTTGCAATGCCTGAGCCATTGACATGTTGATCTTCGTGAACTGTCTTCTAGCCCTCTGTTGGTTGCCTTGAGGCTGCTCTGTTGTTGCAGGAGTTGGATTTGAAATATGAACTGCACTAACAGACTGATGCCTTCTGTTACGATCAGGCTGACCATACACAGCATTAGATTCTTTCTTCCCAGTGGGAGGCTTCTTTGCAGCACCTGATGAAGAAGTGCCCACTTGGATCTTACCACTCTTGATACCATTCTCTACTCGCTCTCCTGTCATGATCAACTCAGTGAAGCCAGATGATGAGCTTCCAATGAGATGACTGTAAAACGGACCATTCAGCGTACACATGAACACATCAACCAACTCCCTATCAGTCAAAGGGGGTTGAACTCTTCCAGCTAAGTCTCTCCACTTCTGAGCATACTCCTTAAAGCTTTCTTTGGCACCCATAGACATGCTTTGAAGCTGCATGCGAGTGGGGGCTAAGTCAGCATTGTATTGATACTGCTTGTAGAAAGCTTCAGCAAGGTCATTCCAATCTCTGATGTTGACACTCTCCAACTGATAATACCACTCTAGCTGAGCTCCAGATAAACTCTCTTGAAAGAAATGGATCCACAACTTTTCATCAGCAGTGTGGGGTTGAATTCTTCTGACATAAGACCTCAGATGCAATTTGGGACAAGAGACCCCATCATAGACAACAAATGTAGGAACTTTGAACCCAATGGGTATGACCACCCCAGATATCAAGCTCAAATCCTCAAAATCCAGCCCAGATGATTTCTGTAATTCCATAGCATCCATTCTATCCACCAGCATCTTGAATTTGTCTTCGTTAGGCTCATGGTAGTAGTTAGCCTCAGAATCAGAGTCCCCCATAGTGTTGTGGAGACTGCCTCTCTCCTGCTCAGATTCTTCAGATTCATAGTCTTCAACATGTTCCTTGGTCTTGACAGGACCTTTGAACCTTCTTCCCATGTTGAGCAGCCCAGCAGACCTTCTAGCCTTCTTAGTCTTCTTGGCCAGCAGTGTCTTCAATTCATCCTGCCCCTTAGATAGGTTCAGGATCAGCTCTTGGAACTGTGCATTCTGTGCCTGGAGATCCTTAACTGATTGTTCAAGAGCCATTGCTGAAATAAACAGCGAGAAGATGAGAAACCTGTGCACAATTATAAACCTGTGATGCAATGATATGGGAATGCATATGCAATGTTTTCAAGGACCGCAGGATTTAAATTTGCTTAAACAAACAAGAAAGTAACTTTTTATTAGTAATAACTTGTTTTGCCTTTTAGGCTTACAAAAAATGAAAACGAAATAAGTACAAAAGATGGGGTTTTAAGTCTCCCATGGACGTTTCCTCTTTGTGTTGAGGTATGAGTTGAGGTTTCGTTCCTCATGAAGTAGCTTTGTTAGCTCTAGGATCCTTGCTTGGCTTGCTTTGTAATGAGCCTCGAAAGTATCCCTTTGCTCTTTCAGTTGGATCCATGATCTCTGCAAGTCTTCCATATCAGTAGGCATGTCTGGGTGAAGGATGGTATAAGCTGTGTCTCCTTCAGCAACAGGTTCCATGGTAACTGGTAGGACGGCAGGATATGGCATCATGAGTGTCTGAGCACGAGATCGTACCCATCTGAGATAAGCCTCCATAGGAATAGTGTACTTAGGCTCCAGTGTCTTGCTGTCAATCCTGTTTACCTTTCCCCAAGCTCGGATGAATCTCTGACGGTAACCCTGAAGATCGTTGTCGTAATCAAACACAATGCCCTGAATCAACATGTCATGTGGACCATCGCTCCGGGCGTAACCAAACTGTCGTAAAGCTAGAGATGGGTTGTAGGTGATGCCTCCTCTTATGCCTAGAAGTGGCACATTAGGAAACTCCCCACAACGGTCAATGATGGTGACATTCTCCATAGATCTGGAGCACCAATGGATGTCTGAGTGAGAAAGTGACATGATCCTCTTGGACCATCTGAACCCTTGCTCATTCTTCATTACTGAGCGAGGAAGGTGAGAAATAAACCACCTAGAAAGTAAAGGTATGCAGCACATCAAAGTTCCTCTTGCCCTTGTAGTACGGGTGTGAAGAGAATGTAGGATGTCTCCAAGTAAGGTAGGCACTGGATTGTGACTCAGGAATATGTTGATGGCATGAACGTCTATGAACTGATCAGGATTGGGGAACAACACTAAGCCATAAATCAATAAGGCTAAGATCTCCTCAAAAGCATCGTAGCTCATAGCCTTCAAGAACATTTGAGCTTTATCCACTAATACCTTGGCAAGAATACCTTTAACTCCACTTCTCGTCTCTAGAACAATGTCAGACTTCTTCAGATGTAGAGCTGCAGCAATAACTTCTGGTTTAAGCTCCTTCTCTAAGCCTGTGAATGGCTTCTGATCAAGAATAGGGATACCCAGAAGTTTAGAGAACTACTCCATGGTTGGAACTAACTGATAATCAGGAAATGTAAAGCAATGGTGCTTAGGGTCAAAGAACTGAAACAGCACACTCATCATGTCTTCACTGAACCCTGAAGTAACTAGATCCAATAAGTGACCATGTCTCTTGTTGAACTGGGAATGATCAGGCACTAGGGAAACCAACTCCTTGAGCTTAGCAGGTATCCCTACAAAGTTGATCCTGATGGTGTTTCTACGAGCAGAAGCCATGACCTGCAACAAAGAACAAAGATAAATCCTTTGGTCCTTGAAATGGTTAGGGAAAATGATATGCTTATGATGCATGATGATGTCATGATGTCATGCTCAATCACAAACATGTGGCACACACAAACAAGTCACACCATAGCCCTAGGTTTAAAGGCTTGCATGAGGTTCAAAGGCAAGTACCCTCCCCTGAAGTTAGATGGTTCATCCTGTCCTACAAAAGTAACCAGGTTCTAAGGGATCTCAATATCATTGATCCTTCACAAGGGTGGTTGTTCAGAAGGCAACTTACTTGCCAACCAAAACCCTCCAAGTTTAAGATCTCAATGAGCGTAGTATCGAGTGTCAACCAACTTCAGTCTGCAACAAAGCCGGTTACCTCACTACTTTCTAAAGGCCAAGATGAGTTAACTAGGGTTCTAAAAGTCAGTTAGTGCATTGACAACATATGGCAGCCTCAATATTATCCTCAACTTGACTTAAGGAATATAAGCACCAACCAAGAAGTCGCACTAACTATGGCCACCAGATCAACCGTATCGATATACGTCGTACAGTTTCCTTGGTCTATTGCCATTTACCTAAGGTACACTAGATCCGGGTTAGGACCTTTCACACATAAGAGCACCCCAACAATATAATAATAAAGCAAACAAGGCAAACAATTTAAAGTGATCTTAATCCCTAAGGGTACCCCTCTTAAATAAGTCCCCAGCAGAGTCGCCAGTTCTGTAACACGGTGGGAGAACTGACTTTAAACAATGTTGCGGATAGCAAGAGTCGCCACCGACTTTTATTTTATCCATAAGGAAAGGTTATAAAAGAACAGGAAAGACCTTAGAGAATATTTTGGGTCCGGGGGGTAGGTTATGAAAAGGGAAGGTGTTAGCACCCTTTTCATCCATGGTTATCCATGGGCTCTTAGGTACTTAAGCTCACTTTTGAATTGTTTTGAAAGTGTAGGGTGTGAATAGAAAATTTTCAGAATAGTTAATAAATAATCCATGTAAGGATGTGTTAAGAACTTGTTTGAAAACTTGTTGAAAATTTGTTTAAGTGTGAAACAGTTTTGAAGTGAGCAAGCACCTAGGAGTAACCTACCCTAATGTTTAAAGGTCTTTCTTATTCTTTATTCTTTCCTTAGTAAGACTATCCCTACTATAATGGAGTAGGTAGTCCTTACTTTGGATGTTAAGGGATATGTGAGGGACAATTTGACTTTGAAGGCCATTGTGGGATGTAATAAGCACATATAAGGGACCATCATCATTTTTCGAAAGGGACTCGATTCGTAAAGGCAACCATAAGGGACTTTGATGATTTTTCTATTTGAGGGACTTGCTTTATACACCCCACTTAACCATTATTCGTAGGAAACTTGAGGGATATCCTTAAGAAGTGAGACGGCGATTAAAATCGACTTACGTGTGTGACGTGTTTATTTTAATTATCTTTATTTAAAAGTGATCTAAATTTATTTTAATATTACATACATGTTGTTACGCTCCCTAATTACTAACCGTAATAATAATTAAATAATTAAACAACTTTACATCCAAGAAACAATTACAAAATAATAAGCAAAATAATTAAATAGCAAAGATAAATATAAATATAAATAAGCAATAATAAATAATAAAGGGGGTTAATTCTAAGTTTACTCGGCAAAACATCGCATCTTGTGCCTACGTATCCTTACGGGAGCGGAATCAGAGTAATCGTAGTTCCCCTTAATAGGGAGGTTAGAAACTTCTTGACTGTGGTCAAGGTCTCAGGGGGAATAAACGCATCTTAAGGACACGCTTACGTGGAGTGTAGAAACTCCAAATCTCTACGTTGAAATGTTAAGTTGTAATTAGGGTTAAATTAGGGATATTACAGTTATTATGATAATATTTCTCACCCAACCTCTCTTTGATGTTGGCAAAAAAAAAAATCATGAAGTTTGACTTTGGTTTGACCACAGTTGACCTCAGTTTGACCTTTTAACTGCATTGACTGCTTTTGACTTATCTGATCATCTGACTGAGCAAACTTTTGAGAAAAGTCTTGAAACTTGACATGGGGGTTCTTATACACATATAAGATGTTATGAAGCTCACTTGAAGTCTTGGAAGTCCATTTAGCCTGATTAAAGTCAAAACCCTAGTTTTGGATGCACTGCTTAGGAGGTGCATTGTCTGAGGGAATTGTCAACTCTTCTGACCAATTGTGAATTTTGTGAACCTTGTGAACCTTCTTGGAACACAAAGTCTTGTATTGTGAGGGCAAATTTTGGGGTGCAACAGCTGCCCCTGTTCAATTTTCTGAAACCTGAGGGGTTAGATTGGTATATTTGCCAGTCGTAACCTGGAAGGTTGAAGGGGATTGAACACAAAAGCCCAAAAATTTGCACTCACCAGTGCACTAGAGTGATACAGATGGCTAGTTGAATATGATTGAGTGGGCTTAAAGATGCCACTAGGGGGGAGCAGTTCAAAATATGGGTGTATGATGAAAGCTGTCAGGAGTCTGGAATAATAATGATGTAGCAGCATGTCTTCATGAGGATAGAGCAATCAATAGTGATAACCCTAAAGCAGTCTTGAAGCAATGATATGATTTCAGGAGGATAGAACAAATGAATGGCTCTAAAGCAGTCTTGAAATAATAATGTGATATGTCTTCAGGAGGATAGAGCAATCAATAGCTCTAAAGCAGTCTTGAAGTAATGATTTCAGGAGGATAGAGCAATGGATAGCTCTAAAGCAGTCTTGAAATAATAATGTAATTTCAGGAGGATAGAGCAATGGATAACTCTAAAGCAGTCTTGAAATAATTAGATGGCTTCAGGAGGATAGAGCAATGAATAGCTCTAAAGCAGTCTTGAAGTAGTAATATGACCTCATGAGGATAGAGCAATGAATAACTCTAAAGCAGTCTTGAAGTAATAGGATGATTTCAGGAGGATAGAGCAATCAGTAGCTCTAAAGCAGTCTTGAAGTCATGAGAGGCTATCAGGAGGATAAAATAACCCTGAGGTTACAATAAAGCAGTCCCAAAGTAATAAGAAGCTCATCAGGAGGATAAAGTAACCCTGAGGTTACAATAAAGCAGTCCCAAAGATCATAAGCTTGTTTGTTGGATAATTAACCTGAAAACAAGGTAGCATTCTGTATAACAACATTAGTTTATGCTTTATGTATGCATGTATGACATGATGCACTTAGGTAATGTACCATAGACATATATGTTATGGTATGATGTAAATGATGTATGTATGCTATGACACTGCTGGAAGTGTCTGGATATCCTTGTATAACAACTGCTGGCCAAGGAAAATAAATCCCGATTCGTTGTTGAAGAATATATAACCCTCCGTCTGCTGAGGATAACAAGGTATAGATAACCTCCCGTTGTTGGGGATAACAAGGTATAGATAACCTCCCATTGTTGGGGATAGTAGGGTATAGATAACCTTCGTTTTCGTTTGATAGTAGGATAAGTATAACATCCCGTCTTCGTTCATCGTGCCCTTATTGGAAAGTAATTTCCCGTATATCCGTATGAGGATAAAAGAGATGGATATAAATTCCAGGGGAGATTAGACTTTGTGAAAATGGATTAGTCCTACTGATGGTTTGTAACTGTCTTGTAAAGATGAACCGGCGAAGCTTCTTTGAAATCCTTCCCTCGTTCGTCCTTAGTAAATACTATTACTGCATTTTCATGCATTTCTGGTAAACATCAATCATATTAAAAGCATACATGCATTTCTGGTAAACATCAATCATATTCAAAGGCATACATACATTCAAACACAACCAATGGACGTTTCGCTTATGTGAATAGGGTAAAAGTAAATCTGGATTCAAAAGATGGAATTTATTTATATCAAAAGTGACCCATACACGGGTAAGTTTGTACAAGGAGACATAAACCCTAGTAAGAGAATTTTGTCATGAAGTTTTACAAAAAGAATCAGCTATGTGGGAAATAATCCTATTGGGTTTCAATTCTACTATTGCCACTCAAGTATCTCATCTTCTTGCTGTTGAGACGGAAACGATTGGATTGAGCTTTATCTGTTTGAGCTTGAGTAAGTAGTACAACTGGTTGCAGTTTCATGAGTGATCCAAAAGAGACATAGTCATACGCTTTAATCCCTAACTTTTGCCTGGATTGCCCTTTCAGGTTTTCAATCCACCGGGATACCCTTTTTTGCCCAAGCCGCCTTTTCAGGTTTTCGACTTGCCGGGTGTACATCTTTTTATATATATATCCCTAATTTTTGCCCAAACCCTTTTGGTTTGCCGGGATGCCCTTATTTTTGCCTAGGCCTGTCAACCTAGCGGGTCTCTTTTTATGCGTAGTATTTTTTAACTATGTCTGCGTTTACAGGTTGTGGGAAGTCTTCACCATCCATTGTAGTCAGTATCATGGCACCTCCTGAGAACACTGTCTTGACTACAAATGGTCCCTCATATGTTGGAGTCCACTTGCCCCTTCAGTGTCAATCTCATTGCAGTATGCAGGCTTCTCAAATCTATCAATGGTAATCTTGGGAGCTTCATCATCCCAGCTTATCTCAAACATAGATGCCATGGTGGCCAATGCGTCTGCCAACTGATTCTCTCTTCGTGGAATATGTCCAAAAGTAATCTCTTTGAAATGTGGGATCAAAGACAACACATGTTCTCTGTAAGGAATGAGATTATCATGCTTTGTATCCCAATCTCCTTTAATCTGACTTACTACCGGAGCTGAATCTCCATACACCTCAAGGAACTGACTCTTCATATCAATAGCAACTTGCATACCCATGATACATGCCTCATACTCAGCCATGTTATTGGTACAATAGAAACAAAGTCTGGCAGTAATCGGGGTATGACAACCTTCAGGGGAACTAATCACAACACCAACACCATTACCATGTGCATTGGAGGCACCATCAAAAACCATAGTCCATCGGGATCCTTGTTCAGGTCCGTCATATTGTCCAGGTTCTTTGGTAACAGACATAATGTCTTCATCAGGGAACTCAAAATTCATTGACTGGTAATCATCTACTGCTTGATGAGCCAAATGATCAGCAACAACACTCCCCTTAATGGCCTTCTGAGTAGTATACTGTATATCATATTCCGTCAAGATCATTTGCCATCTTGCAATTCTTCCGGAGAGAGCAGGTTTCTCAAATATGTACTTGATTGGATCCATCTTTGAAATCAACAAGGTAGTATGGGTCAACATATACTGTCTTAGTCGGCGAGCAGCCCATGCCAAAGCGCAGCAAGTTTTCTCGAGCAGTGAGTATCTTGTTTCACAGTCGGTAAACTTTTTGCTAAGGTAGTATATTGCCTGCTCTTTTCGACCAGACTCGTCATGTTGCCCCAATACACACCCCATTGAGTTGTCTAATACTGTTAAATACATAATCAAGGGTCTTCCATCAACTGGTGGCATTAAAATTTGAGGTTCTAGCAAATATCTCTTGATTTCATCAAAGGCAGTCTGGCACTCATCATTCCATTCCATCACCTGATCTTTCTTCAACAACTTGAAGATTGGCTCACAGATGGTAGTTAATTGGGAAATAAATCTTGCAATGTAGTTCAATCGTCCCAAGAAACCTCTAACCTCCTTCTCAGTACGGGGAGCTGGCATCTCTCGTATAGCTTTCACTTTTGCAGGATCCACTTCAATACCTTTTCCACTGACAATGAAACCCAGGAGCTTTCCAGATCTAACTCCAAAAGTACACTTGTTTGGATTTAATCTCAACCTGTATTTCTTCAACCTCTCAAACAACTTGTGCAGATGATCAAGATGTTGTTCTTCATTCTGAGACCTGGCTATCATATCATCCACATATACCTCTATCTCATGATGAATCATATCATGAAACAAAGCCACCATGGCACGCTGATATGTTGCCCCTGCATTCTTCAAACCAAATGGCATTACCTTATAGCAAAAGGTGCCCCACTGTGTCACAAATGTAGTCTTCTCCATATCTTCAGGTGCCATCTTGATTTGATTGTAACCAGAGAAACCATCCATAAAAGAGAATACCTTATGCTGAGCAGTGTTGTCTACCAGGATATCAATATGAGGAAGTGGAAAGTCGTCTTTAGGGCTAGCCTTGTTCAGATCTCTGTAGTCTACACACATACGTACCTTACCATCTTTCTTAGGAACTGGTACCACATTTGCAACCCACTGAGGATAAGAAGTTACGGCCAAGAACCCTGCATTGAACTGTTTCATTACCTCTGCTTTGATTTTTTCTGACATTTCAGGACGCATACGACGAACCTTCTGCTTCTTTGGACGACAATCTTCTTTCACTGGCAAACGGTGAACCACAATGTCTGTATCCAACCCTGGCATATCTTCATAAGACCAAGCAAAGATCTCCACATAGTCACGTAGCATCTGAATCAACCTGCTCTTGACACTGTCCTCTAAATCAGCCCCTATCTGGACCTCTTTTCTGTTTTCTTCAGTTCCCAGATTCACAACTTCGACTGGCTCTTCATGTGGCTGTATAGCTTTCTCTTCTTGTTGTAACAACCTAGCAAGCCCTACAGGTATTTCACAATCGTCCTCGTTTCCGTCTTCAGTTTGATAGATCGGATTCTCGAAATTGTAATTGGCAATAGTAGAACTGTTATGAACTGGATCCAGAGTGGATGAGGATCTGCATTTTAGTGACGTGGGTGTGTGTAAGAACACATAGCTGATAAAGCAAAGATAAAAGAAAAAGAAAGACAAGGAACACAATATTTACGAAAACGAAACGTCCACTGATTTTATTGAATGAAGTATGCAAATGAAATGACAACCCGTAACAAGCACACCATCGTGCCCCGGGTAAGGCACATGGCTTGAAAGTACAAATTTAAAAACATAACACAGTAATAGTATTTACTCCCGACTAAAGGAGATAGGGATAACATCTTCAGCTTTCCAATTATTGAGTCCAGCACCCACAGTAGGAAAAATCCATGCCTCCAAGTTGTGGTCTTCATCTTGATCTCCCACAGCATTGATAACCCCTTGATTGGTGATACGAACAGCACGAGCACGACGAACAGCCTTCTGGGACTCTGCAGTGAAACCCAAACCAAACTTGTCAGACTTGTATGGAATATCAGGAAGCTGACCCCAAATAGTACAACCACCTTCTTCCACCATAGCTTTTGCATCATTGAGGGAGGCCATTGCCATCGTTGGAGGGTTTCTGATGACCACAGGAACCTTCTTCACAGCAGGAGGAGTCACACAATCCTTAACAGCCCAGGGAACCACTTCAAATGACTGACATGGAGTTTCAATGTATTCACCTTCTACTTCCAGATACTTGAAAGTGTTTACATGGCTGACAAAGTATTCTTCCTCTCCAAAGACAGTAACAACTTTTCCATTCACCGGATATCTCAACTTTTGATGTAATGTGGAGGTCACAGCACCTGCCCCATGGATCCAGGGACGACCAAGCAGACATGAGTACGAAGGACGAATATCCATCACATAGAATGTAGCAGTGAACACCTGAGAACCAACCTTGATTGGAAGATCAATTTCCCCATGCACTACTCTTCTAGAACCATCAAAAGCCTTTACCACAATATTACTGGGCTTCAATACCGTATCTTCAGGACTCAGCTTGTTCAAGACTTCCTTAGGCAACACATTCAGAGAGGAACCATTGTCTATCAGCACATGAGACAGGGTAGTGCCCCTGCATTCAATTGAAATATGCAAGGCCCTGTTATGATCCCTCTTGGCAGGGGTCAAGTCAGCATCAGAAAATCCTAACCCGTTGTCATAGGTCAGGTGAGCAACACAATTCTCAAACTGGTCCACAGAAATTGCACTGGGTACATGAGCCATCTTTAGAAACTTGATCAATGACTTGGCATGAGCCTCAGAACATAATAACAGGGAGAGCATAGAAATCTTTGAGGGAGTATGCCCCAGCTGATCAACAATATCATAATCACTCTTGCGAATGATTTTCAATACTTCTTCCATCTGCTTAGAGAGGTCATCAGCAGCTGGCACATCAGTAGATACAGGCTCAATAACAGGACCCTTGCCCCGAGCATCAGTGGTGGAAGTAACAGCAGGAGTAACTGCACTCTTAGAAGCAACTGGAGGAGAGAAGACTCTTCCACTACGAGTGATCTTGCTAGATCCAGCAATATTATCAATGTCAACAGGCATATCAGGTAAAGGCTCCTGCTTGACACCATGGATGTAAACATCAGACCCATAGTGCCATGGCACAACTTTGTCAGATGTATAAGGAATAGGACCAGGAGTGGTAATGATCAGAGGAGCTACTCTGGCTTCAGCAACAACTTTCACAGGACCTTCAGCAGTAATCTTGATTGGGCCCTGATGAGTGATTTTAATAGGACCCTTTGAAGTGATTCTTAGTGGTACTTTGTCAACCATGTCAACCTCTTCAATCTTCTTACCCTGAGTCAGATGATCCACCATACTTTCTACAGATGCTGGTCTTCTTTCAAACACTATAGTATATTTATCCATGAGACGTTGAATCCCATCTCTCAAAATGAAGCAACTATCCGGCTTATAGGTACAATATAGACAATCTTCATGACAACCGGGAAAGATCCCAGCTTGTACTAACCTCTTTTTGATAACAGACAATGGTGTGCTCAACTCCATAACTGAATAGACATGCAGATCTTCATCAATATCTTCATCAATGGCGTTGACAGTCTTCTCGTGATTTGGCATTGGAGCTGTAATCACATTTGGAGTACCTGGTGGATCAAACTCAATTTCTCCAGCATCAATCATATCCTGAATTTTGTTCTTCAAGACCCAGCAGTTATTAGTATCATGTCCTGGACAGTTTGAATGATATGCACATCGTGCATTGGGATTGTACTTGGGAGAGGTAACATTGGGATTCTGAGGGGCCTCCCTCAGGGTAATAAGTTCAGCTTTCAACAAGTGTTGCAATGCCTGAGCCATTGACATGTTGATCTTCGTGAACTGTCTTCTAGCCCTCTGTTGGTTGCCTTGAGGCTGCTCTGTTGTTGCAGGAGTTGGATTTGAAATATGAACTGCACTAACAGACTGATGCCTTCTGTTACGATCAGGCTGACCATACACAGCATTAGATTCTTTCTTCCCAGTGGGAGGCTTCTTTGCAGCACCTGATGAAGAAGTGCCCACTTGGATCTTACCACTCTTGATACCATTCTCTACTCGCTCTCCTGTCATGATCAACTCAGTGAAGCCAGATGATGAGCTTCCAATGAGATGACTGTAAAACAGACCATTCAGCGTACACATGAACACATCAACCAACTCCCTATCAGTCAAAGGGGGTTGAACTCTTCCAGCTAAGTCTCTCCACTTCTGAGCATACTCCTTAAAGCTTTCTTTGGCACCCATAGACATGCTTTGAAGCTGCATGCGAGTGGGGGCTAACCAATCCTTGTGTCTCCCAATACCGACCCGACCATGGTGGCTCTGTTTGCAGTAATAAATCAGACGAACTTGATGATCTTTCAGCAAAATGAGTGGATCGGGATGCTGGAAAAGGAGTGACAATCACGCTCTCCCCTACAGAGACATCGTCGCCTGGTTTTTCACAACCCATCACCATGATGACGGGAAACCCGTCTTTCCCTTCCCCCATAGAGGCTACAACATGATGAATCTCGGAGTCCCTCTCGGCGAAGACCTGGGCGTCGTCCTTGACTTGAAAGGCCTCAGCCTGTGGCTGCCCAGAAGCGTGACCGCTCTTCTCCCCGGAAAGAGCGATGCTCCCCCGCTCCTAAGAGAAACAGAGCTGAAGGGTACATGGAGAAACCAAAGAACTGAACGAGGAGTTCTCCCCGCCACGGCAGGAGTCCTTGGGATGATAAATCCTCGTCACATTCACCCGTCAGAAGCGATGAAGACAACCCTCACATTCCTCTGTCCAAGGCCATCAAAGAAACTAACCTGCCCGTCTGGATGGAGAAGCCCCCGACCCTGGCTACCTATGATGGTACGACTAACTCGGACAACCACATCGAAAGCATCGATGCGATGCTCGACTACCACGACAGCCGGGGGGCCATAAAGTGCAAGATCTTTCCCATGCCCCTGAGGAAGGGCGCAATGGCATGGTATAAGAACCTCAAGCCCAAATCCATAACCTTTTAGAGAGAGCTGAAGTGGCATTTCTCCAGGCACTTCACTACTTCCGGAGGACACCTAAAGACGAAAGCCATCATTCATGAGAAGGAAGAATCTTTATGAGACTACATAGAGAGATTCAACCGAGAAGCTGTCCAAGTATCTACCTCGAATGACATGAAGAGGTATCTGATTGAGCCTACATCTAGTACGACGAGAAGGAAGCCTCCAATTGTGCCCGTGACTCGCGAAACCAGGAGAGTGCCAGAAATTCTAGGCACGAAGACACCACCGCTCCCCGACGAGGCGGGGAGAGAAGAAGAGAGGATCGGCCCCGAGATTCCTGGAAGCAAAAGGGGCCAGTAGGCCGATTTACAGAGTATACACTACTCACAGCTCCCCGCGAGCATATTCTAGGTGAGTGCATTAACACGGAGTTCCAAAGAGGTGGTGTCTGCTTCTCGAAGCTAACACCCTCTAAGCCCAACATCGACAAGTCCAATTATTGTCGGTTCCACATGAGTCATGGACATGTCACGGAAGATTGCATCCACCTCAAGGATGCCATTGAAATCCTAATCAAGGATGAGCACCTGAAATAAAACACTCAAAGGAACGAGGTTCCTCGACAGGAAACTCACAAGGCGAAGAAGGTCGAGGAGGTGTCGCCACCATCTGACAAGACCGGGCTACAAGTCACCCTGTGAATCTCCCAATCAGAGGACTTCTACCTCCCATACGAGGCCGATACAACATTATCCGTGAGAATTAGTTCTCCATTACAATTGTAAAAAGCAAAGTAAAATTGTGAAATGAAGGTTATGAACAGTAGAACGGATGCTACTAGATATAGGGAAGTATAATGAAATCCGGCTCTAACCCAACTGGGTCAAAAAATATAAAAAACTCGGCCCAAAACTAAGTACTCCTAAAGGTAGAATTCAGGTCCTGAATTCAACGAATTAATTGTTCCTTCTATACTCTGAATCAACTTTTGCATAAAACATGAAAGTTGTAGCTCTTTGTCTCAGATTTTCAACGCGTAGAACACGTAAATCTTTTTCTCTTAGCTTCAGTTATGATCCGAACAATGGAAAGGTACCAAATAACCGCTAAAGCTGAAAATAAGATGTGAAAATAGATTAACGACAAATAAAGACTTAATTATAAAAATATAATAAAATAGTACAATAAAAAAACTAAGGAAATGCCTAAGTACAAACATAAGATAATATGCATTAAAATGCACTGATCAAATTTCCTCGCGCTTGAACTTTTGCACTCTAAGCAAAATAGTATCAAGACTCATGAAAAACAATATCATTTTGATACTCATTATAGGCTACAAAACTCTTCTTCGGTTGAGATTGCATCGATAGGTAATAATTTTTCATACCAAGGATATCAGAAGAACACAAATCTGCAGTTATGCAGTCATAAACCTCTCTCCTATACAAACCAATCTGAATGATATTATTATACTTAAGTCTAACTTACTCATCCTCCTTTTTGCTCTCTTTCATTTTAATACAACCACATTAAGCCCGTTATCTATTCACACACATGGTAAATAATGTTAGACTATGGCACGAATCTAGAAGGGGGGGGGGGTTGAATAGATCCCAATTAAAATTTGAGTCGGCGCTACCAATTAAAAAATTGGTTTTGAAAATTTGTTTTAAGTGCGGAAGCGGCCGAGGAAAATATAGTCTAAAATAAACGGTTATTAGAATACCGGATATGCGTTAAGCCTTTGGATTAATGACAATATGGAAAAGAGAATCACAACACTAATCACACTTATCAATAATCTAATTCACTTGTTAGGATTCCTAGTTCCAATGATTTAAAGAGCAAACCAAAACTAGATACACAAATAAGATAATTTTGGTTTAGGCAATTTGTCGAACACTTGGCGTTCAAAAACACTCCAAGTGATATTTATGTTGAGTAAGTGGTCCCAACTAGCCTAGTACAATGTCTTATTGTACTTTGGATTCCAAAACAGAGTTTCAACCTCTTACTCAATTGATATCACAATTTGACAATAGTGCTTATACAAAAATCACTTATTTTTAAGCTAAAATGAAAATGCTGAAAAATAGAGAAGACAAGTATTTGGTGAGGCAGTTCCCCCGTCGTCCTCGCTTCGGGGTACGTCTGCCCTCAATTCTAAAAATAGAATTGAGATAGATTTAATAGATATCACCTGTTGAATGTAAAGGTTTATACAAGGATTGAACAACAAATATACAACAAAATTCTCAAGACGTTGAATGTTGCTTCCACTCATTGCCCCTTGATTCAAGATGAATCAAGTCCTCCGATCGTTGTTGATAGACCTTTGATTCCAGCCACCTTATTGTATAACCCTTAGTTCTTCAAACCTTCGGCCCGGATTATATCAACTACAACGAATCGAACCCGAGATCTTCCCCTCAATATCACTGAATCCGCTACTAGACTGTTGAAGAACACCTCTTCACAATCACCTTCGCTCAGCTCTACCCTTGATGAAGAATCTCGTCCAAAAACCCCCAAAAATCAAACCAATCTTGGAGGATAAAACCCTAACGGTTTTATTCAAGAAAGAACCTGTCGCAAGCTTCAACCCGAACCAGATTACCCAATCTAGGCTTCGAACCTTATCACCTTTAATCACCCACAAGGCACTTCAAAAATGGCTGTGTAATTGATGTGTTGTGAGATGTTGAAGATGAAGATGATGAATCTTGGACACCTATTTCACTCTTTCTTATTCTTTGAACACATGAATCAATTTTATCAAAATGTTGTGGTGTTAAACTGAACAAACTTCTATTTATAGTAATAAGCAAATCAGCCAACAAAACATAATTTCAAACAGATTGGAAATACTGCACTGACTGTGTCAACGCGCGAACGGTCGACCATAGGTCGGCGTGCACTGACCTATGTGAAATTCCAAGGCTCTATACGCTGACTGATGGTCGACTCATGGTTGTTGTGTGCTGACCAGAGGGAAATGAGTTGATCCATGCGCTGACTGTATGGTCGACTCATAGCTCCAAATATGCAAAAATTGACATGTTCGCTGTTTCGTGCATCTTGTCACGACTATACATCAATCAATTATATTGTAATGAAATAGGATGATTTAAAAGGATATAGGAAGGATGTAATATGTTAAGTATTGCATGACGACTCCGATTCATCCGAGGTTGTACTTTGTCATCATCGAAACTTGACAACCTATGTTGTGAGACAGTTTGCCCTCACATACTTCCCCTTTTTGATGATGACAACCCGTGCAAAGCTTAGTGAGAATAACATGCAATATCGTTAACATGGTAGTATAAGCTCCCCCTTTCTTTTGCAATCAAAGCCCGTTTCTTTTGCAGTCAAAGCTGTTGTAATCTTTTGCAATCAGAGCTGTTGTGATCTACTATCTACTTGTCTTTTCTCCCCCTTTGACAACATCAAAAAGAGATGGAGAAGGTAAAGTTCTGAAAGATTAACAATTAACAAAATACTCAACAGGCTATAAGTAATCATATACCAATATCCACACAAAATATTGACAATGAGCAAAAAATTGAAAATAGATTAAACAAGATTAAGGACACATAAAGTCATAACATTTCATAGGGATCAAGGCTGTAAAACAAACATTAGTGTGCACTTAGGAGAGATAAAACAGAACATGATAACAAAAACAACATGGAGAATGAGCAAATGCAAAAACAAATGACTAATAGCCTCGTCCCCTGCCCATATCAATGAAGACGGATTACGATATGGATCAGCCATATCAATGAGGTAATCCACTGCTTGATTCAGGCGATTGATGCTGCGAGAGACGGCTGTTTCTTGGTATCCATGGGCAGTTGTGAAAGCTGCAAATCTTTCATCCATTCTTGTTGAAAAAGAGTTGAACTGTTCAGATTGGGTGTGTAGCTCAGTTTGGATGCACAAATGCAGATTTGCACTTAATGTCACATATAATGCCTACCTAAAATGCCACAAAACAATTTGCATCCAAACACATAAAACACATAGCAAATGTCATATATATAAATACCATAATAGTCAAATGATATACTGGTTTAAATCATGAATTTTTAGAGAGAGAGAGAGAGAGAGAGAGAGAGAGAGAGAGAGAGAGAGAGAGAGAGAGAGAGAGAGAGAGAGAGAGAGAGAGAGAGAGAGAGAGAGAGAGAAAGGAGCAACATCACCTCTATACCGACAACACTTGATAACAACATACTTGTGCTTGCAACAAAAATTAACTTGTCAGAAGTACAAGAATATAGTTGTAAACAGAGTAATGCGAAACTAGTAATCATTATCCCCGATCCGAAATGTCGAGAATGCCAAGTTCTCGATGGATATGAAAGAAAGGTTCAGTGGCTAGCGGCTTTGTGAAAATGTCCGCTAGTTGATTTTTGGTGTCAACGTGTTCAAAGACAACGTCACCTTTCTCTACATGATCCCTCAGAAAATGCTGTCGAATTTTGATATGTTTGGTATGAGAATGTAACACAAGATTTTTGGTAAGGTTAATAGCACTAGTATTGTCACAAAATATGGGAACACGTTCTAGTTTTAAATTGAAGTCCAACAGTTGCTGCTTAAGCCATAGGACTTGCGCGCAACAACTACCGGCGGCTATGTATTCCGCTTCGGCAGTTGACAAAGCAACAAACGCTTGTTTCTTGCTGTGCCAATTGACCAAGGAGTTTGAAAATAAGTGACACGTACCGCTGGTGCTTTTCCTATCCGATTTGCAACCGGCAAAATCGGAATCGGAGAAACCTACCAATGAGCAATCATTACCTTTGGAATACCATAGTTCATACTTCGGAGTACCAGATAGGTATCGAAGTATACGTTTAACAGATTTTAGATGGGATTCCTTAGGACATGATTGGTATCTTGCGCACATACACACGCTAAACATAATGTCGGGACGAGAAGCAGTAAGATAAAGAAGAGAGCCGATCATACCTCTATACCTTTTTACCTCAACATCCTTACCACTTTCATCTTTACTCAGATTTACACATGTTGGCATATGAGTGTCTATGGCTTTTGAATTTGCCATGTCAAATCTCTTGAGAAATTCCAAACAGTATTTTGTCTGGCTCACGAATGTTCCTTCTTTCAGTTGCTTGATTTGCAAACTGAGAAAGTATGTGAGTTCACCCATCATACTCATCTCGAATTCACCCTGCATAAGCTCAGAAAACTCTCTCACGAGATTCATGTTAGTAGATCCAAATATGATATCGTCAACATAAATTTGTACAAGAATTAAGTGCTTTCCTTGACGTTTAATGAAGAGAGTAGTGTCAACCTTTCCTCTTGAGTAACCTTGATCAAGTAAAAATTTGCTTAGTCTCTCATACCACGCTCTAGGAGCTTGTTTGAGACCATATAAAGCCCTTTTTAGTTTGTAGACATGATCAGGATACTCATGAGACTCAAAACCAGGAGGTTGCGCAACATATACTTCTTCATTTATGTACCCATTAAGGAACGCACTCTTAACGTCCATTTCAAATAACTTAAAATCCTTCGCACAGGCGAAAGCAAGCAAAAGGCGTATAGCCTCGAGTCGGACAACCGGCGCATAAGTTTCCTCATAGTCGATGCCTTTCTCTTGGTTATACCCTTGCGCGACTAAACGCGCCTTGTTACGAGTTATTACTCCGTTTTCGTCCAATTTATTTCTAAACACCCATCGGGTGCCGATTACTCGATGACCTCGCGGAGGAGGGACAAGGTCCCAAACCTCATTTCTAGTGAACTGATTTAGTTCCTCCTGCATTGACAAAAACCAGTGTTCATCCAGTAGGGCTTCCTTAGGGTTTTTAGGTTCCATTTGTGAAACGAACGCGAAGTGATAACAAAAATTACTTAGCTTCGATCGAGTTGTTACAACCTTTGTGATGTCTCCGAGAATGTTATCAATTGGATGGTCTTTGGGAGACCTCCAAGCTTGAGGGAGATCATCGTTTAAAGGCGGATGAGCTTCCTCAGATACCTCATGGTGTACATCTTTATCCTCCTCAACTTTGGCTTCGTCAAGTTGATCAATTCCCGTCTCGCCCCCTTTGAGTATGTCTTCCGTAGATGTACATGCACCATGAACAACACTATCCTTTCCGACATTTCTCAGATAGGTTTCATCAAAAGTAACATGCACATACTCTTCTACAACAAGTAATCGTTTATTGTATATTCTATATGCTTTACTCGATTGAGAGTATCCGAGGAAGATACCTTCGTCGGCCTTGGAATCAAACTTGCCCAAGTTTTCCTTTCCATTGTTTAATACAAAACATTTGCAACCAAACACATGTAAGTGAGAAACATTTGGCTTTCGCCCTTTTAAAAGCTCATACGGTGTTTTATTTAGAATGGGGAGAATAAGCACCCTATTCAAAACATAACACGTCGTACTAATGGCGTCAGCCCAAAAATATTTAGGTAAACCACTTTCGTTAATCATTGTTCTTCCCAATTCTTCTAAAATTCAGTTTTTACGCTCCACAACCCCATTTTGTTGAGGGGTGCGTGGAGCGTAGAAGTTATGATCTATACCATGGTTACTGCAATATTCTTCAAATAAGTGATTTTAAAACTCACCTTCATGGTCGCTTCTAATTGACACAATGTTTGTATTTAACTTATTTTGGGAAAGTTTGGCAAACCTTTCAAAAGCGGCGAATGTATCACTCTTACTTACTAAAAAGATGGTCCAACAAAATCTAGAAAAATCTTCCACTATTACGAACCCGTAATAGTTTCCTCCTAGACTTTTAATCCTAGATGGCCCAAACAAGTCCATATGAATAAGTTCGAGAGGTCTCGTTGTTGAAACGATCTTTTTAGATTTAAATGAGATCCTCGTTTGCTTCTCTTTTTGACAAGCATCACAAAGGTGATCCTTGGTGAACTTTATTTTGGGAAGTCCTAAGACTAAGTCTTTTGAGACTACTTTATTTAGTAAGTCAAAGTTAACATGCGCTAAACGCCTATGCCATAGCCATGAATCTTCACTCATTGTTATGAGGCATTTGTCGCTTGTTAACGATACTTCATTTAAGTCAAGCATATATGTGCTGTTTACTCTAAAACCATTAAACATATTCTTCTTGTCATTATCATGCACAATTTTGCAACATTCTTTTGAAAATGATACACTGTATCCTTTGTCGCATAATTGGCTAATGCTAAGCAGATTATGTTTAAGGCCCTCGACAAGCAACACGTCAGAAATCGTAGTGGAAGAGGGGTTACCTACACTACCTTTACCTAGTATTGCTCCACGGTTGTTATCACCATAAGTTACATACCCTTTCTTCTTAGCCACGAAGTCTATGAATAGGGATATGTCTCCAGACATGTGTCTTGAGCATCCACTGTCGAGAACCCATCTTCTCTCGGTGGTCTCAACACATTTTACCTATCAAAACATAATTAGCAAGAGGAGGTCCCAATGGCATATTAGGTCCTAATATGTTAGCGACAAGGTGGTTGCATTTGGGCAACCATTGATAGATGCCTTTAGCAATGGAATGGCTTTTCTTGCAACAATATAAGCATGCAAAATCGACTTTAGAATCACTTTTACTTGCTTGATCCCTAATTACATATGCATATTTTTGATATGGGTTCAGCATACTTTTTCTACAATCCTTTCTATCAATAGCAAATGTAATTTTAGGCTCAAGTGCCTTGTTTAATTTGGCCTTAAGGTTTCTAACTTCACCTTGCCAAATATGACATGTAGCACATCCAAAGTCGAAAGGATTTTTATGATCCTCACAATCCGATTTATTACTTTCCACAATGGAAGCCTTAAGGTCCTCTAGTTTCCTTTTAGACTCTTTAACTTTGTGCTCGTTTAAGTGAGTAAAAATTCTTTTATTAGAGGCAAGTCTCTTAAAGGCTTCAGTTGCTTCATTGTGTAAAGCATTGAATGCGGATTGTAATTCTGAATGCGATATATTTGAGGACTTCTCATATTTAGAGTGACGTACCTGCTTTTTCTTATTTTTCTGATGTGCGGAAAGGCATAGATTCACAAACTCTTCTTCATCACTAGAGCTTTCATCAGAGGAGGAGGAGTCGCTATCGCTTCCCCAAGCTATATACGCTCTCCTTGGTTTTGATGATTTCTTGTATGACTTGGATGATTCCTTTTCCTTTGCCTTTTTGTTCATCAGACAGTCCAGTTTATAGTGACCGGGCTTCCCACACTTGTAGCACGACCCTCTAGTCTTTTTACCTTTTGAGTCATCATCTTTGGAGTACCTCGATTGTTTCCGGAAGTTTACCAAGTTCTTCTCAAAATGTTGGATGCTGTTCTTTCTCACGTAAGGGTTGTAACGTTTAACGAACAACCCCATATCTTCGCTCTTGTCCTCTTCTTCTTCGTCGCTTGAGGAATAATCACTTTGCTCTTTTGCTTGAGACTTCGAGGAGGAAGTCTTAAGAGCTATAGATTTCTTTTCACTCACCTTTGTTTTGTCCTTCTTTTCTTTCTTTTCGCGTTGGTCTAGGCTCAAGAGTACATGTTCATGCTCTTGTAGTTTGCCAAACAATATTGTCAAGTCTAGTAAGGTAAGATCATGTGCTTCTTTGATGACAGTCACTTTCGGCTGCCATTCCCTGTTAAGACATCTCAAGATCTTATTAGTAGTAACATCATTGGAAACAGGCCTACCTAATGAATGTAAACGATTGATGAGATGAGTAAATCTCTTTTGCATGTCAGCAATGGTTTCCCCTTGCTCCATGAAAAAGAGATCAAACTCTTGTGTTAATATGTTGATTCTAGCCAACTTAACATCGTTCGTCCCCTCATGGGCGATTTGTAGTGAATCCCACATGGCCTTAGCAGTAGGACAATGGGATACACGATAGTATTTATCTACACCTAATGAGGAGATTAATATATTTTTGGCTTTCCAATCATAATTGTATTTTTTCTCATCGTCATCGGTCCATTGTGCTTCGGGCTTCGGCACAACCACATTATCCGCATTGGTCATAGTAATTTCTATTGGACCATTGAGGATAACATTCCATATTTTTCTATCTATGGAGTTTATGTGCACCCGCATACAGTCTTTCCAATAACTATAATTTTCACCATTGAAAACGGGAGCTCTATTATAAGCCCCTTTAGGTTCGTTAGCCATTTTCTATCAACGTTGTATTTGAAGCACCGAGTAACCGGAGCTCTGGATACCACTTGTTAGACTATGGCACAGATCTAGAAGGGGGGGGGGGGAGGGTTGAATAGATCCCAATTAAAATTTGAGTCGGCGCTACCAATTAAAAAATTGGTTTTGAAAATTTGTTTTAAGTGCGGAAGCAGCCGAGGAAAATATAGTCTAAAACGAACGGTTATTGGAAAACCGGATATGCGTCAAGCCTTTGGATTAATGACAATATGGAAAAGAGAATCACAACACTAATCACACTTATCAATGATCTAATTCACTTGTTAGGATTCCTAGTTCCAATGATTTAAAGAGCAAACCAAAACTAGATACACAAATAAGATAATTTTGGTTTAGGCAATTTGTCAAACACTTGGCGTGCAAAAACACTCCAAGTGATATTTATGTTGAGTAAGTGATTCCAACTAGCCTAGTACAATGTTTTATTGTACTTTGGATTCAAAAACAGAGTTTCAACCTCTTACTCAATTGATATCACAGTTTGACAATAGTGCTTATACAAAAATCACTTATTTTTAAGCTAAAACGAAAATGCTGAAAAATAGAGAAAACAAGTATTTGGTGAGGCAGTTCCCCCGTCGTCCTCGCTTCGGGGTACGTCTGCCATCAATTCTAAAACTAGAATTGAGATAGATTTAATAGATATCACCTGTTGAATGCAACAATTTATACAAGGATTGAACAACAAATATACAATAGAATTCTCAAGACGTTGAATGTTGCTTCCACTCCTTGCCCCTTGATTCAAGATGAATCAAGTCCTCCGATCGTTGTTGATAGACCTCCGATTCCAACCACCTTATTGAATAACCCTTAGTTCTTCAAACCTTCGGCCCGACTGATCTCAACTACAACGAATCGAACCCGAGATCTTCCCCTCAATATCACTGAATCCGCTACTAGACTGTTGAAGAACACCTCTTCACAATCACCTTCGCTCAGCTGACCCTTGATGAAGAATCTCGTCCAAAAACCCCCAAAAATCAAACCAATCTTGGAGGATAAAACCCTAACGGTTTTATTCAAGAAAGAACCTGTCGCAAGCTTCAACCTGAACCAAATTACCCAATCTAGGCTTCGAACCTTATCACCTTTAATCACTCACAAGGCACTTAAAAAATGGCTGTGTGTAATTGATGTGTTGTGAGATGTTGAAGATGAAGATGATGAATCTTGGACACCTATTTCACTCTTTCTTATTCTTTGAACACATGAATCAATTTTATCAAAATGTTGTGGTGTTAAACTGAACAAACTTCTATTTATAGTAATAAGCAAATCAGCCAACAAAACAAAATTTCAAATAGATTGGAAATACTGCACTGACTGTGTCAACGCGCGAACAGTCGACCATAGGTCGACGTGCGCTAACCCGTGTGAAATGCCAAGGCTCCATGCGCTGATTGATGGTCGACTCATGGTTGCTGTGTGCTGATAACGTGAAATCGTATATATATAATGACATGTGTTTTAACTAATATTTGACTGGTTTCACTTTGAATTCGGGGCATTCCATGCTATTTGTCTAAGTATTATGCAGGTATTCAAAGAACATGTCCAAGAAAAGCAATATGAAGAAAAGGAGCAAAAATAAGTGAAAACCAGATGAAAAACCAAGAGAAAAACAGCAGATACGAGTTCTACTGATGTGACGACCGTCACATAGCCGTTACGCTCGTCATGCGTGTGACGACCGTCACACATCCATGACGACCGTCATGCACCCAGAACATGCAGAATGAGGTCACATGCTATAATTTCCCCTTAAAGACCAAAAGAGTGACCACTAACTCCTACTTTTCTGCCTTAAACCCACTTCCTGAAGGAATAACCGTTAGATACTCTCTCTTTATAAAAGGAAGAGGCTGAGACCTGAAAAAGGGAGCTGCATTCAAGACAATGAAGTGCTGCCAGTTTATCTTCAGAGCAATTTTACCTTTCTCATATTCTTATTTGTTTCTCTTTTTCGTCTCTGTATTCTTTGGTATTTTTGTACTTTCCTTTTCTTGTACGATCAATTGGCACAAAGACCAGAATCCTGCCGACATTGTGGAGGATCTGCCCAAAAGCCAATTGGGATATTCCCAGGTTTTTATTTTAATCGTAATTGCAATTTTCATTATGATGTATGTTCTCAATTACTGCTTTTATTTATTTATTGTCAATTCTTCTTCCATGTCTAGCTAAATTACCGTAGTCGATATGTAATAATAATTCGGACGGGATTTGATAATAATTGGCGTAATCTTTCTCTTTTCAAAACTCATTTATGGTCTTATTTTTTAATTAAAATTTCTAAGTAAACGTTCGTCGCGACAGCGAGAACTTATTTAAAAATAGTTTTGCCACGACAGTGGGAAATTAACTAAGGTACGAACCAACAAGCGACAGCTGCGGCTAAGACCAGATAGTAAAAACTAGGCATTCGATTTAAAAACAGCGAAAGCGCTTTAAAAAGGATTAGAACTTAGAGATTTTCAAAAAGTAACTTTAACCCCGAACGGGATAGCGACATCATACGTTCCGCCTTAGAGTTGCGACTGGCGTCAACAACCATCGTGAGACAAAAGTCTTTAGATCACCATCTTCTTCTTAAACTAAGTTTGAAAACACTTAATACGCCAGTAATTTGTTGAATCCCCGAAGAACAAAATTATTGCATATCGATTCATAAATTCATACCTTAAGTAAAAGCTTTAGTTCCCTTTAGTTTACACACTTATTCTGCTATTACTCCCTAAAACATTACCGACCTAGCTAAACACCGTAACACCCGATAATACTAGATTGATTACGAGTCCCTGTTGGATCGATATCTTTATTACTACACGATAGACTGTGCACTTGTAGTTAGATTTGTTAGACATAGAAAGTCGCGATCAAGTTTTTGGCGCCGTTGCCCGGGACCCGTTTAGTCGATAGTGTAATCTTTTGTTACACATTATAGACTAGGTTAACAATTCTCTCTCCCTCTACTCGTTCTTCGATTGTATGCCAAGTACTCACTCACAAGGCGACATCTTACAACCTACAATCGCCGAACTAGAGCGCTTCTTACATCTAAGAAGGCGCATCGTCGAATATCAACGAAGACACAACATTCCTGATCATCTAGCTCATCCTCCTGTTGAAGAAGCAAAGATGGCTGAAGGACCTCAAAACAAACCGCTGAAGGCCTACGCTACACCCTCTCAGATGGAGCCTCGAAGTAGCATAGCTGCCCCAGCTATCAATCGAATCGATTTTGAACTAAAACCGTCATTGCTGTCAGCTGTACAACAAAATCAATTCTCAGGAAATGCAACTGAGGATCCAAACGAACACTTAACAAAGTTTGTACAATACGCAGACATAGTGAAGGAAAATGGAGTAACTCCAGACACAATAAGACTTCGTCTTTTCCCTTTCTCTCTTAGAGATAGAGCTTGGACATGGTTACAATCCTTACCATCCAACTCCGTTACGACGTGGGAACAGTTGAAGAACGTTTTCTTAGCAAGATACTTTCCGCCAAGCAAAACTACTATGCTTAGAGCCCAAATCAACGGATTTCGACAAAAAGATACTGAATCTCTCTACGAAGCGTGGGAAAGGTTCAAAGATATGATGAGAGCATGTCCTCACCACGGTTTGGAAGACTGGGTGACGATCCATACTTTCTACAATGGGCTTCTGTATAACACCAGATTAACGGTAGACGCCGCCGCGGGCGGTGCACTTATGGATAAGCCATACGACGAAGCCTATCAACTAATCGAAAACATGTCTCAGAACCACTGCCAATGGGGAGGTGAACGAATTCCAGCAGAGAAACCCGCAGCGAAAGGTGGGATGTACGAGATCAGCAGCCTTGAAAAGTTCAACGCTAAAGTAGATGCTCTAGCACAGAAAATCGACAGTCTGACCGTTAACCCAACTGCAATCGTCGCTGCTGTAACTCCAAACTGCGAGTTATGCGGAATCGCCACTCATAATGCGCCCGAATGCCCATTGTTGGCCGGAATCCCACCAGACCAAGTAAATTACGCTCAAGGAAATCCTTACACAAATACTTATAACCCAGGATGGAGGAACCACCCAAACTTTTCCTACAAGAACGATAATGCCTTGCAAGCACCAGCTGCTCCGCCAGGATATCAGAAACCAGCCGCTGCTGCCCAGACTGCCCCTAGGAAATCAAACCTCGAGTTGATGATGGAAAAATCATAGCTACTCAAGCTCAAACAAACAAAGAATTCCTAAATCAAAACATACACACTAGCGAGCAAATTAAACAGCTGACCGGAAAAGTAGACGCTTTAGCCACCCACAATAAAATGCTCGAAACGCATATATCACAAGTGGCTCAACAACAAGCCTCTGCAGCTGCCCCAGCTGGAACATTTCTAGACCAGCCCGAACCTAATCCGAAAGGTCACGCAAACGCTGTTATATTGAGAAGTGGAAAAGAATTGGAAGGCCCAACAGATCCTAGGAACGAAGATTTAGTAATGCAACAGAAATTCGATAAACCAACCATAAAGGAGTCTGAAACAGAAAAGAAGGAATGTGACGAGCAAAAGGCCGCCAAAGATGAAAACTCATATGTGCCTCCAACACCATATAAACCACCGATCCCTTATCCTCAAAGATTACTAAACTCCAAAACTTCAGGACAATTTAAGAAATTTGTTGAACTTCTGAAACAACTAAACATCACTATCCCGTTCACAGAAGCGATAACTCAAATGCCGTCATACGCTAAGTTTCTTAAAGAAATATTGTCTAATAAAAGGAAAATAGAGGATAACGAGACAGTGACACTTACTGCCGAATGTAGCACAATCATACAAAACAACATGCCTCCTAAACTAAAAGACCCAGGTAGTTTCTCCATACCCTGCGTCATAGGAAAGTTCGTTATAGAGAAAGCTCTATGCGATCTAGGAGCCAGTATAAGCGTCATGCCTTTATCTATATGCAAAAAGCTGAATATGGGAGAACTAAGACCAACTAAAATGTCCATACAATTGGCTGATCGATCAGTCAAATACCCCGTCGGTATACTGGAAAACGTTCCAGTACGCATAGGCCAATTCTATATCCCAACCGACTTCATAATCATGGACATCAAAAAGGACTCTGTTACCCCAATTATCCTAGGAAGACCGTTCCTAGCTACACCCGGAGCTATTATAGTAAATAAAGGAAGGCTAACATTCGAAGTAGGAGAAGAAAAGATAGAGTTCATCCTTACTAAATTCTTGAAGGCACCAGCCATCGATGACACATGCTATATAGTAGATGTCATTGACGAATGCATACGAGAATTAGAAAAGGAGGAAACTACATATTCTAAAATCATGAAAATCCAGATCCCTGCTATTCATGAAGACGACAACTGGCGTGCACCATACAAAAATGATAGTCTGAGCGAGATCTTAGCACTCACTCCAAATCACATGCCAGGTCCGAAAAACCCAGCTTTAGAACTTAAGGAGCTACCCAAAACTCTCAGGTACGAATTCCTAGATACAAAATTCAAAAGACCAGTAATAGTAAACGCTAATTTAGGACAATCAGAAACTGAGCGATTATTAGAAGTCCTAAGGAGATACCCAACTGCGTTAGGCTATAATATAAGCGATCTAAAAGGCATAAGTCCCTCCATCTGTATGCACCGTATCATGCTGGAGGAAGACTGCAAAACTTCAAGAGAACATCAGAGAAGGATAAACCCGATCCTAAGCACTGTAGTCAAAGACGAGGTGAAAAAGCTACTAGACGCAGGAATCATATACCCTATCTCCGACAGCCAATGGGTCAGCCTAGTACACGTAGTGCCAAAGAAAGGAGGCGTTACTGTAGTGAAGAATGCGAAAGGTGAATCGATAACCCAAAGAGTTGTGACCGGAAACAAGATGTGTATCGATTACAGAAAACTGAACAAGGCAACTCGAAAAGATCATTTCCCTTTACCTTTCATAGACCAAATGTTGGAAAGACTAGCGAAATATTCGTACTTCTGCTATCTAGATGGTTATTCGAGATTCTTTCAAATCCCTATTCACCCTGACGACCAGGAAAAGACAACATTCACCTGTCCCTATGGTACCTTTGCCTACCGCCGAATTCCGTTCGGACTATACAATGCTCCAGCAACCTTTCAAAGATGCATGATGGCAATCTTCACAGATTTCATAGATGACATCATGGAAGTGTTCATGGATGACTTCTCTGTATGCGGACAAAGCTTCAAAAGCTGCCTGTCAAATTTAGAAATGGTACTCAAAAGATGCGCCAAAGTGAACCTTGTCCTTAATTGGGAAAAATGCCATTTCATGGTCCGACAAGGCATCGTTTTAGGACACGTCATCTCTGAAAAGGGAATCGAAGTTGACAAAGCTAAAATAGAGATCATAAAGGATCTCCAACCTCCGAAAACCGTACGAGAAACACAAAGCTTCTTAGGACACGCTAGATTCTACCGAAGATTCATAAAGGATTTCTCGAAAATCACAAAACCTCTTACAGGTTTGTTAATGAAAGATGCCGAGTTCATCTTCAACAAAGAATGCTTAGAGGCATTCGAAACTCTAAAGTCAGCGCTTATCACCACACCAATCATGCAACCCCCAGATTGGCGACTACCATTCGAAATCATGTGCGATGCGAGTGATTACACCGTAGGCGCAGTTCTAGGACAAAGGAAGGACAAGAAGCTTCACGCTATCTACTACGCCAGTAGAACATTAGACCCTGCCCAAATGAACTACGCCACAACAGAAAAGGAACTCCTAGCAGTCGTGTTCGCTCTTGACAAATTTCGTTCCTACTTGGTAGGAGCCAAAATAATCATATATACAGACCACGCTGCCATTAGGTACCTAATAAGCAAAAAGGACGCCAAACCCAGATTATTGAGATGGATCCTATTATTACAAGAGTTCGACTTAGAAATTAAAGATAAGAAGGGGACCGAGAACGTAGTTGTAGATCATTATCCCGTATAGAAGGCATAGAACAAGAACCAGTGCCTATCAATGACGACTTTCCCTACGAACGTCTGATAGCTAAATTGGAAAGCGATATGTCTAACTCTACTTCGGAAGAACCGGAACTGGAAAAAGCCGTGGAAGCTGTCTATGCCCAAACCACTTTGCCGTGGTTTGCCGACATCGTTAATTACCTGGCCGCAGGCGTGCTTCCACCGGACCTGACTTATCAACAAAAGAAGAAATTCTTCCATGACTTAAAGCATTACTACTGGGACGAACCTCTACTCTTCAGACGAGGCGCCGACAACTTATACCATCGTTGTGTCCCAGAGGAAGAAATAGAAGACATCATCACCCAATGCCATTCAGCACCATATGGTGGTCATGCTAGCACCTCAAAGACGTGCGCTAAAATTCTACAATCTGGCCTATTTTGGCCCAGTCTCTGGAAGGACGTCCATATCGCTGTACTAAAATGCGACCGGTGCCAACGCACTGGCAACATCTCACGACGCGATGAAATGCCTCAGAGAGGAATTTTAGAAGTAGAAATCTTTGAAGTCTGGGGAATCGACTTCATGGGACCTTTCCCATCTTCTTTTGGAAATAAATATATACTCGTCGCTGTCGACTATGTATCGAAATGGATAGAGGCCGTTGCCGCTCCAACAAATGACACACGAGTAGTCGTTAAACTCTTTAAGAACGTAATCTTTCCAAGATTCGGTGTGCCCAAACTCGTCATTAGTGACGGTGGTTCGCACTTCATATCGCGAATCTTTGACAAACTCCTCTTCAAATACGGAGTCAAACACCGCGTAGCCACACCATATCATCCACAAACTAGTGGACAAGTGGAGGTTTCGAACAGAGAAATAAAACAAATTTTAGAAAAGACTATCGCAACCTCCAGGAAAGATTGGTCCTCAAAGCTGAACGAAGATTTATGGGCTTATAGGACCGCCTTTAAGACACCGATAGGCACCACACCATTTAAACTAGTCTACGGAAAATCATGTCACCTGCCGGTAGAGTTAGAGCATAAAGCCTTCTGGGCTATTAAGACGCTAAACTTCAACTACACTGTGGCAGGCGAAAAGAGAATCTTGAACCTTCATGAATTGGAAGAGCTAAGATTAGACGCGTATGAGAATGTACATATCTACAAAGAAAGGACCAAGAAATGGCATGATAAACGTTCGATCCGGAAGCAATTCAGAGTGGGAGACATTGTGCTCCTATTCAACTCCAGATTGAAACTATTCCCTGGAAAATTAAAATCTAGATGGTCTGGACCTTTTGAGGTCACCAAAGTCCTTAAGAGTGGAGCTGTTGAAATCAAGAATCAAATCAACGCACCGTTTATAGTAAACGGACAACGTTTGAAACATTATAATCAAAGTGAACACAGCGACCACGTGAGCAATATGAAATTGCTCTAGCTTCCCGAATAGCTTATATCCAAGCTATCGTCAGGCTTCTGACGTTAAAGACAGCGTTGATTGGGAGGCAACCCAAATTCTTCCCCTATTTCTCCTTCTAAATTTATTAAAAGTATTCTTTTTGTTAAGTTATGATTTCTATAAATTTCTATTATCTTATTTTCCAATATTTATATTTATTTTATATTTTTCTCTTTTATCACTCTTTACTTCTTAAAAATATGATCTGAGTGAATGTGATTTTTTCCAGGATTTTAAAAGTCGTTCTACTTTTCTCCCGTTTTATCCGACTAACGAGTATGGCCGACATCGACGTTACGACTGTTGTGTTTAGAGGACGAGCTCATCAGACCAGATTCGAGGCACTGACTCAAAGAAGCTTTGCTTCGGCTCTGTACTACGATACACCTGTTGCACCCTAAAATTTGCCCAACCTTATTCACTTGGTTCATGTTTTAATATCATTAGCATTTGCATATAGAGTCATGTACATAGACTAACCATCTGCATAGCATAAGCATAGCAAGTCATTCAACAGGGGACCAATCATTATTCTCATCTCTAGAGGCCTATCATGAGGTTATTATCCTAATTCCATCTCATTCAAGTCATCAGGAAAGAATTTGAAAGCAAAGAGTTCAGCAGATCAAGCCTTGAGTCTATCTCCTAGCTGAGGGTATCTGAGGATCAACAAGAGGGTTATGAGCTGTGAAATGAAAGCATGGAGAGCATCTAGACATCTTGAGAGACTTATAAAGTCATTTGGAGAAGGAGACCAGTCATTGATGAGAGCACAAGAGCTATAGTTGAAGACAGTCAACTAGGGTTTCATCTGGGTCAACCCTAGGTCAACCCTAGGTCAATTGACTGACTTAAAAGAGCATTCAAGGCTATTGGAGAGATGTGGGGTTCATCATTGGACATATAAAGAAGGATATGGAGATATGACAAGGAGAATTCAAGAGAAATCAAGGAGAAGAGGAGTTACTAAATTAGGGTTTCTGTGTAAAATCCCCTAGTTTAGGTCAAATTTCCAAGCAAGATAAGTCAAAATGCTAGCTTCAAATGGCTTCTTGGCCAACATGAAACTTGTAGAGGGTCTCAAGACCTTTAATTTGAGTGGTGGAAGACCTCAAGGAGATTTATAGAACTCAAGTTATGGTCCTTGCAAGTTACAGGTCATCTGAGGTATCTGAATTTTTGTCTGTGAAAGTGACTTGACTTCCAAGCTAGTTTTGCCCCTCAAGGAGATTTCAAATGAATTCTTGGTCAACATAAGAATTGTTCCTCATTGTCTTAGCTTTCTAGAATGGTATGGCATGCCTTCATATGATGTGGAGAACTCAACTTATGGTCTTGGCAAGCAAAGGGTATTTTGGGCATTTGTGAATTACAGGTCATTTTAACCTATACCCAAAACTCATACAAGGAGGCCTCAAATGGAAAAACTTACAACATCAAACTTGCTCCAAATGGGATTTTAAGTCTAGAAAGAAGGTCACAAATTATTGGAGAAGCTCATAGCATGATGTTGCATAATTGGTCAAAATATGAACTAAAAAGGCTTATAAAGTGAATAATTTCAAAGTGAAAAATGGTTTGGGAGATTTACAAGTCCAAATGGAGACTTCCAATATATGATTTTGAATGGAAAAACAATTCTAAGAACAATGGTTCACACACTTTTTTGAGTTTAGAAGGAAAAAATGAAGTTATCCATGGTTGCTTGCCTTTTAAGAAACATGATCAACATGAACCAAAGTTTGAAAACAAGGGAATGTGCAAGATGGATCTAGAATGTACCATTGGGGTCTATATATTCATGAATGGAGAATTTGGCAAGGGTTGGCTTCATTTGCCTCAAGAATTCCACAAATTTCTCATACTTTTTCATTGAAGTTTTCATTCCAATTCACCAAATTCTTCATCAATCTTCATCAAAATCAATTCAATTTTACTCCATCATCATCATAGATCATAATTGAAGCAAGGTTTTGGTGATTCTCATCCATTTTCGAGTGCTTTTTTCATCAACATCAAAATCACAAGTTCAAGTGAATAGCATAATTCAAGCAAGGAATCTCCAGAATTTTGCATACAGAATTGAATACTAAGGGTGTGGATCAAGATCCAAGTCTCAAAAGCCTCAGATCTTCCATCTCCATAGCTGTTCTCAAGGTTTTACACCAGGTAAGTTTTCATTCGATTAGCTTGATTCAGTTAGTTTAACATGATTTTATTAGTGTAGACTTGATCTAGGTGGTTAGGAGATTAAGTTAGATGAATTTGGAAAGGATTGGTGATGGTTGGTGACAGGTGCAACAAACTGTTTGGATCAATATCTCTTAGGTTAAGCCATTAGAATCTTAGCTCGATAGTGTAGGTTAATCACCTTTGTGCATAGATCAGATTAGGGTAAGTTTGAAGAAGAATTGAATTGGTGCATATCAGTGCATATCCATGGTGGCCAGATTTTACCTCGATCGGGTTGAGAGTTTCATTGAGTTTCAGACTGAATTGATGCCCTAGGATTATAGAGGGAAAGATTCTGAGCAGGTTTCATGTTTATGGCGTGGCGTTTCACTGCGTGTAGAAGGAGAACCGAAGGGTGTAAAGTAGCTCGTGCATGGAGTCTCATGGGGATGAAACCCTAGGTTGCAGGTCGATTGAAGAAGAGATAATCTGGACCCTTCATGTTGAGTAAGACTTTTGACTTCCCAGAAGATCCAAGGGCCATCGTTTAATCTGAAGTTTGGAGGGAATTGTGCTGGCCCTAAACGCACCGTTTCATTAATTGAAACGGGCGGGCCTGAGTGTTATTGTTATCCCCACCCCCAGCAATTAGGCCCAATGCAGTTCTAACGTGAATTTGTCACTTTTCTCACCCCCCAGCGCTCTTCCATTTGTTTCATTGATTCTGAATGTTTACTGGGCCTTGGCAATTCGCTACCAGCACCCCCCATTATGTGGCCCATCCTGGATATAACTGGGGCGAGCTTCTTTTAACACCCCTCCTTCATTTTAATTCCAATTTTATTTTCTTAATTCATTTTAATTTTTCATCCACTTTGAAAATTCATAACTAATTCATAAAAAATGCATTTTAATCCATTCTTTTTACAATATTTTCATTAAAATGTCTAGAATATTGTAGGAAAATAAAATTTCATTTTTAGTTTTATTTCATATTTTTTCCATATTTTCTAAATAAATAGCATTTTAAATAGTTCATTTCATGCATCATTTTTATGATTTTTGTTCTCTTACATGCTTTAATATTTTTTAGTCATCCTTGTTATATTGTTTAGATGAGATATTAAACGTGTAGAAATATTTTAATTCCCATTTTTAGAGATTAATTTTAGGTGATTAATAAATGCTTGAACATCATGTACAAAACTAGGGTTTTAGGTGACAACTTAAGAAGTTTGATTTCATTTCCTTTAGGACTTAGGATTTAAATAGATTAGTTATGGGACTATAGGGGCTATGGGTAGCTATTAGATCCCTTAGGAAAAGTCAGGATTCCCTTACTGCTACTATTACTGTCTGTATATCTGATTGTCTGGTGTGGTGTGCCCTCTGGGGGATTGTTGCTTGTTTGTTTGGGTATTGGGTTTGTCTGGGGCCCTGGGGAAGCTGAAGGTTTGTGAAGAAGAAGACCATTGGAGATTCAAGGATTGAAGATCAACTGTCAGAGTTGAGGAGGAGTTTCTTGCTAGCAGCTGCTGAGGAGAGTAGGGTTTAGGAGCTAGGCAGAGCTCTAGATTAGAAAGTTTGTTTCTCAAACATGGATTGCCTTGCCTGCATCCATTCTTCTCTGTGATTCAGAGTCTCTCTAAGACACTCACCCCTTCCTTTGGAAGGCTTGGTGATAGTGTCTGTGAGATAGAACTCTTGAGAGAAAATGTCTCTTGTGTTAGAAGCAGTCTGTTCACCACCTTTGGTAGTCAACTGATTGCTTAACACCCAATTCACTCTTGTGACTAATCCCTCATCCTGGAGGTTTGAGCTTGAAGAAAAGCCATTGCAGATAGAAGACTGATGATCAAAGCCCTTGCCTGAAGTCCATGAAGATGGAGATTGATGCTTGTTGAAGCCTGTAGCTGATTGGAGATTACTTGAAGTCAGATGCTGATTCAGAGCTGCTGATGCTGTTTCTTTTGCTGTTGTATTTCATTTTTGATGTATTGATTGGTTTTCTGGACTGTATTGTTTGCTGTTTACCCTGTTGGGTTGAAAGTGAAGCCTGTTCACTTTCGCCTATTGTTTTCTAGGTTCGAGGTTGAGTGGGACTCCCTTGCCTCGCTTGTGTTGCTGCATCCATGCATTTTACTGCTTTATTATATCTGTTATTGTTTCTGTTTCTGCCTATCCCGTAGGATCTCTGTTTCTCTCTGTGCAAGAGAGGAGCATGATAGACACTAGGTCTTAACCCATGCATGATAACATTAGGTTAGTTTGTTTCCCTTCGCAACCGTAGGTTAGAGTTCTGTCTCTTCTTTCTCAAAACAAACAGAAAAACACATAAAGATTTCAAACACAATAAAAGACACTTCTTCCGTAAAAGAATGTGAACTCACCAAAATGTCATTTTTGTCCGCTGGGACTGTTGATCAGAAAACCTTTTTCAGAAGGAATAAAATCAACCAAGACAAGCTTGTGTCGTACGTGGCCCGAACTACGTTTGCTCTGATCTTCCATGCTGTGTGGAAGTACGTAGGCATAGGATGCGATATCCTAGCGAGCAACCTTCCCCTCCTTTCCCGTAGGTAGGCGAACTACGTTGACTCTGATTTCTCGTTCCAGACGGGAATACGTAGGCATAAAGTGCGATACTTTGCCGAGTCATTTTTACTTTCATTTTATTTTCTTTTTAACCCTTGACCTATAGTTTAGATAGAATAACAATCCATACCCGAAAACAAGCGTGGATCCCGTCGAGTACGACGGACGTGAGGGGTGCTAATACCTTCCCCTTGCGTAACCGACTCCCGAATCCAGGTTTTGGTTGCGATGACCATACCTTTCCCGTGTTGTGCGAGGTTTACTCTGAGCGTTTCCTTTCCCTCCCGTGGGATAAATAACGCACGGTGGCGACTCTTCTGTTCAGCCGGCGCCGATTTTCGCAGTAGCGACAGCTGGCGACTCTGCTGGGGATCCAACGTCCCCTGGCTGCTAAGGACTGCGATGGTTCTTATGCATTTGGGATCCAACGTCCCTTGAGAGAGTCAATCCTAACGCTTGTTTTCCCGTCGAGGATTTTGCATGGAGTTATTTTATATTTCTAACCTTGTATTTTCAGCTTTATATATTGATTATTGTTGCTGTATCTGGGGTGTGACGGGTGTTCTGATATTGAGAGATAAGCCGGACCTGGGCTTGAGTGCACCTAGAATTAGAGTAGAGATTAGTGGGCGCCCGCTTGCTTTGCTTGCTTCGGTGTCCCATGAAATCTACACTCAGACGAGGTTCCTCTGGTTGGCCTCCTGCCCCTTCCTTTGGTTGGCGTGGGTTGCTGGTTAGTTGGATTGTCGACTCTGGGGACCGATCATTTGGAAGTTGGCTGAGTGAGGCCTCTTCAGGATTTGATGATGCCACTCCTTCTGGGAATCGTATCGTCAACCCTGAAAGTCTGTGACGCCGACGACCGCATAGGATGCCGTACTTTGTGCCAGTTATAGGGCCACCCACCTGTGAGGGGATTCAGGGTTATGCAGGTAACTAGACCTCCAGACTACCGGTTATTTCTTGATCAGAGATCCTGGTTATTTATGGAGAGTTATGAGGTCTGTCAGAGACCATTTGGAGATTTATTCTGAGGTCTGTCAGAGACCATTGGGGGAGTTATGAGGTCTGTCAGAGACCATTTGGAGATGTGCTCTGAGGTCTGTCAGAGACCATTTGGAGATTTATTCTGAGGTCTGTCAGAGACCAATTATGGATGTGATTTGAGGTCTATCAGAGACCAGTGGGAGTTATGATTTGAGGTCTGTCAGAGACCAGTGTTGGAGTTCTATTTTAGGTCTATCTGGGACCAGGGTTGATGACTTCTGGATGGTCTATCTGAGACCTTTCTTGATTGGGTTTAGGCTATTCAGCTGCAGCTTTGGCCCCTGTTGAATGTTACTTGCATTGCATCCCTGCATATCCATTATCATTTGCATTTCACTAACGTGTGTCTGTGCTGCAGGTGCATTTGCATTTCCCTAGTTCTAGTGCCCAGACTTCTGAGTGTTTGATCATGACTAGCTTGAGGAGGACAGTTGCTTACAAATTGCCTACGCCTGATATTGTTCCTTTACTCGGGTTGATCTCTCTTGCTGATGAGGGTGTTCGTAGGAGTTTCCGGATGAGCTATGGTAGATTATTGAGATTGGTGTGCAAACCTACAGAGGTAGAGTTAGATGGGCTGTATGCTTTGATGCAATTCTATGACCCTGCTTTGAGGTGCTTTACGTTCTCTGACTTTATTATGGGACCCACCTTGGAGGAATACGCTGAGTATGTTGAGCTGCCTGTGCAGAACCAGGTTCCATTCATTCATTATGATGCCAAACCTAAGCCGGAGGAATTGGCAAAAGCCTTGCATATTGATGCTTCTGAACTTGTGACTACTGTTTCCCGTGGAGTTCCAGGATTCTCATTTCAGTTCTTAGTGGGTAAAGCCCAAGAGTACGCCAAGAATGGATGCTGGGTTGCTTTCAATGCTGTGTTGGCTTTGTGCATTTATGGCATAGTACTGTTCCCCAACATACCGGATTTTGTGGACTTCGATGCTTTCTACTTGTTTGCCGCTGGTAATCCTGTACCTACCTTACTCGGAGATCTCTACCACTCACTGCATTATAAGAATGAGAAAGGAAGAGGGAAGAATGTTCATCTGTGTGTACCCTTGTTGAGTATGTGGTTTGAGAGTCACCTTCCTAAGGGAAGATCTGCTGCAGAGACTACAATTCCAGTTGGTTGGCCAGAGCGCCTGATGAGGCTATCGTCGGAAGATATGGAGTGGTTTGATAGAGACCTGTTGGGATCTGAGCTCATCTTCAGTTGTTCGGGGTACCCTAATGTGCCGTTGATAGGAAGAAAAGGGTGCATCAACTACAACCCTTCTCTGTTCATTCGTCAGTTCGGATATGCGCTGAAGAATCCACCTCAGGAGGAGGAAGTACAGGAATCTCTGTACTTCACTGGTGACGTAAAGGGGGAATTATTAGCCAAGTTGCAACGTGCCTGGACGCGTATTAACCGCAAAGGGAAGCCGTTGTTAGGTAAGAACGATTGCCAGGCCTATGCACCTTATAGAGTTTGGATTCAGGAGAGGGCTAGTCAGTTGAAGATGCCATTTCCAGATGCACCAATTCTTGATCCTATTCCGGTAGAAGAGCCTACTACTGTTTCTAGGGAAGTCTATGAACAAGTTGTGAGGGAGAAAGAAGCCTTGATGAAGGTCAACGAAGGGTTAGAGCAAGAGCTAGCCCAGGCACGCAGCGAGAAAAACAAAGCTGTATATGCTTTCCAACAACAGATTGAGCTGGTAAACAGGTTAGGATCTGAGTTGACCGAGGAAAAGAAGAAGCGCGAACGTCTGGGGCAAGAGTTCAGAAGTTCCCATGACATGCTGGAAGCCAAAAAGAAAGCGCTCGACGCAGCACACCGAGAGATATCTTCTTGCAATAAGACTTGGAATGCTACACTCACTAACAACAAGAAGAGGGAAGATAAGCTGAAGCAGCAAATTTCCGACCTCGAAGAGAAGTTGAAGTCTAGCGTCAAGAAGTGCGAGGAGGAAGTGATGAACCGGTATAGTGTCCAGCATGCACTGAACAAGGCAATCAAATCCAGAGATGAAGCAGTGTCCCAGAAGCGAAAGCTAGAAGATTGCTTCGGGGAAGCAACATGGGAAGAAACTGCTGAAGACGTACGCCGTGTCCTTAAGAGGAGAAACCTGCTTGTTGAAGGGCTGCTTGATCGACCAAGCCATCCGGAGACCAAGAAGTTGATAGAGGAGTACCAGACTTTTGGGAGGATTTGATCATTCCATTATTTGTATGCTTTATTTGCATAGTGCTGACCATCACCAGGATTGTTGGTTGAGGTCATGCCTTCTCGTTGTACTCAGTGATGTCGTACCCTGGGATTATTAATTCTCTCTGCAATATATGAGGCTTTCTATGATTCAACTCCGATATTCCTATTGTCAACACTGTCACTGCACCGGCACCTTCGCACTAGAACTGGGGGAATGAACTTCCCTAATGCACAGACACATTGCATTGCATTCATATTCATATTGCATAACAGGTAATCTTCGAATGGTGTCTTATTTCCTGCTCTGTATCAGGTACTTAACAGGATTCCAGATCAACATCCGCACCGCTATTCTACACGATCCAACTGTCGGAAAGTCATGGACCAAATTCAGAACGAGATGCAGGATGTACGCGAGAAGCTCACCCTCTTCATGCAGACCATGGAAGCTATAGCAAAAGGGCAAGAGAATTTGCAGGCCATGGTCCAGCCTCTGTTGGCTCGCAACGCTGGTCATGGTAACGAAGATCATCAGTCTGTCCGGGTTGATACTGCTCATGGAGATGGCACCCCCACGCCAGTGGCTCCGCCTGTCGTCAATATGAATGCTGCTAACGTCAACAACGCTACCGCTGCTGTGATTGGTAACGTCGGAGTTGGAAATGATACTGCTGTCCATAACGCTGGGCTGGGTGATGTCAATGTGGGAGATAATCTCGGAGGCAATGGCTTTGTCAACGCTGGGTTCGGATTCAACGATCAGGGATTCGACAACACTGGCAAGTATGGCTTTAATGCTCAAGGCTTTGGGCAAGATGGTTATGGTATGGTCAATCAGGGTTACGGAGGCTTTGGCAACGGAAACGGTGCTGGTTTTATGGCTGGTGGTCCTGCTGGAGGTGTTCAAGGGTACGGCAACAGAGGCCGAGTTCCGGGGATGAATCAGGTCAGAGCTGGACGTAATAATGCATATGATGGATACGGGGCTGGAAACGGTATGTGGCAAGAGGATCAACAGGAGGACGCCTTCTCTGGAGGAGGTTTTGAAGGGCCGATGGATGATTCTCAAAAGATTAGAATGCTGGAAGAGCAAATGAAGGGAGTCTTAAACCAGAGTGCTGTGGGATTGGACATGGCAACAATGGGCTTGGTACCTGGGCTGAGGGTGCCAATCAAGTTCAAAGCGCCTGCGTTCGATAAGTACAAAGGAGACACATGTCCGAAGGTGCATGTACGAGCTTATTACAGAAAGATGTCTGCATACTCCACTGATGAAAGAATGCTCATGCATTTCTTTCAGGATAGTCTATCGGGTCCTTCCCTAGAGTGGTACATGGGGTTGGAGCCAACTGATATCAAGACTTGGAAGCAATTGGCGGAGGCGTTCGTAGCCCATTACAAGTATAACAGCGACCTGGCACCCAATCGGGTCCAGTTGGCCGGGCTTTCGCAGAAGAAGGGGGAGAGTTTTAAGGAGTACGCGCAAAGGTGGCGCGATATGGCTGCCAGGGTCCGTCCCCCTGTAGAAGATAAAGAAATGAACGATATGTTTGTCGGCACATTCACCGGACTGTTTCATGATATGCTGTTTCATACGTCTCTGGCTAGTTTTTCAGACCTGATTCTGATGGGTGAAAAGATCGAGCGGAACATTAAGCAAGGAAAGTTCCAAGTCGATGAATCAACTGCATCTGGCAGTAATAGGAAAGCTTATGGTGGTCGCCGTCAGGGCGAAGCTAGCGCGGTATTTGGAGGCCGAGGCCGAGGCCGAGGCAGGGGAAGAAGTCAATATCGTCAGCCGCAGCAAGTGTCGAGTGTTACTATCCCCTATCAGCAACAACCAATCCAGCAACAACAATCGGTTCAGCAGCAACCAATGCCACAGCAGCAGCAGCCTCAGCAGGGGGCACAACAGGCTCAGCGAAAATTCCAGGGTGGTAAGCCGAGAAGGGTGTTCGAGAAACCTCCCTCTACCTATGCTGATTTATTGCAGACATTGTTGGGATTGAATCTGGTGGAGAAAAGAACCTTGGCACCGATCACGGGAACTCCCCCGTTCGGCTATGATGCGAATAGACACTGTGAGTTTCATTCTGGGGCCCCGGGCCACGATATAGAAGGTTGTCATGCTTTTAAGCACGTTGTACAGGATCTCTTGGACAACAAGTCTATCAACTTCGGAACGACAGTTCCGAATATAGTCCAGAAACCCATGCCTAATCATGGGGCGAACGCTGTTCTAACCGAGGAAGGTCTGAATCTGATTATGAATGTTGAGGATTTAAAGACGCCGCTGAGCGAGATCAAAAGCCGACTGTTGCAGGGAGGTGTTTACCCGGGTTGTAATGAGTACTGTTTAGATTGTTGGGCCCTGTCTGGGGGGTGTGAGGATCTGAAGAAAGGCATTCAGGCCTTAATTGATGATGGTATATTGCAGTTTGATCGAACAGCAACTGATGAGCCTGCGGGGGCAGTAGTGGATAATCGGAGTGATGTGGCCACAGTGACGATTCCTAGGAAGACGATCACTATTTCAGCACCAATTCAGCGACCACCGATTACAATAACTAAAGCCGGGCCAATCCCGTATGAGAACACGAGAGCAGTCCCATGGTCATATGGGCTGGAGGTGTATTGTGACGGGATTAAAATCGATGTTAGCAAGCAGTCAGCGGAGGTTGTGGATAATGTTGTGGGCTCAGGAGGAATGACGAGGAGCGGTAGGATCTTTATATCACCTGAAGTAGAGGCCGAAAGGCTAGCGAAAGGAAAGGGGAAAGCGGTTGAGAATGTTCCGGTTCAAGCAAATGAAAAAGAAGCAGCATCGAAAGATGTAGAGGAATTCATGCGCTTGATTCGGAAAAGCGATTATAAAATTGTGGAGCATCTACAGCAGACACCGTCCAAAATATCTATTCTGTCATTGCTGTTGTGTTCAGAGGCTCACCGAAACGCTTTGCTGAAAGTCCTGGACACTTCTTTTGTACCACAGGATGTCTCCGTCAATCAGCTAGAAGGAGTATTGGCACACGTAAATGCAGGCCACAGTCTGGGCTTTACTGATTTCGACTTGACTCCGAAAGGAAGGGATCATAATATGGCATTACATGTATCTGTTGAGTGCAGAGGGTCGACAATGTCGCACGTATTGGTTGACACCGGGTCGTCTTTGAATGTGCTGCCTAAGAAGGCTATGATGAAGCTGGATGTTCGAGGGATTTTGTGTACACCCAGCGATTTGGTAGTCAGAGCGTTTGACGGCACACGGAGGACAGTCTTCAGATCGATCACCTTGCCTCTGCAAGTAGGGCCGGAAGTGTTTGCAACGGAGTTTTATATCATGGATATACAGCCTGCGTACAGCTGCTTGCTGGGAAGACCTTGGATTCACGGGGCAGGGGCAGTCACGTCTACCCTGCATCAGAAGTTAAAGTATATGGTCGGAGACAGTGTAGTCACCGTGTGCGGAGAAGAAGACATCCTGGTCAGCCATCTTTCTTCGTTTAAATATGTGGAAGTCGACGGAGAGATCCACGAGACGCCGTGCCAGGCATTCGAAGGTTTGCGCATAAAGGACAAGGGTCCCAGGCCAAGCAAAGTGCCAGAGATAGCTGTTTCTTCGTATAAAGAGGCTCAAGCACTAGTGAAAGCAGGAGAAGCCAAGGGCTGGGGCAAAGTATTGGACATTCCTGTAAAAATGGACCGGTTCGGACTGGGGTACAGACCGTCGTCATCAACTCCTTCCGTGGGGGCCCCTCATTTCAGAAAGTCAATCACCATCTCTGCCAGTGGAGTATGCCATGAATCTGTCAATGCTGCTTCAGAGTCCGATGAAGGGGACAGCGACTGTGATATGGATGCCTGGATTCAGCCAAGCACGCCAGGACAAGGACTGTGCAACTGGTCTATTCAGGAGCTTGTTCCTGTGACTTTTAAACAGTAATGCTTTGCTTTATTAATTGTTGAATAACCTGGTGTCTTGCCCGGGGCATCAGGATTTGCTTAGGGCTGTGTTGTTATAAACATTGCGCGTTAATCATTAAATGAATGGCGTTTTTTTCATGTGCAAATACTGTAATCCCTGTCTTTCTTGTTTTATATTTTTCAATAAAATGGCAATGTGGTTAATCGCTTTATACGCATTTTGAAGCACTTAACCCTTTCTTTTGCAGGATAACATTTTCAGATGACATCCTTGAGCCACCTATGACTCGTCCCGACTTCGAGCACCCGGTATTCCAGACCGAAGAAGAGGTTGTCGAAGATAGCGACGTTCCTGAAGAACTGTCTTGGTTGGTGAAGCAAGAGGAAAGAGCCATTCTGCCTCACGACGAGGTCATCGAAATTATCAATTTGGGGTCGGAAGGGGTTGAGAAAAATATTCGTATCGGAGCCGCACTGCAGAGTGATATCAAGCGAAAACTGGTTGAAATGCTCCGGGAGTATAATGATGTATTCGCTTGGTCGTATCAAGATATGCCAGGGCTCGATACAGATATGGTTGTGCATCGCCTGCCACTGAAAGAAGATTGCCCACCAGTCAAACAAAAGCTTCGCAGAACTCGACCAGATATGGCAATGAAGATCAAAGAGGAGGTTCAGAAACAGTGGGACGCTGGTTTCCTGGCTGTGACGAAGTATCCCTCATGGGTTGCTAACATCGTACCAGTGCCAAAGAAAGATGGCAAGGTGCGAATGTGCGTGGATTATAGAGATTTGAATAAAGCAAGCCCAAAAGACGATTTTCCACTTCCTCATATTGACGTGTTAGTTGATAACACTGCTCAATACTCCGTATTCTCCTTCATGGATGGCTTTTCAGGCTATAACCAAATTAAAATGGCGCCAGAGGATATGGAGAAGACTACTTTCATAACGCCGTGGGGAACATTTTGTTACAAAGTGATGCCCTTTGGTTTGAAAAATGCTGGGGCAACATATCAGCGTGCGATGACGACTCTCTTTCATGACATGATGCACAAAGAGATCGAAGTTTATGTTGACGATATGATTGCTAAATCCCAGACAGAGGAAGAGCATCTGGTGAATCTGTTGAAGTTGTTTAAAAGGCTTAGGAAGTTCAGGCTGAGGCTGAACCCTAACAAATGCACCTTCGGGGTGAGATCGGGTAAACTGCTGGGGTTTATCGTAAGCGAAAGAGGAATAGAGGTCGATCCTGCTAAAATAAAAGCGATTCAAGAGATGCCGACGCCTAAAACAGAAAAAGAGGTGCGCGGGTTTTTAGGGAGATTGAACTACATTGCCCGGTTCATATCTCACCTGACTGCCACGTGTGAACCATTATTCAAGCTGCTAAAGAAAGATCAAGCTGTAACGTGGAACGAAAATTGTCAAAAGGCGTTCGATAAAATAAAGAAGTATCTGCAGGAGCCTCCTATTTTGATACCCCCAGTGGCAGGGAGACCCTTGATAATGTATTTGACGGTTCTTGAGGGAAGCATGGGTTGTGTTCTCGGTCAACACGACGAGACGGGGAGAAAAGAGCATGCGATCTACTATCTGAGTAAGAAATTTACAGACTGTGAATCTCGATACTCAATGCTGGAGAAAACTTGTTGCGCGCTAGCCTGGGCCGCCAAGCGTTTGAGGCAGTACATGCTGAATCATACAACCATGCTCATCTCGAAGATGGATCCAATCAAATATATATTCGAAAAGCAGGCGTTGTCAGGTAGAATTGCCCGGTGGCAGATGGTCTTGACTGAATATGATATTCAATACGTCTCGCAAAAGGCGATAAAGGGGAGTGTGCTGTCTGAGTATCTGGCGGAGCAGCCTATTGAAGAGTATCAATCAATGAGGTTTGATTTTCCTGACGAGGATATCATGTATCTCAAGATGAAAGATTGTGAAGAGCCGTTACCAGACGAAGGACCAGAGCCGGGGTCCCAATGGAAGATGATATTTGACGGAGCTGTGAATGCTTACGGTAGCGGAATAGGGGCAATTATCACTACGCCACACGGGTCGCACATCCCGTTTACTGCCCGATTGACCTTTGCCGTTACCAACAATGAGGCCGAATACGAAGCTTGTATAATGGGGCTTGAAGAAGCCATTGATTTGCGAATCAAACATCTAGACGTATACGGAGACTCAGCTCTGGTGGTGAATCAGATCAAAGGGGAATGGGAGACACGTCAGCCCAATCTGGTACATTACATGAATTATGCAAGGAGATTGTTGCCTTTCTTCGACAAAGTTGAATTGCATCACGTACCACGGGCAGAAAATCAAATGGCTGACGCCCTTGCCACCTTGTCTTCCATGTACAAGGTCAATTTCTGGAACGAAGCTCCCCAGATCACTATCTCTCGGTTAGACAGGCCAGCTTATGTATTTGCTATTGATGAAGCATCTGATGACAAACCGTGGTATTTTGATATCCTTAATTTCCTGAAGAATAAAGAGTATCCGGCTGGGGCATCCAGTCAAGATCAGAAGACTCTCAGGAGATTAGCGGGCAATTTCTATTTGAACCCAGATGGCGTCTTATACAGAAGAAACCACGATTTGGTGTTGTTGCGTTGTGTAGACGAGAAAGAGGCAAAGCTTCTCATGGAGGAAATTCACGAAGGTGCATTTGGCACGCATGCTGGTGGACATGCTATGACGAGAAAACTGCTGAGGGCAGGTTATTTTTGGCTGACGATGGAAACTGATTGTTTCAAGTTTGCAAGAAAGTGCCACAAGTGCCAAATTTACGCTGACAAGATACACGTGCCTCCGAGTCCTCTAAATGTGATGTCATCTCCATGGCCATTCTCGATGTGGGGAATCGATATGATTGGAAAGATTGAGCCGACGGCTTCTAACGGGCATCGGTTCATCCTAGTAGCAATCGATTATTTCACCAAGTGGGTAGAAGCGGCGTCTTACGCAAATGTAACGAAGCAAGTGGTGGCTAGATTCATCAAGAGAGATATCATTTGCCGATATGGGATTCCCGAGCGGATAATCACGGATAATGGTTCTAATCTGAACAACAAAATGATGAAGGAGCTCTGTCAGAATTTCAAGATCGAACATCACAACTCCTCCCCTTACCGACCCAAGATGAATGGCGCTGTCGAAGCGGCCAATAAGAATATCAAGAAGATCGTCCAGAAAATGGTGGTGACTTATAAGGATTGGCACGAAATGCTACCTTTCGCTTTGCACGGTTATCGTACGACGGTACGCACATCAACCGGGGCAACTCCGTTCTCGTTGGTATACGGAATGGAAGCGGTATTACCATTGGAAGTTGAGATCCCTTCTCTGAGGGTATTGCGAGACGTTCAGCTGGACGAGGCAGAATGGGTAACGAATAGATTGAACCAACTGAGTTTGATGGATGAGAAGAGGCTAGCTTCTCTGGCATACGGTCGTTTATATCAAAGACGAATGAAGAAAGCGTACGACAAGAAGATACTTCCGCGAAGCTTTCAGACGGGTGACCTTGTGCTGAAAAGGATTCTCCCGCCGCAAGCAGATCACAGGGGCAAGTGGACCCCCAATTACGAAGGGCCATACGTTGTCAGTAAGGTCTTTTCAGGAGGAGCTTTATTGTTGTCCACCATGGACGGGGAAGACTTTGCATCACCTGTGAATTCGGACGCAGTTAAAAAATACTTTGCTTAAAATAGACCCGCTGGACAAAAAAGAGAGTCCAGGCAAAAATGGGGCATCCTGGCGAACCAAAAACAGAATAAAAAGGTTCGGGCAAAAGTTAGGGATAAAATTGAAAAAATGTACACCCGCGAAGTTGAAAACCTACACTGGGCGGCTTCGGCAAAAAAGGGTATCCCGGTGAACTGAAAACCCGTAAAGGGCGGTTCACGCAAAAGTTAGGGATGAGAAAAGCAAATGACTGCGGTCCGAATTTGAATTCAATGAGTATCAATGCGGGAGAACACATTTGAGGAGTCAGTTATCGGGTACAACCTCTTCAGAAGTAGGGATACCGGGAAAGCATTAGAGTCGGACGAGTCATGGGAGGATCAGTTCGTGGTGTTCATCTGCATCCAGTTGCCGACATGTGTACAAAATTTAATTTGTCAATATTTATGCTTCTTGTGAATACTTGCATACTTGTATATTTGCTTTGCGTAGCTTCCTCTTTTCAGGAGTTACATCCCGTGTACAAAAACTCCGCCCATTCAGAGGCCCAATCAATGAAAATGTGTTATTCGGTACTTGATGCCTGTTCTTTACTGTTTTGCGCATGATGAAACGCCTAAGTTTGATGAAACTAACATGAGTATAACATCACTGGCCCTTGCCAACAATTGTTAAAGCTTTGAATTGACTGAGTGTAACGTCACTAACCTGAATTGATTTGATTGCACAGGCTTGTCGTGTCTTGTTTGTGCTGTTGCAGGTTTCATAACCGTACGAGGAAGGTGATCAAAAGATTGCGATAACGAAAGACTCGACCTTCACGCAGGTCATGTATATTCTTCCTGAAGAAGGATAGAATTCCCCAGCTAGCCGTAGCTTATCCAAAGGACGTGCTCCAGAGAATTATTCGTCCACAGCAGAGTTTGGCGATTCTAAGATCGTAGGGCTATATTCAAACAGGTTCACCTCCCCCCGCAGGGTCAGGCACTCTCCCCCAGCGGAGTCAGTTAATTTTCCCTTAGAATCCAGCCCTCCCCAGTGGATTTCTCTTTTCAGCAAGTGTTGTCATTCCTTCCAGTGGAATTTGAAGATCAAGACTCTCCCAGGCAGAGTCGATGGTGGGTCCTGTCACTTATTTTGTCAGAGATACTGGTGATATCAGTTTGCGGTCCAGCAGAAAGTCCGATCGAACTATGCGCATCTGCTATTCCCCAGCAAAGTTATATTCCCCAGCAGGGGGTTACCTCAACAAGACGTGTGGTTTGAGTTCCCAACTTCCCAGCAGGGGCGATTTCACCATTCCAGCATTTATTTTGCTGGAATAATCTTGTAGCATCAGGCTATCCCCGGCGAGTCGGCATTATCCTTCCAGCATTTATTTTGCTGAAGCAGTTTCTGTATTCTAGCAGTTCAGGTGGAGAGAGCTCTTGCTCGAATAAATTACCAAACAGTCAAGATCTCGGCAGGAGATATTCAATGATGATGTCAGTTTCGGCGGTATTTCCCCACAGAGTTATCATGATAAAACTCTCTTTGTCTCCAGCAGAGTCGTTTATGCAAATGTCTCTTATTTTCCCCAGTCAGAGTGGCCAGGATAAGAATCTCCTTATCCCCAAGCAGAGTTTGTTTGTCATCAACGGGTCGCATGAATCGGAATTTCAGAGGCCACCGCCGGTTATCAGAGCAAGCGTCCGATAGTTGGTTTTCAGACATCCCCAGTAGAGTTCATCTCGAAGTCGCTGTCACGTCAGTGCTAAGAAGTTTGTGGGTGAGGATCATTGAAGAACCAAGTCCTAACGCGGACAGTTTATTCCTAGATTGGCGGGATTTCTTCAGAAGTGGGCGTCCTAGCGTGGACAGGTCTATTTCTCTGGGCTGATGGGGGGTGCGAGTCCTAACGTGGACATGTTCGATTTCTCGGAATTGTTGGAGGGTGGAGTCCTGACGTGGACATTTCTCCAGGTTGACGATAGGTGCGAGTCCTAACGTGGACATGTTCGATTTCTCGGAATTGTTGGAGGGTGGAGTCCTGACGTGGACATTTCCTCAGGTTGACGATATGTGCTAGTCCTAACGTGGACAGATTTGATTTCTCGGTATTGATCGAATGTGAAATCCTGACGTGGACAAGATTGGTTATTCTTCGTGTTGGTGTCCTGACGTGGATCTTTTGTTTCCAGCAGATATCTTTATTCGTAATGGTGAAATGTGCGTCCTGACGTGGACAAGTTTGTAGTTCTTTGTGATGACAAGATACAAGAGTCCTGACGTGGACAAATTTATCCTTCTTCGTGTTGTTGGCAAAGTGTAAGTCCTGACGCGGATATTTCCCCAGCAAGTCGAAGACGCGTGAGTCCTTACGTGGACAAATTATTCCCCCAGTGGGTCGATGGTGTAAGTCCTTACGTGGACAAGTCTTATTTCCTCAGCGAGTCGAAGACGCCTGAGTCCTAACGTGGACGAATCAAGACGAGGTCAGTGTCCTGACGTGGGCGAATCAGAGAAACTATTATCCCTAATAAGGAGAAATGGGTCCTAACGTGGACGAGGTAGTCCTTACGCGGACGTATCAAAAGGTAGTTCCTTACGTGGAAATGACAGTATTCCTGACGTGGAAAGAGATGATTCCTTACGTGGAAAAAGATAGTTTCCTTACGTGGAAAAATGAGTCCTGACGCGGACAAATTGGAAAGAAGTTGGTATTCCTTACGTGGAAAGATCAGAGTCCTTACGTGGGCATATCAAGAGCATTCCTTACGTGGAAGAAAAATGGTTTCCTTACGTGGAAAGATGAGCTTATTCCTTACGTGGAAAGATTAAGTCCTGACGCGGACATATCAAGATTGATTCCTGACGTGGAAAGAAATGGATGATTCCTGACGTGGAAAGAGTTTAGTCCTGACGCGGACAGATCAAAGAAGATATTCCTAACGTGGAAGAAGAAGTTTATTCCTTACGCGGAGAAATTGGGTCCTTACGTGGACAGATGCATGAAGGGTGGAGTCCTGACGTGGACAGATTCGAGAAGAGTGGAGTCCTGACGTGGACAGGTGCAGAACCAAAGTTGAATTCCTTACGTGGAAAGATTGGAGTCCTTACGTGGACAGAGTGATACAGCTCGCCTTGCGTGGAAAGAAGATTGCTTCCTGACGTGGAAAGATGAAAGGGTTAGTCCTGACGTGGACAGATTCAGAAGAAAAGATTCCTAACATGGACGATGTATTCCTGACGTGGACAGATGTGATTCCTAACGTGGAAGAGCGTTATTCATAACGTGGGCAATTCAGTTTATGGAAATGCAGACGAACTATCCCCAGCGGAGTTGCCGAGATTTTTCTGGGTTAACAGTAAATGAAGTCCTAACGTGGACAGGTTTAGTTGAGATTTCTTCGTATCGACGACAGACAGAGTCTTAACGTGGACAAGCAAGCAATCTGTTATGACAGAATCCTCTTCAGAACGATGAAGACAATCCCCAACACGGTCGCGCGAGATCAGTGGGTTACTATAACAGTCAGATTCAGCTGACGAATGTCATTCCTCAAGCAGGAGCGCAATTTAATTTCGTGGTTGGCAAATTTTCGGTTTCACTAATATTCAACCGTCTCGTACCGCGAATGTTTGAAGGCTCCGGGCTCTTCATCCAATCGGGTCCAAGTCGCTTGAATAGGGGCAGCTGTTGCACCCTAAAATTTGCCCAACCTTATTCACTTGGTTCATGTTTTAATATCATTAGCATTTGCATATAGAGTCATGTACATAGACTAACCATCTGCATAGCATAAGCATAGCAAGTCATTCAACAGGGGACCAATCATTATTCTCATCTCTAGAGGCCTATCATGAGGTTATTATCCTAATTCCATCTCATTCAAGTCATCAGGAAAGAATTTGAAAGCAAAGAGTTCAGCAGATCAAGCCTTGAGTCTATCTCCTAGCTGAGGGTATCTGAGGATCAACAAGAGGGTTATGAGCTGTGAAATGAAAGCATGGAGAGCATCTAGACATCTTGAGAGACTTATAAAGTCATTTGGAGAAGGAGACCAGTCATTGATGAGAGCACAAGAGCTATAGTTGAAGACAGTCAACTAGGGTTTCATCTGGGTCAACCCTAGGTCAACCCTAGGTCAATTGACTGACTTAAAAGAGCATTCAAGGCTATTGGAGAGATGTGGGGTTCATCATTGGACATATAAAGAAGGATATGGAGATATGACAAGGAGAATTCAATAGAAATCAAGGAGAAGAGGAGTTACTAAATTAGGGTTTCTGTGTAAAATCCCCTAGTTTAGGTCAAATTTCCAAGCAAGATAAGTCAAAATGCTAGCTTCAAATGGCTTCTTGGCCAACATAAAACTTGTAGAGGGTCTCAAGACCTTTAATTTGAGTGGTGGAAGACCTCAAGGAGATTTATAGAACTCAAGTTATGGTCCTTGCAAGTTACAGGTCATCTGAGGTATCTGAATTTTTGTCTGTGAAAGTGACTTGACTTCCAAGCTAGTTTTTCCCCTCAAGGAGATTTCAAATGAATTCTTGGTCAACATAAGAATTGTTCCTCATTGTCTTAGCTTTCTAGAATGGTATGGCATGCCTTCATATGATGTGGAGAACTCAACTTATGGTCTTGGCAAGCAAAGGGTATTTTGGGCATTTGTGAATTACAGGTCATTTTAACCTATACCCAAAACTCATACAAGGAGGCCTCAAATGGAAAAACTTACAACATCAAACTTGCTCCAAATGGGATTTTAAGTCTAGAAAGAAGGTCACAAATTATTGGAGAAGCTCATAGCATGATGTTGCATAATTGGTCAAAATATGAACTAAAAAGGCTTATAAAGTGAATAATTTCAAAGTGAAAAATGGTTTGGGAGATTTACAAGTCCAAATGGAGACTTCCAATATATGATTTTGAATGGAAAAACAATTCTAAGAACAATGGTTCACACACTTTTTTGAGTTTAGAAGGAAAAAATGAAGTTATCCATGGTTGCTTGCCTTTTAAGAAACATGATCAACATGAACCAAAGTTTGAAAACAAGGGAATGTGCAAGATGGATCTAGAATGTACCATTGGGGTCTATATATTCATGAATGGAGAATTTGGCAAGGGTTGGCTTCATTTGCCTCAAGAATTCCACAAATTTCTCATACTTTTTCATTGAAGTTTTCATTCCAATTCACCAAATTCTTCATCAATCTTCATCAAAATCAATTCAATTTTACTCCATCATCATCATAGATCATAATTGAAGCAAGGTTTTGGTGATTCTCATCCATTTTCGAGTGCTTTTTTCATCAACATCAAAATCACAAGTTCAAGTGAATAGCATAATTCAAGCAAGGAATCTCCAGAATTTTGCATACAGAATTGAATACTAAGGGTGTGGATCAAGATCCAAGTCTCAAAAGCCTCAGATCTTCCATCTCCATAGCTGTTCTCAAGGTTTTACACCAGGTAAGTTTTCATTCGATTAGCTTGATTCAGTTAGTTTAACATGATTTTATTAGTGTAGACTTGATCTAGGTGGTTAGGAGATTAAGTTAGATGAATTTGGAAAGGATTGGTGATGGTTGGTGACAGGTGCAACAAACTGTTTGGATCAATATCTCTTAGGTTAAGCCATTAGAATCTTAGCTCGATAGTGTAGGTTAATCACCTTTGTGCATAGATCAGATTAGGGTAAGTTTGAAGAAGAATTGAATTGGTGCATATCAGTGCATATCCATGGTGGCCAGATTTTACCTCGATCGGGTTGAGAGTTTCATTGAGTTTCAGACTGAATTGATGCCCTAGGATTATAGAGGGAAAGATTCTGAGCAGGTTTCATGTTTATGGCGTGGCGTTTCACTGCGTGTAGAAGGAGAACCGAAGGGTGTAAAGTAGCTCGTGCATGGAGTCTCATGGGGATGAAACCCTAGGTTGCAGGTCGATTGAAGAAGAGATAATCTGGACCCTTCATGTTGAGTAAGACTTTTGACTTCCCAGAAGATCCAAGGGCCATCGTTTAATCTGAAGTTTGGAGGGAATTGTGCTGGCCCTAAACGCACCGTTTCATTAATTGAAACGGGCGGGCCTGAGTGTTATTGTTATCCCCACCCCCAGCAATTAGGCCCAATGCAGTTCTAACGTGAATTTGTCACTTTTCTCACCCCCCAGCGCTCTTCCATTTGTTTCATTGATTCTGAATGTTTACTGGGCCTTGGCAATTCGCTACCAGCACCCCCCATTATGTGGCCCATCCTGGATATAACTGGGGCGAGCTTCTTTTAACACCCCTCCTTCATTTTAATTCCAATTTTATTTTCTTAATTCATTTTAATTTTTCATCCACTTTGAAAATTCATAACTAATTCATAAAAAATGCATTTTAATCCATTCTTTTTACAATATTTTCATTAAAATGTCTAGAATATTGTAGGAAAATAAAATTTCATTTTTAGTTTTATTTCATATTTTTTCCATATTTTCTAAATAAATAGCATTTTAAATAGTTCATTTCATGCATCATTTTTATGATTTTTGTTCTCTTACATGCTTTAATATTTTTTAGTCATCCTTGTTATATTGTTTAGATGAGATATTAAACGTGTAGAAATATTTTAATTCCCATTTTTAGAGATTAATTTTAGGTGATTAATAAATGCTTGAACATCATGTACAAAACTAGGGTTTTAGGTGACAACTTAAGAAGTTTGATTTCATTTCCTTTAGGACTTAGGATTTAAATAGATTAGTTATGGGACTATAGGGGCTATGGGTAGCTATTAGATCCCTTAGGAAAAGTCAGGATTCCCTTACTGCTACTATTACTGTCTGTATATCTGATTGTCTGGTGTGGTGTGCCCTCTGGGGGATTGTTGCTTGTTTGTTTGGGTATTGGGTTTGTCTGGGGCCCTGGGGAAGCTGAAGGTTTGTGAAGAAGAAGACCATTGGAGATTCAAGGATTGAAGATCAACTGTCAGAGTTGAGGAGGAGTTTCTTGCTAGCAGCTGCTGAGGAGAGTAGGGTTTAGGAGCTAGGCAGAGCTCTAGATTAGAAAGTTTGTTTCTCAAACATGGATTGCCTTGCCTGCATCCATTCTTCTCTGTGATTCAGAGTCTCTCTAAGACACTCACCCCCTTCCTTTGGAAGGCTTGGTGATAGTGTCTGTGAGATAGAACTCTTGAGAGAAAATGTCTCTTGTGTTAGAAGCAGTCTGTTCACCACCTTTGGTAGTCAACTGATTGCTTAACACCCAATTCACTCTTGTGACTAATCCCTCATCCTGGAGGTTTGAGCTTGAAGAAAAGCCATTGCAGATAGAAGACTGATGATCAAAGCCCTTGCCTGAAGGCCATGAAGATGGAGATTGATGCTTGTTGAAGCCTGTAGCTGATTGGAGATTACTTGAAGTCAGATGCTGATTCAGAGCTGCTGATGCTGTTTCTTTTGCTGTTGTATTTCATTTTTGATGTATTGATTGGTTTTCTGGACTGTATTGTTTGCTGTTTACCCTGTTGGGTTGAAAGTGAAGCCTGTTCACTTTCGCCTATTGTTTTCTAGGTTCGAGGTTGAGTGGGACTCCCTTGCCTCGCTTGTGTTGCTGCATCCATGCATTTTACTGCTTTATTATATCTGTTATTGTTTCTGTTTCTGCCTATCCCGTAGGATCTCTGTTTCTCTCTGTGCAAGAGAGGAGCATGATAGACACTAGGTCTTAACCCATGCATGATAACATTAGGTTAGTTTGTTTCCCTTCGCAACCGTAGGTTAGAGTTCTGTCTCTTCTTTCTCAAAACAAACAGAAAAACACATAAAGATTTCAAACACAATAAAAGACACTTCTTCCGTAAAAGAATGTGAACTCACCAAAATGTCATTTTTGTCCGCTGGGACTGTTGATCAGAAAACCTTTTTCAGAAGGAATAAAATCAACCAAGACAAGCTTGTGTCGTACGTGGCCCGAACTACGTTTGCTCTGATCTTCCATGCTGTGTGGAAGTACGTAGGCATAGGATGCGATATCCTAGCGAGCAACCTTCCCCTCCTTTCCCGTAGGTAGGCGAACTACGTTGACTCTGATTTCTCGTTCCAGACGGGAATACGTAGGCATAAAGTGCGATACTTTGCCGAGTCATTTTTACTTTCATTTTATTTTCTTTTTAACCCTTGACCTATAGTTTAGATAGAATAACAATCCATACCCGAAAACAAGCGTGGATCCCGTCGAGTACGACGGACGTGAGGGGTGCTAATACCTTCCCCTTGCGTAACCGACTCCCGAATCCAGGTTTTGGTTGCGATGACCATACCTTTCCCGTGTTGTGCGAGGTTTACTCTGAGCGTTTCCTTTCCCTCCCGTGGGATAAATAACGCACGGTGGCGACTCTTCTGTTCAGCCGGCGCCGATTTTCGCAGTAGCGACAACACCCACCATGGACAAGCTAGGAATCCAGGATAGTATTCAGTACTTATTTTACCAATTAGGCTGGGAGCAAGCTGCTCTAAAGACCCGATTTGCTACCTTCCGCAAACTGACATTCGAATTCCTTAGCTCCCTAAGTTACTCACCTGAATATGGATTTGGATCCACTAAAGAGCTGATAATCTTTAGAATGTTTGGAATAGACCAAACACACAACCGTACCACATTAGCTAACATCCTAGGCTTCCCTAGCGGACCTTTTGTGTTTACTACCACTGAAGAGGATATTGATCTCGAATTAGACCAATTCTGGGGTTCCATCACCCAGAACCGAACGACATGCACAACAACGAGATACACAATCCAGCCTTCCGCTATTTCCATAGGATATTAGCCCATACCCTCTTTGGGAAGGAGGAAAACATTACAACAGTCTCAAAGGACGAGCTGTTCATCCTTTTCTGTGCTTCACAAGGCCGCCCTGTAAATGCTGTCCCTTTTATGATGAGGGCATTTACACGCCTCAATCAGGATCCATACTCATCCATTTTAATAGGAGGCCTAGTCACCATGATCGTCCATGAAATTGGCCTGAGGTATTACCTGAACAAAGCCGTTCGTTTCGGCAACCTTAGATCAATGGACATCCAGTTCTGCTTCAACAGACGTATCTTAGGTACCTTAGGACCAGGAGCCTACAAATACCTCATAGCTGATCAACCTGTCCACCTTTTCACATTGCCCAACCATGAGCTAACCAATATCCATAACAAAGATAATTGGCTTTATGAATTGGATGAGCCTATGGGACCTCCATCACCTCACTCCACACCCCAGGCTTACATGTATGACAGTGATCAAATCTCAGAAGCACATGACTATTTGTACTACCAAGATTATGAATCTGAAGTGGAGATCGATCCTGAGACCCCTCCTAACTACCATAACTTCCCTGACCCCACGCCTGAACAAAACACAGACAAGCTAGACACTGTTCTAAGAACTGTAGACGACCTCAAGCTGGAAGTGACCACTATCAAAGATGAATTAACATGGCTTCACATGTATTTCGTTACTTACATGGACTTGGTTAGCGACCAATTTAATGACGTTATTCAGCAGGTCAACAACTTGAAGAAACCAACGGAGTGATCTTTTAGTTTTTGCTTTAATTTGAGTTTACTGCATTTCACATTGTTTTACATTATTTCATTTTGCAATTGTTTCCTTTTTTTGGATATTGTATTACCTTATACTCATTTTTCAATTTAATGTTATTTTCATTTCAGTATCTCCCTTAATTATGTTTCCTGTTATTTCTTATTTCGTCATTAGTCCATCATAAGTCAAAATATCATATTTTCCACTGTTAAAACGCCCCACAAGCAAAATTCTGCAGTTCTGCAGATTTTGCTGCTGTGACAGTCGTCACATTCCCCTGACGGTTGTCATGCGTGTTACAACCGTCACACATCCCTGACGGTTGTCACGCAGTAAAAACCCCAATTCTGTCAAAACAGAGGTTGCACACCTCTCCACTTCCTCTCCCCTAATTCCCCACTATCCCAATATTAAAACCCACTAAAAACCCTCCGAATCCCCATAAAACCTCCACCATTTTCAACCTCCAATTCACCCTTATATATTACCCTCTGCATTCCTTTACCTCACCATTCTCAGAAACTCCCTATTCTCAAACCTCTGCACTTCCCTCACCAAAATGGCCAGAAAACCAGTGCAAACCCCGATTTGAGCAACATCACCTTCTGAGAAGGAGAGGTCGGCGAACGGCAGCAGACCAACTTCCTAGCATTCCATCAATGGTCGCTTCAACCGACCCGGTATGCTCACCTGGATTCTCTGACGGAACTCGGGATTCTCGATGGTGTATCTTGGATGTTGCAGAGAGCTGACATCTGGCATCTCTGCACCAATCCCCAACCCACCTACGAGCAACTCACTCTGGAGTTTCTCAGCTCTTTCGCATACACAACATCATCCGACGATACCAACCAACTTCACGGCGCCGCCTCCTTTCGTCTGTTCGGCACTGAATATCAGGTCCCCCAGAACCGCATCGCCGTCATTCTACAGTTATCTCACAGCGACGATGCTCACCGCCGCATCTCCGATCAGTTCTACCAAGAGGCCTTCCCTCTCTGGAACCGACTGACCGGAACCACTCCAGACAGTTGGGACACTCTGAACGCCACTCATATCCACAACCCAACTATCCTCTATTTTCACCGCGTGTTGAGCAACACAATATTCGCTCGTGACAGTAACCATAAGGTCAACTCAAAAGAGCTGTTTTTCCTTCGTTGCGTGTTTGCTTCGGAACCTGTTAACGCCGCCCCGTTTCTATTGGCTCACATTCAAGCCAATTGTAACCGCGGCTCTAAACCTTTCTATTTAGGTGGCATCATCACATCCATTTCCATAGGCCTCGGTCTTGGCGACTGCCTCTAGACACTCCGCCAGATGCCCTCAGTCTTTCTGGACACCGACCACTGCCGCGCCTCCCACCTCATCAAAGCCCGCCGTGATGGGAGATATCATCCGGTAGTGCGAGGCCGCACTATCTAGAGCATCATCATGCCTTCACGCACCCGAATGCATCCAGAGGATAGAGCCAACTGGCTCTTCGACACCACTGCCCTTGCTGCCCCGACACAGGATAACATCCAAGAGCCCAGGGACGAAGTTCAAGAGGAACTCGACAGAGCCGAACAGCCCGAACCATCACAAGCAGCTGCTGCCGAAGGCCCTTCCACACGCCGCCGCCCCCATCTTGCTACTGATGACACATCCGAGGCCCTCCTCCGCTGCATCGAGCAACAGAACCAGATGATGCTTATGATGGAGCAGCAGAACCGAAGGGCTGAGGAATTTGAAGCATGGCAGAGAGAGCAAACCGGTCAAATTCAGCAATCTTTGCAGATGATGCACGATATCCATTCCGGCATGGCCGATGAGATGGCACACCTCACTGTGCGAGTCGACGGCCTCCGTGATTACATATTCCACACCGGAGCTCTGAACCTCGCCGCACGAGACGCCTCAGCCAGAGGTCGAGGAAGAGATTGAGGACGAGGACGGGAATAGTAGTATTTTTCATTTTTGTCATTTTTGTTTTTCTTTATTTCCTTTGTATTCCTCCCTTCCGCATTCTTTCAAATCAGTGAGGACACTGATTGAGATAGTGTGGGAGCGGACCGTCATTTCCCTTTTTCATGTTATTTCCCATTTCCCATTGTACTTTTTCTTTCGAATTCTCAATTTAAAGTAATTTTAATTTTCGGCAAATAAGCTCTTATATAGATATATCTCCGTTACGTGAACTCCCCGCGCTTCATATGACATATACAAAGAAACTTTTAAACTCCTTGCCTCAAAGCATCACGAGGACACGCCAAAGTTCAATCAAGTATGGAAATCCCTAGGAGAAAATTCTAACAATTCCATTACCGTCCGGACACCTTAGACCTCCAGTTTATGCGAGTCGGTTTCACTACCTACACGTACCGAAGCTTCAAGCTCCTACTCAAACGTAGCCCCCAGTAGTTTATATAAGCAGTCAGCACCATCCTAAATGCTTCTAAGCAATGAAACCGATGCAAATAAGTGTGTGATCTCTAGTTCAAAATGAAAAAAAAAATCATGAAGAAGAAAAGCCATATAGCCTGAGTATAGAGACATGTTCCTTCTAAGTTAGGTGCTCCTCACCCGAGCATTTAGCCCAACGGTACATAAACTCTTTGGAAATCAATAGCATATGCTTATGTGCAAAGAAGAATCAAAATAGAAAAGAGATCATAGCCATTAACAGGTTGACTTGCCATGAAAGTATATGGATAACGGGCTTAATGTGATTGCGCCAGAACAAACCGGGTAAAACTTGTTGCAAGGAACTTGACGCCGAGCTGCAGTAGCATGATTGGAACTGGCTTGCATAAAAGGGAGGCCTTCGAAGACTTACAATTCAGTGTCACCACCGTATGTGTTTTGTTTCAATTTAAGGCCCGACCTTCCTAACTTATTATTTGAAAAACCTTTCGGAAAGAAGAAGCGTGCCGCGTGTTTACCACAATTTTTAACTTTTTCCAACTTTTACTTGAGGACAAGTAAAGATTCAAGTTTAGGGGAGTTTGATAACGTGAAATCGTATATATATAATGACATGTGTTTTAACTAATATTTGACTGGTTTCACTCCGAATTCGGGGCATTCCATGCTATTTGTCTAAGTATTATGCAGGTATTGAAAGAACATGTCCAAGCAAAGAAATATGAAGAAAAGGAGCAAAAACAGGTGAAAACCAGATGAAAAACCAAGAGAAAAATAGCAGATACGAGTTCTACTGATGTGACGACCGTCACATTGCCGTTACGCTCGTCATGCGTGTGACGACTGTCACACATCCATGACGACCGTCATGCACCTAGAACGTGCAGAATGAGGTCACGTGCTATAATTCCCCCTCAAAGACCAAAAGAGTGACCACTAACTCCTACTTTTCTGCCTCAAACCCACTTCCTGAAGGAATAACCGTTAGATACTCTCTCTCTATAAAAGGAAGAGGCTGAGACCTGAAAAAGGGAGCTGCATTCAAGACAACGAAGTGCTGCCAGTTTATCTTCAGAGCAACTTTACCTTTCTCATATTCTTATTTGTGTCTCTTTTTCGTCTCTGTATTCTTTGGTATTTTTGTACTTTCCTTTTCTTGTACAATCAATTGGCACAAAGACCATAATCCTGCCGACATTATGGAGGATCTGCCCAAAAGTCAATTGGGATATTCCCAGGTTTTTGTTTTAATCGTAATTGCAATTTTCATTATGATGTATGTTCTCAATTACTGCTTTTATTTATGTATTGTCAATTCTTCTTCCATGTCTAGCTAAATTATCGTAGTCGATATGTAATAATAATTCGGACGAGATTTGATAATAATTGGCGTAATCTTTCTCTTTTCAAAACTCATTTATGGTCTTAGTTTTTAATTAAAATTTCTAAGTAAACGTTCGTCGCGACAGCGAGAACTTATTTAAAAATAGTTTTGCCACGACAGTGGGAAATTAACTAAGGTACGAACCAACAAGCGACAGCTGCGGCTAAGACCAGATAGTAAAAACTAGGCATTCGATTTAAAAACAGCGAAAGCGCTTTAAAAAGGATTAGAACTTAGAGATTTTCAAAAAGTAACTTTAACCCCGAACGGGATAGCGACAACATACGTTCCGCCTTAGAGTTGCGACTAGCGTCAACAACCATCGTGAGACAAAAGTCTTTAGATCACCATCTTCTTCTTAAACTAAGTTTGAAAACACTTAATACGCCAGTAATTTGTCGAATCCCCGAAGAACAAAATTATTGCATATCGATTCATAAATTCATACCTTAAGTAAAAGCTTTAGTTCCCTTTGGTTTACGCACTTATTCTGCTATTACTCTCTAAAACATTACCGACCTAGCTAAACACCGTAACACCCGATAATACTAGATTGATTACGAGTCCCTGTGAGATCGATATCTTTTATTACTACACGATAGACTGTGCACTTGCAGTTAGATTTGTTAGACATAGAAAGTCACGATCATGTGCTGACCAGAGGGAAATGAGTTGATCCATGCGCTGACTGTATGGTCGACTCATAGCTCCAAAATATGCAAAAATTGACATGTTTGCTGTTTCGTGCATCTTGTCACGACTATACATCAATCAATTATATTGTAATGAAATATGATGATTTAAAAGGATATAGGAAGGATGTAATATGTTAAGTATTGCATGACAACTCCGATTCATCCGAGGTTGTACTTTATCATCATCGAAACTTGAGAACCTATGTTGTGAGACAGTTTGCCCTCACAAATAAGCTTGTTAGTGACTATGATCCATATCTTGTCAACAATTCAAAAACTTTTTTTTCCTCTGTTTTTGAAGGTTTCACAACCGTTAGCTTATGTAATCGGGTAAGGGTCACCTAACTTAAAAGATGGATTTCTATTTAGATTTCTTATTAAGCACAGAATCATTCACTTATTTGGATCAACTTAATTACTTAATGTGTGATTTCTAGATGGTGCTGATTGCTAGATAAACTACTTAAGAGCTATTAAAGCATAAGAACTCAAGGCTATGTCATAACAAGTATTTAAATCGATTTCCATATTCGGGAGACTTAAGGTGTTAAAAGGGTACTGTTCTTATAAATTTTTTGCAAGTTTCCACAATCTAACATCAAATCAATCTATAGCATAAAATTTTCAAAAGATGCATTGTGTTTTTAAGTAAAAAGTTTTTAAATTTTTTTTCACTTAAAGAAAACAGAGCAAAACAAAGAAAACTGAAAGAAAACAAAATAAAGAAATGGTTCCCTCCCCCACACTTAAAACATACATTATCCTCAATGAAAGAACATAAATACAAAATAAGAGTGAGAGAGAGAAAAGAACACACCCGAGTATTCAAGGTAGATAGGTGATCACATAAACAACCTTTCCCAAAGAGAGATCTTCTGTGGGATCCTCTTCCAAAGTGGGGATGTCATAAAGTAACTTTGGGTAGCACCCATTGATTTTGAAATATTTATTAGTGCCTTCGCCTTTTATTCCAGGATTAAAAAAGAATATTCGATAAATAAAAGTGTCGAATGGATACGTGAGTGTAATATCCTTTTCCACAATATTAGAGATCAAAGAATTAAGGGGTTGCCTCACTGCTTTTCTTTCATATTCCATCGAGGTCCATCCAATTCCATTATTATGAATCTTCAAAACTTGCAAAAGTTCATTATCTTGATCAAAGTTAAGGTTAGAACAAATATAATAGGTAGCTTTTCATTCCTCTCTAAATAGTCATATTTTAGATTGTCCAGAAGTGGTTTAAGCTCTAAGGAAGAAGGTTGTTCAATGGAAGACATGTTCGGGGAAGTCGGGATATCAAGAGTTTCAGCTGCATAAACAATATCATGAAAAGCATCACCCTGCTAGGCAGTATTAATCTCAGTACAAACAGAGCAAACATTAGTGTCAATACATAAATTGCAAGAATAAGTATGACCATAATCTAATAAAGATGGAAAATCAGATAACAACTCAAGATAAATATCATCAACTAAATCAGACAACAACTCTTTTGGATTCATTACTGTTTGGGCAGGTAGTTGGTTTGATTATTGACCTTGCAACATGGCATTTATAGAGGTAGCAAGCTGTTCAATCTGAGTTTGCCAGGCCTGAGTGCTAGAATCTGTTTGTTGCTAAAACTGGAGATTATTTATAGTCATTTGCTTGACAAGGTCATCTAGTGAAGGTCCAGAAGGTGTAGAGCACATAATCTGTAATTCCTTCAGATGCTTATTTGGATCCTCACCTGCAAGACCATTAAACCTTGTCAACAAGTGTATTAAACCAGATTTTAACTCGAAAGGTATAGTAACAACAGGATATTCAATAGATGAAGCATTATAAGTCATATCATGAGCAGCAAGTTCTCCAAGAGTTCTTTGGTTAGCCATATTAAATTTAATAGGAAACAAATCAACAAACAAAAAGAAAACATAGAACTAATTCAACAATGTAACAACAATTAGGAAAATACCAACAATGTCCCTATTAAGAAAAATAATGGTAAAATAGAAAAGCAAATAAAATAAAATATAAAAATTATGAAAATATAACAAAAAATCAAATCAAATCAGAATAAATCTCTACAAAAAATTTCGGATTTTTTTGGAAATATGAAAATATACAATAAATCAAATAAAATAGAAAAGAAATAAGGAATTTGCGATTTTCAGGGTCAAAATCTTTTAGAATTCTATTCTAAAAGAGTACTATTCTCAACTTTTTTTCCTGATTTTTTGAAAAAAATTCTGAGCAAATCGAAACAGCAACTTCCAAACTTATCTGAGAGGCTGAAACGCTTACCATTGCATTACAACCCTGTAAATCAACAGCAAAAACCAAAAACAAAAAATAAAAAAAGTCTAAGAAAACTCTAAACTAAAATTCTAAAATTTGCTAAAATCAACAAGAATTCCCGGCAACCACGCCAATTTGATCTGCTGCCGCTCATGGATAAAAAACGAGTATTTTTGAAAAAAATCGTAAAGAGAAGCGACACTAGGATGTCGTATCGCAAGAATTCTTGTATTATTTCAACCAACTAAAGAAAAGGCTTATGGGAAGTTTAAGTTTCGATTAAAATAAAAATTATGCAAATAAGTGATTAAAATAAGTAATTATAAAAATAAGCTGAAACGACTAATCCTATTGATTCGGATTCCAACTTATTATCGGCTATTATAATACCAATCCTAAGCGGATTCGATCCTATTCGATTATGATATCAATTAGACAAACACTTATCAAAATAAAATGAATTATGTTCTAGTTTACAAAATTAAGCAAACAGTTAAGAATATGACGAGCTAACGAATTAAGCAAACGATAACATGCAATTAAATTTAGGAACATGCATACAATCGAAATTAATCAATTATATCCTATAAATAAAAATCGAATTAAGAAAAAAATTGCAATCAAATTAAGCAAATGAATTCATAGAAAATGATTTAAAGGAATCGAATTTAAATTGGTATTATAATAACCTCAAAGGGATGGAACCGTACACAACATGATTTGCCTGTGGGAATTAGTTCTCCATTACACTTATAAAAAGCAAAGTAAAATCGTGAAAAGAAGGTTATGAACAGTAGAACGACTTCTACTAGATATACGAAAGCATAACAAAATCCGGTTCTAACCCAACTGGGTCGAAATATATAAAAACTCGGCCCAAAACTAAGTATTCCTAAAGGCAGAATTCAGGTCCTGACTTCAACGAATTAATCGAGCCTTCTACACTCCAAATCAGCTTCTTCATAAAACATGAAAGTTGTAGCTCTTTGTCTCGGCTTTCCAACGCTTGGTAGAACACATAAATCCAACTCTCGTAGCTCAAGTTATGATCTGAACAGTGGGCAGATATCAAATAATTGCTAAAACTGAAAATAAGTTGTGAAAATAGATTAACAGCAAATAAAGACTTAATTATAAAAACATAATAAAACAGTAAAATGAATAAAAAAAGTTATGCTTTCGTATATCCTTCTTGGTCCCTTAACTATACCTCGGGGTTCATTTTGGTCCCTTAACTTTAAAAAGTTCCATATTGGTCCCTTAACTCTTCAAACGTTCCATATTAGTCCATTTTGACCTATTAGCAACGGAAAAAAAATCAAAAAACCGTTGCTAAATCCGTCGCTAATAGGTCAAAAAGGACTAATATGGAATGTTTGAAGAGTTAAGGGACCAAAATGAACCCCGAGGTATAGTTAAGGGACCAAGAAGGATATTTTGCCTAAAAAAAACTAAGGAAATGCCTAATTAAAAACATAAGAGAATATGCATTAAAATGCATTGATCAAATTCCCTCACACTTGAACTTTTGCACTCTAAGCAAAATAGTATCAAGACTCATGAAAAACAATAGCATTTTGATACTCATTCTAGGCTATGAAACTATTCTTCGGTCAAGATTGCATCGATAGGTAATAATTTTTCACACTAAGGATATCGTAAGAACACAAATCTGCAGTTATGCAGTCATAAACCTCTTTCATATACAAACCAATCTGAATCATGTTATTATGCTTAAGTCTAACTTACTCATCCTCCTTTTTGCTCTCTTTCATTTTAATACAATCATATTAAGCCCGTTATCTATTCACACACATGGTAAATAAGCTTGTTACTGACTATAATCCATATCATGTCAATAATTCAAAAATAATTTTTTTTTCTTTTTTTGAAGGTTTCACAACCGTTAGCCTAAGTAACCGGGTGAGGATCACCTAACTTAAAAGGCGGATTTCTATTTAGATTTCTTATTAAACACATAATCATTCACTTACTTGGATCAACTTAATTACTTAGTATGTGATTTCTAGATGGTGCTGACTGATAGATAAACTACTTAAGAGCTATTAAAGGATGCGAACTCAAGGCTATGTCATAACAGGTATTTAAATCGATTTCCATATTCGGGAGACTTAAGGTGTTAAAACGGTACTGATCTTATGAATTTTTTCAAGTCTCCACAATCTAACCTCAAATTAATCTATATCATAAAATTTTTAAAAGATGCATTTTGTTTGTAAGTAAAAATTTTTTAATTTTTTTTTCACTTAAAGAAAACAGAACAAAACAAAGAAAACTGAAAGAAAACAAAATAAAAAAATGCTTCCCTCCTCCACACTTAAAATATACGCTGTCCTCAATGAAATAACATAAATATAAAATAAGAGTGTGAGAAAGAAAAGAACACACCCGAGTATTCAAGGTGGATAGGTCATCACATAAGCAACCTTTCCTAAAGAGAGATCTTCTGCAGACTCCTCTTCTAAAGTGGGGATGTCATAAAGTAAATTTGGGTAGCACCTATTGATCTTGAAATATTTATTAGTGCCTTCGCCTTTTATTCCAGGATCAAAAAATAATATTCGATAAATAAAAATGTTAAATGGGCATGTGAGTGTGATATCATTTTCCACAACATAAGAGATCAAAGGATTAAGGGGTTGTCTCACTACTTTTCTTCCATCTTCCATCGAGGTCCATCCAATTTCATTCTAATGTTTCTTCAAAACCTGCAAAAGTTTATTATCTTGATCAAAGTCAAGGTTAGAAGAAATTATAACAGGTAGCTTTTCACTCCTTTCTAAATAGTCATATTTTAGATTGTCCAGAAGTGGTTTAAGCTCTAAGAAAGGAGGTTGTTCAATGGAAGGCATGGTCGGGGAAGCCGGGATATCAATAGTTTCAGCTGTATAAATGACATCATGAAAAGTATCACCCTGCGAGGCAGTATTAATCTCAGCACAAACAGAGCAAACGTTAGTGTTAGTACATAAATCGCAAGAATAAGTATCATCATAATCTAATAAAGATGGAAAATCAGATAACTACTCAGGATAAATATCATCAACTAAATCAGACAACAACTCTTTTAGATTCACTACTGTTTGGGCAGGTAGTTGGTTTGATTCTTGAGCTTGAAGCATGACATTTATAGAGGTAGCAAGCTGTTCAATCTGAGTCTGCAAGGCTTGAGTGCTAGAATATGTTTGTTGCTGAAACTGGAGATCATTTATAGTCATTTGCTTGACAAGGTCATCTAGTGAAGGTCCGGAGGGTATAGAGCACACAATCTGTAATTCCTTCAGATGCTTATTTGGATCCTCACATGCAAGACCATTAAACCTTGACAACAAGTGTATTAAACCAGATTTTAATTCGAAAGGTACAGTAACAACATGATATTTAATAGATGAAGCATTATAAGTCATATCATGAGCAACAAGTTCTCTAAGAGTTCTTTGGTTGGCCATATTAAATTTAATAGGAAACAAATCAACAAACAAAAAGAAAGCACATAACTAATTCAACAATGTAGCAACAATTAGGAAAATACCAACAATGTCCCTATTAAGAAAAAGAATGTAAAAATAGAAAAGCAAATAAAATAAAATATAAAAATTATGAAAATATAACTAAAAATCAAATCAAATCATAATAAATCTCTACAAAAAATTTCGGATCTGTTTTGAAAATATGAAAATAGACAATAAATCAAATAAAATAGAAAAAAAAGGAATTTGCGATTTTCAGGGTCAAAATCTTTTAGAATTCTCTAAAAGAGTACTGTTCGTCGATTTTTTTGCTGATTTTCTGGAAAAAATTCGGAGCAAATCAAACAGCAGCTTCCAAACTTATCTGATAGGCTGAAATGCTTACCACTGCACTACAACCCTGTAAATCAACAGCAAAAATCAAAAACAAAAATTAAAAAACAAAAATAATCTAACAAAACTCTAAACTAAAATTCTAAAATTTGCTAAAATCAACAAGAATCACCGACAACGGCGTCAATTTGATCTGCTGTCACACATAAATCAAAAACGAGTATTTTTGAAAATGTAGTAAAGGGAAGCGACACTTGGATGTCGTATCGCAAGGATTCTTGTATTATTTCAACCAACTAAAAAAAGGTTTATGGGGGGTTTGAGTTTCGATTAAAAGAAAAATTATGCAAATAAGTGATTAAAATAAGTGATTATAAAAATAAGCTAAAACGGCTACTCCGACTAATTCAGATTCGGACTTATCATCATCTATTATAAAACCAATCCCTAAACGGATTCGATCCTATTCGATTATGATATCAATTAGACAAGCACTTATCAAAATCAAATGAATTATGTTCCTGTTTACCGAACTAAGCAATCACTTAAGAATATGACGAGTTAACGAATTAAGCAAACGATAACACACAATTAAATTTAGGAACATGTATACAATCAAAATTAATCAATTCTATCCTATGAATAGCAATTGAATTAAGAAAAAAATTGCAATCAAATTAAGCAAATGACTTCATAGAAAATGATTGAAAAGAATCGAATTTAAATTGGTATTATAATAACCTCAAAGGGATGGAACCGTACACAACAGGATTTTCCCATGGGAATTAGTTCTCCATTACAATTGTAAAAAGCAAATTAAAATCATGAAAAGAAGGTTATGAATATTAGAACGGCTGCTACTAGGTATAGGGAAGCATAACAAAATCCGGTTCTAACCCAACTAGGTCGAAAAATATAAAAACCCGACCCAAAACTAAGTATTCCTAAAGGCAGAATTTGGGTCCTGACTTCAATGAATTAATCGAGCCTTCTATATTATGATTCAGCTTCTACAACATAAAAGTTATAGCTCTTTGTCTCAGCTTTCCAACGTCTAGTAGAACGCATAAATGTGATTCTCTTAGCTTTAGTTATGATCCGAACAGTGGACAGGTATCAAATAACCGCTAAAGTTAAAAATAAGCTGCGAAAATAGATTAACGAAAAATAAAGACTTAATTATAAAAACATAAAAAAAATAATAAAATAAACAAAAAAACTAAAGAAATGCCTAAGTAGAAACATAAGAGAATGTGCATTAAAATGAACTGATCATCCACTCGTAGCCCTTGAGAGAACTTCCCAGTCGCGACAGTCATATCTGACGAGGGTCCTAGAAAGCTTTCAGTAGGGTCGGTCAAGAGAAAATTTGAAGAGTTGATCGACAAGAGTTCAAAACAGAGCACTACCCTCAATAAGTTCAAGGGTAACTCGAACCCAATTACCTTCTACCTCGAAGAGCTACCCGGTGACGCCCCTAATTCTATCATCCCCCTGCTGATTAGGGCTTAGATGGCGAACTTCGACGTCCACTGCATTCTCGTCGGCCAAGGAAGCTCAACGGAAATGATATATGCCCACCTATTCACCACTCTCCATCTCGACGAGATCCCACTGATGCCGTATGTCGGCTCAAACTTGTAGGACTTCAATGGGGCCATGGGGCTACATAGAGCTGCTCGTCACCTTCGGATATGAAGAAACTGCGAGACAGGTGAAGGTCCATTTTTTGGTAATAGAGTGCCTATCTCTGTACCAATGCATTATGGGAAGGCCGATCCTAGCCGAGACGACTGCGGTGCCACCCACAATGCACCTAAAGATGAAGTACTACATGACTAGGGGTCGAGTCCTCATCCTCCACGGAGACATCGAAGCGGCCAGAAGATGTTTCGAGGCGGCCATCAATGGGCTCAACTCAATCAACATCACACCCAAGAATTCCAACAAGGCAGCCCGGGCTGAGGAGCAGAAGCCGCTGCCTCATGTCAACTTTGTCGACCTCGCTAGCTGCTTTCCCAACAAGCAGGAGCAAGGCGTAGCACTGGAGGACGCGCCTCTAGCAAACAGTGGCACCGGGCAGCCACCTCATCCAATGTGCCCTATTTCAGATGGAGAGTTCGAGCTTATCACACTAGTGAGGACCCCCGATAGGAGCGTGAAGATTGGCACAAGGCTCCCTGACCTGGCGAGGAAGCAACTCAAGGCCAGCCTCAGGGAGAATGCTGACCTGTTCACGTGGAGCTGCAGAGATGCTCTGGCTTGACCCCGACGTGGCATGCCACCAACTCACCATATATCAGACCGCTAGGGCCATGGTACAACGTAGGTGTATATAGTCTCTCGAGAAAGTGGATGCTGCTGAAAAAGTTGTAAAAGACCTCTTAAAGGCAAATTTCATTTCGGAAGCCCAGTACATAACCTAGTTGTCCAATGTTGTACTTGTCAAAAAATCTAATGAAAAGTGGCGTATGTTTGTTGATTATACCGATCTTAACCATGCATATCCCAAACATGCATACCCATTGACGCATACTCGAGGTACAACCAGATCCCTATGGCGAAGGGCGACAAGAAGTACACGACTTTCATAACCGAGTTGGGCAATTATTACTACAACGTAATCCCTATGGAGTAGTGATGATTGCCCCTATTCCGCTACCATAGGAGTTTACAGCTCCGTCAAAGATCAACTTCCATTTGGAACCCAATTCTGGTCCTTCGTCCGGCAACAGTTCTTCACAATCTTTCATCTTTAGGTACATGATATCCTCGTCAGGAAAATCAAACCTCATCGATTGGTAGTCCTCAATAGGCTGCTCTGCCAAATACTCAGATAATACACTCCCCTTTATAGCCTTCTGTGAGACATACTGGATGTCGTATTCGGTCAAAACCATCTGCCAACGGGCAATTCTCCCCGATAATGCCTGCTTTTCAAATACGTATTTGATAGAATCCATCTTCGAGATGAGCATGGTTGTATGGTTCAGCATGTATTGCCTCAAACGCTTGGCGGCCCAGGCTAGTGCGCAACAAGTTTTTTCGAGCATTGAGTATCGAGATTCACATTCAGTAAACTTCTTACTCAGGTAGTATATCGCATGCTCTTTTCTTCCTGTCTCGTCGTGTTGACCGAGAACACAACCCATACTTCCCTCAAGAACCGTCAAATACATAATCAAGGGTTTCCCTGCCACTGGAGGTATCAAAATAGGAGGCTCCTGCAAATACTGTTTTATTTTATCGAACGCCTTTTGACAATTTTCATTCCATGTTACAGCCTGTTCTTTTTTCAACAGCCTGAATAACGGCTCACACGTGGCCGTTAGGTGAGATATGAACCGAGCGATGTAGTTCAACCTCCCTAAAAACCCGCGCACCTCTTTTTCTGTTTTAGGCGTCGACATCTCTTGTATTGCTTTTATTTTCACAGGATCAACCTCTATTCCTTTTTCGCTCACAATAAACCCCAGCAGTTTACCCGATCTCACCCCGAAGGTGCACTTGTTAGGGTTCAGTCTCAGCCTGAACTTCCTAAGCCTCTTGAATAGCTTCAGCAGATTCACCAAATGTTCTTCCTCCGTCTGGGATTTGGCAATCATATCATCTACATATACTTCAATCTCTTTATGCATCATGTCATGAAAGAGAGTAGTCATCGCTCTTTGATATGTTGCCCCAGCATTTTTCAGTCCGAAGGGCATCACTTTGTAACAAAATGTTCCCCACGGTGTTATGAAAGTGGTCTTCTCCATGTCTTCGGGTGCCATTTTGATCTGGTTATATCCCGAGAATCCGTCCATAAAAGAAAAGACAGAGAACTAAGCAGTATTGTCAACCAACACATCGATGTGAGGAAGTGGAAAATCGTCTTTTGGGCTCGCTTTGTTTAGATCACGGTAGTCCACGCACATTCTGACTTTACCGTCCTTTTTCGGCACTGGTACAATATTAGCGACCCATGAGGGATACTTTGTAACAGCTAGGAAACCGGAATCCCACTGCTTTTGGACCTCCTCCTTAATTTTCACTGCCATATCAGGCCTAGTTCTGCGAAGCTTCTGCTTAACCGGCGGGCATTCTTCTTTTAGTGGCAAACGGTGCACAACCATATCCGTGTCCAGCCCAGGCATGTCTTCGTACGACCAAGCGAATACATCACTGTACTCTCTGAGCATCTCAACCAATCTTCGCTTGACGTTGCTCTACAGCGCGGCTCCTATACGGATGTTCCTTTCAACCCCTTCCGACCCCAGATTGACGATCTCAATGACCTCCTCATGAGGCAGAATGATTCGTTCTTCTTGCTTTACCAACCAAGACAACTCTTCTGGAACGTCGCCATCTTCAACAATCTCTTCTTCGGCCTGAAATACCGGGTGCTCAAAGTCGAAATGAGTCATAGGCGGTTCAATGATGTCATCTGAAAATATTATCCTGCAAAAGGAATGGTTAAATGCTTCAACATGTGCATAAAGCGAGTAACCACGTTGCCATTTTATTGTAAAACAAAAACAGGAAAGACAGAGAGCACAATATTTGCATGCAACAAAAAACACCTTTTTATTTAATGATCTAAACATCACAATGTACATAAAAGAGTAACCCTAAGCGAAGTCACGATGCCCCGGGTAAGACACCGGATTGTTCAACAATTGAAAAACAAAGAAATTACTGTTTTGTAGTCACGGGAACAAATTCCTGAATTGACCAGTTGCATAGCCCTTGCCCCGGCACGCCTGGCTGGATCCAAGCATCCAGGTCACAGTCACTATCCCCCTCCTCTGAATCGGAGACAGCATTGATGGCTTCAAAATAAACCCCACTGGACGTGATCTTCACTGGTCCTTTGAATTTTGGTGCCCCTGCAATGGGCGCTGATGATGATGGCTGATAACCCAGTCCGAACCTGTCCAGCTTCACAAGTATGTCTAGTACACGGCCCCAACCCTTCGTCTCTCCTGCTTGCACTAAAGCCTGCGCTTCTTTGTACGAGGATACGGCCACTTCCGGCGCTTTACTGACGACTGGAGCTTTATCCTTGATTTTCAAACTTTCAAACCCCTGGCAGGGCGTCTCATGAATTTCACCATCAACCTCGATGTATTTGAATGAGGACAAGTGACTCACCAAGATATCCTCCTCTCCACATACGGTAACAACACTGTCACCCACCATATACTTCAATTTCTGGTGCAAAGTAGAGGTAACTGCCCCAACACCATGTATCCACGGGCGTCCTAATAAGTAACTGTACGCGGGGTGAATGTCCATAATGTAAAACTCCGTTTCAAATACCTCTGGTCCCACTTGCAAGGGTAACGTTATCGATCCAAACACCGATCTTCGGGCGCCGTCAAATGCCCGAACCACCAAATCACTCGGTGTACAGATGATTCCCCGGATGTCTAGCTTCATCATGGCCTTTATGGGAAGTACGTTCAAAGAAGATCCTGTATCTACCAATACGTGGGACATAACCGTGCCCCGACATTCAACAGAAACATGCAGCGCCATGTTGTGTTCTCTCCCCCTTGGGGTCAAATCACAATCAGTGAATCCCAAACTGTGACCGGCGTTTACATGGGCCAGTACCCCTTCCAACTGGTTGACAGACACATCCTGAGGTACGAATGAAGTATCCAAAATCTTCAACAATGCATTCCGATGTGCTTCGGAGCATAACAACAATGATAGTATGGATATCTTCGATGGTGTTTGTTGCAAGTGCTCGACAATCTTGTAGTCGCTTTTTCTAATTAGGCGCATAAACTCCTCTACGTCCTTCAGTGACGTTTCCTTCTCATTCCTTTGTACAGGTATACCCTCGTTCACTTTTTCTTTTCCTCGAGCCAAACGCTGAGCTTCTACCTCTGGTGACACAAAGATCCTTCCACTTCGAGTCATCCCACCAGTTCCAACAACGTTGTCAACAACTTCAGCTGGTTGCTTATTCAATTCTATCTTCTCGCCATTGCAGTAGGCTTCCAACCCGTAGGTCCAGGGTGCGACTTTAGTATTTTCATATGGGACAGGCCCCACTTTTGTGATGGTGATCGTTGGCCGCCTGGCTGGCGCCGTTATAGTAATCGTCTTTCATGGGATAGTCACCATCGCTACATCATTAGCCTCATCCATCATAACCTCCGCAGGTTTCTCAACGGCTGTGCTGTCAAACTGTAATCTACCCTCGTCCATCAAAGCCTGAATACCTCTTTTCAACTCAATGCAGCCCCCATCTTGAGCCCAGCAATCCAGACAATACTCATCACAGCCCGGATGAACACCTCCTCTCAACAATCTGCTTTTAACCTCGCACAGTGGAGTCTTGAGCTCATTGACACTCAATACCAAATTCAGCTCTTCCTCTGTCAACACAGCATTTTCCCCATGGTTGGGCATAGGTGAATTCAATATATTTGGGCCAGCTTGCCCGAAGTTGATGGATTTTCTATCTAGCAGATCTTGTACCACATGCTTGAAGGCATGACACGTCTCTATGTCGTGGCCAGGAGCTCCGGAGTGAAACTCGCATTTCTTATTCGTATCAAAGCCAAATGGAGGGGTACCCGTCATTGGCGCCATGGTCCTCTTTTCTACTAAATTCAAACCCAGCAATGTTTGAAGCAATTCCGCATATGTATAAGGAGGTACATCAAAAACCCTCTTCGGCCTCGTGTTAGGAAATCTCCTTTGACCCTGGTTAGGTCTCTGCTGCTGCTGTTGTTGCTGTGGTTGTTGTTGCGGCGGTATCTGCTGTAACGGTACTGATTGCTGAGGGAATGGAATTGTGACACTTGCCACCTGTTGCGGATGATTGTACTGATTACGTCCTCTACCTCGGCCTCGGCCTCGGCCTCCGAATACTGCACTCGTGTCACCCTGACGGCAACCACCATAACCTTTTCTGTTATTTCCCGATGAAGTGGATTCCTCAGCGCGGAATATGCCCACTTTAATATTACTTTCGATTTTCTCATCCATCAAGACTAGGTCCGAGAAACTACCCAAGGAAGTATGGAACAACTTATCATAAAACACACCAGTAAATGTCCCTACGAACATATCATTCATCTCTTTGTCATCCAGCGGAGGATGAACTCGTGCGGCCATATCGCGCCATCTCTGCGCATACTCCTTGAAGCTTTCATCTTTATTTTGGGACAACCCCTGTAACTGGATCCGATTCGGGGCCAAGTCACTATTGTATTTATAATGCGCCACAAATGTGTTGGCCAACTGTTTCCAAGTCTTTATCTGGGTAGGCTCTAACCCCATGTACCATTCAAGAGAAGGACCAGACAAACTGTCCTGAAAGAAATGCATCAGCATTCTTTCGTCATTCGAATAAGCCGACATTCTTCTATAGTACGACCGCACATGAACCTTGGGGCAAGTATCTCCCTTGTACTTGTCAAAAGTTGGAGCCTTAAATTTCAAAGGTACCCTCAGACCGGGTACCAATCCCATCGTGGTCATGTCCAAACCAGAAGCACTTTGATTCACAACACCTTTCATCTGCTCCTCGAGCATCTTAATTCGCTGCGTGTTGTCTACAGGACCGTCAAAACCTCTACCAGAGAATGCATCTTCCTGCTGATCTTCGTTCCAGTTGACATTTTCATTGCCAAAGCCATCATACCCTTGATTGCAGCCAAATACATTCTGATTCATCATTGGTCCTTGACCTCTAATTCCGTATCCCTGATTGATACCAGCCGGTCCATACCCATTATTAACGTATCCAGTGCCGTTACCATTATTAGCCATTCCTCCATAACCTTGGTTAACCATACCAGCACCGTCGTATCTAAAGCCAAACCTGCCATCCTGACCACCATAGCCAAAGCCTTGCTCATTGTATCCGAAACCCGCGTTTCCGAAACCATTATCTCCGTCATTATTGACGCCCCCCAGATTGGCATCCTTGAGTCCAACATTATTAACAACAACTTCATTTCCAACTCCATTGTTACCATTTCCGGTGCCAACCCCGTTGTTCGCATTCGCGCCCGACACATTTACCACAGGAGGGTTCACTACAGGCTGAGGAGTATGCACACTGCCTCCATGAATAGTCTCAACTTGTATAGAGTGGTGGTCCTCGTTACCTCCTCCATTTCCCTTTGCCAATAGCGGCAACACCAGAGTCTGCAGGTTTTCCTGCCCCTTCATAACCGTTTCCATAGTCTGCATGAACTGCGTGAGCCTCTCCCGCATCTCCTGCATCTCTTGCTGTACTTGATCCATAATCTTCTTACAGTTTGTGCGAGTGGGATACCGATGAGGACGCTGACTTGTAATTCTGTAAACCTGTCGAGATGCAGAAGATGAGATACAGTTTCAATAATTAGCTGATATATGCAATATGTATGCACATACAATGCAATATGTGTCTGTGCGTTAGGGCGTATTATTTCCCCAACTCTAGTGCCATGTGCTCTGTGTCGTGTCGTGCCGTGACAGTGCGGTGATAATTGGCTGATAATCATTCATAAAAGACGGAACAACTTGTATATAGCTGATCGGGCAAAGTTATACATCAATGTGAGGTAGTACAATAGAAGGCATGACCCCAACCAACAGGCCTGGTGATGGTCAGCTCAAAACAACAATATACAAATCAAGTCAAGTAGGTTCGTAGCCCCTGTACTCCTTCAATAGCCTTTTGGTCTTTGGATGGTCCGGCTGAGCAAGCAATCCTTCAATCAGTGCGTCACCCCGCCTGATCACACGCTTCAAATCCTCGATAGATTCTTCCCATTCACCGTCCCCAAAGCAATCATCAACCTTTCTCTTCTGGGAACGAGCTTCTTTCTTGTGTTTGGCTACCTCATTCAATGCGTCCTGAAGAGCCCATCTAGCCATAACTTCCTCTTCGTACTTGAGCTTGCTAGTCTTCAGCTGGTGTTCCAAGTCAGAAATCTGCTGCTTTAGTTTGTCCTCACTTTCCTTGTTATTGGTCAGCGTGGCATTCCACTTTTTGCTGAAGGAAGAGATTTCTCGATAAGCTACGTCTAGTTCTGTTTTCTTTGATTCAAGCATATCATGTGAACTCTTGAAATCCTTTCCCAGACGCTCCCGTTTCTGTTTCTCTTCAACCAGCTTAGCATTCAACGAAGCTACTGTTTCAGTCTGTTGTTGGAGAGAGTATGCAGCTTCATTCTTCTCTCTTCTGAGCTGAGCCAGTTATTTCTCTAATTCTTCATTAGCCAACAATAAGGCTTCCTTCTCTTTTACAACTTGCTCATATACTTCCCTGGTAACGGTGGTTGGTTCCTCTACTAGAACAGGAACATGGACTGGTACAGCTGGAAACGGCATTAGCAACTGTTTTGCTCTTTCTTGTACCCAGGCTTTGTACGGTGCGTAAGCTAGACTGTCGTTCTTTCCCAATAGTGGTTTCCCTCTCCTGTTGATGCGTATCCAAGCGTGCTGAAGTTGGGCTAATAATTCTCCGTTCACATCACCAGTGAAGTACAGAGATTCCTGTACTTCTTCCTCCCTAGGTGGATCCTTCAATGCATATCCAAATTGGCGAACAAACAGAGATGGATTATAATTGATGCATCCTTTCCTTCCTATCAAAGGCACGTTTGGATATCTAGAGCAACTGAAAATCACCTCAGACCCTAGCAAATCCCTGTCAAACCAATCAACGTTTTCAGAAGAGAGTCTCATCAGGCGCTTCGGCCAGTCAGCTGTATCTGCAACCTCTACCAAAGGTTTTTTCTTAGGAAGGTGGCTCTCGAACCACATGCTCAACAATGGCACACAAAAGTGAACACTCTTCCCTCTCCTCTTTTCATTCTTGTAATGCAACGAATGGTAGAAATCCCCGAGCAATGTGGGTACAGGGTTGCCAGCGGCAAACAAATGAAAGGCGTCAAAGTCCACAAAATCTGGGATGTTGGGAAACAATACTATCCCATAGATGCACAGAGCCAACACAGCATTAAAGACTATCCAGCATCCACTCTTGGCGTATTCCTGGGATTTACCAATCAGGAACTGGAGGGAGAAGCCTGGAACCCCGCGCGAAGAAGTCACCAATAGCTCAGAAGCGTCCAAGTGTAAAGCCTTTGCTAAGTCTTCCAACCTAGGCTTAGCGTCAAAGTGAATGAAATGAACCTTATTCTGCACGGGCAGCTCAACAAACTCTGCGTACTCTTCCAAGGTGGGCCCTAAAATAAAGTCCTTGAAAGTGAAGCATCTCAAGGCAGGGTCATAAAATTGCATCAATGTATACAGCCCATCCAGCTCAACCTCAGTTGGTATACGAACCAACCTCAACAATCTTCCGTAACTCATCCTGAAGCTTCTCTGGACATCCTCCTCAGCAAGGGAAATCAAACCAATCAGGGGAATAACATTAGGGGTTGGTAATTTGTATGCAACTGTCCTTCTCAAGCTAGCCATGATCAATAATCAGAAATCCAGACGCTAGAATCAGGGAAAATGCAAATGCACCTGCAACACAGACACACGTTAATGAAATGCACATGATAATGGTTATGCAACAATGCAATGCAAATAGATGCAACAAGGGAACCATGTGCCATGGCTAAGAAGCCCAATGTCGCTACTGCGAAAATCGGCGCCGGCTGACAGAAGAGTCGCCACCGTGCGTTATTTATCCCTCAGAGCGGGAAAGGAAACGCTCGAAGTAAACCTCGCAAAAAACGGGGAAAAGGTATGGTCATCGCAACCAAAACCTGGGTTCGGGAGTCGGTTACGCAAGGGGAAGGTATTAGCACCCCTCACGTCCGTCGTACTCGACGGGATCCACGCTTGCTTGGGTTGTCTACTGGATGCAAAACAATCTATCTACGACTGCTAATTCTAAACAGAAGGGAATTGACTCGATAGAGCGTCACACTCTATGCCTACGTATTCTCAAGAGAGAAAGTCAGAGTCAACGTAGTTCGGGACTACGGGGAAAATTGGCTCGCCAAGACCTTGCGTCTTGTGCCTACGTACTTCCACTGCATGGAAGATCAGAGCTTTACGTAGTTCAGACTAACTACGGCTAAACAAACAGTCTCACACAGCAGTGAGAAAAAACAACTGGCTTCACAGGGTCGGGAACCTATGGGCAAAACTATGGCTTGGTCTCAAATGCACTTGGGCAAGAGAGAAAAAGGGTATCAATTAGTCGTCAGCGGGAAAGTCTCGATCGCACAGCCGCGAGAGATCAAAGGTTAGTCGTTAGTGTGCTCGCTAGGATATCGCATCCTATGCCTACATATCCTCGTCTGGTACAAGGAATCAAAGCAGCTGTAGTTCGGCTACTTCGGGACCACAGCTCAAATCTCGTTTTATTAATCTCTGAAAAATGATTACAATGAATGGATACTGAAATAAATCTCCTAGGAAACGCTATCCTATCCTATCCTGAAAAATCGAATGAAAATAGCCCCCTAACAAATGGGCTTCTAAAATACCTCTAAAAGGAAAATAAATTCTATGAAAATATCCTAAAAGAAAATGCTTAAAAAAATATTAAACCTACTTTAATATTTTTTCTCTTTTTTTCTTCTTTTCTTTTCAACTATTTTTCCCTTTTCTCAAAATAATTCTCTTTCTTTTCTCTATTTTTTCACATATTTTTCTCTTCTTTGTTTCTCTATTTTTCACACGTTTTTCTCTATATATCTCTTTTCTCTTTATTTTCAACAATATTTCTTTTTCACTTTTCTTTATTTCTTTTCTTTTTTTTCCAAATATATTTTCTATTTTTCTCTATTTCTTTTCAAAATCTTTAAAAGAATAAAAATAAAAAATACAAGAAAAGGGGAGGGGGTATAACTGGTAAAAGGGGGTAAGCAGAAAATACAAAACAGATAAGTTGGGCCCAGCCCATTCTCTTTCAAAAAAGACACGGAGGGGGGGGGGGGGTGTATGAGCTGAACTGGGAGTGTGTCTGGCAGTTAGCTTCATTGGGCCCAGCCCACTCTCCTCAGAAAAAAAAAACGTGAGGTGTGTGTATCAAAAAATGGAATTGGGCCTGACCCAGCCCAAGCCACGTGGTCCAAATCCTTCTCAGCACCAAAGAAACCCTAATTCTTTCTCTCTTCTCCCTGTTCATGGCCGCCGCCGCCACCTTCTTTCTCCTCCGCTCTCTCTTAACCCTAACAGAATCCCTCATCTCAGACCCTTGCTTAAATCTTTCAATCTCACAAACACCTCGTGTCCAAACAAGTTTGAGTTCACACAATGCTCACCTTTTCGCTTTATTACTGATGGATTGGACGACTCTTGGATATTGAAGATGCTGAAGGTTGAAGAATCTTCGAGGAACATGGACGAAATCCTTGGAACTTTCTGGAAAAGTTGAGGGAATGATGAAGATGCAACCAGATCTTGATGAGTGATGATTCTGATGATGAGAGTTGAATGTTTCTGGGAAAGTGTTCTTGAAGCTTCTGGACGATCTTGTGAAGACGATGAAGATCCGTTGAGACTGAGGACCATGCAAGGTGAAAATCAGAGGCGCGTTCTTGAAGTTGTTGATGATTATCTGGGAATGATGATGATTGTTGCTATTTTCTGGAATTGGTTCTTGACGGATGATTCGCATGTGGATCTGGATTCACGGCGTTGATGAGTTTGATGATTCTCCTCGAAGGTTGCTGACGGATCTGAGGAAAAAATAGCAACAATCTGGAAAACGTTGGAGTCCATTGATGGTTGATGAAGCTTCGATGAAGGTTGAATTTCTGGAGAGATTCAGGGATGAACATGGTGAAGTTTCTGATGAAACTTCTGGGAAATGTGTGGAGATGATGATGAATATTCATCGTTCTGGGATTTTTCTGGTTTTTCTGGGCGGGATTAATGGTGGCTGGATGAACACCGGTGGATTTCTGGAAACGGTGGTTATGGAAGATGAAGTTTCATCGGAATCTGGAGATGATTGTTGAAGGTTGATCCGGAGAGATGAAGGTTGGAGGTTGGAATCTGGGTAGAACTGAGTTTCCGGTGAAGCTTTGGTGGTCGCCGGTGGGGTTTCACGGTGGCCGGAGAGATTCAGGCGCGGCGGCTGCATGGCCGCCGGCCGTGCAACAGGGGAGCCTTCAGAGGGTGACGCGTGGCTGCGTCAGTGGAGGAGTTTGCTGCATGATTGCCACGTATTGGTATCGTGGCATGGAGAGAGGGCGCTGAAGTGAATGCGTGGCGTGATGGCGTTGTGCAGCGTGGGGCCATCCTTTGGGCAACACGTGGCTGAGGGTATTTATATCCTGAGACCTTCTGTACGCTTCTGGAAGCTTCCAGAACCTGCTGGAATTAACCGGAAACAATTGGACAAATTCTGGACTATTGGACTGCAATCTGGACGAATTGGGCTGAAGTGAATTGGACAAAAACCACTACTTGGGCCTGCTAATTGGGCCTACACGAAAATGAATTAAAAAAACTCTAAAAACTGAATTAAGACCAAAAAACCTAATTAACTAAACTCAATTAATTAAATCTGAAACTAATCTAATTAATTCCTAATTAAAACTCTAATAAACCCACTAATAAAATTCTAATAAAACTATATTATTCTATTAAAAAAAGATAAAATCTATTTAACTCTATATTATCTAAAAAATGAATTAAAACATATTAAAACTATTTAAAATCTATTAAATTCTATACTATTTAAAAGAAACTATTCAAAAAATCAATTAATATTCTAAAAATCTATATTATTTATCTAAAATCTATTAAACCCTAAAAATGATTAAAACCTATTTAAAAATCCTATTAAACCCTAAAAATGATTAAAACCTATTTAAAAAGAATTAAAAACTATTAAAAAAAATCCTATTAACCCTAAAAATGATTTAAAAGCTATTTAAACCCTAAAAAAATGCCAATAAAATCCAGAAAAATCACCATAATTCCCGAACGACACATAACACCGCGAGAGCGCACCAAAATAGCCGGTAAAAATAAACGGGCACCGACCTATCCCAAAAACGATTCTACCTATCTGAACTGATAAAAAACACCTGAAACACGAGACGAGAGCTGTGATCCCAATAAAATCAAAACAAATGAAAAATGCATTGTATGCAACATGCAGATGCGAATGCGATTATGCGTCGAAACATCGAGCCAGATACGAGACCCGGTTGGTCAAATTTTGGGGTGCAACAGCTGCCCCTATTCAAGCGGCTTCGACCTGAATGGGTGAAGAGCGCTCAGCTTTCAAACATTCAAGGTAGATGACGGTTGAATACAAATGGAACCCTGAAATTTGCCAACCGCGGGAATATACTGCAAAACTGCTTGAGGAATAGCTTCCAATAAACTGAAGTTTGGTTGTCACGGCAACAGCTGGTCAATTTTTTGATAAATTTTCTTCTCCTTTTCAACACCTGTGTGACGCCACAAGTATTGAAATAATGCTTCGCAAAGCAAACACCTTCCCATCTGTTATGGGATCTTTTCTGTCGACTCATGGTTCACAGTGAACCTGAGGACAATTCTCCTGGGGGAATTCTGAATGGAACTGCCTGGCACCTATTTCGACGAAGGGGGCAGCTTCAGAAGTCTGATATATATCAATCTTCGTTGTTGTTGTTGTTTTTTTTTCCCGATGCTGATGTAACAACCAAATATGAAGAATCACTCCGCTGGGGAAATCGAGAAGCTGAACCAAACAACTCTGCAGGTGAACAAACTTGAAATCCAATAGGTAACCATCCTGGTCTATGTTTCGACATGCGTATGCTTGATAATGATGCAATGCCCTATATGACATGTAAATGCTATGCGTTCTGTTTGAAAATGCGATGCCCAGACGGCATGGATATGTTATGTTTGATAGATGCAATGACTATATATGCAAATGCTAATGCAGGCTCGAGCTGCCAGAGAACACCAGGTCTGAAAACCACTTGGCAAAATAAATGCCGAAGGTAGACGTCAACTCTACTGGGGATGAACCGGAGTCACAGGATTATCTCAGCAAAATAAATGCCGGAAACGGGAAATCAAATCCGCTGGGGATAATTGTTCTGTTGGAGAAATGAAAAGGCAACCCTGCTTGGCGACTTCACTGGGGAAAGAACAACTCTGCTCGGGGATGCTCCCTTCAAACCCTTGGCAAATGATCATGCTCTACGGGGATGGACCCGAACTGAGGTTGATTGCGCGCGGCACACTGCTGGAAATGCCCCTACTATCAAAGATGTCGATCTTAATCTGCTGAGGATACTCCTGATCCTACTCTGATACGGGGTAAAATACGATCTCGACTCTTCCGGGGATAACAAGCAACTTTCATCTGCTGAAGAGTGGCGATTCTGATTTAACAACATCCACAAGGAATTCAAACATTAATCGGAGTACTGGTACCCATCGAGTTTCGTATCGGGAAACATGACAACATGCGGGTCATTGGGAAATACTGTGTCAGATACCTTTAGGTTTTTTTTGTTTTTCTAGTTTAGGGTAAACACGGATTATGTACACAGTGGAAAATATGGAAAATACTAGACGAGAACTAGCATTCAAAGGTAGACTACCAGGCGAGAACTGATAGGGAAATAGATTATCAGACGAGAATTGATTTGGTTTTTGAACATCAGACGAGGCTGACTGGATAACAGACTGAGAAAAAGACAACCAGGCGAGAACTGGCTGAAAGCTAACGTACACCAGGCGAGAACTGGTATACCACCAAGGTTAAACACACGATGACCAGGCGAGAACTGGTTACGCAACGACATGTATCAGGCAAGAACTGATACAACACTTGAAGAAACGGCGACCAGACGAGAACTGGTTACGCGACGACATGTACCAGACGAGAACTGATACAACACTCGAAGAAACGGTGACCAGACGAGAACTGGTTACCAATAAACTGCACCAGACGGGAACTGATGCTTACAATAAACTGCACCAGGACGGGAACTGATGCTTACGGAAGGGTGGGCCAGACGAGAACTGGTTACCGATTTGCCAGGCGAGAACTGGACTTTGGAATGACTGGTTACTGACACGCAACAGGTTTAAACTGCAGGATAATGATCCAATGACAACACGGCCTTTTTCGGAATGCTGATGTTTTTGGTTTTGATAAGGGTACTGACATGATTCCCCGATACTCAACTCCAGCTGGGGATGAACAGACTAGCTTGAACAACTTGCCCCAATACACTCAGCTGGGGGATAAGAAGACTGGCTTGCACAACGTGCCCCAATACAATTCAACTTGCCCCAATTTAACTCTTGGGAATACTTGCTCTGAACAGCTTGCTACGAGAAGATTTCGAGAATATTTGCCCCGACATCTGCACGACAAAAGAGTTCAATCTCCATTAGACCCTTGATCAATCCAGTTGGTTTCAACATTTCTGAACTGACTTGCCCCTGAATGAGCGTTCTAGCGACTTAACCCGTTCTGATTATCCACTGGAAGTATTTGCTTCCAAATCTCCATGCTCTGCATAGCTGCCTCTGATTGGCTCCGAGAAGACTCACTTCTGATCAACTGCTTCTCAATGATAAACTGCCCCTGCTCAACTGAAGCTTCAGGACTCGTCCTCAGACTGACTGATTCCGAACTCACTGGAAGTCAATGCCCCTGATTCGCAAGGCTTCACCACATACACCATTCTGGCTCAGACTGCTGAATTACTCAGTCCTGCTTGATTATTCCTGCTGGAATTTCTTTCATGCCAACTACTAACCTGCAGTTAGAATCGTCTGTCTACGAATGGTAATCTTAATGCAGCGGTTATGCAGATTTTGAAAAAATTTGAGCTGTCACTCATTTACATGCATATGATTGTGAGTGACGAGTGAACCAAAGTTCAAACGCAGTGCTTACGTGGTCAGTGAAAATACAACGAGGATGTGACTAGCAAGTCAAGAAGGAGTCAGGTTACTCAACCTTATCGTAATGCGCTTCAGACTAACCCTACCTCAATTAGGTCTTTTAAGGGTTGTATCGTGGTCGGGTTCACGGTTCGTGAAACAAAGGATATTTGGCTCAAATTTTGATTTGTACCCACCCCTTCTACGTGATGTTCTCCGATCCTAAGGTTCAGTTAACCTGGCACAAGCGCTCGCCTCTTCGAGAGGTATGTTGAATGGTAAGACCTACAGTTAAGGAATTCACAAGCTTTTCTTCTAGAGTGACAGCTACTCCTTCTTCATTTTCGGTGTCTGTATACACGACTTTGTGATTTGTTGGGGAAAATTTTCTTTTTAATCCCTCTTTTTCATTCTTTTGATTCCCTAACTTTTGCCTGGACTGACTCATTTTGAGTTCTTTTCGATTTTTTTCTTTTGAAGTCCAGCAGGATGCCCTGATTTTTGCCTAAGTATTAGCTTTCCAGCTTTTTCTTTCTTTTTACTTAGCGGGCTTTCTTATTCCTTTTGGAACAAAGTCGTGTGACACTGGTTGTCTTGATTGCTCCGAAAGGATTGTAACTGTCTCACTCCTGATTGGTGAGCTTTGACCTCTTGAAGGGTATAAACTGATTGGTCCTCGAAAGACAACACTCCTCTGGAAGACTTGAACGCTCGGTCAAGCTAACTGACAACTACCCTGCCCCGGGTTAAGATGTGAGGGTTTAAAAGTCCGAAAAAACTTCTACTTCCTGGCTCGAAGTGGTTAACAATGGACTAACTCCTTATATCTCCAGTGTTTAGGGGATTTGAAACAATGCCTTGTACGTCATCGGTACGATCTTATCTGAAAGCATACGATCATCGGTTATGAGTTTCAGTTTCATCATCCTCCCTCCTAACTTTGCTAGTCACAGCGATAAAGTGGAGTGAATAAAAATGCAAGTGTCAGTGCAAATGCAGTAAATGAGCGACAGCGACATGACTAATTCAGAAAAATGCATAGCCACTTTATTATTATCACCATTCAAAACATACAAATGTTTACAAGCAGGTAGTAACTAACAGAAAAAGAAACTACAAATGCAAATGATGTAAAAGGTCTGAGGACTGTCAAATGCTGAGGCGCCTGCCTGTCTGAACCACTGGCTTTTTGCTGGAGAATACTTTCCGAATCTACGAGCTTAGACAGCTGAGCGGTTGGGATGAACAAACAGAAATCCTTCTCGAAAGGAAATGCGATCCTGATCAATCAACTGCTGTACCTTCGCCTGAAATGCTTTACAATCTTCCGTCGAATGCCCCGGAGAGCCACCATGATAACCACACTGAACGTGGGGATTGTACCCAGGAGGGTAAGGTTCTGGAACTGGCTTAAGAGCTTTCGGCTCCACCAAAGACTTCTGAATCAAAGATGGTAGCAACTGGCTATACGGTATAGGCACTGGGTGAAAAGGAGCATTCCTTCGTTCCAAATTGCTGCGAGGTCTGTTCTGATTCTGACGCTGATTCTGGTAACCTCGGCCACGAGTTCGCTGCTTTGCAATGGAAGCGACATAAGATTCCTGATATGGTGCCCCAGGCACGGCTGTCTGTCCAGAATAACGAGACACAGAAGATACTGACCGCTGAGAAGACGGAGAACCAACAGATTTCACCGATTCGACTTGAGGATATCCAACATCTGTCAGGACCGCATTGATCATATCTTCATCTTCAGATTGAGAGCTATAGAGAGATTCAGTTTCACTGGCCTGACCTTTTGAAACATACGGGATTCTTCCAGTCTTTACACCATACTCGATGTGCTCTCCCGTCCTTACCAACTCAGAGAAATTTGGTGCGGCTCCAAGCATTCTTTCGAAGTACGGGCTCTGCAAGGAGTTTACGAACATGCCTTTCAGCTCTTGGTCTAGGAGCGGTGGTTGCACTCTACCAACAAATTCTCTCCATCTCTGAACATACTTTCTGAAAGATTCATTGTTCCCTTGAGATAATTCTTGCAGCTGCATGCGAATAAGAGCTTCGTCAAGATTATAGTCGTACCGCTTCAGAAAAGCATTGGCTAAATCCATCCATGATCGAATCTGATCACGCTCTAACTGCATATACCAACTCAGAGGTGCCCCAGTCAGACTATCTTGAAAGCAATGAATCATCAGCTTGTCATTGTGCACAAATGAAGTCATTCTTCGGCAGAACATCACCAAATGTTGCTTCGGGCAACTATCTCCTTTGTACCTTTCAAACCTCGGCATTCTGAACTTCGGAGGTAACACTAGGCCAGGAACCAGACACATATCTGCAGCGCTAGGAGTAACAGCGTCTTTACCTTTCAAGGCTTTGAATCTCTCCTCTAATGCACGAAACCTTTCAGCATACACGGGAGCTAATGGGTCTTCATCCTTTGCTGTTGGGACCTCTCTTCGGGGCTTTGGCACAGGGAATGCAAAACCCTGGTAGTCTGAGACATCAACAGAAGGAGAACGTTCACCTCGGACAACAAACTGCTCACGCAGACCTTGGTCTTCAACAGATGGCTGCACCAGCTGAGCTGCAGTAAGGTTGTTTACTTGCGGAAAGTCTTCGTCGTGCGGAGATCCATACAGAGGATTGGACGTCACGGTGAAACCTGACAAGGTATCAATGAACTGGAAGCTGCTCCCTGACATAGCTACCAATGGTCTTCAGTTGACTTCGATGCTCGATTCTGCTCAAATTTGCTTCAACCCCTTGGTCGTCCTCTGACAATCAACAGTTGCTCAATCCAAACTCCAGGTACTCACCTTCAGGAAGTAAAGACTGGATCAGAACTCTGGCTAGCTGGCGAATAGTATGCAATATGATGTGAAGATGCCTATGCAAATGCAATGCAATGCAACAAACACGGGATCACAGCTCCCACACAATCTAAATACTGCCGCACTGATGACGGAGTACGGTTGCTCTGAAGAGAAGACCAGAATAACGGGTAGGTTGGAAGTCAAGTTTCCTGCACAAAAAAAACCCCCACTCACAGGTGTGGACCTATATCTGACAAGGTACGACATCCTATGCGTTCATCAGCGTCACAGACTTTCAAAACTGATGATACGATTCCCAAAAGGAGTGGCATCATTAAGCTTTGAAGAGGCCTCACTTAGCTGAATCACAAATGATCGGTCCCCAGAGTCGACAATCCACCAAACCAGCAACCGTCTCAACCCAAAGGGTTGAAAGTGAAGCCAACCGGATGAACCTCGTCTGAGCGTGGATTTCATGAGACACTAGTGCCTGCAAAGCAAGCACGCGCCCACTAATTTCCACTCTAAGTCTAAGATGCACTCCAAGCCCAGGTCCGGCTTATCTCTCATCATGGAACACCCGTAACACCCCAACAACAACAGATAATATCGATAAATAAGCCCCAAATAGACAAGCAAACAAGCGCTAGGATTGACTCTCTTAAGGACGTTGGATCCCAAAATTGACTCGCTTTCGGGACATTGGATCCCTAGGAAACTATCGCAATCCCCAGCAGAGTCGCCAGCTGTCGCTACTGCGAAAATCGACGCCGGCTGACAGAAGAGTCGCCACCGTGCGTTATTTATCCCTCAGAGCGGGAAAGGAAACGCTCGAAGTAAACCTCGCAAAAAACGGGGAAAAGGTATGGTCATCGCAACCAAAACATGGGTTCGGGAGTCGGTTACGCAAGGGGAAGGTATTAGCACCCCTCACGCCCGTCGTACTCGACGGAATCCACGCTTGCTTGGGTTGTCTACTGGATGCAAAACAATCTATCTACGGCTGATAATTCTAAACAAAAGGGAATTGACTCGATAGAGCGTCACACTCTATGCCTACGTATTCTCAAGAGAGAAAGTCAGAGTCAACGTAGTTCGGGACTACGGGGAAAATTGGCTCGCCAAGACCTCGCGTCTTGTGCCTACGTACTTCCACTGCATGGAAGATCAGAGCTTTACGTAGTTCAGACTAACTACGGCTAAACAAACAGTCTCACACAGCAGTGAGAAAAAACAACTGGCTTCACAGGGTCGGGAACCTATGGGCAAAACTATGGCTTGGTCTCAAATGCACTTGGGCAAGAGAGAAAAAGGGTATCAATTAGTCGTCAGCGGGAAAGTCTCGATCGCACAGCCGCGAGAGATCAAAGGTTAGTCGTTAGTGTGCTCGCTAGGATATCGCATCCTATGCCTACATATCCTCGTCTGGTACAAGGAATCAGAGCAGCTGTAGTTCGGCTACTTCGGGACCACAGCTCAAATCTCGTTTTATTAATCTCTGAAAAATGATTACAATGAATGGATACTGAAATAAATCTCCTAGGAAACGCTATCCTATCCTATCCTGAAAAATCGAATGAAAATAGCCCCCTAACAAATGGGCTTCTAAAATACCTCTAAAAGGAAAATAAATTCTATGAAAATATCCTAAAAGAAAATGCTTAAAAAAATATTAAACCTACTTTAATATTTTTTCTCTTTTTTTCTTCTTTTCTTTTCAACTATTTTTCCCTTTTCTCAAAATAATTCTCTTTCTTTTCTCTATTTTTTCACATATTTTTCTCTTCTTTCTTTCTCTATTTTTCACACATTTTTCTCTATATATCTCTTTTCTCTTTATTTTCAACAATATTTCTTTTTCACTTTTCTTTATTTCTTTTCTTTTTTTTCCAAATATATTTTCTATTTTTCTCTATTTCTTTTCAAAATCTTTAAAAGAATAAAAATAAAAAATACAAGAAAAGGGGAGGGGGTATAACTGGTAAAAGGGGGTAAGCAGAAAATACAAAACAGATAAGTTGGGCCCAGCCCATTCTCTTTCAAAAAAGACACGGAGGGGGGGGGGGGTGTATGAGCTGAACTGGGAGTGTGTCTGGCAGTTAGCTTCATTGGGCCCAGCCCACTCTCCTCAGAAAAAAAAAACGTGAGGTGTGTGTATCAAAAAATGGAATTGGGCCTGACCCAGCCCAAGCCACGTGGTCCAAATCCTTCTCAGCACCAAAGAAACCCTAATTCTTTCTCTCTTCTCCCTGTTCATGGCCGCCGCCGCCACCTTCTTTCTCCTCCGCTCTCTCTTAACCCTAACAGAATCCCTCATCTCAGACCCTTGCTTAAATCTTTCAATCTCACAAACACCTCGTGTCCAAACAAGTTTGAGTTCACACAATGCTCACCTTTTCGCTTTATTACTGATGGATTGGACGACTCTTGGATATTGAAGATGCTGAAGGTTGAAGAATCTTCGAGGAACATGGACGAAATCCTTGGAACTTTCTGGAAAAGTTGAGGGAATGATGAAGATGCAACCAGATCTTGATGAGTGATGATTCTGATGATGAGAGTTGAATGTTTCTGGGAAAGTGTTCTTGAAGCTTCTGGACGATCTTGTGAAGACGATGAAGATCCGTTGAGACTGAGGACCATGCAAGGTGAAAATCAGAGGCGCGTTCTTGAAGTTGTTGATGATTATCTGGGAATGATGATGATTGTTGCTATTTTCTGGAATTGGTTCTTGACGGATGATTCGCATGTGGATCTGGATTCACGGCGTTGATGAGTTTGATGATTCTCCTCGAAGGTTGCTGACGGATCTGAGGAAAAAATAGCAACAATCTGGAAAACGTTGGAGTCCATTGATGGTTGATGAAGCTTCGATGAAGGTTGAATTTCTGGAGAGATTCAGGGATGAACATGGTGAAGTTTCTGATGAAACTTCTGGGAAATGTGTGGAGATGATGATGAATATTCATCGTTCTGGGATTTTTCTGGTTTTTCTGGGCGGGATTAATGGTGGCTGGATGAACACCGGTGGATTTCTGGAAACGGTGGTTATGGAAGATGAAGTTTCATCGGAATCTGGAGATGATTGTTGAAGGTTGATCCGGAGAGATGAAGGTTGGAGGTTGGAATCTGGGTAGAACTGAGTTTCCGGTGAAGCTTTGGTGGTCGCCGGTGGGGTTTCACGGTGGCCGGAGAGATTCAGGCGCGGCGGCTGCATGGCCGCCGGCCGTGCAACAGGGGAGCCTTCAGAGGGTGACGCGTGGCTGCGTCAGTGGAGGAGTTTGCTGCATGATTGCCACGTATTGGTATCGTGGCATGGAGAGAGGGCGCTGAAGTGAATGCGTGGCGTGATGGCGTTGTGCAGCGTGGGGCCATCCTTTGGGCAACACGTGGCTGAGGGTATTTATATCCTGAGACCTTCTGTACGCTTCTGGAAGCTTCCAGAACCTGCTGGAATTAACCGGAAACAATTGGACAAATTCTGGACTATTGGACTGCAATCTGGACGAATTGGGCTGAAGTGAATTGGACAAAAACCACTACTTGGGCCTGCTAATTGGGCCTACACGAAAATGAATTAAAAAAACTCTAAAAACTGAATTAAGACCAAAAAACCTAATTAACTAAACTCAATTAATTAAATCTGAAACTAATCTAATTAATTCCTAATTAAAACTCTAATAAACCCACTAATAAAATTCTAATAAAACTATATTATTCTATTAAAAAAAGATAAAATCTATTTAACTCTATATTATCTAAAAAATGAATTAAAACATATTAAAACTATTTAAAATCTATTAAATTCTATACTATTTAAAAGAAACTATTCAAAAAATCAATTAATATTCTAAAAATCTATATTATTTATCTAAAATCTATTAAACCCTAAAAATGATTAAAACCTATTTAAAAATCCTATTAAACCCTAAAAATGATTAAAACCTATTTAAAAAGAATTAAAAACTATTAAAAAAAATCCTATTAACCCTAAAAATGATTTAAAAGCTATTTAAACCCTAAAAAAATGCCAATAAAATCCAGAAAAATCACCATAATTCCCGAACGACACATAACACCGCGAGAGCGCACCAAAATAGCCGGTAAAAATAAACGGGCACCGACCTATCCCAAAAACGATTCTACCTATCTGAACTGATAAAAAACACCTGAAACACGAGACGAGAGCTGTGATCCCAATAAAATCAAAACAAATGAAAAATGCATTGTATGCAACATGCAGATGCGAATGCGATTATACGTCGAAACATCGAGCCAGATACGAGACCCGGTTGGTCAAATTTTGGGGTGCAACACCCAAACCACATCATAAGTCTCAAACAGACCATCCAGAAATCCTCAACCCTGGTCTTAGACAGACCCAATACGAAGCTCCAATCCCGGTCTCTGATAGACCCCTCAACTGTCCATAAATATCCTGAATCTCAAATCAAGAAACAAACCGGTATCTGGAGGTCTAGTTACCTGCATAGTCCCAAAACCCTCTCACAGGTAGGTGTCCTAATAACTGACAATGGTATGGCATCCTATGCGGTCGTCAGTGTCACAGACTTTCAGGGTTGATGATACGATTCCCAGAAGGAGTGGCATCATCACATCCTGAAGAGGCCTCACTTAGCCAACTTCCAATTGATCGGTTCCCAGAGTCGACAATTCAACTAACCAGCAACCCACGCCACCCAAAGGGTGGGGCAGGAGGCCAACCAGAGGAACCTCGTCTGAGTGTGAATTTGGCGGGACACCAATACCTGCAAAGCAAGTGGGCGCCCGCTACTTTCCACTCTAATTCTAAGTACACCTCAAGCCCAGGTCCGTCTTATCTCTCAATAATAGAACACCCGTCACAACCCCCAATAACAACAACAATCAATAATATAGTGCTGAAGGTAAATGACATAAATGTAAATCCATACAAATTCCTCGACGGGAAAACAAACGTTAGGATTGACTCGCTTAAGGGACGTTGGATCTCAAATGCATAAGGAACTATCGCAGTCCTTAGCAGCTAGGGGACGTTGGATCCCCAACAGAGTCGCCAACTGTCGCTACTGCGAAAATCGGCGCCGGCTGAACAGAAGAGTCGCCACCGTGCATTATTTATCCCAAAGGAGGGAAAGGAAACGCTCGAAGTAAACCTACCGCAAAGACGGGAAAGGAATGGTCATCACAACCAAATCCTGGATTCGGGAGTCGGTTACGCAAGGGGAAGGTATTAGCACCCCTCACGTCCGTCGTACTCGACGGGATCCACGCTTGTTTTCTGGTACGGATTGTTATTCTATCTATTCTACAGGTCTGGGGTTAAAAGAAAATAAAATGACTCGGCAAAGTATCGCACTTTATGCCTACGTATTCCCGTCTGGAACGAGAAATCAGAGTCAACGTAGTTCGCCTACCTACGGGAAAGGAGGGGAAGGTTGCTCGCTAGGATATCGCATCCTATGCCTACGTACTTTCATACAGCATGAAAGATCAGAGCGAACGTAGTTCGAGCCACGTATGACACAAGTCTGTCTTGATTGTTTTTATCCTTCTGAAAAAGGTTTTCTCCTGATTATGGGTCCAAGCGGACAAAAATGACGTTTTTGATTGGTTTACAGTCTTTTACGCAAGAACTGTTTTTTATGGTGTTTGAAATGTTTATTGTGTTTTTCTGATTGTTTTGAGAAAGAAGAGAAACAACAACTCTAACCTATGGTTTAAAAAAGGGAATCAAAATCTACCCTAATGTTGTCATGCATGGATGAGAGCCTAATGTCTGTCATATTTCTCTCTTGCGCAGAGAGAAACAGAGATCCTAAGGGGATAAACGGAAAAACAACATCATATATACAGTAAAGCAGTAAAATGCATGAATGCAGCAGTACAAGCTAGGCAAGGGAGTCCTGCTCTTCCTCAAACCTTGAAAACAACAGGCAAAAGCGAACAAAATTCACTTTCGACCTAACAGATTAATTGGCAAACAATACAGTCCCGGAAACTCAAACGATACATCAAAAGCTTCTAAACAGCAAAAAATAAACCGTAAACAGCAACTCTACACAGCAAGCTCCATCAACATCTTCAAGCAAAGTCTTCATCAACAAGCTTCCATCAAGCATCTATCTTCAAGGAGGAAAACTCTAACAGTAATCATCTTCCACAGCTTCAAGCAGCAGGGCTTCAAACAGCAGCAGTCACATGCACAGCTTCAACAGCACAATCTTCAAACAATGACTTCCATCTTTAATCTTTCATGGCTTTTCTTCAAATCAAACTCTCCAGGATGAGGAACAATTAATAGGATGAATTGAGATGTTAAACAGTTAGTTGACCACCAAAGGTGCCAAACAGACTGTTAACAAAATGTAGAATGTTTCTCTCAAGAGTTCTATCTCTTAGATACTGTCACCAAGCCTTCCAAAGGAAGGGGGTGAGTATCCTAGAGAGACTCTGAATCATAGAGAGGGATGGAGGCAAACAAAGCCATCCATGTTTAAGAACCAAATTTCTATTCTAAGCTCTACCTAGCTCCTAGTTCCTGTGATCTTCAACAGCTACAAGCAAGCTACAATTTTTATCAACTCTTGAACTTGTTATTCAATCCTTGACTTTGTCTTTGTCTTCAATGCTTCACCATCCATGGTCTTCAAGCCAAGCCCAAACCCCAAGCAAGCCCAACAAGCCCAAATAACAAACAATAACCCCAAAACGGGCACACCATACAATCAAACAATTACAAAAATATACTAAATATATTAATATAATAGGGGAAATTCTAATATTTATTCTAAGGGATCTACTACACTTACCCATAATACCCCTATAGTCCCATCTTCTAATTCAACCTAAAAAGCCCAAAAAGGAATTGTTTTGTTGCACCTATGTTATGTTCAAAACCCTAATTATTCTAAGTTTTTTATTACACCATATCTATTTCAACATTTTTTTACTACCATTTTTATTCTAAAGTTTTATCACATTATCCTAAGGGAAACCCTAAAGTATATTAATATCTATATTAACAAGATTGAAGATCAAACCCTATATCAATTTCTAAGGGTCTAAACAATTCCTAACATGCAAGGGGTCAAGGTTAACCATCAATTGGGAAGGTCCTAATCAACAACCCTAAAACAGAATCAAATTACATCTAGAAAATCTACAAAAATTCCTAAGGGAACATGCGAGTGTTAGCTACAATCTACCAAAATATCTAAGCAAGAATCATCACCAATTGAGAGAACAAAATTCTACAAAACAGCGGTATCAAATATGCAAAGCAAACATCATGCAAAATACTCATCAGAATGTAAAATGCAAAATAAATGGGAAAACAATCCACAAAAATCTAAGAAACATTATAAAATATCCTGAAGTTTCTAGCAACCTATGGTAAAAAAATTAAAACGAAACTCTAAAGTTAAGGTCACTTTCTAAAGGAAAACCTATAAAGTGTCCAGGGAACACTCAAATGGGGATGGCTCTAAAAAGCGGATTCAAAACTAAACTTAGATTCGTCTAGAAATTCCAATAAAATTTCTGGGGAACCCTATGCATATCATCTAAAACATATCCAAAAATCAGATCAAAATCATGAAGCATTAAAGAGAGCAAAATTAAACAAAATAGATGAACAATTATGTACACCAATGGATATTAGCACGAAAGAAAAATCATAACTAAATCAAAAAAAATCTAAAAAATGCAAACTCAGCGCCTAAAATTTCTTAAGATAATCAAGATCTGTAGAAAAAAACTTCATAATTTCTTGAACATTTTTACTATTTTCGACACAATAAAAGCAAACAGGCCTCAAAACAGAAAAATAAAAAGAAAAAGGGAATGAAGAAAATCTCCAAATTAACAATCCTAAAATCATCCATAGGTGTTCATGATCCTAACCGCATGAGAATTTCTAATTATCTCATCCTAAATCCATGGGAAAGTGAAGGTTTACATACCTTGATCGGAGCTTCGAAACAGAGTATCTTCGGCTCTTTTCGTACTTCCGAAAGCTTCAAATTCGTTCAACAATATGCAAGGAAAGTGCTACAATCTTCGAATCGAACCGAAATCGCCTTGGATGAAGAATCACCACTTGATTTTCTCTCTTGAAAATTGATATGCTCTCTTCCAATCCAACTCCAATCAATCACCAACCTTGCTTCAAATGAGTTTCTAAACATTTATAGAGATGATTGGAATATTCTAGAAATGAAGCCCAAGCCCAAAATAATAAAATCCATTTCCCTTGGAACTTTCTAGATTATTCATGTATCTTCCCTTGGAAATTTCTAGATTGTTCATGTATCTTCCCTTGGAAATTTCTATATTGTTCATGTATCTTCCCTTGGAAGTTTCCAACCAAAATAGCCTTCCAAATGCCTTGTTAAGTGGTTTGGATTAGTGACTTACATTTCAAGTAACCACTTTTACAAAGCAAGTCATGAAATTATTGCTTAATTCAAAAATGTGCCAATTCCATTGTCTTTAAAATGAATTTTACAATCAAATTGGTATGTCATATGGCTTGTTTGTGACCTCTAACCCAAAATTTGATTTTTTTCACTTTATTTGACTTATTCCCCTTTTTTAGGCCATTTTTATCACTTTTTGATACAAGCCTTTTTAACACCTCATGACCTCCCTACTAGCCTTAAAACATCATTCTAAGCAAGTTTGATGTTGAATATTTTTCCATTTGAAGCTTGGAAGTAGGAGATATGGCCTTATGCTTGAAATGACTTATAACCTCCAAATGCCCAAAATGCCCTTGGCTTGTCAAGATCATAAGTAGAGCTCCACAAATCAGATTGAGGCATACCATACCTTTCTAGAAATCTAAGATTATGAGGAACAACTTTCATGTTGGCCAGAAATCCAATTGAAAATTCCTTAAGGGGCAAAAATTGCTTGGAAGTCAAGTGACTTTCATAGACAAATTTCAGATGCCTCTGATGACCTATAACTTGCAAGAACCATAACTTGAGTTCTACTAATCTACTTGATGCCTTCCACCACTCAAATTAAAGGTCTTGAGATACTCTACAAGTTCCATGTTGGCAAAGGATCCATTTGAGACTTGTATCTTGAATTATTCTGCCTGGAAGTTTGCCCTAAATCAGGGGATTTTACTCAGAAACCCTAATTCAGAAACTTCTCTTCTTCTTGATTTCTTTTGATTTCTCCTTGGAACAACACCACATCCATATCCATCATGCATATATTCAAAAACAATCCAACAATCCAAAACAATCCAACAAACACATACATAATCATACACATTGAGAAAATAATAAGATTTCACACCCTTATCCGATTAAATCAAATCCTAGATGCTTGATCTTGATGATTCTCCAAGTTATTCCTCTTTTCTCCTCTTCTCTCTTTCTTTCTCTTCCTTTTGTCTTCTTTCTTTCTATCTCTTTTCTCTCCTCTTTCCACTTATATTCCTTCTATTCTATTTCTCTTAAAATATCTACTAAATCCATTTTCTCACAAAATATCCAACTTAACATTAAATACTAAATGTTTAAAATATCCTCCAATCTATTTTCCCCGAAACTCTCAAAATCGGTAAAATAGCATAATATGCAACATAACATATTAGCATATAAATTCCATAATTAAAATAATAATCACCCAATTAAATCAAAAAGACTCAACAAAATGGGAAATCAGAATCGGGGCGTTACAACTCTCCCCCACTTTAGAAATTCTCGTCCTCGAAAATATTACCTGATTCAAACAACTCCGGATACGACTCTCGCATCCCACTCTCTAATTCCCAAGTCATATTGCCTTCTGAAGCGCCTCCCCACGCCACTTTCACAAGCGCAATATCCTTGCCTCTTAGCTTCTTAACTTCACGATCTAAAATCCTAATCGGTAAAGCCTCCACCGTAAGGTTATCTCTTACTTCAACCTCATCCATAGGAATAACATGTGACAAATCTGGAACATACTTCCGAAGTTGCGAAATATGGAACAAATCATGAAAATTCGAGAGATTCGGAGGCAACGCCACACGATAAGCCACAACACCAACTTGTGCAGTAATCTGATACGGACCAATAAAATGAGAAGTCAACTTCTTCGATTTCAAAGCACGACCCACACCCGTAACCGGTGTAACCCTCAAAAACACATGATCGCCTTCTTGAAACTCAAGATCCTTCCTTCTCTTATCATGATAACTCTTCTGCCTACTCTGAGAAGCTTTCATCTTTTCCCGAATAAACTTCACTTTCTCCGTCGTTTGTGTTAGAACACATATTGGTTCTTAGTTATATCTCTATGTTTTGATGATAACACTTATGAAATTCTGTATTAATAAATTATATACTCTAAATTTGTTCAAGTATTTTTGCAGCAGATATTAAATGAAATATCCTTCTGAAAGCAAAAATGGCTCTGAACGTTGAACTACGCAAGGCTCTGAAGCGTCAGAAGCATCTCTTAGAAGACTCTGAGCGCTGCCTACAGAAGACTCTGAGCGCTGCCTACAGAAGCATCTGAAGCAGAAGCTACAGAAGCATCTGAAGCATAGACTGAAGACTTTGTATGAAGAGTTTCAAGCACTGTTTTTCAGAAGACTCTGATAGTACTATTTGCTGCAAGTACTGAGGATCTGATCTCCAAAATCTTCTCTAATTAATTTCACGCTGAAGCACACTTGCTGCAACACTCTGATACAACAAACTCTGAAGACATCAAGACTCTGATCACTCAAGGCTCTGATGTTAATTGCTGTGAATTAGAAACTTGTTGAAGAAGATTATTCAAAGTTATATCCGTTGGTTATGCCAAACGACTCTTTCCTCTTTTATGCTAGACACAAGAACTCAGGCAAAAAGGATTTCTCTGAACATTCTACTTCTAGGAAAGGTCAAGTGATGTGACGACAAAAGGCTACAACTACTTCGTAGTACACGACCTTCAAGCTTGCAACGTCTTGGACTTCTAAGTCTATAAAAGCAAGCCTTCAACAACTTTCTTCAGTTGACGATTTATTGAAAGAAATTCATTGAAAAGCTCTTATACAAATTATTACTCTTTGCTGAATTTATTTCATACGTTCTTAAACTTAAGTGTAAATCACAGTTGTGATATAGCTTACTTAGAAGCATTTCAAACACTTATTTATTTTACATTTAGTTGTAAAAGTTCCTTGAGAAGACCAAGTTGTGGTCAGTAGTTCTTGAGAAGACTAAGACTGTTATTCCTAGTGATTGATATTGTAATCAGTTGATTATAGTAGATTAAGTCCTTGTGGAGAAAGGCAAATCACTCTTGATAGGGTGGACTGGAGTAGTTGAGTTCAACGAACCAGGATAAAAATATTTGTGTTTTTATTGCCATAAGATTTTCTAAATCCTGATTCAACCCCCCTTCTAAGTATTTTCTCACCTTCAGTTGGCATCAGAGCTCCGGTTCTGTGTGTGCTATCACTTCACCGTGAACAGAAAAGATCCAGTGAGAAAACTCTTAATAATTCTTGGTTGATATTATGGCTGAAGCTTCAACATCCAACAACAACAACAGATATGAAGAAAGGGATAAAATCAGCACAAACCCCCTATGTTTGATGCAGAGAAGTTTGACTATTGGAAGGACAAAATAGAGAGTTTCTTCCTTGGTTATGATGCTGATCTATGGGACTTAGTCATTGATGGTTATGTTCACCCCACTGATGGGGATGACAAGAAAATTGATAGAAGATCTATGACTGAAGCTCAGAAGAAGGAGTTCAGAAATCATCACAAAGCTAGAACAATCTTATTAAATGCTATATCTCATACTGAGTATGAGAAGATTACCAACAGAGAAACTGCATTTGATTTGTTTGAGTCTTTGAAGATGACACATGAAGGGAACTCACAAGTTAAAGAGACCAAGGCTCTGGCGCTGATCCAGAAATATGAAGCCTTTAAAATGGAAGAATCTGAATCTATAAAAGCTATGTTCTCTAGATTCAAGATCCTCACAGCTGGATTAAAAGTGCTAGACAAAGGCTATTCAATTGCTGATCATGTGAAGAAGATCATCAGAAGCTTGCCCATCAGATGGAGACCAATGGTCACTGCTCTGAAGCTAGCTATGGATCTGAACAAGATCACATTGGAGGAACTAATCAGCTCGCTGAGGAGCCATGAAATTGAACTTGAAGAAGACGAGCCTCAAAAGAAAGGTAAGTCAATTGCTTTAAAATCTAACAAGTATGTTAAAGCATTGCAGGTGTTAGAAGAAAGTTCTGAAGAGTCTTCTTCTGAAGAAGAAGATGAACTGTCCTTGCTGTCCAGAAGGATCAACAAACTCTAAAAGCACAAACAGAGGAAGTTCAAGAACTTCAAGAAGCCAGATCAAAGCAAAGAGTCCTCTGGACACAAAAGATCTGGAAAGAAGGAGGTTGTTTGCTATGAATGCAAAGAACCTGGTCATTACAAGAATGAATGTCCAAAGCTTCTAAAGGAAAAGCCAAAGAGGAAGTTTGACAAAAAGAAAAAAGGTTCTAATGGCAACCTGGGATGATTCAGATGAATCTGAATCTTCATCAGAATCTGAATAAGAATGCGCCAACATGGCACTGATGGCAGGCGTGGAAGATCAGGATGAAGGATCATCTGGATCTGAATCTGACTCAGAAGAGGTACTTTCTGATCTCTCTAGGGAAGAACTTATTAAAGTTTTATCAGAAGTCCTAAATAAACTATAATTAGATTAAGCTCAAATGCAAGAAGCTTAAATGCAATCTTGAATCTGAGAATAGTCTGTTAAAGTCAGAAGTTGCTGAGCTCAAAGAAAACAATTTGAAAATGAAAAAAAATTTTGAAAAAGCTCAACAAGACTCTAAATCTGGAACTAAGTCAAAATGCAAAAATATTTTAGAAGAATATGACTATAGTTTTTAGAAGTTTCTGGCTAAAAGCATAAATAGAAGCAAGATGGATTCAATGATCTATGGAGTTAGCAGAAACAACAGGAAAGGAATTGGATATGAATCTTCCTCTGGAAAGGATTTAAATCCAATGTCTGTTGATAAACTTATCATTAAGAAGACTCCCTTATATTCTCACTTTAAGTTTGGTCATCTGAATGATATTAAACACACATGTTCTGATCAGAACATTCCTGTGTTTAAACCAAAAGTTAGTCAGAATAAACCTGTTGTAAAAAGACAGAAGTTCAGACAAACTTTTAAGGCAACTAACCCAAAAGGACCCAAAAAGATCTTGGTACCTAAGGATAAGATAATACCTGTTGCAGATGTATTTAACAGCAAAGTCAAGATGCCAGTCATGGTACCTGGACTCTGGCTGCTCACGTCACATGACGGGAGAATGGTTTATGTTCCAAAGCCTGAAGCTTAAATCTGGAGGAGACGTCAAGTTTGGAGGGAATCAGAAGGGCAAGATTATTGGCTCTGGTACTATTGGCAATGGTAACCTTCCCTCTATATCTAATGTTTTACTTGTAGAAAGATTAAAGCATAATCTATTGTCCATAAGTAAATTAAGTGACAATGGTTATGACATAATCTTTAATCAAAAATGTTGTAAAGCTGTTTGTCAGAAGGATGGCTCAATCCTATTTAATGGAAAGAGGAAGAACAACATTTATAAAATCAATCTTTATGAACTTAAGGTTCAAAATGTTAAATGCCTTATGTCTGTTAATGATGAGCAATGGGTCTGGCACAAAAGATTGGGGCATATTAATATGAGACATATATCTCAGATTAATAAACTCAATTTGGTTAGAGGACTTCCTAAGTTAAAGTTCAACTCAGATGCTCTTTGTGAAGCATGTCAAAAAGTAAAATTTTCAAAATCATATTTTAAAACTAAGAATGTTGTTTCAACTTCAAGACCATTAGAGTTACTTCACATTGATCTGTTTGGACCAGTGAAAACTGCATCCATCAGAGGCAAGAAGTATGGATTGGTCATTATTGATGACTATAACAAATGGACATGGGTGAAATTTCTAAAACACAAGGATGAGTCACATTCTGTGTTCTTTGACTTCTGCAAACAAGTCCAGAATGAAAAAGATTTTAAAATTGTTAAAGTAAGAAGTGATCATGGTGGCGAATTTGAAAACAAATATTTTGAAAAATATTTTAATGAAAATGGCATTGCTCATGATTTCTCCTGCCCTAGAACTCCACAACATAATGGAGTTGTAGAGAGGAAAAATAGAACTTTGCAAGAAATGGCCAGAACCATGATCAACGAGACTAATCTGGCAAAGCATTTTTGGGCAGAAGCAATAAACACAACTTGTTATATTCAGAACAGAGTGTCTGTAAGACCTCTTTTGGAAAAGACTCCCTGTGAATTGTGGAGGAACAGAAAGCCCAACGTTGCTTATTTTCATCCTTTTGGATGTATATGTTATATGTTGAACACTAAAGAGAATCTGAACAAGTTTGATTCTAAAGCACAGAAGTGTTTCATGCTTGGTTATTCTGAATGCTCTAAAGGCTACAGAGTATACAATACTGAAACACAGATTGTGGAGGAATATATACATGTTAGATTTGATGATAAGCTTGGCATTCAAAAGCAAAAGCAGTTTGAAATTTCTGCAGATAGAGAAGTAATTCTCACAGACTCTGAAGGCTTAGAGGAAGAAAAGGTTCAAGTGAAGGAACCAGAAGCAACGCCAAATGAAATTCCTTTAACTTCTCAAATAAACAACTTAAATATTTCTGAAGAATCAAATGTTAGAGGATCATCTTCCAGAATCAAGGCCTCTCACCCAAAGGATGTGATCATTGGAAAGAAGGATGACCCTATAAGAATAAGATCCTACCTCAGATCATCTGAAGCGTCATTATTCGGTTTGGTGTCAGTTATTGAACCAACTTCTGTGGATGAAGCTCTGCAAGACAATGACTGGATAATTGCCATGCAAGAAGAGCTCAATCAATTCACAAGAAATGACATTTGGGATTTGGTTCCAAGACCAAAAGGATTTAACATGATTGGAACTAAATGGGTCTTCAGAAACAAGTTGAATGAAAAAGGAGAAGTTGAAAGAAACAAAGCAAGGCTTGTTGCTCAAGGTTATAGCCAGCAAGAAGGAATTGATTACACAGAGACTTATGCTCATGTGGCCAGGTTAGAGTCTATTCGTTTACTCATTTCTTTTGCTGCACAAAATAACATCACTCTATATCAGATGGATGTTAAGAGTGCCTTCTTAAATGGAATTATAGAAGAGGAAGTCTATGTTCACCAACCTCCTAGTTTTGAAAGTGATAAATTTCCAGAACATGTTTTTAAACTTAAGAAATCTCTTTATGGTTTAAAACAAGCTCCCAGAGCTTGGTATGAGAGATTAAGCAATTTTCTTCTGGAGAAAATTTTTATCAGAGGCAAAGTGGACACAACTCTCTTCTGTAAAACATTTAAGAAAGATCTATTAATTTGTCAAATATATGTAGATGATATTATATTTGGATCTACCAATGTTATGTTGGGAAAGGAGTTTGCTCAATGTATGCAGGCTGAATTTGAGATGAGCATGATGGGAGAATTGATATTCTTTCTGGGAATTCAAGTCAACCAGACTCCAGATTGCACTTACATTCATCAGACCAAATATGTAAAAGAGCTTCTGAAGAAGTTCAATATGACTGCTATTAAGATGGCAAAGACTCCTATGCATCCAACAAGTACTCTTGGTAAGGAAGAGGTAAGTAAGAAAGTATATCAGAAAATTTACAGAGGTATGATTGGATCTCTTCTATACTTAACTGCTTCTAGACCTGACATTTTATTCAGTGTATGCTTATGTGCAAGATTCCAATATGATCCTAGATAATCACACTTAACAGCTGTTAAGAGGATTCTAAGGTATCTGAAAGGTACTTCTAATGTTGGTTTGTGTTACAGAAAATCTGATGAATTTAAACTAGTTGGATTCTGTGATGCTGATTACGCTGGAGACAGAGTTGAAAGAAAAAGTACTTATGGAAGTTGTCAATTTCTAGGAAGAAATTTAATCTCCTGGTACAACAAGAAACAACCTACAATTGCGCTGTCAACCACAGAGGCAGAATATATTGCTGCTGCTGGATGTAGCACACAAATGCTCTGGATGAAAAGTCAGCTAGAAGACTATCAAATCTTTGAGAGTAATATTTCCATATTCTGTGATAATACTTCTGCTATATGCTTGTCTAAAAACCCAATTTAACACTCTAAGGCTAAGCATATAGAAATTAAACATCACTTCATCAGAGACTATGTTCAGAAGGGCATTATAAATATAGACTTTGTTGATACAGATCATCAATGGGCTGATATTTTCATAAAACCCCTTGCTGAAGATAGGTTCAAGTTTATTCTGAAAAATATTGGTATGGAATTTTGTCCAGAATAATATTTATCAGAAGCAAATTTCTCAGATGCAAAATGTTTAAAACTCTGAAGTATTTCATCTCTCTTTCATTTAATTTCTTGAATTATTATTTTTGTGTGTATCTGAACTAACCAATCTCAGAGGATCTGAACGTTGTCTAACGTTTCATTTCTCAAAGAGTTTTCAGAAGCACATGCAAGCAAACACGTGTCACTCAGAATCTGAAAAGATGGAGTACACAATACTGAACAGACGTTTGAGGTAACGTTTGAATAGTTGGTTTCTTGGTTTTCCCCCCATTTGTCAGAATCATTAATGCTTTGAAATGATTATTTTCTTTTTATTAAATGTCATTAAATGATTAAATGAGAATGTGCTGAATGTGTGACTGTTTGTGTGCCCTAATTTTTTTTATAAATTCCACAAATCTCAACATTTCACACTTTTCACTCTCACAAACACGTTTATCCATTTCTGCTTGCTCTTTAGCCTTCATCTAAACCCTAAACCTTCATCATCTTTAATAATGGCTACTTCATCTTCAACCTCAGTCCAATTCCAATCTTCAATGGATGCTGTTTCTTCATCAAACATGGGTGTTGTCCCTTTTAAGGAACCTGAGAGAACTCTTTTAACACCAGTTGATAAGCTTGAAGTTCTATGTGAATCAATGGTGGAATTTGACTCCTTGGCTGATAATGGTTTTGATTTGCGTCCTATCATTGATGCTCAAGACTGGGTGAAGTACTTTGATAGATTGTTTGGACCAGTTTATCCACACTTAGTGAAAGAATTCTGGATTCACGCATCTGTTTACCCCAAGTTCATAATCTCTTATGTTCTGGGAAAAGAGATTATTATCACTGAAGATTTAATCAGAAAACTCATTGGGTATGAAGAAACTGATGGAGTTTCTCATCTGCCAGCTGGGCGTGTTGAAATGGATGAAGTTTATGCTGAAGTAATTTCATCTGGACAAGCTTACCACAAGTTCAAGGATCTGAAACCTGATTACAAGATCTGGGCCAAGATCTTTCTGGGCTGTATCAACCATAGAGAATCCACAAACTCTCCAGACTATGTTAACAATGAACAGATTTACTTCATGTACTACTTGAGCCAGAGTACTAAAGTGGATTTGCCACACATTCTCTTCATGCATCTGTGGAATCACATTAATGCATCCAGAGAATCTGTCAAGACTAAGGGTCAGAAGATCAGAACTTGAATCCCTTTTGGAAGATTAATCTCAGACATTATGATGGAGAATGGTCTGGTAGCTTCTCTGCATGAAGCTGGAGTGAAAGAAGAACTTGCTTCAATTATTGGAAAACCCTTGAATGGGAAGAGTCTCCAAAGGCTGAGAGTTGTGGATGAACTCACAACTGCTCCTAAAAAGCTGAATATTGCTGAAGTCAGTCAGAGGAGAATTCCAATAAAAGACTTTCCTATTTTTGGTGCTGAGGAACCTAGAGACGCAATTCTCACATACATCCAGATGTGCAAGGCAGATGGAACACTTGTACCTGCTGATATTCTGCTACGTGCAAGAGAACCAGTGCCAGATGTTTATGAGGAAAATATGAAGAAAAGAAGACAGTTAGAGGTGGAAGAAGCTGCTGATCAGAAGAAACAAAAAAACTTCTGAAGAACCTCAGAAGAAGAAGAAAAGAAAAGCTTCTGGAGAAGTTCCTTCTGCTCCTACCAAACACATCAAGATAAGAGGTACTAAAAAATCCTTACCTACTATTTCTGAAATTGCAGTAGATTTATCAACAGTTAGCTCTATTCCTGAACCCCCTCCTTCTCAAACTCAAACCACTTCTTTTCCATCTCAATCCTCTGAACCACCAAAAGTTTCTGAATCACAAATTCCAATTGATTCTGTTCCCACTAAACCTCCTACACTCCCAGAATCCATTCAAACAAAATCTGCACCACAACAATCATCTGACATTCCTCCATTAGAACCACAAACAACAAAACCAGCAGAACCAACACCAACACCACAACAACCTGAACTTCAACAAACTTCTGTACCTGAACCAATACAATCTGAACCCATTGTATCTGAGCCACCAAAATCTATACCTTCTAATCCACAACCTAATCATCAACCAGAACAACCCAAACCTACTGAATCATACATATCTGATTCTGAGATTCTGGATGTCCAACCACTCAAAATGATGTTTGACGTATCTTCCACATCATGTCCTTCATCAACCTCATCTGATTCATCTGAATCTGATGTTCACCCAGAAGTAAGATCATCCCCTCTCTCAGAGGATATGAATCTAAACAACCAGTTACATCTATTTCATCTAATGCTGTCATTCCTAAACCCACTCCAAAACCTAAACCCAGAACATCTGAGTTTGTTTAATTTGCATCCTTTAAACAACATCCCTCTGATCCCCTTCCTTCTGGCATAAAACTTAAAAACTTTTATACCAGAATAGAACCATCTGACCCTATCACTCCATTCAAACCTAGTTCTTCAACTATTCTTCCATCTGCACTTCAAACCTATATTGAACAACTACCAGATATCATTCCATCAGAACCTCTGCTTTCTGATAAATCTGTTTTTATTCCCTACACTTCTACTCCATTTGATGTAATTCCCTCTGCATCAAGTTTTAAACCATTTCTGTTTCACACTTCATCCAGATTCAAAACCTCTATTTCATCATCTGACCATCCATCTTTTTCTTCCTATCCTCGTCCTCTATTCATCATTCCAACCTTTACCATACCAACTCCACCAAAACAAATCAAACCATCAACTCTAGAAGCCTTTCTTAAACCTAAACCAAGGCTAAATGTTGATATTTTATTTGCTAATTTTATGAAAGAGATAAGGATGAATTTAGACTCTGTGAAGAAAAGATGCCTTTCAACCATGAACTCAGATGAATCTGATGCTATTTGGAATAGCTTCATCTCCAGATTCAATACTGTTGCTTCAAATCTAAAGAGTGTTTGCTCTGACGATGCAAAGATCAGATTTGCTGAGACTGCCAGAACCATGCTATGGAATTTGAAAAGATCTCCAACTTTTCTTCTTGAGGATGCACCTTCTGGAGTGTCTGCCACTTCTGAGACCATTGAAGGATCTGCTTCTGAAGTCATTCTGAAAGACAATCCTTTAGCTCTGACAACTGTGGACAAACCCTCTGAATCTGTGGCTCCAGACTCTGCAACTGCAATGGAAATTGACTATGTTCCTACTCATGCATCAGAATATGCTCCGTCTACTTCTTCTGAGATTAAGAAAGAGAATCCAGATTTAGAAGATAAGATTGCAGTGCTGAAAGCTGGTCAATCTGAGATAAAATCCTGGATGGCAAGGCAAGATCAGAAGACTGAGAACATTGAGAAATTGATGTCCAAATAAAGAACAATCTTCATCTGGGATCACCTACCTTCTGAAGATGCTTCTTTCCAAACAATCTTAGATTTATATTTTTTTATCTGATGTTTGAGGACTTGTTTTGAATTTCTCATCTGATGTTTTGTCTGTTCTACTATGAATATTTGAATGAATGAATGAATCTGAATATTTTCTCTATCTGATTGTATCTTTTCTCTCTGTTACCTTTTATTTGTCTTTAAAAGTTTTTCTTTTTGATTATGACAAAGAGGGGGAGAAAATGAAATTTTGACTGTTCAAATAAACTTTACCTGAATGGAATTCAGACATATCAAATCTTAACTAACATGAATTTTCTAGTCTTTCAGCACTTAATGATAAATTTGACAAAATTCTTTAAAGTAACTCTGAGATCCCCAGATCAAGGTTTAACCAATCAGGCTCTAATTCTGAAACGTTCATCCAAATCAAGATCTTATGGTGAACATTCAGGCTCTGATTCTGAAAAGAATACTCATGCAAAAAGGGAAGTTTCTATTCTTTCTTAGTATTCAATTCAGGGGGAGATTCATAATCTCAGGGGGAGTTATATTTACCTTTTATTGAACAAAATTTCCTATGTTTTTGTCATCATAAAAAAGGGGGAGATTGTTAGAACACAGATTGGTTCTTAGTTATATCTCTATGTTTTGATGATAACACTTATGAAATTTTGTATTAAGAAATTATATACTCTAAATTTGTTCAAGTATTTTTGCTGCAGGTATTAAATGAAATATCCTTCTGAAAGAAAAAATGGATCTGAACGTTGAACTACGCAAGGCTCTGAAGCGTCAGAAGCATCTCTTAGAAGACTATGAGCACTGCCTGCAGAAGACTCTGAGCACTGCCTACAGAAGCATCTGAAGCAGAAGCTACAGAAGCATCTGAAGCGTAGACTAAAGACTTTGTATGAAGAGTTTCAAGCACTGTTTTTCAGAAGACTCTGATAGTACTGTTCGCTGCAAGTACTGAGGATCTGATCTCCAAACTCTTCTATAATTAATTTCACGCTGAAGTACACTTGCTACAACACTCTGATACAACAAACTCTGAAGACATCAAGACTCTGATCACTCAAGGCTCTGATGTTAATTGCTGTGAATTAGAAACTTGTTGAAGAAGATTATTCAAAGTTATATCCGTTGGTTATGCCAAACTGTAATACCCAAATTTTTACCCCTAAGATCCCACATTTCATTTGCATATCATTCCACAAACAAGATCATACTTTTCGGTTCTTTCACCCTTGTGTTTCTTATTTACTTTATGTTTGTTTCTGTTTACTAATCTCTAACTAAAATACCAAAAATATTTTTCAATTTGTCTGTTTCTTCTTCTCTGTGTGTTTAGGATTTTGCAAAAGGGATTGATGGCAAGGACATTCATTCAAGTTTAAATCAGATGGACGTTTAACCTCATCTTGGTCAAACTATCAAGGGTTTGCTTCAACTATGAATTACCCGTGGTGGAAGCCAATCTCGAGGATAGTTTTTTGTCGAAGTTTCAGGATGAAAATTCTTCAATTGGGTCTCATGGAGACATGGATGATTTTTCCGTACCAAAAGATTCGTTTAGTCACATTTCAGAGCTAGAAAATACTGATATTGCTGCAGAAACTTCAAATTGCATTGTCTTGTCAAATGCGGACATGGTTGAACATATCTTGTTGGATTGGACATTGTGGGTAATGGCCTCAGTTTCAATCCAAATTGCATTACTTGGTTTTCTTGAAAAACTTAGTGTCTATGCACTGGTACAGAAATCATAACCTTACAATTTTGCGGCGAATCAACCTTGTTCAACATTTACTAGTTACATTGCAAAGGGGTGATGTTGAAGTTCCTGTCCTTGAAAAATTGGTTGTGTTGCTTGGAGTCATTTTGGAAGATGGGTTTCTATCTTCTGAGCTTGAAAATGTGGTTAGATTTGTGATAATGACATTTGATTCACCAGGGTTGGCTCCACAACGTCCAATTATGAGAGAATCAATGGGAAAGCATGTGATTGTTAGAAATATGTTACTAGAGATGCTAATTGATCTACAAGTCACAATTAAATCAGAAGAGTTGCTTGAGCAAGGCTGGAATACTACTATTGATGAGATTGTTAAGTTAGTTGCGAAGCTGAATGAATCAGTTGGGGAAACATCTCATACAATGGTCTCTTATGACACCCATGATGGCTCGCATATCAGTCATTGGTTAGAAGCTTCTGTTAGTGCTGCCACTGAAATGATTTTTGGTCTGCAGCAGAAACTTGAAGCTTCTAATGCAGATCATGAAATAATGACTACGAAATGTGATCATTTGCTTGAGAGGAATGAAATAATGATTTTTGGTCTTTGGATGAAGATACGATAGATGTTCAAAGTGAGGCACTGCCTGATTTACTGAATTATAATAATTATGACACCATCATGAAGCATTTGGGGGCTATATTGATTAAAAAGCTGGAATTGGAGTCTGTTACCAATAAGATGAAGTCAGAATTGGTTCACAAAGGATTGTCCGCCACACCGATGCTATCACTTACGGTTCCAACTACAAGAAAGCTGCTGCGCTTATTGATCAGGTTGAAGACTGTGTTGGTGCACTTCAGAAACTGCTAGATTCATCAAACTTTCAAAGTTATTTAAGATTTTAAATGGAAAGAGCAAATCTTCAATATGCCAAGTTTTGGAATGTTGATGCTGAAGGCTCCATCTTTCATAATGCAAATTTGTGTGAATGTGAGTTTATTGAGACAAATGTCAGCGGATACATATTTTATCACTTACTGAGCCATGAAGTTGAGGTTGAGACGGTATGTAATTCATTGCCTCGCCGGTGTGGTGCTTCGGAGCAATGCTCAGAACTGGATCGCAGGAGAGGTTTGAGAGGTTCACTGAGCTTCCTTTGACCATTGTTTACATTGTGGCAGGAGTTTTTGCTGCTGGTCGGATCGAGATACTTTCCATGTTGTCCAAGCAGAACGATAAAGTTGATGTCTTGAATCGCCATAAAAAGATCGCTGCAAGCAGATGTATTAAACATTCACTCACAAGCAGTTGAGATGCAGTTTGAGAATAATGATATAGTTGTGCGAGATGTTGAAGCTGTCAATCACCAGACCTTGAACTGCAGAATCAGATATGGGCAATATTTAAAGAATATGGAAGCAGGAACCCAAACTGATTTCATGCTTGACTCATCTGGGAACATTGTTCCCTACAAATTCCAAAGCAGCATTTTAGTTTATCCAAGGCGCGAAACCAAGTGATTACAAAGTACCGGAGTATGTTAAAGATGCAAGAAATTATAAGAACCAGTGTAATATTGAATTAGAAGTACAACTTTCTGATGCAAACGAACCCAAAGGTCTGATGGAGGATGACGAGAATGTTATCGGTGGTCATTGTCATGAAAGTGAAATTGGTCAAATCGATGGAGCTGCGGCTGGAGCAGTATCACCACAAGATGTTTCATGGATGAAGGAGCTATACTTGTTGTTTGCCCTGCTGTTTTGCGGATTATTCAAAGGGCATTCGCTTGGAGGAGTTGAATGTGTTACTAAAACAGCTGGATGATAAGAATGTTAGCGGAAAGACTTCAACCACCACAGGCAGTAGCTTATGGAATGCTTGGAGCGATAGAGTTGAGGCTGTTAGGGAGTTACAATTTTCATTGGATGGGGATGTTGTTGATACTGAACAGGAGCTTGTGTACGATAATATCAGTGAACGTGACTATTTGAGGACTGAGGGAGATCCTGGTGCAACTGGTTATACAATTAAAGAAGCACTGTCTCTTACTAGAAGTGTGGTTCCTGGACAAAGAGCCCTTGCACTGCATCTCCTTTCATCCGTTCTTGACAAGGCACTATGCTATATTGGCAAAGAAAGAACTAGAAATATGACAAAAAAGGGGAACGAGGCCGACAAATCAGTTGACTGGGAGGCTGTTTGGACTTATGCACTTGGTCCTCAACCAGAGCTTGCATTGTCACTCAGGATATGTCTTGATGATAACCATGATTCTGTTGTTTTGGCCTGTGCAAAGGCTGTTCAATCTGCACTGAGCTGTGATCCGAATGGGAACTACTTTGATATCTCTGAGAAAATGGCAACTTGTGACAAGGATATTTGTACTGCTCCGGTTTTTAGGAGCAGACCAGATATATCTCTTGGATTCCTTCAGGGGGGATACTGGAAGTACAGTGCAAAACCTTCTAATATTCTACCTTTTAGCGAGGATTCTATGGATAATGAGGGCGACGAGAAGCACACAATTCAAGATGATGTATTTGTTGCTGGGCAAGATTTTACTGCAGGTCTAGTTCGCATGGGGATCCTTCCTAGACTTCGCTATCTTTTGGAGACAGATCCTTCGGCATCTTTGGAAGAATATATTGTTTCTATATTGATTGCCATAGCAAGGCATTCACCTTCATGTGCTAATGCAGTGCTGAGGTGCGAAAGACTTGTTCATACAATTGTGCAAAGATTTACTGTTGGCAATTTTGAAATTCGATCTTCGATGATAAAATCTGTAAAACTATTGAAGGTCTTAGCTCGGTTGGACAGAAACTTGTTTAGAGTTTATAAAGAATGGATACTTCAATGCCATGACTTGGAATTTATATCAACTTCCTTTGTCCATTGATGACTGGCTAAAGTTAGGGAAGGAAAAAAGTAAACTCAAGTCTGCTCTGACCATTGAACAATTGCGTTTCTGGATGGTCTGCATTCGATATGGATATTGCGTGTCTTACTTCTCCCAGATATTCCCTGCCTTGTGTTTTTGGTTGGATGTTCCTTCATTTGAAAAACTTATAAAAAATAATGTTCTGTATGAATCTACTTGCATCTCTAGGGAGGCATATCTTGTTCTGGAGTCTTTGGCCGGAAGACTTCCAAATTTGTTTACACAACAGTGTCTAACAAATCAACATCCGGAGTCCACTGATGATGCAGAGGTATGGTCTTGGATCTATGTTGCTCCGATGGTTGACTTAGGCATAAAGTGGATTGCTACAAGAAGTGATCCAGAAGTATCTAAGCTGTTTCAGGGACAGGAGAAAGGGAGAACCGACTTGACTTTAGGAGGAGATCTTTCTGCAACTCCTTTGTTGTGGGTATATGCAGCTGTGGCTCAAATGCTTTTTAGATTTCTTGAAAGGGTGGCCTTGGGGGATGCTATTAGCCTAGAAAAATCTAATGGCCATGTGCCATGGCTTCCAGAATTTGTCCCAAAGATTGGACTTGAATTGATCACATATTGGCATTTGGGCTTTTCAGTTGCCTTTGGGACAAAATGTGAAAGAGATTCCGGTCATGATGAATCTTTTATGAAGGAACTAATGCATTTGAGGCAGACAAGTGATATTGAAATGTCTTTGGCTTCCACCTGTTGTCTAAACGGAATGATCAATATTATTACTAAAATTGATGATCTGATACGGTCTGCCAAGATGGGCATTTGTAGTCCCCCAAGCGAAGAACAGAGTCGAATCAAAAGAAGAAAAGGTTTTACAGGAGAGGCATAGTAATAACTCCGACAATTCATTCTATTTCCGGATATACCTGCTTGTATTGGGTGTTTATGCAGCTATACGCCTATTCTTTGCATTGCTGCTCAAAATTCCAGCCTGTCATGCACTTTCTAAGATGTCTGATCAATCATTCTTTCAGTTTTTCAAGTGGATATATCAAGAACGGTACTATGTTGGACGAGGTCTTTATGAGAAAATGAGTGACTACTGCAGGTATGTGGTCTATTGGTTGATCGTACTTGCTTGCAAATTTACTTTTGCATACTTTCTCCAGATAAAACCTCTGTTAAACCTACCAATATCATTATGGATCTTCCATCTTTAACTTACTCTTGGCATGATTTTATCTCAAAGAATAATAACAATGCCTTGACTATAGTTAGCTTGTGGGCTCCTGTTGTGGCTATTTATCTCATGGATCTTCACATTTGGTACACTGTCATGTCAACAACTTTCTATTCTGAGCTGGTTGGAATTTCAGCGCAGAGCACATTTGAAGGTGAAAAACAAGTGGAATCGGACTCGAACGTGAAACCCGAGCAGATGGAAGAATGCACTACCTATAAAATTTGCTGTTGCAGTTGTTGCGGAGAAAGGGCAGATGGCACATACTGTTTGGTGTGCGATTCATGTGAGAAGGTGTACCATTTGTCCTGTATTGAGCCTGCAGTGAAAGAAATACCTCACAAAAGCTGGTATTGTGCTAATCGCACCATCAGTAGTTTTGGATCTCCCCATGAGAATTGTGTAGTATGTACGAGGTTGAATCACCGAATGACTCCGAAGAAAATAGCCGGTGATGAAAGCCTCACTATAAATGAGAAAACTCAACCAATCATCCATGCCTTGCTAAACTGTAAGCTCCCTACTTTTACCGATGATTTATCTTGGTTGGCCAGAGGTTCGAAAGTTGGGCAGGAGATCGAGAATCAGAGGACACAGCTTGAGAATTGCTTGATCCAGTACCTGACTCATACTAGTAACATGATGGGAATTTCATTGGCAGCAAAAGAGGCACGTGTCATAACACAAACATGTGCTAAACTTGAGTTGTGTGGTTCAAGTTACCGTGTAGTTCCACATTGGGGTTTGATATTTCGTCAAATTTTTAACTGGCGATTGACAGGTTTATTTTCACGGCCTACATCTTAGAACGACATCATAATGTTGATATTCAAAATGTGGGCTTTTCAGCATGTTTATCCTTCAAACATCCGATACAATTGCCAAATTTCAGAGCTACCCGTGCCGGCAGAGATTTCCAAAAAGAAATTAAAATAGGAGCAAAATTTTCTGAGGAGTGTTGTATATATGAAGCAGAGCGAAAACGGCTCGAAATTGAGGTTGAGCTAAGAAAACAATTCATCACTTATCCAAGCCATATTGTAAGCCATGTGAATATAATCTCAGTCATGTTACACTCCAAGCTGACCCCATAAGCTTTCCACGTCACTTAAGTGAGCTGAAAGAAGAAAAAGTCCAAAACGACATGAAAAAGTTTCAGTAACAGTTCACGCACAACCCACATCAAATAACCAAAACGCAAAAAAAAAATCTCACAAACGGCAAATCATTTTCGCTCATTCTCATCTATAAATAGAACACCTACCTCATTCTATTCTTCAAGCTTTTCAAGCCAATTAATCCCTGCAGAATTTTCATCATAACTCCTCAATTTTCCTTCAAATTTCACTTTCAAAAATCACCCTCAACCGTTCTTCAAATTTCATCAGATTCAACTCTCTTTTCATTCACAAACCTTTCCACATAAAAAACTCACCATACTTCAATTTCTTCAACACAACAATCAGAATTTCGCAGTCCAAAAGAAGAAGAAAGAAGAAGAGAGTTTCGATTTCATCATTCACCTGAGTTTGAAGGTAGATTGAGCTTCACCGTCAGTTTCGATCCGTTACTTTTTGTTGTGTTTCTTTGAATTGTTGGTACCATTGTGAAGAGCTCTTGATTTCGATTGCAACCGCGTATTTTTCGCGTCCCGCCGTTGTGATTTAAGCGAGCATCCATGGCCGTGAACGTTTTCGCGTGTGAGAGCTAGAAGAAGAAGATGATTCTGTTTCGTTTTCTCTTTCTTCTTTTCAATTGTTTCTTTCTTTTCATTTTTTTATTTTCTTTTTATTTCTCTTCAGAATTTAACCGTGTGGACTTTTCCACATTTCTTTTTATTATTAAATTTGTATTTTAATTTCATTTTTGAAAAAGCTCTTTAAAAAAACTTATTTGAAAATATTTTGATTAAGTGTTGGTTGTTTTGGATCTTGAATTTGATAAGATTTCATCAATATCAATGGACTTTGGGTGTTGATTTTATCCACCAAGAGAGGTGATTGATATTGACGATAATTTAATCGATTCGAGATTCAAATTGTGATTTCATTTTCTTTCTTCTTCTTTTTATTTTTGATCGATGAAATCTATGGATCATAGATTGTTGATTATCAAGGTTGTTTAATCTTCATTATTTCAAATCTATGGATGAATAATCATGGAGATAATTCTCCGTACTTTGGAATAGTGATAGATTACCTTTGATTAATTAATTAAAAATCTTGATTATGATGAGATCACTACCTCTTTTCTTTTTGTGTGGCATGTTTTAGGAGAGTGATTTACATATCACTTCTCTAACATGTATTAACACCAACATTTTATTGACCGGCCTCAGATAGTCGTGGTTTCTACATAAACCCGATTACGATTGCTTAACATAGCGCTAAAGTGTCCCTTAATCGGAAAATGATCATTCGTGGCTCAAACTTACGTTTAAAAGTCCAAGTATGTTTAGTTGCTTGTCTTAACTCCAATACCTATGAAAATCATTGTTAGGAGGCTTTGATTCTATCAATCCTCTAATGAGCTTTCATTAACCTTGGTCTAAGTGCAAGAATTAATCATCATTGATCATATGTTCTAACCACTAATTACTAATTCACTAACATTGTCCTTGTTTAATTTTGTTTATATTCTCTTCTTACTCCTTATTTCTTACTTTTATGCTTCCATTTTATCATTTCATATCATATCTTTGTTTATGTTTATGTCATTTCTCTTTTGTCCACTTGGACCATACTTTGTTCAAAACACTAATAAAGGATAAAACATCTAAAAAATTTGGTGCTATTAACTTTGTGGTTATACTCTTGGACTACTCTTAGACCTTGGACTTCATGGACCTTTGGACTTAGAATTAGGGCTCTCATTCCTATGCTTGGAGTATTGTGGATCTTAGCCTTTATTTGGCTCGCTCATTAGCTTATGCTTTAAATCGGATGGAATTCTTTTTTGCTTGCTATGGAGTGTGCTACAAGTCGGTTAGATCTTTCTTACCTCTAGCTCTTATTTTGGTTTCTAGGATAGTCACTTCATCTCCTCCCCTTCTTAAATTTTCAAAACTTTCTCCCTCTTTCAAAACCTTCTTGGTTTCAAACTTCAAAACCGCTTTCGCAATAAAACCTTGACTTTTGTCAAGTGATTTTTAAACTTTGTTTTTTTTTCTTAATAAAAGTCAATCAATGTTAATCATGCTTTGACCAATTTCAAAAGACATAAAAAATACAAAAACTCATCAACTCTTTTTGTGCCTTTATGCATTTTTTCACTTTAAAACTTTTCATAAAGTTTAGACATGATTCATTTCTATAGTTGAGATGTAAATCTCCTATTCCCCATATTATTAAGACTTTGACATTTTCCACGTTGATGTTGAGTGATAGTCTTGTTGATAATCCAAGCAAATCCTCCATCTCTATGTGACGCAGATGTTGTCTTAATACTCGTGGGTGGATAGTCGCAGTTTTCTCCTTGAAATGACGACTTGTCTTTACATCTAAAATCAATCAAAACCAACAAATTTTTGTCATTTGTACCACGAACTACGGGGTTTTGATTCCATATTGCACTTTATGGGTACGTAGGCATGAGACGATAAGTCTCTCCAAACACAAAAATCTAAAAAATAATTCTCTTCTCATCTCCCCAATCTCTTTTCAAACAAAACATTTTCAAACCAAAAAGCGTAAATATTTCAAAGGGATCCTATAGAGTACTATAGATGTTTTGGGTGCTAACACCTTCCCATTGCGTAACCAACCCCCTTACCCCGATCTCTGTCTCGTGTTCTTATTTTAGAACTCTTTGGTTTTGTTCGCTCTTTTTCCTTTCCTTTATTTGGATAAAATAAAAGTGCGGTGGCGACTCTTGTTTTTTGAGTTAAGTTAATCAATAACTTACACTCACGATTTTTACCACTACACAAAAGACTCTTTCTTCTTTTATGCTAGACACAAGAACTCAGGCAAAAAGGATTTCTCTGAACGTTCTACTTCTAGGAAAGGTCAAGTGATGTGAAGACAAAAGGCTACAACTACTTTGTAGTACACGACCTTCAAGCTTGCAACGTCTTGGACTTCTAAGTCTATAAAAGCAAGCCTTCAACAACTTTCTTCAGTTGACGATTTATTGAAAGAAATTCATTGAAAAGCTCTCATACAAATGATTACTCTTTGCTGAATTTATTTCATACGTTCTTAAACTTAAGTGTAAATCACAGTTGTGATATAGCTTACTTAGAAGCATTTCAAACACTTGTTTATTTTACATTTAATTGTAAAAGTTCCTTGAGAAGACCAAGTTGTGGTCAGTAGTTCTTGAGAAGACTAAGACAGTTGTTCTTAGTGATTGATATTGTAATCAGTTGATTATAGTGGATTAAGTCCTTGTGGAGAAAGGCAAATCACTCTTGATAGGGTGGACTGGAGTGGTTGAGTTCAACGAACTAAGATAAAAATCTTTGTGTTTTTATTGCCATAATATTTTCTAAATCCTTATTCAACCCCCCTTCTAAGTATTTTCTCACCTTCAGTTTGTTGTACCATCTCTAGTCCAACTACCGACTTCTCACCAGTTTTATGGCAACATAAGGGTGTTCGACATCTCCGACCATACAAAGTCTCAAATGGTGCCATACCAATACTTGAATGGAAACTGTTATTATAGGTGAACTCAATCAACGCCAAATAACTATCCCAAGCACCACCTGGATCTAGTACACAAGCACGCAACAAATCCTCTAACGATTGAATTGTCCTCTCGGTTTGACCATCCGTCTGCGGATGATAAGCCGAACTCAATCTTAGCTTAGAACCCAAAGCCTTTTGCAAACTCTCCCAAAACCTCGATGTAAATCTAGGATCTCTATCCGATACAATGCTCTTAGGAACTCCATGTAACTTCACAAGTACACAAACATAAATCTCGGCTAGCTTCTCCAAAGGATAACTAATATCAATCAAAACAAAGTGAGCAGATTTAGTAAGCCTATCAACAATCACCCAAATAGCATTATGACCTCTTTGCGTATTCGGCAACCCCATAACAAAATCCATAGATATACTATCCCATTTCCATTCTGGAATGTCCAACGGTTGCATCAATCCACTAGGCTTTTGATGTTCCACCTTAGACTTCTGACAAGTCAAACAAGCATACACAAATTGAGCTACATCCCTCTTCAATCCGGACCACCAAAACATTTTCTTCAAATCTTGATACATCTTATTCGCTCCCGGATGAATACTTAAGTTACTTCGGTGTCCTTCTTCCAATATCATCTTTTTCAACTCTACATCATCGGGAATACAAATGCGACCACGAAATCTCAAAACTCCAAAATTATCAACCTTGAAATCCTCGTTCTCATTCATCATCAAATCAACGAAATTCAAATCCAACTTTTGCTTTTCACATACGGTTGCAAGAAAATCATTCGTAACATGCAGCATACCAAGTCTCACACTACTCGGAGTCATTTCACAAACCAAACTCAAGTCTCTAAAATTCTCCAATAATTCCCATTCTCTCGTTATCAATGCGGACATATGTAACAACTTCCGACTTAAGGCATCGGCCACCATATTTGCCTTACCCGGATGGTAATTCAAACCAAAATCATAATCCTTCAAAAGTTCTAACCATCTTCTTTGTCTCATGTTCAATTCTCTCTGATCAAATAAATATTTCAAACTCTTGTGATCACTAAAAACTTTAAACCTTGCACTATAAAGATAGTGCCTCCAAATTTTCAAAACAAACACCATGACCGCTAATTCCAAATCATGCGTAGGATAATTCTTTTCATGCACTCTTAATTGTCTTGAAGCATAGGCCACAACTTTTCCATCTTGCATCAAAACACCACCTAAACTAGTTAAAGAAGCATCACAATAAACCACAAAAGGTTCCAACAGATTCGGCAAAATCAAGATTGGCACCGTCGTCAATCTTCTCTTTAGCTCAATGAAACTCTTTTCACAATCAACATCCCAAATAAAAGCCTTTCCTTTACAAGTCAATTGCGTTAACGGAAGTGCCAACTTTGAAAATCCTTCAATAAACCTCTGATAATAACCTGCCAATCCTAAAAAGCTTCGAATTTCCGTAACTGATCTAGGAGACTCCCATTGCATCATCGCATCAATCTTGGATGGATCCATACTAATACCATTACCGAAAATAACATGCCCAAGAAAACTTACTTCCGACAGCCAAAATTCACACTTCGACAACTTAGCATACAACCGCTTCTCTTTCAAAATCTGTAGCACAATCCTTAAATGCTCTTCATGCTCCTCTTGAGACTTAGAATAAATCAAAATATCGTCAATGAACACAACCACAAAACGATCCAACTGATTATGAAAAATACGATTCATGTATTCCATAAACACACCTGGCGCATTAGAAACCCCAAATGGCATCACTAAATATTCATAATGATCATACCGTGTCCTAAAAGCCGTCCTTTGAATATCCTCTTCTTTCACACGAATCTGGTGATATCCCGATCTCAAATTAATCTTGCTAAAAACACACGCACCAACAAATTGGTCCATCAAATCATCGATCCTTGGAAGCGGATACTTGTTCTTAATCGTCACCTTGTTCAACTGCCGATAATCAATGCATAAACGCATATTTCTATCTTTCTTCTTTACCAACAATACCGGTGCACCCCAAGGAGAAACACTTGGTCTTACAAATCTCTTTTCCAACAAGTCATTCAATTGCTTCTTCAATTCTACCAACTCCGATGCTGACATACGATACGGTGCCATCAAAATCGGTCTAGTACCAGGAACTAGATCAATAGAAAACTCAACTTCTCTTTCCGGCGGTACATCCGTAATATCCTCCGGAAACACTTCTGGAAAATCACACACTACAGGAAACACATCGAACTCAACTTTGCTCTCCACCGGCAATGATGGAAACAAACCAAACAACTGAGCTTCATCCGCTAAAAGTTTCTTCAACTCTTTAGTGGATAGAAAACTCTCATCTTCGTCATCTTCCCAAGAAGGAAACCTCACTAACTTGTGATAACAATCTATACGAACTTTATTAAATTGCAACCTGTTCATACCCAATATCACAACCAAACCCTCTAACGGAAAACACACTAAATCCATAATGAAGTCTTTACCATACATGGTCAAAGGACAACTTACACACACCAAAGAAGTAGTTACCGACCTTGAAGCAGGAGTCTCGATAACCATCTCACCACCACAAGAAGACATGCACAAATCCAAACGCTTAGCGCACTCAAAAGAAATGAAAGAATGAGTCACTCCAGTATCAATAATAGCAACTAAAGGAATATTATTAATAAAGCATGTACCTTTAATCAAACGATCTGCACTAGTAGTGTCTGAACCTGCTAATGCAAACACCTTTCCGCCCGCTTGAGCTTGTTTCATCTTAGTACACTTAGTACTAATGTGACCCACTTCTTCATAATTAAAACACTTTACCACATTCCTTCTACAATCAGTTGTAGCATTTCCAATACCTCCACAGTTAGAACACTTCATAATGGTCTTCCCACACTCAAAAGACTTATGGCCCATCTCGCCACACTTGTAACACTTAATGGGACCAGAACTTCCTCCTCCAGATCTCTTCTCAAAGTTTCCCTTATGCTTGCCCTTATCAACAGGTGTCACATAAGGTCCACTCCTAACTTGTTGTTTTCCTTTCCTCTCATTCAAACTCTTATAATGAGTAGAACGAGCCTTGCTATCTTCCTCAAAAATTCTACAACATTCAATCAAATACGAAAATCTCCTTATTCTTTGGTATCCCACTGCTTGCTTAATCTCAGGATGCAAACCATTCTCATACTTAATACACTTAGAAAACTTAGCAGTAATAGCAGCATAATGAGGGTGAAATTGAACCAATTCCACAAACTTAGCAGTATAGTCCACTACGGACATACTACCCTGTTTCAACTCAAGAAATTCCATCTCCTTCTTTCCCTTCACACTCTCGGGGTAATACTTCCTCAAGAACTCGATACGAAATAGGTTCCAAGTTATCTCTTCATCATCTACTTCAAGAACTTGGCACATACCGATCCACCAATCATTGGCTTCTTCTCTCAGCATGTGAGTCCCAAGCCTCACCTTATTCTCTTCTGCACACCATGACTCTAAAGATTCTTTCAATCTCTTTCAGCCAAATCTGAGCACCATCGGGATCAAACCTTCCTTTGAAGACCGGTGGTTGATTCTTCCTGAACTCATCATTAGAATTCACATTCGGCGCACCCTGCACCGCTCTAGCCATTGCCTCCAATGCAGCAGCCATCACCTTGTCGTTATGACCAGCCATATTATGATTATTCCCAAAAGTAACAACAAGGTTTAACAACCGTTTAACCAACACAACAACGAGACAGACACGACTGACTCAACACTGGCTCTGATACCACTTAATGTAACACCCCTTTCTATACCCTCAAATAATCAAATAAATCATTTAGGCGCATATACAAATTCATATATCAGAGTATATTTAAAACATGGTATAAAAGAAGTATGTCACATTATCCATGAAATTAAAACATACCACAACTGCTCAACAAGATATGCAACAGTGGGGTAACTTTCAATACAAAGGAAATTAGTCCTTACACCCACATCTCAATATTTAGAATAAAAGCGGAAAATCTAAACATTGAATAACATCAAAACATATGATCACACATATATATATATATATATATATATATATATATATATATATATATATATATATATATATATATATATATATATATATATATATATATATATATATATATATATATATATATATATATATATATATATATATATATATATATATATATATATATATATATATATATATATATATATATATATATATATATATATATATATATATATATATATATATATATATATATATATATATATATATATATATATATATATATATATATATATATATATATATATATATATATATATATATATCAACCAGTTTGATTCCACCATATTCAACATGTTTTCATAAACATTCATCAGCAGATACATAGACAACGTATCACAAAAGAACTCTATACAATCCTAGCTACCCGGTGCTACATATCGGAGCCAACCGACCAAAAAGAATGAAGCCACGCTTCACAAAAAGACCTCCAGCAATCCTACTCTGCAATGCCTCATAGAGCATCATAAAACAGCAGAAGGGTGAGAAATATTATCATAATAATCAATGCATATAATTATATATTAACGTAATAATACACATACCTCCATTTTCACCACATTCATCACAATTCAATCATATATATATCGCAACATATATATAGTTCACCAAGCATATTCATCATGCATATATTCACCATTCATTCATATACATCACAATTCATATTTACATAACTAAGCATATTCATCAATCATGCTTCTACAATTCACATCATTTTCACATAAACATTTACAATTATGTTTATTCACCAATACACAATTCATGATGATAAATGCAAATCATAGAGACCGACTCACGACTCTATGCAGATGCACATGCGGTACCGACTCAATCATCTCAAGTTCACTCAGGAACTTATTGGAACCATCGTTCACACCCTACATGGGCACACGATGTTCACCCATTGCTCACACCTCACATGGGCACACAATGTTCATGGATTGCTCACACCCCACACGGGCACACAATCCGATTGCTCACACCCCACATAGGCACACAATCGTTCAGCAGATTCTACGCGTAATCAATCAACACAAGAATGTATATCATGATGCTTCACATGAAAAATGACTCCATACACTTCTTGAAATGCATACATATTCACAAATATATAATCATGCATTCATCTCATCTAATCTCATACAATCATCATACATCCACAATGCATATTCCATATTGTATTCATCATTCATCACATTCTATCGCATACAATCAACATACATTCACAATATCATGCCAAATGGCAACAAACTTCATCACAATCACCATGCATTTTTAATCAATTTAAACAATGCACACATATATTCCAAAAGGCCACATTTTACAATCGATTCCATAATCTAGGATTCATGTTATACGGCTACCCACAGCATATCATATAACAACACACATCTATTCGTTATAAACATATATATCGGAATCGTCAACATTGGATAGAAACAACAAAATAAAACAAGTTGCTGTCACGTTCGCTGGCCTACTCGCCTAGCAAGGCCCTAGTGAACATTCGCTACAGGCTCGCCTAGAAAACGTGCTAGCGAAGCCTGATCCTGAGCTACTGGTTGTGCTCGCTACTCACTCGCTGGGGCTTCGCCTAGCGAACCCCTCGCTACCCTACTCGCTATCAGCGAAGAGGATCATTTCCATTCTGTCCAAGTCTGGAACCGTTGGCTACTAGCTCGCTACAGCGAACACTTGCGACCTGCTCGCCTAGCGAAGGTGCTAGCGAACGTCTGCGATGTTGAAAACCCCAATTGTCCAAAATCATCAAATCATCATAAAATAAACCGATTCAATTCCAACAAGTTCCAGTAGTCTTAGCCTAACATTCCTCGATTAAACTACACCATTTATTCTCAATCTTAACCGTTAAAACTTCGATTCTGTTGCACCCTAAAATTTGCTCAACCTTATTCCTTGGGTTTATGTTTCAATATCATTAGCATTTGCATATAGAGTCATGTACATAGACTAACCATCTGCATAGCATAAGCATAGCAAGTCATTCAACAAGGGACCAATCATTATTCTCATCTCTAGAAGCCTATCAAGAGGTTATTATCCTAATTCAATCTCATTCAAGTCATCAGGAAAGAATTTGAAAGCAAAGAGTTCAGCAGATCAAGCCTTGAGTCCATCTCCTAGCTGAGGGTATCTGAGGGTCAACAAGAGGGTTGTGAGCTGTGAGTTGAAGGCATAGAGAGTATCTAGACATCTTGGAGGACTTAGAAAGTCATTTGGAGAAGAAAACAAGTTGTTGATGTGATCATAAGAGTTGCAGTTGAAGACAGTCAACTAGGGTTTCATCTGGGTCAACCCTGGGTCAACCCTAGGTCAAAGGATTGTTGGAGAGGCATTAAGGGCTATTGAAGAGATGTGGGGTTCATCATTTGACATATAAAGAAGGATATGGAGATATGCCAAGAAGAATTCAAGAGAAATCAAGGAGAAGAGGAGTTTCTAAATTAGGGTTTCTGTGTAAAATCCCCTAGTTTAGGTCAAATTTCCAAGCAAGATAAGTCAAAATGCTAGCTTCAAATGATTTCTTGGCCAACATGAAACTTGTAGAGGATCTCAAGACCTTTAATTTGAGTGGTGGAAGACATCAAGGAGATTTATAGAACTCAAGTTATGGTCCTTGCAAGTTACAGGTCATCTGAGGTATCTGAAATTTTGTCTGTGAAAGTGACTTGACTTCCAAGCAATTTTTACCCCTCAAGGAGATCTCAAATGAATTCTTGGTCAACATAAGAATTGTTCCTCATTGTCTTAGCTTTCTAGAATGGTATAGAATGCCCTCATATGATGTGTGGAACTCAACTTATGGCCTTGGCAAGCAAAGGGTATTTTGGGCATTTGTGAATTACAGGTCATTTTAACCTATACCCAAAACTCATACAAGGAGGCCTCAAATGGAAAAACTTACAACATCAAACTTGCTCCAAATGTGATTTTAAGTCTAGAAAGAAGGTCACAAATTGTTGGAAAAGCTCATAACATGAAGTTGCATGATTGGTCCAAATTTAAACTAAAATGGCTTATAATTTGAATAAAGTCAAAATGAAAAATGGTTTGAGAGATTTATAAGTCCAAATGGAGACTTCCAATATATGATTTTGAATGGAAAAGACATTCTAAGAACAATGGTTCAAACACTTTTTTGAGTTTAGTGGAAAAAATCAAAGTTATTCATGGTTACTTGTAATTGAAGAAACATAACCAAAATGGATCAAAGTTGGAAGGCAAGGGAAGTTGCAAGATGGATCTAGAAGGTTCATGTGAGCCCTATATATTCATGAAATGAAGATTGATCAAGGGTTGGATTCATTTTTCACAAAAATCTCACAAATTCTCTCCATTCTTTCTCATTGCATTTTCACCTCAATTTCTCAAATTCTTCACCAATCACCATCAAAATCAATTTCATCATACTGATTCATCATCATAGATCAGAATTCAACCAAGAACAAGGTGTGATCAATCCATTTTCGTGCACTTTCTTCAAGAACACACAAGCTGCAAATTCAGTTGGAACTCAAGATCCAGTGCAAGACTCCTCAAAGTGTTGCATACAGAATCAAGTAGTGCAATTGTAGATCAAGATCCAAGCCTCAAAAGCCTCAGATCCACAAGTATCATCATCATCCACAAGATTTCACACCAGGTGCATTTTCTCTGCCACAGCTTGATTTAGTTAGTTTAGCATGGTTTTGTTAGTTTAGATATGATGTAGGATGTTAGTAGAGCAATTAGGTTGAGTTTGGAGTGGTTTGGTGATGATTGTTAGCAGGTTGTAAAAACTGTTAGGACTTAGAACTTGCAGCATAGTGCATTATAATCTTAGGTTGTTAGCGCAGGATGATCACCATTATGCATAGAGTAGATTAGTATAGGTTTGGTTGAGAATTGTTGTGATGCATCTCAGTGTATTTTCATGGAGTCAGATTTTGTCTCGATCGGGTTTATTGATTGGCTGAGTTTCAAAGCAAACAAAGACCATAGACGTATAGAGGGAGAGATTTAGAGTGAGTTTCATGTTTATATCGTGGCGTTTCATGGCCTGGAGAGAGAGAACCGAGAGCTTGAACTTGGACGTTCATGGCATGCGCGTGAGGGTTTCAGAAACCCTAGATGAATCAAGGTAGGAGACGAAATCCTGGCCGTCCCTTTCATGCAAGACCTTTGACTCAGAGGCCCATCGTGTGGCTCTAGTTTAATTCAGAATTTGGAGGGAAGAGTGGTGCCCTAAACGCACCGTTTCATTAATTGAAACGGGCGGGCCTAAGTGAGTGATATCCCCACCCCCCAATTTTAAGCCCAATCAGTTTTGAACGTGATAACTCCTGCTGAATGCACCCCTGCTTGTTTTTTTTTAGTTTTATTAATTCTGACTTGTTTTGGGCTTAAGCCAAATTTGCTACGCGCACCCCACCACTGCTTGGCCCATCCTGAAATGAACTGAGCGTGTTTTCTATTAGTACCCCCCCTTTCATTTTAATTGATTTAATTGTTTTTAATTCACTTTAATTTTTACCAACTTTAAAAATTCATAATAAATAGATAAAAAATCATTTTTAATCCATTCTTTTTACATCATTTTCATTAGAATGTGTAGAAAATTGTCATTAAATAAAATTGCATTTTTATTTTTATTTGATATTTTTTCCATATTTTCTAAATAAATGTCATTTTAAATAGTTTCATTTCATGCATGGTTTTATTAATTTTTGTTCTATTAAATGCTTTCATATTTTTCATCCATTCTTTTTAGGTTGCTTAGATGAGATATTGAACTTGTAGAAACAATTTAGTTCCCATTTTTAGAAATTAATTTTAGGTGTTTAGTTTAGGTATGAACAACATGAACAAATTAGGGTTTTTTAGGTGATGACTTAGGAAGTTTGATTCTTTCCCTTAGGACTTAGGGTTTGACTAGATTAGTTATGGGACTATAGGGGCTATGGGAAGTTATTAGATCCCCTTAGAAAAGTCAGGATTCCCCTACTGCTATTAATACTCTGTGTATGTCTGATTGACTGGTGTGGTGTGCCCTCTGGGGATTATTGCTTGCTTGCTTGGGTATTGGGATTGTCTGGGGACTTGGGGAGAGCTGAAGACTCGAGGAGATGAAGACCATTGGAGATCCAGAAATTGAAGATCAACTGCCAGAGTTGAGGAGGTTCTTGCTAGCAGCTGCTGAGGAGACTAGTGTTTAGGAGCTAGGCAGAGCTCTAGATTAGAAAGCTTGTTTCTCAAACATGGAATGCCTTGTCTGCATCCATTCTTTCTCTATGATTCAAAGTCTCTTTCAAATATCCACCTCCTTCCTTTGGAAGGATCAGTGAATATATTTGAAAGATAGAACTTTTGAGAGGAAACTTTCTGTTTGATGTTAACAGTTGATGAACCACCATTGGTAGGTAATTAACTGTCTAACATTCATTCACTTCACTCTTGTGACTGATTCCTCATCCTGGAGGTTTGAACTTGAAGAAAAGCCATTGCAGATGGAAGACTGATGATCAAAGCCTTTGCCTGAAGGCCATGAAGATGGAGATTGATGCTTGTTGAAGCCTGTAGCTGATTGGAGATTACTTGAAGCTAGATGTTGATTCAGAGCTGCTGATGCTGTTTCTTTTGCTGTTGTATTTCATTGCTGATGTATTGATTGGTTTTCTGGACTGTATTGTTTGCTGTTTACCCTGCTGGGTTGAAAGTGAAGCCTGTTCACTTTTGCCTATTGTTTTCTAGGTTCGAGGTTGAGTGGGACTCCCTTGCCTCGCTTGTACTGTTGCATCCATGCATTTTACTGTTTTACTGTATATATTTGATATTGTTTCTGTTTCTGCCTATCCCGTAGGATCTCTGTTTCTCTCTGTGCAAGAGAGGAGCATGATAGACACTAGGTCTTAACCCATGCATGATAACATTAGGTTAGTGTGTTTCCCTTCGCAACCGTAGGTTAGAGTTCTGTATCTTCTCTCTCAAAACAAACAGAAAAACACCATAAAGATTTCAAACACAATAAAAGACACTTCTTCCGTAAAAGAATGTGAACTCATCAAGACGTCATTTTTGTCCGCCGGGACTGCTAATCAGAAAAACCTTTTTCAGAAGGAATAAAATCAATCAAGACAAGCTTGTGTCGTACGTGGCCCGAACTACGTTTGCTCTGATCTTCCATGCTGTGTGGAAGTACGTAGGCATAGGATGCGATATCCTAGCGAGCAACCTTCCCCTCCTTTCCCGTAGGTAGGCGAACTACGTTGACTCTGATTTCTCGTTCCAGACGGGAATACGTAGGCATAAAGTGCGATACTTTGCCGAGTCATTTTTATTCTTATTTTCTTTTCTTTTAACCCCAGACCTGTAGCGTAGATAGAATAACAATCCATACCCGAAAACAAGCGTGGATCCCGTCGAGTACGACGGACGTGAGGGGTGCTAATACCTTCCCCTTGCGTAACCGACTCCCGAACCCAGGTTTTGGTTGCGATGACCATACCTTTCCCGTGTTGTGCGAGGTTTACTCTGAGCGTTTCCTTTCCCTCCCGTGGGATAAATAACGCACGGTGGCGACTCTTCTGTTCAGCCGGCGCCGATTTTCGCAGTAGCGACAGCTGGCGACTCTGCTGGGGATCGAACGTCCCCTGGCTGCTAAGGACTGCGATAGTTCTTATGCATTTGGGATCCAACGTCCCTTAAGAGAGTCAATCCTAACGTTTGTTTTCCCGTCGAGGATTTTGTATGGATTTATATTTCTGACCTTTATTTTCAGCATTATATATATTGTTTATTATTGCTGTATTTGGGGTGACGGGTGTTCTGATATTGAGAGATAAGCCGGACCTGGGCTTGAGTGCACCTAGAATTAGAGTAGAAAGTAGTGGGCGCGTGCCGGCTTTGCTTGAATTAGTGTCTCATGAAATCTACACTCGGACGAGGTTCTTCTGGTTGGCTTCTTTTTCTACCCTTTGGGTCGAAGGGGTTGTTGGTCAGCTGAATTGTCGACTCCGGGGACCGATCATTTGGAAGTTGGCTAAGTGAGGCCTCTTCAGGATTTGATGATGCCACTCCTTCTGGGAATCGTATCATCAACCCTGAAAGTCTGTGACGCTGACGACCGCATAGGATGCCGTACCTTGTGCCAGTTATAGGGCCACCCACCTGTGAGGGGATTTGGGGTTATGCAGGAAACCAGACTTCCAGATACCGGTCATTTCTTGATCAGAGATCCTGGTTATTTATGGAGAGTTATGAGGTCTGTCAGAGACCATTTGGAGAGTTATGAGGTCTGTCAGAGACCATTTGGAGATGTGTTCTGAGGTCTGTCAGAGACCAATTGGAGATATGATTTGAGGTCTACCAGAGACCAGTTGGAGTTATGGTTTGAGGTCTGTCAGAGACCAGTATTGGAGCTTTGTGTTAGGTCTATCTGAGACCAGGGTTTGATGGCTTCTGGATGGTCTATCTGAGACCTTTCTTGATTGGGTTTAGGCTATTCAGCTACAGCTTTGGTCCCTGTTGCATGTCGCTTGCATTGCATCACTGCATATCCATTACCATTTGCATTTCACTAACGTGTGTCTGTGCTGCAGGTGCATTTGCATTTCCCTAGTTCTAGTGCCCGGACTTCTGAGTATTGATTATGGCTAGTTTGAGGAAGACAGTTACGTATAAGCTGCCTTCACCTGATATTACTTCTTTGCTTGGTCTGATCTCTCTTGCCGATGAGGAGGTTAGGAGAAGCTTCAGAATGAGCCATGGGAGATTACTGAGATTAGTCTGTAAGCCCACTGCTGATGAGATGAACGGGCTATACACCTTGATGCAGTTCTATGACCCCACATTGAGATGCTTTACTTTTGCTGACTTTATTCTAGGGCCTACCATTGAGGAGTATGTGGAGTTTACCGAGCTTCCCGTGCAGAACGAGGTTCCCTTTATTCACTCTGCTGCTGAGCCCAAGTTGGAGGACTTAGCCAAAGCCTTGCATATGGACGCTGCAGAACTGTTATTGACTTCTTGGCTTGGGGTTTCAGGTTTCTCTCTTGATTTCTTAGTTGTCAAAGCTCGAGAGTACGCCAAGAACGGTTGTTGGGTGGTTTTCAATGCTATTTTGGCTTTATGCATCTATGGAATTGTGCTGTTTCCTAACTTGCCCAACTTTGTGGACCTGGACGCTTTCTATCTGTTTGCTGCAGGCAACCCAGTGCCAACTTTGATTGGAGACTTCTATCATTCATTGCACTACAAGAACGAAAACCGAAGGGGAAAAGTTGTTTACTGTTGTGCTCCTCTGTTGAATATGTGGTTCAAAAGTCATCTCCCTATGAAGGGACCATTTGTGGACAGTGCAACCTCGGCCAGTTGGTCAGAACGCCTGATGAGGCTATCTTCCGAAGACGTTGTATGGTTTGATCGAGATTTGTTGGGATCTGAGCTCATCTTCAGCTGTTCTGGGTACCCTAATGTGCCGCTGATAGGAAGAAAAGGGTGTATCAATTACAACCCTTCTCTATTCATTCGTCAGTTCGGATATGCGCTGAAGAATCCACCTCAGGAGGAAGAAGTACAGGAATCTCTGTACTTCACAGGTGATGTGAAGGGGGAGTTATTGGCCAAGCTGCAGCATGCCTGGACGCGTATTAACCGCAGAGGGAAGCCTTTGTTAGGAAAGAATGACTGTCAGACCTATGCACCTTACAGAGTTTGGATTCAAGAGAGGGCTAGTCAGTTGAGGATGCCGTTTCCAGCTGCACCCGTCATTGTTCCTATTCCGGTAGCAGAGCCGACTACTGTTTCTAGAGAAGTCTATGAACAGGTTGTGAAGGAAAAAGAAGCCTTGACGAAGATCAACGAAGGGTTAGAGCAAGAGTTAGCCCAAGTACGCAGTGAGAAAAACAAGGCCGTATATGCTTTCCAACAACAGATCGAGCTGTTAAACAGGTTAGGGGCTGAGTTGACTGAAGAAAAGAAGAAGCGCGAACGTCTGGGGCAAGAGTTCAGAAGCTCCCATGACATGCTGGAAGCCAAAAAGAAAGCGCTCGACGCAGCACACCGAGAGATATCTTCTTGCAATAAGACATGGAATGCTACACTCACCAACAATAAGAAGAGGGAAGATAAGCTGAAGCAGCAAATTTCCGACCTCGAAGAGAAGTTGAAGTCTAGCATCAAGAAGTGCGAGGAAGAAGTGATGACCCGGTATAGTGTCCAGCATGCACTGAACAAGGCAATCAAATCCAGAGATAAAGCGGTGTCTCAGAAGCGAAAGTTAGAAGATTGCTTCGGAGAAGCAACATGGGAAGAAACTGCTGAAGACGTACGCCGTGTCCTTAAGAGGAGAAACCAGCTTGTTGAAGGGCTGCTTGATCGACCAAGCCATCCGGAGACCAAGAAGTTGATAGAGGAGTACCAGACTTTTGGGAGGATTTGATCATTTCATGTAGTAACTTGTATACTTTATTTGCATAGTGCTGACCATCACCAGGATTGTTGGTTGAGGTCATGCCTTCTTTGTACTCTCAGTGATATTGTACCCTGGGCTTATTGATTCTCTCTGCAATATATGAGACTTTCTATGATTCAGCTCCGATATTCCTATTGTCAGCACTGTCACTGCACCGGCACCTTCGCACTAGAACTGGGGGAATGAACTTCCCTAATGCACAGGCACATTGCATTGCATTCATATTCATATTGCATTACAGGTAATCTTTGGATGGTGTCTTATTTCCTGCTCTGTATCAGGTACTTACCAGGATTGCAGATCAACATCCGCACCGCTATTCTACACGCTCCAATTGTCGAAAAATCATGGACCAAATGCAGAACGAGATGCAAGATGTGCGCGAGAAGCTCGCCCTCTTCATGCAGACCATGGAAGCTATAGCAAAAGGGCAGGAGAATTTGCAGGCCATGGTCCAGCCTCTGTTGGCTCGAAGCGCTGGTCATGGTAATGAAGATCATCAGTCTGTCCGGGTCGATACTGCTCATGGGGACGGTACTCCCACGCCAGTGGCTCCTCCTGTAATCAATATACCTGCTGCTAATGTCAACAACGCTACCGCTGCTGTGAATGGTAACGTCGGAGTGGGGAATGAAACTGCTGTCCATAATGCTGGGCTGGGTGATGTCAATTTAGGAGATAATCTAGGAGGCAACGGCTTTGTCAATACTGGATTCGGATTCAACGATCAGGGATTCGACAACACTGGGAAGTATGGCTTTAATGCTCAAGGCTTTGGGCAAGATGGTTATGGTATGGTCAATCAGGGTTACGGAGGCTTTGGAAACGGAAACGGTGCTGGATTTATGGCTTTCGGTCCTGCTGGAGGTGTTCAAGGGTACGGCAACAGAGGCCGAGGTCCGGGAATGAATCAGATCAGAGCTGGACGTAATAATGCATATGATGGGTACGGAGCTGGAAACGGTCTGTGGCAAGAAGATCAGCAGGAAGACGCCTTCTCCGGAGGAGGTTTTGAAGGGCCGATGGATGATTCCCAAAAGATTAGAATGCTGGAAGAGCAGATGAAGGGAGTCTTAAATCAAAGTGCTGTGGGATTGGACATGGCAACCATGGGCTTGGTACCTGGCTTGAGGGTGCCAATTAAATTCAAAGCTCCTGCGTTTGACAAGTATAAAGGAGACACATGTCCGAAAGTGCATGTACGAGCTTATTACAGAAAGATGTCTGCATACTCAACTGATGAAAGAATGCTAATGCATTTCTTTCAGGATAGTCTATCGGGCCCTTCCCTAGAGTGGTACATGGGGTTGGAGCCAACTGATATCAAGACATGGAAGCAATTAGCAGAGGCATTTGTAGCCCATTACAAGTATAACAGCGACCTGGCACCCAATCGGGTCCAGTTGGCCGGGCTTTCGCAGAAGAAGGGGGAGAGTTTTAAAGAGTACGCGCAAAGGTGGCGCGATATGGCTGCCAGGGTCCGTCCTCCTGTAGAAGATAAGGAAATGAATGACATGTTTGTCGGCACATTCACAGGGCTGTTTCATGATATGCTGTTTCATACGTCTCTGGCCAGTTTTTCAGACCTGATTCTAATGGGAGAAAAGATTGAACGTAATATTAAGCAAGGAAAGTTCCAAGTCGAGGAATCAACTGCATCTGGCAGTAATAGGAAAGCTTATGGTGGGCGCCGTCAGGGCGAGGCAAGCGCAGTATTTGGAGGCCGAGGCCGAGGCAGGGGAAGAGGTCAATATCGTCAGCCGCAGCAGGTGTCGAGTGTTACTATTCCCTATCAGCAACAACCACTCCAGCAACAACAACCGGTTCAGCAGCAGCCAATGCCACAGCAGCAGCAGCCTCAGCAGGGGGCACAGCAAGCTCAGCGAAGATTCCAGGGTAGTAAGCCGAGAAGAGTGTTTGAGAAGCCTCCCTCAACATATGCCGATTTGTTACAGACATTGTTGGGATTGAATCTGGTAGAGAAAAGAACTCTGGCACCGATAACGGGAGCTCCCCCGTTTGGTTATGATGCAAGCAGGCGCTGTGAGTTTCATTCTGGGGCCCCGGGCCACGATATAGAAGGTTGCCATGCTTTTAAGCACGTTGTGCAGGATCTTTTAGACAACAAGACTATCAATTTCGGAACGGCAGGTCCGAATATAGTCCAGAAACCCATGCCTAATCATGGGGCGAACGCTGTTCTGACTGAGGAAGGTCTGAATCTGATTATGAATGTTGAAGATTTGAAGACGCCGCTGAGCGAGATAAAGAGCCGACTGTTACAAGGAGGTGTTTACCCAGGATGTAACGAGTATTGCTTAGATTGTTGGACCCTAGCTGGGGGGTGTGAGGATTTGAAGAAAGGCATTCAGGCTTTAATTGATGAAGGCATATTGCAGTTTGATCGAGCGGCAACTGATGAGCCTGCAGGGGCAGTAGTGGATAATCAGAGTGACGTGGCCACGGTAACGATTCCTCGGAAGACGATCACTATTGCAGCACCAGCTCAGCGACCTCCGATCACCATAACTAAGGCCGGGCCAATCCCGTACGAGAACACGAAAGCAGTCCCATGGTCATATGGGTTAGAGGTGTATTGTGACGGGATAAAGATTGATGTTAACAAGCAGCCAGTGGAGAGTGTGGATAATGTTGTTGGCTCAGGAGGCATGACAAGGAGTGGCAGGATCTTTATATCTCCTGAAGTGGAGGCTGAAAGACTAGCGAAAGGAAAAGGGAAAGCGGTTGAAAATGTTCCGGTACAAGCAAGTGAAAAAGAAGCAGCATCGAAGGATGTAGAAGAGTTCATGCGCTTGATTCGGAAAAGTGACTATAAGATTGTGGAGCATCTGCAGCAGACACCGTCCAAAATATCTATCCTATCATTGCTGTTGTGTTCGGAAGCTCACAGAAATGCTTTGCTGAAAGTCTTGGACACTTCTTTTGTACCTCAAGACGTCTCCGTGAATCAGCTGGAAGGAGTATTGGCACATGTGAATGCAGGCCACAGTCTGGGTTTTACCGATTTTGACTTGACTCCGAAAGGGAGAGATCATAATATGGCATTACACGTGTCTGTTGAGTGTAGAGGATCGGTAATGTCGCACGTATTGGTTGACACCGGATCATCTTTGAATGTGCTGCCCAAGAAGGCGATGATGAAGCTGGATGTTCGAGGAATTTTGTGTACACCCAGTGATTTGGTAGTCAGAGCATTTGACGGCACACGGAGAACAGTCTTCGGATCGATTACCTTGCCTCTGCAAGTGGGGCCGGAAGTGTTTGCAACTGAGTTTTATATCATGGATATACAGCCTGCGTACAGCTGCTTGCTTGGAAGACCCTGGATTCATGGAGCAGGGGCAGTCACGTCTACCCTGCATCAGAAGTTGAAATATATGGTCGGAGACAGCGTAGTCACCGTGTGCGGAGAAGAAGACATCCTGGTCAGCCATTTATCGTCGTTTAAATATGTGGAAGTCGACGGAGAGATCCACGAAACGCCATGCCAGGCATTCGAAGGTTTGCGCATCAAGGCCAAAGGTCCCGGGCCGAGTAAAGTGCCAGAAATAGCCGTCTCATCGTATAAGGAAGCTCAAGCTCTAGTAGAAGCAGGAGAAGCAAAGGGCTGGGGCAAAGTGCTGGACATTCCTGTGAAGATGGACCGGTTCGGGCTGGGGTACCAACCGTCGTCATCAACTCCTTCCGTGGAGGCCCCCCGTTTCAGAAAGTCAATTACCATCTCTGCCAGTGGAGTGTGTCATGAAACTGTCAATGCTGCTTCGGAGTCTGATGAAGGAGACAGCGACTGTGATATGGATGCCTGGATTCAGCCAAGCACGCCAGGACAAGGACTGTGCAACTGGTCTATTCAGGAGCTTGTTCCTGTGACTTTTAAACAGTAATGCCTTGCTTTATTAATTGTTGAATAATCTGATGTCTTGCCCGGGGCATCAGGATTTGCTTAGGGCTGTGTTGTTATAAACATTGCGTGTTAATCATTAAATAAATGGCGTTTTTCATGTGCAAATACTGTAATCCCTGTCTTTCTTGTTTTATATTTTTCAATAAAATGGCAACGTGGTTATTCGCTTTATACGCATTTTGAAGCACTTAACCATTCCTTTTGCAGGATAACATTTTCAGATGACATCCTTGAACCACCTATGACTCGTCCCGACTTTGAACACCCAGTGTTTCAGGCTGAAGAAGAGGTTGTCGAAGATAGCGACGTTCCTGAGGAACTGTCTTGGTTAGTGAAGCAAGAGGAAAGAGCCATTCTGCCTCACGACGAGGTCATCGAAATTATCAACTTGGGGTCGGAAGGGGTTGAGAAAAATATTCGTATCGGAGCCGCACTGCAGGGTGATATCAAGCGAAAACTGGTTGAAATGCTCCAAGAGTATAATGACGTATTCGCTTGGTCATATGAAGATATGCCAGGGCTCGATACAGACATGGTTGTGCATCGCCTGCCACTGAAAGAAGATTGCCCGCCGGTCAAACAAAAGCTTCGCAGAACTCGACCAGATATGGCAATGAAGATCAAAGAGGAGGTTCAGAAACAGTGGGACGCTGGTTTCCTGGCTGTGACGAAGTATCCTTCATGGGTTGCCAACATCGTACCAGTGCCAAAGAAAGATGGCAAGGTTCGGATGTGCGTGGATTATAGAGATTTGAATAAAGCAAGCCCGAAAGACGATTTTCCACTTCCTCACATTGACGTGTTAGTTGATAATACTGCTCAATACTCTGTATTCTCCTTCATGGATGGCTTTTCAGGCTACAATCAAATTAAAATGGCGCCAGAGGATATGGAGAAGACTACTTTTATAACGCCGTGGGGAACATTTTGCTACAAAGTGATGCCCTTTGGTTTGAAAAATGCTGGGGCAACATATCAGCGTGCGATGACGACTCTTTTCCATGACATGATGCATAGAGAGATCGAAGTTTATGTTGACGATATGATTGCCAAATCCCAGACGGAGGAAGAGCATCTGGTAAATCTGCTGAAGTTGTTTAAAAGACTTAGGAAGTTCAGGCTGAGGCTGAACCCTAATAAATGCACCTTCGGGGTGAGATCGGGCAAACTGCTGGGGTTTATCGTAAGCGAAAGAGGAATAGAGGTCGATCCTGCTAAAATAAAAGCGATTCAAGAAATGCCGACGCCTAAAACAGAGAAAGAGGTGCGCGGGTTTTTGGGGAGGTTGAACTACATTGCCCGGTTCATATCTCACCTAACGGCCACGTGTGAACCATTATTCAAGCTGTTGAAGAAAGATCAAGCTGTAACGTGGAACGAAAATTGTCAAAAGGCGTTCGATAAAATAAAGAAGTATCTGCAGGAGCCTCCTATTTTGATACCCCCGGTGGCAGGTAGACCCTTGATAATGTATTTGACGGTTCTCGAGGGAAGCATGGGTTGTGTTCTCGGTCAACACGACGAGACGGGGAGAAAAGAGCATGCGATCTATTACCTGAGTAAGAAATTTACAGACTGTGAATCTCGATACTCAATGCTGGAGAAAACTTGTTGCGCGCTAGCCTGGGCCGCCAAGCGTTTGAGGCAGTACATGCTGAATCATACAACCATGCTCATCTCGAAGATGGATCCTATCAAATATGTATTCGAAAAGCAGGCGTTGTCAGGTAGAATTGCCCATTGGCAGATGGTCTTGACTGAATATGATATTCAATACGTCTCGCAAAAGGCTATAAAGGGGAGTGTGCTGTCTGAGTATCTGGCGGAGCAGCCTATTGAAGATTACCAATCGATGAGGTTTGATTTTCCTGACGAGGATATCATGTACCTAAAGATGAAGGATTGTGAAGAACCGTTGCCAGACGAGGGACCAGAGTTGGGTTCCAAATGGAAGATGATATTTGACGGAGCCGTGAATGCTTACGGTAGCGGAATAGGGGCAATTATCACCACGCCACACGGGTCGCACATCCCGTTTACTGCCCGATTGACCTTTGCCGTTACCAACAATGAGGCCGAATACGAAGCTTGTATAATGGGGCTTGAAGAAGCCATTGATTTGCGAATCAAACATCTAGACGTATACGGAGACTCAGCTCTGGTAGTGAATCAGATAAAAGGGGAATGGGAGACACGGCAGCCTAATTTGATACATTATATGAATTATGCAAGGAGATTGTTGCCTTTCTTCGACAAGGTTGAATTGCATCACGTACCACGGGCAGAGAATCAAATGGCTGACGCCCTTGCCACTTTGTCTTCCATGTACAAGGTCAACTTCTGGAACGAAGCTCCCCAAATCACTATCTCTCGGTTGGACAGGCCAGCTTATGTATTTGCTATTGATGAAGCATCTGATGACAAACCATGGTATTTTGATATCCTTAATTTCCTGAAGAATAAAGAGTATCCGGCTGGGGCATCCAGTCAAGATCAGAAGACTCTCAGGAGATTAGCGGGTAATTTCTACTTGAACCCGGATGGCGTCTTGTACAGAAGAAACCATGACTTGGTGTTGTTGCGTTGTGTAGACGAGAAAGAGGCAAAGCTTCTCATGGAGGAAATTCACGAAGGTACCTTTGGTACGCATGCTGGTGGGCATGCTATGACGAGAAAGCTGCTGAGGGCAGGTTATTTTTGGCTGACGATGGAAACTGATTGTTTCAAGTTCGCAAGGAAGTGCCACAAGTGCCAAATCTATGCTGACAAGATACACGTGCCTCCGAGCCCTCTAAATGTGATGTCATCTCCATGGCCATTCTCGATGTGGGGAATCGATATGATCGGAAAGATCGAGCCGACGGCTTCTAACGGGCATCGGTTCATCCTAGTAGCGATCGATTATTTCACCAAATGGGTGGAAGCGGCGTCTTACGCGAATGTAACGAAGCAAGTGGTGGCTAGATTCATCAAGAGAGATATCATTTGCCGATATGGGATTCCCGAGCGGATAATCACGGATAACGGTTCTAACCTGAACAACAAAATGACGAAGGAGCTCTGTCAGAATTTCAAGATCGAACATCACAACTCCTCCCCTTACCGACCCAAGATGAATGGCGCTGTTGAGGCGGCCAATAAGAATATCAAGAAAATTGTTCAGAAAATGGTGGTGACCTATAAGGATTGGCATGAAATGCTACCTTTTGCTTTGCACGGTTATCGTACGACGGTACGCACATCAACCGGGGCAACTCCGTTCTCGTTGGTATACGGAATGGAAGCGGTATTACCATTGGAAGTTGAGATCCCTTCTCTGAGGGTATTGCGAGACGTTCAGCTGGACGAGGCAGAATGGGTAACGAATAGATTGAACCAACTGAGCTTAATGGATGAGAAGAGGCTAGCTTCTCTAGCATACGGTCGTTTGTACCAGAGCCGAATGAAGAAAGCGTACGACAAGAAGATACAGCCGCGAAGCTTTTAGACGGGCGACCTTGTGCTGAAAAGGATTCTCCCGCCGCAAACAGATCACAGGGGCAAGTGGACCCCCAACTACGAAGGGCCATACGTTGTCAGAAAAGTCTTTTCAGGAGGAGCTTTGTTGTTGTCCACCATGGACGGAGAAGACTTTGCGTCACCTGTGAATTCGGACGCAGTTAAAAAATACTTTGCTTAAAATAGACCCGCTGGACAGAAAAAGAGAGTCCAGGCAAAAATGGGGCATCCTGGCGAACCAAAAAAACAGAATGAAAGGTTCGGGCAAAAGTTAGGGATAAAATTGAAAAATGTACACCCGCGAAGTTGAAAACCTACACTGGGCGGCTTCGGCAAGAAAGGGTATCCCGGTGAACTGAAAACCCGCAAAGGGTGGTTCACGCAAAAGTTAGGGATTTGAAAAGCAAATGACTGCGGTCCGAATTCAATGAGCATCAATGCGGGAGAATATATTTGAGGAGTCAGTTATCGGATACAATCTCTTCAGAAGTGGGGATACCGGGAAAGCATTAGAGTCGGATGAGTCATAGGAGGATCATTTCTTGGTGTTCATCTGCATCCCGTTGCCGACATGTGTACAAAATTTAATTTGTCAAAATATTCATGCTTCTTGTGCATACTTGTATATTTGCTTTGCGTAGCTTCCTCTTTTCAGGAGTTACATCTCGTGTACACAAAACTCCGCCCATTCAGGGGCCCGATCAATAAAATATGTTATTCAGTACTTGATGCCGGTTCTTTACTGTTTTGTGCATGATAAAACGCCTAAGTTTAGTGAAGCTAGCATGAGTATAACATCGCTGGCCCTTGCCAACAATCATTGAAGCTTTGAATTAACTGAGTGTAACGTCACTAACCTGAATTGATTTGCTTGCATAGGCTTGTCGTGTCTTGTTTGTGTTGTTGCAGGTTTCGTAACCATACAAAGAAGGTGATCAAAAGATTGCGATAACGAAAGACTCAGTCTTCACGCAGGTCATGCATGTTCTTCCTGAAGAAGGATAGAATTCCCCAGCGAGCCGTAGCTTATCCAAAGGACGTGCTCCAGAAAAGTTATTCGTCCTCAGCAGAGTTTGGCGATTCTAAGATCATAAGGCTGTATTCAGACAGGTTCATCTTTCCCCGCAGGGTCATGCACTCTCCCCCAGCGGAGTCAGTGGATTTTCCCCAAGAGAATCATCCCATCCCCAGCGGAATTCTCTTTGCAAGTGTTTTCATTCCTTCCAGTGGAGCTCGAAGATCAAGACTCTCCAAAGCAGAGTTGATGGTGGGTCCTGTCATTTATTTTGTCAGAGATACTGGTAATATCAGTTCACGTTCCAGCAGAAAGTCCGATCATACTGTGCACATCTGCTATTTCCCAGCAAAGTTATATTCCCCAGCAGGGGGTTACCTCAACAGGGGGTTTGGTTTGAGTTCCTAATTTCCCAGCTGAGTCGACTTCACCCTTCCAGCATTTATTTTGCTGGAATAATTCTGTAGCATCTGGCTATCCCCGGCGGAGTCGGCATTATCTTTAGCATTTATTTTGCTGAAGCAGTTTCTGTACTCTAGCAGTTCAGGTGGAGAGAATTCTTGCTCAAATGAATTACCAAACGTTCAAGATCTCGGCATAAGACATCCAATGATAATGTCAGTTTCGGCAGTATTCCCCGCAGAGTTACCAGGATAAGTTTCTCTTTATTCCCAGGCAGAGTTAGTTGTCATCAGGGGTTCCATGAATCAGAATTTCAGAGGCCACCGCTGGTTATCAGAACAGGCGTTCGATAGTTTGGTTTCCAGACATCCCCAGTAGAGTCCGCCTCAAGGTCGCTGTCACGTCAGTGCTAAGAAGTTTGTGGGTGAGGATCATTGGAGAACTAAGTCCTGACGTGGACAATTTATTCCTGTATTGACGAGATTTCTTCAGAAGTGGGCATCCTAACGTGGACAGGTTTACTTCCTTGGATGGGTGAGATGTGTTAGTCCCAACGTGGGCAGATTCGGGTTCTCGAAATTTGTGGAATGGGAGGTCATGACGTTGACAAAAGTGATTACTCTTTGTGTTGGTGCCCTGACGTGGACAAATCAGACAAGGGTGTGAGTCCTTACGTGGACAAGTCTTATTTCCTCAGCAGGTCGAAGACGCCTGAGTCCTAACGTGGACAAATCAAAGAAATTATTATTCCTAACGGGGAGAAGTGAGTCCTAACGTGGACGATATAGTCCTTACGCGGACGTATGAGAAGAGGATTCCTTACGTGGAAATGACGGCATTCCTGACGTGGAAAGAGTGGAGTCCTTACGTGGACAGATTAAAATGGCATTCCTTACGTGGAAAAATGTAGTCCTGACGCGGACAAATCGGAAGGAATTGGTTGCCTTATGTGGAAAAGTTATGTTTCCTTGCGTGGAAAACGGATAGCATTCCTTACGTGGAAAGAGGCTTGTATTCCTGACGTGGAAAGAAAAGTTGATTCCTGACGTGGAAGAATGATGTACTCCTTACGTGGAAAGTTGAGTCCTGACGTGGACAGATTCAGAACCAAGGTTGATTTCCTTACGTGGAAAGATTGGAGTTCTGACGCGGGCATGTCAAATGGTATTGGAGTCCTTACGTGGACAGAATGGTATAGTTCTCCTTATGCGGAAAGAAGATTGCTTCCTGACGTGGAAAGATGAAAGGGTTAGTCCCGACGCGGACAGATACAGAAGAAATGATTCCTAACGTGGACAGGTGTTACTCCTAGCGTGAAAGAGTTTTATTCCTAGCGTGGACGATTCAGTTTATAGAAACGCAGACGAATTATCCCCAGCGGAGTTGCCGAGATTTTTTCTGGGTTAACAGCAAGTGGAGTCCTAATGTGGACAGGTTTTAGTTGAGATTTCTTCATATTGATGACAGACAGAGTCCTAACGTGGACAAGCAAGCAATCTGTTATGACAGAATCCTCTTCAGAACGATGAAGACAGTCCCCAGCACAGTCGCACGAGATCAGTGGGTTGCTGTAACAGTCAAATTCAGCTGATGAATGTCATTCCTCAAGCAGGAGCGCAATTTAGTCTTGCGGTTGGCAAATTTCTGGTTTCACTAGTATTCAACCGTCTCGCACCACGAATGTCTGAAGGCTCCGGGCTCTTCATCCAATCGGGTCCAAGTCGCTTGAATAGGGGCAGCTGTTGCACCCTAAAATTTGCTCAACCTTATTCCTTGGGTTTATGTTTCAATATCATTAGCATTTGCATATAGAGTCATGTACATAGACTAACCATCTGCATAGCATAAGCATAGCAAGTCATTCAACAAGGGACCAATCATTATTCTCATCTCTAGAAGCCTATCAAGAGGTTATTATCCCAATTCAATCTCATTCAAGTCATCAGGAAAGAATTTGAAAGCAAAGAGTTCAGCAGATCAAGCCTTGAGTCCATCTCCTAGCTGAGGGTATCTGAGGGTCAACAAGAGGGTTGTGAGCTGTGAGTTGAAGGCATAGAGAGTATCTAGACATCTTGGAGGACTTAGAAAGTCATTTGGAGAAGAAAACAAGTTGTTGATGTGATCATAAGAGTTACAGTTGAAGACAGTCAACTAGGGTTTCATCTGGGTCAACCCTGGGTCAACCCTAGGTCAAAGGATTGTTGGAGAGGCATTAAGGGCTATTGAAGAGATGTGGGGTTCATCATTTGACATATAAAGAAGGATATGGAGATATGCCAAGAAGAATTCAAGAGAAATCAAGGAGAAGAGGAGTTTCTAAATTAGGGTTTCTGTGTAAAATCCCCTAGTTTAGGTCAAATTTCCAAGCAAGATAAGTCAAAATGCTAGCTTCAAATGATTTCTTGGCCAACATGAAACTTGTAGAGGATATCAAGACCTTTAATTTGAGTGGTGGAAGACATCAAGGAGATTTATAGAACTCAAGTTATGGTCCTTGCAAGTTACAGGTCATCTGAGGTATCTGAAATTTTGTCTGTGAAAGTGACTTGACTTCCAAGCAATTTTTACCCCTCAAGGAGATCTCAAATGAATTCTTGGTCAACATAAGAATTGTTCCTCATTGTCTTAGCTTTCTAGAATGGTATAGCATGCCCTCATATGATGTGTGGAACTCAACTTATGGCCTTGGCAAGCAAAGGGTATTTTGGGCATTTGTGAATTACAGGTCATTTTAACCTATACCCAAAACTCATACAAGGAGGCCTCAAATGGAAAAACTTACAACATCAAACTTGCTCCAAATGTGATTTTAAGTCTAGAAAGAAGGTCACAAATTGTTGGAAAAGCTCATAACATGAAGTTGCATGATTGGTCCAAATTTGAACTAAAATGGCTTATAATTTGAATAAAGTCAAAATGAAAAATGGTTTGAGAGATTTATAAGTCCAAATGGAGACTTCCAATATATGATTTTGAATGGAAAAGACATTCTAAGAACAATGGTTCAAACACTTTTTTGAGTTTAGTGGAAAAAATCAAAGTTATTCATGGTTACTTGTAATTGAAGAAACATAACCAAAATGGATCAAAGTTGGAAGGCAAGGGAAGTTGCAAGATGGATCTAGAAGGTTCATGTGAGCCCTATATATTCATGAAATGAAGATTGATCAAGGGTTGGATTCATTTTTCACAAAAATCTCACAAATTCTCTCCATTCTTTCTCATTGCATTTTCACCTCAATTTCTCAAATTCTTCACCAATCACCATCAAAATCAATTTCATCATACTGATTCATCATCATAGATAAGAATTCAACCAAGAACAAGGTGTGATCAATCCATTTTCGTGCACTTTCTTCAAGAACACACAAGCTGCAAATTCAGTTGGAACTCAAGATCCAGTGCAAGACTCCTCAAAGTGTTGCATACAGAATCAAGTAGTGCAATTGTAGATCAAGATCCAAGCCTCAAAAGCCTCAGATCCACAAGTATCATCATCATCCACAAGATTTCACACCAGGTGCATTTTCTCTGCCACAGCTTGATTTAGTTAGTTTAGCATGGTTTTGTTAGTTTAGATATGATGTAGGATGTTAGTAGAGCAATTAGGTTGAGTTTGGAGTGGTTTGGTGATGATTGTTAGCAGGTTGTAAAAACTGTTAGGACTTAGAACTTGCAGCATAGTGCATTATAATCTTAGGTTGTTAGCGCAGGATGATCACCATTATGCATAGAGTAGATTAGTATAGGTTTGGTTGAGAATTGTTGTGATGCATCTCAGTGTATTTTCATGGAGTCAGATTTTGTCTCGATCGGGTTTATTGATTGGCTGAGTTTCAAAGCAAACAAAGACCATAGACGTATAGAGGGAGAGATTTAGAGTGAGTTTCATGTTTATATCGTGGCGTTTCATGGCCTGGAGAGAGAGAACCGAGAGCTTGAACTTGGACGTTCATGGCATGCGCGTGAGGGTTTCAGAAACCCTAGATGAATCAAGGTAGGAGACGAAATCCTGGCCGTCCCTTTCATGCAAGACCTTTGACTCAGAGGCCCATCGTGTGGCTCTAGTTTAATTCAGAATTTGGAGGGAAGAGTGGTGCCCTAAACGCACCGTTTCATTAATTGAAACGGGCGGGCCTAAGTGAGTGATATCCCCACCCCCCAATTTTAAGCCCAATCAGTTTTGAACGTGATAACTCCTGCTGAATGCACCCCTGCTTGTTTTTTTTTAGTTTTATTAATTCTGACTTGTTTTGGGCTTAAGCCAAATTTGCTACGCGCACCCCACCACTGCTTGGCCCATCCTGAAATGAACTGAGCGTGTTTTCTATTAGTACCCCCCCTTTCATTTTAATTGATTTAATTGTTTTTAATTCACTTTAATTTTTACCAACTTTAAAAATTCATAATAAATAGATAAAAAATCATTTTTAATCCATTCTTTTTACATCATTTTCATTAGAATGTGTAGAAAATTGTCATTAAATAAAATTGCATTTTTATTTTTATTTGATATTTTTTCCATATTTTCTAAATAAATGTCATTTTAAATAGTTTCATTTCATGCATGGTTTTATTAATTTTTGTTCTATTAAATGCTTTCATATTTTTCATCCATTCTTTTTAGGTTGCTTAGATGAGATATTGAACTTGTAGAAACAATTTAGTTCCCATTTTTAGAAATTAATTTTAGGTGTTTAGTTTAGGTATGAACAACATGAAAAAATTAGGGTTTTTTAGGTGATGACTTAGGAAGTTTGATTCTTTCCCTTAGGACTTAGGGTTTGACTAGATTAGTTATGGGACTATAGGGGCTATGGGAAGTTATTAGATCCCCTTAGAAAAGTCAGGATTCCCCTACTGCTATTAATACTCTGTGTATGTCTGATTGACTGGTGTGGTGTGCCCTCTGGGGATTATTGCTTGCTTGCTTGGGTATTGGGATTGTCTGGGGACTTGGGGAGAGCTGAAGACTCGAGGAGATGAAGACCATTGGAGATCCAGAAATTGAAGATCAACTGCCAGAGTTGAGGAGGTTCTTGCTAGCAGCTGCTGAGGAGACTAGTGTTTAGGAGCTAGGCAGAGCTCTAGATTAGAAAGCTTGTTTCTCAAACATGGAATGCCTTGTCTGCATCCATTCTTTCTCTATGATTCAAAGTCTCTTTCAAATATCCACCTCCTTCCTTTGGAAGGATCAGTGAATATATTTGAAAGATAGAACTTTTGAGAGGAAACTTTCTGTTTGATGTTAACAGTTGATGAACCACCATTGGTAGGTAATTAACTGTCTAACATTCATTCACTTCACTCTTGTGACTGATTCCTCATCCTGGAGGTTTGAACTTGAAGAAAAGCCATTGCAGATGGAAGACTGATGATCAAAGCCCTTGCCTGAAGGCCATGAAGATGGAGATTGATGCTTGTTGAAGCCTGTAGCTGATTGGAGATTACTTGAAGCTAGATGTTGATTCAGAGCTGCTGATGCTGTTTCTTTTGCTGTTGTATTTCATTGCTGATGTATTGATTGGTTTTCTGGACTGTATTGTTTGCTGTTTACCCTGCTGGGTTGAAAGTGAAGCCTGTTCACTTTTGCCTATTGTTTTCTAGGTTCGAGGTTGAGTGGGACTCCCTTGCCTCGCTTGTACTGTTGCATCCATGCATTTTACTGTTTTACTGTATATATTTGATATTGTTTCTGTTTCTGCCTATCCCGTAGGATCTCTGTTTCTCTCTGTGCAAGAGAGGAGCATTATAGACACTAGGTCTTAACCCATGCATGATAACATTAGGTTAGTGTGTTTCCCTTCGCAACCGTAGGTTAGAGTTCTGTATCTTCTCTCTCAAAACAAACAGAAAAACACCATAAAGATTTCAAACACAATAAAAGACACTTCTTTCGTAAAAGAATGTGAACTCATCAAGACGTCATTTTTGTCCGCCGGGACTGCTAATCAGAAAAACCTTTTTCAGAAGGAATAAAATCAATCAAGACAAGCTTGTGTCGTACGTGGCCCGAACTACGTTTGCTCTGATCTTCCATGTTGTGTGGAAGTACGTAGGCATAGGATGCGATATCCTAGCGAGCAACCTTCCCCTCCTTTCCCGTAGGTAGGCGAACTACGTTGACTCTGATTTCTCGTTCCAGACGGGAATACGTAGGCATAAAGTGCGATACTTTGCCGAGTCATTTTTATTCTTATTTTCTTTTCTTTTAACCCCAGACCTGTAGCGTAGATAGAATAACAATCCATACCCGAAAACAAGCGTGGATCCCGTCGAGTACGACGGACGTGAGGGGTGCTAATACCTTCCCCTTGCGTAACCGACTCCCGAACCCAGGTTTTGGTTGCGATGACCATACCTTTCCCGTGTTGTGCGAGGTTTACTCTGAGCGTTTCCTTTCCCTCCCGTGGGATAAATAACGCACGGTGGCGACTCTTCTGTTCAGCCGGCGCCGATTTTCGCAGTAGCGACAGATTCTACCGATTAAACCAACTTCTGCCCTAAAATGGAAAATAAGCAAAAACTCTCCAACAATCCAAAACAATCCAACAAACACATACATAATCATACACATTGAGAAAATAATAAGATTTCACACCCTTAACCGATTAAATCGAATCCTAGATGCTTGATCTTGATGATTCTCCAAGTTTTTTCCTCTTTTCTCCTCTTCTCTCTTTCTTTCTCTTCCTTTTCTTTTCTTTCTTTCTATCTCTTTTCTCTCCTCTTTCCACTTATATTCCTTCTATTCTATTTCTCTCAAAATATCTACTAAATCCATTTTCTCACAAAATATCCAACTTAACATTAAATACTAAATGTCTAAAATACCCTCCAATCTATTTTCCCCGAAACTCTCAAAATCGGTAAAATAGCATAATATGCAACATAACATATTAACACATAAATTACACAATTAAAATAATAATCACCTAATTAAATAAAAAAGACTCAACAAAATGGGAAATTAGAATCGAGGCATTACATGAAGCTCTTGCAAAAATCACACTGCACAACATACTCAGTTTCTACAAAAGGAACATCCTTGCCCAATTTGGCGTACCCCAAGCAATCGTCACCAACAACGGGACACAATTCACTGATAAGAACTTCGAGGACTTTGTAATCAAGCTAAGCACAAAACAACACTTCACATCTGTCGAGCACCCGCAAACGAACATATAGGTCGAAGTCGCGAACAGAGTGATCCTGCATGGCCTAAAACGAAGACTGAGCGATGCCAAAAAGAGGTGGGTCGAGGAGTTAGACATCATGATCTGGGCCTATAGGACGACCCCACACTCGACAACTAGGGACACCTCATTCTGACTGACCTACAGAATCGTGGTAGTAATTTTGATGGAAATAAGGGAACCTTCCAGGAGGACCGAATCTCCCCTCGACAAGGAGATGAACGATGAGGCCCTAAGGGAGGAGCTCGACCTGGTCGAAGAAATCTGGTCAGGGGAATCCCTCCGCGAAGCCTCACTCAAGTAAAAAATAAATTTACGACATGACAAAAAAGTCATCAAACGTGAATTCTAGGTAGGCAGCCTAGTTCTACGAAGGAACCAGAAAGACTCACGCGAGGGCAAACTCGTTGCAAACTAGGAAGGCCCATATCGTGTCCATGCAAGAACAGGAAATGAGGCCTACTACCTTGAGAACCTACATGGGGAGGAACTTACTCGACCATGGAACACTGAAATGCTTAAACAATATTACAATTAAACACTATTCGCGACGAACTCGCGTCGCGACCACAGAGGCGTGCTAGGGTACAAGCGCGACTCTTAAACTTGAGACAAAAAGGCGAGAGCCCACTCTTGTGTGTGCAAGAAAACTCTTGATTCGACAGGGACACCTCAATCAAGCTCCACCACTGCGGTACCAATTAGGTAGGACACCCAACTCGTGATGGGAAGTTCAAGTCACGAAGCAAAGACCTCGATCAAACTCATAACTTTATCGACGGTCAGAACTCAGCTCCGACCACTCAGCCAGTTCTCTGCACGGCTGAGGACCAACTAAGTCGAGAAAAGGCCCCAATTACTTAGTAAAAATAGGCAACTACAATATTGTGTATTCACCAGGAAAGTATATATTCGACATACAACAACACACACAAAATATGAACATACTAAATAATAAAACACCATACATTGTGACGGCAAAGCACATTGTTTAAACGTTACAAGCCAAGGCGCGTAGGCCAGGTGAAATCAAAACCCATGGCACGCAGGACGGGCAAAGTCTGGTTATAAATTACGACACGCAGGCCAATTAAAACAATAATCAAAATACGCGCGCAGGCCAAACACGAAAACTAAACCTATGCCTCTTCCTCTGGCTGGGTCTCCCCACTGACTTGCCGTCATCTTCGCCTTCAGCGGCCGAAGCAACCACCTGATGGAATGAGCCAATCCCCTCGAGGACAAGCTGAGCCTCAGGATTCACAATTTGGAGCTGCTCCAAAGCACTGCTAAACCCCACCTCGAGAGCTCCCACAATCCTGCTCGAGTTCTCGAATCTGGGAAAACAGGGCACTATGGCTTGTGAGGGCTCTCTCCTCATTCGTTTCATCCTCAGCAGGCTTGGCAACAGTCTCCAGTTCAGCAACCTTGGTTCAGAGTCGGTCCTTTTCCCCCTCGGCATCCTTCAGTGTTTTCTGCATCGCATTCACCTCTTTGAGGAGGCGCACCTGGGCCTCGAACCTCATCTGGCATTCAAGAAAGTCGTTCTTAGCCTTATTATTCTCCACTTTTAGCTCGGACATCGGGCTGGTTTCGTCATTAAGGACCAAGGCCATTTCGGAGATCCTCATCATAACGGCCATGTCCTCTGACAAAGCCTTCCTCCTGGCCGCCCTGTCGACCCCCATGATGGCCTTAGGCTCTGCCTCATCCACGATCGGGGAGTTGTCCCCACAGAAGAAATCACGATGAAGGTAGCAAGGAGGCGACACAAAATTTTTGCTAGGCTCGCCCTCAAGAAGGTCGACAGGACCAGAGTCGTTGGTGCTTTGTGTTTTGGATGGAGTTTCCTATGAAGGGGAGACTGGCTATATTGTGGGGAGGAGGAACCACCAGGTTGCTAATTGGGCTTCATCATCTGCTGTACCTGAGAGACTCTACCCTTGGTAGCCTTTTTCGCACCCTTTTTCGCTGCAAGTTTCATTACACGCTCCTGGATGCTCGACATCTGGCCTACAATAGAGAAAAAGAAAAACAAGTCAATATAGAGAAGAAACACAACGGGAACGCGAGCAAAGGAAACATCCACTACCTAAGAACCTTAAAGCTTCCTCATCGGAGCCGCATTCAAGGAGGGCCTTTGTGTTGATCAATCTAGGTTCATAGTGAACCTCCCCGTGCTCGTTAAGAATATAACTCCCGTCCTTGTTGACAAATTTAGTAGGAGTGAAACCAGATACAAACTCGACTATATTCTTGTAAGATAACCGATCTTCGGTGTTCAGAGATTCGACCTTGACGATGTAGCTGTCTGTACCTCTGTTGAAGTGGCCCTCCTCCCACTCAAGAGGGAACTTTGACTCTAAAGACTCCACTTGCTGTCCGTCCTCCTCCTTGACCACAAGGTCGTATACGGAGTCGACGACCACGTGCAATACAGGCTTTACAACGAAGAACCTGTTCTTAAAGGTACAGATATAATCCTGGTATGCTCGAAACAACTTCCTCAGATGCTTTAGGGATACCCAACTATGCCGACCTTGGAAGGATTACTGTTGTAGCTGAAAAGTATGGTAGAACAAGGGGAGCGTGGTTCCAATGCAGAGATATTGACGCACGAGCTCGAACGCTCATACGAACCCAATCGCATTAGGGTGGAGCTACGAAGGCGCCAGATGCAGCCACTTGAACACCCCGTTTTGGAAGTCACTAAAGGGCAAACGAAGCCTCGCGTCTCGAAATGCAAACTCATACATCGGGAACCTTATCCTCTTGAACCTCGAGCAAATATGATGTTTCTCTTTGGGCTTGTAAACCATCCAACTCGGGGAAGCACCCTCGGCGCAATCCTCGATGATGGCAAAGGCGATTGATCATTGATGGCGAAGCATGACACGGTGCTAAGGGGTTCCTGCCCAACCCAATCTTTTGGCGTGCGGGCTCGCTCGACCCCGACTTTCTCGACAGAGGTGTCGAACTCGACTTCCTCATCGATTATAATGACACCCTCGATCCTTGCAACCATTTTACCTGAAAGGCAGAAGGAAATGGTAAATTCGACATCTAAGGTAAAATCCACCCTTCCACTGTAAATCAAGTGAAAGGGCGAAGAGAGAAGTGAGGAGCCGTTTAACAAATTTCCCCGACCATAACACCGATTGAGGAAAGGCTCGTCCACAAGGAGACTGTCATCGACGCAAGACAACAAGCCTCCCTCCTCAACAGAAAGACTCCTTAGCGCGTAAGATCTCTCCAGTTGACCACAAGAAGCCTCCTCGACAAGAGACTTCCTCATGATGTTCACGCGTTCATGGGGAGTAGAGCTCCCCGAGCCTTCATCGGAAACTTCATGCAGTTTCTCAGAAACTTCATGAACTTCTCAGCGTCTTCATCGGAAACTCCATAGTTTCGCCAAAAACTTCATGTGTTCACCGAAAACAGCATGTAAATCATCGGAAACTTCATGACTTCCCCGAGAACTTCGTGAACTCCCTGGGTAAATTGTCAGAAAATGCATAAACCATCGAAAAATTCATAGAATCTAGAAAAAGGGGCATATACTTACTTGAAGGAAGCAGATTCTGGACAGTGGGAGAAGTCTGACGGCGGCTGCGATGACGGACGTGCTTTGAGGAGAAGAGAGAGCATTGAAAGACTTGGGGGAAAATCCTGAGTAGAATGGAGGGGAGTGTGCAAATGAAGCGGAATTCTTCCTTATTTATTACCCTAGCACAGGAAGCGAGACATCACTAGGCACTAAAGTACCCTTACTCTTAGCCACCATAGGCATTTATTACTCTTGACATGTGGCGCTGGAAGACACCACGCATGTCATTTCAAATCCCTTTCCTGCTCGAGGCTAGACGTGCCCATCCCCTTCCGTTTCCATCACATTGTCGACCATATTGCCCGACATTGCACTACAAGAAACACTTCCCCAGGGGAAGCAGGGAAAGATCTAGGACTACATCAAACGGACAGGTCCCCCCGCGAGCTCCTGTCTTGTCGACCAGCTCCTACTCTTGCCCACACACTTCATCCCTCGAGCTCAGTGTTTCAAACACACATGACACTCTTCCGGGTAGGTCCTCGACGCTAGAATTGACTCTTAAGTCATTATTCCTCTGCTTCAAAGCAACGACTTAGGGGGCTCCTGTTATGGACTGAGCTAGAGGTTGTCCCACTGTTGGGCACGAACCAATCCATTTATCCGTCAGGGAGGGCCCAGTTTATCACATCACACGGGGAGCGCTCACGTGTCTCCCCTATGGACTCCACGTACCCCCCACACGAGGACACGTCATCAGGCAACTACCCACCCTCCAAAGATCATGGGGCAACTGACCTAGGGCAAATACCACATGCTGGTCCTCCCTATGCCACGTAAGCCCTAGTAGTTATTTGTATTGGGCCTAGTGATCCAACCCAATGCAAAGTAACCGTTGGTCCCACACTGGGGGCACAATATAAATACCCTCTTTCACTAGTGGGTCAGGTATTATATTCACAATCTAGCAGGTACACCTCCTCCTCTTCTCCACCTCTGGCGAATTAAGGAGCTCACGACATGTTGCTGGCCGCTGATCCTTTTTTGATCCGGTAAGATCAGTACACTTTTTTGGTTAAGCCTTATATTTTGCTATCAAACTCTTCAGAACACTTAAGTTAGGTGTTTATCGTGCAATTCCTCTTTGTTATATTTAGCGATCGCGTTGTCCATATAGAACATATAGAACTCCAATGTTTTTGCTATTTTTTCCTTGAAGTCTTTATTCATCATCCTCTAATTATTGCCCCTATGTTCTTCCAGCCAAAAGGTATTATGTTGTATTGGTAATTGACTTGTTCAGTCACAAAGGTCGTTTTCTCTCTACCTGGATCATACATGGGTATCTGGTTATAATAATATGCATCCATAAATGACAAAAGCTTTTACCTGACCAAATTATCGACTAACTTATCTATGTTTGAGAGAGAATTCAAAATTTTAAGACAAGCCCGATTGAAGACAGTGTAATTAACACACACTCTCTATTTAACGAATTCCTTATTGACTAAAATGAAAGCCATTAAATATATCTCACTTCAGAGATAAATTTACATCCAACAAGCCCTGAATCGTCTTCATAGTTACTCCGACCTTCCCAAGGGATCGTCGCCTTCTCTACTGGGACATGTGTCGGACACTAGGATCAATGTTCAATTGATGGCACATAATACTTGGATCTATTCTAGGCATCTCGACATCGACCCTTAGGCATTCAACAAGTCTGTTCTTCACATTGGTTGGTAGATCAACACCTATTTTCATAATTCTGCATCAAGTTATCAACGAGCTGGATGAATTTAAATTAAACATCATGGATCGGCCTCAAGGACTTCATTTTGATCCTGGTAGATGATCCAAACTCGTTGTCTTGCATGGTTTCATCTTCCTGTACATTAAGATTGACTACACTTATCTCTTTATGAACCTTCTTCCTTCTCTTTGTAAAAGTAACAATGGTTGCTAAGAGTTATTTAGTATTTCCTCATGTGTAAGACCTGTTCCACATATGTCAATTGCAATAATGATTAATTTTCCAAAATCGTTGTGATATTTCACCTTCAATTGGACTGTGGAATTCACTACATCTTGCATGGAAAGAACGACCTTCCAAGAATGCCATTGAAGACGCTTTCACAAGGAACTACAAAGAAGCACACACTTATGAACCTTTTATTCTTCCACTCTCTAAAGGAAACTGATATATCTACAACTCCACATAATTGAGTTGGGGAGTTATTGAACGCTAAATGACTATTGCCTTCACATAGTTTCAAATCTAGCTTGCGTAACCCTAACTTCAGATGTCATCAATGAGGATCTGTAACAATGAGGGATTCACCGTGGTAATGGTTACAACTAACAAAAGCATTGTGTTAGGAATTTCTTGTACTTTATTATGGTCTTGAAACCTTAACATTGGTATATCTCCTTTTAGTTTTTCGATTTGTGTTATTGATTTTAGGGAGCTTTGCGGTGGATGCCCTTTCTTATTAGGTAGCTCTCTTTCGACCTCATCAACAATGAAGATCAGGGGCAATTCTGGACTGAAGTTTCTAAGGTGTTATTGGAAACAAAATCAAAATTCCTTTTTTTCGTCTTAATGTAACTATTACACAACAAACAAGGTTTTAAATAAGAAGATATCTTATTTTGGAAATTTGTAGGAATCAGAAATCAATTATAACATATGGTGCCACAATTCCATTTGAGAACCAAAATTGTTGATAAATTAGTGAGATGAACTCTCGATATAGCGGTGCATATCTTCAATGCAACTACGCAGGGATGGACATATAAGTTTAACGTTCCAACATCCATTTCAATTAATTAATCCAAAAAGGGATAAAATGAATTATGATGAATCACATCTTAAACTTTCTACGTGGTGACCTTTTATATGGTGGACGGTTAAGAACGTCTCTTGTTTCTCAACGAGAAATCGTCAAATTGTATCTAATAATATGTAGCAAGTCATGGCATGGATTCAGTGCGAGCTCTAAAACAAGACAAGACTAGACAGAAACATTGAGGAAATACTAGATAATCCAAACTAAAATTTAATAATCCTAAATGAGTACAACATACAAATAAAACGAAACATAAGAAAAATAAAACATGCTAAAAGAAACATAGCATGTGAATGTGAATATATACAAAGTTAGATTGGTAGCTAGAGGTATTCATGGGTATGAGTCAACCTGCAAACTCATTCATCTAATTCAACTTAACCCTTATTTTTATCCAACTCAATCATATACATGTCCAACCCAAATCAACTCATTCAAATTCATTGGTATTTGGTTCGAGTAACGGGTTTGAAATTTTAAATCCACGAACCCGTCAACCAAACACATTGATATGTCACACTATTTTTATTTTATTTTATTTATAAATTATCTAGCATTATTCTTATAATCCATATATATTTTTAATATAATCCTAGTTTTTATTAATTGTAAAATTCTAAGTCTAAATCAAATTTGAGAGATCAATTTTATTTATTCAAAGAGAGATATATCTTACTTTTTAAATTACATTTTTCACTATTTGTAGATTTTTCTAATTTGATATGAATTGTTAAAGAGTTTTTAGATATTGATCAATAAGTTTTATTCAAATCAAATGATAAAAATTTATGATTTTTTTAAATATTTTTGTAAAATAAATGTGTTAATTAAATTAATATTTTATTTAGAATTTAAAAATTACATTTAGTAAATGACTCACGAATCCAACTCAATACAACTCATTTATGAGTGTCTTGATTTGATTTGGATTTAATATTAAAATTACGAGTTAAACACTCAACATAACCTAAAAAATATTGATTAAATCAGATATTAGATTTAATCAAATTAAACTCAACTCAATCCACAAATATTCTTATTAATAGCTAAAAGTTTTGTCCAAATTTATCAGGTAGACTATCCAGACTTTTTATTCCATTGCTAAATTTAATTTGAGTTTTATCACCTTTAATATGAATCACAAATTTCTTGTAACATTATCCTTTTTATCTCTGAGAACTCAATTATGTCTCTCATGCTGTGAATATATTTCTAGTCCTCATTGAAGTACAACAAACAATTACAACATATTTAAAATAATTTATATTAAAAATTAATTATAAAAAAAGTAATTTGCATTTTTCTGAAAAGGGGGCAAAGTGAGGAACGGTGCAAGAAAACAAGTTGAAGCATTTTTCTAAAGATGCGAAACTTATCACAATTTCAATAAAATTTCAAATGCACTATTGTTTAATTAAAAGAACAATAAAATTATTAATTATAAAATTATATTAAATTTATTACACAATTTTTAAAAATTTTATTATATTTATCTCTTAACTTGTGCTATTGAAACACAAGTTAACATTATCTTTTCTTAAATAGGTGAAAAAGATTAAAGTGTTTATAAAAAGACAATTTAATATATAAATTAAAATTACACGTATTCATATATATGACAATATGATATTATTAAAAGATTAATAAATAAAATAAATCTATTAAATTTATTGACCATTTTTTAAAATATGTAAAAAAGATTGCAGGTGTTTATAATAAGAAAATATTTTAAAATTGTTTTCTCTATTCTAGAATAATTTTTTAATTTGTAAAAAAACTAAAATAAATAAAATAGTTTTTTATTTTCAATTGTATTATTAATTTGCATTATATAAATTTTATTTAATATATTTAGTTATATATTAAATATTCATGCGAAAGATGGATCAATTAATCAATTTATTACCCACTATTCAATTGGGTTTTAGCTTATGCAAATTCAGTAATTTTTATTGTTTTAGTGTAATATGATTAATAAATTATTAAAATTAAATTAGGATTTTCTTTTAATAAATTAAATTATGAATTTATTTTAATTTTTTTATTAAAATTAAAATTATAAATAATTATTATCTATATTCATAATAGTACTAAATTAAAAATAATTAGTATTTTTAATGTTAATTATTTTTAATTTACTATTAGGAATATATAAATTGAAATTACACATAATTATATACCTATGTAAATTGTATTTTTTTAATGATAAAATGGTAATATTTATACTAAAAATTGGTATAGATATTTGTTTTAATAAAAAACATGTGACCATTATGATGTATGAAAAACACAATTTTTTCATGATTATAATAATATTTACACAAAAAATATAGAATGTTAATTATCTAATTCAATTTTATAATTAGGCTTAATGCATTCTTTGGTCCTTTAACTTAATTTATGTTTTTAATTTAGTCATTTATGTAATAAACGTTAGTGTCAGTTCCTTTAATTATGATTTCGTTAGCCAATGTGATCCTTTCTGTTAAAATGTGTGTATTTCCGTTAGTTGTTGCTAGGGTGGCATTCCAACTGCCTTTCTTAAGGTGACACGGATTTATGGTTTAACATTTTGATTTAAAAAATTATGAATTTTTAACGTTTCATTTTATCCCTTTTTACTTCAGTTTGACTTCACTTCATCTTCAGTTGAGCTCTCTTTGCTGGAAACCCTAACGAAGCAACCATTAGCATCCATCTTCATCTTCGTTCGTGTGACTATCTTCACTCTTCATTTTCGTTCGTCAAGGTATGGTAATCATACATTTATAATACGTCATTCATCTTTAGTTTGGAATCTCTCATCTTTGCTCTTCTTTATTTTAGGGTTTGTGGGTTATTTGATTTTGAGTGAAAGAGAAACAAGGTCCATCATCTATTTTGAGGTACGAATGATGCAAACTTTATATCCTTCCCCTTCATTTATTTTAGTTCTCACTTAGGGGTTTTCATCTGCGTTAGATTTGAATTTCATGTAGTTGTTGAATCATACATTTATAATACGTCGTTCATCTTCAGTTTGGAATCTCTCATTTTTGTTCTTCTTCATTTTAGGGTTTGTGTATTATTTGAATATGAGTGAAAGAGGAACAAAGTCCATCATCTGTTTTGAGGTACGAATGATGCAAACTTTATATTCTCCCCCTTCATTTATTTTAGTTCTCATTTAGGGTTTTATCTAGTTGTTGTATCTAGGTCATGGAGAGTCATTTTAAATGCGTTGTTCATCATCGGGGTGAATTTGCTGAGTTAACGAAACTAGGCTATAATGGGTTACAGGAAACGTGGGATGTTGAGCCTGATTTTTGGATTTACTTCGAAGTGTTAGATGGGTTAAAGGATTTAGGTTATCTAACTATAGAGAGTCATTGGTATTATGATCAAATGGAGTGTAATAGCATTGTGGAGTTGAAAGATGACAATGGGACTAGGAGGATGCATACAATTGCTGTGTTGACTGGGGAAGTTCATTTATATGTTATACATCTTATCCTACAACCTGAGGTAATTGAGGAACCCATAATATCACTTGAGTATAGTGTTGAAGTAGGTGCCACTGGAACTGAGTTAGGTGAGAACATTGATGAGGGGACCACTTGTGTTGAGAATGTAGGAGACATAATTGAAAAGTTGGAAACTGACTTTGAGAGTGTTATGGATTAGGTACATGATGTGGAACTTGATGTGGAAGGAGGAGAAATAAATGACAAGGGGACCACATATGTTGTACATGATGTGGAAGTTGGAGACAAAGGGACCACAAATGTCTTACATGATGTGGAAGTTGGAGACAAGGGGACCACAAATGTTTTAAATTATGTGGAAGTTGGAGACAAGGGAACCACTGAAAGTGAACATGGTGAAGGGGCCACTGGAATTAAGCATGATGAGGGGACCACTGTAGTTGAACAAGGTGGGGGAGATGAGGGACTGAACTATAACAATGATGGAGAAGAAGGACTGAACTGTACCAATGATGGAGAAGAGGGACTGAACTGTAACAATGATGGAGAATATGAAGTAGAAGAGAATAAGAACTGTAACATAGAGGGAATAAAGGTAGAAGATGGTGGCAGTGATGATAGTGCATTGGAGATCAATTTTGAAGATTCTGATGATGATGTGGTTTTGAATGAGGAGATACCAGAAACTGAACATTAAGTGTCTGAAGATGAGGTGGTTGAGGGAAAAAGGAAGGGTAAATGGAAGGGGAAAGGAAATGGTAAAGGAAAAGGGAAAGGAAATGGGAAAGGAAAGGGGAAAGGAAAAGTTAGAAGACCATGTAAGAAGGTTAATGTGTGTGAAGCATCTGGTGAAAGAAGTTTTTTGGATGAAAGTGATGCAGAGGAAGAACAACCAACTTTAAATTTGAAGGGTTTGAGTGACATAGAGGAGGAGAATAGTGAGGATGGCTTGGAAGAGTATTTTAGTAAGGATGAATTTGTTGGAAAGGTAGATTGGCAAACATTCAAACTGCCTAAAAATATGGATGAATATAAGTGGGAATTGTGGACATACTTTGCTTTTAAACAAGATTTCAAGGATGGTATTAGGACATATGCCATACATAATAGTAGGAACATGAAGTTCAAGAAAAATGACAAGAAAAGGATGAGAGTGATATGTAAAAAAGGTTGTCCATGAGAGGCATATTGTGCAAAAATTCAGGATGAAGATATTTGGCAGCTCAGGAAGATTGTTGATAAACACACATGTATTAGAGATTACAAGGTAAATTTTCTCATATCCAAGTGGCTCAACACTAAGATACAGAACAATGTGAGGGAGAATCCTACTTTAAAGCTAAGTGATATCATAGAGAAGACCCAACATAAATGGAATGTGGGGATCAATAAAACTCTTGCATACAGAGCAAAGACCGTGGCAATTGATATTATAGATGGGTCTTTTAGGGAGTAGTACAAAAGAATACATGACTATGCACATGAGCTACTTAGGTCAAATCCTGGTTCAACAATTAAAGTTACAAGTCAACCATACCAAGGTGGAGAAGACATCATTGAGAATCCTGAATCTCAGTTGAGCCCTCATTTTCAAAGGATCTACATATGTTTTAAGGCATGCAAGGACATTCAAGTGCAGGCATATAATAGGATTGTATGCATGCTTCTTGAAAGGTTACTATGGTGGTCAGATTCTTGCTGCAATTGGAAGGGATCCAAATGACCAGATGATGCCAATTCATTTGTTGTTGTAGAAGGAGAAACCAAAGATTCATGGAGTTGGTTCCTTGATTTGTTAATATATGATCTTGGAGGTACAAGGCTGTGCAAAACTTACACATTCATAAGTGACCAATAAAAGATACTTATTTAATTAATTTATTTAATTTTTTGTTCGTTTCTATAATTGATTAGCTCCATTTGATGCCTAATGCATACTTATATACAGGGACTGTTACCAACTCTAGATGAACTGCTGCCACAAGTGGACCAAAGATTTTGTGTCAGGTATATACCTTAATAACTACTGCACACTGATATACCTTAATAACTACTGCATACTGATATACTTTAACAACTACTGCATACTGATATACCTTAATAACTGTTGCATATTACATACCTTAACAACTCCTGCATACTTAATGATTGGTCTGTAAATGAAGGCATCTATACAACAATTTTAGGAAGAAATTCCCAGGAATTAAACTCAAGAAGTTAATGTGGAAAGCTGCTACAACCAGTTACACAAATACTTTTGAAAAAGAAATGTTAGAAATGAACGCTATTAATGTAGAAGCATTCAAGCATTTAATAAAGTTACCGGCTAGGTTTTGGACCAAGACTTTCTTCAAAACCAATCCTTTGTGTGATACCCTAGTGAACAACATATCAGAGGCTTTCAACTCGGTGTTTGTGACAGCTAGGTCCAAGCCAATCATAACAATGATTGAAGAAATTAGAGTATATCTTATGTAAAGATGGGAGTCAAACAGACAAAAAATTGCCAAGTTTGAAGGTGATATTATACCCAATATCAAGAAAAAGATTGCAAAAGAATCTGAAAAAACAAACAGCTGGATTGTGAGGTATTTGTTCATTTAAATATATTTTTTACGTTTGTTGATTATGTTGTATGGCAGAGTTCTTGTCTATTTAACAGGCGTGTAGGAGAGTACGACTATGAGACATCTCGTATAATGGAGAAAAATACATTTCAAATCTGTCAACCAAGGTGTGTTCTTGCAGAAAATAAATGCTGACAGGTTTACCATGTTGTCATGCTATATCTTTCATGAAATCTCAAAAGTTAGAGATTGAAATCTATGTGCCTGAGTGCTACAAGAAACAAATATATGAAGCATGCTATGCATCTGTCATTTTTCCAGTCAATGGGGAATCACTTTGGGAGAAAAAAGTTTATGTTGAGTTGCAACCACCACCAATCAAAATGAAATTAGGGAGGCCAAATAAGAAGAGGACTAGAGATGCCTCAGAGAGCATAAGGGATGACACTCAGCTAAAAAGAGCTAATTTTGGCATCAAGGGCAGTAGATGCCACATGATGGGGAACAACAAAGCAACTTACAAAAATCCAGGTCCAAGTCAGACCACTCAACTTGAACCAAGTCAGTCAGGTCCAACTCAGTCTGAGGCATCTCAGCCTGATGCAAGTCTTTCTGCACCAAGTCAGTCTGAAGCAAGTCTCCCTGAAGCAAGTCATGAAACATCAACTCAACTTGAAGCAACTTGATCCACTTTTGTAACTCAGTGTCATGTTTGTGTAACTCAGTGTCATGTGAACACTTTATTTAGGCTTTTTTGAACACTAACTTAGGCTTTGTTTTATTGGTGGCAAAGAAAAAAAATGCCCTTTTGTATCACTGGTCTTTCTGTACCAGTGTCAAGAACACATGCTATTATATTTCCTTTTTGTATGAGTGATAAAAACACATACTTTTATAAAGCAACATATTTTGTTAAAGCAATATCAACTTGTTATTTACATGATTCATCAACTTGTTGTTTATAATGCAGAATAGACCAGTTATAAAATAATATCATACCATACCAGTTAAAGCAATAGATCCATAACAAACCAGTTTTGTTAAATAAATATTTTGTTCAACTTGTTAAAGAAATATCGTATCATACCAACTTGTTAAAGAAATATTTTCTTCAACTATATCATATCATAACAATATCATATCATACCGACTTGTTAAAGACATATTTTGGTCAACTATATGTTATCATAGATCCATAACAGGTTATAAAACAAAATTAAATGTTCAACTATATCCAACAAAAAATTTTCTTCAACCATAACAAGTTAAAGAAATATTTTGTTCAACTATATCCAAAAATCGTTTATAACACTCAACCCATTTCATTTAAGAAAAACCAAACATTCTTACATTCATAACATCGAATTACATGTACTGTTGCCCACAAATCTATTTCAAATACATTGTTACGAAAACTATATTAAACCCTGAACTAATAATGCCAAATAAAATTGCATTTTTCAACATTCCTCTTGTGCTCAAGACCTCATTCTTCAACTTGAATATTTTCTTCCTTTGCCTTTCCAATCTTCAAATCCCTTCCATCAACAACTTCATCTCCTACCCACTTGAAAAACTTGCATCCCTTCTCCAGTTGACTTCTATAATTTCTACAACCCCAAAACTTTTTCCCAATATTGACACTATTCAAATTTGTAACAGTACGCATTACACACTCTTCTTCACACCAACACTCAATCCTTTTCTTTCTTATCACAACAGATCCAAATGACCCATAACTTTGGGTGTTTGATTTTGTTTTGTTATTGGAGTTTACTGATATGTTCACATATGAATGAAGAAGGAGGAAGAAGATGATGAATAGTAACCTAATGATAAAATATTGAATTGGACATAAAATTAGGCTACACGGTTTATAAATTGCAATATGCTGAGTCACAAATGAACTCCAATCCTTGTTGGCATGCCACATCAGCATACTTAACGTTTTCACAACAAAACTAATAGAATGGATCAAGTTGTTTAACAGAACGATTGTTAAGGGATTACATTGTAACTTTTATTATATAAGGGACCAAAGTGAAAACTGAAATTAAGTTAAGGGGCTTCAAGACTAAATAAGCCTTATAATTAATAATATTAACTTTTTATATTCTTTAGCTCCTATGAGTTAATTTTCTAACTTTTGTGTATTTCTTAAGTTAATGGTTATTTATTGGTCATGAACTATAAATATGGTCCATGTTGCAATGGTAAGAATACTTGAGGTGAATAGTATCACTTTTCTTCTTCTCTTTGTTTCCTTCATCTCTATATCATTTTGGTTAATTTCATAACACGTTATCATCACGAATCTCTACAGTGTAAGTGATGACATAGTCAAGTTCTATGTTATTTTTCTACTCTCAATATATTTGAATCGATATAATACATTTCATGATCTTGTTACTATTTTTTTTCATACAAAATATAATATAATTCATGATCTTGTTACTATTTTTTTCATATAAATATGTTTATTTTTTAATATATACGTTTTAGATAAATTTATTTACCTTGTACAATCATATTATATTTCTTTGATTATTCTTGTTAAATTCAAGAAGAATTTAACATTAAAACATTTCTATATGATTGTCTGAAATTGAATTTTAACACGTCAAAGTGTTAATTTAACATTCAAGTATCCCTGAAGGATTGCACGTAAAATAATATTTCTTGATCATTGTTTATGGAAATAGTTTGTGATGTGATTTTTGTAGAACAAAAAATTATTATTATAAAATTTAATATTAAATTATCTCTAAAAAATTGTTCAAAGATTGGATTTAACCGATTACTATGTTTATCAATAATTGATAAATTCCAGTAAAATTCAACATTCAAGCATCCTTAAAAAGGTTACATATAATGAATGGCAGGAGGATTGTATCAATTATGTTTTAAAAAAATAGAAAAATGATTGTATCAATAATATTATCGAATTCTAGTAGGATCGAATAAATAATAGTGAAGTATCCTAGAAGGACTTCATAAATAAATTTGTTTTTTTTATTTTACTGATGTAAAGAGTTTGTTGTGAATCGGATGCCTTGAAACAAAGTATAAACAATTTCTTCCTTATCAAGAAACACACAAGGGTTAGGGTTAACAAAGAAAACAAGGTAAAACAACAAGGAACAACAAGAATTGGTTATAAACTGCTATTTTTTTCTTACTCTTGGAACAAGATTACAAGTATACAAGAATAACAAAATAACCTCTCTCTCTTGAAATTAGGATTTTATTTTCCTATTTTTCCTTATGCCGAGATTGAGAAACTAGCATCCTATTTATAAGAAAAATAACACACTAACCTAATGAGCTTTTTAACAATTACCCATTACAAGCTAACTTAAGGTACAAGCTAGCTTAAACAATTGGACTTACAAGCAAGACCCAATTCAACATACTAAAAACCCTAGCAATAAAGACTAATGCATGTTAGAACAAACTTCGACTGCAACATACATTACTCCGACAGCAGCATGCGAACAGACTTTGACCTCATGCTTAATTCCTGTCGAACCAGAAGCTACCCTTCGACCATACTAGAGTTCGATCCAACATCTCACAAATATCCACCTTGGATCTAACTCTATAACATCAAGAAAATAGCTTTCTTCTTACAGCTTTCTGCATACAGTGGAAAAACTTGCAACTGGGCAATGTCTTGGTGATCATATCAGCAGTATGTGAACAAACTTCGATTGCTGCTTTATTATCTTCACCCAAGACTCCACCATAAATTAAGTCTCTACTCAGAGACCCATTTATGTACCTTAGAATACACTTCAATACTTGTCAGTGAGCCTTTTCAGGATTCACCATGTACCTGCTTACAAGACTTACTGCATATGCTATATTGGATCTAGTACAGACCATAACATTCATCAAAGAACCCACTATATTAGCATATGGAATGTTATTCATATAAGTTCTTTCATCAGTGCTGGGACACTGATCTATACTTAGCTTAAATTAAGGGTTTGTCGGAGTCACAACAGGCTTTGAATTCGACATACCAAACTTTTCGAGAACCTTCTGTAGGTATGCCTCTTGAGATAAACATAATTTCAACTCCTTATTGAGTTCAACATGTACCTACAGACCATAACATTCATCAAAGAACCCACTATATTAGCATATGGAATGTTATTCATATAAGTTCTTTCATCAGTGCTGGGACACTGATCTATACTTAGCTTAAATTAAGGGTTTGTCGGAGTCACAACAGGCTTTGAATTCGACATACCAAACTTTTCGAGAACCTTCTGTAGGTATGCCTCTTGAGATAAACATAATTTCAACTCCTTATTGAGTTCAACCTTCACCCTCATTACCTCTTCGATATTGTTGCCTGCTATTAGAATATCATCCACATAGAGCAACAAAATGCAAATGAATTACCCGGTCAAAATCTAAAGTAAACACAGTGGTTGAATTGACTTCTGATGAAACTCATGCGTGCCATGAACTTGTCGAATCTTCTATTCCACTTTCGAGTAGATTGTTTCATTCCATATAAGGATCTATTCAACTTGCACACATAATCTTCCTTCCCTTTTTCGACATACCCTTCAGGTTGTCTCATCAGGATTGTTTCATCTAAATCACCATACAAGAACGCAGTCTTCACATCCATCTGTTCCAGTTCAAGGTTGAATTAGGCCACTGTGGCAAGCAACATTTGAATGGATTTGTGCTTCACAACAGGAGAGAACATATCATTGAAGTCGATATCTTCTTTTTGTGTGAACCCCCTAGAAACCAATCTTGCCTTGTATCTCTTCGACACCACTCCTCGATTCCTTCCTTAACTTTGAAAATCCATTTACAGCTGACTAACCTGGCTCCAACAGGTTTCTTGATCAGTTCCCAAGTATTGTTATCATGAAGAGATTTCATCTCATCATCCATGGCCTTTAGCCATTTAGTCTTCTTTCAACTCCTCATAACTTCCTTATAGTCTCTAGGTTCTTCGTCTAGAACCTCACTTGCAGAGATTAAGGCATAAGCTATAAGATCTGCATACCCAAGACTCTATGGTGGCTTGATGACTCTCCTTGACCTGTCTCTTGCTAGCAGGTAGTCATTATCAGTCTCCTCATCTTCGACAACATCTTCTGCGTCTTCTTCGACTTCATCTGGGGTATGCAATTCAGAACCAACATGCTTCACCTTAATAGGAATCTCTCCCTGTTCTAGCTCTTTGTCAGCATCATCAGTTTTCTTGAAAGCCATCTCTGCTTCATTGAAAACTATATCTCGACTGGTGACACACCTCCTGTGAACTGGCTCTAGGAACCATAGCCTATAAGTTTTGACTCCTTCAGGGTATCCCATGAACATGCATCCTAGAGCTCTAGGTTCGACCTTGTCTTGCCTAATATGAGCATAGGCCACGCAACCAAATACTCTCAGTTTGTCGAGACTAGGTGGATGTACCGACTAAACTTCTTCAGGTGTCTTCATTCCTAAGGCAGTCGAGGGACATCTATTTATCAGGTAAGCTGCTGTCAAAACAGCTTCCGCCTAAAATATCTTCTTCAATCCAGCACTAACCAACATGAATCTAACCCTTTGAAGGATTGTTCGATTGAATCTCTCATCTAAGCCATTTTGTTAAGGAGTACCTACTACAGTCTTATGCCTTGCAATCCCAGACTCAACATAATAATTGTCGAACGCTTTGTTTTAGAATTCAAGGACATTGTCGGTTCTCAACCTCTTAACCTTTCTGCCAGTCGACTATAATCTTCCAACTTTTGAAATTCTCAAAAGTTTCATCCTTCGTCTTCTGAATGAATACCTATAGCTTTCTGGAATAGTCATCAACGATGGATAAAAAATACCTTACACCTAAGTGTGAAGGACTCCTTGCAGGCCCCCAAAGGTCAACATGATTGTAATCTAGAGATTCATGTGTTCTTTGCTTGCCTTTGTTAAAGTTCGCTCTACAGGATTTACCAAATACACAAGATTCACAAAACTCCAACTTTTCGACTTTGTCACCTCCTAGCAGGTTCGGCTTCCCCAATTCGACCAAGCCTCTTTCGCTGACATGGCCCAATCTCATGTGCCATAATTCTGTATTCGACATAGGTTTTGTGGATGCGACATTTGTTGAACCACTTACAACCTCAGCCTCAAGGGTATACAAGCCTTGTTTCTTCACGCCTCTCAAGACTTCCTTCGACCCCTTCATGACTCTTAGGATAGTTTTATCTCCTTGAAAAATGTATCCCTTTCTGTCGAGTTCACCAAGAGAAATCAAATTTCTCTTCAAGTCAGGTACATACTTGACTTCAGTCAATAACCTTATTGACTCATCATGGAGCTTGAATCTCACAGATCCAATACTTGTAATTTTGCAAGATTTGTTAGCACAGATCCACCATATTGATCACATAGCTCCTCGAACAATTCTCTGTTTGGAGTCATATGCCAAGTGCAACCTGAATCCATAATCCACTCTTTTCTCGAGTCGCCACTTGAAACCACAAGAACATCAGATGACTCGAAGTCATCTTGAACAATGGCTGCGTTGCCATTACCTCCATGATCTTTCAGGTGTTCAGAGTACATATTTCTTGTGTGACCCTCCTTCTTAGAGTGATAACATCGAATACTAGATGTTTCGCCGCTATAAGACTTCTGTTGACTTTTACCTTTCTTCTTGTCGAACTTACCATTCTTTCACAAGAATTTTCCCTTAACGGCCAAACCTTTGCCCACCGTCGAAGGTTTATGCTCCTTTCGTTTGTTCAAGCCCTTAGAATATAAGGCTGATTGAACTTCTTTAAAGGCCAGGGACTCCCTTCCATACAATTGAGTTTCTTTGAAGTGAGCATGTGTTATGGGCAAAGCACACAGCGACAACAGTGCTTGATCTTCATCATCGATCTTCACATCAATATTTTCAAGATCAAGAATCAGCTTATTGAACATATCCAACTGCTCAGCCAACACTTTGTATTCACTCATCTTGAATTAATATAAAGCTTGCTTCAGGTAGAGTCGATTCACCAGAGATTCGGTCATGTACAAACTTTCAAGTTTCACCCATAATCCCGATGCTATAGTCTCCTTTGATACTTGTCGAAGAACCTTATCACCAAGGCTCAACAATATTGTGTTGTGGGCTTTCTCAATCATGCCCATCTTTTCTTTTGCCGTTAATGAAGCGTCCATGGTTGCCTCTCCCTTCAACGCTTCCAAACAACCCTGATGAACCAGTAGGTATTTCATCTTCAAGCGCCACAGACTGAAGTCGTTCACTCCGGTGAGCTTTTCAATCTCATACTTTATTGAAGGCATCTTCTCCATGCTCACCGCACCAATTTGTTGTGAATCGGATACTTTGAAACAAAGTATAAATAATTTCTTCCTTATCAAGAAACACACAAGGGTTAGGGTTAACAAAGAAAATAAGGTAAAACAACAAGGAACAACAAGGATTGGTTATAAACTGCTATTATTTCCTTACTCTTGGAACAAGATTACAAGTATACAAGAATAACAAAATAACCTCTCTCTCTTGAAATTAGGATTTTATCATCCTATTTTTCCTGATGCCAAGATTGAGAAACTAGCATCCTATTTATAAAAAAATAGCAGACTAACCTAATGGGCTTTTTAACAATCACCCATTACAAGCTAACTTAGGGTACAAGCTAACTTAAACAATTAGGCTTACAAGCAAGGCCTAATTCCACATGCTACTAACCCTAGCAATATTGACTAATGCATGTTAGAACAAACTTCGACTACAACACACATTACTCCGACAGCAGCATGCGAACAGACTTCGACCTCATGCTTAATTTCTGTCAAACCAGAAGCTACCCTTCGACCATACTAGAGTTCAATCCAACATCTCACAGAGTTGTAATATAATATTTTGAGAAATAAAGTTGAATAAAAGTGATCCAATTTTTTTTCTTCATAATTTGATGGTATGCATCCTAGAAGGATTATAAATATTGTAATATTTCTTGGTAAAACGAAGTTCTCAAGTATAAATTTTTTTTTTTTTTTTTCATAAAACATATTAGTTATTCTACCTATTAATCTTAATTGACAAAAAAAATATTAATTGTGATTTTCATGCATCCCTGAAGGATTTCATAAATAACATGCACCCCAAAAGGAATGTATGAAATATGTTAAAATATTCTGGAAGGATTTGACAAAGATTTTTGTATTTAGATGTAAAAAATTTGTAAGTTACTCATAAAATAATTATCATTCTAGAAAAATTACATGGTTGATTCTAACACATCCCAGAAGGATAATTATATTTTTATATTATTGTAATTTTTTTCTAGCATTTGACAAATTTGTTAGAGTTTCATTTGTTGCATAATTGGAATTATAAATCTATATATTTCATCTTATTAATAATGTCTAACATTTCTTTCTTAATTACTGTTTGACTTTTTATGTGTCATGATTTAATATTTTTGATGCTATTGGTTACAAGAAAACTTGTGTTAGATTGTGAAATCACAAATGTCATGTCCCTTATGTTATTTAGAGCTTCTTTTTGATGCCAATGACTAAGAGAAATTATTTTACTTTCAAATCACAAATGTATTTCATCTTAATGTAATACCGAGCTTTCATCAATTTTGGCTTAAAATATTTTGGTATATATATTGAGATCTCTATTGAAGGCTCCGAAAGATCCAATGTGTTGTTATGTGAAGTGTCGCTACTCGAAAAATGCAATGGCGGAGAGGCGAAAAGGAAAACAAAAGAGTCGCCATCGAACTTTATTTATCCTAAAAGGGGAAGGTAAAACATCGAGAAAACCCAAATAAGAAAATGAATAAGATGGTCTCGCAACCAAGAGAAAGGGTTTGGAAGCCGGTTATGTGAAAGGAAGGTATTAGCACCCTCCACATCCATTGCACTCGATGGGAACCATTCAATTGTCTTATGTGTAAGGATGTTTGCTAAAGGATATTTCCATGAAGAGTTTTCTAAGAGGGACAGGGAAGGGTTGGAAATAAAGATAAAGAAAAGAAAAGGTGGAAAGGGAGAGGAGACTCGATAGGACTTCGCGGTCCTATGCCTACGTATTCCCAACATGTATGGGAAAGTCAGAGTCAACGTAGTTTGAAGGACTACAAATGAAAAATATGGAAGTGTGCTCGCCAAGTATTGGGACCCTTGTTCCTACGTATCTTCACTTAAAAGAACTGAAGAATCAGAGCAATCCGTAGTTCGGACTACTACGGTTAGAAAATGGGAAGTTTGCTTTTATGGGCGATGCTAACTTGCGGGTTTTAGCAGTTAGGTGTATTGTGACTCGCTTGTGGAGTATTATGCATTACCTGTTTGCGGTAGAACGAAAGTAACATGTCTTTTGTAAAAATAAATAGTTTTCACCATCAAGGCAAGATGTCACATTTGATTTGTTAAAGGTTGTTTTTTAAGTGTGAAATAAGTCCTCGGATAGTAACCCCTTGCGGGTAGTACCCAATTATTTATCTTAAAAGATTTATTGTGAAAATGGTGTGGCAAATATAGTCACGTCTTCGTATTAAAAGACGAGTATCGAGATCACACACTCTAAAGCGAGTATCCTAATACTCGGAGAAGAAGAAGTCTTCACTTAATCCTCTCTCTTTAGTTCATTACAAAGAGAATCTTATTCTCTTATTAAATATGTTTTGCTTTTGAATAATAAGTGCTTTATGACAGTTAACTCTAAAGGTAGTGTCAAGCACTTGGGATAGTAGAAGGCCTTCGCCTAAACACTCCACAACCATTCAAGTTTATTGAGAAAAGAGTTTGAAAATGCACTTGGTACAAGACCAAGGTTTTTTAGACTCAAGGAGACAAAAGAAAGAGAGAAAAGGTTTTGAAAATAAAAGGTGGTGAATAGATCAAGGTAGGTTGATGGCGATGCGCGAAGCAATCGACTTACAAAGGTGGAATCCATACAAGGTTATGATGGGTTAATACCAAGAAACGAGAGATGAGAAAAGATGAAACCCTAATATACAAACCAAGTTAAATAAGTTTGAAAATGACTTGACATTGGATCAAGTCTTATTTGAAGGTGAGAAAAACACTTAGAAAGGGGGGGGGGGTTGAATAAGGGTTTTTAAAACAAATTGGAAGATAGAAAATAATAAGGTATTTTTATCCAGGTTTGTTTGAACTCAAACTACTCCAATCCACCCTACCAAGGTGATTTGCCTTTCTCAACAAGGACTTAATCCACTAAATCAAACTGATTACAGTGTTAACCACTAAGACCAACAGTCTTAGTCTTCTCAAGAAATTCTAACCACAACTTGGTCTTCTTAAGGAATTCTTTTTACAAAAGATTTAAACTAACAATTTGTGTTTAAGGTTTTGCTTCTAACAAGCTATATCACAACAGTGATGTTGACACAAAATTAAGAACGAATATGAAAACTGTTAAGCTTGAAAAATATTTGAATGGGAGCTTGTGAGTTGTTTTTCTTTCAAAATGATTCGTCAATGTTGGAAAGATGCTGAAGCTTGTTTAAATACTACTTCAAGTCCTTATCTCAAAGACTGTGCATTGCTGTACGTTCTGCTGCCTCTGTTGCCTTTTTTTTCTTCTATTGAATTTTCCTTTCCAGGAAGAGGAATGTTCAGACATGTGCTTTGTGTCTGAATTCTTGTGTCATGCATAAATGAGGAATAATGGCGTTGGAGCAGACGTTGGCATTAGCAACAGATCTTTTCTTTGGGCTGGCATCTTTTCAACTGAATAAATATATCCTTCAATTAATACTAACATCAGATCCTCTGATGTAGTTCCTTGTTCTTCAGATCAGAGTCTTGCAGCAATAGTGCTAAAGCTTGAATGTTACAATCATCGCAGAGTTGAATATCAGAGCCTCTGTACTTGCAGCGTGAAGTACTTCCAGAGTCTTCTGAAACAATGTTGTACGCTCTTTACTAAAATTCTTCTTAGTTTCACTCAGAGTCATCTGTAGCAGATCAGAGTCTCTTTAGGCAGCGCTCAGAGTCTTCTGAAATGTTGCTTCTGACGCTCAGAGTCTTAACGTTCTTTTCAGTTGCAGATGTAATTTTTGCTTCCAGAAGAATATATAATTTAAGATCTGAAACAAAATTACTTAAACACGATTAGAGTATATATTTCCTTTATACAAAATTTCATTTATGTTATCATCAAAACAATGAGATATATTAAACACCAATCTGTGTTCTAACAATCTCCCCCTTTTTGATGATGACAAAAACATAGGAAATTTTGTTCAATAATAAAAAAATAACTCCCCCTGAGATTGTGAATCTCCCCCTGAATTGAATACCATAAGAAAAAAATAAATACTTCCCTTTTTGATTAAGTATTCTTTTCAGAATCAGAGCCTGGTTTATTCTTTTCAGAATCAGAGCCTGGTTTGGATCCTGATTTGGATCAGAGCCTGATTTAGGAGCTTTCAGAATAACTTTTATGAATTAAGTCAGATGCAACGTTATAGTTCTGAAAGACTAAAATTCAATGTTAGTTATAATTTATTATGTCTGAATTCCATTCTAGTAACTGTTTATTTGAACAATTATAATTTCCATTTTCTCCCCCTTTTTGTCATATCAAAAAGAAAAAACTTTTTAAGACACAAAAGAAGAACAGAGAAAGACGAATATGATAAAACAGATAGAAACAGAAACCAAACAGATGCATTGATAAACAAAATATTCAGAGGATAACCATATAAGCAGAACAAACATCTTGTGCACAAACAACAGAAAAACAACTAAGGTTGGCGAGAGGCTATCATCTTCAGAAGTTTTGTGATCTTAGAAGTAGATTCTACTTGCCTAGCCATCCATGTCTTGATTTCATCTGTTGTCTTTTCTTGCTTAACCATCCAAGATTTGATCTCTGTGTTGCTGGCTTCAAGCTTAGCAAACTTTTATTCAAGATCTGGATTCTCTTTCTTGACTTCAGAAGATGCAGGAGCAGATGCAGATGCAGTCTCAACAACCATAGCAGATGCATTCTCTTGAATCACTGAGTCAGATGCTTGATTCAGAACCATCAGAGCATACTGATTTGACACTAGAGTTTCTTCAACAACAGACGCTTTCGGAAGAGCATCTTCAGACTTAGATTCTTCAGCAGGTGCATTGTCTAGAGGAAGAATTGGAGATCTACTCATATTCATAAGAGTTTGTATGATAACTTCAACAAATCTCACCTTTACATCATCAGAGCAAATGGTTTGAAGGTTTGAAGCTACAGAGTTAAATCTTGAAATGAATCTTTGCCAGATAGCCTCAGAATCATCAGGATTCAAACTTGACATGCACTCCTTCTTGACAGTAGACAGCCACATGTTTAATTCCTTTTTAAACCCAGCAAATAAAGTACTAACATCCATCCTAGGTTTAGGTTTCAGATAATTTTCTAGAGAGGGTGTTTTGGTGGTTTCAGATGTGGAGGGTATGGAAAAAGAAGGAATGATGAAAAGAGGACGAGGATACGGTGTATAAGGTTTAGTAACAGTCTTTAGTTTAACAGAAGAAGGTATGATGTACATAAATGGTTTGATTCTGTGTACAAATGGAATGACATCAGAAGGCAGAGGACAATATGGAACAAAAGCTAATGAAAGTTTTGGAATTGACTGAGAAAGGATAGGTTCAAATGAAATGGATACATCTGGTTGTTTTGTTTCATAACCACGGAGTGAAGGGGGCGAGTTCACTTCTGAAGGTAAATCAGATTCAGAAGAATCAGATGATGCAGAAGTGTGACAGGATGTTGAGGAAACGTCAAAAAGAATTTTCAAGGGTTGAACATCAAGAATATCAGAATTATATATAAATGATTTAGAAGTTTTAGGTTGAACTGGTTGAGAATCAGAGGGAATGGGTTCTTCTGGTTGTGGGTTAGAAGGGATATTGACAGAATGAGTTGGTTCAGATAAATTAGGTTGAGGAGGTTCAGAAGAAATTTGTTCAGATATATGAACATTTTCAGAAGGTAGAGGTTCAAAAGGAATGGGTTCAGAGTCATGAGGAGGAGAAGGTGAGGGAATAGGTTCATAAGGAGGGGGTTCATATGCTAGTACTTCTTTGACAGTTTCTAAGATGGAATCTAAACTAGCAGAAGGAGGGTTACCTTTTTGTTTCTTAACCCGCTTTGGCTTTGCAGAAGCTGCCTCGCCAAAAGCTTTCCTTTTTGGCTTAGAAGATCCTTCTTCTGAGACTTTCCTTTTCTTCCTCTGTCTGTCTCCATAAAAATCTGGTTCAGGTTCGCCTGCTCTCTGAATCAGATGTTCTGCTAGAGGAGTTCCATCTGCTAGACAAGTTGCTATATATGCCAGAATAATTTCCCTTGGTTCATTAGCATAAAACAGAGGAAAATCATCTACTGGTATCGTTCTCTTGCTGACTTCTTCAGAGTTGATCTGATCAGGTGCAACAGTGAGTTCTTCTACACTTTTCATCCTCTGAAGACTTTTCCTATTCAGAGGTTTGCCAACCACTGAAGCTAATTCTTCCTTCATTCCAGCTTCTGTCAGATGTCCAACCAAGCCATTCTCAGTCAGAATATCTGAGATGAGTCGTCCCATAGGTATCCAATTTCTCATCTTTTGATGCTTGGTTCTGACTTCTTCTCTAGATTGTTTCACATGAGTCCATAGATGATTGAATAGCAGGTAAGGCAGATCCACTTTTGGGCTTTGACTTAGACAGTACATGAAGTACATCTGATCAGTGTTGACATAATCAGGAGAGTTTGAAGATTTCCTGTGATGTATGCATCCCATAAAAATCTTAGCCCAAATCCTGTAGGTTGGCTTCAGATCCTTCACTTTGTTAGAGGCTTCTCCAGATGTGCAAACTTCATTGTAAACCTCTGTCATATCAATACGCTCAGCTGGCAGATTTGTAACACCATCAGTTTCTTCATAACCAATAAGCTTCCTGATCAAATCCTCAGCGATGATAATTTCCTTACCCAGAACTGAAGAAACAATGAACTTAGGGTATGTAATTGCATGAATCCAAAATTCTTTCACCAAGCATGGATAAACTGGTCCCATCAGTCTATCAAAGAATTTTGTCCAACTTTGAGCATCAACAATGGGACGAAGATCAAACCTATTTTCTGCAATAGATTCAAAATTCACTATTGATTCATACAGAACTTCAAGTTTGTCAACAGGTGTGAGGAAGGTTCTAACTGGTTCTTTGAAAGCAACAGTACCTAGATTTGCAGAAGAAATAACATCCATTGTTGATTGAAGTTGTTGAGAGGTTGGTGAAGAGGTTGCCATGGTTGAATTAGAGAGGGGTTTAGGGTTCCGTTGAGATTTGGGTTTTGAGGAGAAGATGAAAGAATGTAATAAGAAGAAATGCATAAGAAGTGTGAACGGGGGTGAAAAGTGTGAGAAGTGAAGTGTTGTGGAATTTATAGAGAAAATTAGGGCACACAAGAGTCACACATTCAGCATTTAGCATTTAATTAAACATTAAATCACATCAAACATAATCATGACAAGAAAAGCATTTAATGATTCTGACAACGCGTGGGGGGGTGGGGGTGGGGGGGGGGGGGGGGGGGGGAAACGAGAATCAAAATTAATTCAAACAGTACCTTTGAACGGCGTTTCAGTGCTGAACACTCAATCTTTTCAGATTCAGATGACACGTGTTTGCTTGCATGTGCTTCTGAAACTCTTTGAGAAATGAAACGTTAGCCAATGTTCAGATCCTCTGAGGCTTGTCAGTTCAGATTTGCACACAATAAATAAAATATTAAACAATAAATAAATAAATGAAATACTTTAGAATTAAAACATTTTCCATCTGAGGGAAATTGCTTATGATAAACATTTTATTTTGGACAGAAATCCATACTTATATTTTTCAGAATAAATTTAAATCTATCTTTAGCAAGGGGTTCTGTAAAGATATCAGCACATTGATGGTCTGTATCAACAAAGTTTAAACTTATAATTCCCTTCTGAACATAGTCTCTGATGAATTGATGTTTAATTTCTATATGCTTTGCCTTAGAGTGTAAAATAGGGTTTTTAGACAAGCATATAACAGAAGTATTATCGCAGAAGATGGAAATGTTACTCTCATGTATCTGATAATCTTCTAGTTGACTTTTCATCCAGAGCATCTGAGTGCTACATCCAGCAGCAGCAATATATTCTGCTTCTGTTATTGAAAGCGCAATTGTGGGTTGTTTCTTGCTGAACCATGAGATCAAATGACTTCCCAGAAATTGGCAGCTTTCAGAAGTACTTTTACGTTCTACTCTGTCTCCAACATAGTCAGCGTCACAAAATCCTACTAGTTTGTATTCATCAGATCTTCTGTAACACAAACCCACATTAGTAGTACCTTTCAGATACCTCAGAATCCTCTTAACAGCTGTTAAGTGAGATTCTCTATGATCTGATTGGAATCTAGCACATAGATAAACACTAAATAGAATATCAGGTCTAGAAGCAGTCAAATACAGAAGAGATCCAATCATACCTCTGTAGAGCTTTTGATCTACCTTCTTACTTACCTCTTCTTTTCCAAGAGTGCTTGTAGGATGCATTGGAGTTTTAGCCAACTTACTTTCAGTCATATTAAACTTCTTCAGAAGCTCCTTCACATACTTAGTCTGATGTATGTAGGTTCCTTCTGGAGTTTGATTGACTTGGATTCCCAGAAAGAATCTGAGTTCTCCCATCATGCTCATTTCAAATTTTGTCTGCATAGATTGAGCAAACTCCTTTCCAAGCGTAATATTTGTTGTACCAAAAATAATGTCATCTACATAAATCTGACAGATTAAAATGTGTTTCTTAATTGATTTATGAAATAGAGTTGTGTCCGATTTTCCTCTGATAAAATTATTTTCCAGAAGGAAATTATTCAGCCTCTCATACCAAGCTCTGGGAGCTTATTTTAAGCCATAGAGTGATTTCTTTAGTTTAAAAACATGTTTTGGAAGTTTTTCATTTTCAAAACCAGGAGGTTGATGAACATAAACTTCTTCTTCAATTAATCCATTTAAGAAAGCACTTTTAACATCCATCTGATATAGAGTGATGTTATTCTGTGCAGCAAATGAAATAAGTAAGTGAATAGATTCTAACCTTGCCACATGAGCATAAGTCTCTGTATAATCAATTCCTTGTTGCTGACTATATCCTTGAGCAACTAGCCTAGCTTTGTTTCTGACTATTTCTCCTTGCTCATTCAGCTTGTTTCTGAAGACCCATTTAGTTCCAATGATATTAAATCCTTTTGGTCTTGGAACCAGATCCCAAACGTCATTCCTTGTGAATTGGTTAAGCTCCTCTTGCATGGAAAGTATCCAATCATTGTCTAGCAGAGCTTCATCCACAGAGGTTGGTTCAATGATTGACACTAGACCAAATAATGACGTTCCAGATGATCTGAGAAAGGATCTTCTTCTGATAGGGTCATCCTTCTTTCCAATGATCATCTTTTCTGGATGAGAGGATTTGATTCTGGATGATCCTTTAACAATTGGTTCTTCAGAAATGTTCAAGTTGTTCATCTGAGCAGCCAAGGGTGTAGCATCTGGCGTTGTTTCTGGTTCTTTCACTTGAGCTTTGTCTGCCTCTGAGTCTTCAGAGTCTGTGAGAAGCACTTCTCTATCTGCAGAAATTTCAAGTTGCTTTGGCTTTTGATTGCCAAGCTTATCATCAAATCTAACATGAATTGGTTCTTCTATAATCTGTGTCTCAGTATTGTATACTCTGTAGCCTTTAGAGCGTTCAGAATATCCAAGCATGAAACACTTCTGTGCTTTAGAATCAAACTTGTTCAGATTCTCTTTAGTATTCAACATAAAACATACACATCCAATAGGATGGAAATTAGAAATGTTGGGCTTTCTATTCCTCCACAATTCATAAGGAGTCTTCTCCAGAAGAGGCCTTACAGACACTCTGTTCTGAATATAACAAGATGTATTCACTGCTTCTGCCCAAAAATGTTTTGCCATGTTAGTCTCATTGATCATGGTTCTGGCCATTTCTTGCAACGTTCTATTTTTCCTTTCTACAACTCTATTCTGTTGAGGAGTTCTAGGACAAGAAAAATCACGTGCAATGCCATTTTCTTTAAAATATTTTTCAAAATATTTGTTTTCAAATTCACCACCATGATCACTTCTGACTTTAACAATTTTAAATTCTTTTTCGTTCTGGACTTGTTTGCAGAAGTCAATGAATTCAGAATGAGACTATCCTTGTGTTTCAAGAATTTTACCCATGTCCATCTGCTGTAGTCATCAACAATGACTAATCCATACTTCTTGCCTCTGATGGATGCAGTTTTCACTGGTCCAAACAGATCAATATGAAGCAGCTCTAATGGTCTTGAGGTTGAAACAACATTTTTTGTTTTGAAAGAAGATTTTGAAAATTTTCCTTTCTGACATGCTTCACAAAAAGCATCTGAGTTGAACGTCAACTAAGGAAGTCCTCTGACCAGATTGAGTTTATTAATCTGAAATATATGTCTCATACTAATATGCCCCAATCTTCCGTGCCAGACCCATTGCTCATCATTAACAGACAGAAGGAATTTTACATTATGAACCTTAAGTTCTGAAAGATTGATTTTGTAAATGTTGTTCTTCCTTTTTCCATTAAAGAGGATTGAGCCATCTTTTTGACTGACAGCTTTACAACATTTTTTATTGAAGATTATGTCATAACCATTGTCATTTAATTGACTTATGGACAATAGATTATGTGTTAATCCTTCAACAAGTAAGACATTAGAAATGGAAGGGAGGTTACCATTACCAATAGTTCCAGAGCCTATTATCTTGCCCTTCTAGTTCCCTCCAAACTTCACGTCACCTCCAGATCTAAGTTCCAGGCTTTGGAACATAGACCTTCTTCCCGTCATGTGACGCGAGCAGCCAGAGTCCAGGTACCAAGATTGGTGTTTCAACTTTGCTGCTAAGGATGTCTGCAACAAAAACCATTTTGTCCTTAGGTACCCATATTTTCTTGGGTCCTCTGGGGTTAATAGGTTTGAAATTCTTTATAAATTTCTTTCCCTTATAAGCATCCTTGTTCTGATGGAATTTTGGTTTATTAAACACAGGTTTGTTCTGATCAGAACGTGTGTGTTTAATATCATTTAAATGACCAAATTTGAAATGAGTATATAGAGGAGAATACTTAATGGTCAGTTTATCAATAGGTTTTGGATTTAAATCCTTCCCAGAAGGTGATTCATATCCAATTCCCTTTTTGTTGTTTCTGCTTATGCCATAGATCATTAAAGCCATCTTGCTTCTATCTAGGCCTCTGGCCAGAAACTTCTGAAAGCTATAGTCATACTCTTCTAAAATGTTTTTAGAGCATGATATAGGTTATGAGTCCGATTTTTGAGCTTTTTTCTAAATCATTTTTTATTTTAAGATTGTTTTCTTTAAGCTCAACAACTTCTGATCTCAGCTGATCATTCACAGATGCAATACAACTTTGAAACTTCTTGTATTTGAGTTTGATTTTGCTGTAGCTTTCCAGAATTTCTGATAAACTTTCAGAAAGTTCAGCTCTAGTGAGTTCAGAAAATACCTCCTCAGAATCTGATTCTGATCCAGATTCAACAGCTTCTTTGTGGTCCTTGTCGCAACTGCGAAAAAACAACCGGCGAAAAAACAGAAGAGTCGCCACCTTTCATTATTTATCCCAAAGAGAGGGAAAGGAAAGGATCGGAAAAACCTGACGAAAAAGGGAAAGACAAGGTCATCGCAACCATGTCTGGATTCGGGAGTCGATTACGCAAGGGGAAGGTATTAACACGCCTCACGTCCATCGTACTCGACGGGATCCACACATTGTTGTCTATCTAAAAGGGTGATTAAAACTATCTACACTAAAGGCTCAGGGACAAAAGAAAAAGAAAGGACTCGACGGAGCATCGCTGCTCTGGGCGTACGTATTCCCGTCTGGTACGAGAAATATGAGTCAACGTAGTTCGGCTAACTACGGGTGAAAAGGGAAATGTTGCTCGCTAAGACATTGCGTCTTGTGCCTACATACTTTCATCTGGTATGAAAGATCAGAGCAATCGTAGTTCGGGCTAAAAGGACCACAGGTTTGGTTCAAATTTTTTTTTAGGCCCGAGTAGGGTTAACAATCAGTTCTAGCAGTTTGGTGTATGCAGCTCGACCATTGGAGACTTAGGTGTTACCGTTTGCGATAGAACTAAGAGTTAACAACACACTTTTTATGAAAATATTTTCCTTATTAGAATCCCGAAGGATGAAAAAGGTTTGAAGTGTTTTTGTGTTTTTTAGAGAAGAAGTGTTTTGAATTTGAGTGTTCATAATGTATGTTGTACTAAAGTCTAAAAACTAGGATCGAATGCGTCGCATATCGTCCTAAGGACGTATACTAAACACTCTAGGCAATTGAGAGGTAGCCACTCAATCACCATTTCCCAAGTATAAGGCCCATGGCACAACATCCATTATCTTTATTAAGTGTGTTAAGATTGTATGAAGACGAGAAGAGAAGGGACAAACTAAAGGGGGACTAACACAAACCTAAAGTTGTCATGCAATGGTGATCCTAAGATTGTGATTCAAAAGGGAACTACCTAATGTTATCATGCATGGTTAAGCACCTAATGTCTATCATAACCTCAAGAGGTTAGAGAACTTATGGGGAACATGGCAAAGAAGAACCAAAGAAGAAGAAGAAATATCATGCAAATGAGAATGCAAACATAAGATGCACAAGTAGAATGAAAGTGGGAGGAAAATTGTGTGGGGCAGTAGCCTCCACAAGCTCATCTCAACCAAGCATGCATATGGGAAATGCAAAGAAGAAAGGATGAGAAGAAATGCATAAAAAGAAACCACACAAAAAGAGATATCACACAAACAATGGAAGCAACAAAAGGAATGCACAAACCAACAAGCAATGAACATACAACAAGCTCAACATGTCTAATGTAACGCCTCATATTGCTTTCAGGATTACCGACTGACCCCACAAACCAACACATGTCTTTTCAGCATGCTTTTTCCTCACTCACATGCTTTCCGAGAAACTTCCCAGAAGGTCACCCATCCCTAAATTTCTCCAAGTCAAGCACGCTTAACTATGGTGTTCTTATGAACGGGCTACCGAAAAGAAGATGCATCTTGTTAGTATAGGTAGTACCAATTAATCCTTATAAGCCTTCATTCAGCTATGCATTCCCATACCTGCATAGCATCAAGATCTATCTCATTCAGATGTGAATTCGGGTTTTCCCCATAAGCTAATATGAGTGTCTCATTGTCATGCCTCACGCACCGACAACCACTCCCTCTCCCACGGGTGTTACATGTAACCACTCTCTGCCCTCATTGACCTCGGGTGTTACATGCCCACCAGCTTCCGCTTGGTTCGTCCCCGAACCACATCGTACTGGGAGAGGTCTGGCTCTGATACCATTTGTAATGCCTCATATTACTTTCAGGATTACCGACTGACTCCACAAACCAACACATGTCTTTTCAGCATGCTTTTTCCTCACTCACATGCTTTCTGGGAAACTTCCCAGAAGGTCAACCATCCCTAAAATTCTCCAAGTCAAGCACGCTTAACTATGGAGTTCTTATGAATGAGCTATCGAAAAGAAGATGCATCTTGTTAGTATAGGTAGTACCAATTAATCCTTATAAGCCTTGATTCAGCTATGCAATCCCATACCTGCATAACATCAAGATCCCTCTCATTCGGATGTGAATTCGGGTTTTCCCCAGAAGCTAATAGGAGTGTCTCATTGTCATGCCTCACGCACCGACAACCGCTCCCTCATCCACGGGTGTTACATGTAACCACTCTCTGCCCTCATTGACCTCGGGTGTTACATGCCCACCAGCTTCCGCTTGGTTTGTCCCCGAACCACATCGTACTGGGAGAGGTCTGACTCTGATACCATTTGTAACGCCTCATATTGCTTTCAGGATTACCGACTGACCCCACAAACCAACACATGTCTTTCCAACATGCTTTTTCCTCACTCACATGCTTTCCAGGAAACTTCCCAGAAGGTCACCCATCCCTAAATTTCTCCAAGTCAAGCACACTTAACTATGGAGTTCTTATGAATGAGCTATCGAAAAGAAGATGCATCTTGTTAGTATAGGTAGTACCAATTAATCCTTATAAGCCTTGACTCAGCTATGCAGTCCCATACCTGCATAACATCAAGATCCCTCTCATTCGGATGTGAATTCAGGTTTTCCCCAGAAGCTAATAGGAGTGTCTCATTGTCATGCCTCACGCACTGACAACCACTCCCTCGCCCACGAGTGTTACATGTAACCACTCTCTGCCCTCATTGACCTCGGGTGTTACATGCCCACCAGCTTCCGCTTGGTTCGTCCCCGAACTACATCGTACTGGGAGAGGTCTGACTCTGATACCATTTGTAACGCCTCATATTGCTTTCAGGATTACCGGCTGACCCCACAAACCAACACATGTCTTTTCAACATGCTTTTTCCTCACTCACATGCTTTCCGGGAAACTTCCCAGAAGGTCACCCATCCCTAAATTTCTCCAAGTCAAGCACGCTTAACTATGGAGTTCTTATGAACGGGCTACTGAAAAGAAGATGCATCTTGTTGGTATAGATAGTACCAATTAATCCTTATAAGCCTTCATTCAGCTATGCAGTCCCATACCTGCATAGCATCAAGATCCCTCTCATTCGGATGTGAATTCGGGTTTTCCCCATAAGCTAATAGGAGTGTCTCATTGTCATGCCCCACCCACAGACAACCACTCCCTCGCCCACGGGTGTTACATGTAACCACTCTCTGCCCTCATTGACCTCGGGTGTTACATGAAAATTGGCATGGGTGGGATTCGAACCCACGCCCTCCCATTTAGATCACCAAAACACACCATTTGCCAACTGATAAATGGCCTCCCGTGAGCTCTTTCGTCTCATGGTTGGTTGAAATTTGAGCCCTTGGTAGGGTGTGCCATGATAAACGGTATCAGAGCCAGACCTCTCCCAGTACGATGTGGTTCGGGGACAAACCAAGTGGAAGTTGGTGGGCATGTAACACCTGAGGCCAAAGAGGGCAGAAAGTGGTTACATGTACACACTTGAGGGTGAGGGAGTGGTTGTCTATGCAAGAGGCATGACAATGAGACACTCCTAGCAGTTTCTGGGGAAAATCCGAATTCACATCTGAATGAGAGCGATCCTGAGGCTATGCAGGTATGGGACTGCATGGTTGAATGAAGGTTTATAAGGATTAATTGGTACTACCTATACCATCAAGATGCATCTTCTTTTCGGTAGCCCGTTCATAAGAACTCTATAGTTAAGCGTGCTTGACTTGGAGTAATTCTAGGATGGGTGACCTTCTGGGAAGTTTCTCGGAAAGCGTGTGATTGAGGACAAAGCATGCTGAAAAGACCCGTGTTGGTTTGTGGGGTTAGTCGGTAATCCTGAAAGAAATATGAGGGCGTTACATCTAATATATGAAAAAAGAGGAGTTGAGAGCTTATTGGATCCACGAAGGTCATTTCCAATTCAAACTAGGTCATACACTTGTATGAGCCACCCTAGGAAATGACTTGACTGGCAAGTCATCTCAAAATTAGGAAAAAGGCGCAAAAATGATCAAATAAAATACAAGAGATGCATAAATAAGTTGGCAACCAGAGGCCAAAAGCTCAAAGAAAATATCCCCTCAAAGCACCATCAAAGGAAAATGATATTCAAGATAAAGGACATCTCAAAGTTTCTAAAAAATATTTTTGTGGAATTTTTGGAACATTGGAACTATTTTAAATGAATTAAATTCAACCAGATAACAAAGCAAAAATGAAAAGAAAATGAGAAAACAAAAGGCGCAAAAATGATCAAATAAAATACAAGAGATGCATAAATAAGTTGGCAACCAGAGGCCAAAAGCTCAAAGAAAATATCCCCTCAAAGCACCATCAAAGGAAAATGATATTCAAGATAAAGGACATCTCAAAGTTTCTAAAAAATATTTTTGTGGAATTTTTGGAACATTGGAACTATTTTAAATGAATTAAATTCAACCAGATAACAAAGCAAAAATGAAAAGAAAATGAGAAAACAAAAGGTTCAAATAGCAAAGAAGTCACGTTCAAAATGGCGATGGGCTCAGCAGGGGGCGTGATTAGCAATGGGAGCTCAGGTCCACAAGCGAATATGACAAAAATAAAAATAAATCTGGTAATCATGTGTGGCAAGGCAAACAAGGTGCAGCGTGGAAAGCAAGATAAGCAATTGGATCAGAAAGCAAAACAATCAAATGGATCACAACAAGCCACGTCAATTAATGAATTTCAAACATAATCAAGTGTGTGCAAGTCAACAAGGCGCATGATGTTTCTTAATCGTGACCGTGAGTGCAAAAAGTAAGCAGATCGCGTGGATCAGAACACAACACATCATCATCTTCCTCAACCAAAAATGGGAGGGAAACTAGACGGCCGGAAACCGCCTCCGATCGTCTTCTCCAAAACTCCGTCCACCGTAACAGTAACACACACACACACACACACGCAGGTAGCTACACTGAACCAAATCAAACAAAATTTATGTCCAAATTCATCTACTCATCACGTAGAACACAAATCCATGATCCATTTCCATTAATTGTGCACACATAATCCAAATCGAATCATAGCAGTTTGATGCATCAAATTCAAAAGTTCACAAACATCAACCAAATGCATCCAGGAATCATCTACACATTACATAGATCATGAATCAAGCAACATTTAAGCATGAAAGCTCAGGAATAGATCAAATCGTGCCAAAATAGTTTGGAGCTCCAACCAACAATCATCACAAATGCCAGTTCATTTTACTTGTTAATGATCTACATGGTTCCTAGGTCTCAAATATGCAAAAATGGCCAGCAATCGTGGCATAAACAGAGAGATAAGTTGATTTCAAGATTACCTAGTGGAGAACTTCCACTGAGTCTTGTTCTTGGCTAAAACTTCAAGTAAACCACCCAGAATCACTCCACACACTTGAAGGAAGCTCTTGCTGTGCTTAATTTCGCTTGAGAATGGCTGAATCTCCAAAATCGTATTTCACTTTTGCCTTGCTTTTTCAAGTTTCTCTCTCTGCAATTCCTTCACCAAATCGTATCCGGAGGGTTTGTTCATGATAGAAAACTTATATATGATGGATTGTGATGGAAATAAAGCCCAATGGCAGCCTATACAGCCCAATTGCAAATCCATGAAATTTGAGTTTTCAAGCTTGGCCATGTGTACGAATTTGGCTTCAAAACAACTGCAAATTGGCTTAAATCAGTTACTTGGATTGTAGGGAACATGAATGGACAAGATTAATCCCTTGTTTGATCTTAATGGTGAATATTGAAAGTGTAACTTAAACTTGAAGTAACTTTGGAAATGGCCAACCAAAACTCCTCAAATCAAAATTCTAAAATTGCCATTGTGTTTGAAATATGTTTTACACTCAAAATATGCACTCACTTGCACAAAATTGATCCAATATGAATTAAGTTTGATTTTCTCATTTTAAGGCCTTTTCCATGAAAATCACTTTAGGAAATCTTCAATCCAAGCTTCAACCATGACAAGAGATGATTTGGTAATGCAAATGGCCCTATTTGGAGCAAGTTTAATGTTGGGAAAATCTCCATTTGAAGTGTGCAAGTTGGTGAAATGGACTTATAATTTTATGACCTATAATCTCACTTTCCCAAAATACCCCTGACTTGCAAGCCTCATAACTTGAGTTCTATAAATCAGATGAAAGACTTCTAGTACTCTTTGGAAAGCTAAGATCATGAGGAACAACTTTCATGTTCATCAAAAGTTAAGGAGAAACATCCCTCTAGGTCAAAAATGGCTTGGAAGTTGGTTGACTTTTGTTGACCAAAATCACATTCATTTGAGGACCTGTAACTTGTCAGCATCATAACTTGAGTTCTAGAAATCAGATGAATGACTTCTAGTACTCAAAAGAAATATAAGAACATGCTCTACACGTTTCATGTTGGGGTCAAGATGAGATGAGACTTCTATCTTGAGAAAGGTGGTCTTGAAGTTGGGGACTAAACAGGGGATTTTACACTGAGAACCCTAATTTAGTAACTTCTCACACTCTTAATTCTTGATGAATTGATCTTGAAATGATATATTAGACATCTCAACACAACATCCCATGACCATAGAGACTTGGAATTGAGTCTTAATCTCCTTTGATTTCACAATTGACTGAGGATTAACTAGATGAAAACCCTAGATGCAACATTCTTGACTGTGGCTTCTACAACAACTTGAATAAGCTCCAACATGGCTCTCAAAGCACTCAATGAGCTCTCTCAACATCCCATATCCATAATCATGCATTCACAATCCCCTGATGATCTTTAACTGGCCTCCAAGTTAGGAGCTGACCCACATACATCCATCAATCCTTTCAAAGAACATTGACCACTTTTAGATGACCTGATGACCATCCATGCTTGAGTAACAACCCTTGCTTAGGCTCAACACTCTGAGTAACCTCCTCTTGTTATGCACTACCTCCTGATCCCCTTATAAATGAATAATGATATGCAATGCAAATGCTATAAAGAAATGAAATGAAACATAAACCAAGTAAAGAAAAGGTTGGGCAAATTTTAGGGTGCAACAGCTGCCCCTATTCAAATGACTTGGACCTGAGTGGATGAAAAGCGAACAACTTTCAAACAATCAAGGTAAAAGATGGTTGAATACCAAAGAACCCGGAAATTTGCCAACCGCAGAAATAAACTGCAAAAATATGACTGGGGAACAAATATCCAGAAAAACTGAACGCAGACAGTTGCAACGACAACCGGCTGACTGATCATCCAATAAAGAACACCTGACATCATTGCCAGTCATCTACGTAACGCCACAGACATCAAAACCAAAGGCTAGATCAACACGCAATTGGTAACTTCACCTCAGGAAGAGAATAATACTCACATCGTCTAAAAGTAGACAGAAAGACTCCAAATACTCACATCGTCTAAAAGTAGACGACAAGACACCAAATAAAGGTTCGTGCTGTCTAAGGATAGATAGAAACAATACTCACATTGTCTAAAAGTAGACGGAAATACACCAAATACTCACATCGTCTAAAAGTAGACGAAAAGACACCTAAATACTCACATCGTTTAAAAGTAGACGGAAAGACACCCAAATACTCACATCATCTAGAAGTAGACGGAAAGACACCCATGAAAGGTCCACATTGTCTAAGGATAGACAGGAAGAAAAACAATACTCACGTCGTCTAATGGTAGACGGGAAGACTCCAAATACTCACATCGTCTAAAAGTATACGGTAAGACACCCAAATACTCACATCGTCTAAAAGTAGATGGTAAGACACCAAAACCGCACTTCAAAATCGTTCATCGAATTGCAGAATTCTTTCGTCCATAAGAGTTGATGGAAAGAAAATATCTTCAAAGGGCCACATCGTCAATAGGAATTGACAGAAAGAAAACCATCTTCAAAGAGCCATGTCGTCAATAGGAATTACCAACAAGGGAAACCAATCATTCTTCAAAGAGTCACAGCGTCAATAGGAATTCGCAGCACGAAAACCCTCCTAAAACGCCATCTCATCCAATAAACGGAAAGAAAACCACGTCCGAAGCTCACGCCGTCTAAGGATAGACGGAGAGAAAAACCTGCTAGGGAAACACGTCGTCAATAGGAATTGACGGAAAGAAAATTTGCTTGGGGATGTCATCATCAGAGGACTGATGGAAAAAATCATAACCGACAGATGATGTGAAGCCCAAATAAACCGTTGAGCTATCTGAACAAAGCTGCTGGATAAATGCCTCTGTATTAATTGCGAAGTGATTCAAGTTGCCACGGAAGGCTGACAGAAACTGGCTTATGCTTCGAATGCATATGCGTATGTTTGAATATGGCGTAATGCTCCATACGAAATGGAAATGCTACGCATTTGAGGATGAAATGCAAAGATCATAACTATATGCAAAGATGCAAATGCAGGCCTGGGGCGCCGGGGAAATCTGAATAACCAAAAGGATTACTCCAGCAAAAATAAATGCTGAAGAGGTGAAACCAAACTCCGCTGGGGGTAACCAGACGCGCCCAATATGATTGGACTCTACTGGGGATAGCTTACAAGTGCCAATGACGATTGGACTTTTGCAGGAAAAAACAAACGAAGTCTCCCCACGTACCAAAGGGAATTGGATTTGCAAAGTATCAGGTACGACTGATGCTGGAAAAATACCCTGTCTGAACTCAGAGGTTTTGGTTGAAGGGTCAAGGGATAGTAATGCGACTTCCCGACATTCGTCTTGCACTTGAAAGTTGGCTGAACCTGCTTGAACAACTCTTAAAGACATGGAGAGGAACAATTCCTTTGCTTATAATTTTTCCCTAGCTCGTGGGATCTCTGTGGGGATATTCCTCAAAAGGAAATTTGAAATCTCATACCCCGACGATTTGATATACACTGCCTAAACACCTTGAACCTCGGAGAGGTGCTTCACATTAATTGCCCCACGGACAAGGAATAACTCATGCGCTCTTAGGGTGGCATGCCCCAGTCTGCAATGACTTTGCCCCTGATTTGCTGATCTGTGGGGAAAGTGCCTCTTGGCTGCGAGAGATTCACCGAATCTCGACTTGACTACTTCAGATTAATTGACTTCTGGATGGCTGACTCCAATGCTATGATCATTTGATATAACTTGCCCTAGTTCGACGGAGTATTCAGGCATTCCGCATTCTATCCTGATCAATCTTTCCACTGTGGAAACTTTCCTGCTGTCAAGCACTTACTCACAAGTAAAACAAATTGTCCTGCATAAAAGATATACTAAATGCAATGCATATGACAGTTTTCGAAATCCAAGCCTGTTCACTGGAAAAAATTTGTGACATAAAGTGAATAAATCATTTATCAACATGTCAACATTAGCACAACGCTGTAAGAGGAACCCCTTTTAGGAGTCCGTTTTGATGCGATCTTTACCGAAGTATGCTTTCGAAACAAACCTGCTTCAATTAGGACTTTTTCAGGTTGTAACTTGGTCAGGTTCACGGTTTACAAGGAAAAGATAAAGGCTCAAAGTTTATTTTAACCCACCCATTCTCCATGATGTTCTCCAATCCTATATTCAGCTAATTTGATGCTAGAGATCACCTCTCAGAGGTTAAATGATAGGAGTGACGGTCCAAGAAACCACAAGTTTTTGGAGCAACAATCACTCACTTTTTCGTCTTTGGTTCCTGAATCACACGACTTGTTTTTTCCATCATCATTTTTTTTAATTTCTCTAACTTTTTCCTGGACTGGCTCTTTCGAGCTTCTTTTGATTTCAACATCCCGCGGGATGCCCTAATCTTTGCCTAAGTCGCTTGTTTTCAAGATTCGACTTAGCGGGTTTGTTCTCTTTTTTTTTTCTCCCTTTTTTTTGAACAATCGTGTGACATCGGCTTGTCTGACTTGTTTGAAAAGGGATTGTAACTGTCTCACTCCCTGATCGGCAAATTTTAACCATTGTGGTTCTTTAGGCACGACCTATACAGGTGTGATTTATCCTTGAACGAGAACACTCCTATTGCATTTGGATGCTCGGTCAAATTAGCTGACAACTACCCTGCCCCAGGTTAACAATTAGGGTTTTTCATTTTCAGAAAGAAAACTCCTCCTACTAGGCTCAAAGGGGTTGACAAGGGATTATCATCCTTATATCTCCGGTGTTTAGGAATTTGAAACAATGCTTGTACATCATCAGCAAGTTTTATTTCAAAAGCATACAATCGGAAGCTTGCGCGTCTTTAAACTTCGTCATCCTCCCCGGATTCCACTTAAACAAACGTTAGGCATCTGTAAAAAAGCAATTAGTGAACACGAATGGATTAAATCAAAACATGCATATTCATTTCATTGATATCAATCGAAAACAACAAGTTTTACAAATGAGATTGCACTTTAAACATGAGAGAAAATAAAAACATAAAGAAATAACAGGATAAAACGAAAATTGCCAGCTTCTGGGAACTGGGCTTTCACACTGATTGGCTGCTGTGAGAATGCGACCCTTGAAGTCTTCGAACTCAGTTAGACGAGCGATGTGACATAGGCACTGGACGTAGAGAAGCATTCCTTCTCTTCAGATTGTTGCGAGGCCCATTCTGATTCTGGTACTGATAGTTTTGCTGCAAGGACCCAAAAGGTCGTGGACTCTGAACAACAGAAACGTCCAGCGACTGGGTTTGGACTCTTGAGGACTCTTCCTTTTCAGGCGCTTTCAGCCTTAAACTTGACCCAAGAACAGGCAACAACTGTGGGCAAGGGGATTATGACACCAAAGATCGTAGAATATACTCTTGACCTACTGCAGCTTTAGGCAAGGGAATAGGAGTATCCATCTCTTTTTCACGACAGGGAGCAAACTCGCCTGATACCTTCATGCCGCCCGGCGTGAATTCAATTGTCTTCGAATCAATTAGGTCCTGGACCTTATGCTTAAAAGCTTTACAGTTCAAGACGTTGTGCCCCTGTCCCCCAGACTGGAAATCACAATAAGCATTGATATCAAAGCCCGGTGGTGGTTGGCCAGTAAGTGGAGCCAAAGTCCGAGGCTTAACCAACTGAAGTTGGAGCAAGAGTTGCACCAACTGAGCATAATCCATGGGGATCTGATCGAAGATTCTATCTTATGATTTTGTCCTTTGACCATATATTCTAATCCTGGGATTCTCCTGAGAAACGGGACGCAACTGATGACCCGGGAATTTTGGAACCTCCGGTTACACAGAAGATTTCTGACACACATTTCGCTCTGGCATAGGTTCCACAGACAAAAGTGGAACAAGAATCTTTGTGGTAGCCTCAGGCACTTGATCACCTTCTTTTCTGAGCACGTTTCTTATCACTTCCATGATTAAGCCCACCTGAGTTTTCAACTGCTGGTTTTCCTCTCTGAGCGCATTCTGATCCAAGCGCAATGCTTGCATGTCCGCAATGAACTGCCCCATCTGGCCCTGGACTTTCTTCAACTCTGCTTGTACTTGCTCCATAACTTTGCGGGAATTCCTGTATTTGATTGTATAACCGGCAACAAACTAGTGGAGTACATGAAGTCAGATTAATAGCTCCGAGATACCTGTTACACAAAAATAATATGCAAGATGCAAACAAGCATGCAACAGGGAAATCTCCGAATAACATCAAGGCAAAAAGGAACCCAAGATCCAAATAGGGATAACCATCACACATATATGTACCATACATGAGTAACTGAATACAAATAGAGTGACCTCGACCAACAAGCCTGGCGATGGTCAGCATACAGTAATGATCAAATGCTACACAGGGATACAACCCTCAACTGAGTCTTCAGTTTGATACTCTTCTAAACAAATGCTCTCAGTGAACTCCTCCAAAACATGAGCTGATACACCCGCTTGACTAGATAAGAGAAGATCATTGATCTGAATACCCTGAGACGTGACTGAGATCCTGTTTGAATCTAGCAAAGCCTGAACCTAGCTCCTATGCACCTTACAATCTTTCATTGAATGCCCCTGTACCCCAGCATGGTACTTACAGTGGGCACTGACATCGAAGCCTGGAGGATATGACGGGGTCTCTGGATTAATCTTCTTTAGCATTATCAACCCACCTCTGATCAAATCCGGCAACAACTGACTGTATGATACTAGCAACTGAGTAAAATGCCTTTCTGGTTTCCTGGGTCTTCGTCTAGCGTGCTGACGCGGTTGATGATGGTAAGACTGTTGACTCTGGCGGGAAATAGATACTTGATACACAGACCCAACAGACTACTGACTCTGAACACTCGAAGTATTTGAAAACTGAACCTGAGATACAGGAGATTCTGAAAGAATATCACTTCCTCTTTCCCATTCTTCCTGAGAACTGATAACTGATTCATTCTCCTCAACTGAGATATAAGGGATGTTTCGAATCTTTCCGCTCTTGAGTCCACTCTCAATATGTTCTCCCATTATCACCAAGTCAGCAAAGTTTGACATTCCACCACTGATCAACTTGTCAAAGTAATGGCCTTTCAAGGTACTCAAGAATATATCAATCAACTCTCTTTCCAACAGCGGGGGTTGAACACGAGCATCTAATTCTCTCCATCTCTGCATATATCCTCTGAAGGATTCATTGTCCGCCTGAGATGATTCTTGTAACTGCACGCGACTAGGAGCCATGTTGAGATTGTAGTTGTATTGCTTCACAAAGGCATTGGCTAAATCTGACCATGATCGGATACAACCACTCTCCAACTGCATATACCAATCAACAATGCTCCACTCAGACTGTCCTGGAAACAGTGAATCATGAGTTGATCATTGTGAACATGTGAGGTCATTTTCCTACAGAACATCACCAAATGCTGCTTCGGACAACTATCTCCTTTGAACTTCTCAAAATTTTGCATTTTAAACTTCGGCGGTATCACAAGACCTGGCACCAGACACATGCTCGCAGCACTCAAATCAAAAGTATCCTGACTCATCAGGGCATCAAGCTTTTCCTCCAACAGTTGACATTTTCCCATAAATTCAACAGTCTGTGGGTCTTCAGCATTAACCTTTGGAACGGTCCTTTGAGAATCTGGCACAGGGAAAGTGAAACTCTGATAGTCTGTGTCATGAAGAGAAGATGAATCTCTGTCTCTGGCAATGGGATGCTCTTCAACAGGAACTAGCATAGGCTGAGCTTGAGCAACACTATTCACTGGAGTCTTCTGAATACCGACCTCTCCTTTAGTCATAGCTATCATGGCTTCCATGAGTTGACACAACTGATTCTTCATCAATTCAAACTCTGTCCTCGTAACAACCAAGTTTTGTTCTCCTGAGTTCATGATTCTCCCAGAGGCTAACTCAAATCCGATGCGAATGTCGGGAAATCAACTGACGAAGCAGACAAAAGACGGGTAAGCTCCCTGTTCCGGTTGAGGATGGATATGCAAAAATGAAATGCAAATGCAAACAATGCTAAAAGCAAAATGCTAATGCACACACAAGGGATCAAGACAGCTGTGCTATAGGCTGAGAAAGATCAGAGCTCTGCTTCAACAAGAACATAACACTGCTCTGATAGAAACCAACTGATACCAATAATCCAGATTCAAACTGTAGAGAAATCCGGGTAATCTGAAGGTAAAAGTTTCCTGCACAACCCCAGTCTCACTCACAGGTATGGACCTATTCACTTATAAGGTATGGCATTATATACGTTTTTCAGCATCACAGACTTTTAAGAAATGATGATACGTTCACCATTTCTGGTTTGGCATCATCATCTCCCGAAGAGGCCTCACTTAGATGATTCACAAATGATCGGTTCCCAGAGTCGACAACCCTCAGATCCAACATCCCATCGAGCCCTAAGGGCCAGATGAGAAGTCATCAAAGAGAATCTCGTCTGAGCGCGAATTTCATAGGGAACTGTGTCTGCTAAGCAAACAAGCCCCCCACTAATCTCCACTACTAATGCTAGGTATGTACTCAAGCCTGGGTCTGGCTTATCACTCATCAGAACTTCCCATCCCCACAGCACAGCAAAAATGATATATGATGCAGAAAATAAATGCGGGAAAGTAAAATGCGAAAGTAAATAAAGCACATATATACATCACCTAAAGATAAGCAAATAAGTGCTAGGACTGACTCGCATAGGGAACCAGAGTCTCCAGCAGAGTTGCCAGCTGTCGCAACTGCGAAAAAACAACCGGCGGAAAAAGAGAAGATTCGCCACCTTTCATTATTTATCCCAAAGAGAGGGAAAGGAAACGATCGGAAAAACCTGACAAAAAAGGGAAAGACAAGGTCATCGCAACCATGTCTGGATTCGGGAGTCGGTTACGCAAGGGAAAGGTATTAGCACCCCTCACGTTCGTTGTACTCGACGGGATCCATGCATTTTTGTCTATCTAAAAGGGTGATTAAAACTATCTACGCTAAAGGCTCAGGGACAAAAGAAAAAGAAAGGACTCGACGGAGCATCGCTGCTCTGGGCGTACGTATTCCCGTCTGGTACGAGAAATATGAGTCAATGTAGTTCGGCTAACTAAGGGTGAAAAGGGAAAGGTTGCTCGCTAAGACATCGTGTCTTGTGCCTACATACTTTCATCTGGTATGAAAGATCAGAGCAAACTAGTTCGGGCTAAAAGGACCACAGGTTTGGTTCAAAAGTTTTTTAGGCCCGAGTAGGGTTAACAATCAGTTCTAGCACTTTGGTGTATGCAGCTCGACCATTGGAGACTTAGGCATTACCATTTTCAATAGAACTAAGAGTTAACAACACTCTTTTTATGAAAATATTTTCCTGAATAGAATCCCGAAGAATGAAAAAGGTTTGAAGTGTTTCTGTGTTTTTTAGAGAAGAAGTGTTTTGAATTTGAGTGTTCATAATGTATGTTGTACTAAAGTCTAAAAACTAGGATCCAATGCGTCGCATATCGTCCTAAGGACGTATACTAAACACTCTAGGCAATTGAGAGGTAGCCACTCAATCACCATTTCCCAAGTATAAGGCCCATGGCACAACATCCATTATCTTTATTAAGTGCGTTAAGATTGTATGAAGATGAGAAGAGAAGGGACAAACTAAAGGGGGACTAACACAAACCTAAAATTGTCATGCAATGGTGATCCTAAGATTGAGATTCAAAAGGGAACTACCTAATGTTATCATGCATGTTTAAACACCTAATGTCTATCATAACCTCAAGAGGTTAGAGAACTTATGGGGAACATTGCAAAGAAGAACCAAAGAAGAAGAAGAAATATCATGCAAATGAGAATGCAAACATAAGATGCACAAGTAGAATGAAAGTGGGAGGAAAATTGTGTGGGGCAGTAGCCTCCACAAGCTCATCTCAACCAAGCATGCATATGGGAAATGCAAAGAAGAAAGGATGAGAAGAAATTCATAAAAATAAACCACACAAAAAGAGATATCACACAAACAATGCAAACATAAGATATATGGATACCCTAAATGGAAGCAACAAAAGGAATGCACAAACCAACAAGCAATGAACATAATTTTGACCTAAAAATGAACATACAACAAGCTCAACATGTCTAATGTAACGCCTCATATTGCTTTCAGGATTACCGACTGACCCCACAAACCAACACATGTCTTTTCAGCATGCTTTTTCCTCACTCACATGCTTTCCGGGAAACTTCCCAAAAGGTCACCCATCCCTAAATTTCTCCAAGTCAAGCACACTTAACTATGGAGTTCTTATGAACGGGCTACCGAAAAGAAGATGCATCTTGTTGGTATAGGTAGTACCAATCAATGAACATACATCAAGCTCAACATGTCTAATATATGAAACAAGAGGAGTTGAGAGCTTATTGGATCCACAAAGGTCATTTCCAATTCAAACTAGGTCATACACTTGTATGAGCCACCCTAGGAAATGACTTGACTGGCAAGTCATCTCAAAATTAGGAAAAAGGCTAAAAAATGATCAAATAAAATACAAGAGATGCATAAACAAGTTGGCAACCAGAGGCCAAAAGCTCAAAGCAAATATCCCTTCAAAGCACCATCAAAGGAAAATGATATTCAAGATGTACCACTTTGAAATGGGAGAATCGAGGGTCAAAAGAAACGCACCCAAAGTCAACCCTAAAGTCAACAACACAGGGGCAAAATGGTTATCAAAAATTGATCAACTCATCATTGAGATGAGGATCAATTTTCAATCATTGGATCCAAAAGAATGGAGAGAAACAAATCAAGAAGCAAGAAATGTCATAATTTAACTCATTCAAAACAACTCCAATGTTTAATTCCAATTTTAATTGAAAATAAAACCAAATATCCTAAAAATAAAGGACATCTCAAAGTTTCTAAAAAATATTTTTGTGGAATTTTTGGTACATTGGAACTATTTTAAATGAATTAAATTCAAACAGATAACAAAACAAAAATGAAAAGAAAATAAAAAGAAAATGAGAAAAAAAAAGGTTCAAATAGCAAAGAAGTCACGTTCAAAATGGCAATGGGCTCAGTAGGGGGGCGTGATTAGCAATGGGAGCCCAGGTCCACAAGCGAATAATACAAAAATTAAATTAAATCTGGTAATCATGTGTGGCAAGGCAAACAAGGTGCAGCGTGGAAAGCAAGATAAGTAGTTGGATCAGAAAGCAAAACAATCAAATGGATCACAACAAGCCACGTCAATTAATGAATTTCAAACATAATCAAGTGTGTGTAAGTCAACAAGGCGCATGGTGTTTCTTAATCGTGACCGTGAGTGCAAAAAGTAAGTAGATCGCGTGGATCAGAACACAACACATCATCATCTTCCTCAACCAAAAATGGGAGGGAAACTAGACGGCCAGAAACCGCCTCCGATCGTCTTCTCCAAAACTCCGGCCACCGCAACAGTAACACACACACATGCAGGTAGCTACACTGAACCAAATCAAACAAAATTTATGTCCAAATTCATCTACTCATCACGTAGAACACGAATCCATGATCCATTTCCATTAATTGTGCACACATAATCCAAATCGAATCAAAACAGTTTGATGCATCAAATTTAAAAGTTCACAAACATCAACCAAATGCATCCAGAAATCATCTACACATTACATAGATCATGAATCAAGCAACATTTAAGCATGGAAGCTCAGGAATAGATCAAATCGTGCCAAAACAGTTTGGAGCTCCAACCAACAATCATCACAAATGCCAGTTCATTTTACTTATTAATGATCTACATGGTTCCTAGGTCTCAAATATGCAAAAATGGCCAGCAATCGTGGCATAAACAGAGAGATAAGTTGATTTCAAGATTACCTAGTGGAGAACTTCCACTGAGTCTTGTTCTTGGCTAAAACTTCAAGTAAACCACCCAGAATCACTCCACACACTTGAAGGAAGCTCTTGCTGTGCTTAATTTCGCTTGAGAATGGCTGAATCTCCAAAATCGTATTTCACTTTTGCCTTGCTTTTTCAAGTTGCTCTCTCTGTAATTCCTTCACCAAATCGTGTCCTGAGGGTTTGTTCATGATAGAAAACTTAAATATGATGGATTGTGATGGAAATAAAGCCCAATGGCAGCCTATACAGCCCAATTGCAAATCCATGAAATTTGAGTTTTCAAGCTTGGCCATGTGTACGTATTTGGCTTTAAAACAACTGCAAATTGGCTTAAATTAGTTACTTGGAGTGTAGGGAACATGAATGGCCAAGATTAATCCCTTGTTTGATCTTAATGGTGAATATTGAAAGTGTAACTTAAACTTGAAGTAACTTTGGAAATGGCCAACCAAAACTCCTCAAATCAAAATTTTAAAATTTCCATTGTGTTTGAAATATGTTTTACACTCAAAATATGCACTCACTTGCACAAAATTGATCCAATATGAATTAAGTTTGATTTTCTCATTTTAAGGCCTTTTCCATGAAAATCACTTTAGGAAATCTTCAATCCAAGCTTCAACCATGATAAGAGATGATTTGGTAATGCAAGTGGCCCTATTTGGAGCAAGTTTGATGTTGGGAAAATCTCCATTTGAAGTGTGCAAGTTGGTGAAATGGACTTATAATTTTATGACCTATCATCTCACTTTCCCAAAATACCCCTGACTTGCAAGCCTCATAACTTGAGTTCTACAAATCAGATGAAAGACTTCTAGTACTCTTTGGAAATCTAAGATCATGAGGAACAACTTTCATGTTCATAAAAAGTTAAGGAGAAACATCCCTCTAGGTCAAAAATGGCTTGGAAGTTGGTTGACTTTTGTTGACCAAAATCACATTCATCTGAGGACCTGTAACTTGTCAGCATCATAACTTGAGTTCTAGAAATCAGATGAATGACTTCTAGTACTCAAAAGAAATCTAAGAACATGCTCTACACGTTTCGTATTGGGGTCAAGATGAGATGAGACTTCTATCTTGAGAAAGGTGGTCTTGAAGTTGGGGACTAAATAGGGGATTTTACACTGAGAACCCTAATTTAGTAACTTCTCACACTCTTAATTCTTGATGAATTGATCTTGAAATGATATATTAGACATCTCAACACAACATCCCATGACCATAGAGACTTGGAATTGAGTCTTAATCTCCTTTGATTTCACAATTGACTGAGGATTAACCAGATGAAAACCCTAGATGCAACATTCTTGACTGTGGCTTCTACAACAACTTGAATAAGCTCCAACATGGCTCTCAAAGCACTCAATGAGCTCTCTCAACATCCCATATCCATAATCATGCATTAACAATCCCCTGATGATCTTTAACTGGCCTCCAAGTTAGGAGCTGACCCACATACATCCATCAATCCTTTCAAAGAACATTGACCACTTTTAGATGACCTGATGACCATCCATGCTTAGGCTCAACACTCTGAGTAACCTCCTTTTGCTATGCACAACCTGCTGATCCCCTACTAGATGAACAATGATATGCAATGCAAATGCTAGAAAGAAATGAAATGAAACATAAACCAAGTAAAGAAAAGGTTGGGGAAATTTTGGGGTGCAACAGTCCTCCGCGTCAGCCATTAGTGCTACATTAGCACACTCATCTTTTGATTCTGATGAAGATTCAGAAGCATCTGAATCATCCCACGTGGTCATTAAGACTTTCTTCTTCTTTTCAAACTTCCTTCTGGGTTTCTCCTTCAGAAGTTTGGGACATTCATTTTTATAGTGGCCAGGCTCCTTGCGCTCATAGCAATATATATTTCTTTCCAGATTTCTTATGTCCAGAAGAATCGCCACGCTGATCAGATCTTTTGAAGTTTTTGAACTTCTTTTGTTTATGCTTCCAGAGTTGATTAATCCTCTTGGACAACAAAGATAGTTCATCTTCTTCTTCTGAAGATTCTTCAGAACTCTCTTCAATAACCTGCAAAGCTTTAGCAGATTTGTTAGATTTTAAAGCAACTGACTTACCTTTCTTTTGAGGCTCGTCTTCCTCCAGCTCAATCTCGTGACTTCTTAAGGAACTAATCAGTTCCTCTAGCGTGATCTTATTCAGATCCTTTGCAAGCTTCAGAGCTGTCACCATTGGTCTCCACCTTGTTGGAAAGCTTCTGATGATCTTCTTGACATGGTCAGAAGTGGAGTACCCTTTGTCCAGAACCTTCAACCCAACAGTTAGGATCTGAAATATTGAGAATATAGTTTCCACAGATTCAGACTCCTCCATCTTGAAGGCTTCATATTTCTGGATGAGCGCCAGAGCCTTGGTCTCCTTTACTTGGGAGTTTCCTTCATGAGTCATCTTCAAAGATTCAAACATATCAAATGTTGTTTCTCTGTTTGTGATCTTCTCATACTCATTATGAGATATAGCATTTAATAGTATGGTTCTTGATTTATGATGATTCCTGAATTCTTTCTTCTGAGCTTCAGTCATTGACTTTTCTGTCAATATTTTTGCCATCCCCATCAGTGGGGTGAACATAACCATCAATGACAAAATCCCAAAGGTCAGCATCATAGCCTAGAAAGAAACTTTATATTCTATCTTTCCAGTAATCAAACTTCTCACCATCAAACATGGGAGGTTTGGTGCTGATTCTATCTCTATCTTCATATTTGTTGTTGGAAGTTGAAGTTGAAGCTTCAGCCATAATATCAAAGATAATAATCAAACTAGAGTTTTTCCCAACTAGATCTCTCTTTCACTGTTAAGTGATAGCACTACAGAGCCGGAGCTCTGATACCAACTGAAGGTGATAAAAACACTTAGAAAGGGGGGGGGGGGTTGAATAAGGGTTTTTAAAACAAATTGGAAGATAGAAAATAACAAGGTATTTTTATCCTGGTTCGTTTGAACTCAAACTACTCCAGTCCACCCTACCAAGGTGATTTTCCTTTTTCAACAAGGACTTAATCCACTAAATCAAACTGATTACAGTGTTAACCACTAAGACCAACAGTCTTAGTCTTCTCAAGAAATTTTGACCACAACTTGGTCTTCTTAAGGAATTCTTTTTATAAAAGATTTAAACTAACAATTTGTGTTTAAGGTTTTGCTTCTAACAAGCTATATCACAACAGTGATGTTTACACAAAATTAAGAACGAATATGAAAACTGTTAAGCTTGAAGAATATTTGAATGAGTGCTTGTGAGTTGTTTTTCTTTCAAAATGATTCGTCAACGTTGGAAAGATGCTGAAGCTTGTTTAAATACTACTTCAAGTCCTTATCTCAAAGACTGTGCATTGCTGTACGTTCTGTTGCCTCTGTTGACTTTTTGTCTTCTATTGACTTTTCCTTTCTAGGAAGAGGAATGTTCAGACATGTGCTTTGTGTCTGAATTCTTGTGTCATGCATAAATGAGGAATAGTGTCGTTGGAGCAGACGTTGGGATTAGCAACAGATCTTTTCTTTGAGCTGGCATCTTTTCAACTGAATAAATATATCCTTCAATTAATACTAACATCAGATCCTCTGATGTAGTTCCTTGTTCTTCAGATCAGAGTCTTGCAGCAATAGGGCTAAAGCGTGAATGTTACGATCAGTGCAGAGTTGAATATCAGAGCCTTTGTACTTGCAGCGTGAAGTACTTCTAGAGTCTTCTGAAACAATGTTGTATGCTCTTTACTCAAATTCCTCTTAGTTTCACTCAGAGTCATCTGTAGCAGATCAGAGTCTCTTCAGACAGCGCTCAGAGTCTTCTGAAATGTTGCTTCTGACGCTCAGAGTCTTAACATTCTTTTTAGTTGCAGATGTAATTTTTGCTTCCAGAAGAATATATAATTTAAGATCTGAAACAAAGTTACTTAAACACAATTAGAGTATATATTTCCTTTATACAAAATTTCATTTATGTTATCATTAAAACAATGAGATATATTAAACACCAATCTGTTTTCTAACATTATTTGTCCTTTTATTGAAAATATGTTCTAACTTAGATTCATTTTATCTTTCTTAATAATCAAGCAAGCAAGCATAAAAGAAAACTAAGCTATTACATTATAAATGAGGATAGGGAAACATAGTTCCCACCAAGGGGGGAGATGATATATGATAAATTAAAGGTATGAGTAAGAATGTACAAAGATGCACTAAAAGAGAAACATAAAAAACAAGACAAAAGGTCAAATTCAACAAGATAAGCAATGAATGATCATAAGTGCATAAACATGTAAAACATGAAGCAAATGATCAAGACATGTAATATATGAGATGAAAACAATATGGGCAACAACCACATCAATTCACATATCATCAAAGATCAACAAGGCAAGACATGAGAATAATCTCCAAAGCATGCACAAAATACAAGTCAAGCAATCTCACAATGAACAAAGGATCATGTGAAGTGTGTGTGATATAATATGATCATGAAATGAGGGCACAAACACATTGGCCAACAAGCTAAACATTTTACATGAAACATATAAGGATCAACAAGCTTCAACTAGCACATGTAAAGAAGTATCAAAACAAGACTAGCTCAAGAGGTAGTTAAGAGAAACACTCAAACAATGCTAAACTTATAAAATCAACTAAAAATAGGAAAAAGTTTCGAAGATCATGAAACCAAAGCAAGAAGAACCTAAAGGAAGTATGTTATCATATGCCAAAATTCCACAAACTATAATCAACCTTAACTAGGTCAAAGGATCAATAAACTAGGCATATGTCTCAAACATGAGGAATTATCAACAACCTTCAAAGAGGCTTCCACCAAAAATAGAAAGACACTAAATTAAAATCCCAAAAAATAAGAAAATATAATTTAAAACACATATTTAAGCAAATGCAAAAGATGGGAAGAAGATAGGCTAAGGAACAATGCTCAAAATGGTTGAACCATGCAAGCTATGCATTAAATCGGGGGGGGGGGGGGGAATCGAGAGTCAAAAAGTGAGAAATGGAAAGTCACCTTAGGTAACTCAAACCAAGCTTAAAACAACCTCATATGACCCTCATTCAATGGATTTAATGTGGATAAAAAATTAGCCTCAAATGATGAGTATAAGTCACTCAAATCTTCAACCCTAATGCAAGGGTATCAATGGAAGTACTCACTCAAATTAAATCCAAAATAAATGGAAAAAAAATAAATAAAAAATAAGTAAAATCATGAAAATTATCACAAGACATCAAATAATCAGAAAATTATATTTTGGTATTTTTCAAAATAAAGGTGTCGCAACTGCGAAAAGGGCCGACGAAAACAAATAGAAGAGTCGCTAGCGAACGTTATTTATACCAAAGAGACGGAAAGGAAACGATCGAAGAAAACCTAAAAGAAAGGGAAAAGACAAGGTCATCGCAACCAAATCTTGGGTTCAGGAGTCGGTTACGCAAGGGGAAGGTATGAGCACCCCTCACGTCCGTTGTACTCAACGGGGTCCACACTTGTTGTCTATCAAAGGGGTGAGTTATCTAAAAACTACTGCTAAACCGGGGAAAAAGAAAAGAAAAGACTTGATAGGATATCTCCGCCCTATGCCTACGTATTCCCTAGTACAATGGGAAAGTCAGAGTCAACGTAGTTCGGGAAACTACGGGTGATGGGGGGAAGGTTGCTCGCCAAGACATCACTGTCTTGTGCCTATGTATCCTCACCTGGTATGAGAAATCAGAGAAAATGTAGTTCGGGCTATGAAACCACAGGTTGGTTAAGTGTTTTTTATGAGTGACGTTAAGTCTCCATTCCAGCAGTTAGGGATGATGCCTGTTTGTGGTAGAATGGAAAAGTAGCATACTCTTTTCTGAAAATGATTTGAAGAACAATCCCGAAGGATAAAAAGCTTTGAATTTGATTTGTTGGTTTTAAAGAAGTGGATTGAGTTAGTTTGAGACCCACGTTGCACTAAAGACTATGACATAGAATCGAATGCGTCACATATCGCCTAATGTGCATACACTAAATACTCTAGAAAAGTAAGGGGAAACCCCCACTCATCATTTCCCATGTACTTAAGGCTCATAGTGTATAATGTTTGTCATTCTTTATTAAGTGTCTTAAAAAAGTTTGAGATGAGATGAGAAGACACAAGAGAACACTAAAGGGAAACTTGAAAACCCTAATGTTATCATACAAAATGCTTCTAAGGTTGAGATAGAAGGAAAATCTACCTAATGTTATCATACAAATGATGGACCTAGAGTTGAGATGAAAGAGACTATCCTACTTGTTATCATGCAAAGGATTGAAATCCAAGTGTCTCTCTTACTCCCATCTTAAACAGAGGGACTAGGAATCCTAAGGGATCATGTGAGAAAACACAAGTAAACACTATCCAATTCAATCACAAATGAAAACAAGGATAAAAGAAGTCTCAAAGAGAGAGAAGAAGAAAGATGAAGAAGAAAAACAACAAGATCAAAGTCACAAATACAAAAAGTCAAACCCAAAAAAGATGGACAAAAACACCTCAAGTCAACATATCATTGGTGCATCTCAAATCCAATCCACATCCTAGATGTGCAGACAAACACCAAAGTAAGTCAAACCAAACAATGCTCAATCAAATGAAACAAAAGCCTCACAAGGAAGCAAAAACAAGCAAGCAACAAAGCAAGAAACAAGGCAACAAGACCCCATATGACCCAAGGGGCAAGGTAGGGTAGCAACATAACAAGGTCAAAAGGTATACATCCAATTATGAGTGCATAAGAGGGATCACTTAAGTTTGACAGTCAAATTCAAACTTCAAAGTAAATAAATCATCATCACCAAGCATAAATGAGGGATCACCAAGGCAAACATCAAAAGTCAAGAGGATCACCTCATAATGGATCAAGATCATTTATTCACATAAAAAACAATTAAATCCAAAATAAAAACAAATAAAAAAAAGAAAGAAAAACCCTAAAAAGGAAAAGAGGATACCAAGGCATGAGTGAAGACTCAAGGGCATCACCAGAGGTCTAAAACCACCATCATAGGATCACATGAAAATTTCCTCAACATTTTTAAATGCTCAAAAATAATTTTAAACTAATTAAAATTAAGCAAATAAATAAAAAATATATGAAAATACCCAAAACAGAAAACAAAAATCCAAGAAAATCATCATAGGTTCAAAACCATCATAGTATCATGTGAAAATAATTTCATAATTTTAAATAGCTCAAAAGTATTTTTAAACTAATTAAAATCAAGCAAAACAAATAAAAATCATGAAAAATAAAAAAAAATGTAAACTAAAAATGCACAAAAATATAAATCAAAAAGAGAAAAATAAAAGAGAATTTTATAAAATTTTTTGGTATTTTTATGATGAAAAATGAATTTATTATGAATTTCTGAAAAATAAAAGGAATTAAAAACAATTTAAAAAAGAAAATAAAAAGGGGAAAACATAACGCGTTGGATCTAGCCTCATTAAATGACGTGACTAATCCAAGGATCCAGAAGCACGCATCCATAGTACACTTAAGTCAGCTCAACCACATGGAGATAACAAAAGTCAAACACATAGGATTAAAACATCTAGCATGCTTTGACGGTTAGATGATGCCAACTCATCATCTTCAACCTCCATCCATCTGAAACTCAAAGGAAATTGTAGGAAAAACGTGGATCCAAGGAATCATATCCAATGGAGCTCATAGTGGTTTCATTTGATGCATCTTTTCAAGACGATCTCAACCATATCATCGCGCCAAATTTTTTTAAATCACAACTTACTCGATTTGAAAAAAACCAGAACAAGATTCAAACACAAATTTGAAAATTTAGCAAAAAAAACTCAACTACAACTAAAAACTAACTATACAAACAACATCAGCATGCCAAGGGCTACATTTTAGCAACGAATTTGGATCAAAATGGTTGAGAATTATACTTGTTGAAGCTCAACCTTGAAGCTCTAAAAATGGAGTTCCCTAACTTGATTCAGGCCACGATTCTTCAAGCTCTTGATCTGGTTAGCTTTACTGGATGTTGGTGAAACTAACTGAGTGGAGAATTTGAGTGTTTTAGGTGTGGAAATTGAAATTCGAAGTTCAAACTTAATAGTTCAAATGAGATCTTAGCATAGTGGTTTTGGCTATCAAAAGCTTGTGGAAAAGGGTGGAAATGACTCCCTATTTATAGGAGAAGCTATCTGAATCAAAATGGAGGGTGAATGAGGCAATTTTGATGGAAATCATGCACACCTGCAGCATGAGCAAAGTGTTACTTGCAATCTGTCAAAACTCACTCAAATCATGCGTTTCAAGGTTCTAATCACTTCAGGCAAGTTGGTTAAATATGTTTAAGTGCAATTCGTGCATTAGTTTGGTGATTAGGAGCCAATTCAATCAAATTCAAATCTGACTTGGAGTGAAAATCCATCTTTGAAATCCAATTTCTGCAGCCATGGTTCTCACAATGTAGGAGGCTTTTTGAGATACTTCTTCTTGCATTGGATAGAGGGAGATGCAATCTTTGTAATGTGAAAAGAAAGTATTGATTTGGAAACTTGAGTTGAGAGATATGGTCTTTCAAAGTAGCCTCTATGAAAGGGTGGAAAATCATAAAACACTTCGAAAAATTTCAAGTCGTTTAGGGACCAAAAAGAGACCTATAATGTTTTGATTGTGGAATCAAGATTCTCATAGATCAACATATGTTTTGATGAAGACAAACCACTTAAAGAAGGAAAAGATGATCAACCACCAAGCATCAGGAAAAAGACACAACCTTAAGGATGTTTTCCTCAGAAGGTATAATGAGAACTTCCATTAAGTATTTAAGTCCTAATTGCCCAAATCATTAAAAATCGATTACATTACTTTTCACACTAACACAAGCTTTTTAAATGAGAATTTTTCTAAGTTTTTGTAAGTGCAATCGATCGCACTCTTATAGAAATCGATTGCATGATCAATATTTTAACTCTTTTTGATTCTGTTTCAGCAAGCAATCGATTGCTGCTTTGATGCAATCGATTGCATGCTTAGAATTTCTCAAAATTTTTACTTCTGTTTTGAAGTGCAATCGATTGGTATGAAAGGTGCAATCGATTGCTCTATTGAAAATTTGAATTTTCAAGTGTTTTTGTGAAGGTGCAATCGATTGGACTCTTTGTGCAATCGATTGCTCACTGAACGTTTTTGAAAAATATTTCTGAAAAATTGCATCTCTTCAATCAAATTTCTGTGGTATGTTTCCTTTGAAACATGACAACTGTTCATCAATTTTTATGGAGATTTGCATGTTTTTCTCAAGAGGTGTTTGTGTAATATAAATACCTAACTCTTTCAAAATTAAAAATAACCTCTTTCAATCAAAAAACTCTTTAACGTACTTTTCAGTTTCCACATCTAAATCAGAAATAGTTTTCACAAATAATTTTCTGCATAAATTTCATATCCTTTGAAAAGAAAATTCTTGAGCAATAAGTCTTAGAAACTTGTGGAATTTCCCATTGAAAGAGAAGATCAATCTCAGCATTGATAAACAACTGTATACATTGTTACAAATCACTACAAAAATCAGATTGTATTTATTTCCCCTTGTTGTTCAGGATTGTTGAAAGCAAGTGTGTGCATTAGAGAGGATTGTTCTCATTGCACTTAGTGTTTAGATCTTAAAGGTGTTTAAGAGCCTTTGATCTCCCTATAGGTTAGAAAGAAAAGTTGTACACTGATCCTAACTATAGTGAAATCTCTTTCGAGTCGAAAGGGGAATGGAGTACCCTCGGAGTGTGAGGGGAACCACTATAATTTCCTGTGTCTCTTTTACTTTCTGCCTTTACAAGCTTTCATAACATCACTCCGCTAAAAGAAAGTAACATAACTCTCTTAAAACCAGAAAATTTCAAAAGAACCTAATTCACCCCCCCTCTTAGGCGCAATTCTTACTTACAATTTGCATTAGAGCAGGTTTAGGTAACCTGTTCCTAATCGATCCAGTATAGCTTCTGCAAATAAGAAATGTGTATTCAAAGACGGTGGTAGTAGCAACAAGCCTCCATTATTTTGTGGTGAATACTTTGATTTCTGGAAAATTCGTATGAAGGCTCACTTAGAAGCACAAGGAGATGAAATCTGGGATGCCATTCAAAATGGTCTGTTTGTTCCTACAACGGTCGTTAACAGTGTAGGATCAACAAAGCCCAAAGCCTCATGGGATGACGATGATAAGAAAAAGTTTCTCTATGACAAAAAGGCAATCAATCTCCTATAAAGTGCACTAAGTATGAACGAGTTCTTTCGCATCTTAACATGTACAACAACAAAGGAAATCTGGGACACTTTAGTGGAAACACATGAGGGAACCATTGAAGTTAAAAGATCAAGGTTGAACACGTTGAGTCAAGAATACGAGTTATTCAAAATGCAGCCAGGAGAATCAATTCTTGATTTGCAGAAAAGATTCGTGCACTTGACAAATCATCTTATAGCACTCAGTAAGACATTAACTAATGATGAATTAAATCTTTAAGTGCTTAGATCTTTTTCTAGAGAATGGCAGCCCAAGGTGACAGCAATTTCTGAAAGGAAAAGCCTAGCCACGATGACATCCGCCACATTGTTCGGAAAACTTCAAGAATATGAAACAGAACTTGGGCGATTGGAGAAACATGAGAATCAAGAGAAGAAATCTAAAAGCATCGCATTAAAGGCTGATTCCAAAGAAGTAGAAAAAGCAGATGATCTGGTTGAAGATGAAAACTTCATGCTTCTTGTAAAAAGGTTAGGAAAATATTTTGGTTCTAAAAATAATATTGGGAATTCTGACTATATGAAAAGGAAGAAGTTTTCAAAAAGCAAAGAGAAAGAGGCGTCAACATCCACACAAGATGTCAAGTGCTATGAATATGGAAAATTAAGACACATCAAACCAAATTGTCCTAAACTCTCCAAGAACGATGTCTCTAAAAGAAAAAAAGGATTCAAGAAAAATAAAGCATACGTAGCATGGGAAGATAATGAGATAAGCTCCTCATCAGAATCAGATAGTGATCAAAGCGCAAATCTAGCACTAATGGCCTCACATCATTCTGATGATGAAGACGACAAGGAATGCTTGAAGACCTCCTCATATCAGTGGTATCTTGATAGTGGGTGTTCAAGGCATATGACATGTGATATTACCAAATTTTCACATCTAACGCTTAAGGCCAAAGGATTTGTAACCTATGGTGATAACAACAAAGGAAAAATCCTTGGTATAGGCAGCACTGGTGCACCACCTTTTACAACCATAGAAGATGTCCTTTATATAGAAGGCCTAAAGCATAACCTACTTAGCATTAGTCAACTTTGTGACAAAGGTTTCATAATCAACTTCATTAAAGATGAATGTTTGATAGCAAACGAAGTCACTTCTGAGGTAATGTTAAAAGGTAATAGAATCAATAATATTTTTATGATTTCCCTTGATAACATATCTTTGAAGGTTAAGTGTCTTATGGCGAACAATAACGACTCTTGGTTATGGCACAAAAGATTTGCTCATATTCATATGGAGCATTTGAACAAATTGATAAAACATGACTTAGTTGTTGGTCTTCCAAAGATCAAATTCATCAAAGATAGATTGTGTGGTGCATGCCAAAAAGGGAAACATACCAAATCAACTTTCACATCCAAAAATATGGTGTCCACAACTAGGCCACTACAATTGTTACACATGGATCTCTTCGGACCTTAAAGAACAAAAAGTTTTGGAGGTAATGTTTATGCATTAGTAATTGTTGATGACTTCTCTAGATATACATGGACTTTCTTCTTAGTGCAGAAAAGTGAAGCTTTCAAGGCATTCAAGAAGTATGCAAAACAGATTCAGAATGAGAAGTCACTTTCAATTGTCTCCATTAGAAGTGACCATGGTGGAGAATTCCAAAACGCTCTATTTGAAGAATTCTGCGAGGAAAATGGAATCTCACACAATTTATCTGCACCAAGAACTCCATAGCAAAATGGTGTCGTAGAAAGAAAGAATTGGTCGTTGGTAGAACTTGCAAGAACAATGCTTAGTGATTCAAATCTTCCTAAATATTTTTGGGCAGATGCGGTAAGCACGGCGTGTTTTGTAAGTAATCATGTGAACATCAGACCAATTCTCAAGAAAACCCCCTATGAACTGTTCAAAGGAAGAAAACCAAACATATCATTCTTCCACATATTCGGGTGTAAATGCTTTGTCTTGAACAATGACAAAGACAATATCGTAGAAACCTCTCTCAAAGATATTGCAAGTGATAAACCAAAATAGCGGCAAGAGGATTCATAACAAAATGAAGTACACAATGATCTACCGAAAGAATGGAGAACTCATAAAGATCACCCGATCGAAAAAGTCATTGATGATATTAGTCAAGGTGTTACAACAAGATTAAATCTCAAGGATGCTTGTCTTAACATGGCAATTATTTTGCAAATTGAACCGGCCAAAATCGATGAAGCCTTAGGCGATGATCAATGGATAATAGCTATGCAAGAAGAACTGGACTAGTTTGAAAGAAATCAAGTTTGGAATCTTGTCCCTAGGCCAAACAACAAGCATATCATTGGAACAAGATGGGTCTTTAAGAACAAACTCGATGAAAATGGTATTATAGTTCGGAACAAAGCAAGATTGGTCGCCCAAGGATACAACCAAGAAGAAGGAATCGATTCTGACGAAACATTCGCTCCAGTTGCAAGATTGGAAGCAATTAGACTGTTATTAGCTTATGCATGTTCTATGAAGTTTCAGCTTTTCCAAATGGACGTCAAAAGCACATTCTTGAATGGATTCATAAATGAAGAAGTATATGTCAAACAACCCCCTGGTTTTGAAGATTACAAATATCCATCTCATGTCTTCAAATTAAAGAAAGCTCTCTATGGATTGAAACAAGCACCAAGAGCATAATACGATCGACTTAGCAATTTCTTATGTGACAAAGGCTTTGAAAAGGGAAAAGTAGACAAAACTTTTTTCATCAAGAAAATAAAAGAAGATACTCTCTTGGTACAAGTATATGTTGATGACATCATCTTCGGTTCAACCAACACCAAGTTATGCGAAGACTTCTCATCCATGATGCAAGGAGAATTTGAAATGTCTATGATGGGAAAAATGAACTACTTTCTTGGACTTTAGATCAAACAACTCGAGAATGGGATCTTTATCAATCAATCAAAATACTGCAAAGAATTATTAAAGAAGTTTGATATGAACAATTGTAAAACTTTATCTACACATATGGGATCCGGTACATATGTAGATCAAGATGAATCCGGTGTGTCGGTTGATATCATAAAATATAGAGGTATGATTGGTTCCTTACTATACTTAACAGCAAGTCGCCTTGACATTATGTTTAGCGTTTGTCTTTGCGCTCGCTTTCAAGCAAATCCAAAGGAGTCTCACCTGATGGCAGTCAAGCAGATCATGAAGTATCTCAAAGGAACAACAAATGTCGGCTTATGGTATCCTAAAGGTAGTATGTGCAATTTAATTGGATATTCTAACGCGGATTATGCAGGCTGCAAAACTGATAGAAAAAGCACAAGTGGAACATGTCACATCCTGGGAAATGCACTGGTCTCATGGGCATGCAAGAAGCAAGCATGCATAGCACTTAGTACGGCTAAAGCGGAGTACATAGAAGCGGGAAGTTGCTGTGCACAGATACTTTGGCTCAAGCAACAACTTCGTGACTACGGACTCGACCTGGGTAGCGTTCCTCTTCGTTGTGACAACACAAGTGCAATTAACATAATGAAGAATCCAGTCATGCATTCAAGGACCAAGCGCATCGACATACGACATCCTTTTCTGCGAGATCATGTACTTCAAGGAGATGTCGAGATAACATTTGTAGATGCTCATAATCAGCTTGCCGATATATTCACGAAGCCTTTGGCAAAGGAATCTTTCTTCAAAATACTAAGGGAACTTGGAATTCTGGATGAAACTGACGTTGAATCATGAAAGAACTCCATCTGTGGCATTTTTCTCAAATTTTCACTGCAAGCAATCGATTGCACCTCTGTGTCAATCGATTTCTCACTGTAAATTTTACAAAATTTATTAATTTTTGAAGCAAGCAATCGATTGCACCCCTGTGTCAATCGATTGCACTTTGTAGTTTTTGTCCAATTTCGTTTCTGTTTTGTAGAGCAATCAATCGCACCTACTGTAAAACTTTTTTTTCTCTTTCTATTTAATAGATCCATGATTTCTTAAACTTTTCAACTACCCTATCATTACACTTTTGACCTACCTATGACTAGCCATTACTACTTAATCCTAGTCTCAAAATCTTTGACCATTAATTGTCATATTTCCAAAGTCTTAATCATCAATACCTTCAACCACTCATATCCCACATTAAAATTTATCTCTTCTCTCAAACATTATAAAACCCAACTTCTCATAACCTTTTTTAACCATCTCTTCCAAAAACCATCCTTCACAAACCCTAGAACTTAAATCCTCCATCATTCTCTCATGGCATCTCGCTCAAAGAGGAATATTTCAGCACAAAGCAAAGGCAAAGGTCCAGCCTCTTTATCTTCAAAAACTCCACTTGTTCTTCAACTCTTGGATGATGAACAAAAGGAAAATTTCACTAAGTACTTTCAGAAGAAGGTTGTGCAAACACCAAAATATGGTATTCTCTCATCATTCCCTAAAGAATGTTTTTCTTTTCAAGAAACTTTGATTGTATGTGGGTTGAAACCTGTGATTTCCTCATCCGGGCCGTATTATCTGGATTTGGTAAGATTGTTCTATAGCAACCTACAAATGGAAGAAGGCAAGATGGTAAAATATGTTCAAGTAAAAAGAATCACACTCCACTCAAAAACACTTGGTAGGATTCTGAATATTCCAACCTCTGGGGGGAGACTCTATGAAGAAAACGAAGACCTATGGCAAGCATACAACAAACGAGAATTCTATTGGAGTCTTGGCCGTATGACTGAAGCATAATTCCATGCAAAACGTGTCAGATCCTTAGGCGGCATGGAACCCTCTCGAAACTCATGGTCGGCAGGTATCTTTAACATTGATGATCAGTTGTTTCATTATTTTATGGTTTACATAATGTTCCCAAGAGCCGGAAACCACTGCATTGTGACTGATCTAGAAATGCAGATTCTATACACTATTAAGCATGACATTCAAATAAGTTGGGCTTATTTAATCTTGGTTCACATGCGTGGAATCAACGAAAAATCCAAGTTTATGCCATATGCATGGTTCATCACAAAGATTTTGGAACATTTTGAAGTAGACTTTGAAGGGTTTGATAAGTGTCTCATGGACTCAAGTATCAACAAAATCTCAATAAAAAATGTGGACTCTCTGATGGGTGTCAAATACAACCCGGAAACGAAAACCATTGTTTACCTTGGTGAAGGAATGACTGATAATGATGAGCAAGAGAATGAAGACGATGATTACGTTCTTCCTCCTTCTGGAAATGACCCGAATAACTAACAATTAATAGATTACATGACTCAACAGATTGAAAATCTCAACATCAATGATCAATACAATGCTATTCAAGAGTCAACAAACACTCGGATCAACAACTTCCAAGAGGCCGTAAATCAACAATTCTCCTATTTGCACTCTCACTTTTACATTCCGCCATATGATCCTTCAAACCCGGCTATCCCTCCAACTCGTCCATCACTTCTCTAGACAACATTTCTAAACCAACCAACCTTTGACCCCAACATGGATATGTCATACTATGTGTTTTATGTTTCTTTTTAAGTCATTTATGTTATTTGAATTCCGTACTTTCTAGTTTCTTTGTACTGTTTTCAATTTGCAATTTGAATTTATGACTATGTTGGTATTTTATTTTCAAATTATTATCTATGTCTATCATCTATATATATTATTGCCTTAATCCATCTTTCCCTTCTTTTTGATAATGTAAAAAGGGGGAGAAGGATGTTACTCTTTTCTTGCTTATTGTCTTTCCTTAAGGTACAAATATACAAATACAAGACTATTTTGAACCTCAATACATATTCATAACTTCTAAACTTCACATATTGAGGGGGAGAAAAACCTGTCAACTTCACAAATTGAGGGGGAGAAAAATTTGCCGGAAGGAACATTGCAACAAAAGAAGAATGCTTTGTCATCATCAAAAAGGGGGAGAATATGGAATCAAGATTCTCAGAGATCAACATATGTTTTGATGAAGACAAACCACTTAAAGAAGGAAAAGATGATCAACCACCAAGCATCAGGACAAAGACACAACTTTAAGGATGTTTTCCTCAGAAGGTATAATGAGAACTTCCATTAAGTATTTAAGTCCTAATTGCCCAAATCATTAAAAATCGTTTACATTACTTTTCACACTAACACAAGCTTTTTAAATGAGAATTTTTCTAAGTTTTTGTAAGTGCAATCGATCGCACTCTTAGAGAAATCGATTGCATGATCAATATTTTAACTCTTTTTGATTCTGTTTCAGCAAGCAATCGATTGTTGCTTTGATGCAATCGATTGCATGCTTAAAATTTCTCAAATTTTTCACTTCTGTTTTGAAGTGCAATCAATTGGTCTGAAAGGTGCAATCGATTGGTCTATTGAAAATTTGAATTTTCAAGTGTTTTTGTGAAGGTACAATCGATTGAACTCTTTGTGCAATTGATTGCTCACTTCAATCAAATTGCATCTCTTCAATCAATTTTCTGTGGAATGTTTCCTTTGAAACATGACAACTGTTCATCAATTTTTCTGGAGATTTGCATGTTTTTCTCAAGAGGTGTTTGTGTAATATAAATACCTAACTCTTTCAAAATTAAAAATAACCTCTTTCAATCAAAAAACTTTTTAACATACTTTTCAGTTTCCACATCTAAATCAGAAACAATTTTCACAAATAATTTTCTGCATAAATTTCATATCCTTTGAAAAGAAAATTCTTGAGCAATAAGTCTTAGAAACTTGTGGAATTCCCATTGAAAGAGAAGATCAATCTCGGCATTGATAAACAACTGTATACATTGTTACAAATCACTACAAAAATAAGATTGTATTTATTTCCCCTTGCTGTTCAAGATTGTTGAAAGCAAGTGTGTGCATTAGAGAGGATTGTTCTCATTGCACTTAGTGTTTAGATCTTAAAGGTGTTTAAGAGCCTTTGATCTCCCTATAGGTTAGAAAGAAAAGTTGTACACTGATCCTAACTATAGTGAAATCTCTTTCGAGTCGAAAGGGGAGTGGAGTACCCTCGGAGTGTGAGGGGAACCACTATAATTGCCTGTGTCTCTTTTACTTTCTGCATTTACAAACTTTCATAACATCACTCCGCTAAAAGAAATTAACATAACTCTCTTAAAAATAGAAACTTTTAAAAGAACCTAATTCACCCCCCCTCCCCTTAGGTGCAATTCTTACTTACATTAATGAAAACCAAGACCTTCCATGGGGTTTTAGCTCTTTTATGTTGAATCAAAGTTGTAGATAACATCTTCAAGTTTATTCTAGGAAAATAATGGGCTCCAAATTATGCCCTTTTGAAGTTGACTAAGAAAACCTTCCAAAACTCAAAATGACCTATAATGTCTTCAAAATTTTGATGACTTTCTAAGCCTAATTTGATCTTTTATTGCAAATAGAACTTGTTAGGGATGATAAGCAGAGTTCATTAGAAAAAGAACCACCTCAATATGTGGAAAATTGAAGGAGATATGCTCATTTGATCATAGCATCCACAAATTGCTATATTAGGTCAAACCCCTTGCACCAAACTTGAATCTATTGATGATTTCTTGCATAATAAGCCATGATGAAACACATATGATGTTGGAATGATGTTTCCTTGAACCATACTTGATGATGAGGAACTTTTAGGGTTGAGAACAACACAAAGTCATAGAGAACATCTTGCTTGAACTTGAAGAAACACAACCTTCTTGCTTGAGAAACAAACCATGATTCCTTGATCCCCTGCCAAGAACAAATTCTATGCAACATGAATATGATAAATGCAAATAAACATAAGCCAAGAACACAAGAGAAGATGAGAAAATTTTGGGATGCTAAAGCTGCCCCTATTCAAACAACTTGAACCTGAAGGGATGAAAAGCAACCGCTTTCAAACGTTCAAGGTAAAAGATGATTGAATACCAAAAGAACCCAGAAATTTGCAATATACGAGAATACAAACCAGTGAATGCCAACCAAAATTTGGGATGCAACACGATGAGGATAACAATCCAAAGCGAACAACAATTAATCAACCAAAAGTTGAAACTAAAGCACCGAATACCAACCAAAAGTTGGGATAGAGCCAAAAGATACCAACCAAGAGTTGGAATATAGGTTACTAACCAAGAGTTAGGATTATCAGGAATAAAGATTAGAAACCAAAAGTTAGGATGAAACACCCACAAGGCACCAACCAAGAGTTGGAATAACAAATTGTGGATACCAACCAAGAGTTGGGATGAGAAACAGCGAATACCAACCAAAAGTTGGGATGCTAAACCCACAGGATACCAACCAAAAGTTGGAATAACAACGAATACCAGCCAAAAGTTAGAATGCCAAATCCAAAGGGCACCAACCAAAAGTTGGGATGAAAGGCAAAGACCACCAACCAAAAGTTGGAAAACAAACTTGCCGGGGAAATGCAAAGATCGCCAACCAAAAGTTGGTAAAATGAGATTTACTAACTAAAGGTTAGGATTGCCAGAAAGAAATACCACCAACCAAAAATTGGAATGAAACAACTGAAAACCAACCAAGAGTTGGAAAAGCGACTCTGCTGGGAGATCAAAAGGACACCAACCAAAAGTTGGAATAACCTCACAAGAAAAGATGGCCACGCCAGGGAATACCAACCAAGAGTTGGGGATGGAACATGCGTACAAGGAGTATAATCGAACGACTTGAAACCAGGGCAAGAGGCTCTACTAGGGAAGGAGATGCTTAAAACAAACTAACTCTGTCTGGGTAAAAAGATGAACACATCTATCAATGACCTGCCCGATTAAAGATGACGAGATCTTAAGTCACACCAATGTCAACTGGAACAACATCTGGCCAAAGCGGAACCGGACTTGGCTTATGCTTCAGATGCATATGTTTGAATATGGCGTAATGCTTCATACGAAATGGAAATGCTACACGTTTATGCAAAATGAAAATGCAAGAGAACACCACTGGAAGGAGTGTTGAAGAGAGAAATTGCAAGCAAAATTCTGCTGAGAAGAATGCCCTCAATGACCTTCCTAAACACCGGTCTCTTTGGGGAAGAAAACAACTCTGTTGGGGAATTAAGAACAAAATTTATTGGGGGAATCAACCCTGAAACTTCCTACGGAATGTGTCGATGACCATTGGAGTTTGCTGGAGATATCGACCCCTGCTAGATATCCATCGAGGAGATCAACGACAATTTATGCTTGGGGAGAATAGTCTAAAACATCAACCACTCCATGAGGTTTACCTTACCGTTGAAGAACGTCCTCCTTCCTTACCCTACTGGGGTTAACCATATGCCACTGCCGGTGACATCATTTCTGATTTGATAACGAAACTCCATGGGTATAACAAATTTTTTTGCCATAGGGAGACAAAGAGCCTTCTGTCGCTTGCGCGAAAATAAGGTGCCGACACAACAGAAGAGTCGCCACCTTTCGTTATTTATCCCTTGGAGCGGGAAAGGAAACGATCGGAAAAACCTTACGAAAACGGGTATAAGACAAGGTCGTCGCAACCGTTGTCTGGGTTCGGGAGTCGGTTACGCAAGGGGAAGGTATTAGCACCCGTCATGTCCGTCGTACTCGACGGGATCCACGCTTGTTGTGATTACTGGACGGGCTGATTTTATCTATCTACCTATCAAGGCTGGCTTAAACAGAAAAGAAAAATGACTCGGCAAAGCGTCGTGCTTTATGCCTACGTATTCTCATCAGAGAAAGAGAAATCAGAGTCAACGTAGTTCAGCCTACGACGGGTTATGGGGGAAGGTAGCTCGCCAATACATCAGTATTGTGCCTACGTACTCTCAGCAGGTATGAGAGATCAGAGCTTACGTAGTTCGGGAAACTCCGCTTTATTTCCTGTCTTTTACGGAAGAAGTGTTTTTTATTGTGTTTGCAATTTCAATCGCACTAAAGACTATGACCTGAGAGTGAATGCGTCGCATGTCACCCAAAGGGTACCATACTAAACATCCAGACTGTGGAAAAGAAACTCTCCCACAATCCTTTCTCAGATAGCTTAAGGCTCGTAACGTACGAAAGAAATCATTCATGATTACTGTATCTTAAACTGTTTTGAGATGAGAAGAGAACAGGCCCAACTAGGAGGGAGACTATCAAGTCCTACTGTTATCATGCCAAGGATTCATCCTATGGTCGAGGTTTGAATAGGGAACTCCTAGAAGTTGTCATGCATAGGTTTCAACCTAAAGTTCTATCATCAATTCCTTATCAAAGGAAATGAGAGTCCTAAGGAATCATGTCAATGATACACCAAAACAGACAAAGCATCAGCTTAAACTGTAAAATGCATGCAATGCAAGTGAGGGAGGAAATGTGTGTGGGGCTTCAGCCTCCACAAGCTCATCTCAACCTCAAGCCAGAATGGATAACAGTAATCATACTGAAAGATAAAATAACATGCTATCAAGCAAGCAGTAAACTGCAACCATACAGAAGAAATAAAATCATGCTATTAGGAAAGCAAACCACATGGGCAAGGGAGCTGGGCTCTACCGAATACCCGCAAGCAAAGCCACACAGTAACAATACAAGCAGAGGGAGCAACTCAACCTCTAGTGCAATCATGCTCCTAGATTCTACCTATTCTAGATATGAACTTATTCTAATGCATCAAGCAAGTCAACCAAAACACATAAATACAGAAAAGAAAACAGAGAAGAAAACAACTCAACTCCAAGCTTCAGCTCTTCCAACATCAATTCAGTCTTCAGACTTCCATCACTCTTGACAAATATCAATTTGCTTTTCCAGGTTTCAACCCTTCAGCATAAGTTTCAACTTATATTCTCCTTTAAGCTTAAGCTTCTTGATCAGTTCCACCTTCAGGCTTCACTATTAACCACAAGTATCAACTTGGTTCCTTCAGGATCCCCAGGTATCAAAGTAAGCATCAACTTCCTTTGTTCTTCAAGCTTCAACTCTTCAGAATCAATCTCAATTGAATCCTCTTCCTAAGTATCAACTTAGCCTTCAAGCTTTCAAGCTCTCCATACTTTACCAGTCTCAACTTGGTCTTCTCTTCTTGCAAGCTTCAGCTTCTTAGAGTATTCTCTGATCACTTAGAAGTATCAACTTCATCCTTCAGTCTTTAAGCACCTTCAAGGGGTCTTCAAGTGTCAACTTGCTCTTGTTGCTCTTCAAGCTTCAGCTGGAATGGCAATGCTCAAGGATTCATCCTCTCTCATACTCTTCAATGAAGTCTTCATCTTCACACTCAAGCTCAGCATCTCTCAAGATAATCAAACCAGAGGAAATCACTTACTAGATAAGCTGGGACATTGAACTGCTTATGGACCACCAAAGGTGACCTATAAGGGTTCAACATCAAAGGAATGGTTCCCTCAAAAGTTCTACTTCCTAGGTACCATCACTTATCCCTCCAGAGGAGATAGGTGTATACCATGGAAGGACTTTGAATCATGGGGAGGAATGGAGGTGAAAGATACCATCCATGTTTTAAGAAAGAAGTTAACTAGGTCTAAACTCTTCCTAATCCCTAACCCTAAAACAACAACAAAACAAACAAAGATCAAGCTCTCAAGCTCCTCAATGCTCCTACTATGCTCCTCAATGCTCCTCAAAGCAATACCAAGCTTTCCAAGCCCACAAAGCAAAGCAAACAAAAATACAAGCCCACAAGGGCAACACAAACAATCATCAACTACAAAAAGTCATCTAAAAATAGTGCACTACTATATTAAAACCTAATATAATTTATAGGGGATCCTACATACCTACCCTTAATATCCTTATATGCCCCAATGTCTAACTTGACATAGAAACCCAAAATTCTAGTGTTATTGTGGACCTATGTTAAGGATTAACCTAATTCTCTATAACCTAATGTCATCTAAGCAAAACTAATCTAAAATTCATCACAAAATTATGGAATAAATCCAGGGGGAATCTAAAGTCCTAATCTAACTATCCTAAAAAGAATGGCCTAAAAATACTAAGGGAACTAGCTAAACAAAATTCTACAAAACCATGTATCAACATAAAAGAATTAAAAAGCTATTAAAATAGAAAATATACAAAAAATATTAAAAATGGGTGAAATGCAAATATTTTTATTTTATAATTTCCTAGACATTAAAATGAAGTGGGAGAAAAAATCCCCATGCAAAAATCATTAATTTCCTATTTATTATGATTTTTCAAAGATTAATGGAAAATGGGGAAAATGAAATTAAAATATGAAATGATGTGGTGTATTTAGTAACCAGATGCAGTTCACTATGGATGATGGGCTTAAAGTGGGGTGCGTGCAGCAAAAGCGTTAAGCCCATATTATGATCAGGAAATAAAAGAAAATGGTAAGGAAAATAGACAAAGACGCGGTGCATTTAGTAAGAGAAAACAGTTCATTTCATCAATGGGCTCAAAATGGGGGGTGCAGTTAGTCATGCGCTAGGCCCATATTAATTCAGAAAATCAATCAGAAAATGAATGAAAAAATGGAAAATACACGGTGTATAAAGTAAAGCAATTCAGTTAAAAACCAAGTGGGCCATGAAGGTAGGGTGTGGATAGTGAACAAAGCATTCATGCCCAGTATCTCTGTTTAATGAAACGGAGCGTTTCATTCTTTCTCAACTTTTCCCTCTTAATGCTGAGGTTCAATCGTGGCCGCTGGATCTGGGTGAGGTCAATGAGTCAAGCATGATCTGACGGATGAGGGATCATCTTCAACCTTCAGCTAGGGTTTGGAGGGAAAAACTCCATGACCAGAGTTTCAAACTTCAAGCTTCCATCAACTCGAGCTCCCTTGTTTCTTCATCAAAATTAACAATTCGACACACTAACATGCTCCATTTTTCATGCCGATTACAACCACAACCTTAGATTTTATTGAAACGGCCTCTAGCTTAAAACCCGATATTGAATCCAAGATAAGCTCACTCCTCAACTTCAACTATTCTTGAATTTTCTTGCATCAGAATACTCACCAACTCACACTGAATGAAATTAGCTATCAAACTCATGTTATGTCTCATTATACCTCGAGTTCTTGATCATCAAAGAAAAGGTGTTCAATATTCAATCTTCATCAATTGATCTCTAACTCTCCAGAAATCATCACCTATGTGTCTCTAACCTTTCTACACTAATAAACTAACCTAGCAATGCATAAATTAGGGTGTGGTAGAGAATTTGCAAACCTGGTGTTTCTTGTATGGCAGTAGTATCAAATCCTCTCCTCCAGCCTTATAAGTCTCCAGAATCCTTCCTTGGTTGATTATATTGCTTCTGTTTGCAAAAACTTGGGTGGAAGAAGCTTGTACTTCAAGATTCGATGATCACTTGTTTCTTGCAATTTTCACATACCACTTCTTCCAATCTTCATGAATTTGCTCTCAAATCAATGTGTACACACTCAAGATGATGAATGGAATTGGTTAGGATTGAAAGAATCAGAGGAATTGAAGAAGAATGTGGAATTGGATTTCTTGCTTGTAATGGAAGAAACAATATGCTATCTCACTCTCTGCCCTCTACTCTCACCAACCTCTACTTTGAGCAAGTTCTAATCATCTTATAGAACTTGTAGGAACTGTCCAGAACCTTCTGGAACACTCCAATGATAAAATGAATATCTCGTGCCATGATAATTTGAAAATCAAGCCACACACATAACAGCTCAAGCTTCTCTTGTTACAACTCTTGTATCTCCTTTGAAAATCTCCTTAGATGAGATTTCTGAGGTGTTAGAATGCATAGCTAGCTTGCTCATTGAGTTTTCTTAAGTTTTGCCTTTGTGCCTTAAGATGCAAGCAAGCCATTTCCAAAGCAGCTCCATGATCTAGGCCTCAAATCAAAATTGTGGATGAACCATTGTTTTTAGAATGTCTTTTAGAGTCAAAATGACCTATTATATGACATGGTTTGGATGTGTAACTTGGGATTTCCAATTTTCAATTTGAACTTATTTAACTTATGCCTCCATTTTAGGTCATTTTTATCACTTTTTGATACAAGCCTTTTCAACATCTCATGACCTCTCTACTAGCCTTAAAACATCATTCTAAGCAAGTTTGATGTTGAAGATATTTCCATTTGAAGCTTGGAAATAGGAGATATGGCCTTATGCTTGAAATGACCTATAATCTCCAAATGACCAAAATGCCCTTGACTTGTCAAAGCCATAACTTGAGTTCTACAAATCCTATCAAGTACTTCTAGTACTCTCTAGAAAGCTAAGAAGATGCTCTACAACATTCATGTTGACCAATAATTCATAGGAATCATCCTACTAGGGAAAAAGTTGGATGCAAGTTGGGTGACTTTCAAGGACCCAGATTCACATACCTCAGATGACCTGTAACTTGTCAAAGTCATAACTTGAGCTCTACAAATCCTATCAAGGACTTCTAGCACTCAAATTAAATCTAAGAACAAGCTATACAACATTCATGTTATGGGGAAGATGAGATGACAATCACATCTTGAGCTACACTGCCTTGAAGATAGGGATCAAACTAGGGGATTTTACATTGTCAAGCCTTAGAAACCCTAGCTTGAAACTTCTCAAACTCCTCAATCATGATGAGTTGGTCTAGGAATCATCGTTATAGCATCTAAATGCATCAATTCATGATCACATGGCTCTTGGATTAGGTCTCAACCCTCTCCAAATCATCAGTTGACCTAGGGTTGACCCAGTCAAACCCTGATTCCACCACTCATGGATGAGTCTTCTGAATTCTTGTACAATGACCTCTCTAGGCTTCATGATGGCTTTCAAGACATCCCATAAGCTTTATCAAAGCTTCAAGTCCATCCTCATAGCCTCAGAATCATCTGAGGGGCTCCCACAACTCTCAAGTTATGAGACACACAACCTTGGTTTCAACCAATCTCTCTGAGGATCTCTTGAGTTCTCTGACAAAGGTATCAACCTTTGAACACCTGAATAGCCTTCTTGGCTAGCTTCACAATCTTGATTGGTACTCATACCCCTTGACCTACTGTACACATATCAATGAAATGCAGACGATGAATGAGATGAACCACAAGCTAGGTAAATAAATGTTGGTCAAATTTTGGGGTGCAACAGCTGCCCCTATTCAAACGGCTTGAACCTGACTGGGTGAGGCGAACGACTCTCAGCCAATCAAGGTGCGAGACGGTTGAATATCGATAAACCCGGAAATTTGCCAACTGCCCAAGTACACGGTACTCTGATGGGAACAAATCTTCGAAAACTGAAATAATAGTTGCACGGCAACTAGCTGGATAATTGGTCACACGGTAACTGGTAATACATAGTCGATCATGCCATCAGGCATCCAAAGAACTTGTCGGGCATCAGCCGGACTTCAACCATCGGGTTGATCATGCCATCAGGCATTCAAAGGACTGTCGGGCATCAGCCGGACTTCAACCATCAGGCATTCAAAGAAGTTGTCGGGCATCAGCCGGACTTCAACTATCAGGTTGATCATGCCATCAGGCATTCAAAGAAGCTATCGGGCATCAGCTGGACTTCATCAGCAAGTTGGGAATAGAATTCTTGGTCAACCATGAGCCAACTGGGAATATCTAAACCTCTGCCATCAGGCACTCCGCATCAGCCGAGAGAACTGCTTCATTAACATGGTCGGACTTCAATCATGGAGTCTTCAAGGGAGGTTTCAACTTCGCCGTTCAAAAAACCTGCTGGGGATGTCGCGTCTCCACTGGGGATTCTGGAGAACTATCAAGTAACTCCGCTCCGGGGGTCCAGAAATCATTTTGGATGAATCAACTCTGCTGAGGACTTCAAGAATCATCTTGGATAAATAACTCCGCCAGGGACTTCAAGAATCATCTTGAACCGATAACCATGCTGGAGATTTCAGGAATCATCCTGAGCGAACACTCTGTTGGGGATTTCAGGAATCATCCTGGGCAACCTTTACTGGGGACTCTAAGTATCAACTTGAGCAACCACTCTGGTGACTGCACTTAAGAATCATCTTAAGCAAACGACCCTGCTGGGGAATTCAAGAATCATCTTGAACCGAAGACTTTGCTGGGGACTTCAAGAATCATCTTGAGCAAGTGGCTTCTTTGTCAGGAATCATCCTGAGCAATCGATTCTGCGGCGGAACACCTGTAAAACAAGAACGGTAACAACCTAGATCATGTTTATTACGCATATGCTTCGGCAATGGTGCAATGCTCCACACGGTGGAAATGCTATGCGTTTATGATAAATGCTATGCAATCATGCACAATGATGCGATCCCATCAGCAAAATAAATGCCGAAGGGGGAATCCTCATGTCAAGGAGAAAGAACTACTCAGATAGAGGAATCATCCTGTTGAGGAGAACAAGGTTACGCCAATCTCAATTGGACTCCGCAGGGGACACAACTTCAGTTAACTGCTGCGGGGGAACGAAGCGCTACAAGAACCCGGACCTGCTGAGGGAAAGCGATGTCAATCGCGGGAAAACCTGCGTGGCCTTCATGGCTACTTCTCTGGAGATAACGACTCTGTGGGGAAACACAGCATCAGCTGTTCCAACACGCTACTGGGGAAAAAAACCAATCATGGCTTGAGCAGCTTCCAAGGATTCGGCTCTCTTGGGTATCTGCAAACTCGGCTGAGGAAGAAGAAATCATTCTGCTTGCCGGGGAGTACGACTCTGCGGGGGAATCTCAATTCCGCTGGGGAAGAAGGAATCATCCGACTTCGGGGGAGAGTACGACTCCGTGGGGAATTTCAATTCCGCTGGAGATTTCAGTCTTGAACCATCAACTGATGCACACCTCAGTGAACGAATAGTTTCCTACGACCTGCACTTGTGACCCGGTGCTGAGGGATGAACACGCGCTTCGGCGCCTGGCTCAGCTGAGGAGATGATGTTCCTTCAGGACGCATCTGATTGGGGAGAGAATCCTCTCTGCCTAGGGAGACATATCAACGCTCATTATCTCGCGTTCAGATTCTGCGGGGCGAGGCTACTGAACTTTGCTGGAGAAAGAGGAATCATCCTACTTCGGGATGCGTGCGGCGCACTGTCTGGAATATGCTACACCTGTAACAACACAAACAAACAGACAAGATACCCCTCTCAAAGGGACCTATCGAGGTCATCATCTCATGACGATGTTTAAGGATTTCATTGTTTCAATAATCAGTGGCCTAAGCCAGTGAGTTTATGTATGCGCATTTTATCAAAAACATCGACGTTCTTTTTCGCAAACAAAACAGATAAATGTTAAACAAACAAACAGAATTGCTGAATAGTATGCTTTTTATTGATAACGAACCCCTGAATGGGTAAAAATGTTTTACAACAGATGCAAGCTCCTGGAATGAGGAAGTCGCGCAAAAATAAAACATAAATATACATCAGTATATACAAACGTCGGCAACGAGGCGTAGACGAACACCATGAGTTGATCCCTCTATGACCCACTCGACTTCAATACTTCTCCGACGCTTCAGCTTTGGAAGAGATTGATTCAGATAAACGGCCCTCAGGTCTTCCGAACCACTAAACAAAGAAAGTCCACACGCGGAACGCAGTCATTTGCTTTTTCAAATCCCTAACTTTTGCGTGAACTGCCCTTTGCGGGTTTTCAGTTCACCGGGATACCCTTTTTTGCCGAAGCCGCCCAGTGTAGGTTTTCGACTTCACGGGTGTACATTTTTCAATTTATATCCCTAATTTTTGCCCGAACCTTTTATTCTGTTTTTGGTTCGCCAGGATGCCCCATTTTTTCCTGGACTCTCTTTTTGTTTGTCCAGCGGGTCGCTTTCAAGCAAAGTATTTTTTAACTGCGTCCGCGTTCACCGGGGATGCAAAATCTTCACCATCCATCGTGGATAACAACAAAGCTCCTCCCGAGAAGACCTTGCTGACGACGTACGGACCTTCGTAATTCGGAGTCCACTTGCCCCGGCGATCGGAGTGTGGAGGAAGAATCTTCTTCAGGACGAGATCACCTGTCTGAAAGCTTCTAGGACGCACCTTCTTATCATAAGCTTTCTTCATTCGGCTTTGGTATAAACGACCAAATGCAATCGATGCTAACCTCTTCTCGTCCATCAGGATGAGTTGGTTCAGTCGGTTCGTAATCCATTCTGCCTCGTCGAGTTTCACATCAACCAAAACTCGCAAAGAAGGGATCTCCACTTCTAACGGTAGGAAAACTTCCATACCGTACACCAAGGAGAAAGGAGTTGCCCCGGTTGACGTACGTACCATCGTACGATAACCGTGCAATGCAAATGGTAGCATCTCGTGCCAGTCTTTGTAGGTCACAACCATCTTCTGAACAATCTTCTTTATGTTCTTGTTGGCCGCTTCAACGACGCCATTCATCTTCGGCCTGTAAGGAGATGAGTTGTGGTGTTCAATCTTGAAACTCTGGCACAACTCCTTCATCATCTTGTTATTCAGATTCGAACCATTATCAGTAATGATCCGCTCGGGAATTCCGTAACGACAGATGATGTCCCTCTTTATGAATTTAGCCACCACCTACTTGGTCACATTAGCATACGAGGCTGCCTCCACCCACTTGGTGAAGTAGTCGATAGCTACCAGAATGAAGCGATGACCGTTAGACGTAGTGGGCTCGATCTTGCCTATCATGTCGATGCCCCACATGGAGAACGGCCACGGGGAGGACATGACATTTAACGGGCACGGCGGCACATGAACTTTATCAGCATAAATATGGCATTTATGACATCTCTTCGTGAATTTAAAGCAATCTGATTCCATCGTCATCCAGTAATATCCTGCTCTCAGGATCTTTCTCGTCATAGCGTGCCCGCCGGCGTGCGTACCAAATGTGCCTTCATGGACTTCTTCCATGAGCATACTCGCCTCTTTCTCATCTACACATCTGATTAGCACGAGATCGTGGTTTCTTTTATACAACACTCCATCAGGATTGAGATAAAAATTTCTAGACAGCCTCCTCAGAGTCTTCTTATCCTGGGTTGACGCACCCGCAGGATACTCCTTAGTCATAAGGAAAGTCTGGATGTCGTGGAACCATGGCTTGCCGTCAGAGGCTTCCTCGATCACAAAGACAAATGCAGGTCTATCAAGACGAGAAAGGACAATTCTTGGAGCTTCATTCCAAAAATTGACTTTATACATTGAAGCCAACGTGGCTAAGGCATCAGCCATCTGATTTTCTGCTATGGGTACATGATGGAGTTCCACTCGATCGAAGAACAGAAGTAGCCTTCTGGCATAATTCATGTACGACACCAAATTCGATTGACGAGTCTCCCACTCCCCTTTAATCTGATTGATCACAAGTGTCGAATCACCATATACGTCTAGATTCTTGATTCTCAAATCAATTGCCTCTTCTAGACCCATGATGCATGCTTCGTACTCCGCCTTATTATTGGTGACTGGAAACGTCAGTCTCGCAGTGAACGGGATGTGGGATCCGTGGGGTGTCGTAATGATCGCCCCAATGCCACTTCCGTAGGAATTAACCGCCCCGTCGAATATAAATTTCCACTGGGATTTCCTATCTGGCCCCTCGTCGGGCAACGGCTCATCGCAGTCCTTCTCTTTGCAATCATGTCATCAACATAGACTTCAATCTCATGATGAATCATGTCATGAAACAAAGTAACCATTGCTCGTTGGTAAGTGGCCCCTGCGTTCTTCAGACCGAAAGGCATTACCTTGTAGCAAAATGTTCCCCAGGGAGTGATAAACGTCGTTTTCTCCATGTCCTTCGGCGCCATCTTGATCTGGTTGTAACCGGAGAAGCCGTCCATGAATAAAAACACGGAGAACTGGGCTATGTTGTCGACCAACACATCGATATGAGGCAACGGGAAATCATCCTTAGGGCTCGCCCTATTCAAATCCCGATAATCGACGCACATGCGTACTTTACCGTCCTTCTTCGGTACAGGCACTATGTTGGCGACCCACAGAGGGTAAGTAGTGACCGCTAAGAAGCCAACATCAAGCTGTTTCTGCACTTCTTCTTTGATCTTAACGGCCATATCTGGTCTTGTCCTCCTAAGCTTCTGCTTAACGGGAGGGCAATCTTCTCGCAGCGGCAAGTGGTGGACCACGATATCCGTGTCAAGTCCGAGCATATCTTCGTATGACCAAGCAAAGACGTCACTATACTCTCTTAGCATCTCACTAATCTCTGCTTGACATTACTCTGCAATGCAACCCCTATCCTGACGTTTCTGACGAGCTCTTCAGAACCCAGATTCACGATCTCGATCTCCTCCTCATGAGGCAGAATAACCTTTTCCTCTTGTTTCAACAAGCGGGCCAACTCCTCAGGAAGGTCTTCGTCTTCATCAATCTCTTCTTCGGCTTGATAGATCGCGCAATCAAAGTCGAAGTGAGCCGTAGAAGGTCCAGAGTCGATGTCATCTGTTATGTGGATCCTGCAATAACAAGGGTTAAGTTTTAAAACAAGGATGTGCAGGTTAGCACAAACCCCATTGCCATTTTACTGTTTTTCAAAACAAATATAAAACAGGAATAACAGAGATCACAAGATTTGAATACGAAGAAAACGCCTTTGATTTATTAACAAAATGCATGTACATAATCCAACAAGTCCCTGACAATAAAACCACTATGCCCCGGGTAAGACATAGGGTTGTACAATGATTGGAAAAAGTAAATCATTACTCTTCACTTGTCATCTGGATGATATCCTTGATGGTCCAATTGGTGAGGCCCTCGCCTGGCTTGCTTGGCTGGATCCAAGAGTCGAGGTCACAATCGCTATCCCCACTGTCTTCAGACGTTGCGTTGATGCTTTCGAAAATCACTCCGCCACTGGTAAATTGGATCGGCCCTTTACCTCGAGACGCACTGCTAGACGGAGAAGAAGAAGCTTCAGCTCTGGGAGAATATCCCAACCCAAACTTATCCTGCTTGTTGGGTATCTCTAAAATTCTCCCCCAGCCTGGGGTTGATCCGGCTTGGACAACGGCCCGAGCTTCCTTAAACGAGGAGAGATTCATCTCTGGCTTTTCAGTGACTACAGGAGCTACCTCTTTTACCTTGACAACCTCGAATGCTTGACAAAGGGTCTCATGGATTTCACCATCCATTTCCACATACTTGAAGGACGACAAATGGCTCACCATTATGTCTTCCTCACCACACACGGTTACGATGCTTCCTTCGACAACATATTTGAGCTTTTGGTGCAACGTGGAGGTCACGGCACCAGCAGCATGGATCCACGGCCGGCCCAAGAGACAACTGTAGGCAGGCATGATGTCCATAATATAAAAGACCGCGTCGAACGTTTCCGGCCCGACTTGGATCGGCAGGGTCATCTCCCCGAAAATGTGTCGTTTAGTTCCGTCGAACGCTTTCACAACCAGATCACTGGGTGTGCAAACCAATCCACGAGTGTCCAACTTCATTAACGCCTTCTTCGGAAGAACATTAAGCGACGAACCCGTGTCCACCAGCACGTGCGACATGATCGTGCCCCTACACTCTATCGAGATGTGCAGGGCGCTGTTATGATTCCTCCCTTTTGGCGTCAGCTCTAAGTCTGTGAACCCTAGCCCATTCCTAGCATTTACGTGGGCTATAACCTCCTCTAGCTGATTCACCGATATTTCTTGCGGTACGTAGGCAGCGTTCAACACCTTCAGCAGCGCGTTGCGGTGCGCTTCAGAACACAGCAATAGGTTCAAGATGGAAATCTTCGAGGGCGTCTGATGGAGATGGTCTACAATCTTGTAGTCACTCTTTTTAATCAACCGCATAAACTCCTCGGCATCTTTGACAAGCAAGTCTTTTTCTGCCCCACACGGGACTTCTTCAACGACTTTACTTTTACCTTTATCGGCCGCATCAGCTCTGACCGCTTTATCCGCCATGACCTCTGGCGGTGCAAACACTCTTCCACTGCGAGTAATACCACTGATTCCCGCACGATTCTCCACAGTCGACCCATACGGTTCTAGCTCCAATCTCTGTCCGTTGCAATAGACTTCAGCCCCATAATGCCACAGAACGACGTTCGTGCTCTCGAAGGGTATCGGCCCAGCTTTGGTAATAATGATTGTGGGCGGCCTGGGCGCAGAAATGGTTATCAGCCGGCGAGGGATGGTGATGGTGGTGACTTCATCGGCCTGCTTCAGCACTACATCTCCTGATCCACCTTCAGCCCTCCGGCTAAACTGCAGAATCCCCTCAGTCATCAGATTTTGAATTCCTTCTACCAACTACTCACATCCATCAGAGTGTGTGGCACAGTCCATGCATAACTCCCCGCAACCTGGAAAGAACCCTCTTTTCAGCAACTTAGCTTTAACGAAGCTAAGCGGCGTCTTTAGGTCTCTGACATTAGTCAACAAATCTACACTCTCGTCTTCGATAATGGCGTTCACACTGCCCCCCTGTGATTCGGCATAGGATTCTTCGTGACATTGGGCACATTATCGGAGAAGTTGATGATCTTGGCATCCACCATGTCCTGCACCTTATGCTTGAAGGATTTGCAGTTCTCGATTGTGTGGCCTGGTGCCCCCGAGTGGAAATCGCAAGTGGCGTTTGCGTCGTACCCCGGCGGAGGTGCCCCTGTCAAGGGAGCCATCGTCCTCTTTTGGACCAACTGTAGCTGAAGTAAAGTCTGCAAGAGTTGCGCGTACGACATGGGCGGTGTCTCGAAGTGACGGTTTGCCAAAGATGCCCGATTCTGGTACTTTCTGTATCCCTGTTGATTCGGTTGCTGCTGCTGTGGAGCTGCCGGGATATTTATACTGGCTACCTGCTGCTGAGGGCCTTTGCCCTTCCTTCGAGCGTTGGTCACAGCGCTCGCTTCTCCTTCTCGCCTTTTGCCAGCATAAGGTTTCTTTCCGCCTCCTCCAGCTGAGGATGACTCACCTTGAATTTTCCCGATCTTGATCCCATTCTCGACGTGCTCACCCATGATAATAAGAGCTGAGAACGTCCCAGACATACCGCTGACTAACTTTTCATAGTAGACCCCTGGGAGGGTGGCTACAAACATCTACACGAGCTCGTGTTCAACCATCGGTGGTTGAACCCTGGCTGCCAACTCACGCCACCGCTGGGCGTACTCCTTAAATCCTTCATTATTCCTCTGCGACAGGTTCTGCAGCTGGACTTGGTTCGGGGCCAAGTCGCTATTGTACTGGTAATGGTGCACAAATGCTTCAGCGAGATCCTTCCATGTGCGCACACTAGTGGGCTCCAGACCCATGTACCACTCGAGGGATGGCCCGGAAAGACTGTCTTGGAAGAAGTGCATCAGCAACTTCTCGTCTTCGGAATAAGCAGACATCTTCCTGTAATACGATCTCAGGTGGACACGAGGGCAAGTGGTGCCCTTATATTTCTCAAAGTCAGGTACCCTGAACTTAGGAGGTACCTTGAAATCAGCAATTAATCCCAGCTTGGACATATCAACGCCCAAAGTATTCTGATTCTCGATATCTCTCATTTTATCTTCAAGTGCCTTGAATCTAAGCCGCGCTTCAGCATTCAGCTCCCCTTCAACACCTCTCTGAGAGAACACATCATCCTGGTGATCCTCAAGCCATGGCTGAGGCACAAACAGATTCCCGATGCCTGCATTGCCGTTTCCCGGCCCGATATTGACATTAGCTCCCAGACTCCCATTACCGATGGCCGTCGTATTGAGTCCTATGTTGGCCATCACATTGCCATTAGCACTGTCGTTGCCCCCGGCCACGGGGACACCATTCTGTGGAGTTTCAACTGGTGGAGGAGTAGGCACAGCCCCACAATGGAGTATGCCGTTGCTATCAACCCTGGAAATCAAAGGCTGAACCAAAGTTCTGAGCTGGTCCTGGCCATTGGCGACCGCTTGCATGAGCTCCATGAAGCGATCCATCCTTTCGCGGAGCTCCTGAACATCAGTTTGCACCTGCTCCATGATTCTGGTCTGATTATCTCTAGTCGGATAATGGTGAATTAGTCTCTGATCAATCCTAGAACCGCCTGGAACAACCTGGGAAACCTGAAGAACCTGAAAAACCTGCAACAACTCGAAAAACACAGAAGGGTTAGGAAAAACAAAAAAATGCTCGTCATGCAAATGCATGCATGTGTCTGTGTGTTAGGGAGATCTCCCCCGATCCTAGTGCCTGAGTGCCAGTGCTGATAATAATAAGAAGAAGTCCGAGTCCAATCAGGGAAACAACAATCTCATATATAAAGAAAGCCTATCAAGGCAGTACATAGCATCAGCGAGTACAAGATGAATCAACAGCGTGACCTCAACCAACAAGCCTGGTGATGGTCAGCATACAACAATGATCAAAACAAAAGGAATACAAATAGTCAAGTACGGCCACGGGCGCGATACTCTTCTAACAACTCCTTCGTCTCTGGATGATCCGGCAGAGTGAGCAACCCCTCGACGAGCAATTCCCTCTGCACAATGGTATACTGAAGTCCTTCGACCGAATCTTCCCATGCTCCTTCGCCGAAGCAATCTTCTAACTTCCATTTCTTGGACTCAAACGTCAGCTTGCACTCCTTCAGGTTAGCGAGAGCTTTGTTGAGCTGGCCTTCGGCGGCGTATCTGCGAGCGGTTTCCTCATCAAACCTCTTCTCACTGTCCTTCACCTGGGCTTCCAGCTTGGAGATCTGCAGCATCAGCTTATCCTCCCGCTCTTTCCTGGTGGCCAGGGAAGCTTTCCGGTGCTGGTTGAACTTGGATATCCTCTGATATGCTTCGTCCAAGTGCTGCTTCTTCGTAGCCAGTACGTCGTTGACAGCTTTGAAGTCTTGACCCATGCGTTCACGCTCGGCTATCTGCTTAGTCAGGTCTGTACCAAGCTGGTTCACCAACTCTGTTTTCCTTTTGAAAGAATGAACGACTTCGTTCCTCTCGCTTCGGAGCTGAGCCAATTCCTTCTCCAGTTCCTCATTCGCCCGCTTCAATTCATCCCGCTTAGCCAACACCTGATTATGCTGCTGAATGGGCACAGTAGCAGGCTCTTCAATCATTGGAGGGCTTTCTGGCTTGGCATGAGGAAACGGCATCCCTATAGCATCGGCCCTGGCTCTGATCCAAGTTACATACGGAGGGTAGGCTTGATTGTTGCTTTTTCCCAGCAATGGCTTTCCTCGCTTACTGATACCATTCCACGCGCGCTGAAGCTTGGACAACAGACCCCCCTCTAGAAGACCAGTGAGGTACAGAGATTCCTGTACCTCTTCATCCTTCGGCGGAGCTCTCAAAGCATATGCGAACTGTCGAACCAGCAACGATGGATTGTAGTTTATACAGCCCTTCCTACCTATCAAAGGCACATTTGGAAACCCGCTGCAACTGAAGATCACCTCAGTACCCAACCTATCTCTGTCGAACCAGTCAATATCCTCTGCAGATAAACTCATCAAACGCTCGGACCATTCAGCTGTGGCTGCAGACAAGACAAAAGGACCCCTCTTGGGCAGATGGCTATCAAGCCATTTGTACAGCAAGGGTATGCAGCACGAGACATTCTTCCCCCTCCTGTTCTCGTTTTTGTAGTGGACTGAATGATAGACATCTCCTATCAAGGTAGGGACTGGATTCCCTGAAGCAAAGATATGAAATGCATCGAAGTCTACAAAATCGGGCATATTGGGGAACAGAATGATGCCATATATGCACAGAGCAAGGATGGCATTGAATGCGACCCAACATCCGTCCTTGGCACACTGCTGAGCCTTACCCACTAGAAACTGCAAGGAGAACCTAGGAACCTTATTCCAACTAGTCAATACTAACTCGGAGGCGTCTAGATGAAGTGAAGGAGCTAAACCAGCCAGATCAGGCTCGGCATCCATATGAGCAAAAGGCATCTGCCTCTTGATAGGCACCCCTAGCAAATCAGCATACTCTTCCAGCGTGGGCGCGAGGACAAAATCCTGGAAAGTGAAACATCTCAGCGGAGGGTCGTAGAACTGCAGCAGAGCGTGCAACCCATTCAACTCGAACACAGAAGGTTTATGAACCAAACTGAGCAACCTGCCGTAAGATTTTCTGAACTCATCCCTCACGGAATCATCTGCTAGAGCTATCAAACCAGTCAACTTAACCACATCGGGGGCAGGGAACTTGTAAGCCACGGTCTTCCTCAGAGAGCCCATAAGAATATAATAGGAGGCAAGAAATCCTGGATCGGGGAAAACGGTACCTACAACACAGACACACGTTAATGAAATGCAAATGAGTATGCAAACTAATGCAAAATGCAATCATGCAATAGGAGACCAAGGCAACTGCTGTGGAGATTATGTATCAACAAAACCATAATCTTGCTCTATCAAGAACAACCACTGCATCTGATAAGAGGAAAACCCTGGTATCGGGCCACAAATCTGCTCTATCAAGAACAACCATCTGATAGGGCCATATACATAGGATCATAATTCTGCTCTGTCAAGAAAAAGTGTCTGATAATGAGGACCTCTGATATAGGACCAAGAAATCCGCTCTGTCAAGAACAAACATACATCTGCTGATGAGATCTTCAGACCCCAATCAAAAATCTGCTCTATCAAGAACAAACATGCATCTGCTGATGAGATCTTCAGACCCCAATCAAAAATCTGCTCTATCAAGAACAAACATGCATCTGCTGATAAGATCCTCTGATCCAAACCTGCTCTATCAAGAACAAATACATCCGATGATAAGATCCTCTGATCCAAACACGCTCTATCAAGAACAAATACATCTGATGATAAGATCCTCTGATCCAACAAAACTGATTCGCTGTCAAGAAAACCAGGTGGTCTGAAGGTCAAAGTTTCCTGCAATAAACCCAGCCTTGCTCACGGGTATGGACCTAAACTGAATCAAGTTCGGCATCCTATGCGTTCATCAGCGTCACAGACATTCAAGAGGGGTGATACGATACCCAGAAGGTGTGGTATCACCAGCTCATGAAGCGACCTCACTCGGCTGAATCACAAATGATCGGTCCCCAGAGTCGACAATCCACCAAACCAGCAACCATCTCAACCCAAAGGGTTGAAAGAGAAGCCAACCGGGAGAACCTCGTCTGAGCGTGGATTTCATGAGACACTAGTGTCTGCAAAGCAAGCACGCGCCCACTAATTTCCACAACTAACGCTATGGTGCACTCAAGCTTGGGTCTGGCTTCTCACTCATCAGAATGCCCCTCCCACAACAGCACAGATAATCATATCATACTGAAAATAAAATGCGAGAAATAAAAGGCGAGAAGTAAAATGCGATAAATAAACGCAGCCCAACAAGTAATCATACAAACGCTGGGATTAACTCCCGCAGGGGAACCGGAGAACCAGAGATTCTGGGTTCGATCCCCAGCAGAGTCGCCAGCTGTCGCTTGCGCGAAAATAAGGTGCCGGCACAACAGAAGAGTCGCCACCTTTCGTATTTATCCCTCGGAGCGGGAAAGGAAACGATCGGAAAAACCTTACAAAAACGGGTATAAGACAAGGTCGTCGCAACCGTTGTCTGGGTTCGGGAGTCGGTTACGCAAGGGGAAGGTATTAGCACCCCTCACGTCCATCGTACTCGACGGGATCCACGCTTATTGTGATTACTGGACGGGCTGGTTTTATCTATCTACCTATCAAGGCTGGCTTAAACAAAAAAGAAAAATGACTCGGCAAAGCGTCGCGCTTTATGCCTACGTATTCTCATCAGAGAAAGAGAAATCAGAGTCAACGTAGTTCAGCCTACGACGGGTTATGGGGGAAGGTAGCTCTCCAATACATCAGTATTGTGCCTACGTACTCTCAGCAGGTATGAGAGATCAGAGCTTACGTAGTTCGGGAAACTCCGCTTTATTTCCTGTCTTTTACGGAAGAAGTGTTTTTTATTGTGTTTGCAATTTCAATCGCACTAAAGACTATGACCTGAGAGTGAATGCGTCGTATGTCACCCAAAGGGTACCATACTAAACATCCAGACTGTGGAAAATAAACTCTCCCACAATCCTTTCTCAGATAGCTTAAGGCTCGTAACGTACGAAAGAAATCATTCATGATTACTGTATCTTAAACTGTTTTGAGATGAGAAGAGAACAGGCCCAACTAGGAGGGAGACTATCAAGTCCTATTGTTATCATGCCAAGGATTCATCCTATGGTCGAGGTTTGAACAGGGAACTCCTAGAAGTTGTCATGCATAGGTTTCAACCTAAAGTTCTATCATCAATTCCTTATCAAAGGAAATGAGAGTCCTAAGTGATCACGTCAATGATACACCAAAACAGACAAAGCATCAGCTTAAACTGTAAAATGCATGCAATGCAAGTGAGGGAGGAAATGTGTGTGGGGCTTCAGCCTCCACAAGCTCATCTCAACCTCAAGCCAGAATGGATAACAGTAATCATACTGAAAGATAAAACAACATGCTATCAAGCAAGCAGTAAACTACAATCATACAAAAGAAATAAAATCATGCTATCAGGCAAGCAAACCACATGGGTAAGGGAGTTGGGCTCTACCAAATACCCGCAATCAAAGCCACACAGTAACAATACAAACAGAGGGAGCAACTCAACCTCTAGTGCAATCATTCTCCTAGATTCTACCTATTCTAGATATGAACTTATTCTAATGCATCAAGCAAGTCAAACAAAACACATAAATACAGAAAAGAAAACAGAGAAGAAAACAGCTCAACTCCAAGCTTCAGCTCTTCCAACAGCAATTCAGTCTTCAGACTTCCATCACTCTTGACAAATATCAATTTTCTTTTCCAGGTTTCAACCCTTCAGCATAAGTTTCAACTTATCTTCTCCTTTAAGCTTAAGCTTCTTGATCAGTTCCACCTTCAGGCTTCACTATTAACCACAAGTATCAACTTGGTTCCTTCAGGATCCCCAGGTATCAAAGTAAGCATCAACTTCCTTTGTTCTTCAAGCTTCAACTCTTCAGAATCAATCTCAATTGAATCCTCTTCCTAAGTATCAACTTAGCCTTCAAGCTTTCAAGCTCTCCATGCTTTACCAGTCTCAACTTGGTCTTCTCTTCTAGCAAGCTTCAGCTTCTTAGAGTATTCTCTGATCACTTAGAAGTATCAACTTCATCCTTCAGTCTTTAAGCACCTTCAAGGGGTCTTCAAGTGTCAACTTGCTCTTGTTGCTCTTCAAGCTTCAGCTGGAATGGCAATGCTCAAGGATTCATCCTCTCTCATACTCTTCAATGAAGTCTTCATCTTCACACTCAAGCTCAGCATCTCTCAAGATAATCAAACCAGAGGAAATCACTTACTGGATAAGTTGGGACATTGAACTGCTTATGGACCACCAAAGGTGACCTATAAGGGTTCAACATCAAAGGAATGGTTCCCTCAAAAGTTCTACTTCCTAGGTACCATCACTTATACCTCCAAAGGAGAGAGGTGTATACCATGGAAGGACTTTGAATCATGGGGAGGAATGGAGGTGAAAGATACCATCCATGTTTTAAGAAAGAAGTTAACTAGGTCTAAACTCTTCCTAATCCCTAACCCTAAAACAACAACAAAACAAACAAAGATCAAGCTCTCAAGCTCCTCAATGATCCTCAATGCTCCTACTATGCTCCTCAATGCTCCTCAAAGCAATACCAAGCTCTCCAAGCCCACAAAGCAAAGCAAACAAAAATACAAGCCCACAAGGGCAACACAAACAATCATCAACTACAAAAATCATCTAAAAATAGTACACTACTATATTAAAACCTAATATAATTTCTAGGGGATCCTACATACCTACCCTTAATACCCTTATATGCCCCAATGTCTAACTTGACCTAGAAACCCAAAATTCTAGTGTTATTGTGGACCTATGTTAAGGATTAACCTAATTCTCCATAACCTAATGTCATCTAAGAAAAACTAATCTAAAATTCATCACAAAATTATGGAATAAATCCAGGGGGAAGCTAGAGTCCTAATCTAACTATCCTAAAAAGAATGGCATAAAAATACTAAGGGAGCTAGCTAAACAAAATTCTACAAAACCATGTATCAACATAAAAGAATTAAAAAGCTATTAAAATAGAAAATATACAAAAAATATTAAAAATGGATGAAATGCAAATATTTTTATTTGGTAATTTTCTAGACATTAAAATGAAGTGGGAGAAAAAATCCCCATGCAAAAATCATTAATTTCCTATTTATTATGATTTTTCAAAGATTAATGGAAAATGGGGAAAATGAAATTAAAATATGAAATGATGTGGTGTATTTAGTAACCAGATGCAGTTCACTATGGATGATGGGCTTAAAGTGGGGTGCGTGCAGCAAAAGCGTTAAGCCCATATTATGATCAGAAAATAAAATAAAATGGTAAGGAAAATAGACAAATACGCGGTGCATTTAGTAAGAGAAAACAATTCATTTCATCAATGGGCTCAAAATGGGGGGTGCAGTTAGTCATGCGCTAGGCCCATATTAATTCAGAAAATCAATCAGAAAATCAATCAGAAAATGAATGAAAAAATGGAAAATACACGGTGTATAAAGTAAAGCAATTCAGTTAAAAACCAAGTGGGCCATGAAGGTAGGGTGTGGATAGTGAACAAAGCATTCAGGCCCAGTATCTCTGTTTAATGAAACGGAGTGTTTCATTCTTTCTCAACTTTTCCCTCTTAATGCTGAGGTTCAATTGTGGCCGCTGGATCTGGGTGAGGTCAATGAGTCAAGCATGATCTGACGGATGAGGGATCGTCTTCAACCTTCAGCTAGGGTTTGGAGGGAAAAACTCCATGACCAGAGTTTCAAACTTCAAGCTTCCATCAACTCGAGCTCCCTTGTTTCTTCATCAAAATTAACAATTCGACACACTAACATGCTCCACTTTTCATGCCGATTACAACCACAGCCTTAGATTTTATTGAAACAGACTCTAGCTTAAAACCCGATATTGAATCCAAGATAAGCTCACTCCTCAACTTCAACTATTCTTGAATTTTCTTGCATCAGAATACTCACCAACTCACACTGAATGAAATTAGCTATCAAACTCATGTTATGTCTCATTATACCTCGAGTTCTTGATCATCAAAGAAAAGGTGTTCAATATTCAATCTTCATCAATTGATCTCTAACTCTCCAGAAATCATCACCTATGTGTCTCTAACCTTTCTACACTAATAAACTAACCTAGCAATGCATAAATTAGGGTGTGGTAGAGAATTTGCAAACCTGGTGTTTCTTGTATGGCAGTAGTATCAAATCCTCTCCTCCAGCCTTATAAGTCTCCAGAATCCTTCCTTGGTTGATTATATTGCTTCTGTTTGCAAAAACTTGGGTGGAAGAAGCTTGTACTTCCAGATTCGATGATCACTTGTTTCTTGCAATTTTCACATACCACTTCTTCCAATCTTCATGAATTTGCTCTCAAATCAATGTGTACACACTCAAGATGATGAATGGAATTGGTTAGGATTGAAAGAATCAAAGGAATTGAAGAAGAATGTGGAATTGGATTTCTTGCTTGTAATGGAAGAAACAATATGCTATCTCACTCTCTGCCCTCTACTCTCACCAAACTCTGTTTTGAGCAAGTTCTAATCATCTTATAGAACTTGTAGGAACTGTCCAGAACCTTCTGGAACACTCCAATGATAAAATGAATATCTCGTGCCATGATAATTTGAAAATCAAGCCACACACATAGCAGCTCAAGCTTCTCTTGTTACAACTCTTGTATCTCCTTTGAAAATCTCCTTAGATGAGATTTCTGAGGTGTTAGAATGCATAGCTAGCTTGCTCATTGAGTTTTCTTAAGTTTTGCCTTTGTGCCTTAAGATGCAAGCAAGCCATTTCCAAAGCAGCCCCATGATCTAGGCTTCAAATCAAAATTGTGGTTGAACCATTGTTTTTAGAATGTCTTTTAGAGTCAAAATGACCTATTATATGACATGGTTTGGATGTGTAACTTGGGATTTCCAATTTCCAATTTGAACTTATTTAACTTATGCCTCCATTTTAGGTCATTTTTATCACTTTTTGATACAAGCCTTTTCAATATCTCATGACCTCCCTACTAGCCTTAAAACATCATTCTAAGCAAGTTTGATGTTGAAGATTTTTCCATTTGAAGCTTGGAAATAGGAGATATGGCCTTATGCTTGAAATGACCTATAATCTCCAAATGACCAAAATGCCCTTGACTTGTCAAAGCCATAACTTGAGTTCTACAAATCCTATCAAGGACTTCTAGTACTATCTAGAAATCTAAGAAGATGCTATACAACATTCATGTTGACCAAGAATTCATAGGAATCATCCTACTAGGGCAAAAGTTGGATGCAAGTTGGGTGACTTTCAAGGACCCAGATTCACATACCTCAGATGACCTGTAACTTGTCAAAGTCATAACTTGAGCTCTACAAATCCTATCAAGGACTTCTAGCACTCAAATTAAATCTAAGAACAAGCTCTACAACATTCATGTTGTGGGGAAGATGAGATGACAATCACATCTTGAGCTACACTGCCTTGAAGATAGGGATCAAACTAGGGGATTTTACACTGTCAAGCCTTAGAAACCCTAGCTTGAAACTTCTCAAACTCCTCAATCATGATGAGTTGGTCTAGGAATCATCGTTATAGAATCTCAATGCATCAATTCATGATCACATGGCTCTTGGATTAGGTCTCAACCCTCTCCAAATCATCAGTTGACCTAGGGTTGACCCAGTCAAACCCTGATTCCACCACTCATGGCTGAGTCTTCTGAATTCTTGTACAATGACCTCTCTAGGCTTCATGATGGCTTTCAAGACATCCCATAAGCTTTCTCAAAGCTTCAAGTCCATCATCATAGCCTCAGAATCATCTGAGGGGCTCCCACAACTCTCAAGTTATGAGACACACAACCTTGGTTTCAACCAATCTCTCTGAGGATCTCTTGAGTTCTCTGACAAAGGTATCAACCTTTGAACACCTGAATAGCCTTCTTGGCTAGCTTCAAAGTCTTGATTGGTACTCATACCCCTTGACCTACTGTACACATATCAATGAAATGCAGACGATGAATGAGATGAACCACAAGCTAGGTAAATAAATTTTGGTCAAATTTTGGGGTGCAACACCTTCTACCGAAGCACTGTATGACTGCATAACAACACCTCAATTGGTATAAACCTTCATGGAACCTCTTTGACGGGAGTTAAGCAATACTAGGGCAATGGCCTTAACGACATGCAATCACACAACAACAAGTAGGGCGTCCAAACTGCAAAAATGTTTATCTCAAATACCATACATAATATCGGTCACGTAAATTCTCATCTTAAACATGTTTCGTAGAACCCCTAACCTTTTCACATGTAAAATTTATTAAAAATATAGATGCCCTTTTGCAAACAAAAACAGCAAAAGTAAAGAAAAGAAAAGCTCTTTGAGTGAACAATATTGTATTAATTGGGAAAGGCCTGTAAATAGGAAAATTACAAGTGGATGCAATCCTTGAAAAGAGAAATTTGCGCAAAAAAGTAAAAACAAGAAAATACAAAAATGTCGGCAATATGGAAATAGACAACCACCATGCGTCCATTCGACTATGACCTGTATGTCCTTGATGCTTCACCAATGCTCTTTCTTTTGAAAAGCCTGATTGGATTGATATTTAACCTTCAAGATGACCATGTATCGAGATAAATTTGCAGATCGAATGCAGACCGTAGTTATTTTCTTTTAATCCCTAACTTTTGCCTGGATCGCCCTTGCGGGTTTTAAATCCACCAGAATACCCTTTTTTTTGTGCCAAAGTCACCTTTTCAGGTTTTCAACTTTGCGGGTTCACTTTTTATTTTCATTTTATCCCTAATTTGTTCCCGAACCTTTTCTTTTTATAGTTCGCCGGGATGCCCCATTTTTGCTTGGACTTTTCTTTTTATGTCCAACGGGTCTATTTTAAGCAAAATATTTTTTCACTACGTCTGCGTTCACAGGAGACGTAAAATCTTCGCCGTCCATGGTTGATAGCAATAAGGCTCTGCCAGAGAAAACTTTTCTTACTACGTATGAACCTTCATAATTGGGAGTCCATTTTCCCTTGTGATCTGTTTGTGGAGGGAGGATCCTCTTCAACACCAAGTCATGTAACACCCTTCTAAACCCCACGGAAAATATACAAATAATCAAAGTAATTATCATGCATTTACAATAGGGCGTCACACATAACTTTCAAAACATCAAAAACCATCTGTCATGCTCATTAACACTTATAATAAATAATCATGCTTCTCATAATTTCACTTTGCATGTAGCAGCGGATTCATTTTATAACATAACTCTCTTAACAGAATATTCAGATTCATCACATACTTCAATATTACTTATGCATCAAGGCCAACATCATAATAATCCCATGAATATAAAAACATAACATAGAATACATAATGCATCTCTAAAATATAAACCAAACGATCCCAGTGTTACATGACCAGAGCATGACTCGACCCAATATAACTGAATTACTAAGCAGCTACACCAATAGCGACTTCGCAACTACAAACAGCTCTACTCTTAATACCTGCACGATGCCAGATAGGACATCATTCCAGCAGAAGGGTGAGAAATATTATCATAATAACAATGCATATAATCATATATATCCACAATCTTAGAACACACATATTCAACCTTCTCACCACAAGTCTTCCATATACATCACAATGTATATACAATATATACGGATAATCACCAAACATATTCATCATAATTCACTCATGTACATCGCCATATACGCATATATATATATATATATATATATATATATATATATATATATATATATATATATATATATATATATAATCCAAGCATAACATCATGCACACTTCCATAATTTCAATCAGTCCACATAAACATACACATTATGTTTAATTCACTACAATTCATATAAACTTATACAATCATGTTTATTCATCAATTCATCAGTCAATATCATTCACAATTACACATTTTTCACCCAATTCATCAATACACATCACAGTATATGTATAAGCAAATATGGATAATCACCAAGTATATTTATCATGCATACATCCACAATTCACATCATTCCACATAAACATTTACAATTATGTTTATTCATCCAATCACAACTCTCATTCAACAATTCATACACATGCATGCTTCCATATAACAATGATATATGCCATGTGACTCAATGCAACTCAATGCCATGTGGTACCAACACTTGTTATCATTTTTCGGTTTTTATATTTAAACCGGTTCCATCCTCTAGACCGATAACAACAAAATCCCGTCCTCTAAGCTTTCAAACTCACCTTTCTAGGTTTGGGACAAGTCACTAGCCTCCACGAAACTAGCAAGCATTGCCTCTTGACCAAATGATGCGTATGCAATCAACAATCATATGCACTTAAGACCGTTATCGCATCTTAATCCCATGCATATTCAAATAATTCATCACACAAGAATTATAACATGATTTCACACTCACACATTATATCAAAGTATTCACACTTTCACCATCATCACATTTATCAAGCAATGCACACATATTCACAATATGTTCTCATGCATTATTCACAATATTGCATACAATCAATATACATTCACAATTCAATGCCATCATCACATTTTCAATCAATGCACACATATTCACAATATGTTCTCATGCATTCATCTCATATTATCATATACAATCCATATGCATTCACAGCAATTATGCCAAACGGCAACCGAACGCTCTAATTATTTAAGCCTCACTTACTTAAAATAATTAATCTCGATTAATTGGTAAAATAGGCTAAAAGTCGGCTAAAAATAATATTTCTTTTCACCAACTTATAGAACATATTATTAGCTTCAGTTTGATATAAAGAACGACAAAATCCGATAAATGGTGAAGAGGTTACGAATTTTCAAAGTTTTGAAAAATAATATTTTTCTCACACTTACAGTGTTAACCAGTTAACACTTTCTGTTAATCGGTTAACACACCCAAATTTTCAAAATCCTGGCGCATTAACACTCCTTTAATCGGTTAACAGATATGGTTAACCGGTTAACGACTCCAAAAACTCAGTTTTTAGGCCATTTTTTTATACCGTTAATCGGTTAACCCAAAGTGTTAACTGGTTAACGCCTGAAATTTTGGAAAAACAAGGTTACGGGTTTTTGCCCAAAACCTCCAAAAACCCGACCAATTTAATTATTTTCTCCCGATTTAATACCTACTCATCATTACCAATCATATAGTAACAATTTAGGATCATAAAGCGTAAATTCTACGACTTCCAATTTTCATCCAAAATCTTAACCTCCAATTGTCCAAAAATGTCAAAACTCACAAATTCAACCAAATTCAATCAAACGAAATCCAATAATCACGGCTAAACATTACCCGACTAAACTACGCAATTTATTTCTAGTTTCATCCGCGAAAACATCAGTTTCTATCGATTTAACTCATTTCTGTCCTAAAATAGAAAATGGAGAAAAACATCCAAACAATCCAAACAACTTCAACAAACACATACATAATCATACACATTGATAGAATAATAAGATTTCACACCCTTACCTTGATTAAATTGAAGCTAGAAGTTGTTCTTGAGCTTTCCAAGCTTTTCCTTCTTTTCCTTCTCTTTTCTCCTCTTCCTCTTTCTTTCTCTTCTCTTTCTCTTATGTTTTTATCCTTTTCTTTCCACTTTCTCTTATATATCCTTCTCTTTTATTTCTCCTCAACATATCTCATCTTATCATTAATTAGGGAAGATATAGTAAATTCACCTTATTCTACCAAATAGAATAAATCAGTTAAATCCATTAACTCATATAAATTAAATAGATCCAATAATTCATTAAACTGATTAATTATCACAAATAATCAATTATTGAAAATTTGGGCTGTTACAACCCCCCCCCCCCCCCACTTTAGGAATTTTCGTCCTCGAAAATGTTACCTGATTTAAACAACTCTGGATACGACTCTCGCATCCTAGTCTCCCAAATCCAACTTTTCTCCCAACTACCTCCACCAAAGGAATCCCTTTACTTCGAAGTTGCTTTTCGTTCATCAACCTGAACTAGCAATGCCTCAACAGTCAAATCCTCCCTCACTCGTACACCATCCATCTGAATTAATGTACTTCCTCAGCTTAGACACATGAACATATCATGTAATTCCCACAAGTGACAGCGGTAAAACAGTCTAACATGCTATTTTCCCCACACTTTCGCTGCGCCACTCTAATACAGATCAACAAAACACAATGTGTGCTTCAGAGACCTCAAGCTCGACCAACACCAGTTACTATCGTAACTCTCAAAACACGTCCTTTCTTGGATCCTTTTGATCTTTTCAATCGTCTCTTGCACAGTCTCAGGTCCGAGTACAACACTCTCGCTGGACACACATCAACACAAAGGAGTCCTACACCTCTTACCATACACAACTTCATACGATGTCATTCCGATACTAGAATGATAGCGGTTATTGTAGGTAATTCAATCAATGATAATTAATTATCCCACGATCCACCTTGATCCAACACACAAGCTCTCCACAAATCCTCTAAAGACTGGATAGTTTTCTCTGTCCGTCCATCCGTCCACGGATGATAGGCAGAGTTCAACTCCATTATGGTACTCAAAGCGTCTGCAAATTCTCCCAAAATCTCGAAGAAAACTCAGATTCCCATCTTACACAATATTCGACAACATCTCATACAACTTTATCACTTCATCGATATACATCTCAGCTAGCTTCAACATAGAATGATTAATCTTCGTTGTTAGGAAAAGAGCCAATTTAGTCATTCTATCCAAAATCACCCAAGTAAAATCATCTCCCTCAAGTTCTCCGGAAACCCAACACAAAATCCATGGGAATACTATCCGATTTCCACTCTGGAATATTCAACGGTTATATCGGACTCAACGGTCTCTGACGTTTATTCTTTGACTTCTAACAAGTCTAACCATCATACATAAACTCCACCACTTCTCTCCTCATCTATGGCCATCAAAATAATTTCCTCAAATCTGGTTACATCTTCATAGCACCGATATGGATACTCCATCTACCTCAATACTCTTATTCCACTTAATAATATCTAGAACACAAACTCTATCATGACATCTCATGATACCATTTCCATTAATCCAAAAATCAGCCCTTCGACTTTAATTCATCAAATTCAACCATTCTACCAACTCAAACCAGAGTTGTGACCTTATCGAATCTCATCAAAAATACCACTAGTAAGGTTCAACATACTAAGCTTAACTCCATAAGAAGTCTCTTAACAAACCAAACCCATATTACAAAATTGCTCAATCCGTTCTAACTCTTTCCACCATCATCATCAGTATACGCAAAGATTTCCAAGTCAATTTATAAGCTACTAAGTTTGCTTCACCCGAATGGTAATTCAATCAAAAACCATAATCCTTCAGGAGTCCCAATCATTTTCTCTGCCTCATATTCAACTCTTCCAAATCAAACAAATACCTTAAGCTCTTGAGATCATCAACCATTTCAAATCTCACACTAACCAATTGAAGCCTCCAACTCCGGCACAAACACAATAACAACCAACTCTAAATCACTTGTCAGATAGTTCCTCTTATGTACTTTAAATTGTCTCCAAACATAACTAGACCCGTTGATGTTGCACTTAACATATCTCCCAATCATATCAACAAAGCATTACAAAACACAACGAATAGTTCTGTCAGATTCGGCAAAAATCAACACACGAGCTATTGACAGCTCTCCCAAAACTCCTTGAACTTCTTTCACAGTGGCATATAACTGCTTCCTCTCCAACACTGATAACTCAAGTTCCCGATTCTCAACACGACCCTCTATACTCTTCGAATATATCAAAATATCATTGGTTAACACAACCATTGACTCGCTCAATTAAATATGGAAAATCTCAGGCCAAACGGACACTCAATTTGTGAGTTATGGTGGAAACACAAACAACACTTTCTGCACTTACTACAACATCCAAACATATTCCATCAATAAATAACTTAATCCCATGTCACTACTTCACCATCACATAGAGCATTGTAATAGCTTCCAGTGCTTCTAATCTGGCGTCATTCCGAGTTACAGTTCTCCCGTTACGACAACAATACGAAAACAACATCTTCACACTTAGAAGGCCATTCAACACATCTCCAACTCTTAAAATGTTTAAAGGTCCAATTATACCAATATTGTATTCCACCTCTTACTTTAATAATCACCAGAAGTCACCATCCACCCTTTACATACACGACCTCACAATCTATTGCCGTAGCACACACACCAGACACAAGTCTCAAAACTACTCAATTAATTTAATTCCTTGACCATCCAAATAGATATATAATATGGAGCTCTCAATATCAGACTAGTTTCCGTAACTAAGTCGATCACACTCCACTTCACGTCCTGGCCGTATATCACTATCTTGTCAGGATAACTCCCAGACAACTGCAATTAATCGGTAAACCGTCAACTTTCCCACTTTATTAACACTCCAAAATTCCCATCAAAATTAAACATCTCAACACTGTCCTGCGCCGACTCATCAAAACAATTCTGAAGCACTTAGCTTAACTCAAGACAATTCATTGCATCACGCCATATAAGCCTGCAAGATACACCTATCCCATCCAACACAATCCCAACTACTATCAACAAGAGATTAAGGGTGATCAGTTTCTCAATTTGTTAATAGATAGCCGAAATCATGATGGGGCATAAACCATCTTTACCAAACTACAAGAGTGTTCAGGTAAAAACCTAAGGATAGTTCTAAGTTTGCTCGCAAAGATATTGCATCTTCTGCCTATGTATCCTAACTAGGATAGAATCAGAGCAATCGTAGTTCACCTTACTAGGGATAAATGAACACTTGATCAAGATCAAGGTTCAGAGGGGAACAAACATAGCAATGCTTGTATAGAGTCTAACAAAACTCTCTATTCTAAGTTGTACACTCAAAAGGATTGACTTTGATAAAATCCAAGAGGGGAGTATGTAATCATGACAATGATTCTTACATAGAGTTAACAAACTCTATCTTAAGGTTCTAATTGAAAGATATTCCTAACAAGGGGTAAGTCTTTAGACTTGAAGCAAAGTCTAATGGCTTGTAGGTTCGAACTTAACTAAGTTAGAGTTCCAAGTGACTTAACAAAGTCAGAGGGAGGGTAATGAGCTATCTATGACCCAAGGGTCAATAGATAGACTTTCCTTTGGAATAGGAGAAGGATGAGGCAATTGGATGAGAAATAACAAGCTCCATAACTTAGGGAATAACTTAAGAAAGTTAAAAGCACACATAAGCATTCATTCAAACATGATGAAGATATGAAAGAGCATGGTAACAATCAAGAGAGATATACAAGCATGTAACAATATCAGGCAAAGAAACAAGGTTACAACCAAGTATAATCAAATCAAAAGGTTACAACTAATAATGAACAAAGATATTACAATATCTAAAATGGATGGTGAGAGAGGTTTTTACAAGACCACACATGCATTGATGACAAATAAGCGAGTAAGCATACAAGAAGTGTTACAATAGTTTAAGTATAAGTTCAAGGTTTCATGGGAAAAGCAAACTAACTTCATGGTAACAACCAAGAAAAAACAAACCCTAGCATGTCATGGTTCTAACAAGACACATAAACAAGTAGAAAGAGGCATGATGAACATATTCAAGAGGTTATAACATCAAGAAGTATGGTATGGTTCACAAACAAAATTCAATGTGTTGTCTTCATATAGATGCATTCACAAAAGTAAATATGAACATGGTAAGACATTGAATTAAGAAAATTTGATTACTCAAGCATGTTAAAAAAACATATATGAATCATACACAACCAATCTCACCATATAGATCAAGTTTTAAGTTGAGAAAAGTTTCAAAACATTAAGGTGGAAACTCTAAAAACACATGATTTTCAAATAAGTAAAAGTCTTTCTAGGATAAAAATCCTTGAATTATTTACCCTCTATTTGAAAATAGACATGATGAAGAACAATTTGTAAAAGAATGGTGCAAAAATGTTGAAAAATGAGCAAGTTATGATGAAATTGAATTTGTGAAGAAAACATGAGAATAAGTGGTAAAAATATTGGAAATGTCCTCCACAAGGATTGAACCCACGCCCTTTGGTTCACATGTTTAAAACATTACCAAATCATCTAGGATACGCATGTGATATCAAGATGGTAGAGAAAAAAAAAACTAAAAATCATGAAAATGGTAAAAAAAAAAAAAACACAAAAGAGTTGTCCCTGGCAAAATCGAACTCGTGTTGGCAATGTGAAGAGAGGATAATGAACGCAGGTTTTAACCAATGGGAAATTGCTACATCCAATGTATCAAACCACCCCATAAATTAATAAACCTCAAATCAAGAATTCTGGGCAAGCTGACTAGGCCCAACCATGTCAAAATCCTAAAAATGTGAACATCAAAACTTCATCAGTTCTCAATAGATTTTAATGAAATTTTAGTCAAACTTGAGTGAAATTGCACAAGGAATAAAATGGTATCCTTGATTTTTTTCTAAAAGTGTTTAAATTTTAAAATTCGATAGTAAATGAGCAAATGAGACAAAAATGCAACTTCAAAGCCAAGGATCTGTTCAAGCATGCTATACCAAGGATAAAAGCTCAAACACACTCCAAATGTCATATACATAATGTCTATAAGCACATAGAACTCATATCCAATCAAGAACATCAAATGGAATTTGGAAATGAACTTGTAACATGTTGGCAAACAAGGAAACTTATGACAGTTGCAAACAGACAAAGACTCAGCACTCAAACATGATTACAATGACTTAAATAGCATACAAATGAGGGCTATGATCATTCCAACATTTGGTTCAAACAGAATTCAAACATTTCACATGAAAGTGAAAGATTTTAAACCATCTCAATAGGCACAAAACAAAATAGTTCACAAACACATCAATTCTACATTATACATTGTTCACACATGTTTAACATGACCTATAAATGTACTTAGACACAACCACAACATTGACCCTAGGCAGAACCAAAATATGGCACACTGAATGAAACCTATAATCACACTAACAAGCACCAATCTCAAGGCAGTGTACAAACTCCAAAGAAAAATTGTCACCAAAGTTCATACATGACTTGTAAGGGAATCTAAGCATGTTCAAACTAATGTATATAAAAAATAAGCATGATGCCTAATAAAGTATAGTTTGCAAAGATAACTTAACTCTTGAGGTCCTCCTAAGAAATCTCTTTATATAAATTTTCTAGTTGAGTAAAAATGAGTTGAGCAACTTCTCTAAACCTCCAATGTAGTGTCTACAAAGTTCAAGTTCCTTCCAAGCAGCTCCTTATGCAAGTAGGTTGACTTAGGCTAGAAGCAACCAAAGGATTTTTGTGACAGATTTTGGAAATGGTTGTACAGTTGATTTGTGATGATTTGGACAGTAACTACACCTTATATTTGAGGTGTTGGAAGAGATGGAAAAACCCTGAACAGAAGGATCTCCTAAATAATGCAAAAAGTCAATCTTTTTTTGTTTAACAGTTGACTTTTGGGAAAAAGATGTTTCTAGTAGAAATGGTGGTTGAGGTAGCTTCAATACAACATTTATGGGTTGCTTGAAGTGTTTGTGGAGAGGTTTGGTGTTTAGAAATGGATTTAGGGTGAATTTGGCTCAAGGCAGATTTTATGGTTTTTGGAGTTTTTCTTGGTTGGCAAGAAAGGTGGAAAACAGAAAAAAGAGAGTTGTTTCTGCTTGGATTGATGTTGGTTCTGATGTGTTTTTAATGTGTAGAGAGTGTGGTATTTATAGGGAGAATGGAGAATAAGGACCTGCTTGATTTTCAAGTCTCTTGCTAACTAGTTCATTTGAGAACCAACTTGCTGATGAATTTCCTTGATTCATGTGATCAAGTACAAAGCTTGCTGGCTTTAGGACATGCTTCTGATGTTGAGATGTACCTTAGAGTTTGGCAGGAGATAAGGGAGTGGCTCAAGGCGGTGCTTTATCAAAATGGCATTGAGGGAAAATGGTGCTTTATCAAAATGGCATTGATCACTTTATGCCATAAATGGAAGTTTCTCATGGTTCAAACCTTTAATCTCTGTGTAACCTTTGGATTTTTTGTGTAACACCTTGTTTAGAGTCTATTTTGCAACAAATCAACCTGAAACAACCAGATTGACAGCCAAATATTGGTTTTGTATCATGTCTTTACAAGTTGAGATTTTGGATTTCAAGCCTTTTGACCTCAACTTCCTCTCTTCGAAAATCCTAGCTCACAAATGCTATGGAGTAGTTATTATAATCTTTGGAAATCCCTAAACATACTCTACAAATTTTATGTTTTTCTCAAGTTCAAATTTCAAGTGGAACTATGTCAAAAATCCCCTTGAAGTTGGCTGAAAATTTGACTTAAAAGTACCAAGAACATGAAATTTTTCTAAGTGTTTTTCCCTCTTGCCTTGTTTTTGCTCATAACTCAAAATCCATTCATTTTTTGAACATAGGTAACTTTGACACTTTTGTAGGACTTCTCAAGAACTTTCCAACAAGCTTTGAACCACTCCACTTGGATGTGTGGTTAGAAAGTTATGGCTTAGCCCTTTTCAAAACCCTAATTTCCCGACTTTTCGATTACTTCTCAATTCTTGATCCAATGGTCACCAGAATTCATGATTAGATATTACATAACATTGGGAACATAATTGTCTTCAATTTTGGGTCAAAACCCTGTTGGTTAAAGAGTTGAGTTTTCAGTCAGACGAATCGAACGATCGAGAAACCCCTGAATAGACTGTTCGTGTTCTAGGTTCCTTAAGACCTTGAAACTTCATGTATAGACTTAATTGGGTCATATGAGCCTTATGGACCATGATCCATGCCTTGGAATTCCATTTAAATCAAAAGTCAAACTACAATTGACTTTTCCAATCAGAAACCCTAATTTGGGTTCCTGGACTGTACTGTTCTTCTCCTTTGGGGACAACCTCAAATTGGATTCATAATTGATCCAATGTAGTATCCTTGATGATGTAGAGACTTTATAAATGGATAATTAATCCAAAACCTTGACTGATCAAACCATAGAAACCCCGATTCCCGACTGTGTGGGACCCTAATTCACATGTATCTTAACAAAGATCAAACTTGAAAAAGGGTTAAGGTTAGATAAACCATGTTGATGCTCTCTAGAATGATGATGGATCTAGGGGTCAAAATTTGGAGTATAACACCATTCTGCTTCATCAAGCTTCACATCAGACAATATCCTCAGTGTTAGCTCTTGATTGGCATGCATTTTGGTAAAACTAGGTGTAATCACAAGATATCCTACAGGATGTCCTAACATCTATCTGTCAGGATCAGCAAGTTGCTTTGTACCTTTTAACAGGTCTTTTCTCATGATATCAAACAAGATGTCTTGACACTCATGGACTAAACATTCTGTATGAATGTGGTTGTGTGTCCATTTCTTTATGTGCAAGTTTGATGCACTATTATCGTGTAGAATCTGCGTGTTTTTAGTGGTGTTCTAAAAGAGTTTCTGATACACTTATTGTGGATCAGATTTGATATGGAGTTATTCTCAGAAGATTGATTGAAGATTGGAAGAATGATTTGATTAGATCTGATTGATCAAATCAAATCTGTTTCATCGTTGATATTGATGAAGATTGAAATCTTCTCAAAACCTGCTGTTACTTTTGCCACAGCCCAAGCCCATTCTGCATTATTATTTAAAGAGGCAAAAACCCTAGCTTGAAGATCAGAGAAGCAAGGATTAAAAATTGTGTGCAATTGTGTAAGGTTTAAGCTTCGTGTGTGTTAGTTTTGTGAGCCATTCACTCATTGTTTAATGTGTGAATTGGACTAGGTTGTTAATTGTAAATTATTCACTCAAAGCTTGTAAGCAAGAGTGTATTGTACTTGATTGAAGCTTTTAAGAAAGATCAAGTTGTGGCTTTGAAGAATGTCTTCTAAAGTCTTCCTTTGTTGATTGATATCAGTGTTATGATTGAGGGGGAGTGAGAGGTATCTCATATCCAGGAGTGTCCTAGATAGAAATTGCAGGGGTAGAGAATAGGTGAGAATATGGTAAACTAGAGAGAGTCTACTGTATGTATTTGAACTAATTCTACTTAGTGGATTTCCTTTCATGGCTTGGTAGCCCCCAGTGTTGCACCCTAAAATTTGCTCAACCTAATTCACTTGGTTTATGTTTCAATTGCATTAGCATTTGCATATAAAGTCATGTCCATAGTCTAATCATCTGCATAACATAGCATAGCAAGTCATCCAACAAGGGACCAATCACTATTCTCATCTCTATGAGCCTATCAAGAGGATGTTATTCTAATTCAATCTCATTCAAGTCATCAGAAAGAATTTGAAAGTTGGGAAGTCAGTGGATCAAGCATTGAGTCTATCTCCTATACTGAGGGTATCTGAGGACCACCAAAGAAGTTGTGAGCTGTGAATTGAGCATGGAGGGTATCTAGACATCATAGAGGTCTTAGAAAGTCATTTGGAGAAGGAAGTAAGTCATTGACATGATCACAAGAGTTGCAGTTGAAGACAGTCAACTAGGGTTTCATCTGGGTCAACTCTAGGTCAACTCTAGGTCAACTGATTGATTGAAAGGCATTAAGGTCTATTGGAGAGATGTGGGGTTCATAATTTTACATGAAGAATAAGGATATGGTGATATGCCAAGAAGAATTCAAGAGAAATCAAGGAGAAGAGGAGTTTCTAAATTAGGGTTTCTATGTAAAATCCCCTAGTTTAGGTCAAATTTCCAAGCAAGATAAGTCAAAATACAAGCTTCAAATGGATCCTTGGTCAACATGAAACTTGTAGAGGATCTCAAGACCTTTAATTTGAGTGGTGGAAGAGATTAAGGATATTTATATAACTCAAGTTATGGTCCTTGCAAGTTACAGGTCATCTGAGGTATCTGAAATTTTGTCTGTGAAAGTTACTTGTCTTCCAGGCAACTTTTACCCCTCAAGAAGATTTCAAATGAATTTCTGGTCAACATAAGAGTTGTTCCCCATTGTCTTAGCTTTCTATAATGGTATAGTATGCCTTCATATGATTTGTGGAACTCTACTTATGGTCTTGGCAAGCAAAGGGTATTTTGGTCATATGAGAATTACAGGTCATTTCAAGCCTATGCCCAAAACTCATACAAGGAAGCTTCAAATGAAAAACTTCACAACATAAAACTTGCTCCAAATGACATTTTGAGTCTAGAAAAGTGACCATGAAAGATTGGAAAGACTCATAGCTCAAGGTTTCAAAATTGGTGAATTTAATGAATGAAAAATGACCTAAAAATGAGATTTTTCATAATTTGGCCAAATGGGATGAAATTATAGGTCATTTTGATTGGAAAAAATGTTTTAAGAACATTGGCAAAAGTAGAATTTTGAGTTTGGTTCAAGAATTGAAAGATATGCATGGTTACTTACAATGAAAGTTACATAATCCAAATCCAAGGGAAAGTGTGCATGGGAAGTTTCTCCAAGGTTCTAGGACTTTCCAAGGTCATGTATATATTGAATTGAAGGGCTTCATGCCATGGTTGGTGAATCACTTTGCTCATAACACCAAGTTTCACACAATTCTTCCAATTTGCAAAAGCTTTTCAAACTCCACAAAATCTCTCTCAATTTCCACATTTCTTGATTGGATCATCATCACCATCATTCATAGATCACATTCACATAAGAATTTGGTAGAATTAGAGAAGAACCCGTGCCAACCAATTCCATCATCCAAGAAGCAAGTTTTTGGTGATTGCAAGATTCAAGAACTTGGAGCAAGATCCATTGCATACAGAACTCATAATCAAGTTCCCTGATCCATTTCCAATCATTACAAGCCTCAGATCAGAGAATTCCATAGCTGTTTTATTCATTTTGCATCTGGTTAGATTTATATTCGAATTGCATGATTTAGTTAGAATTATAGGGAATTGTTAGCATAGAAATGTTAGGATAGGTTAGATGACTGAGTTTGCCAAGTTTGAAGAAGTTTCATGAAGGTTGATCATAGTGCACCAAATCTGTTTGGATTGATAACTCATAGGTTATGGCAAGATAATCATAGATGAATAGTTCAGATTAATCAGCATGGGATGTAGATTAGGTCAGGGCAAGAACTAGAGAGAATTGGGAGATTTGATCACAGGTGAAAATGGTGAAACCAAGCTGTTATACTCATCGAGTTCAATTATTTGTTGAGTTCTAGAAAGAATTATGGACATGGCTATGTAGAGGGAAGAATTTAGAGCAACTTTGCTCTTGGAATCGAGTGAATTCATGGAGAGACGAGGGAGAACAGAGAACTGGAAATTCGTGCATGGTGATGAAGTTTCAGAAACCCTAGGGTTTCTAAGGTTGAAGACGACCTTTGAACCGTTTGATCTATTGTTTGACCTTGACCTGAGACTAAATCCAAGGGCTGCGATTTCACATGAAAACGGAGGGAAATTCAAAGGGGTGCTACGCACCGTTTCATTAAAACAATTCTGAATGGGCTTTGAATTCCTTGCTATGCACACCCTCCCCAATCAGGCCCAATGTGTAATGAACTAAATAATTCGCTATTCGCACCGTTTATTGTTTTTTTTAATTTTTGTTATGTTTGCTGAGTCATTGGGCCCAGACGCGCTTGCTATGCGCGCCCCCCAGTCTGGGCCCATCTCTTAATTTCAACTGATTTTATTGCTTATTGCACCCTTAGTCCATTTAATTTCTTTTAAAAATTTTCATTTCTTTAAAAATTCATAAAAAATAGAAAAATGCATGATTTTAATTGGTTCTTTTTGCATATTATTCATAATTTTGTCAAGAAAAATATCACATAAAAAAATTAATATTTCATTTTGTTTTAATATTTTTGGCATATTTTTCTTTTAAATAGGTGTAAATAATGTGTAATTTGATGCATGAAATTGTTAATTTTGGTTTGATTAAATGCTTTACTTTTTTTAATCCATTCTTTTTAGGTTGATTAGTATAGAATGTTAGCTTGTATATAAAATTTAGTTCATATTTTTAGGACTTAATTTGAGGTGATTTGTTTAGGTGTGAATAACATGATGAAAACTGGGGTTTAGGAGATAACATAGGTGAATTAGTTCATTTCCCATAGGAGTTAGAGATTGAATCTTTGGGGTATGGGACTATAGGGATTATGGGTAGTTAATAGATCCCTTAGAAATTATTAGGATTCCCCTACTGCTATTAGTATACTGCTGTATTTGATTGACTGGTGTGGTGTGCCCTCTCTAGGGATTATGATTTGTCTGTGTGGGGTATTGGGTTGCTTGGGGATTTGGGAGAGCTGAAGGCTTGTGATGATGAAGCCATTGGAGATCAAGAGATTGGAGACCAACTTCCAGAGTTGATGAGGAGAGTCCTTTGCTGGCAGCTGTTGAGGAGTATAGGATTTAGGAGCTAGGCAGAGCTCTAGAGTAGAACACTTGATTCACAAACATGGAAGGCCTTGACTGCTTCCATTCTTTCTCTATGATTCAAAGTCTCCTTCAAATATCCACCTCCTTCCTTTGGAAGGATCAGTGAATATATTTGAAAGATAGAACTTTTGAGAGAAAACTGTCTGTATGATGTTAACAGTTAATGAGCCACCCTTGGTAGGCATTTAACTGTTTAACATTTAATTCCATCTTGTTGACTGATATTCATCTGGGAGATTGAGACTTGAAGAAAAGCCATTGCAGATGGAAGACTGATGACAAAGACCTTGCTTGAAGGCTGTGGAGATGGAGATTGATGCATTGCTTGAAGCTTGTGGCTGTTTGGAGTTGACTTGAAGACAGATGTTGATGCAGAGCTGTTGTGGCTGTTTATTTTTAGCTGTTATTCATTTCTGATGTATTGTTTGGTTTTCCCTAACTGTATTGTTTGTTGTTTAACCTGTTGGGTTGAAAGTGAATTCTGTTCACTTTTGCCCATTGTTTTCTAGGTTCGAGGTTGAGTGGGACTCCCTTGCCTCGCTTGTATTGTTGCATCCATGCATTTTACTGCTTTACTGTATATATTTGCTATTGTTTCTGTTTCCGTCTATTCCCTTAGGATCTCTGTTTCTCTCTGCGCAAGAGAGGAGCATGATAGACACTAGGTCTTAACCCATGCATGATAACATTAGGTTAGTTTGATTCCCTTCGCAACCGTAAGTTAGAGTTCTGTCCCTTCTTTCTCAAAAAACAAACAGAAAAACACAATAAAAATTTCAAATACAATAAAAGACACTTCTTCCGTAAAAGAATGTGAACTCATCAAAACGTCATTTTTGTCCGCTTGGACCGGTAATCAGAAAAACCCTTTTTCAGAAGGAATAAAAACAATCAAAACAGACTTGTGTCGTACGTGGCCCGAACTACGTTTGCTCTGATCTTTCATGCTGTATGAAAGTACGTAGGCATAGGATGCGATATCCTAGCGAGCAACCTTCCCCTCCTTTCCAGTAGGTAGGCAAACTACGTTGACTCTGATTTCTCGTTCCAGACGGGAATACGTAGGCATAAAGTGCGATACTTTGCCGAGTCATTTTCCTTTCTTTTAACCCTTGACCTGTAGAGTAGGTAGAATAACAATCCATACCCGAAAACAAGTGTGGATCCCGTCGAGTACGACGGACGTGAGGGGTGCTAATACCTTCCCCTTGCGTAACCGACTCCCGAATCCAGGTTTTGGTTGCGATGACCATACATTTCCCCGTCTTTGCGGTAGGTTTACTCTGAGCGTTTCCTTTCCCTCCCGTGGGATAAATAACGCACGGTGGCGACTCTTCTGTTCAGCCGGCGCCGATTTTCGCAGTAGCGACAGCTGGCGACTCTGCTGGGGATCCAACGTCCCCTGGCTGCTAAGGACTGCGATAGTCCTTATGCATTTGGGATCCAACATCCCTTAAGAGAGTCAATCCTAGCACTTGTTTTCCCGTCGAGGATTTTGTATGGATTTATATTTCTGACCTTTATTTTTCAGCATTATGTATATTGATTATTATTGCTGTATTGGGGTGTGACGGGTGTTCCATGATTGAGAGATAAGCCGGACCTGGGCTTGAGTGCACCTAGAATTAGAGTAGAAAGTAGTGGGCGCGTGTCGGCTTTGCTTGCATTAGTGTCTCATGAAATCTACACTCGGACGAGGTTCTTCTGGTTGGCTTCTTTTTCTACCCTTTGGGTCGAAGGGGTTGTTGGTCAGCTGAATTGTCGACTCCGGGAACCGATCATTTGGAAGTTGGCTAAGTGAGACCTCTTCAGGATTTGATGATGCCACTCCTTCTGGGAATCGTATCATCAACCCTGAAAGTCTGTGACGCCGACGACCGCATAGGATGTCGTACCTTTGTCAGTTACTAGGACATCCACCCGTGAGAGGGTTTGGGGTTATGCAGGTAACTAGACCTTCAGATACCGGTTATTTCTTGATCAGAGATCCTGGGTATTTATGGAGAGTTCTGAGGTCTGTCAGAGACCAGTTGGAGAGTTCTGAGGTCTGTCAGAGACCAGTTGGAGAGTTCTGAGGTCTGTCAGAGACCAGTTGGAGATATGATATGAGGTCTGCCAGAGACCAGTCAGAGTTATGTTGTGGGTCTGTCAGAGACCAGTGTTGGAGCTTTGTTTTAGGTCTATCTGAGACCAGGGTTTGAGGACTTCTGGAGAGTCTATCTGAGACTTCTTGATACGGTTCAGGCTATTCAGCTATGGCATTTGGTCCCTGTTGCATGTTACTCGCATTGCATTGTTTGCATACCCATTATCATTGCATCCCATTAACATGTGTCTGTGCTGCAGGTGCATTTGCATATTCCCTGGTTCTAGTGCCCGGACTTCTGAGTATTGATCATGGCTGGTTTGAGGAAGACAGTTGCGTATAAGCTGCCTACACCTGATATTACTCCTTTACTTGGTCTGATGTCTCTTGCCGATGAGGAGGTTAGGAGAAGTTTCAGAATGAGTCATGAGAGATTACTGAGATTAGTCTGCAAACCCACTGCTGATGAGATGAATGGGCTGTACACCTTGATGCAATTCTATGATCCTGCATTGAGATGTTTCACGTTTGCTGACTTTATTATGGGGCCTACCATTGAAGAGTATGTGGAGTTTACTGAGCTACCAGTGCAGAACAAGGTTCCCTTTATTCACTCTGCTGCTGAGCCCAAGTTGGAGGACTTAGCTAAAGCCTTGCACATGAACGCTGCATAACTGTTAATGACTTCTTGGCTTGGGGTTTCAGGTTTCTCTCTTGATTTTCTGGTTGGCAAGGCTCAGGAGTATGCCAAGAACGGATGTTGGGTGGTCTTTAATGCTATCCTGGCTCTATGTATCTACGGAATTGTGCTGTTTCCTAACTTACCCAACTTTGTGGACCTGGACGCTTTCCATCTGTTTGCTGCTGGCAACCCAGTGCCAACTTTGATCGGAGACTTCTATCATTCCCTGCACTATAAAAATGAAAACAGAAGGGGAAAGACTGTTTACTGCTGTGCACCGCTGTTGAGCCTGTTGTTGCACCCCAAAATTTGCCCAACCTTTCTAACCTAGGTTTATGTTTCAATTGCATAGTCATTTGCATTGTCATCATGTACATAGTGTATTCATCTGCATTGCATAGCATGAGCAAGTTATCTTAACAGGGGATCAAGGTGCTATTCCTATCTCAAGAGGTATATCCAAGGGTTTCATTCATATTCAAGTCTACTCAGGTCATCAGGGAAGAATTTGGGCTTTGAAGAGCTGCCAGGTTGATCAGTGAATTCTCTCCTATCTTGAAGCTAGTGGGGGATCATCAGAGGAAATGTGAGCTATGAGCCAAGAGCATGAGGTGTGTATGGATGATATGAAGAGTCTAGAGAATCATCTTTGAGGAGAACCAAGTCATTTAAATGATTGCAAGAGCCTCAGTTGAAGTCAGTCAACTAGGGTCAACACTGGGTCAATTCTAGGTCAAAGAAGTGTTTTGAAGGGCATCAAGGAGTATTTGAAGAATGTGGGATTCATTATTTGCTATATGGATATGGATATGATTTTGTGATAAAGAAAAGTCAACAGGAGTCAAGGAGAACTGGAGTTACTAAATTAGGGTTTTATTGTAAAATCCCCTAATTTAGGTCAAACTTCAAAGCAGTGTAACTCAAAATGCAAGCTTCATATAAATTTCTGGTCCACATGAAACTTGTAAAGTATCTTCATAGCTTTAATTTGAGGGGTGGAAGTCATCAAGATGATTTATAGAACTCAAGTTATGGCTCTTGCAAGTTACAGGTCATTTGAGGGCACTGAAATTTGTCTGTGAAAATTGTCTGTCTTCCAAGCAACTTTTGGCCTTCAAGGATATTTCAAATGGATTTCTGGCCAACAGAAGAATTGTTACTTATTGTCTTAGCTTTCTAGAATGGTATGGTATGACTTCATATGATTTGTGGAACTCTACTTATGGTCTTGGCAAGCTAAGGGTATTTTGGTCATTTGAGGATTATAGGTCATTCTTAGCATATGCCTAAAACTCATACAAGGGAGCTTCAGATGAAAAACTTCACAACATCAAAGTTGTTCAAAATGGGATTTTAAGGCTAGAAAAGGTGTGAAAGTTTGTAAAAGCTTAGAGCATGGAATTTTAAAAGTGGTGCAAATGACTTGAAAATGGCATATAACTTGAAAAAGTTCAAAGTGAAAATTGGTTTGAGAGATATACAAATCCAATGTGGGTCATCCAATATACCAAATTGATTTCAAACATCATTTTAAAGACATTGGTTCAGCCACTTTTTTGAGTTAGGGTTTAAAAATTGGACTTGCTTTGTATTTTTGTTACTTGCATAATAAGGCAAGTATAGAAAACTTGGCACAAGATGAATTTTCAAGGCAAGGAGCTTACATACACTTCCCATATCTCATGTAAGGAGATTTTGACATAAGTTTGGAAAGGTGCAAGCATGAGATAAGAGATATTCAAAGTATCATGGCATGAGAAGTTCATGAAATTTCCACAACTTTCTAGAATCCTCCAAGATTATTCTAGAAACCTCTAAGTTTGTTAATCATCATCTATATATTGGATTGAGATCATTAAGAGTAAAGGTTGGTGATAGTTGATGTTGAATCCATTTGCAAATCATATTGAATTTTTTTTCTCTTCACCATTTTTTCCATTTTTCCCACACTTTCACATTTTGGAATTTTTTTCAATATTTTTTTTCTCTCACTTTCCATACTTTTTCTCTTCACCAATCAATTACACAACAATTATAGAGATGGTTCATCATTTTTTTTGAGAGAATTGGAGCAAGAGGAACCTTGTAGTAACATGAAAAAGTGGTGAAAACTCAAATTCCAATTTTCACTTTTTCATCAATTCAAGACTTGTCAAGGCTTCAAACATATTCACCAAGTATTGTTGAGTGATTCTACATCATTTTCTCAAAGAATTGGTGATCGAGTGAAGCTCCATAAGCCATTTTTCGGAGGTATAAAGAATTTGACATAACTCATTATTTAGGAGTCTTTCTTGCATTATTTTTATTGCATTCCATTGCTCTCATCTCCTACATGGATTCTAGTACAAAAAAGATGAGTTTTATGACAATTTTTGGTTCTTGAGTTTTTCTTGAGGTGTCATGTTTTGAGAGTTAGAGAGAGTTTCAAGAAAATCTAAGACCATATTTGGATTCCTTGATTTTTTTCCTTCAAGTTTGACCAAAATTTGGTGCGAAACGGATAATTATTGATGGAGTTATGGTGCTTCAAAGTAGCAAAAAAACTCATGTTCATGGGGCTGCGGGTTACTATTCACAAAGTTGAAAATTTTGATTTGGAGAAGAAGGTGTTAACACCGTCGGATGCATTTCCAAGTCAAGGTTTCTTCCATTCATCCAACGCCTCTCACTGCGCCACGTAATCGGCCATATAAGCCTCATGCCACTTTTATTTATTCATGTTATTTTCTTTTATTTTCCTATTGCCATGTTTCTTTTATTTTTTCTGTTTTATATGCTGACTTCAAATAATCATAAAAAATAGGAAAATTAGTATTTTTGATCCCCATTTTTTTTGCTGAATCCTTAAGATGTCTAGGATTTAATAAAACTGGAATTATAATTTTACCATTTTTTGACATTTTCTTTGGATTTTTTACATTTGGGTCGTCATAAAAAGGCCAATGCTGGTGCTATCATTTTGTTGAATTTCTTTGACCTATCAAAACACAATTTAAATGTCAATCCTTTTGAAGGGATCTCATACACACGTTGGGGTGTTGTGATATATTTTTGTGGGAATTTTATTGTACCATTTTAATTGGTTTTGGATGCTTTCTTTAACATGCTCCACTTTAATCTTTCCTTTGGTATACATGAGATATCTTGCAATGTTTTCATCTTGTTTGACCATTTATCTTTGGATATTTTTGTGGTATCTCTCACCCCTGGTTTGTGGCATGATGTAGGGCATTGGAGATTTTTATTTGAATTTTTTAGCACCTTTTGCTATTTTTCTTATGTTTTGTATTCGAACTTGTAATTTGGACTTCCGAACGGACTTTATTTTTGTTAAGGCTCCAACGGCCGCTTTGTGTTTGCGTGATGAACGCTGTGGCTTATATTTCTTATTGTAGATAGGTTAGAGGTATTGGAAGACCCTTAGGTGGCTGTTATTTGTATGTGTAGCTTGCCCGATTATCGACTTGTTTGCATGATAGCACGTTGCGATTCCAAATAGTGGATTACGCGTTTCATTCGGAGTTTTCACTCGATTCTTTGCATATGATCACTTGATATTTTCTTATTCCATCCATGAATGGGCTTGAGGTTGAGATGAACCTTCCTCCCTCCTTTTCATTTCATTTACCATTGCTATATTCATGTTCACTTGTATGCGGTTATTACTTGTATTTCCGTTTCTTCCTTTCGTTTCCTTTCCCGTAGGACTTCCATTCTTCCTTGTTCAAGGGAGGATGTGATAGACATTAGGAGTTAACCCATGCATGATAACATTAGTGTAGATTTTATTCCTTTTTTAACCCTAGGATTTATAGAGTGTCATCTCTTCTTCCTTCAAAACAACAGAAAAACATTAATAAAGGTTATAACAGAGATTAATTCATTTCTTCCGTCAAAAGATTTGAACAGACATCAACCTTTTTGCAATAAGAAAACCCTTGTTTAAGGTGAGATTTTTCATAAAAAACACTTGAACAGCTTGTGTCGGGCGTAGCCCGAACTACGTTTGCTCTGATCTTCCATGCCATGTGGAAGTACGTAGGCATAGGATGCGATATCCTAGCGAGCAACCTTCACCCATCTTCACCCGTAGTTAGGCGAACTACGTTGACTCTGATTTCTCGTTCCAGACGGGAATACGTAGGCATAAAGTGCGATGCTTTGCCGAGTCGTGTTTTCTTTTCTTTTCAGACCTCATCCTTTAGTTTAGATAGAAGTGTAATCCGTACAAACCAAGCAAGCGTGGATCCCATCGAGTACGATGGACGTGAGGGGTGCCTAATACCTTCCCCTTGCGTAACCGACTCCCGAACCCAGGTTTTGGTTGCGATGACCATACCTTTCCCTTTTTCGCGAGGTTTACTTCGAGCGTTTCCTTTCCCTCCGTTGGGATAAATAACGCACGGTGGCGACTCTTCTGTTCAGCCGGCGCCGATTTTCGCAGTAGCGACAGCTGGCGACTCTGCTGGGGACCTGCGATAGTTCCCTATACGAGTCTTGCCTTAGGTTTTTCCTAGCTGTTTGGGGCAATCCCCAGCAGCTGGCGACTCTGCTGGGGATCCAACGTCCCCTGGCTGCTAAGGACTGCGATAGTTCTTATGCATTTGGGATCCAACGTCCCTTAAGAGAGTCAATCCTAGCGCTTGTTTGCCCGTCGAGGAATTTGTATGGATTTACGTTTCTGTATTTACCTTTCAGCATTATATTATCATTATTATTGCTGTATTGTGGGGTTGTGACGGGTGTTCCATGATGGAGAGATAAGCTGGACCTGCGCTTGAGTGCACCTAGACTTAGAGTAGAGATTAGTGGGCGGGCACGTGCTTTGCATGTCCTAGTGTCCCGCGAAATCTACGCTCAGACGAGGTTCTTCTGGTTGGCCTCCTGTCCTGCCCTTTGGGTGGCTCGGGTTGCTGGTTAGTTGGATTGTCGACTCTGGGGACCGATCATTTGGAAGTTGGCTAAGTGAGGCCTCTTCAGGATGTGATGATGCCACTCCTTCTGGGAATCGTATCGTCACTCCTGAAAGTCTGTGACGCCGACGACCGCATAGGATGCCATACTTTGTCAGTTACTAGGACATCCACCTGTGAGAGGGTTTGGGGTTATGCAGGTAACTAGACCTTCAGATAACCGGTTATTTCTCGATCAGAGATCCTGGGTATTTATGGATATTTGTGAGGTCTATCAGAGACCAGTCTGAGTTTTGATTTGAGGTCTATCCGAGACCAGTCTGAGTTTTGATTTGAGGTCTATCAGAGACCAATCAGGGTTATGGTTTGAGGTCTGTCAGAGACCAGTTGGAGTTATATTATGGGTCTATCAGAGACCAGTGTGGAGCTTTATATTGGGTTTATCCGAGACCATGATTTGAGACCTTCGATATGATTCAGGCTTCTCGGCCACAACACTTGGTCCCTGTTGCATGTTGCTTGCATTGCATTGTTTGCATGATCATTATCATTGCATCCCATTAACGTGTGTCTGTGCTGCAGGTGCATTTGCATATCCCCGAGTTCTAGTGTCTGGACTTCTGAGTATTGATTATGGCGGGTTTGAGGATGACAGTTGCTTACAAGCTACCTATTCCTGATATTACTCCACTCCTGGGTCTGATTTCTCTGGCAGATGAGGATGTCCGTAGAAGCTTCAGGCAGAGTTATGGACGGCTGTTGAGTTTGGTTCGCAGATCCACCGACGATGAATTGAACGGGCTATACACGCTGATGCAGTTCTATGACCCGACTTTGAGATGCTTTACATTTGCAGACTTCATTTTGGGACCAACCATGGAGGAGTATGTGGAGTTTACTGAGCTGCCAGTGCAGAATGCGGTTCCCTTTATTCACTCTGCCGCTGAACCTAAGTTGGAGGATCTAGCCAAAGCCTTGCATATGGATGCTTCTGAGTTGTTGATAACTTCTTGGCGAGGGGTTCCGGGTTTCTCTCTTCAGTTTCTGGTTGGTAAGGCTCAAGAGTACACCAAGAATGGGTGTTGGGTGGTCTTTAACGCTATTTTGGCTCTATGCATTTACGGGATAATGTTGTTTCCTAACTTCCCAAACTTCGTGGACATGGATGCGTTTCATCTGTTTGCTGCTGGTAACCCAGTACCTACACTGATCGGGGACTTTTACCATTCGATGCACTACAGGAATGAGAACAGGAGAGGCAAGAATGTCTCTTGTTGCGTGCCTCTGCTGTCCATGTGGTTTAAGAACCATCTTCCACTGAAGGGACCTTTTGTGGATAGTGCAACCACATCTGACTGGCCAGAGTGTATGATGAGGCTAACTTCTGCAGACATTAAGTGGTTTGATCGAGATCTGTTGGGGTCCGAGCTTATTTGCAGTTGTGCTGGGTATCCTAATGTTCCGTTGATAGGGAGAAAAGGATGCATCAACCACAACCCATCTTTGTTCGTCCGTCAGTTTGGATATGCGCTGAAGAACCCGCCTCAGGAGGAAGAAGTACAGGAATCTCTGTACTTCACCGGTGATTTGAGTGGAGAGCTACTAGCCAAGCTTCGGCATGCCTGGACGCGCATTAACCGAAAAGGGAAACCGCTGTTGGGGAAGAGTGATTGCCAGGCGTATGCACCCTACAAAGTTTGGATTCAGGAGAGAGCCAGACAGATATTGATGCCATTTCCAGCTGCACCAGTCCTAGTTCCTATTCCGGTAGAAGAGCCGACTACTGTTTCCAGGGAGGTCTACGAGCAAGTGGTGAAGGAAAAGGAAGCTCTGTTGGTGGTTAATAAAGATCTAGAAAGAGAATTGGCCCGGGTTCGAAGTGAGAAGAACGAAGCTGCGTACTCCCTTCAGCAACAAACTGAGATGGTAACCTTGTTGAAGACTAAGTTGGTCAAAGAAAAGGAGAAGCGGGAACGCCTGGGACAAGACTTTAAGAGCTCTCATGACATGATGGAAGCTAAGAAGAAGTCGTTGGACATCGCTCATCGAGAGATTGCTTCATTCAATAAGACATGGAATGCCACCCTTACTAACAACAAGGAACGGGAGGATAAGTTGAAGCAACAGATCGCCGATCTTCAGAACCAATTGAAGGCCACTAGGAGGCAGCACGAAGAAGAAGTCATGACTAGATATGCCCTTCAAGATGCACTGAAGCAAGTTGAGGCCCGTAGAAAGGAAGCTCGGTCCCAGAAGAGAAAGCTAGAGGAGTGCTTTGGTGAAGGCGCATGGGAAGAGTCCATCGACGGCTTGCGGCGAGTTCTTAAGCAGAGGAGTCTGGGTACCCTAATGTTCCATTGATAGGAAGAAAAGGGTGTATTAATTACAACCCTTCCCTGTTCGTTCGCCAGTTCGGATATGCGTTGAAGAACCCACCAAAGGAGGAAGAAGTACAGGAATCTCTGTACTTCACCGGTGATCTGAAGGGAGAGTTACTAGCCAAGCTACAACATGCATGGACGCGTATTAACAGAAGAGGGAAGCCGTTGTTAGGGAAGAACGATTGTCAGGCTTATGCACCCTACAGAGTTTGGATCCAGGAGAGAGCAAGCCAGTTGCGGATGCCATTTCCAGATGCACCAGTCCCTGTTCATATTCCAGTAGAAGAGCCAACTACTGTTACTAGGGAGGCCTACGAGCAAGTGGTGAAAGAAAAATAAGCCTTGATGAAGATCAATGAAGGGTTAGAGCAAGAGCTAGCTCAGATACGCAGTGAGAAAAACAAGGCTGTACGCTCTTTCCAACAGCAGATCGAGCTAGTAAACAGGCTAGAGGCTGAGTTGACTGAGGAGAAGAAGAAGCGCGAACGTCTGGGACAAGAGTTCAGAAGCTCCCATGACATGCTAGAATCCAAAAAGAAAGCACTCGACGCTGCTCACCGAGAGATCTCTTCTTGTAACAAGACTTGGAATGCTACGCTGACCAACAATAAAAAGAGGGAGGATAAATTGAAGCAGCAAATTTCCGACCTCGAAGAGCAGTTGAAGTCTAGCATCAAGAAGTATGAAGAAGAAGTGATGACCCGGTATAGTCTCCAGAATGCATTGAACAAGGCCGTCGAAGGCAGAAACGAAGCTGTGTCTCAGAAGCGGAAGCTAGAGGATCGCTTCGGAGAAGGGGCATGGGAGGAAACCGCTGGTGACGTGCGACGTGTTCTCAAGAGAAGAAACCAACTTGTTGAAGGGCTGCTTATCCGACCAGGTCATCCAGAGACCAAGAAGTTAATAGAAGAGTACCGGGCTTGTGAGAGTACTTGATCATTTCATGTATTAACTTGTATGCTTTATTTGCATAGTGCTGACCATCACCAGGATTGTTGGTTGAGGTCATGCCTTCTTATTGTACTCAGTGATATTGTATTCTTGGCTTATTGGTTTTCTCTGCAATATATGAGGCTTTCTATGATTCAGCTCCGATCTTCATATTGCTAGCACTGTCACTGCACTGACACCTTCGCACTAGAATCGGGGAATGAATTTCCCTAACGCACAGACACACATTGCATTGCATTCATATTCATATTGCATTACAGGTAATCATTGGATGGTATCTTATTTCCTGCGCTGTATCAGGTCTTTTCAGGATTGCAAATCAACGCCCGCACAGATACTCCACTCGCACCAACTGTCGAAGAATCATGGATCAAATGCAGAACGAGATGCAAGATATGCGCGAAAAGCTAGCGCTCTTTATGCAGATCATGGAGACTATTGCAAAAGGTCAGGAGAATTTTCAAGCTATGGTGCAGCCTCTGTTGGTCAGAAATGCTGGGCATGGGAATGAGGATCATCAGTCTGTGCGAGTCGACACTGTTCATGGGGATGGCACTCCCACACCAGTGGCTCCACCTGTAGTCAACATACCTGTTGTTAATGTCAACAACGGTACTGCTGCTGGGAACGGTAACGTTGCAATTGGGAACGAGACTGATGTCCATAACGTTGGGCTTGGTGATGTCAACCTGGGTGAGAATATGGGAGGCAACGGCTTCGGTAATGCTGGATTTGGCTTCAATGACCAGGGATTCGATAATGCTGGGAAATATGGTTTCAATGCTCAAGGCTTTGGGCAGGACGGTTTTGGTATGACTAATCAGGGTTACGGAGGATTCGGAAATGGAAACGGCGCTGGGTTAATGGCTTTTGGACCTGCTGGGGTCGTTCCGGGATACGGTAACAGAGGGCGAGGCCCGGTGATGAATCAGATCAGAGCTGGCCGTAACAACGGATACGATGGGTATGGAGCTGGGAACGGTATCTGGCAAGAGGATCAGCAAGAGGACGCGTTCTCCGGTGGAGGTTTCGAAGGACCGATGGATGACTCCCAGAGGATTAGAATGCTAGAAGAGCAGATGAGGGGGGTCGTAAATCAAAGTGCTGTGGGCTTAGACATGTCAACAATGGGCCTAGTGCCTGGCTTGAGGGTGCCAATCAAATTCAAAGCTCCTACATTTGATAAGTATAAAGGGGACACCTGTCCGAAAGTGCATGTGCGGTCATATTACAGAAGGATGTCTGCGTATTCAACTGATGAGAGGATGCTAATGCATTTCTTTCAAGATAGCTTGTCAGGTCCTTCCCTAGAATGGTATATGGGGTTGGAGCCAACGCATATAAAGACATGGAAGCAGCTGGCAGAGGCATTTGTAGCTCACTATAAGTATAAAAACGATTTGGCACCCAACCGGGTCCAACTGCAGGGGTTATCTCAGAAGAAGGGTGAGAGCTTTAAAGAGTATACGCAAAGATGGCGCGACATGGCTGCTAGGGTCCGTCCTCCTTTAGAAGACAAGGAAATGAATGACATGTTCATTGGAACATTCACCGGCATGTTTTATGACAAGTTGTTTCACACATCTTTGGCTAGTTTCTCTGACTTAATTCTGATGGGAGAAAAGATTGAAAGCAACATTAAGCAGGGAAGATTACAAGCTGAGGAGTCAACCGCATCTGGCAGTAACAGGAAGGCTTTTGGTGGGCGCCGTCAGGGCGATGCAAGCGCAGTGTTTGGAGGCCGAGGCCGAGGCCGAGGTCGAAACCAGTATAATCAGCCGCAGCAGGTGGCGAGTGTTACTATCCCGTTTCAACAACAACAACAGCAACAGCAGCCGCAGCCACAACAGGGGGCACAGCCTGCCCAACGCAGATTCCAGGGGGGTAAACCAAGGAGAGTGTTTGAAAAGCCTCCTTCAACTTATGCAGATTTGTTGCAGACGTTGTTGGGTTTGAACTTGGTAGAGAAGAGAACTCTGGCGCCTATAACAGGAACTCCTCCGTATGGTTACGATGCAAGCAGGCACTGTGAATTCCACTCTGGGGCTCCGGGCCACGATGTAGAGGGTTGCCATGCGTTCAAGCATGTTGTGCAGGATTTACTGGATAATAAGGCTATCAATTTTGGAACGGCGGGTCCGAATATAGTGCAGAAGCCCATGCCTAACCATGGGGCAAACGCCATTCTGACTGATGAGGATTTGAATTTGATTATGAATGTGGATGATTTAAAGACGCCGCTGAGCGAGATAAAGAGCAGACTATTGCAAGGGGGTGTCTATCCAGGATGTGACGAGTATTGCTTAGAGTGTTGGACCCTAGCTGGGGGTTGTGATGACTTAAAGAAGGGCATTCAGGCTTTAATAGATGGGGGCATGTTGCAGTTTGACCAAGCAACAATTGAAGAACCTGCAGGGGCATTAGCAGATAATCAGAGTGATGTGGCTACTGTGACGATTCCTCGGAAGACGATCACCATAACAGCACCGGCTCAGCGACCACCGATCACTATCACTAAGGCCGGACCAGTCCCGTACGAGAGCACTAAAGCAGTCCCATGGTCATATGGGTTGGAAGTGTATTGTGACGGAATAAAAATTGATGTTAATAAGCAGCCAGCTGAGACTGTGGACAGTGTTGTTGGTACCGGAGGTATGACAAGGAGTGGAAGAATCTTCATATCGCCTGAAGTAGAGGCCGAAAGACTGGCGAAGGGGAAGGGAAAGATGGTTGAAAATGTCCCAGTGCAGGGGAATGAAAAAGCAGCGGCATCGAAAGATGTAGAAGAGTTCATGCGCTTGATCCGTAAAAGCGATTATAAGATCGTGGAGCATCTGCAACAGACACCGTCAAAAATATCAATACTGTCGTTGCTATTGTGTTCTGAAGCTCACAGAAATGCTCTGTTGAAGGTCCTGGATACTTCCTTCGTACCCTAAGATGTTTCCGTAAATCAGCTGGAAGGAGTGTTGGCACATGTAAATGCTGGCCATAGCTTGGGCTTTACCGACTTTGACTTGACCCCTAAGGGGAGGGAGCATAATATGGCGCTGCACGTATCTGTCGAGTGTAGAGGATCGGTCATGTCTCATGTACTGGTCGATACCGGATCGTCTTTGAATGTACTGCCCAAGAAAGCGATGATGAAGCTAGATGTCAGAGGAATCCTGTGTACGTCCAGTGACTTGGTAGTCAGGGCATTCGATGGCACGCGAAGAACAGTTTTTGGATCAATAACCTTACCTCTACAGGTGGGGCCGGAGGTGTTTGCAACTGAATTTTATATCATGGACATCCAGCCTGCATATAGCTGCCTTCTCGGGAGACCCTGGATCCATGGGGCAGGGGCAGTCACGTCTACCTTGCATCAAAAATTGAAATATATGGTCGGAGACAGCGTGGTCACAGTCTGCGGAGAAGAGGACATCCTGGTCAGCCATCTGTCGTCATTTAAGTATGTGGAGGTCGACGGAGAGATTCACGAAACACCCTGCCAGGCATTTGAAGGGTTGCGCATCAAGGACAAAGGTCCCGGGCCGAGCAAAGTATCAGAGGTAGTCGTCTCGTCCTATAAAGAAGCTCAAGCTCTAGTAGAGACTGGAGAAACAAAGGGCTGGGGCAAAGTGCTGGATATTCCTATGAAGATGGACCGGTTTGGGCTGGGATATCAGCCGTCGTCATCTGCACCTGCTGTGGGGGCACCCCGTTTCAAAGGGCCAATAACCATCACTGCCAGTGGAGTATGTCATGAGACCATCAACGCTGCTTCAGAGTCTAACGAAGGAGACAGCGATTGCGATATGGACGCCTGGATTCAGCCGAGCATGCCAGGACAAGGCTTGTGCAACTGGTCTATTCAGGAGATTGTTCCTGTGACTCTTAAACAGTAATGCTTTGTTTTTTAATTGTTGAACAATCTGGTGTCTTGCCCGGGGCATCATGATTTGCTTAGGGTTGTGCTGTTATGAACATTGCGTGTTTATCATTAAATAAAAGGCGTTTTTCATGTGCAAATATTGTGATCCCAGTTTTTCTTGTTTTGTATTTTTCAATAAAATGGCAACGTGGTTATTCGCTTTTATACGCATTTTGAAGCATTTAACCATTCTTTTTGCAGGATAACATTTTCAGATGACATCCTTGAACCACCTATGACTCGCCCCAACTTTGAACACCCGGTATTTCAGGCCGAAGAAGAGGTTGTCGAAGATGGTGACGTTCCCGAAGAACTGTCTTGGTTGGTGAAGCAAGAAGAACGAGTCATTCTGCCTCACGAAGAGGTCATCGAAATTATTAATCTGGGGTCGGAAGGGGTTGAGAAGAATATTCGTATAGGAGCCGCGCTGCAGAGCGACATCAAGCGAAGACTGGTTGAAATGCTCAGAGAGTATAGTGATGTGTTCGCTTGGTCGTATGAAGATATGCCAGGGCTCGATACAGATATGGTTGTGCACCGTCTGCCGTTGAGAGAGGAATGCCCGCCGGTCAAGCAAAAGCTTCGCAGAACTAGACCCGATATGGCGGTGAAGATTAAAGAAGAGGTTCAAAAGTAGTGGGATGCTGGTTTCCTAGCTATGACAAAATATCCCTCATGGGTCGCTAACATCGTACCAGTGCCCAAGAAAGACGGTAAAGTGAGAATGTGCGTCGATTACCGTGACTTAAATAAAGCGAGCCCAAAAGACGATTTTCCGCTTCCTCATATCGATGTGCTAGTTGATAACACTGCTCAATACTCCGTATTCTCCTTCATGGATGGCTTCTCGGGCTATAATCAGATCAAAATGGCGCCAGAGGACATGGAGAAGACTACTTTCATAACGCCTTGGGGAACATTTTGTTATAAAGTGATGCCCTTCGGATTGAAGAATGCTGGGGCAACGTATCAGCGTGCAATGACGACTCTTTTCCATGATATGATGCATAAAGAGATCGAAGTTTATGTTGACGATATGATTGCCAAATCCCAGACGGAGGAAGAGCATTTGGTGAATCTGCTGAAGTTATTCAAAAGGATTAGGAAGTTCAGGCTGAGACTGAACCCTAACAAGTGCACCTTCGGGGTGAGATCGGGTAAACTGCTGGGGTTTATCGTGAGCGAAAAAGGAATAGAGGTTGATCCTGCAAAAATAAAAGCAATACAAGAGATGCCGACGCCTAAAACAGAAAAAGAGGTGCGCGGGTTCTTAGGGAGGTTGAACTACATCGCTCGGTTCATATCTCACCTAACAGCTACGTGTGAGCCGTTATTCAAGCTGTTGAAAAAAGACCAGGCTGTAACGTGGAATGAAAATTGTCAAAAGGCGTTCGATAAAATAAAGCAGTATTTGCAGGAGCCTCCTATTTTGATACCCCCAGTGGCAGGGAGACCCTTGATTATGTATTTGACAGTTCTTGAGGGAAGTATGGGTTGTGTTCTCGGTCAACACGACGAGACAGGAAGAAAAGAGCATGCAATATACTATTTGAGTAAGAAGTTTACTGAATGTGAATCTCGATATTCAATGCTCGAAAAAACTTGTTGCGCGCTAGCCTGGGCCGCCAAGCGTTTGAGGCAATACATGCTGAATCATACAACCATGCTCATCTCGAAGATGGATCCTATCAAATACGTATTCGAAAAGCAGGCTTTATCAGGAAGAATTGCCCGGTGGCAGATGGTCTTGACTGAATATGACATCCAATATGTCTCGCAAAAGGCTATAAAGGGGAGTGTGATGTCTGAGTATTTGGCGGAGCAGCCTATTGAAGATTACCAATCGATGAGGTTTGATTTTCCTGACGAGGATATCATGTACCTAAAGATGAAAGATTGTGAAGAGCCGTTGCCAGAAGAAGGACCAGAATTGGGTTCCAAGTGGAAGATGATCTTTGACGGAGCTGTGAACGCTTACGGTAGCGGAATAGGGGAAATCATCACCACTCCACACGGGTCGCACATCCCGTTCACTGCTCGATTGACCTTTGCGGTTACCAATAATGAAGCCGAATACGAAGCTTGTATAATGGGGCTTGAAGAAGCCATTGATTTGCGAATCAAGAATCTAGACGTATACGGAGACTCAGCTCTGGTGGTGAATCAGATAAAAGGGGAATGGGAGACACGTCAGCCCAATTTGATACCGTACATGAACTATGCAAGGAGACTGTTGCCTTTCTTCAACAAGGTTGAATTGCATCATGTACCGAGGGCAGAAAATCAGATGGCTGATGATGGGCTAAAGACGTGTCTACTTATGCGTCTAGCGGTATCTTACTGCAAGTGCACAGCCTATCGAAGTAATATTTAAGATTATCGATCCACAGGGATTCTATGGTTACTTAGTGCTAGATGAACTTCTAGTTTAGCTAAGGCGAATGGTTGTCACGATTTTTTGTTGATTTTTAAGACTATTAAAGGCGGAATTAAATTTAAGTTTTAATAAAGTAATACTAAGGCGGTCGGTATGTAATTCTACTAACTTAGGTGGGTCAATCTAACCTAGGCTTATAAAGGTGTTCACTTAATCTATTCGGTAGAGATTACCAGTTTAAATACCCTCAACTCACACTCTCGTGGTCTTATATCAGATCTTATCCCTAAAGCCCTATGCCTGCTCTCGCTAGCCCATAAGTGTTTAGAGGTAATTTTTGGAAACTAAGTAATTCTAATTTATCTTAAAGCGCTCTCGCTGTGTTTAATTTAAATGCCTAACTTTAGCTATCTGGTTAAAATCTCACACTCTCGTGGTCTTGACCTAACCTAATACTCTTTCCTTACTCTCGTAACGAAAAGGTCTATTTCAATTAAAAAGTATCAGCCAAAATGTTAAGTGATTAATTATTTTTAGCCTATGGTTATATTTTACCGGTTAAGTTTGTTATAACTACATACCTCCCTAAGGTGCTTAGCTACTCATCGTTGTTGAACCAGACAGAGATAGAAAATTTAATAATAACGTACTCATGGCAGAAAAATAAATAAACATTATAATTAAATTAAATTGCAATATAATGAAAAACCTGGTTAACAAATATTCGAGCAGACTCCTTCTTCCACAGACCGGAAAGCTTGGAGTTAGCGGAAATTGAAAATAAACGAATGCTGAAGGTTTAGAAACAAATAAATGTATAACAATTTCCTGATGTTGGAAATTGTTATATGGCGGGTTTGGATACAATAAAAAACGAAACAGAAAACTAAAAATAATGCAGGAATAGAAAGGCTGGTTCGTAATACAGTTCGGCAAAGCTTCCGCAGGAATTTGAATAAAAATTGCTCTGTCTTTTGTTCATAGAACTTGTGCTATTTATAGAATCCTTAATGGGCTGGATTTTTGGACCTTTGTTGCATGGGTCTTGCTGAATTTGTGGAAGGAATGCAGGAACGTGGCAACAAAATAGGAGAAATGGTCTTCACGTAATGCCTTGACGTAGTCTGAGTCAAAAACCTAATTTTACCCTTGTCACGATCGTGACAAGGTCTTCACGTTCGTAACTTGTGGTTTTTAAGTGTCACGGTCGTGACCACTCTCTTACGGTCGTGATGGCTCAAATTGGGGTGTCACGGTCGTGACACCCTTGTGACGACCGTGGCTGCAACAAATTATGCAGTCTTTTGCAGGCTTCTTCATTTCTTCATCTCTTTATGGTTTCTTTTGTTCCTTTTGCTCTTAATTCATGATTTAGCTCCATATAATGATGTATCTGCAAAATGGTAAGAAAAACTCGAGAAATCGAGTGTTAAAACGGTGAATATGCGATAAAACGTTAATGAAACCTAGCAATATAATCGATGCGTTTTCTCGTTATCAAACTTCCCTAAACTTAAACCTTTGCTTGTCCTCAAGCAAATAGTCGGTTGAAAATCGGCGGACAAGATTTTATTCACGCATACTCATAACAAACCGTACGAGGGATCGTTTTGTTGGATAATCCGGTACTTTGATAGAACACTACCGATACACTAATGACACAAGCAACAAGCTATGTTGTCGACTTCCCGTTAAACGAAACAATCGGCAATTACATTAGATTTCACCTGGAGTTTTTCGATCTTGTTTCGCCCGGTTTCATTCTAGCGCAATCACATTAAGCCCTTTGCCTTAGCACGCACGTAGTGGAGTAGCCGGTTAGCGACTTTGATCCTTTTTTAGCACGGGGTATGGTACACGAGTGTGGTAACCCTACATATTTTATCCGATTTGGAGGTTGTGGGGGATCGAGCCGTAGCACGCCCTACCGAGTTCAGAACCAGTACCTCTGAACCAACTTGCAATGGACTCCTTCTCATATTTCTCGTTTCTTATATGCGACCGTGTACTTTGGTGCAATTTCTTTTCATTTTGCATCGAGATATGAAGGATCATTATTGATTAGGCATCAAACGCTTATATTCATCGGCTCCCCACGTGGTTTGTGTTCAGACGGTGCTGACTGCTAGTATAAACTACTAGGGGTTACTTTTGAACTGAAACTAAAAGTGTACTCGTAATGGTAATCGGGATGGAATTGCTTAAGTAGGGAGTCAAAGATGTCAAGATTGTATTGGTCTTGTTTAATCGTTCTCGACTTCCTAATTACGATTCCGTAGGTAAGTCGGGTAATGCGAATAATTAAAGATTTTTTTTCTGGTATAGCTAAATAATCGGGGAAAGTTCGAAATTAAAGAAAATAGCACAAAGATTTGCTCATTTCATTAACTTGCGAAAAGAAATACAACGGAATTTAAAATACAACGAAATGGAAAAGTGCGAAAAAGGGAAAGTGCGGAAATGAAAGGTACCTCTCCCACACTATATCAGACATTGTCCCCAATGTTGTGATATAAATGCAGTAAAAGTACAGTACAACGACAAAAAAAAAAACAAACATAAGCAAACTAAAACTATGGCTGCTGAGGACCGCGGGCTCGGCCTCTGGTGCGGGAGCGGCGTCTGGAAGGAGTCGCTTCAGGATCAGAACCGGTGCCGGAGGCAGCAGTGATGTTAATGCGGAGGGCTTCTAGCTCGCTGAAAATTTCTCCAAACTTCTCATTAGTAGCTTCCTGGTTTGCTGCAATAGTGCTGAGTAAAGCATCATACTGCTCCTTCTGCCTTCGCTCCAGTGCGGCGTTCATCTGGTTCTGCTGATGAATCGCACGGAGGACTTCCTCAAGTGTGATTTCGGGAGCAGGGGGCTGTCGGGTAGATGTCTCTGGTATATCCTGGACAGGCTCAGCTGCATCCATAGCGTCCTGCATCTCATCCGCTGGAGGGTCTGCCTGATCATCATGAATAGGGACGTGATCGGCAGCAACAGGTAAAACAAAGAGCCAGTTGGCTCGGCTGGATGGATCGATGCGGTTGCGGGACGGCAGAATGATATGATGGAAAATGGTGCCATTGACAACAGGGCTATACCTGCCATCCTCTCGCTGCGCAATCAGGTGAGCGGACCTGCAATAACTCTTGGTGAGGAATTATGCGGCTAGGTGAGGCTGATTAACGACCAAGTCACCAAGCCCCAACTGAATGGCGAGGGTGGTGACAATGCCGCCTATGAAGAACGGGGTGGAGCCTCTGTGTGCAATGGCCTGGATATGATAAAGCATGAAAGGGGCAGCGTTGATCGGCTCGTCATTAAGAGCGCAGTGTAAGAATAGAAGCTCCTTGGAGTTAAGCTTATGGTTGCTTTCTCGAGCGAAGATGGTGTTGCATATGACACGGTGGAAATAGCGGATTGCCGGGTTGTGAATGTGCGTAGCATTGAGGCTTTGGAAGGCTGATGCACGGGTGTTGGTTAAGTCGTGCCATAGAGTGAAAGCTTGTTCACTAAAATTATCGGGCACGTGACGGTGAGCTTCAGCTCCGTGATCGAAGCCTAACAACTCGGCTATCCTGTCTTGCGGAATGTTGAACTCTTGGCCATGCAATCTGAATTTGGCGACACCGGTGAGCTGACTCTGAGAACCGGTACCAGTGATGTAACTGAATGAGCTTAAGAACTCCAGTGTCAGAAGCTCGAATGTGGGCTGAGGTTGACTGCAAAGATCCCACAGACCGACTTTTTGAAGCAGGCTTGTAACACTGGCAAGCATTCTGAGTTCCCTCAAACAGACAGTGTCAATGTAACGTGTAGGTTGCACACCGCGGTTTTGGAATCGGAGAAAACTTTCTCTCTGAGTTTCTCCAGCATCACCTTCTCTAAAAGTAATAGGATCCATTGCATGCAAGAGCTTAGAGTGAAGAATGAAGATTTTTGATGTTTTGTGAAAAAAATGGTAAAATGAAAGAAATATTGATTTGGGATAAATAATGGAGAGTGAGAATGTGATAGGTTATGATAATGGGGGGTTAATGGGGTTTAAAGTTGGTAATGGGGAGGTTACGGAGGTTATGGAGAAAATGGGTAGTTTTGAGGAAGTTATGGAGGAAGAAGAAGAAGAGGCACGAAGAGAAACAGTTCTGTTTCTCACGATTCCTGAAATAGGGATTTGTCACGGTCGTGACAGGGGTGTGACGGTCGTGACACGCTATTTAAGCACATCACGATCGTGAGATGGGTATGACGACCGTGAGGGCACGCTTCGTTGAATAATTTCCAGAAAAACATTTTCTCACTTAATTCACATAGTTTATAATAAATTATAAACACCATATAGTATATAATTTCAACACAGTACTATACTAACTTGCATGGCATGAGAGATTGTATATAATATGAAATAATGCAAGCATAACAGTACATAGAATGAAAAATATATAAATTGCTAAAAATGGAGAAATTTTGGAATTAAAGGTGCATTGCATAAAGTAATTGAAAATGAAGTTACATAAACGGAAATTACGGTATGAAATTGTTGCGAAAAACAAATCTAACTAGAAACGAAAACAATGAGAAAAATAAACTAAATCACTTATAGCATTTTCAAAAGCATTTCTTCAAGTCTTCGATGGCGGAGTTCAAGTGATAGAATTGTTCGCAGGTTATGTCAGTCAATCCTATAATGTCCAATCACATGCTCTTAATGCCTTCTTTAAATAAATTAATGTCAGTTTGGTAAGCATTGAGAGTGTTCATGATGTTTTGTAAGTTGTTAGCATAATCTCCTTGATTCACTTCAGGGGTTTCATGTACTTCTTCAGTGTGGTCAATGTCATGGTAACCAGGAGGTGTCTCAGGGTCAGTTTCGACATTGGTCATTATATCATCTTTTATCTTGTAAGACTGAGGTGTTTCAGGAGTAGATGGATAATCAGGTGGGTTTAACTCATAAAGCCAGTTATCCTTATTGTGAACACTTACTCTAGCATGGTTAGGCAATGTGAACAGGGTTACTACTTCGTTCCGGATTAGGTACTCAAAAGGTGGATGTCCTAAATTCCTTATGATATGTCTATTGAAGCAGAAATTAAGATTCATAGGGCGGGTTGTTCCTAGACGGTTGCACCTGTGAAGTTGGTACCTAAGTCCTATGGCATCAGCAATCATGGTTACAAGACCTCCTACTAATATAGGTAATTCAGGTTCTTCTTGGATACGGGTGAAGGTTTGCATCATGAAAGGTACACCATTAACAGGCTGTCCATTAGTGAAACATGACATAATAAATATTTCATCTTTAGAAACTCCAGTAATGTTTTCTTCTTTTCCAAAGAAGGTGTGGGCAAGGAATTTATGGAAGTAACGGAGAGCAGGATTATGGATCTCATCATTATTCATGTTATTTGGTTCAGGGTGGTAGTTTCCGGTTAAAGTTCCCCAAAAGAAATCTAGCTCAATATCCATCAATTCTACCTGTGTGGTAGTAAAAGCAAATGGTCCACTAGGGAATCCTAACAAGTCAGCTAGTTCTTTATGGTTAAAGTCATATTCTATTCCAAATAGGCGGAAACTAATAAATCCTTTCCTAAATCCAAAACCGCGCTCAGGTAGGTAAATTAAGGAGCTAAGGAACTCAAGGGTGAGCTCGCGGTAAGTCACAAACTTATGTTGGATCAATGCATTCTCCCATTCGAGTCGGTTTAACAAGTACATGACACTATCATGTATACCTAGGGTTTCCATAGTCTTATCATCCGGGTACAGGGTCAAATCCATTTGCCTCTGTGATAACTCTTCAAACTTCATTCTTTGGTTCCTACCTCTAAATTTGGTTTCCATATGGTTAATTGGTTGGTTAGCCATGGTCAGTGCAAATATGGGGGACACAAATCAGGGGAAGAAGGAAAGTGGAAAAGACTTTAGAAAATCTGTAAAAAGTGATTTAAGATAAAAATAAGAAAATGAAATGCATAATGTAATGGCAATAATAGTAATATAAAATAAAACTATAAAATGACAAAACAATTAAACAAATAGTAAAACGATAAATAACAATATGCTAAAAGAAAAGAATAGTTTAAATAATTAAATAAGTAAATGGGTTGCCTCCCACTAAGCGCTGTTTTTATCGTCAAAAGTCTGACGTAATGCTTAGGTTTAGATTAATCAGGGGAATTAGTGGACAATTCTAAAAGCTTTAGATTATTCGCATAATCTCTATTTTCAACTTTATGATAATGTTTTAAACGTTGTCCATTTAATATGAATGGTTCACTATTCCTACCCTTAATTTCTATTGCTCCACTCGGGAATACTTTAGTTATTTCAAAGGGTCCTGGCCATCTAGATTTTAATTTTCCAGGAAAGAGCCTAAGTCTTGAATTAAAGAGGAGTACAACGTCTCCCACACTAAATTCTTTCCTAGATAGGCGTTTATCATGCCATCGCTTAGTTCTTTCTTTATATATCTTAGCATTCTCATATGCATCTAACCTTAATTCTTCTAATTCGTTAATGTCTAGGATTCGTTTTTCTCCTGCAGCATTATAGTTTATATTGAGAGTTCTGATCGCCCAATAAGCTTTGTGTTCTAGTTCTACTGGGAGGTGACAAGATTTTCCATAAACTAGTTTGAAAGGTGTGGTACCTATGGGTGTCTTGTAAGCGGTCCTATAAGCCCATAAAGCTTCATTAAGTTTAGATGACCAATCTTTCCGAGATATGGCGACAGTCTTTTCTAAGATTTGTTTAATTTCTCTGTTTGAGACTTCGACTTGTCCACTTGTTTGTGGGTGATATGGTGTAGCCACACGGTGTCTTACTCCATATTTAGATAGTAATTTGTCAAAGATTTTTGAAATGAAGTGCGAGCCATCGTCACTTATGACGAGTCTAGGCACACCAAATCTGGGAAAGATTATATTTTTGAAAAGCTTTATTACTACTCGTGTATCGTTTGTAGGAGAAGCTATGGCTTCAATCCATTTCGAAACATAATCAACAGCTACGAGTATGTAATTATTACCGAAAGATGATGGGAATGGTCCCATGAAATCTATTCCCCAGACGTCAAAGATTTCTACTTCTAAAATTCCTTTTTGAGGCATTTCATCTCTTCTTGAAATATTGCCAGTGCGTTGACACCGATCGCAAATTATAACAGCGATGTGGACATCCTTCCATAAATTAGGCCAGAATAAGCCGGCTTGCAAGATTTTTGCACAAGTCTTGGAAGTGCCTGCATGTCCACCATAAGGAGATGAATGGCATTGAGCAATGACATCTTCTATTTCTTCTTCGGGAATACATCGGCGAAAGATTCCATCTGGTCCTCTTTTGAACAATAATGGTTCATCCCAATAGTAATGTTTCAGATTATGAAAGAATTTCTTTTTCTGCTGATAGGTTAGATCGGGTGGAAGAGCTCCTGCGGCTAGGTAGTTGACAATGTCAGCGTACCATGGCAGTCCTACAGTTGTCTGGATTGTTTCCACGGATTCTGGTTCATTTATATCTAACTGAGCTAGGTCGCTTCCTATTTGTGCTATCAGCTGTTCATACGGAAAATCATCGTTAATCGGTACTTGTTCGGGTTTAATACCTTCTATTCTAGATAAATGGTCCGCTACGACGTTCTCAGTACCTTTCTTATCTTTTATTTCTAGATCAAACTCTTGTAAGAGTAGAATCCATATTAAGAGTCTTGGTTTAGCATCTTTCTTAGTTAATAGATATCAGATAGCAGCATGGTCTGTGTAAATGATTATTTTCGCTCCAACTAGGTAAGAACGGAATTTGTCAAGCGCAAAGACAACTGCTAACAATTCTTTTTCGGTAGTAGCGTAGTTCATCTGGGCAGAATCTAAGGTTCTACTGGCATAGTAAATTGCATGAAGTTTCTTTTCCTTTCTCTGGCCTAGAACTGCGCCTACAGCATAGTCACTCGCATCGCACATGATTTCAAAAGGTAATCTCCAGTCAGGGGGTTGCATGATTGGTGCGGTGATGAGGGCTGTTTTTAGAGTTTCGAATGCTTTAAGACAATCTTCATTGAATATGAACTCAGCGTCTTTCATTAATAAACCAGTAAGAGGTTTAGTGATTTTCGAGAAATCTTTGATGAATCGTCGGTAAAAACCGGCGTGTCCTAAAAAGCTTCGTATTTCTCGAACGGTTTTAGGGGGTTGAAGATATTTTATTACTTCAATCTTAGCTTTATCAACTTCAATTCCCTTGTCGGATATTACATGACCTAATACTATTCCTTCGTTGACCATAAAATGACATTTCTCCCAGTTAAGCACGAGATTTACTTTTACACATCTTTCTAACACCATTTCTAAGTTCGATAAGCATCCTTCAAAACTTTGCCCGCATACAGAGAAGTCGTCCATGAACACTTCCATGATGTTGTCTATAAAATCTGCGAAGATTGACATCATACATCTTTGAAAGGTTGCAGGAGCGTTGCATAATCCAAAGGGCATTCGCCTATAAGCGAATGTTCCATAAGGACATGTGAATGTAGTCTTCTCTTGATCATCAGGATGGATAGGGATTTGGAAAAATCCTGAGTAACCGTCAAGATAACAGAAGTAAGAATGCTTGGCTAATCGTTCTAACATTTGATCTATGAAAGGTAGTGGGAAATGATCTTTTCGAGTGGCTTTGTTTAGTTTACGATAATCTATGCACACTCTATATCCCGTCACTACTCTTTGCGATATCGATTCGCCTTGAGCGTTTTTCACAACAGTGATACCTCCTTTCTTTGGCACTACATGTATTGGACTAACCCATTCACTATCAGAGATTGGATATATTATCCCGGCATCTAATAATTTCTTAACTTCTTCTTTTACTACAGTGCTAAGGGTTGGGTTAATTCTTCTTTGAGATTCTCTGGAGGTTCTGCAATCTTCTTCTAGCAGAATACATTGCATACAAACTGAAGGGCATATTCCTTTGAGATCAGATATGTTATATCCTAATGCAGTTGGATATTTCTTCAAGACATCTAAAAGTTTCTTTGTTTCTATAGTTCCTAAACTGGAATTTACTATAACTGGTCTTTTACATTCAACGTCTAAGAATTTGTACCTTAGGTTATGAGGTAAAGTTTTTAATCCTAATGTAGGTTTATCTTTACTTGGCATGGGATCCAGTGTAAGTGCTAAACTTTCGCTTAGACTATCATCCTGATACGGTTTTCGCCAATTATCATCTTCGAAAATCGGAGGGATTTGAATTTTCATTATTTCAGAATAAGTGGTCTCTTTCAGTTCCATTTCTCTTACACATTCGTCAATTACGTCCAATAGATAGCATGTATCCTCTATAGCTGGTGATTGTAAGAATTGTGTTAAAATAAATTCAACTTTCTCTTCACCTACTTCAAAGGTTAGCTTTCCTCTTTTTACGTCTATTATAGCTCCGGCGGTAGCTAAGAATGGTCTTCCTAGTATGATAGGTGTAGTGGAGTCTTCAGAGATGTCCATGATTATAAAATCAGTAGGGATGTAGAATTGTCCTATACGTACTGGGACGTTTTCTAGTATGCCTACAGGATATTTAACAGAGCGATCGGCTAGTTGAACAGACATTTTAGTTGGTCATAGGTCTCCCATGTCTAGCCTTTTGCAAATCGTTAAGGGCATAACACTGATACTGGCTCCTAAATCGCATAGAGCTTTGTCAATGACGAATTTTCCTATTACACAGGGTATAGAGAAACTTCCTGGATCTTTTAGCTTAGGAGGCATTTTATTCTGAATTATGGCGCTACACTCGGCAGTAAGTGTAACTATTCCGTTATCCTCTATCTTTTTCTTATTGGATAAGATTTCTTTTTAAAACTTAGCATACGAGGGTATTTGGGTAATTGCTTCTGTAAACGGAATAGTAATATTCAACTGTTTCAGAAGTTCGACAAATTTCTTAAATTGACCCGTCGTCTTGGAATTTATTAATCTTTGAGGGTACGGAATTGGTGGTTTATAGGTTGGTGGAGGCACATAAGGTTGTTCTTTCTCCACTACCTCTCGATTGTCATCTTCCTTTTCTTCTGGATCATTCACCACTTCAGTCGGTTTATCCGGTTTTTGGTACATGGCTGGATTGTCAAGTCTTGGATCGGTAGGTCCGTCAAGTTCCTTGCCACTTCTTAATATTACAGCGTTAGCATGTCCTTTCGGATTAGGTTGAGGTTGTCCAGGGAATACTCCAGCTGGTGCAGCAGTAGGTGCTTGTTGTTGGGCTACTTGTGAAATCTGAGTTTCAAGCATTTTGTTATGTGTAGCTAATGCATCTACTTTGCTCACTAATTGTTTAATCTGCTCACTAGTGTGAATGTTTTGGTTTAAGAAGTCCTTGTTTGTTTGAGATTGGTTAGCTATAAAGTTCTCCATCATCAATTCAAGGTTCGATTTTCTAGGGATATTAGGAGCAGTCTTTTGATATCCTGGTGATGTAGCTGGTGCTTGACCTGGTGCGTAATAAGCATTGTTATTCTTATAGGAGAAGTTCGGATGATTCTTCCAACCTGGGTTGTATGTGTTTGAGTAAGGGTTTCCTTGAGCATAATTCACTTGATCAGTGGGAGTTCCTGCCAATAGTTGACAATCAGAAACTTCGTGTCCTGGGACTCCACATAACTCACAGTTAGGTGTTACTGCAGCCACGGTGGCTGTAGGTGTTATGGCCAAGTTATCGATCTTTTGGCTTAGTTGGTCAAACTTCGCATTGACTTGGTCCATACTACTTACTTCGTACATACCTCCCTTTGTTGGTTTCTCAGTTGCGACTCTCTCGCTTCCCCAAAGGTAATGATTTTGAGCCATACTTTCGATAAGTGCATAGGCATCATTATATTCTTTGTCCATCAATGCACCACCCGCGGCAGCGTCAATTGTCATTCTTGTATTGTACAAGAGTCCATTATAGAAGGTATGGATGACCATCCATTCTATTAATCCATGATGTGGACAAAGTCTCAGTAGATCCTTATAGCGTTCCCAAGCTTCGAATAATGATTCACTTTCTCTTTGCTTAAATCCGTTGATCTGAGCTCTCAGCATAGCTGTCTTGCTAGGTGGAAAATACCTATTCAAGAAAACTCTCTTAAGTTCTTCCCACGTAGTTACTGAGTTCGAAGGCAGAGATTGAAGCCAAGCTCTTGCTCTGTCTCGAAGCGAAAAAGGAAATAAACGTAGTCTAATAGCTTCTTGGGTAACTCCATTGGCTTTTACGGTATCTGCATATTGCACAAAGATCGAAAGATGAAGATTCGGATCCTCGGTAGGATTTCCGACGAATTGATTTTGTTGCACGGCTGATATCAATGAAGGTTTTAGTTCGAAATCATTTCGGTTGATAGCCGACGCTGCAATGCTTGAATGCGGTTCAGCTTGCGAAGGATTAGCGTAATACTTGAGTGGATGAGTCTGTTCTTCAGCCATCTCTGCGTCCTTTGATTTTACGACTGGTTTAGGCGGATCTAATTGAAGATCTGGAATATTGTAATTATTTTCGAAATCGAATATACGTCTTCTTACGTGTAAGAAGCGTTCCGATTCAGGGATTAGAGGTTGCAAGTCTTCGCTTTTAGAGCGAGTACTTGGCATACACTCGGAGATTAGATTAAATTAAATAGTTGATACCTTAGTCTAGACAATGCTATCTAAATGCACTAGTAACTAAATTAAGGAATCCCCGGCAACGGCGCCAAAAACTTGATGGGCTAAAGATGTGTCTACTTATGCGTCTAGCGGTATCTTACTGCAAGTGCACAGCCTATCGAAGTAATATTTAAGATTATCGATCCACAGGGATTCTATGGTTACTTAGTGCTAGATGAACTTCTAGTTTAGCTAAGGCGAATGGTTGTCACGATTTTTTGTTGATTTTTAAGACTATTAAAGGCGGAATTAAATTTAAGTTTTAATAAAGTAATACTAAGGCGGTCGGTATGTAATTCTACTAACTTAGGTGGGTCAATCTAACCTAGGCTTATAAAGGTGTTCACTTAATCTATTCGGTAGAGATTACCAGTTTAAATACCCTCAACTCACACTCTCGTGGTCTTATATCAGATCTTATCCCTAAAGCCCTATGCCTGCTCTCGCTAGCCCATAAGTGTTTAGAGGTAATTTTTGGAAACTAAGTAATTCTAATTTATCTTAAAGCGCTCTCGCTGTGTTTAATTTAAATGCCTAACTTTAGCTATCTGGTTAAAATCTCACACTCTCGTGGTCTTGACCTAACCTAATACTCTTTCCTTACTCTCGTAACGAAAAGGTCTATTTCAATTAAAAAGTATCAGCCAGAATGTTAAGTGATTAATTATTTTTAGCCTATGGTTATATTTTACTGGTTAAGTTTGTTATAACTACATACCGCCCTAAGGTGCTTAGCTACTCATCGTTGTTGAACCAGACAGAGATAGAAAATTTAATAATAACGTACTCATGGCAGAAAAATAAATAAACATTATAATTAAATTAAATTGCAATATAATGAAAAACCTGGTTAACAAATATTCGAGCAGACTCCTTCTTCCACAGACCGGAAATCTTGGAGTTAGCGGAAATTGAAAATAAACGAATGCTGAAGGTTTAAAAACAAATAAATGTATAACAATTTCCTGATGTTGGAAATTGTTATATGGCGGGTTTGGATACAATAAAAAACAAAACAGAAAACTAAAAATAATGCAGGAATAGAAAGGCTGGTTCGTAATACAGTTCGGCAGAGCTTCCGCAGGAATTTGAATAAAAATTGCTCTGTCTTTTGTTCATAGAACTTGTGCTATTTATAGAATCCTTAATGGGCTGGATTTTTGGACCTTTGTTGCATGGGTCTTGCTGAATTTGTGGAAGGAATGCAGGAACGTGGCAACAAAATAGGAGAAATGGTCTTCACGTAATGCCTTGACGTAGTCTGAGTCAAAAACCTAATTTTACCCTTGTCACGGTCGTGACAAGGTCTTCACGTTCGTAACTTGTGGTTTTTAAGTGTCACGGTCGTGACCACTCTCTTACGGTCGTGATGGCTCAAATTGGGGTGTCACGGTTGTGACACCCTTGTGACGACCGTGGCTGCAACAAATTATGCAGTCTTTTGCAGGCTTCTTCATTTCTTCATCTCTTTATGGTTTCTTTTGTTCCTTTTGCTCTTAATTCATGATTTAGCTCCATATAATGATGTACCTGCAAAATGGTAAGAAAAACTCGAGAAATCGAGTGTTAAAACGGTGAATATGCGATAAAACGTTAATGAAACCTAGCAATATAATCGATGCGTTTTCTCGTTATCAGCTGACGCCCTGGCCACTTTGTCTTCCATCTACAAAGTCAATTTCTGGAACGAAGCTCCCAGCATCACTATCTCTGGACTTGACAGACCTGCCTTTGTGTTTGCAATTGACGAAGCATCTGACGATAAACCGTGGTATTTCGATATCCTTAATTTCCTGAAGAACAAAGAGTATCCGGTTGGGGCATCCAGTCAAGATCAGAAGACTCTCAGGAGATTGGCGGGTAATTTCTATTTGAATCCGGATGGTGTCTTATACAGAAGAAACCACGATTTGGTGCTGTTGCGTTGCGTGGATGAAAAAGAGGCAAAGTTGCTCATGGAGGAAATACATGAAGGTACCTTTGGTACGCATGCTGGTGGGCATGCTATGACGAGGAAGCTGCTACGGGCAGGTTATTTTTGGCTGACTATGGAAACTGATTGTTTCAAGTTTGCAAGGAAGTGTCACAAGTGCCAAATCTATGCTGATAAGATCCATGTGCCTCCGAGTCCTCTAAATGTGATGTCATCGCCATGGCCATTCTCGATGTGGGGAATCGATATGATTGGGAAGATCGAGCCGACGGCTTCTAATGGGCACCGGTTCATTCTAGTAGCAATCGATTATTTCACCAAGTGGGTGGAAGCGGCGTCTTATGCAAACGTAACTAAGCAGGTGGTGGCTAGGTTCATCAAGAGAGATATCATTTGCAGATATGGGATCCCCGAGCGGATAATCACTGACAACGGTTCAAACCTGAACAACAAAATGATGAAGGAGCTCTGTCAGAATTTCAAGATCGAACATCACAACTCCTCCCCTTACCGACCCAAGATGAATGGCGCTGTTGAAGCGGCCAATAAGAATATCAAGAAGATCGTTCAAAAGATGGTGGTGACCTATAAGGATTGGCACGAGATGCTACCTTTTGCTTTGCACGATTATCATACGACGGTACGCACATCAACCAGGGCAACCCCGTTCTCGTTAGTATACGGAACGGAAGCAGTGCTACCATTGGAAGTTGAGATCCCTTCTCTGAGGGTATTGCGAGATGTCCAACTAGACGAGGCAGAATGGGTAAAAGACAGATTGAACCAACTAAGTTTAATGGATGAGAAGAGGCTAGCTTCTCTAGCATACGGTCGTTTGTACCAGAGCCGAATGAAGAAAGCATATGATAAGAAGATACATCCACGGAGCTTTCAGACGGGCGACCTTGTGCTGAAAAGGATTCTCCCGCCGCAGGCAGATCACAGGGGCAAATGGACCCCCAACTACGAAGGGCCATACGTGGTCAGAAAAGTCTTTTCAGGAGGAGCGTTATTGTTGTCCACCATGGAAGGTGAAGACTTTACGTCGCCTGTGAATTCGGACGCAGTTAAAAAATACTTTGCTTAAGATTGACCCGCTGGACAGAAAAAAGAGAGTCCAGGCAAAAATGGGGCATCCTGGCGAACCAAAAACAGAATGAAAGGTTCGAGAAAAAATTAGGGATAAAAGTGAAAAAATGTACACCCGCGGAGTTGAAAACCTACACTGGGCGGCTTCGGCAAAAAGGGGTATCCCGGTGAACTGAAAACCCGTAAAGGGCGGTTCATGCAAAAGTTAGGGATTTGAAAAAGCAAATGACTGCGGTCCGAATTTGATACTGCATTGAGCATTGGTGCGGGAGAATATACTCGAGAGGTCGATTGTCAGACGCAATCTCTTCGGAAGTGTGGATACCGGGGAAAGCATTAGAGTCGGGCGAGTCATGGGAGGATCAGTTCGTGATGTTCGTCTGCATCCCGTTGCCGACATGTGTACAAATTTAATTTGTCAATATATTTATGCTTCTTGTGCATACTTGTATATTTGTTGTGCGTAGCTTCCTCTTTTCAGGAGTTACATCCCGTGTACAAAATTCTGCCCATTCAGGGGCCCAATCAATAAAATATGTTATTCAGTATTTGATGTTGGTTCTTCACTGTTTTATGCATGATAAAATGCCTAGGTTTGATGAAACTAGCATGTGTATAACGTCACTGGCCCTTGCCAATAATTGCTAAAACTTTGAATTAACTGAAAACGATGTCACTAACGCTAACCTGAATAAATTTGGTTGCATAGGCTTGTCTTGTCTTGTTTGTGTTGTTACAGGATTCATAGCCGTATGAAGAGGACGATCAAAAGATTGCAGTATGGACCAGAAGCTCATAACAAAAGACTCGATCCCCACGCAGGTCGCGTTCCCAAGATAGCAATGTTCTTACTGAAGAAGGATCAAATTCCCCAGCTAGTCGTCGCTTATCCAAAGGACATGCTCCCAAAGTCAGTTATCCTCGGCAGAGTTTGGCGATTCCAAGATTGTAGGCTGTGTTCAGACAGTGTGGTGTCCCCCGAGGAGGATTCCCCTATCTCAAGCAGAGGTTTAGCCTCAGAAGATCAATATTTCCAATTGGTGAGTTGTATTCAGGCGGCTTACCTTTCCCCGCAGGGTCATTTACTCTCCCCCAGCGGAGTCAGTTGATTTTTCCCCAAGAGAATCGTTTCGTCCTCAGCGGAGTTCTCTTTTCAGCAAGGGTTTTCATTCCTCTCAGTGGAACTCGAAGATTAAGACTCTCCCCGGCAGATTTGGTTGTGTGCCTTGGCATTTATTTTGTCAGAATATCGTGTGATATCCGTTCACTCTCCAGCAGAAGTTCAATCACACCAGGCTCATTTGCTATTCTCTAGCAGAGTTATATTCCCCAGCAGGGGTTACTTCGATGAGGTGATTGGTATTAAGTTCCCAACTTCCCAGCTGAGTCGACTTCACTCTTCCAGCATTTATTTTGCTGGAATAATTCTGTAGCACCTGGCTATCCCCAGCGGAGTCGGCATTGTCTTTAGCATTTATTTTGCTGAAGCAGTTTTTGTATCTCAGCAGTTCGAGTCTGCATTTGCATCAGCATATAGTGACATACTTGCATCCACCAAATAAAAACGCGTAGCATTTCCATGTCGAATGGAGCATTGCATCAGTGTCAAACATATGGATTTTGAAGCATAAGCCAGGATGGCTAACCGTTTGTTTCAAGTATTGCTCTCTTGCAGGTGGAAGGAGTTCTTGCTCCAATAAATCAATAAACATTCAAGATCTCTTCGTGAGACATTCAACGAAAGTGTCAGCTTTGGCACAATTCCCCACAGAGTTATCATGATGAAGTTTTCCTTGTCTCCGAACAGAGTTATTTGTGAATTTCTCTTGTTTTCCCCGCCAGAATTATCATGATGAATATCTCCTTGTCCCCAAGCAGAGTTATTTGTCATCAAAGGGTTTCAGGAATCAGAATTTCAGAAGTTGTCGCCGGTTATCAGAACAGACATCCGTTAGTTTGGCTTCCAGATATCCCCAGTAGAGTCCGCCTCAAAGTCGTTGTCACGTCAGTGCTAAGAAGTTTGTGGGTTGGGACCAATGGAGAAATGAGTCCTGACGTGGACAATTTATTCCTGTATTGACGGGTTTTCTTCGTGCTAGGAAGTGGGGGTCCTAACGTGGACAGATTTATTTCCCCGAGTTGATGAAAGGTGATAGTCCTAACGTGGACAGATTCGATTACTCAGAATTGATGGAATGTGAAGTCCTGACGTGGACAATATGTGCTAGTCCTAACGTGGACAGGTTCGGTTTCTCCGTATTAATTGAATGTGAAGTCATAATGTTGACAAAGATTGATTACTCTTCGTGGACCATTTATTTCCAGTAGATATCTTTATTCGTAATGGTGAAATGTCCGTCCTGACGTGGACAAGTTTATAATTCTTTGTGATAACAAGATACGAGAGTCCTGACGTGGACAAATTTATCCTTCTTCGTGTGGTTGGCGAAGTGTGTGTCCTGACGTGGACGAGTTTATTTCACCAGCAAGTCGAAGACGCGCAAGTCCTTACGTGGACAAGTTAGTTCCTTACGTGGAAAGATTGTTTCCTTACGTGGAAAGATTGTTTCCTTACGTGGAAAGATTGGAGTCCTTACGTGGACAGATTGAGTAAAATTGTTTCCTTACGTGGAAAGATTGTTTCCTTACGTGGAAAGATTGGAGTCCTGACGCGGACAGATCCAAAAGAAGACAATTTCCTTACATGGAAAGAAGATTGATTCCTTACGTGGAAAGATTGTATTACTTACGTGGAAAGATTGGAGTCCTGACGTGGACAGATCCAGATACAGAAGAGATGATTCCTTACGTGGACGGTGTTATTCCTAACGTGGAAGAGCTTATTCCTAACGCGGACGACTTATTTCTGATGAAATACAGACGAATTATCCCCAGCGAAGTCGGCGAGATTTTTGCGTATTGACGACAGATGGAGTCCTAACGTGGACAAGTTTTAGTTGAGTTTTCTTCATGTTGATAGCAGATAGAGTCCTAACGTGGACAAGCATGGACAAGTTTTTCGATGATAGGATCTTTTTCAGGCTGATGAGAATAATCCCCAGCGTTCGCTAATGGATCAGTTGGTTGCTGTAACAGTTAGATTCAGTTGATGAATGTCGTTCCCCCAAACAGCAATTTGTGCAGTTTATTTCTGCGGTTGGCAAATTTCCGGGTTCTTAGTATTCAACCGTCTCGTACCTCGAATGTTTGAAGGTCGTTCGCTCTTCACCCAATCGGGTCCAAGTCGCTTGAATAGGGGCAGCTGTTGCACCCTAAAATTTGCTCAACCTAATTCACTTGGTTTATGTTTCAATTGCATTAGCATTTGCATATAAAGTCATGTACATAGTCTAATCATCTGCATAACATAGCATAGCAAGTCATCCAACAAGGGACCAATCACTATTCTCATCTCTATGAGCCTATCAAGAGGATGTTATTCTAATTCAATCTCATTCAAGTCATCAGAAAGAATTTGAAAGTTGGGAAGTCAGTGGATCAAGCATTGAGTCTATCTCCTATACTGAGGGTATCTGAGGACCACCAAAGAAGTTGTGAGCTGTGAATTGAGCATGGAGGGTATCTAGACATCATAGAGGGCTTAGAAAGTCATTGGGAGAAGGAAGTAAGTCATTGACATGATCACAAGAGTTGCAGTTGAAGACAGTCAACTAGGGTTTCATCTGGGTCAACTCTAGGTCAACTCTAGGTCAACTGATTGATTGAAAGGCATTAAGGTCTATTGGAGAGATGTGGGGTTCATCATTTGACATGAAGAATAAGGATATGGTGATATTCCAAGAAGAATTCAAGAGAAATCAAGGAGAAGAGGAGTTTCTAAATTAGGGTTTCTATGTAAAATCCCCTAGTTTAGGTCAAATTTCCAAGCAAGATAAGTCAAAATGCAAGCTTCAAATGGATCCTTAGTCAACATGAAACTTGTAGAGGATCTCAAGACCTTTAATTTGAGTGGTGGAAGAGATTAAGGAGATTTATAGAACTCAAGTTATGGTCCTTGCAAGTTACAGGTCATCTGAGGTATCTGAAATTTTGTCTGTGAAAGTTACTTGTCTTCCAGGCAACTTTTACCCCTCAAGGAGATTTCAAATGAATTTCTGGTAAACATAAGAGTTGTTCCCCATTGTCTTAGCTTTCTAGAATGGTACAGTATGCCTTCATATGATTTGTGGAACTCTACTTATGGTCTTGGCAAGCAAAGGGTATTTTGGTCATATGAGAATTACAGGTCATGTCAAGCCTATGCCCAAAACTCATACAAGGAAGCTTCAAATGAAAAACTTCACAACATTAAACTTGCTCCAAATGACACTTTGAGTCTATAAAAGTGACCATGAAATATTGGAAAGACTCATAGCTCAAGGTTTCAAAATTGGTGAATTTAATGAATGAAAAATGACCTAAAAATGAGATTTTTCATAATTTGGCCAAATGGGATTAAATTATAGGTCATTTTGATTGGAAAAAATGTTTTAAGAACATTGGCAAAAGTATAATTTTGAGTTTGGTTCAAGAATTGAAAGATATGCATGGTTACTTACAATGAAAGTTACATAATCCAAATCCAAGGGAAAGTGTGCATGGGAAGTTTCTCCAAGGTTCTAGGACTTTCCAAGGTCATGTATATATTGAATTGAAGGGCTTCATGCCATGGTTGGTGAATCACTTTGCTCATAACACCAAGTTTCACACAATTCTTCCAATTTGCAAAAGCTTTTCAAACTCCACAAAATCTCTCTCAATTTCCACATTTCTTGATTGGATCATCATCACCATCATTCATAGATCACATTCACATCAGAATTTGGTAGAATTAGAGAAGAACCCATGCCAACCAATTCCATCATCCAAGAAGCAAGTTTTTGGTGATTGCAAGATTCAAGAACTTGGAGCAAGATCCATTGCATACAGAACTCATAACCAAGTTCCCTGATCCATTTCCAATCATTACAAGCCTCAGATCAGAGAATTCCATAGCTGTTTTCTTCATTTTGCATCAGGTTAGATTTCTATTCGAATTGCATGATTTAGTTAGAATTATAGGGAATTGTTAGCATAGAAATGTTAGGATAGGTTAGATGACTGAGTTTGCCAAGTTTGAAGAAGTTTCATGAAGGTTGATCATAGTGCACCAAATCTGTTTGGATTGATAACTCATAGGTTATGGCAAGATAATCATAGATGAATAGTTCAGATTAATCAGCATGAGATGTAGATTAGGTCAGGGCAAGAACTAGAGAGAATTGGGAGATTTGATCACAGGTGAAAATGGTGAAACCAAGCTGTTATACTCATCGGGTTCAATTATTTGTTGAGTTCTAGAAAGAATTATGGACATGGCTGTGTAGAGGGAAGAATTTAGAGCAACTTTGCTCTTGGGATCGAGTGAATTCATGGAGAGACGAGGGAGAATAGATAACTGGAAATTCGTGCATGGTGATGAAGTTTCAGAAACCCTAGGGTTTCTAAGGTTGAAGACGACCTTTGAACCGTTTGATCTATTGTTTGACCTTGACCTGAGACTAAATCCAAGGGCTGCGATTTCACATGAAAACGGAGGGAAATTCAAAGGGGTGCTACGCACCGTTTCATTAAAACAATTCTGAATGGGCTTTGAATTCCTTGCTATGCACACCCTCCCCAATCAGGCCCAATGTGTAATGAACTAAATAATTCGCTATTCGCACCGTTTATTGTTTTTTTTAATTTTTGTTATGTTTGCTGAGTCATTGGGCCCAGACGCGCTTGCTATGCGCGCCCCCCAGTCTGGGCCCATCTCTTAATTTCAACTGATTTTATTGCTTATTGCACCCTTAGTCCATTTAATTCCATTTAATTTCTTTTAAAAATTTTCATTTCTTTAAAAATTCATAAAAAATAGAAAAATGCATGATTTTAATTGGTTCTTTTTGCATATTATTCATAATTTTGTCAAGAAAAATATCACATAAAAAAATTAATATTTCATTTTGTTTTAATATTTTTGGCATATTTTTCTTTTAAATAGGTGTAAATAATGTGTAATTTGATGCATGAAATTGTTAATTTTGGTTTGATTAAATGATTTACTATTTTTAATCCATTCTTTTTAGGTTGATTAGTATAGAATGTTAGCTTGTATATAAAATTTAGTTCATATTTTTAGGACTTAATTTGAGGTGATTTGTTTAGGTGTGAATAACATGATCAAAACTGGGGTTTAGGAGATAACATAGGTGAATTAGTTCATTTCCCTTAGGAGTTAGAGATTGAATATTTGGGGTATGGGACTATAGGGATTATGGGTAGTTAATAGATCCCTTAGAAATTATTAGGATTCCCCTACTGCTATTAGTATACTGCTGTATTTGATTGACTGGTGTGGTGTGCCCTCTCTGGGGATTATGATTTGTCTGTGTGGGGTATTGGGTTGCTTGGGGATTAGGAGAGATGAAGGCTTGTGATGATGAAGCCATTGGAGATCAAGAGATTGGAGACCAACTTCTAGAGTTGATGAGGAGAGTCCTTTGCTGGCAGCTGTTGAGGAGTATAGGATTTAGGAGCTAGGCAGAGCTCTAGAGTAGAACACTTGATTCACAAACATGGAAGGCCTTGACTGCTTCCATTCTTTCTCTATGATTCAAAGTCTCCTTCAAATATCCACCTCCTTCCTTTGGAAGGATCAGTGAATATATTTGAAAGATAGAACTTTTGAGAGAAAACTGTCTGTATGATGTTAACAGTTAATGAGCCACCCTTGGTAGGCATTTAACTGTTTAACATTTAATTCCATCTTGTTGACTGATATTCATCTGGGAGATTGAGACTTGAAGAAAAGCCATTGCAGATGGAAGACTGATGACAAAGACCTTGCTTGAAGGCTGTGGAGATGGAGATTGATGCATTTCTTGAAGCTTGTGGCTGTTTGGAGTTGACTTGAAGACAGATGTTGATGCAGAGCTGCTGTGGCTGTTTATTTTTAGCTGTTATTCATTTCTGATGTATTGTTTAGTTTTCCCGAACTGTATTGTTTGCTGTTTAACCTGTTGGGTTGAAAGTGAATTCTGTTCACTTTTGCCCATTGTTTTCTAGGTTCGAGGTTGAGTGGGACTCCCTTGCCTCGCTTGTATTGTTGCATCCATGCATTTTACTGCTTTACTGTATATATTTGCTATTGTTTCTGTTTCCGTCTATTCCCTTAGGATCTCTGTTTCTCTCTGCGCAAGAGAGGAGCATGATAGACACTAGGTCTTAACCCATGCATGATAACATTAGGTTAGTTTGATTCCCTTCGCAACCGTAAGTTAGAGTTCTGTCCCTTCTTTCTCAAAAAACAAACAAAAAAACACAATAAAAATTTCAAATACAATAAAAGACACTTCTTCCGTAAAAGAATGTGAACTCATCAAAACGTCATTTTTGTCCGCTTGGACCGGTAATCAGAAAAACCCTTTTTCAGAAGGAATAAAAACAATCAAAATAGACTTGTGTCGTACGTGGCCCGAACTACGTTTGCTCTGATCTTTCATGCTGTATGAAAGTACGTAGGCATAGGATGCGATATCCTAGCGAGCAACCTTCCCCTCCTTTCCAGTAGGTAGGCGAACTACGTTGACTCTGATTTCTCGTTCCAGACGGGAATACGTAGGCATAAAGTGCGATACTTTGCCGAGTCATTTTCCTTTCTTTTAACCCTTGACCTGTAGAGTAGGTAGAATAACAATCCATACCAGAAAACAAGCGTGGATCCCGTCGAGTACGACGGACGTGAGGGGTGCTAATACCTTCCCCTTGCGTAACCGACTCCCGAATCCAGGTTTTGGTTGCGATGACCATACCTTTCCTCGTCTTTGTGGTAGGTTTACTCTGAGCATTTCCTTTCCCTCCCGTGGGATAAATAACGCACGGTGGCGACTCTTCTGTTCAGCCGGCGCCGATTTTCGCAGTAGCGACACCCAGACGTAGGTGTGTTTTCATCAAACTGTTTTAACAATTGTTGTGTCTCTTTACAATTGTTATTTTTTATCTTTGTTCTTATTAAACAAATATTTGTGTCGTGAACATCACCTTTGACATCTAATATCTGATACCATAATTTCAATTGGTATCAGAGAAGGCATCCTGCTCTGGTTCTGGGTGAGATCTAGGGACAATAGTTTATGGTACCATGGACAAAGAAGGAGGATTTGTGAACAGACCACCTGTTCTAGATGGGAATAATTATGACTATTGGAAACCTAGGATGGTTTCTTTCTTAAAATCTCTGGACAACAAGGCATGGAAAGCTGTCATTAAGGGATGGGAACATCCTGTGGTTATTGATAAAGATGGAAAGGCTACAACTGAATTAAAGCCTGAGGAAGAATGGACAAAGGAAGAAGATGATCTAGCTCTGAGAAACTCCAAGGCCTTGAATGCCTTGTTCAATGGAATTTATAGGAACATATTTAGGTTGGTGAACAACTGTGAAATTGCTAAGGAATCATGAGAGATTCTAAAGACTACTCATGAAGGTACATCCAAGGTAAAAATGTCTAGACTTCAACTCCTTACAACTAAGTTTGAAAACCTGAGAATGAAAGATGATGAAAGCATACATGACTTTCATATGGATATTCTTGAAATTGCCAATGCTTCAAGTGCTCTTGGTGAAAAAATGTCTGAAGAAAAGCTGGTAAGAAAAATTCTCAGATCTCTTCCCAAGAGATTTGACATGAAAATAACTGCTATAAAAGAAGCTCAAGACATTTGTAAAGTGAGAGTTGATGAACTCATTGGGTCTCTTTTAACATTTGAAGTTGGAATAAGTGACAAAGTTGACAAGAAAAATAGCATAGCTTTTGTGTCAAATAATGAAAGAAGAGATGATGAATCTGATGAGGATACAAATGAAAGTTTATCAAAGGCCATGGTTCTGCTAAGAAGACAATTCAATAAGGTAATAAAAAGAATGGATATAAAGACAAGACCAAATGTCAAGAACACCTCACTTGACATCAGTAAGTCAAATGATGTAGGAAGAAGAACTAGGACTAAAGAAAAACACACAAAAAGCAAAGGGATACAATGTTATGAGTGTGAAGGCTTTGGTCACATCAAATCTGAATGCCCTACCTATCTCAAGAAACAAAAGAAAGGCCTAGCTGTTTCATGGAATGCTGAAGACTCTGATAGTGAGATTGAAGAAGAATCTCCCAAACATATAACTGCCCTGACTGGAAGATACTATTCTGATGAAAACTCCAGTGAAGATGAATTGACCTTTGAAGAACTAGCAGCTTCCTACAAAGAATTGTGCCTCAGAATTGAAGAAGTCTACCAGTAAGGTGAAAAATAGAAGAAACACATCATCAAGCTAAAGGCTGAAAAGAAGGAACACCTGACACTATTAATGGTTTGAATAATGAGGTTGCTGAACAGGCTAAAACTATCACTAAATTAACAGATGAAGTTGCTCAATTGACTTACCAACTTAACCAAATGGGAAATTCTATTAGAATGATGAATAGTGGTACCAAAACCTTGGAAGAGATTCTTCAATCTGGGAAAAGATCTGGAGACAAGACAGGGTTAGGACTCCATGAAGACAATAACTCTGCCTATCACTACAAACCTTCTGGATCAAGGCAGATGATGTTCCAGTAGATGTCTCAACATCATGACAGAAAACAAACCAACCAACCTAGAAAATTCCAAAGATGGAGGTGCCATCACTGTGGTCGCTTTGGTCACATAAATTAATTTTGTTTCAAACTGCATAGATATCCAAATTCTACTACTCAGACAAGACCTAACCACAACACTCACCCCTCCAAGAAGCAATGGGTTGCCAAGACTCCTGCTACAAAATAATGGGCACCCAAAGCTACTACTTGCTCCATAACTTATATGTCCCTAAAAGTCTCTACTAAGGAAGATTGGTACTTTGATAGTGGGTGCTCAAGACACATGACAGGGATTAGAAATCTGTTAGTAGACATCAAACCTCACTCAACCAGCTATGTGACCTTTGGAGATGGGGAAAAAGGGGAAATCAAGGGAATTAGAAAACTAAACTGCTCAGGAACACCAGATCTCGACAATGTGCTATTAGTCAAAGGATTAACTGCCAATCTGATTAGCATTAGTCAACTATGTGATCAAGGTCTAAGTGTCAACTTCACTAAACATGAGTGTTTAGTTACTAATGAAAAAGGAGAGTTGATCATGACAGGAGTCAGATCCAAGAACAATTGTTACCAATGGGCTGCTCAAGATTCTAAGTATACTCTTGCCAAAAAGGATGAAGTAAGAATGTGGCACCAGAAACTTGAGCCTTTGCAAGGAATGAAGAAGATTATATCTATAAATGCTGTCAGATGTATCTCTAATCTAAGGATTGAGAAAGGAGAAATTTGTGGTGAAGGCCAAATAGGAAAACAAACTAGGATGTCAGATAAGATGTTTCAACAATGTGTACAGCAAATGCAATCTAAGTTTGAAACAAGCCTTGTTGGGGAATTAATTAACCCTCTTGGAATACAAGTCATACAGATGGAAAAATCCATATTTCTATCTCAAAGTAAGTATGGGATGTCGTACACTCATGAATCTTGGTGTGTGCTGTCTAGATATTGTGATACTGATTGGGCTGGAAGTGCTGATGACAAAAAGAATACATCTGGAGGCTGCTTCTCTTTGGGAAACAACCTTATCTTGTGGTTTAGCTAGAAACAGATACAGAAGCAGAATGCTTAGCTGCTGGGAGTACCTGTTCTCAACTTGTATGGATAAAGCAGATGCCTAATAAGTATAATGTCACACAAGATGTCATGACATTATTCTGTGATAATCTGAGTACTATGAAATTTCCAAGATTCTTATTCAACATAGCAAAACTAAGCATATTGATATTAGACATCATTTTATCAGAGAGCTTGTTGAAAATCAAATCGTCACTCTTGAGCATGTCACTACAGAAAATCAATTGGCTACAAATCAGTTTGAGACTTTGAAAGGAAACTTGGGGATTTGTATTTATGAGGACTTATAGCAATTACTACTAAGAGGGATTCTTGCTTTTAAAAGATGCTTTTTTTCTTAAAATAGAGATGTTCCAACATCCCTCTTTATTACACAACACGTCCTTGTCCACTCAAGCACACTACCCCTTTCAAAGTTTTCCCTCCAACTGCTCCTTCAACTTCCACACCTCCACCACTATTCAAACTACCTCCCACTCTCTGCGCATTCTCTATCTTCATCCTACCCAAATTTTTCCTTCTCTCAGAAACAACAAGATGTCTCCTAAACATGATGCTTCCTCATCAAAGACTACCCACACTGATGCTCAACCCATGAACATCTCGTTTGAAGATGTTCTTGACATAACCCCTATTTCTTTAGTTCCTGGCCATACAACTGATGTTCCCAAGAGCACTCCTCCACATGCAAACGAATCCCAACAACCTTCCGAAGGTAACACTTCTAAATCCCCTTCTAACAATATTACTAGAATGAAAAACAAGGAAGGCTCTGCTTATGTGAATAAATCCATTAGGGAACTTGTCACTAAGATTCTCTATGGAGGTCAAAATGTGCATGGTATTACCACTCCTCTCTCTCGTGTTGATCCATCCCCTAACTCTGATGATAACCTAGGAAAGAATGTTGAAAAACCCTCTGCTGATGACAACCCTAACACTGAAAACTTGGACAAACTTGCCAGTTCTGTGCTGAATGATGTGAATAAGCCTGAAGATACTGGTCTGAATGTTGATATGGATGATGCTCCAACCAAGAAAAATACCTCTGACAATGTTGTAGATGTTGAAGATGTGCCCTCAGATGATGAGCTCATAAAAAAATGTTGCCCCAGGAATTGCTAAGAGACTGAAGTCAAGAAAAGGAAAGGTTGTGCTTGAGGAATCTCCTTCCAAAATCCAAAAGAAGAAGACTCGTGTTGGACCTCCCAAGGCATGGAGCAAGGTCTCTCCTGCCTCCAAAAAGAGAAAGGTGAGAGTTGAGAACACTGACTCTGATGAAGATGTTGTAAAGGATGTCCCTGACATAGTTCATCTAAAGAAATATACTGCCAAGAAAACTCCAAGACCAGTGCCTGCTGCCCCTTTGGATAATGTGTCTTTTCACTCTATCAGTAGCGTGACATAGTGGAGATATGTCTATCAAAGGAGGATTTCTCTGGAAAGGGAGCTGGGGAAAGATGCTTAGGAAATCAAGGAAGTGATGGATTTGATCACTGAGGCTGGACTGCTCAAAACCATCACTGGCTTCTCTAAGTGTTATGAAGGGCTGGTGAAAGAATTCATTGTGAACATTCCTGATTCCATTACTAACAGGAACAACAAGGACTATATGAAGGTATTTGTTAGGGGTAAACGTGTGAAGTTTTCTCTAGCTGCAATCAACATATTTCTAGGACGATCAAAGGATGGTGAGGAAGAAATGTCTACAACAGACAACCAAGTGTGCAAGGTCATCACGACCAATAAAGTCAAAGCATGGCCTTCAAAAGGTAAGTTGTCAGCTGGACAACTCAATGTAAAATATTCCATCCTTCACAGGATTGGGGCTGCAAATTGGGTTCCTACCAACCACACCTCCACCATTGCTGTTAGGATTGGCAGATTCATTTATGTTATAGGTACCAAGGTTGATTTTGATTTTGGCTTATACATTTTTGATCAAATTACTAAGCATTCTACTTCAAGTGCCATCAAGCTACCTATTGCCTTCCCTTCCCTCATCTGTGAAATTATATTGAATCAACACCCTAGGATTCTAAACTCTAATGATGTTGCTAGCAAAAGAGAGCATGTTTTGTCCCTTCACTACAAACTTTTTGCTAGAAGACATGTTCCAGATATTATTCTGACATCTGGTGAAAGGGTCACTGCTTCAAAGGAAAGGATAATTGCTAAGTTAAAAGAAACTTATAGGGAATTAGGGGAAACAATTAATGTTGCTACGACAAGAAAGATCAAGTTGGAATCGTTAATTCAATTCCTAGAAGATGATGCTAGTGAGGATGGATCTGGGGAGGAATCTGAGGATGAAAGTGTCGCATCACTGTGAAGAGGGGCCGACAAGGACATAAGAGTCGCCATCGTTCATTATTTATCTCAGAGAGAGAGGGAAAGGAAACGATCAGAGAAAACCTATGAAAAGGGAGAAGACAGGTCATCGCAACCAAATCTTGGATTCGGGAGTCGGTTACACCAGGGGAAGGTATGAGCACCCCTCACGTCCGTCGTACTCGACGAGATCCACGCTTGTTGTCTATCTAAAAGGGTGTTAATCTATCTAAGCTACAGGCCAAAGGGACAAAAGAAAAGAAAAGAGACTCGATAGAGCATCACCGCTCTATGCCTACGTACTCCCTCGTGTAATGGGAAAGTCAGAGTCAACATAGTTCAAAAAACTACGGGTGAAAGGTGAGGGAAGGTTGCTCGCAAAGACATCGCTGTCTTGTGCCTACGTATCCTCGTCTGGTACGAGAAATCAGAGCAAATGTAGTTCGGGTTAACACGACCACAGGTTGGTTCAAGTGTTTTAACTGAGTAGGGTTAAACCTTCGTTCTAGTAGTTAAGTGTATTGCTGCTCGACCATTGGAGACTTAGGCGTTACCTGTTTGCGGTAGAACCAAGAGTTAACAACACTCTCTTTGAAAATGGTTTTCCATTAATCTCGAAGGATAAAAAGGTTTGATGTTTGTTTTTGAGTCTTTTATGAAAGAAGTGAATTGAATTGTGTTTGTAATTCATGTTGCACTAAAGACTATGACTTAGGAGCGAATGCATCGCATATCGCCCAAAGGGCATACGCTAAACACTCTAGACAATTGAGAGGAGGCCCCCCAATCATCATTTCCCAAATGCTTAAGGCTCATAGTGTACAACACTCATTATCCTTTATTACATGTTTTGAAGAAGTTTGAAGATGAGAAGAGAGAAGACACAACTAAGGGGAAACTAACTCAACCCTAATGTTATCATGCAATGTGCCCCTATGATTGAGATTAAGATGGGAAAAGACTATCCTAATGTTATCATGCTCGGATTGAACACTTAATGTCTCTCCTACTCCCATCTTAAACAAATGGGACTAGGAATCCTAAGGGATCATGGCAAAGAAAACCAAGAAGGCACAAGATAAATCAATCACAAATGAGAAGGGAGAAAGGATGCAAACATGAAATGCAACACAAAGAAAAGAGGGAGGAAAAAAGTGTGGGGCAGAAACCACCACAAGCACATCTCCACCTCTTGAAACCATGCAAAATTATGCAAAACAAAAGAGAAATGCAAGCAAGAAGACTTGAACAAGTCCAAGAAAAAGTGAGATGAAATGGGAGAAGTTACAACTCCTACAACCATTCAAACATCAATCACCAAACCAAAAGGCAAACAAATAAGAAGGAGAAGAAGACATGATCAAGATGAGGGTGGGATAATAGGCTTGGGCAGCAAGCAAAAAGAAATGAATCTCAACCATAAGCATCAAAATGATCATGCAAACAAGAAAGCCCAAAAGAGTTCTCAAAGTGGCATCTCATCCAAGTTAAACTCAAAGTGCAAACACAGAACACCAAATCGACTTGAATGAGTTCCAAAGTCCCATGGACAGAAGTGAGAACAAGGGAATAAGATGCACAAATGAAAAAAGAAGAGGAAATAATACAAGTTGCAAGGGAGGGCATGGGAAAGAACCTAAGTTCAAACCACTTTCAACATTCAAATACAAATGGAAAGCCCTAATTAGAAGCAACTTGTAGCACAAACCAAACAAATGTAGGACCTATAAACTTGCAACCAGCAACTTCAACATGTTAAGAATGTGAATCAAGAGGTGTTGGAAGCATATGGGATCCACAAGGGTCATTTCCCAAGAGAACTAGGTCAACTAGTTTATATGAACCTCCATTAGGGTGACTTGACTTGCAAGGTTCATCAAAAATAGGAAAATGGTTCAATAAATTCCAAATAAAAGACACAAAGCCCACAAATAAGTTGGCAACCAGAGGCCAAAACATTAAAGCTAAAATCCAATCAAAGCATCACCAAAGGAATTGATCCATTAGGGTGCTCCACTTTGAAAGGCATTGGTCGAGGGTCAAATAAAAATAAACCAAAGTCAAATAAAAGAAGGTCAAACTTTGACCAAAACCAGTCTCAAAGGCACCTCAATCCATCATCAAAATGGAGAGGAAGCCTTGCTCATTGGTGGTTGCAATGGTCTAAAAAACACACAAGAACAAATGGAAAACACATTAAAAACACCTCCAATCATTAAATTCAAATTAAATTGAAAAATAAATGGAAATTCAAAATAAAAATTATGGAAATTTTTTTAACATTTCAAAGTATGTAAAGATATTTTTATTTGAATTTTATGGTATTTGGAGGTATTTTTAACAACTTAAAATCAAAACAGAAATAAAAGGAATAAAATAAAAAAAATAAATGGAAGGGAGGTGCACTAGTAATGAGAAAATACAAAGGACTCAATTTACACGTGCATTGGGCCCAATAAACTAGGTGTGGGATTAGCATTAATGGCCCAATCCATTACAACTCAGCTCATTAATCAAAACGCAGCGTATAAATAATTGATGTGGAAGTCAATTGTACACGTGTGCAAGTCAAGCGCATCTGAGCCACACATCACAAACGGTCAAAGAGTCCAACACACACACATCAGACCTGATGTCAAAAGACCAGACGCCAGAGCCTTAGCTCCGCTCATCTTCTCCGGTGGACTGGTTTTAAGCATGCGTAAATAAAGAGATTCGAACGAATTAAAGTTGAGATGTACATCTGAGAATCTCATAAAACAGGACAATTAAGCACTCAAACATGGCCTACACATGGTAGGGCTTCAGATGCGACTAATATGGACCTAGATCATGCTCTAGAATGAGAGAAAAGTGAAGGAGAAAGTTACCTAATAGAGACACTCCGTTGGTGCTTCAATTGCTCGCTAGCTTGCTTTAGAATGTCCAGATCCACTCTAATTTGCTCAAGGAAGAAGAATTACACCTCAATTGAAGTTGAAATACAGTGGAATTGAAAACACGATTTGAGATTTTCCTTGAGAGCTTGAAAATGGAAGTTGCTTCTTCTGGCTCCAAAACACACTTCTGAGCTCTCAAAATGAAATGTGAACTTATATATGTTGGATTTGCAATGGAAATGGAGGCCCATGAAGTCTGGTTGTGATAAATTTCGAAAAATGCCCAATATTTAATTCTTTCATGCACACATGAAAACTGATGCTTACACACATGAAAACCATTTGAATATGCAGTTGGAGAGTTGAATTTTGCAATGTGATTGAGTTGGGCTTTGTATGTAGTCCAATTTGGAAGTTTGAATGAGAAACTTCCTTGTGAAGTAAGTTGCAATTCCACGTATTTTTTCTAGCATGGACCAAAGTGAATTTGTGCATTTTACTCATGAGTGCATTATGAAAAAAATTGAGTCAAAACAAACCATGTAAATGGCCTATAACCAATTCAATTGAAATCACCTTTAAAAGTCCATTTTCACTTGAAAATTCTCACCCAATGTCCATAACCAGGCATAATTCACACCAAACTTGAGTTATAGTGTGTAAATGAGGTCATTTGGAACAACTTTAATGTTGGTTGAAGTTTCATTTGAAGTACTTAAGTGCATGAAGATGACCCATAATCAAAATGGCCTATAATTAAAGTTTCCCAAAATACCCCTGCCTTACAAGATCCATAACTTGAGTTCCACAAATGATATCAAGGACTTATAGAACTTTTTGGAAAGCTAAGATCATTAGGAAAAACTTTCATGTTCACTTCAAGTTGAGGAGAAACTTGATTCTAGGTCAAAAGTGCCTTGGATGTGAGTTGACGTTTCTTGACTGAAAAATATGTTCATCTGAGACCTATAACTTGATGGCATCATAACTTGAGTTCGACAAACCCAATGGATGAATTCTAGTACTAAATATAAAGCTTAGAACATGCCCTACAAGTTTCATGTTTACATGAAAATGAGAATGAACTTGTATCTTGAGGTAAATGGTCCTTGAAGTTGGACACTAAAGAAGGGGATTTTACACTGAAACCCTCTGAAACCCTAATTTAGTAACTTCTTAGACTCTTGATTCTCCTTGATTAGAACTTGATATGGCATCCTAGATGTCTCAACATGACTTCCCATGACTCCAATGACTTAGAACCAACTCTCAAACTCCTTCAAGTCCATAGTTGACCTTGAACTAAGCAGATGAAACCCTAGGTGCACACCTTTTGACTGTGCCCTCTTGTAAGTGAAATGAATGCCTATACAAGTTTCACAATGACTTCAAAAGCACTCAATGAGCTTCTCCAACACCTCTTGTTCATAACCATGAACTTGTGGACCCCTGATGATCCTCAATTTCCCTCCAAGATAGGAGGTAAGAACCACTTGTCAATCTTCTCTCTTAGAGAGCTTTGACCACTTCTTGATGATTGTAAGCATTAGATAACTTGAATAAGTACTCTTGGTTGAGCTTGATACCCTTGATAACCTTCTCTTGAATGACACACCTCCCTTAATCCCCTGTAAAAGACAATGCTATGCAAATGCAAATGCTAAAGAATGAAATGAAACATAAGCCAAGTAAAGAAAAAAGGTTGGGCAAATTTTAGGGTACAACAGCTGCCCCTATTCAAGCGACTTGGACCTGAATGAATGAAAAGTGACAACTTTCAAACAATCAAGGTAAAAGATGGTTGAATACCAAAGAACCCAGAAATTTTCCAACCGCAGAAATAGAACTGCAAACTGTTACTGGAACAAAAATCTCTGGAAATTACTGAAGCAGATAGTTGCAACGACAATAAACTAACTGGTTACCAATCAGAAAGCATCGACACGCAGTCGAAAGAAACATCTACTAACATGCAGGCAACAACACTAAGTCGGAAAGATCATCTGATATCACCATCAGGCATATGTAATAAACACAGGCATCGAACCCGGAGGCCAGCTCAACACGCAGCTGAGAAGAAACATCTGACCTTGCCGTCAGGCATCCGTTAGATAAAAATAGGAATCAAACCCGAAGGCCGGATCAACACGCAGTTGATGAACTTCTGCTAACCAGCAGGCATTCGCTAAATAAAAGCAAGCATCAAACTCGAAGGCCGGATCAACACACAGTTGATAAACATCTGCTAACCAGCATACGTTCGCTAAATAAAAGCGAGCATCGAACCCGGAGGCCGAATCAACACACAGTTGATAAACATCTGCTAACCAGCAGGCATTCGCTAAATAAAAGCGAGCATCAAACCCGGAGGCCGGATCAACACGCAGTTGATAAACATCTGCTAACCAGCAGGCATTTTCTAACTTAAAGCGAGCATCGAACCCGGAGGCCGAATCAACACGCAGTTGATAAACATCTGCTAACCAGCAGGAATTCGTTAAATAAAAGCAAGCATCGAACCCGGAGGCCGGATTAACCGCAGTTGATAAACATCTGCTAACCAGCAGACATTCGCTAAATAAAAGCGAGCATCGAACCCGGAGGCCAGATCAACACGCAGTTGATAAACATCTTCTAACCATCAGGCATTCGCTAAATAAAAGCGAGCATCGAACCCGGATGCCGGATCAACACGCAGTTGATAAACATCTAACGACAATTCACAAGAGGACTCCGCTGGGGAGAAAGAGAAACTTAACCAAGCAACTCTGTTGGGAAGCACCTGATAAGATGAAACATATCCGTCAAAGATTTCACCATGGTTTGGACACCATACTGGCTAAAGAATCACATCGCACCTCGCCATGGTCTGGATACCACGCGAGCAAAGAACAACAACATTTTCCGGGGTCTAGATACCGCACGGGCAAAGTAAATCAACACAAATTGCCATGGTCTGAACACCACACAGGCAAAAGCAAATCAACCATCCGTTGGAGACACACCTAAAAACAAAGAGGTATCGACCTAGCTTATGTTTCACATGCATATGTTTGAATATGGTGTAATGCTCCATAAGAAATAGAAATGCTACGCGTTTCTAAGAATGATATGCACGAATGCAAATGCACCGGAGCCGAATCAGCAAAATAAATGCTGAAAAGACAAAGCTAACTCCGCCGGGGGGGAATGGAACATGCCAATTACGATTGGACTTACACTGGGACAACAAGCCCTAGATGACTTCTTAGAAAATAACTTTCCTGTGTAACACCGCTCTGACAAGAACGAGAATCCACTCTGCTAGGGATCAAGATCAACACCTGCTGAGGAAAATGCCCTGGACGACCTTCCAGGATACAACTCTCCTGGGGAATAGACGACTCGACCGGGGAAAGACAACCAAATGCTGGAGATAAGTCTAACCTGCTGGGGAAATCAACGACTCTGCAAGGGATAACAATCATCCACTGAGATTCACTTTTCTTTACCGGGAAAAACAGCCCTGAACGGCCTCCTCGAACACCGAAGTCCTTCTAGGGTACAAAATACACCTCTGGGAATAACCCTGCTCTGCTGAAGATCAAAAATCCGACCTATCGGGGAATACTCAGCTGGGGAATCAACTTCTGCTGTAGATTACATTCAACTGCTAGGGATTACTCAGTGGGGATAACCAAATAAGATTTACTGGGAAACCGATCTCGAACTCTTTTTATTGAGGATAGAGAGTAGCAATTTCCGAATCAAACCTGATCTGTGGGGGAGAATAACCACTCTTCTTACTTCTATGGGATTAGGAGTCACTGGGAAAATATTCTAAAACTCTCTTTGACTCTACCGGGGAATCAACCTCTGCTTAGAGAATGGGTCGCCTTTTTAAACCCTGAGGGGATACTAATTCATACGTCTAGACTCTGCGGGGAAACAAAATCCTGAACTTGCTCCGCTGCTAGGAAACAGTTCCAAACTTTCCTGTTGGAGAGAAATCTAATCTCGACTCGTTGAGGAGTAAGTGCGTACCTACGCTCTGCTGGGGATACAGGCACATACCTGATCTGCACGAGGGATATCAATCTCGACCCTCTAGGGATGATCCTACCCTGCTGAAGAATTTAGTCTTGAACTGCCGAGGAATGAGTGTACACAAACACTCTACTAGGGAGAAGTGTACACCCTCTACCTACACATCCTTTTCCAGTAGAGATAGACCTTTGCTGGAGAGAAAAAATGAGTCTCAAATACGCGCCTCTTTTATGTGGGGATGGTGATCCTACCGGGGATACACCTCTGGAAAATTTCCCCAAGGCTAATGACACTGAAAATGAACAAATAACAAGATATCCTGCACAAAGGAAACTATCTCAGTCATCATCCGTGACATTGTTCAAAGTTTTAATGATTATCGGCCGAAGCCTGCAAGTTTATGTATGCGCAATTTTATCAAAACATCGGGCATTTTTCACAAGCAAAACAATAAAGGTTAAAGCAAGAACAACAAGTTACTGAATAGTATATATGTTTTATTGACAAATGGCCTGTAAATAGGCAGATTTTACAACAGATGCAACCCGTGAAAAGAGGAAGCTGCGTAAAAAAAAATTACAGAAATGCACAAAAATATACAAAATGTCGGCAATATGGTACAGACAAACACCATGAACTTGATCCATCTATGACTCGCCTGAATTCGATGCTTCTCCGATGCCTCGTCTTCTGAAGAGATTAATTTGGATGAACGACCCTCAGGTCCTCCCTCAATCCACTATACTCTGAAGATCAATACGCAGACCGCAGTCATTTGCTTTTCAAATCCCTAACTTTTGCCTGAATCGCTCTTGCGGGTTTTCAATTCACCAGGATACCCTTTTTTGCCAAAGTTGCCTTTTCAGGTTTTCAACTTTGCGGGTTTACATCTTTTCTCTTTTTATCCCTAATTTTTGCCCGAACCCACTCTTTTTATGGTTCGCCGGGATGCCCCATTTTTGCCTGGATATTCTTTTTCTTTCCCGCGGGTCTCTTTAAACAAAGTATTTTTTAACTGCGTCTGCATTCATAGGGGACGTGAAATCTTCACCATCCATGGTTGACAATAGTAAGGCTCCTCCGGAGAAAACCTTTCGCACGACATATGGACCTTCATAGTTGGGAGTCCATTTGCCCCTGTGATCTGTCTGTGGAGGGAGGATCCTCTTCAACACTAGCTCGCCTGCTTGAAAGCTTCAAGGGCGCACCCTCTTATCGAAAGCTTTCTTCATTTGACTCTGATATAAACGACCATATGCAATGGACGCTAACCTCTTCTCATCCATCAGGCTGATTTGATTCAATTTCTTTCTCACCCATTCTGCCTCATCAAGCTTGACATTGACCAGAATTCTCAAAGAAGGAATCTCGACCTCCAATGGCAGGACAGCTTTCATACCATACACCAGCGAGAAAGGAGTTGCCCCAATTGAAGTACGTACCGAAGTACGATATCCATGCAAAGCGAAGGGCAACATCTCATGCCAATCTTTATAGGTTACAACCATCTTCTGCACTATCTTCTTGATATTCTTGTTGGCTGCTTCCACAGCGCCATTCATCTTCGGGCGATAGGGAGATGAGTTGTGATGCTCAATTTTGAAATTGTGGCACAATTCCTTCATCATCTTGTTATTCAAATTCGAACCATTATCAGTAATGATTCGTTCAGGCACTCCATAGTGACAAATGATGTCCTTCTTGATAAATCGGGCTACCACTTACTTAATGACATTAGCATAGGAAGCTGCTTCCACCCACTTGGTGAAGTAATCAATGACTACCAGGATGAAGCGATGTCCATTAGATGCAATGGGCTCAATCTTGCCAATCATGTCAATGCCCCACATGGAAAAGGGCCAAGGAGACGCCATGACATTCAACGGAACCGACGACACATGAACCTTGTCAGTATAAATTTGGTATTTGTGGCACTTTTTTGCATACTTGAAGCAATCTGAATCCATAGTCAACCAATAATACCCTGCTCGTAACAGCTTTCGAGACATGGCATGCCCGCCGACATGTGTACCAAAGGCACCTTCGTGGACCTCCTCCATAAGCAAACCTGCTTCTCTTTCGTCCACGCACCTTAACAGTACTAGGTCAAAATTCCTCCTGTAGAGTACACCATCTTGGTTTAGATAAAAATTTCCAGCCAACCTCTTCAAGGTCTTCCTATCCCGGGCCGAAGCTCTAGGCGGATATTCTTGGTTCTTGAGAAAATTCTGGATGTCATAATACCACGGCTTGCCATCAGAAGCTTCCTCTATTGCGAATATGAATGTCGGCCTATCAAGGCGCGAGATGACAATTCTTGGAGCATCATTCCAAAAAATCACCTTATACATCGAGGATAAAGTGGCTAAGGCATCCGCCATCTGATTCTCTGCTTTTGGCACATGGTGAAACTCTACCCGATCAAAGAAAGGTAACAACCTCCTTGCATAGTTCATGTAAGGTATCATATTAGGCTGTCGAGTCTCCCATTCTCCCTTGATTTGATTGACAACTAGCGCTGAATTGCCATACACGTCTAGATTCTTGATCCTCAAGTAATTGGCTTCTTCCAACCCCATGATGCACGCTTCATATTCGGCTTCATTATTAGTGCAGGGAAATGTCAACCTGGAAGTGAATGGGATATGAGAACCATGAGGAGTCGTGATAATTGCCCCAATTCCACTACCATAGGAGTTGACAGCACCGTCAAATATCATTTGCCATTGGGAACACTTCTTCGGACCTTCATCAGGCAATGGCTCATCACAATCCTTCATCTTTAAGAACATGATGTCTTCATCGGGAAATTCAAACTTCATTGGTTGGTAATCATCAATCGGTTGTCCAACAAGATATTTTGACATAATACTTCCCTTAATGGCTTTCTGGGGAACATATTGAATATCATACTCTGTCAAAACCATCTGCCATCTGGAAATCCTTCCTGTAACACCCTTTTTCTACCCCACAGATATTACGGAAAAATAACACGGATTTCAGAGTAAAATATTAACTTTCATTAAAAACCCACAAAAGGGCGTACATTTCTCAAAGTCAACAAAATTGGTCAATACTCCGTAACACACGGGTTTTCTCAAAATACATCAAAACATCATATACAGTGGAACTCAAAACATAACTCAATGTTTTCCTCATAAGGGAACATCAGTAAAATAACCCAATGATATACAATCAACTCAAAGAACCCAACCCGATGTTACATATCAGAGCAAGACCCTCTAAATTAACCATAATGGCTAACGACTCTAAAACTTCAAAATACTCCTCGACGACATCCACGACTAAACTTGCTCATCTGCACGTTACCCACGTGGAGGTAACATTCAAACATGCAGGGTGAGTAAGACAATTCATAATAATCAATGTATGACAATTAATGCATAAACGGCAACATATTCATATTACATTCAACACATTGATATCCTTCAAATATGCCTCACAGGCCATAACGTTATAATTCATACACAAAGACTCATAGATGCAATGCGACACAACTCAATGCATGTGGTACCAATCATCACAGCACGATGGACATTGGGCCATCAACCCTCCATAGATCCCCATCAGTAGGATCGGAGCACATCAAAATACTTCACATCCACACTGTGGGATTGAAGCCAAAGTAATCGAGATCCTGAACCGAAGTCCGGATGCACATGAATGCATGATGCACACGTCATAATAATCCTCATAATAACAACATATGGTGCATCATCATTCATCATATTCGTCATACGTCATAACTCATCATATTAATCATCAATACAGGATATCATCATAACTCATCATATTACTCATCATGCAACATATCATCATAATTCATCATATTATTCATCATACAACATATCATCATAATTCAGCATATTACCCATCATACAACATATCATCATAATCCATCATATTAATCATTCTCGCACATCATGTCATCATATAATCACGTATAAATCACATATTAGCTCATAGTCATATTATCCCATATTATCCCATATTAATTCATAATACTATCCCCATATCATCTCATATTAATTTATCAAATTATACTCACGGTAATCCTCACACTATCGTCTATCAATCACATAAACTTCATAGTTCTACTCATGTTAATTCATCATATCATCACATAGTATTCACACATTAATCCCTAATATCATGTCACATTGCCTCATATTAATTCATCATAATCACACTTGTGGTAATTCTCATACTATCACTTATTACTCACGCAACCTCACTGTTATACTCATAGTAACTCATCATAGGAATCCCAGAATCAAACATCACGGCATTGCTGCACACAATCAATATTCGCGAACTCTGCTACGTTCGCTGGCTCGCTCGCTAGGCGAGTCTCGTAGCGAACCCCTCGCCGACTTGCTCGCTAGGCGAGCCTCTAGAGAATCCTCACTGGCTTGCTCGCTAGGCGAACAGTGCGATGACATCAACTTCTGCTACGCACCAGAACTGATTTCCACCCAAAAACTCATACGACTCACTTACCCAATGCCCCTAAAACATCATTAAAACATCCCCAATGTCATATGGCGATAACGGCACCAAATCTATGGTTTATTAGGCCAACCTAGCAACATTTGCACTGCCTAAAACACTATTTTCCTGTAATTACCTTGAAGGCATCATAATTTCTCATATCACCTATCTCTATCCCTTCAAGGTCAGACGCATGTCACCCCATAGTTTTGACCACGAAGGCCTAAGGTTTCCTAATCCTCATATCAGATATTCAATATTCAGTGATACATATCACAAACCATAATCTCAGAGTTCATCGTCAATTTCCTTTACTTTCCCACAATCAACCCAAAACACCCTAAATCATAAACCCCACCATAAACACACCGAAAGGCATACAGAGAAAATCATGAAATGCGATACTCCCCATACCTTAGCCGATTCCAAGCTTTCACGATTAACTCCGGCAATCTTCTAAAGCTTTTGCCTCCACTGATCCCTCCTCAGAGCTCTGGCCTCCATTCTTTTCACGGTTAACAAAAATGAATCCCAAACCTTCAGAATTCTATTTTGTCAGACTTGGGCCACACAATTGGGCTTTTCCCATAACACCCTTACTAACTCTTCATAATGCCCAATTTACCCTTATTTCACTTATATTTATTTTAATTCATAATAATATTAATAAATCCATATTACATACTATTATTCCAAAATAAATACTCCAAATATGCATAATTCCCCAATAATTCCCAAAACCACCGAAAACACCAAAAATACGAATATTCTCAATTAAATAAATAAATTAAAATATTCCGATTAAATTCGGGGTGTTACAACTCTCCCCCACTTAAAAGAATTTTCTCCTTCGAAAATTACCTCAAGGAACAGAGTCGGATACGACTCCCTCAACTGATCTCCAAGTTCCCAATTCCAACTTTCTCCAGCTGGTCCTCCCAAACTACCTTCACCAAAGGAATCTCTTTACCTCGAAGTTGCTTCTTGTTCATCAAACTGAACTAGCAATGCCTCAACAACGGTAAAACAGTCTAACATGCTACTTCTCTCGCGCTTCCGCTGCGCCACTTCCGATACAAATCCACAAAACACAGTGTGTGCTTTCGAGACTTCAAAGCTCGACCAACACCAGTCACCATCGTAACTCTCAAAACATGTATTTTCTTGGATCTTCTTGATTTTTTCATTCGTCTCTTACACAATTCTCAGGTCCGAGCACAACACTCTCGCCTAAATTATATCAACACAAAGGAGTCCTACACCTTCTACCATACAAATCCTCATACGGTGTCATTCTGATACTAGAATGTTAACTATTATTGTAGGTAACTCAATAAATGATAATTAACTATCCCACAATCCACCTTGATCTAACACACACGCTCTCCACAAATCTTCTAAAGACTGGATAGTTCTCTCTGTCCGTCCATCCATCCACGGATGATAGGCAGAGTCCAACTTCAACATGGTACTCAAAGTGTCTGCAAACTCTCCCAAAATCTCGATGAAAACTCAGATTCCCATCTGACACAATATTCGACGGCATCTCATACAACTTCACAACTTCATTGATATACATCTCAGCTAGTTTCAACATAGAATGATTAATCCTCATTGGTAAGAAAAGAGCCAATCTAGTCAATCTATCAAAAATCACCCAATTAAAATCATATCCCTCCAATTCTTTGGAAAACCCAACACAAAATCCATGGAAGTACTACCCGATTTCCACCCTGGAATATTCAACGGTTGCATCAGACCCAATGGTCTCGGACGTTTATTCTTCGACTTCTGACAAGTCTAACCAGCATATACAAACTCAACCACTTCTCTCTTCATCTATGGCCATCAAAATAATTTCCTCAAATCCGGTTACATCTTCATAGCACCGGGATGAATACTCAATCTACCTCAATGTTCTTTTTCAATAATACTCTTATTCCAACTCAATAATATCTGGGCCACAAACTCTATCACGTTATGTCATGGTACCATTTCCATAAATCCGCAAATCAACTCTTCGACTTTAATTCATCAAATTCAACCAATCTACCAACTCAAACCAGAGTTCTGACCTTATTGAATCTCATCAAGAATACCATTAGTAAGGTCCAACATACTAAGCTTAACTCCATGAGAAGTCTCTTCACACACCAAACTCACATCACAAAATTTCTCAATCAGTTCTAACTCTTTTCACCATCATCATCGGTACATGCAAAGATTTCCAAATCAATGCATAAGCTACCACATTTGCTTCACCCGAATGGTAATTTAATCCAAAACCATAATCCTTCAGGAGTCCCAATTATTTTCTCTACCTCATATTCAACTCTTCCAAATCAAGCAAATACCTTAAGCTCTTGAGATCACCAAATATTTCAAATCTCAAACTAACCAATTGAAGCCTCCAACTCTGGCACAAACACAACAATAACCAACTTTAAATCACTCGTCAAATAATCCCTCTTATGTACTTTAAATTGCCTTAAAGCATAACTAAAACTCGCTGATGTTGCACTTAACATCTCTCGCAATCGTATCAACAAAGCATCCCAAAACACAATGAATAGTTCTGTCGAATTCAGAAAAAATCAACACACGAGTTGTTGACAGCTCTCCTAAAAACTCTTTGAACTTTCTTCACAGTGGCATATCCCTGTTTCTTCTCCAACACTGATAACTCAAGTCCCAGATTCTCAACATGATCCTCTATAATCTTCTAATATATTAAAATATCATCGGTTAACACAACCACTGACTCGCTCAAATAAGTATGGAAAATCCCATGCCAAACGGACACTCAATTTGCGAGTTATGGCGAAAACACGAACCACACCTTCTGCACTTACCACAACATCCAAACATATTCCATCAATAAATAACTTAATTCCATGCCACTACTTCACCATCACATAGAGCATTGGACTAGCTTTTCAACGCTTTGAACCGTGCATCATTCCGAGTTACTCTTCTCCCGTTACGACAAAAAAACCAAAACAACATTCTTTTGCCCTAGACATCTTCGCTAGGAGAACACAGAAGCGAGCGGATGTTCGCTAGGCGAAGGACCTAGCGAACCTGACAGTCCAAAATTCTATTTTCGACCGTTACCTGACTTCCGGGTGTCCGATTTCGATTCCGTAAAAAGCTGCGATCTCGGAATTCGACGTACAACAACAATTTCACACTTAGAAGGCCATTCAACACATCTTCAACGCTTGAAATATTTAAAGGCCTAATTGTACCAATATTGCGTTCCACATCTTACTTTCTTTAATAATCATCAGAAGTCACTGTCCACCTTTAATATACTCGACCTCACACTTTGTTGCCTTAGCACACACATCAGACACAAGTCTCAACACTACTCAATCAGTTTAATTCCTTGACCATCCAAAAAAACATATAATATGGAGCTTTCCATCTTGGACTAGTTTCCGTAACTAAGTCGATCACAACTCCACTTCACGTCCTGGCTGTATATCACTATCTTGTTAGGATAACTTCCATACAACCACAATTAATCGGCAAACCACCAACTTCCCCACTTTCAGTAACACTCAAAATTCCCATCAAAATTAAACATCTCAACATTGTCCTGCGCCGACTCATCAAAACAATTCTTAAGCACTTAGCTTAACTCAAGACAATTCGCTGCTCACGTCATCTAAGCTTGTAAGACACGTCTATTCCATCCAACATAACCCCGTCTACTATCAACAACAAATTAAGGCTGATCAGTTCCTCAATTTGTCAATAGACAGTCGAAAATCATGATGGGGTATAAACCATCTTTACCAAACTATAAGAGCTTCCAACCACACATTGATCCGCCACTTCAGACTTGCAGCGTCCGGGATAAGCACAAGCTTCTCCCCCACCTGAATCATTCCCACTTCTGCAGAGAAAGTTAGGAAACAAACGTGTATCGACAGTGTTTTCACACACATGTCGCATACAAGGGGACAAACAACATTAGACAACTTGGTCGGACGGACCAACCAGGCTCTGATACCACTAATGTAACACCCTTATTCTACCCCACAGATATTACGGCAAAATAACACGAATTTCAAAGTAAAATATTAACTTTCATTAAAAAGCCACAAAAGGGCGTACATTTCTCAAAGTCAACAAAATTGGTCAATACTCCGTAACACACGGGTTTTCTCAAAATACATCAAAACATCATATACAGCGAAACTCAAAACATAACTCAACGTTTTCCTCATAAGGGAACATCAGTAAAATAACCCAATGATATACAATCAACTCAAAGAACCCAACCCGATGTTACATATCAGAGCAAGACCCTCTAAATTAACCATAATGGCTAACGACTCTAAAACTTCAAAATACTCCTCGACGACATCCACGGCTAAACTTGCTCATCTGCATGTTACCCACGTGGAGGTAACATTCAAACAGGCAGGGTGAGTAAGACAATTCATAATAATCAATGTATGACAATTAATGCATAAACGGCAACATATTCATATTACATTCAACACATTGATATCCTTCAAATATGCCTCACAGGCCATAACGTTATAATTCATACACAAAGACTCATAGATGCAATGCGACACAACTCAATGCATGTGGTACCAATCATCACAGCACGATGGACACTGGGCCATCAACCCTCCATAGATCCCCATCAGTAGGATCGGAGCACATCAAAATATTTCACATCCACACTGTGGGATTGAAGCCAAAGTAATCGAGATCCTGAACCGAAGTCCGGATGCACATGAATGCATGATGCACACGTCATAATAATCCTCATAATAACAACATATGGTGCATCATCATTCATCATATTCGTCATACGTCATAACTGATCATATTAATCATCAATACAACATATCATCATAATTCATCATATTACTCATCATGCAACATATCATCATAATTCATCATATTATTCATCATACAACATATCATCATAATTCAGCATATTTCACATCATACAACATATCATCATAATCCATCATATTAATCATTCTCACACATCATGTCATCATATAATCACATATAAATCACATATTAGCTCATAGTCATATTATCCCATATTAATTCATAATACTACCCCCATATCATCTCATATTAATTTATCAAATTATACTCACGGTAATCCTCACACTATCGCCTATCAATCACATAAACTTCACAGTTCTACTCATGTTAATTCGTTATATCATCACATAGTATTCACACATTAATCCCTAATATCATCTCACATTGCCTCATATTAATTCATCATAATTACACTTGCAGTAATTCTCATACTATCACTTATTACTCACGCAACCTCACTGTTATACTCATAGTAACTCATCCCAGGAATCCCAGAATCAAACATCACGGCATCGCTGCACACGATCAATATTTGTGAACTCTGCTACGTTTGTTGGATCGCTCGCTAGGCGAGTCTCGTAGCGAACCCCTCGCTGGCTTGCTCGCTAGGCGAGCCTCTAGCGAATCCTCACTGGCTTGCTTGCTAGGCGAGCCTCTAACGAATCCTCGTTGGCTTGCTCGCTAGGCGAACAGTGCGATGACAACAATTTCTGCTACGCACCAGAACTGATTTCCACCCAAAAATTCATACGATTCACTTACCCAATGCCCCCAAAACATCATTAAAACATCCCCAATGTCATACGGCGATAACGGCACCAAATCTATGGTTTATTAGGCCAATCTAGCAACATTTGCACTGCCTAAAACACTATTTTCCTGCAATTACCCTAAAGGCATCATAATTTCTCATATCACCTATCTCTATCCCTTCAAGGTCAGAGGCATGTCACCCCATAGTTTTGGCCACGAAGGCCTAAGGTTTCCTAATCCTCATATCAGATATTCAATATTCAGTGATACATATCACAAACCATAATCTCAGAGTTCATCGTCAATTTCCTTTACTTTCCCACAATCAACCCAAAACACCCTAAATCATAAACCCCACCTTAAACACACCGAAAGGCATACAGAGATACATATCACAAACCATAATCTCAGAGTTCATCATCAGAGTTCAATATTCTCATATCACAAACCATATCAGATTTTCAATATTCAGTGATACATATCACAAACCATAATCTCAGAGTTCATCGTCAATTTCCTTTACTTTCCCACAATCAACCTAAAACACCCTAAATCATAAACCCCACCATAAACACACCGAAAGGCATACAGAGAAAATCATGAAATGCGATACTCCCCATACCTTAGCCGATTCCAAGCTTTCACGATTAACTTCGGCAATCTTCCGAAGCTTTTGCCTCCACTGATCCCTCCTCAGAGCTCTGGCCTCCATTCTTTTCACGGATAACAAAAATGAATCCCAAACCTTCAGAATTCTATTTTGTCAGGCTTGGGCCACACAATTGGGCTTTTCCCATAACACCCTTACTAACTCTTCATAATGCCCAATTTACCCTTATTTCACTTATATTTATTTTAATTCATAATAATATTAATAAATCCATATTACATACTATTATTCCAAAATAAATACTCCAAATATGCATAATTCTCCAATAATTCCCAAAACCACCGAATTCACCAAAAATACGAATATTCTCAATTAAATAAATTAATTAAAATATTCCGATTAAATTCAGGGTGTTACACTTCCTGACAGTGCTTGCTTTTCAAAGACGTACTTAATCGGATCCATCTTCGAAATCAGCATGGTTGTATGATTTAGCATATACTGTCTCAGGCGCTTGGCGGCCCAAGCGAGTGCGCAACATGTTTTTTCCAACATTGAGTACCTGGATTCACAATCTGTGAACTTTTTACTCAAGTAGTATATGGCATGCTATTTTCTTCCAGTCTCATCGTGTTGACCGAGAACACAACCCATTCTGTTCTCAAGAACCGTTAAATACATTATTAATGGTCTTCCAGCTACTGGAGGTATCAGTATTGGAGGCTCCTGCAAATATTCTTTTATTTTATCAAATGCCCTTTGGCAATTTTCGTTCCAGACAACCGCCTGATCTTTCTTTAACAATTTGAACATGGGTTCACACATGGCTGTGAGATGAGATATGAACCTAGCGATGTAGTTCAACCTACCCAAGAAACCACAAACCTCTTTCTCTGTTTTCGGTGCTGGCATATCTTGAATTGCTTTTATCTTTGCAGGATCGACCTCGATTCCTTTTTCACTGACAATGAACCCCAACAACATTCCTGACCTGACACCAAAAGTGCACTTGTTTGGATTCAACCTCAGTCTGAATTTCCTTAGCCTTTCAAACAGCTTCAAAAGGTTTACCAGATGTTCCTCCTCCGTTTGCAACTTTGCTATCATGTCATCAAGGTAGACCTCAATCTCATGATGAATCATATCATGAAACAAAGTGACCATTGCCCGCTGAAAGGTTGCCCCTGCGTGTTTCAACCCAAAAGGCATTACCTTATAACAGAAAGTTCCCCATAGTGTGATAAACGTTGTTTTCTCCATATCCTCATGTGCCATTTTAATCTGATTGTACCCGGAAAAATCATCCATGAAGGAAAACACTGAATACTGCGCAATATTATCAACAAGTACGTCTATGTGAGGGAGCGGGAAATCATCCTTTGGGCTTGCTTTATTCAAGTCTCTATAATCAACACACATCCTTACCTTACCATCTTTCTTTGGTACAGGTGTTGTACCCCAAAACTTGACCAACCTCTTTTCTTAATCTTTGGCTTATGTTTCATTGCATTTTAGCATCTTGCATTTGCATAGCATAGTTCTTACAGGGGATCAAGTGTTTGTTTGTGTCCTATTTGTTGCAGTGAGAATCGTGATACCAAGTTATTGATTAACTTGAATCTTAATTCTTAAATTCACAACTGGACTTTAATTTATCCAAAGGAAAGGTCTAAAGAAAGAACAACCCTTTTCGCGATGTTACAACAACGCTAAGAGATTCGGGGATCGGGGGTTGGTTATGCCTAGGGTAGGTATTTCACATCCTAAACATCTATAGTACTCTACAGGAACCTTATGTTTGTTTGCATGTTAAGTTTGCTAAATGTTTTCTATGGATTGGGGTTGGGTAAAAAGGTGTAGGTAAAGACCTAAGGATAGTTTCTAAGTTTGCTCGCAAAGACATCACGTCCTCTGCCTACGTATCCTAACTAGGATAGAATCAGAGCAATCGTAGTTCACCTCACTAGGGTTAAAGAACACTTGATTATGATCAAGGTTCAAAGGGGAACAAACATTACAATGCTTGTGTAGAGTATAAGAAAACTCTCTAGATCTACATTGAACACTCAAGAAAGGGGAGTAAGTAATCATCTCCATGATTCTTACATAGAATTAACCAAAGTCTACCTAATTCTACGCTGTAAGACCAATTGGTTCTATCCATACCAAAAGGTGGAAGAAGGGGGAAGATTGCTCGTCAAGATATCGCATCTTGTGCCTACGTATTCTCATTATCCAATGAGAAATCAGAGCGGTCGTAGTTCGAGCATGAACTACAGAATAAGGATCAATTAGTTCTTTCCAGACCGAAAAGAGGGAGAAGGTTCTATCCAGACCTATAAGTTTAAATCCCATTGGTTCTATCCAGACCAAAAGGGGGAGAAGGTTCTATCCAGACCTATAAGTTTAAATCCCATTGGTTCTATCCAGACCAAAAGGGGGAGAAGGTTCTATCCAGACCTATGAGGGTATTGAGATATCTATGACCTAAGGGTCAATAGAGAGACTTTCCTTTGAAAGAAGAAAGAATTAAGCAACTTGGATGAGAAATAAAGAGTTCCATCACTTGGGGAAATATAATCATTCAAATATGATGAATATAAAGAGATATGGTTACAACCAAGAATAAGCAAGCATATTACAATAGGCAAGAATTTCAATCAGGATGAATGGTTACAACCAAAATAAGGTATAAGGATATCACAATATCATGAAGGGGTTCTTACAATACATAACCAAGTATCAAGATATTACAATATCATGAAAGGAGGAAATTCTTACAAGACTTAATGAAAGGTGAAAACCAAAGACATATCTTGACAAAGATAAAGGTAACAACCAAGCAAACAAGTTATAACTTGATAAGTAGTTCAAAATTTCACAGGGATTTTAAATGTTTGTAGAAATGAATCAATTACAATGATTACAAGCAAAAGTTGAAATCAAAGTCACATACACAAAGGAGTTGACAAACAATGCTCTCATCAAGTGTAAAATCAAACTCAAGAAAAGGAATCAAAAGTTTTGAATGGAAAGATTGAAAGAGAGGGCGGTAAAAACCCTAAAAATGAAACATGACTATTTTTTAGTGTAAAGTGTTTCTAAAATGAAAATTCTAGAATTCTTACATACCATATTAAAATATGAAAAAGTACAAGACATTAGCAAAAAGAATCATTCAAAAATGATAAAAATTGATAAAGTTGTGCCACTTTGAAATTTTAAAGAAAAAAGAAAAAAAAAACAAAGATTTTAGTCATTAAAAAAAGGGAGTGCACTTGGTGGGTGTTGAACTCACCACCTTTGGATCACAAGTACAAAACTTCACCAATCCAGCCAAAGGCGCGTGCGTGACAGTTGAAGGAAAAAGAGAGAAAAATGTGAAAACATGGAAAATGTTGAAAAATAACTAAAAGAGTTTATCTCCACACGGATCAAACTCAGGTCAAGAGGCAAGGCAAGGCAATTGAAACTCAAGGCATAACCACTGGGGTGGCGATACATCCGTGTATTATGCCACCCCAATAAATACTTAAACTTAACAAAGCAAGCAAACTGGGCCAAGGCAAGACAAACAAAAATAATGCAAGCAACATGAAAACGGTTTCATCATAACTTGATCAAAACATAACCAAATTTCACAAAATTTGAGTCTAAACCACTTGAAATTTGAAGAGGAAAATGATGGCATCATTAATTTTTCAAGATAAAGCACACAAATTAAAACACGAAGGCAAATGCAGATGGAGGCTTATGACATGCATTTTGGAAGCCATGACTCAAACTAAACAGATTCAAACCATGTGATCACCATACACAAACCCTAAACATATAGTTCATGGATTTTAGACTCAAAGAACACTCAAAAACAACTCAAAACAGAAACTGGTATGTGGACTGCAGCTATGGATAAAAATTGCTTGAAATGTTGTTTTTAGAAAATAAGAACTGCTCATGATGCAGCATCCATACTTCAACTCATCAACACATATTCAATGATTCACATTCTAACAAGGCATGAATTCATAAACAAATTGCAAGAAACTCAACAAAATTACAGCACAAGAGGTGAAAGCCTCAAAATAGAAGCTGACAGCAATATCAAACAAGCATGCATAATGAATCCTACACACACACACACACACAGTTCTCACACCTAGACAACTTGGTCTTAACCAAAACAGCCTAACAAGCTAAACATGATTAATTGTTTTGCAACAGATCAAATAGCATGACAGCTATACAGAAGCAGCCAGCTTTGGTCATTACAATACCAAATCAAACATCAATTCAAAACATGCCTTAAATGAGAGTTACAACTCTATGGTAATAACACAACCAAGTTCTAGCAGAAGAGCCTAGTTCTAGCAGCAACAGATGCAAAATGACTCAATCAGCATTAAACTACAATGTTCTTTGTTTATAAATAGTAAAATCAGCAAAACTTGACAAATGGAGGGAAGCAAAGCATTACATGGCAGTGGTTCATGAATCAGACAGTTCTAACAGCAATATGGTGAATCCTAACATGACCATGTTAACATCATCCAACAATTAGCCCTAAAACTTCATGCACACAACAAATCACAAGCTTATGACAATAGTATCCTATAACAATAGTGCTATCTCTAAATGGCAGTTGAACTTGCAACAGAAAAAGCATGACAACTTAACATAACCATTCAAAACATTGATCAATGATGCTCACAAACAGTTTCATGACAGATTCAAACATGATTTACAAGACATCAAAACATACACATATGCTTATCACAATTGACAACACAAACCAAATATGGACATGTCAAGATTAGAAGCAACCCTAATATAATACCTTAAAATGACAGCAACTGATGCAAAAATGAACATGACAAATGATACCACATTCTCATGTCAACAAGCCTAAACCAAACACAACAGCAGTAGTTCAAATTATCACAGAGGTATACTTAGCATGACAATGGCAAGCAACAAACTTCAATGCATATATCTCATGATGGTTACAACCCTATGACAGCAAATTAAGTATTGGTCATCATGAATCATCCCAGGCCTCAACAATCACATGAATCATCCCAATGATTTTTAACAAGTCCAACAAGATTACATAATTTAACAACACATTCAAAACAACATGACACTATTTATCATCATAGTTTAAGATGTGTTTCAACAGCATCTAGGTGAATCCCTTCAATATTGGCCATGACTAATGCTAAACAACAAGCAGTTTTTTTCAAAAATAGTTGAGATGCAATTTCAAAGCTTGAGTGGAAAACTAACATGCTTGTATTGGTTTAAAGGTGTACACATATTCTAAACATGTTATAGACAAAGTTCCAACAGAAGGATGCATCAAAAATGTGCTGGAATTGAAAATGGTGTGTGAGTTGCAAAAATGCATTTTTGATTGAAAGTGGTCAAAACAGAATGTTGCAGATCCAAAACCAAGCATAGTTTCAAATAATACAATGTCAAACATCACATGAATCAAACATATAAGGACTTCTAATCTAAAATGCCAGCAAAAATATTCAAGATCTAATGATGCTGCCTACAACAGAACCAGATCAACATCATTCACAAATAGAACAAGATCAAATGGTCAGATCCAACATTACTCCATAACAGTTGCAAGCAAACTTTTCCTATTTTCATACATGACCTAGGATAATGTTTAAGGGAGCTTCAAAAGCATAAACACAACAACAACACAATATTGTATGATGATTATAAGAGCATTACACATACATGAAAGAGCAACTCAAACAAAACAGAAGCAGATTTAATACATGAGTTGTATCATTCTTAAAGCACATTGTAACTAAAGCAAGCTAGGCATGTTCATCACAGATCAAGATAGGAAATGTGACTACTAACCTCTTGTAGACCGCCAAGCAAGCTAATACAGTAGGGAAAACCTTGAAGACTCCCAAATGAGATCCAACCAATGCCTTGATGAAAACAACAGCTTTTCTTGCACTTGAAGTAAACAAGTGAACTTTGTGACATATCTCAAAACTGAAGGTGAGAAAAACACTTAGAGGGGGGGGGGGGGTTGAATAAGATTTTTAAGAAAAATGGCAATAAAAAAACTCAAGATTTTTATCCTGGTTCGTTGAACTCAACTACTCCAGTCCACCTTATCAAAGATGATTTGCCTTTCTCTGCAAGGACTTAATCCACTATTGATCAACTGATTACAATAGAAAGCACTAAGAACAACTGTCTTAGTCTTCTTAAGAACTACTGACCACACCTTGATCTTCTTAAGGAACGTCTTACAATTTAATGTAAACTAACAAGTGTTTGAATGCTTCTACTAAGCTGTATCACAATTGTGATGTTTACACTTAAGATTAAGTACAACAAAAACTATATGATTTTATGAAAGATCAAAATGAATAAGATCTTAAGAGATTTTCTCTTTGGATGAATCAAACGTGTATTTCTTTCTGAGTGATCTAGCAATGAGCAAAAGATGAGTAGTGAATTAGCAACCTCAAAATGTTGAAGTAGTTCTCCTTTTATAGCTTTTTCAAATGCCTTGAGTGATGTGCAGATGAATATAATATTTGATTGTATGACTTTTCATCACCAAAAGTATGGGCAGAGATATGCTTTCTGCAGAAAGGTATGGTTGTAGAAGCCTTGGGATTTGCACGACGTCACTTCTTTGGACAAATTAGTCGTTGGTTACTTTGGAAGTAGCACCACGTCTAGTCAAGTTTACAGCTTCTTCAACAAGCTTCCTTCAAGATGAAGTCTTCACAATCTTCACTTCAGAACTTGTAGTAAGCTTAAAAGGTATGGAATGCTTTAAGATGACTAGAGCTTAAGATGAATGATGAGTTCAGAGTCTTGATAGATAATCAGATCTTTAATATATTAGAGTCTCAATCTTGATCAGAGTCTTCATCAGAGTATGCAGCAGTATGTGCTTTGAGCGTGAATATTAATGATAAGAGTCTGGTTATCAAAGCCTCTGAGTTTGTAGTGAAAAGAACTTCAGAGTCTGATAAGATCAGAGCTTTTAGCTTTTGTATACTTCTTTCATTAACACTTCAGATCATTCTGTAGCTTCTGCTTCAGATCCTTCTGGCAGCGCTTCAGAATCTTCTGATAGTCTTGCATCTGATGCTTCAGAGCTTTGCATAGTTTCTTTGTACTTATGTATTTTGTTTCTTTAAGAGTATTTAATTTTATACCTCAAACAATAATACTTGAACAAATTTTAGAGTGTATATTTACTCATTACAAAATTCCATAAATGTTATCATCAAAACATAGAGATATAAGAAACACCAATCTGTGTTCTAACAATCTCCCCCTTTTTGATGATGACAAAACATAGGGAATTTTGTTCAATAAAAAAGAAGAGAGAAAAAAAATACTCCCCCTGAGATTAAGAATCTCCCCCTGAAATGAATACTATAATAGAAAAGAAAACTTCCCTTTTTGCTTGAGTATATTTCAGAACCTGGTAGAAATCCTTGTTGAGAGAAAGAATCAGAGCTTGGATGCTTTCCAGAATTAGAGTCTGATAATTTTTTTCAAAATGAAGAGTCTGGTGTATCTTCCAGAATCAGAGTCAAAATTTGCTTTCAAGGATCAGAGCCTGGTTGGATAATTCTCAGGGTAACTTCAAATCATTTTTTTAGATGAAATAATGAGATCTGAAAGTCTTAAGATTCAATGTTAGATTAAAACAATGTCTAATTTCATTTTTAGTATTTGCTTATGGATTGAACAATCAAATTCTCTTTCTCCCCCTTTTTGTCATAATCAAAAAGAACTATAAAGACAGAAAAGATAACAGAAGAAGATAAAAATATAACACATATATGAAGGACAAAACAGCCAGATTCAGTTAGATCATAATAGCACAAAGGCATAAGAAATTCATACAGCAGATGATAGAAAACAAGTGCAAAACAAGAATGCAAGGATATGAAAAAGAAAACTAGGGTTGGCGAGAAGCAATCAAGGTCAGAAGATCCGTAATCTTAGCAGTGGACTCTTCTTGCTTGGCCATCCAAGTCTTGATTTCTTCAGTAGTCTGTTCCTGTTTTATCATCCATGTTCTAATTTCCTTGACTTCCTAGACAACATCTGGAATCTCAGTCTTCATCTCAGATGCAGAAGGTTCAGAAGCAGATGTAGTTTCCATTGGATGATCAATCTCCATGTCAGATGCAGGAGTATCTTCTATCATTGCAGAATCTTCAGCAGGAGCATCTTCTAGAAGAAGCACTGGAGTTGTGATAATGTTCAGTAGAGTTTGTCTAACCATTTCAGCAAACTTAGCCTTTGCATCATCAGCACAGAGTGTTCTGAGGTCAGATGCAGCAGAGTTGAATTTTGATATGAATCTGTTCTAAGAAGCTTCAGATTCAGCAATATGCAAACTAGCCATGCACTCTTTCTCCACAGAAGCAATTCCCATACGTAGTTCCTTCTTGAAATTCTTGAATAGAATAGAAACATCTGATATGGGTTTTGGGTTGAGAAAGTCCTCTATGGTGACAGGTTGTGATGGTTCAGGAGGTGTTTGAGTTTGATCAGGAGGTGGGTGATCAGATGATTGATGTTCAGATGGTTGTGGTATGGATGTTTGTGGTATGGTGAGTTGAGGAATGGAGGTGTCAGCATCAGATGGTGTTGATGTAACAACATCAGATGAGGATGGTATAAAATCTGTGAAGTTGAATTTGAAGCGAAGAGGGTTGTTAGATGTAGGTAGATCAGATGGGAGTGGTTTATAGGGATCAGGAATATGTAAGCTAGTTGGTGAGGGGACTTCAGATTCATCAAAATCAGTTGATTCAGTTGAATGGCATGAAGTTGAAGAGAGGACATACAAGGTTGCAAGTGGTGATACATCCAGAATGTTTTCAGATGGTTGTTGGACAGATGGTTCAGGATTTTTGATGGTTGGTTCTTCTGGTGGTTGAGTAGAAGATAGTGGTTCAGATTATTTTAGTTGAGGGGGTTGATGTTCAGATGATTTCTGTTGAGGGGGTTCAGATGGTAGTTGAACAGAAGATGGTTGAGAATGTTTGTTAGGAGATGAAATGGGTTCAGATGAATGAGGTATAGATGATTTAGGTTCAGATGGTTTAAGAGGAGATGGTGGAGGTGAAAGTGAGGATGAAGGTACATATGGTTTGGGATCAGATGTTAATACCTGGTGAATTGTTTCTCTGATTTCTTCCACAGTAGCTTCTGGAGGATTTTCCTTTTGCTTCTTGTCCTTTTCAGGCTTGTCACCAGCATCAGAGGCTTTCCTCTTGGGCTGTGCAAAAGATCCTTCCTCAGCCTTTCTCTTCCTGCGCCTTTCTCTCAGAAGATTCGGCAATACTTCTCCTTCCTTCTGTACTATGTTAGCAGGCAGGCGAATACCATCTCTTAAGCATTCAGCAATGTATGTCAGAATGATGTGCCTAGGTTCATCAGCACTGAACATAGGAAAATCTGCTAAAGGAATTCTCCTTCTGCTGACGTCTTCAGAGTGAAATTTCTTGGGTTTCCCAGCAAGCTCTGAAATGACCTTCATTCTCTTCAGAGTGTTCCTATTTATGACAGATCCTATAACATAGGACAGATCCTTTGTCACCCCAGCATCAAACAGATGTTTCACAAGACCATTCTCTGTTAGAATGTCTGATATCAGTCTTCCCATAGGGATCTAAGTTCTGATTTTTCCAGCTTTAACCCTAACTTCTTCTTTTGTTTCTTTGATATGGTTCAGAAGATGACTGAACAGAAGATAAGGTAAATCCACTTTCTTTCCTTTACTCATACAGAACATGAAGTACATTTGTTCTGAATTTACATAATCTGGTGAGTTAGAAGATTTCCTATGAAAGATTGAACTCATGAAGATCTTAGCCCAGATTCTCTAAATAGGTTTCAGATCTCTGACCTTATTGGATGGTTCTCCAGAAACACAAACTTCTTGAAAAATGTCCGCCAAATCCACACGATCAATAGCCATACTTGTGATTCCCTCAGTTTCCTTATACTCAAGTAGTTGTCTGATTAATTTTTCAGAGATGACAATTTCCTTCCCAAGAACAGATGAATGAATAAACTTAGGGAAAACTTGAGCGTGTATCCAGAATTCTTTTACTAAAGTTGGATAAACAGGACCCATCATCCTGTCAAAATACTTTTCCCAGTTCTGAGCTTTGATGGTTGAAAGGAGATCAAAACCATTTTCTTTGATGGATTCAAAATCCACAAAGTTCTCACACAGAACTTCAAGTTCTTTGAATGGAGTGAGAAGAGTTCTTACAAGTGCTTGGTACACAACAGCAGTTTGGGATGAACCAGCAACATTTGGAGATGATGCATCAACAATTGAAATTTTCATCTGAGCAGGTGTTGAAGAAGGTGAAGCCATTGAAGTTCTTGAGATGCGTGTGGGTTTGCGAGAGTTTTTGGGTTTTGAAATGAGATGGAAACAATAGAGAAGGCAGAAATGCATATGAGAGATGATAAGAGTAAAGTGTGATTTGTGAAGTGTTGTGAGAATTTATAGAAAAATTTTAGGGCATGCAAAAAGACACGCACTCTCAAGCGTGCACAAGCATTGAATGAAGTGAACCATAATCAAATCAAGCAATTAATGCAAGGAATAAAATCATATCAAACATTTAAGATTCTGACAGAAGGGGGGAAAATCAAGAGATTTTGGATTTTCAAAGCAATACCTCAAATGTCACTTTAGTATGGTGCACTCTACCTTTCCAGATTCTGAGCTACACGTGTTTGCTTGCATGTGCCTCTGAAACTCTTTGAGAAATGACACGTTAGGCAATGTTCAGATCCTCTGAGCCTTGTTAGTTCAGATTTACACACAAAGAAATAAACACAGAATTCAACAGAAAAATACTTCAGGGATTAGACATTTATCATTAAAAAAATTTCATCTGATGAATATTTTATTCTGGACAGAAGTCCATACTAATATTTTTCAGAATAAATTTAAATCTATCTTCAGCAAGGGGTTTTGTAAAGATATCAGCCCACTGATGATCTGTATCTACAAAGTTTAAATTGATAATTCCCTTCTGAACATAGTCTCTGATGAAATGATATTTAATCTCTATATGCTTAGCTTTAGAGTGTAAAATGGGGTTTTTAGATAAGCATATAGCAGAAGTATTATCACAGAAGATAGAAATGTTACTCTCAAAGATCTGATAATCTTCCAGTTGACTTTTCATCCAGAGCATCTGGGTGCTACAACTAGCAGCAACAATATATTCTGCCTCTGTTGTTGAAAGTGTAATTGTGGGTTGCTTCTTACTGAACCAAGAGATCAGATGACTTCCAAGAAATTGACAACTTCCAAAAGTACTTTTACGTTCTACTCTGTCTCCAGCATAGTCAGCATCACAGAATCCAACTAATTTATACTCATCAGATCTTCTATAACACAGACCCACATTAGTAGTACCTTTCAGATACCTTAGAATCCTCTTAAAAGCTGTTAAGTGTGATTCTCTAGGATCTGATTGGAATCTAGTACACAAACACACACTGAATAAAATATCAGGTCTTGAAGCAGTCAAATATAAGAGAGATCCAATCATACCTCTGTAAAGTTTTTGATCAACTTTCTTACTTACCTCTTCCTTACCAAGTGTGCTTGTAGGATGCATTGGAGTCTTTGCCAATTTGCTTTCATTCAGATTGAATTTCTTCATAAGCTCTTTGACATATTTATTCTGGTGAATATATGTGCATTCTGGAGTCTGATTTACTTGGATTCCCAGAAAGAATCTAAGTTCTCCCATCATGCTCATTTCAAATTCAGCCTGCATAGACAAAGCAAACTCCTTTCCCAGCATAATATTGGTAGATCCAAAAATAATATCATCCACATAAATTTGACAAACTAGTAAATCTTTCTTAAATGTTTTACAGAAAAGAGTTGTGTCCACTTTGCCTCTGATAAAGTTCTTTTCCAGAAGAAAATTACTTAATCTTTCATACCAAGCACTGGGAGCTTGTTTCAGACCATAAAGAGATTTTTTGAGTTTAAAAACATGATCTGGAAATTTATCACTTTTAAAACCAGGAGGTTGATGGACATAAACTTCTTCTTCTATAATACCATTTAAGAAGGCACTCTTAACATCCATCTGATATAGAGTGATGTTATGTTGTGCAGCAAATGAAATAAGAAGGCGTATAGATTCTAACCTTGCCACTGGAGCATAAGTTTCAGTGTAATCAATACCTTCTTGTTAACTGTACCCTTGAGCTACCAGCCTTGCCTTGTTCCTAACAACTTCTCCTTGCTCATTTAGTTTATTTCTGAATACCCACTTTGTTCCAATAATGTTGAAACCTTTTGGTCTAGGAACCAGATCCCACACATCATTTCTTGTAAATTGATTTAGCTCATCTTGCATTGCAAGTATCCAATCATTGTCACTCAGAGCCTCATCCACAAATGTTGGTTCAATAATAGACACCAACCCAAAAAGTGATGTTCCAGATGATCTGATAAATGACCTTGTTCTTATAGGGTCATCTTTCTTCCCAATAATCATTTCTTCTGGATGAGAAGCCTTGATTCTGGATGATCCTTTAACTGTTGGTTCTTCAGAAATATCCATGTTATTCATCTGAGTAGCTAATGGAGTTGCATCTGGCGTTGCTTCTTCTTGAGCTTTCTCTACCTCTGGTTTCTTAGATTCTATGAGAATAACTTCTCCATCTGCAGAGTTTTCAATCTGCTTTGGCTTTTGATTTCCAAGCTTATCATCAAATCTAATATGTATAGATTCCTCCACAATTTGTGTCTCAGTATTGTATACTCTGTAGCCTTTAGAGCGTTCAGAATATCCAAGCATGAAACACTTTTGTGCTTTAGAATCAAACTTGTTAAGATTCTCTTTAGTGTTTAGTATAAAACAAATACATCCAAAAGGATGGAAATAAGAAATGTTTGGCTTTCTATTCCTCCACAATTCATAAGGAGTCTTTTCCAGAAGAGGTCTAATTGACACCCTGTTCTGTATGTAACATGCTGTGTTAATTGCCTCTGCCCAAAAATGTTTTTCCATGTTAGTCTCATTGATCATGGTTCTGGCCATTTCTTGCAAAGTTCTATTTTTCCTCTATACAACTCCATTCTGTTGTGGAGTTCTAGGATAGGAGAAATCATGAGCAATGTCATTTTCATTAAAAAAAATTTCAAAATGTTTGTTTTCAAATTCACCGCCATGATCACTTCTGACTTTAACAATTTTGAAATCTTTTTCAGTTTGGATTTGTTTGCAGAAGTCAAAGAACACAGAATGTGACTCATCCTTGTGTTTTAGGAATTTTACCCATGTCCATCTGCTGTAGTCATCAACAATGACTAATCCATACTTCTTGCCTCTGATGGATGCAGTTTTCACTGGTCCAAACAGATCAATGTGAAGTAACTCTAATGGTTTTGAAGTTGAAACAACATTTTTGGATTTAAAAGATGATTTAGGAAATTTTCCTTTCTGACATGCTTCAGAAAGAGCATCTGAGTTGAACTTCAGATTAGGAAGTCCTCTGACCAGATTAAGCTTATTAATCTGAGATATGCGTCTCATATTAATATGACCCAATCTTTTGTGCCAGACCCATTGCTCCTCATTAACAGACATAAGGCATTTAACATTCTGAACCTTAAGTTCTGAAAGACTAATTTTATAAATGTTGTTTTTCCTTTTACCATTAAAGAGGATTGAGCCATCCTTTTGACTAACAGCTTTGCAACACTTTTGATTAAAGATAATGTCATACCCATTGTCACTTAATTGACTTATGGACAATAGATTATGAGCTAACCCTTCAACAAGCAAGACATTAGTTATGGAAGGAAATTTACCATTTCCTATGGTTCCAGAGCCAATTATTTTGCCCTTCTGATTCCCTCCAAACTTGACATCTCCTCCAGATCTAAGCTCCAGACTTTGGAACATAGACCTTTTTCCCGTCATATGTCATGAGCATCTAGAGTCCAGGTACCATGACTGGAGTCTTGACTTTGCTGCTAAGGATGTCTGCAACATAGATTATCTTATCCTTAGGTACCCAGATTTTCTTGGGTCCTTTTTGGTTAGTTGCCTTAAAGCTTTTTCTGAACTTCTGTCTTTCAACATAAGACTTGTTCTGATTAGCTTTAGATTTATTAAACACATGTTTGTTCTGATTAGAACTTGTGTGTTTAATATCATTCAAGTGACCAAATGTAAATTGAGAATATAAAGGAGGATACTTGATATCCAGTTTATCTACAGATTTTGGATTTGAATCTTCATAAGAGAAAGATTTATATCCAATACCTTTTCTATAGTTTCTGCTAATACCATAAATCATTGAAGCCATTTTGCTTCTATCTAGGCTTTTAGTTAGAAACTTCCTGAAACTATAGTCATACTCTTGTAAAATATTTTTAGAGCATGATTCAGATTTTGAATCAGAGTTTAGTTGAGCAGTTTCTAAATTATTTTTCAATTGAAGATTTTCAGCTTTTAGTTCAGCTATTTCTGATTCAAACTTGTTATTCTCAAATTCAATATGTTTTAGAAGCTTTTTGTATTTGAGTTTAACTTTACTATAGTTTTCAAGAATATCAGATAAACTTTCAACAAGTTCCTGTCTAGAAAGTTCAGCAAATACCTCCTCAGAATCAGATTCTGATTCTGATCCAGATGATTCAGCACTATCCTCAATGTCAGCCATGAATGCTACATTTGCACATTCCTCTTCTGACTCTGATGACGAATCAGATGCATCTGAGTCGTCCCAAGTAGCCATCAGAACTTTATTTTTGTGACCTGACTTTCTTTTTGGGTTCTCCTTCTGAAGCTTTGGACAATCACTCTTGTAGTGTCCAGGTTCTTTACATTCATAGCAAACAACCTCTCTTTTTCCAGATCGTCTGTGTCCAGAGGATTCTCCAGATCTTCTGTATCTAGAGTGTTCTCCAGATCTTCTGTGCCCAGAAGATTCTTTGTGTTGATATGGTTTTCTAAAGTTCTTGAACTTCCTTTGCTTATTCTTCCAGAGTTTATTGATTCTTCTGGACAGCAATGATAGTTCTTCTTCATCTTCAGAAGCAGACTCTTCATAGCTTTCTTCTAATACCTGCAATGCTTTAACAACTTTATTATATTTTAACGCAATTGACTTACCTTTCTTTAGAGGCTCATCTTCCTCTAATTCAATCTCATGACTCCTTAGAGAACTGATTAGTTCCTCCAGCGTAATTTTGCTCATATCCTTTGCCAGCTTCAGAGCAGTGACCATGGGTCTCCATCTGGTTGGCAAGCTTCTGATTATTTTCTTGACATGATCTGCTGTAGAGTAACCTTTGTCCAGAACCTTTACGCCAGCAGTGAGAATCTGGAATCTGGAAAACATTGCTTCAACTGATTCAGATTCTTCCATCTTGAAAGCTTCATACTTCTGGATCAGCGCCAGAGCCTTGGTTTCTTTGACTTGAGAGTTCCCTTCATGAGTCATCTTCAGGGATTCAAATATATCAAAGGCAGTTTCTTTGTTGGTTATTTTCTCATGCTCAGTATGAGATATATCATTTAGCAATATAGTTCTAGCCTTGTGGTGATTTCTGACTTCCTTCTTTTGCTCCTCAGTCATTGATTTTCTATCAACTTTCTTGCCATTCCCATCAGTGGGATGAATATATCCATCAATAACTAAGTCCCAAAGATCAGCATCAAATCCTAGAAAGAAACTTTCCAGTCTATCTTTCCAATAATCAAATTTCTCTCCATCAAACATGGGAGGTTTTGTGCTGACTCTTTCTTCATATTTGTTGTTGTTGGGTGTTGGAGTTTCAGCAGCCATAATGTATATCAACCAAGAGTATCAAGAGTTTTTCCCACTGGATCTTTTCTGGTCACGGTTAAGTGATAACACAAATAGAACCGGAGCTCTGATGCCAACTGAAGGTGAGAAAAACACTTAGAAGGGGGGGGGGGTGAATAAGAGTTTTAAGAAAAATGGCAATAAAAACAACTCAAGATTTTTATCCTGGTTCGTTGAACTCAACTACTCCAGTCCACCTTATCAAAGATGATTTGCCTTTCTCTGCAAGGACTTAATCCATTATTGATCAACTGATTACAATAGAAAGCACTAAGAAAAATTGTCTTAGTCTTCTCAAGAACTACTGACCACACCTTGGTCTTCTTAAGGAACTTCTTACAATTTAATGTAAACTAACAAGTGTTTGAATGCTTCTAATAAGCTGTATCACAACTGTGATGTTTACACTTAAGATTAAGTACAACAAAAACTATATGATTTTATGAAAGATCAAAATGAATAAGATCTTAAGAGATTTTCTCTTTGGATGAATCAAACGTGTATTTCTTTCTGAGTGATCTAGCAATGAGCAAAATATGAGTAGTGAGTTAGCAACCTCAAAATGTTGAAGTAGTTCTCCTTTTATATCTTTTTCAAATGCCTTAAGTGATGTGCAGCTGAATATAATATTTGATGGTATGACTTTTCATCACCAAAAGTATGGGCAGAGATATGCTTTCTGCAGAAAGGTATGGTTGTAGAAGCCTTGGGATTTGCACCACGTCACTTCTTTGGACAAATTAGCCGTTGGTTACTTTGGAAGTAGCACCACGTCTAATCAAGTTTACAGCTTCTTCAACAAGCTTCCTTCAAGATGAAGTCTTCACAAGCTTCACTTCAAAACTTGTAGTAAGCTTAAAAGGTATGGAATGCTTTAAGATGATCATAGCTTAAGATGAATGATAAGTTCAGAGTCTTGATAGATGATCAGATCTTTAATGTATCAGAGTCTCAGTCTTGATCAGAGTCTTCATCAGAGTATGCAGCAGTATGTGCTTTGAGCGTGAATATTAATGATAAGAGTCTGGTTATTAGAGCCTCTGAGTTTGAAGTGAAAAGAACTTCAGAGTCTGATAAGATCAGAGCTTTCAGCTTTTGTATACTTCTTTCATTAACACTTCAGATCATTCTGTAGCTTCTGCTTCAGATCCTTCTGGCAGCGCTTCAGAATCTTCTGATAGTCTTGCATCTGATGCTTCAGAGCTTTGCATAGTTTCTTTGTACTTATGTATTTTGTTTCTTTAAGAGTATTTAGTTTTATACCTGAAACAATAATACTTGAACAAATTTTAGAGTGTATATTTACTCATTACAAAATTCCATAAAAGTTATCATCAAAACATAGAGATATAAGAAACACCAATCTGTGTTCTAACAAAAATAAGTGATGATGAAGGTATTTTAGGTTATGGACAGTTGGTACATCATAAACCAAAGGTGTTTGGAGGGTTAAAGTGATCAAAACAGGTCTGAGCAGAGATTTATCTGATTTTGTGTGGAAAGTCAAACTTTCCTTGGTTGAGAGTTGAATTTTAAGAAAATGGAGTTTTGGACTGGTTTAAGAGTTTGAAAACCTCCCACACATCATTTGTGGATTGTGTAGATTGTTTGTGATGATTTTAAGTGGGTAAAAATGGTTTTGGAAGGCTAAATGCTCAAGGCAGATTTTTGAGGAAGCTTTGGAACGGTTTCTTCACTTATAAGAAAAGCAAGGCAAGATGAGAGATATGGTTTTCTCTTGGGTTTTAGAGTGCTCTGGTGTGTTTCAACATAGAGGAAACCTCTATTTATAGGCCAAAGAATGGTTTGGGGCAGATTTGAATTTTGGCTTTTGGAGGGAGTTTTGTAATGAAATCTTGTTCAAGATTATGGATAGCTGCACACTCAAGTCCTTGGCTCAATGAAAGGCATAAATAAAGTGGTATGGAGGACATGGAAGTGACTAAAGTGAAGCTAGAGAGTAGGAGAGACTGCTGCTACATATTTTTCATGAAAAGTTTCTCTTTCTTCTTGATTTTTTTGATTAAAATATTGCAACTTGCCTCCAACTTGCAAAGTTTACCAAATCCCTTTATTTTTCTACAATTCTACTCATCACGCTCTAATTATTAGATAGAAACATGATCAAATGGCTAAGAATAGTTCAAGTGGTTAAAAAGTGAATTTGTGAAAAAATGGAAATGGTGAACTCAAGTGTTGAGACCTCAACTTGCTGGATTCATAACTCTCAACTCATAAGGGTTATGGAGTTGTTCTAGTACATTTTGGAAAGCCCTCATGAAGCTCTACAACTTTCATGTTTTCATGATCTTCAGATCCTAAGTGGAACTAGGTCAAAAATCCACTCAAAGTTGCCTAAAAACATGCCTAAAAAGGCCAGCAACTTAGGATTTTTCTAAGTGTTTTTCCCCCTTGTAATGATTTTGACCATAACTCCAAATCTACTCATTTTCTTCCCATGGAAAATTATGATACTTTTGTAGTAATTGTCAAGACCTTTCCAATGAGCCTTGAACCAAGTCAATTGGATGTGTGGTTAGGGAGTTATGGTCTTGCCCCTTTCAAAACCTTAATTTCCCGATTTTTCGATTACTCCTCAATCCTTGATCCAATGGTCATGAAACTTCATGGATAGGTGTAATATGTTACCATGAACATTTTTGCTTCATACTTTGAGGTCAAATTCCTTATGATTGAAGAGTTGACATTTTAGTCAACCGAACGATCGATCGATGACTACCGAGTCGACTGTTGATGTTCCGGGTCTTTTGAGGCCTTCAAACTTTTTGAGTTGACTTCAGTAAGCCATATGAACTTCATGGACCATGATACCACCATTGAAACACCATTTAAATCAAAAGTCAAACTACGGTTAACTTTTCCTGATCGAAAACCCTAATCGGGGATCCTGAACTGCATTGTCTTTAATATTTCGGTGTTTGATCCAATGGAGTATATTTGATGATGTGGATACTTATTTCATGGAAAATCAATCTAATACATTGACTGATTAAACCATCGAAACCTCGATTCCCGGCTGTACGGAACCCTAACTCACCTGTATCTTGACAAAGATCAACTTGAGATAGGTTAAGGTTAGATAATCAAATGAATATGATCCTAAAATGATGATGAAGATCTAAGGGGTCAAAATTTGGGGTGCAACACTATCCAAGAAGAGATCCTTATTGACCACAAGCTCAAGCAGAGGCATTGGTAGAGGTTGTTATGTGTGTGTTACCATCATGGAAATATCAGAGCTCCTAGAAAGGAGAGGTTTGCCACAACATTATCAAGGAACCATCAGAAGGTTGTCAAGAGGTCCATGAAGATTTATCATTGGTAGAGACTCGTTGAGTACCCCAGAGGTCATTGGGGAGTGGGAATGGTCACTCAACTCATCTGCACATTGCCTAGGCAAAAAGGGTGAAATTAGGGTTTTACTTTTAATCAGGATAAGTTTGTTTTCGAGAGCAAGACTTGTTTCTATGGTCTTCCATATGTCCTAAGGTGTTTGGGGATGAGATATTGACCATCAATTTTAATCAGAAGAGCTTTAATTGATCATTCAATTGAAAATCGGGAGATTTGGGGGAAAAGTCAACTGTGCAGTGAAAAAGTCAACTCTTCAACCATAAGGAATTTGACCTCATTGTGTGAAGCAAAAATGTTCCTAATGTAATATTGAACTTATCCATGAAGTTTCATGACCATTGGATCAAGGATTATGGAGTAATTGGAAAAGTCGGGAATTAGGGTTTTGAAAGGGGCAAGACCATAACTTCTTAACCACACATCCAATTGAGTTGGTTCAATGCTTGTTGGAAAGGTCTTAACAATTCCTACAAAAGTCTCATAGGGGTCAATGTGCAAAAAAATGAGTAGATTGGGAGTTATGATCAAAATCATTACAAGAGGGGAAAACACTTAAAAAAATTTTAAGTTTTCTGGCCTTGCAAAACATGTTTTCAGCCAACTTTGGAGGGATTTTTGACCTATTTCCAATTGGAATCTGAAGATTATGAAAACAAGAAAGTTGTAAAGCTCCATGAGGGCTTTCCAAAAAGTACTAGAACATATCCATAGCCCTTGTGAGCTGAGAGTTATGAATCAAACAAGTTTGGGTCTCAACACTTGAGTGCACCATTTCAACTTTTTCACAAATCCACTTTCCAACCACTCAAACCATTCTCAGCCATTTGATCAAGTCTTGATCTGATATTGAGAGGGTATGATGAGTAGAAATGCATAAGGAAGAAGGGTTTGGTAGACATGGCAAGTTGCAAGACATGTGGCAATATTTTAATCAAAAAATCATGAGGAAAGAGAAACTTTTTTGGTGAAGACTTGCAACTGCAACCTCCCTATCCCTCTAGCCTCACTTCAGTCACCTCATGTCCTTCATTTCACTTTATTTTTGCCCTGCATTGAGCCAAGGGACTGATGAGCACAGCTGCCACATGATATTGGATAGATTTTCTGCCCCAAACTCTTCTCATGGCTTATAAATAGAGGCTACATCCCATTGTATACAACACACCAGAGCCATCCAAGACACCAGGAACACATCTCTCTTTCTTTCCCTCTTTGCTTGAAAGTGAAGAAATTCACAAAATCACCAAAAATGGCCACTTTGCATTTTTCACACCAGCATCATTTCCAGCCATGAAACCATCATAAAAACCATATACACACCCTTAAAATCACCATTTGAAGCTATTCCAATAGTTAGTTTCATCAAAAGAAGCATGGATCAAAAAGTCAATTGTCCATACACCATAGTTTGACTTTTATGCACATTTCAAGCCAAATCACTACACAAACCATTTTTCATAATTGTGACACTTTGAACACCTTCCCTTTATGATATTTTAACTGTCCAAAACCTCAAGCCACATTTGGAAGTTTATTTGTGAGATCTGTCCACAAGATTGCCTCTTTTTCTTCAAGAAGAAGCAACAATCTCAAAGCTTGCATATAAGGAAGGAGTTCTTGCTTTTATTTAGCATTAAGTGTGGGAAGACTACAAAAGGTATGTAGTTTTGAAATTGCTCATCATTATATATCATGTATGTGTGGATTGTGTTTTGACATTGCCATGTTAAAGTTGATAAGTATGTTGTCAAATGTGTGAAACCAACACCATATGCATTAGTTGTAAGGCTGCCATTAGAGTTCTTGGCTCAAGGATTGTATTTGAGATTTGATGGTTTAAGACTTGTTGTTGGAACTTGTGATTGTCCATTCATGTTTGATAGGCTTAAGTGGATAGGTGAGTTTATGACTGTCATTAGAATTCTTCCTTGCATAGAAGCTACTGTTAAGATATTGGTGCCTTGTATGTCAAGAATTATGTGTGTTTGATACCACGAGTTTATACCTTCTCATTTGGAGCAATTCACTTGGACGAATAGGTTGGTACATGATGGTAGGATCTGTTCAGTTTAGGTGTTGATATTGTTGTTTGTGAATATGACTTTCATTTGGTGCCACCATCAACTGTTTAAGCATAACATGTATGTGTTTAAGGATTTGCCATGATTTGCTTTGTTGGTATCTTTGGCCATTTCCTTGTCAGGCTTATGTTCATCACTGCCAAAACTTGTTTTTCATACTAAACCTATTAAGGAATTGGCAGTTGCCCCAATCATGTAGGTTTTGGTTAGTTTGGTTGATTTGAACTTTGTAAATTACAATCTTGATGTCAAAGTTATGTCTGAATTGGAGTTTCGTCAACTCATTTCTGTTTTAAAATTTATGTCTCATACCAAAAGGTGTTTGGTGATTGTTTGACAAAATAAGTAACTGATGTTTGATTTGGTGTTTGACAAGTTGGCATTGTAATAGCCAAACTATTGCAGTCAATGAAGCAAGGCATTGGATTATAGTTTATTTCTTTGTATATTGTGCTATTAGGGCTTGTTGTTTTAAAACAAAACCATCTTGTTTGACATGTGCTTTATTCTTGTGTTATCACTGGTTGTTGGAGTTATGTCTTTGTAAAGACATGATGTGTGGAATTCATCATTAAACATTGTTGAAACACCACAAACATAACTGCTTCCAGAATTTGGTTCCTCATGTTGAAGCTGGTTTATTGCTATCATTTGGTTCTTCATGCTTCTTGTTTGTGCAATTTAGGAATTGTCATTAGATTGAGTTGTGTGGTTAAACATTGTTGTGTTCTCAAAACTTTCAATCGGTGGTGAAATTGTTCTGATTTAATATGCACATGCTGTATCATTTGGTTAAGTATTGAAGATTTTAGGATCAAACCGTATTTTGAATCTTCACTTGCCTTGCCATGTTCTTTGCCCAGAATAACACGCCCTTTTGGTATATGTTAAACTGGGGTGGCTTGATACAATGGATGTATCGCCACCCCAGTGGTTAATTGCCTTGCCTTAAGTACTTGCCATGCCTTGTAAACGCGTGTTCGACCCTCAGCGGGGGCGTTTTTGCTTGTTCTTTTTATTGATTTTCTGATTTTCACAACTTTAACCTATTTTTTCTTTCCTTTTCCATTAATGTTCACACGTTGGGAGTGGTTGGAGTGGCATGGTTTTGTGCCTGCAACCCCAAGGTCTTGAGTTCAAGCCTTGGGGGAGACATTTCCTTTTTTTTAGCACTTGTTTTTTTAATTTTAATTATTTGTTATTTAACTTTTATTTCTTTTAGAAAATAGTTTTGAATATCATAAAAATCCCAAAAAAATCATATTTATTGTTTTAATGTGTTAATTTATTTTTCATCATTTTTATTTTTTATTTTATTTTCCATTTATTTTTATTTTTATTTTAATTGTCATTAAAATTCAAAAATCCATAACTCCTTTATTTTTAATCTTTTTTTTAGTGGTTCTTTTTTGAGGTGGTTACATATGATATTTTCTACCTTTACCCCTCATCCCAACTTTAGGGTCCAGTTTCCCCTTAGTCTGCGACTTTTTCTCCTCTTTCTTATTTTCGACTTTATGTCATTTCATCTGTTTTGGTCGATGACGACATTTCCGTAATTCATTACCAGTCAAATTATTGATGAATAATGTTGGATCTGAGACGACTTCTTTCTCTCCTCATTTCTCTTCATCTTTCAATTTTATTTTGAATTTTTGGATCGATGAAGTCTTGTAAGACGAGATCCCACTGTTTTGGCCTGTGCGACACGATTCAATTGGAGAACGATCCTCAATATCGTTTCTCTATCTTGTCCATAGCACGGAAATCAATACACGACCTTTTAAAGTTTGACTGCCCTTATAAGTCGAGCTATGACGGTTTAGCGTCACATCGGTCCCGATCCGAAGCATCATCAAGGATCAAAAGAGGAAAAGATTAGAATGGAGCTTACACACAATGTCAAGGGTCAACGGAACCACTCCATTCGGTAACATTTTTCTAATTCAAGTCTTTTAATCAACCGCCGAGCGTTGTGAGTTCTAAGCAATAGATACGTGGGAAATGATGAGTGGGCGGCCTCCTCTCATTCATCTAGAGTGTTTAGTGTATACCCTTTGGGAAATATGCGACGCATTCGCTCCTGCGCCTTAGGTTCTAGCGTGTGTGTCCCGAGTTCCTTCCCGTTTAGGCGTGTCTTGGCTTAGTTCCTCTTTTCTCTCGCCCTCGTGCGATCGAGACTCCTTTCTCTCGAATCCTGGCGATTGAGATCCCTTATCTTGCCCCCGTTCAATCGAGACTCCCTTTTCTCTCGCCTCCGTGCGATCTAGACCGTTTTTTCGTAGTTAGCCGAACTACGGCTACTCTGATCTCTCATATCTGTTGAGAGTACGTAGGCATAGGATTGCGATAATCCTAGCGAGCACTTTTCCTTTTTCCCCTTTAGGTAACCCGTACCTTTTAACCAATGACATACTACGTCCATTCTACGGCAAACAGGTAACGCTTAAGTCTCTAATGGTCGAGCAGCAATACACCTAACTGCTAGAATGCGTGCGCTAGTATCGTCTACCTTTTTCTCTCACCTCGTGTGATCGAGAACACCCTGTTTACCGTAGTTGGCCCAAACTACGTTTGCTCTGATTTCTCCCACCAGACGAGGATACGTAGGCACAAGACGGTGATGTCTTGGTGAGCAACCTTCCCCCACCTTCATCTGTAGTTTTCCGAACTACGTTGACTCTGACTTTCCCATTGCATGAGGGAATATGTAGGCATAGAGTGGTGATGCTCTATCAAGTCTCTTTTCTTTTCTTTTGTCCCTGTGAGCCTGTAGCTTAGATAGTTTTACACCCTTTTAGATAGATAACAAGCATGGATCCCGTCGAGTACGAAGAACATGAGGGGTGCTAATACCTTCCCCTTGCGTAACCGACTCCCAAACCCTGAGATTTGGTTGCAATGACCTGTCTTATTCCCTTTTCGTTAGGTTTTCTCTGATCGTTTCCTTTCCCTCTCTTTGGGATAAATAAAGAACGATGGTGACTCTTCTGTCCTTGTCGGCCCCTCTTCACAACGATGCGACAATAGGTACGATGTTAGTGACCCACGGAGGGTAAGTTGTTACAACGAGAAATCATGCGTCCAACTGCTTCTGGACTTCCTCTTTAATTTTCACAGCCATGTCTGGTCTATTCCTTCTGAGCTTCTGCTTAACAGGCGGACACTCTTCACGCAAAGGCAAGCGATGAACCATAATATCAGTATCAAGACCAGGCATATCTTCATATGACCAAGCAAAGATATCACTATACTCATGGAGCATTTCAACCAGTCTTTGCTTGACATCACTCTGCAATGCAGCCCCTATTCGGACATCTCTTCTAACTTCCTCGGTACCCAAGTTGATGATCTCAATTTCTTCCTGATGAGGCAAAATGACTTTCTCTTCCTGTTTCAGTAGCCTGACTAGCTCTCCTAGTAGGTCTTCATCTTAATAAATCTCTTCTTCGGCTTGAAATATCAGATTATCAAAGTCAAAGCGAGTCATTGACGATTCTGGAGCGGTGTCATCTGCAATGTGAAACTTGCAATGATGATGATTTAATGCTTAAAATGATATGCAAACAAGCACAAACCACATTGCTATTTTATTGTTAAAAGTAAAAGACAGATATCATAATATTTGAATGCAGAAAAACGCCCTTTGATTGATTGATAAAATGATTGTTCAAACATAAACAATTAGGCCCTGAAAACAAAGACCTCTATGCTCCGGGTAGAACATAGGGCTACAAATAATCAAGAAAACAAATCATTACTCTTCTTTCGTCACTTGGATGACTTCTTTGACGGTCCGGTTGTTTAGGCTCTGACCAGGAGTACACGGACGGATCCATGTATCCATGTCGCAATCGCTGTCACCTTCTTCATCTGATACGACATTGATCTGCTCAAAGATCACCCCACCGCTGGTAAACTGGACGGGTCCCTTATAACGCAGCATGCTCTGTGAGGAGGAAGATGGGCTATACCCCAGTCGGAATTTGTCTTGTTTCTTGGGGATGTTCAAAACTTGGCCCTAACCTTGTGATGCCCCAGCCTTCACCACAACATGTGCTTCTTTAAAGGATGATATGGGAACCTCAGGCATCTTGCCTACAGCTGGTGCTTTCTCCTTAATTTGTACAGTCTCGAAATCCTGACACAACGTCTCGTGCATCTCACCGTCAACTTCAACATATTTGAACGAAGAAAAATGACTTATCATAATATCTTCTTCCCCACAAATAGTAACAACACTGCCACCCACCATGTATTTCAACTTTTGGTGCAGCGTAGATGTTACGGCACCTGCCGAATATATCCAGGGACGTCCCAACAGACAACTATAAGCTGGTTAAATATCCATGATATAAAACACAACATCAAATACTTCTGGACCAACCTAGATTGGCAAAGTCAACTCCCCAAACAAGGACCTCCTTGTCCCATCAAAAGCACGCACCACTAAGTCACTTGGAGTAAACATTATACCTCGAGTATCCAGCTTCATTAACACTTTCTTGGGAAGTACATTCAAGGATGACCCGATATCAACCAACACGTGCGACATTACAGACCCCTGGCATTCAATAGAGATATGCAGTGCCAAATTATGATTTCGTCCCTTGGGTGTCAAATCCAAATCAGTAAAGCCCAACCCGTTACCAACATTAACGTGTGCTAGAACACAGATTGGTGTTTCTTATATCTCTATGTTTTGATGATAACTTTTATGGAATTTTGTAATGAGTAAATATACACTCTAAAATTTGTTCAAGTATTATTGTTTCAGGTATAAAATTAAATACTCTTAAAAGAAGCAAAATATATAAGTACAAAGAAACTATGCAAAGATCTGAAGCATCAGATGCAAGACTATCAGAAGATTCTGAAGCGCTACTAGAAGGATCTGAAGCAGAAGCTACAGAATGATCTCAAGGGTTAATGAAAGAAGTATACAAAAGCTGAAAGCTCTGATCTTATCAGAATCTGAAGTTCTTTTCACTTCAAACTCAGAGGCTCTAATAACCAGACTCTTATCATTAATATTCACGCTCAAAGCACATACTGCTGCATACTCTGATGAAGACTCTGATCAAGACTGAGACTCTGATACATTAAAGATCTGATCATCTATCAAGACTCTGAACTTATCATTCATCTTAAGCTCTGATCATCTTAAAGCATTCCATACCTTTTAAGCTTACTACAAGTTTTGAAGTGAAGCTTGTGAAGACTTCATCTTGAAGGAAGCTTGTTGAAGAAGCTGTAAACTTGATTAGACGTGGTGCTACTTCCAAAGTAACCAACGACTAATTTGTCCAAAGAAGTGACGTGGTGCAAATCCCAAGGCTTTTACAACCATACCTTTCTGCAGAAAGCATATCTCTGCCCATACTTTTGGTGATGAAAAGTCATACAATCAAAATATTATATTCAGTTGCACATCACTCAAGGCATTTGAAAAAGCTATAAAAGGAGAACTACTTCAACATTTTGAAGCTGCTAATTCACTACTCATCTTTTGCTCGTTGCTAGATCACTCAGAAAGAAATACATGCTTGACTCATAAAAGAGAAAATCTCAAGATCTTACTCATTTGATCTTTCATAAAACCATATAGTTTGTTGTTGTACTTAATCTTAAGTGTAAACATCATAGTCGTGATACAGCTTATTAGAAGCATTCAAACACTTGTTAGTTTACATTAAATTGTAAGAAGATTCCTTAAGAAGACCAAGGTGTGGTCAGTAGTTCTTGAGAAGACTAAGACAGTTGCTCTTAGTGCTTTCTATTGTAATCAATTGATCAATAGTGGATTAAGTCCTTGCAGAGAAAGGCAAATCATCTTTGATAAGGTGGACTGGAGTAGTTGAGTTCAACGAACCAGGATAAAAATCTTGAGTTATTTTTTATTGCCATATTTCTTAAAACTCTTATTCAACCCCCCCCCCCCCCCCTTCTAAGTGTTTTTCTCACCTTCAACGTGTGCCACTACTCCTTCGAGATGATTCATAGATATCTCATGTGGCACGTAAGTTGTATTCAGGATTCTTAAAAGAGAATTTTTGTGTGCCTCGGAACACAACAGCAATGACATAATGGAGATCTTTGACGGTGTTTGCTGTAAGTGATCTACAGTCTTGTAATCACTCTTCCGGATCAAGCACATGAACTCTTCCGCCTCCTTCAACAAGGATTCTTACTCGCCAGCTTGAGAAGTCTCCTCAACCAATGCTTTACCTTTACCCTTGTCAGATTTCTCGGCACTCACCTCAGGAGGCGAAAACACTCTTCCACTCTGGGTAATCCCACCAGCACCTACTAAGTTGTCCACAGAATCCAATGGTGAACTTTTCAGTTCTTGCTTCTGCCCATTATAATAGAATTCGGCTCCGTAATTCCAAGGAATCGCTTTAGTATTCTCGTATGGTATAGGACCAACTTTGGTGATAATGATGGTTGGCGACCTAGGCGGCGCAGAAATAGTGATAGTCTTGTACGATATCGAAATTGTCGCAACTTCATTCTTTTCTTCATCAACTATTTTCTCCTCTTTCTTTTCCTCAGAGACTCTGTCAAATTGTAAGATACCCTCATTCATCAGCTTCTGAATATGATTCTTTAGCTTCCCACACCCCTCAGGATGGACCAAACACTCTTCACAAGCTTTATCACACCCAAGAAATACCCCTCCACTCAACAATTTATCCTTTACAAAGCTCAATGGAGTTTTCAACTCCTCAACATCAGCTATCAGATTCAAACTCTCATCTTCAATAATGGCACTAACCCCAGCTGCCCCATGATTGGGCATGGGATTTTGCACTACATTGGGCGCATCATGAGAAAAGTTAATGGCTTTGCTGTCTATAAGGTTCTGAACCTTATGCTTGAACGCTTTACAGTTATCGATGTTGTGACCCAGGGCACCAGAATGAAATTCACGCCTAGCATTGGCATCGTAACCAGGAGGTGGTGCACCTGTCAAAGGAGCCGGAGTCCTTTTTTGTATCAACTGTAATTGTAACAAGTGTTGAAGCAACTGTGAGTATGGCATCGGTGGCGCGTCAAACTGCCTATTTACTGCCCTGCCCCGATCCTGAAATCTACGAGGAGCATACTTTTGTTGATTCTGTTGTGGTTGTTGTTGTTGAGGTACCACAGGAATGGTAATACTTGAAACCTGAGGTTGTTGTTGACGGTATTTTTGATGTTGATTTCTGTTTCTTCCCCGAGAACTTGATACTGCATTAGTTTCTCCCTCTTTCTTTTTATTCCCAAAGATCGTTCTCCCTCCACCAGATGTGGATCCTTCATCGGCTTAAATCTTACCTAGCTTAATTATGTTCTCAACTCTTTCTCCCGTAATGATCAGATCTGAAAAACTTCCCGACATATTGCCAATTAGTTTTTCATAGTACACCCGTGGTAATGTGGCAACAAACATATCTATCAGCTCCCGCTCCACCATGGGGGGTTGCACTCTAGCTGCCAATTCACGCCACCTCTAGGCGTATTCCTTGAAACCTTCATTATTCCTTTGAGATAGGTTCTGCAATTGGACCTTGTTAAGCGCCAGGTCACTGTTGTATTGGTAATGCTTAACAAACACCTCAGCCAAATCCCTCCAGCTTCGGATGTTGACCGGTTCTAAGCTCATGTACCATTCAAGAGACGGACTAGAAAGGTTGTCCTGGAAAAAGTGCATAAGCAACTTTTCATCGTCAGAATAGGCGGACATCTTGCGATAGTAGGAACGAAGATGAACCCTAGGACAAGTAGTTCCTATGTATTTTTCGAAATCAGGAACTTTGAACTTCAAAGGTACTTTCAAATCTGGGATCAGCCCCAGATTGGCCATATTTAATCCCATAGAGTTCTGATTTTCATAGCTTTGCATCTTCTCTTCGATCAGCTTAAACCTCTTATATGCTTCAGACGGCAGCCCTGCACCAACATCCCTCATAGAGAACACATCTTCTTGCTGATCCTCATCCCACTGAGGAACATTGTTGCCATGCACAGCATACGTCATCTCAGGTATAGGGATTCCACCTACACTACCTCCGCCCGGAGGGATAACAACTGGAGGAACAATATTAGCATGTGGCGTACCACCATCGTTACAAGGAGGGTTAGCAGCAGTTCCCCCGTGAAGTACACCATTCCCATCAACCCTAGCAATTTATGGTTGCACCAAAGTCCTCAGCTGCTCTTGGCCATTTGCAACATCCTGCATCAAATCCATGAACTGGGCCATCCTGTCACGGAGTTCTTGCATCTGCTCCATAATCTTGCGTTGATTTCCCCGAGTGGCGTAATGATGAGTCGTCTGGTTGTCAATCCTAAAAAAAACTAACACACCATGAAGATAAGGTTAACAATTTCTGAGCACCTGCGATGCAAAAATGATGCAGTATGCAGACATGTAAATATGCGTTAGGGAAATTTCCCCCTCGATTCTAGTTCCTAGAGAACAGCACGACAATGGAGGGCTAACAAATAAGCAATAAGCAAACTCCTCATAAATAACATGAGATCCAAGAGTCAGATATAGAGCATAGTGCTACAACAATCAAAATGACCTCAGCCAACAGATTTGGTGATGGTCAATATACATCATAACAACAGACTAAAAAGAAATACAATCAAGTACGACGACGAGATCAGAAATCCTCTAACAACTCCTTTGTCTCTAGATGGTCTGGCCTGACAAGTAACCCCTGGATGAGCAGCTCTCTCTGGCTAATAGTAGTATGCAAACCATGAGCATAATCCTCCCAAAAGCCTCCTCAAGCTTACACCTCTTCACATCATCTCTAGACTTGTAATCATCCAACATTGCAAGTGCTTCATTCAATTTGCAATCACCGTCACGTCGGAGTGAGGATTCAACTACAATCTTCTCATCCTTCACTTAGAGTTGAGCTTTCAACTTAGCAATTTATTGTTTAAGCCCATCTTTCCGCTCTTTGTTATTTGGTAGGATGGCGTTCCATTGTGCATTAAACTTGGAGATCTCTACATATGCTTTATCCAGCTCCTTCTTCTTAGAACTAAAAACATCACTGACACTCTTCAGATCTAAGCCCGTACACTCTCGAGCGCGAATCTTTGCAGTTAGCTCTCTACCCAACTTATTCACCAATTCAGTTTTCTTTTTAGATGAAAAATTGGCTTGATTTCTCTCGCTTCGGATCTGAATAATCTATTTTTCCAATTCCTCATTTGCCTTACGCAACTCCTCCTTCTCGGACCATGGCTGATTATATCTCTGGATATCAACAGTAGTTGGCTCCTCAATCATCAAAGGATATAAAGGCTCACAAGTTGGAAATGGCATCAATAATCTCCTAGCTCTCTCCTAAACCCAAGTCACATAAGGATTATAAGCTCTACTGTTGCTCTTACCCAAGGAAGCCTTCCCTCTGCGGTGAATCTTGTTCCAAGCTTTCTCAACTCTTATCAGGGTCTCATTCTCAAGCAAACCAGTGAAATACAGAGATTCCTATATTTCCTCTTCCTTAGGAGGTTCCCTCAGAGCATACCCAAACTGCCTTATTGCAAGAGATGGGTTGTAGTTAATGCCTCATTTCCTTCCAATGAGCGGGACGTTAGGAAAACCACCATAACTGTAGACAATATTTGTACCTAACTGATCCCTATCAAACCATATGATGTTCTCAGAAGTCAAGCCCATCAGTTTCTCTGACCACTCTGAGGTACCTGCAGTATCAACAAAAAGACCGAACTTGGGAAGGTGACTCACAAACCATCTGTACAAAAGAGGGACACAACAAGACACATTCTTCCCTCTCTGATTCTCATTCTTGTAATGCACAAAATAATATATATATATATATATATATATATATATATATATATATATATATATATATATATATATATATATATATATATATATATATATATATATATATATATATATATATATATATATATATATACCCCAGAAGTGTAGGCACAGGATTTCCCGAAGCAAAAATGTGGAAAGCATCCAAATCCACAAAGTCTGGAATATTCTGAAACAACATTATACCATATATGCACAGAGCCAAGATGACATTAAAGACAACCCAACAACCATCCTTTGCAAACTGTTGAGCCTTACCAAACAAGAAAGATAGTGGAAATACATACATTCCATTTCTCTTAACCATCTTCCCTTTTAGCTTAGAAGCATCCAAATGAAGGGCATTAGCAAGCTTAGTTAAATCAGGCTTAGCTTCAGTATGATAAAAAGGCATCTGGTCAAAGATAGGAACTCCAAGCAGCATAGAGAACTCCTCCAAAGTAGGCAGTAGCACATAACCCGGGAAAGTGAAACACTGTAACTTTGGATCATAAAACTGAAGCAAAGTGTGGAGACCTCCCGACTCATATGTGTTGCACCCCAAAATTTGCCCAACCTTTTTCTTTACTTGGCTTGTGTTTCATTTCATTTCTTTAGCATTTGCATCTTCATAGCATTGTCCTTTTTAGGGAATCAAGATAGGTGTACCATCTAAGAGGAGAGTATCAAGGGTTTCAAGCTCAATCAAGAGTGTTTGCTCAAGTTATCCAGTACTTATACTCATCAAGAAGTGGTCAAAATTCTCTGAGGAAGAAGATTGACAAGTGTTGCTTACCTCCTATCTTGGAGGGAAATTGAAGATCATCAAGGGTTCACAAGGCCATGAAATGTTTGAGAAGCTCATTGAGTGCTTTTGAATTCATTGGGGAGTTTGTCTATTCATTTATTTCACTTAAAAGGGGTTGCAGTCAATGTTTGTGCACCTAGGGGTTCATCTGCTTAGTTCAAGGTCAACTGTTGGCTTGAAGGAGTTGGAGACTTGGTTCCAAGTCATTGGAGTCATGGTAATTTATGTTGAGACATCTAGGATTTCATTTCAAGTTCAAATCAATAATAATCAAGGGTTTGAGAAGTTACTAAATTAGGGTTTCAGAGGATGTCAGTGTAAAATCCCCTTCTTTAGGAGCTAACTTCAAGACAACTTATCTCAAGATAAAAGTTGAATCTCATTTTCTTATAAACATTAGACTTGTAGGGCATGTTCTAATATTTCTTTTGACTACTAGAAGTCATCCATTGGGTTTGTAGAATTCAAGTTATGATGCCATCAAGTTATGGGTCTCAGATGAACATATTTTTCAGTCAACAAAAGTCAACTCACTTCCAAGGCATTTTTGACTTAGGATCATGTTTCTCCTCAAATTTTGATGAACATGAAAGTTGTTCCTCGTGATCTTAGATTTTCAAAAATTCCTAGAAGTCCTTCATATCATTTGTAGAACTCAAGTTATGAAGCTTCCAAGGCAGGGGTATTTTGGGAAACTTTGATTATAAGTCATTTTGGTTATAGGTCATGTTCATGCCTTTAAGCACTTCAAATGGAACTTTCACCAACATGAAAGTTGTCCTAAATTACTTCAATTACATCATGAAACTTAATATTGGTGTTAATTATGCATGGTTATGAACATTGGTGAAGAAATTCAAGTGAAATTTGGATTTTTAAAGGTGATATCAATTGAATTAGTTTTAGGACTTTTTCATGCCATGTTTGTATCCAATTTTGTTCACAATGCTCCAATGTATAAAATTCACAAGGTTACTTTGGGTATTGAGGTGAAAATCACGTGGAATTGAAGCTTGCTTCATGAAAAAGTTTCACATCAAAACTCCATAATTAGACCACAATCAAGACCAATTTCAATCCACATGTAAAATCCAAGTTGTCAGCTGCAAATTCAAATAAAATTCAAGTGTTTAGCATGTAGTTTTCACGTGCACATGGAAAGCATCCAAGAATTAGGCATTTTCAAATTTTAGCAAATTGGAGCTTCATGGGCCTCCAATTGCTTCACATGTCCATAATATAAAAGCTCCAAATCAAAATAGAGAGCTCAGAAGTTCATTTTGGTGGAGGGAGCTCAGATTTTAATTTTGGAAAGTGAGAGCAAATTTGAAAATCTTGAATCAAGATCCAAGCCATTTCAACTCAAATTGAAGCAATATTCTTCTTCCTTGAGCTTAGTGGAGTGGATCTTCATCTTTTGAAGCAAGTAAGTGAGCTATTGAAGCACCAACGGAGAGTCTCCGTTAGATAATCTTTAATTCCATATTTCTCTCATGTTAGGCACTGAACTTAGGTCATTGTGGTTACACCTGAAGCCCTACACCATGTAGGCAATGTTTGCATGTTTAATTGTGATGTTTGATGAGATTTCCAGTTGAGCACTTGAAACTTTCTTTGTTCGAATCTCTTTATTTACACATGATAAATGAAATTGGAGTCTGGATTTGGATACTACGTGACTAGACCTTTAATTTGGTATAAAATTTGATGAGTTTTGGTGAAGTTTAGGAACCTGAACTCCGGCCCCTCGCCGGAAAAGACGACCAGAGCCAGGGCTTCGGCGTCTGGTTAAAAACTCAGGCGTGGCTGATGTGTAATTGTTTGACCTTTTGACTGAGCTTGATGAACGTCCAGGATTCACTTGACTAGCACGCGTGGATAATTGACTGCCAGGTCAATTAAATGAAACGGTGCGTTTGGCATTTGAACTGAGTTGCTTGCATTTTGGGCTTTTAGTGCTAATTGCACCTCACTTTTGGTCAGCCAAATGTTTTTGAACGTGAATTGTTACTATCTGCACCGTTTCTTTTATTTTGTTTTGTTTTATTTTATTTTCATTTATGTTTTATTTTTAATTCATTAAAAATACATCCAACCAATTAAAGATTCCACCAAAAATATTTTCTGACACTTCAATGTGTTATTTAATTTTCTCAAATTTTTAATCTCATTTTTCTTTTATTTTTCAATTAAAATGGAATTAAATGAATGGTAGGTTTTTTAATTGTGTGTTATTTGTTCTTCTTTGTTTCTTGCTTGATACTTGACCAGTTTTAATCACCTATGAATGAGGCTTCTTCCTCATTTTGATGATGAGTTGAAATGCCTCTGAGGATGGTTTTGGTCAATGTTTGACTTGTTTTTGGTTGACTTTTATGATCTTCTTTTTGACCCTCGACAACCCTCCTTCAAAATGGGGCACCCTAGTGGATCAATTCCTTTGGTGATGTTTTGAATGGACTTTGGTTGTGGTGTTTTGGCCTCTGGTTGCCAACATCTTTATGAGCTTTGTGTGTTTTATTTGGGTTTATTTGGATCATTTTCTTATTTTTTGGTGTGCCTTGCAAGTCAAGCTACACCTAAGGATGGTTCACACACACACTTGACCTAGTTGATAGGAAATGACCCTTGTGGATACCCATATGCTTCCAACTCTTTTTGGTTCACATTCCTAACATGTTGAGGTGGTTGGTTGCCAATTTTTATGTCACACACTTGTTTGGTTCATGTCACAAGTTGCATTTGTTTAAGGCTTTTCATTTAGTGTTAAATGTTGAAAGTGTTTAGAACCTAGGTTTTTTACCATGCCTCATCTTGCAACTTGTGTTGGCTTGCTTCCTTCTTGAATTTTCCTATCCTCTTCTCTTGTTCTCACTTATGTCTTAGGACCTTGGGGACTCATCCAAGTTGATTTGGTGCCTCTTGGTTGCACTTTGAGTTTGACTTGGATGAGAGGCCATTTTGAGAACTTCTTTTCTTACATGATCATGGTGATGCCTTTGGTTGAGTTTCATTTTGTGTTGCTTGCTTCCCAAGCCTTATCTCCCATCCTCATCTTGATCATGTCTTCTTTTCTTGCTTGTTTTATTTGCCTTGGTTAGTGATTGATGTACAAGTGGTTGTAGGAATTCTATTTATCCCACTTCATCTCACTTTTGGCTTGAACTTATTTAAGTTCTTTGGTTTGTATCTCCCATTTTGTTTTGCATTCTTTTAATTTCTTGAAGAGGTTGATATGTGCTTGTGGTGGTTGTTACCCCACACCTTTTCTTCCCTCTTCATCCTTGTTTGGCATTGCATGTTTGCATCTTTTTTCTTCTTTCACTTATGCTTTCTTCTTCTTTCTTCTTTGCCATGTTCCCTTAGGACCTCTAATATTTCTTGTTCAAGATTGATTATGATAGACATTAGGTTTGAACCCATGCATGATAACATTATGGTAGCTTTCCCTTTTCATCCCAATCATAGGTGTACTTTGCATGATAACATTAGGTTGAGTTTAGTCTCCCTTTTAGTGTGTCTTTCTCTTCTCATCTCAAAACACTTTCAAAACACTAAATAATGGATAATGGATGTTGTACGCTACGAGCCTTAAGCATTTGAGAAATGGTGATTGGGGGGCCTCCTCTCAATTTTCTAGGGTGTTTAGTGTATGTCCTTTGGACGATATGCGATGCATTCGCTCCTAAGTCATAGTCTTTAGTGCAACATGAATTACAAACAAAATTCAATTCACTTCTTTCTTAAAAGACTTCAAAAACAAACATCAAATCTTTTTATCCTTCAGGATTAATTGGAAACCATTTTCATAAGGAGAGTTTTGTTAACTCTTGGTTCTACCGCAAACAGGTAACGCCTAAGTCTCCAATGGTCGAGCAACATACACCTAACTGCTAGAACTAAGTTTTAACCCTACTCGGGTAAAACACTTGAACCAACCTGTGGTCGTGTAAGCCCGAACTACATTTTCTCTAATTTCTCGTACAAGACAAGGATATGTAGGCACAAGATAGCGATGTCTTAGCGAGCAACCTTTCCCCGTCTTCACCCGTAGTTTTCCGAACTACGTTGACTCTGACTTTCCCATTGCACAAGGGAGTACGTAGGCATAGAGCGGCGATGCTCTATCGAGTCTCTTTTATTTTCTTTTGTCCTATGGCCTATAGCTTAGATAGATAAACACCCTTTTAGATAGACAACAAGTTTGGATCCCGTTGAGTACGACGGATGTGAGAGGTGCTAATAACTTCCTCTTGCGTAACCGACTCCCGAACCCGAGATATGGTTGTGATGACCTGTCTTCTCCCCTTTTCGTAGGTTTTCTCTGATCATTTCCTTTCCCTCTCTTTGGGATAAATAACGAACGGTGGCAACTCTTCTGTCCTTGCCGGCCCCTCTTCGCAACGATGATTGATTGTATTTCTTTTCAATCTATTGTTATGATGTATATATTGACCATCTCCAGACCTGTTGGCTGAGGTCATTTTGATTCCACTATATTGTTGTATCTGACTCTTGGCTCTCATTTTATTTATGAGGAGTTTGCTTGTTGCTTATCTGTTAGCTCTCCATTGTCATGCTATTCTCGTGGAACTAGAATCGAGGGGGAAATTTCCCTAATGCATATATACATGTCTACACCAGATTGAGTCTTTGTTCTTTGTTCCAGATTGAGTCTTTGCAATTTAATCAAGTGGTGTTATTTGGTTTATGGTGGCAAGAATTTAGCTCATATTACTTTGAATTCAATTGGTGCATTTCATGTGGATTAAATTGGTGAGTACGCTAAGTTTGGAATTTCCATTTGTGAGGGATCCTTTAAAAGTCACGTTCATGTAGAATACAGATTATTAATGACGAATGCGAGGACGTTCAAGTCAGGTACCTAAATTTCACTTTTATTCTAAGGTTTCAAGACTTTTTGTTCTCCAATGAGCTTGGTTCATAGCTTTTTGGATTCGACTTGGTTGGTTTAAGAGTTGTTAAACTAAGTAGAGATTCCTCAAAATTAAGTTCATAATTTGTGAGGTATAAATTCAAGTCAAGACCAAAGTATTTAGTTCTCCATCATAAATTCAAGATATGCAAGTTAAATTACATACACCGTTTCTATTTGATTAAGAATCTACAATCAAGTTACAAGAGCATCTCATTCTTTTTAAGGATTCAAGATTCTAAGAATGACCAATCTCCAAAAAACCATTAAAGTAATTACAACAAGAATAAATCATGATGGAGATTGGAAATAGAGATGTTTGTATGAGAACATTTGCTTGGTATTGCACCCTTTGTTACAACGGAAGTTTTTCAATAAATTATCATTTATCCAATGGCATATGCTGTAAGCGACCATCTTTATTAAACACAACATTACTGTTAAAGCCATAAAGATTCATTACAAGATAAGAACATTTGTTTGGTTTACACAACTTGTCCCTAAAACCTAGTATTATACAATTCATGCCATTTGCTATCATACGAAGGCACGATGTCGAGGTTTCCATCACATCTGGTACTTGGACGAATTACTGCAAGGGCAAGTCTGGCACGATGTCGTGAATTAAAGGGAAATCATAAATCCTCAACCATATCAGACAGGATACTACGGAAAGGGAAAGTCTCATCATCACAAATTAACATTCAAGACAAATTCTGTTTCTTTCCATTACAGTGCACCAGCATGTCCGATTCCATTCTTAATGAGCTTTAATTTCTTGCATCCGTATTTAAGTTCTAAAGCATATATAAAGAGGCAGAAGAAAAGAGAAGGGAAGACAATAATTCAATAGGCAATAGATTCATTTCAAAGAAGAAGGAGAATTAAGTGAAAGAGTGGAGTCAAGATACTTATCTTCGACGAGCGATTCCTAAGTTCGTCTTCGTTCATGGTGCGTCGTTGCTCTCAAGTAACAATAAAACTGTCATTGTTGATTTGAGTTCTTGCATTTTATCAAATTCGTGCTCATAGTGAATCGCTCTTTATGTGTGAGCTTTTGGTTTGGTTAGGGTTTCGCCGTTTTAATTTGGGGGTTTAGGTCTTCGTAAAAGTTCTGTCTTGCTAAGGATCATTTGAATTCACAAAGTGGAGGAACAAGGAGGTTTTTTTTGTTGATCCCTCCGTTATCACCATGGATGAGCAGCGACAGATCAAGGTGAATTGGAAGAAGGAGTCTGGGTGATTTGTTAGTTGAGAAATGGCGAAGGAGGCAGAGAAGTGACGATTTGTCCGTGCCCTTACCCTAATATGCGACTATTTTGGGCCAGTTGGTGTGTGCCCACTGGGATTTCGGTTTTTATGTTTTTCTGTGGCATACCCAAGCATGTGGGCCTAAGCCCAGCACCTTGATGGAACCGAAACACCACCCCTCTTTTAGAAACACCACCCTAATCTTTATTAAAAAGAAGGCACATGATTATTGTTATTTCATTTAATTAAATTCTATTAATTAACCTTAACTTCACTTTTTTTCCCAAGTTTCCTTTTGGTATTAATCATTTAGGTATTTTCATATAATCACGTCATTAATTATAACCATACATTCAACTATCCTTCCTTCCTCTTTTTAAAATGACCATAACAATTATCTAATCTTTGTTCATATTAATCTAAAATTGATCGTTACTGTCACATCGCTACGAAGAAGGGCCGACAAAGACAGAAGAGTCGCCACTGTTCGTTATTTATCCCAAAGAGGGAAAGGAAACGATCAGAGAAAACCTACGAAAAAGGGAAAAGACAGGTCATCGTAACCATATCTCGGGTTCGGGAGTTGGTTACACAAGGAGAAGGTATTAGCACCCCTCATGTCCGCCGTACTCGATGGGATTCACGCTTGTTGTCTATCTAAAGGGTGTTAATCTATCTACGCTAAAGGCCACAGGGACAAAAGAAAAGAAAAGAGACTTGATAGAGCATCGCCACTCTATGCCTACGTACTCCCTCGGGCAATGGAAAAGTCAGAGTCAACGTAGTTCAGAAAACTACGGGTGAAGGGTGGGGGAAGGTTGCTCGCCAAGACATCATCGTCTTGTGCCTACGTATTCTCATCTGGTATGAGAAATCAAAGCAAACGTAGTTCAGGCTAGCAAAAACCACAGGTTGGTTCAACTGTTTTAGGCCCGAGTAGGGTTAAAACTTAGTTCTAACAGTTAGGTGTATGCAGCTCGACCATTGGAGACTTAGGCGTTACCTATTTATGGTAGAACCAAGCGTTAACAACACTCTCCTTATGAAAAACGTTTTCCAAAATAAGATCCTGAAGGATAAAAAGATTTGAAGTTTGTTTTTGTGTTTTTTAGACAAAGAAGTGTCTTGAGTTATGGTTTGAAACTCATGTTGCACTAAAGACTATGACTTAGGAGCGAATGCGTCGCATATCGTCCAAAGGACATACGCTAAACACTCTAGACATTTGAGAGGAAGCCCCCCAATCATCATTCCCCAAGTACTTAAGGCTCGTAGCGTACAACACAAATTATCCTTTATTAAGTGTTTTGAAGATGTTTGAAGATGAGAAGAGAGAGACACTCTAAAGGGAGACTAAGACTCAACCTAATGTTCTCATACAAAGTGCACCTATGATTGGGATAAAAGGAATGCTACCTAATGTTATCATGCATGGGTTCAAGCCTATGGTCTATCATAATCAACCTTGAACAAGGAAGATTAGAGGTCCTAAGGGAACATGGCAAAGAAAGACAAAGGAAGAAGAAGAAGAAGAAGAAGAAGAAGAAAGCATAAGAAAATGCAAGTATGCAAACATGTAATGCACAATTAGAATGAAAGTGAGGGAGGAACAAAGTTTGGGGCAGTAGCCTCCACAAGCACATCTCAACCTCAAGCATGCATATGAAGTATGCAAAAATAAGGAAGAAAGAATACACACAAAAGAGAATTTCAAGAATAGGCATGGAGAAAGACCTAGGTCTTAAACACATTTCACATTTGAACTTCAAATGGAAAGCCTAAAAGAATGCAACTCAAGCACAAGAAGCAAGCATGTATATGACCTATAAATTGATATACAACAAGCTCAGCATGTTGACAATATGAATCAAGAAGAGTTGAGAGCTTAGGGGATCCACAAGTGTCATTTCCAAATCAAACTAGGTCAAGTACTTGTATGAACCACCCTTAGAAGTAACTTGACTTGCAGGTTACCTCAAAAATAGGAAAAAGACTCAAAAATTACCAAATAAAATCTTAAATAAACATCAAAGAGTTGACAACCAGAGGCCAAGAGATCACAACCAAAGTCACTTCAAAGCATCATCAAAGAATTTGATTCACAAGGATGCTCCACTTTGAAGGAGGGTTGTCGAGGGTCAAAAGAAAAGACTCAAAAGTCAAACCAAAATGAACTAAACCAGGGGTAAAATCATCCTATAAAACTCTTCAACTCATCATTGATATGAGAAAAAAGTTTCAATCATTGGATAGAAAGAATGGTCCACAAACAAGGCATGAACACAAAAGAACCGTTAAAAGATCAAATAAAAACACCTCCAAATATTAATTCCATTTTTAATTGAAAAATAAAGGAAAATAAAAATAAAAATTATCAAAAACTATTTAACACCCTAAAGTGTCCTAAAAATATTTTTGGGGAATTTTATAATGCTTGGAGGTATTCTTAAATAATCAAAATCAAAACAGAAAACAAATAAAAAAAGAAAATAAAAGAAATAAAAGAAACGATGCAAATAGCAATTAAACAAGGAAAATGCATTGGGCTTGCACAGAGGTGGGGTGCAAAGAGCACGTTGAGCCCAAAATCCAAACCATCAGAACACAAACCAAAACGCAACGTATAACTAATACACGTGGCAAGTCAATAAGCCACATACGCTGGTCAGCAAAATCTCAACCGTTGATCTCACTCAGTCAAACATTTCATGCGCACACATGGCAAGACACGCAGGCAAAACAGAAATTGAACCAGACGACGGAATAACTGTTCCGGTCGTCTTCTCCTGCAACGCAGCCGAAGTTGCAAGTTCAAAACATCATCAAACAACATGAAATTTTATACCGATCAAAAGAGGAACTCGTGTAGATCATAGATCCAAGCTCAAAATTCATTAATCATGCACATACAAAGCAAATCAAATGATTGAAAATTTGTGCACATAACTGAAATCTCCATAAACACATCAATAAACTATCCAGAATTTGCCTACAAGTGTAGGTCTTCAGATTGCAACAAACATGGCATGGATCTAATGCATATCATGAGAGATATCTTAATTTGAAGATTACCTAATGGAGTCTCTCCGTTGGAGCTTCACAGGTGCTTAAGCTCGCAGGTAATTGTGCAGAATCACTCCACTTCACTTGAGGAAGAAGAAGGATGCTTCAATTTTGCTTGAAATGGCTCCAATCTCAGTTCACGATTTTCACTTTGCTCTTGAATTTTCCAACTGCAATTATGCTCTCCCTCCACCAATTTACATGAATGAGTGCTCAAAATTCATCTGAAGCTTTTATATAATGGATCTGGAATCAATTGGAGGCCCAATATGGTCTGGTTGGGATGTAATTTCAAAATGGCCAAAGTTGGAAAATGAGTTCATGCATACGTGAAATTGGCTCCAATTCCCCTTGAATTTGATTTGCATCAGCTGCTGGCAACTTGTTTTGATCATGTGGATGGAAATTAAACCTTAATTTGATCCAATGGTGGAGATTTGATTTGAAACTTCTTTATGAAGTAACCTTGATTTCCACGTGCATTTCACATTATGAACCAAAATTGATTTGTGCATCTTGCATGTTATGACAATGTGAATCAAAATGAGCACAAATATGGCATGTAAATGAATTAAAACCACTTCAATTTAATTCATGACTTCAAGTTCATTTTTCCATTGAATTTCTTCACCAATCTTCATATCCTTGCCAAATTCATGATAAACTTGTGTTTCGTGATGGAATTGAGATCATTTGAAGAAACTTTCATGTTGGAGAAAGTTTCATTTGAAGTGCTTAAGATCATGAAAAGGACCTATAATCAAAATGACCTATAATCTCACTTTCCCAAAATACCTCTGCCTTGCAAGCTTCATAACTTGAGTTCTACAATTGAGGTGAAGGACTTCTAGGACTTTTTGGAAATCTAAGATCATAAGGAACAACTTTTATGTTCACCTCAAGTTGAGGAGAAACAAGCTTCAAGGTCAAAAGTTCCTTGGAAGTTGGTTGACTTTTGTTGACTGAAAATATGGTTCATCAGAGACCTCTAACTTGTCAACATCATAACTTGAGTTCTAGAAACCCAACGGATGAGTTCTAGTACTCAAAAGATAGCTAATAAAAGTATATACAAGTCTCATGTTTACATCAAAGTGAGATTACACTTTTATCTTGAGATATGTGGTCTTGAAGTTAGGCACCAAACATGGGATTTTACACTGACAAACCTCTGAAACCCTAATTTAGTAACTTCTCACACTCTTGATTCTTCATGATTTTATCTTGGAACATCTTATATGTCTCAAAACCACTATCCATGACTCCAATGACTTAAAGCCAAGTCTCACACTCAATCAAATCCTCAGTTAACTTTGCACTAGGCAGATGAAACCCTAGGGATGCAACCCTTGACTGTGTCTTTTTGCACATGATATAACAACTTAGATGAGCTCCACAATGGCTTCAAAAGCACTCAATGAGCTTCTCCATCATCTCATATCCATATCCATGAGCTTGTAACCCTCAGATGATTCTCAGTGAGCCCTCTTGCTTGAGCTAGGAATCCTTGACAACCTCTTCTTGAGATGCACACCCTTCTTGATCCCCTGCACACAACCATGCTAAGCAATGTAAAGATGCTAGAGAAATGAAATGAAACACAAGCCAAGTAAATAAATGGTTGGGCAAATTTTAGGGTACAACAGTTACCCACAACTATTTTGCACAAGCAATAAGAACTCCATCCTCGGGTTATGTCTCACCTTTCGTGCGTACTCTTAGCTTTCATGCACATGTTATTATCATGTTTTATAATTTAGTTATATTGCATGCCATGTATGTTGAATCTATAATTATAATTTAATATTTATTTGTTTTCGTCTATTAATATCTTGTATGCATGTCCAAACGGAAGAATCTATATATGAACTTATAATTCGTATACAAGGGATTATCATTTGCATCATTATTCCCCCGCTTGATCCTTGAGTTTTCAAGTAGATCAGCTTAGGATTTACTCTTACACCTTAAGATAGGACTGGTTTCTCTTAAATCTTTCAACTTAGACAAACCAATATACAATTCAATCATCTATTCTCCCCACGAGAGAATTAGACGTGATTCATCTTAATAGTTGAGATATAATTATCCTGCCCTATAACACAATTGTGAGATGCAGAATCTTTTTTGCTTGAGAGAGGTATGTGGCATACTCGTCGATAAATCCGAGTTCTGAGCCCTTCTCTTAATGTAATGCAAAAACCATCTTCTACAAGTTGTGGTGGTTAAGTCGAGTGTTCTCCTTTAAGATGACGACTCGTATTTTCTCCTAGAATCAATTAACAACCCCCTGAAACTTTGACCAACAGTTAATGGTTCCTCAATCCCTTTTAGGGGAACTACGAATACTCTGATTCCACTTTCATCAAGATACGTAGGCACAAGATGCGACTTCTTGGCGAGTATACTTAGAAATAAACCCCTAGGTCTTTTACCCTTAGCAAACAACCATAACACAATAAAATAAGAGGTTCTTGTAGAGTAATTCAGATTCTTAGAATGCTAGTACCTTCCCTTAGTATAACCAACCCCGAACCTTAGATTCTCTAGCTCTGAATTTGCATTGCATCTTGTGGGTAATTCGATCGTTTTCCCTTCCCTTGGACAAATTAAAGACCGTTGGTGAACAATGAATTAAGATTCAAGTTAATCTAATAGCTTGATATCCAATTCTCACCGCGGAAGAAATGGCGACATCACTGGGAAGGCTCATTCTTGAGGGTTCCCCTTAACTTGTTTTATTTATGTTTATTGTTTTATGTATTTGCTTATTTTTATGCTTATTTGTTTATGCTTTGGGTTGATATCCTTGTGTGGTGAGGAATGTCCTACACCCGGACTTGAGTATACTTATGATATGAAGGTGATATATTTGAGAAGGCTTATAGGGAGTGATTCCCGACCAAGCTAACTTGAGAATCACCACTCAGTTGAGGCCCTCTTGAAAATGGTATTGTTGAACGAGTATTCGTGAAGACAATTACTATTTTCGACCTAGGACCCTGTGATACCGGGGACCTTTAGTTACCCTTAACCCCACTTGGCCTTTCTTAGGACGTAGTGCGTTGACTATGAGGGAGTATTCCCAAAGTATTTGATACGTGATGCTACACTCAAAAGAGGTTCTCTTGAGAATATTATTAACCATCGAGTATTCAGGAAATTGATAATATCCGAAAGATGGACTAATGATTTTGGGCACCTCTTAGAACTCTTTTTTTACAGGTACAATCAACCCTTAGTCTACACCCTTTGGGGGATGGGTATACCTCTTTACCCCATGCTCGTTGCTTACAAACCTAGGGTTCCTGTTTGTTGTATCTTTGTATATCTGTGTGCTTGCCTGTGTTTGTGCATCTTCGCATTCATAGAGCATCATATTGCATTGGATTCATGGAATTCAACTTTATTTATGAACATTACAGGACCAATATGGATTACAAAAGAAAAATATTTTGAAATATTGTTTTAAGAGTCTTAACTTGGATGAACTAAGGAAGTTGGGAGCTCAGATTGAAAATCAAGAGAAGTTCAAGGACAAGAAACTTTTATTATTAAAGATTCAGGTGGACAGAGGAAACATGTTTCCTTGTGAAGATGTGTCTTCGTTTTGTCGCGGTGTCACCATCTTCCCACTATGTAACTGCATATACCTAAACCTTCGGGTCCTACTAGGTGTGCTAATTTGTTCGCACGGACAACCTCTGGCCTTCCTCTACAGATTTGCTAGCGGGACTGGCCAAACTAGTCCCGGGACAATTTGGTTTTGGGTGGATCGTCTACTTGGGTTATGGTGCACTTTGATGGTTATGTATCTTGGGGTGTGTGTAAGTGGTTTCAACTCTAAACTAAAAGTTGACAAAGATAAAGAAATGGCTGAAATAGAAACGTTATAGAGATTATGAAAATAGTGCTTTAAATGTCATAAATACTTGGTAAACATAAAATAAAAAGGAAAAAGACAAATGGACATATCCATACATTTTGGAATAACAAAGTAAACTCTTTTCTCTTTAGGGCAATACTTAGAGTTTTTTTCTTCCAATCCTGAAAAAAGACGCCCTTATTTCCTAGAAAACCTTGCTTTATATAGGCGTATGAGGAAACTGCCAAGGGGCTTCAGGATGCGCCACGTGTCATCCCACGTCTTTGGAAAATTGCCTCCAGGTTTCTCTTTTCAAACTGACTTCCCGCCAAACCTTTAGCTCCTCTCGTTGAGAATCTCTTTGCTGGTTTTTATCTTTGGTCGATTGACGCAGGGGCTTGTCGACCCATTGTTTACTGTGAATTTTGGTAAAGAACCGTTGGTCTATCAATTTAGGGTAAAATTGAGTAGCTTGCAGGATCGACCATACTAAATCCTAGGACATGTGCTAAGTATGCAAAAAGACCCCAATCTGAACTCCACGTTCGACTATGAAATCTTTGTAAAGTAAAAATAACTTGAAGATTAAAGGCAGTATGTAAGAGAAATCACATAATGTGTCGAAGATTAAAGGCAATAACGTAAAAATTGCAATGATGTAAAGGAAACAAATATAAATGACTTTGAAGTTAAAAGCAGTAATGTAAACAATGCAATAATGTAAAGGCTTTGAAAGTAAATGTCGAAAGTAAATGCAGTAATGTAAATGACTTTGAAAGTAAATGTGCAGGAAAGTAGATGTCGAAAGTAAATAAAAGACCTTGAAATTAAAAGCTTGAACGAAAGTGTAGAATGTTAAATTTGCAAGTTAAGGTAAAAGGCAGAATCTTAAATAGCATGAAGTGTAAATGAAAATAAAGTTTCAGAAAGGCTTGAAAAGGCAGTTTAAACATAAAAGATGAAGGTTAAAATGAAGAATAAGTAACAGCATACAAATGGTAAAGATAAGTAAATTGCATTAATGAAAAGGGGTGGTGTTGTATCACGTACATTCTCGCTAACTCTTTTCTCTACACGCGGGTACTTTGAGTGATTTGGAGTAACTTGTACAAGACGAATGAACACCCTTATTCTATAAAAATAACCCTATTTATAATGCTAGCAAATAACTACTAAATGACGGTTATTGCTTCATAATGTGTCCCTTGGCTCTTTTTCCTCAATCTTCAACTGCTCCCATGTTCGCCCACTACCAGTTTGAAACTTGAATATTAAGAATTCCCTACAGCCTTGATGGTAACTGTCATGCGTTTCTTCCAACATGATCTTGGTCGTAGGCTTCTTCAACACTTAGCATTTTTCTAGAAATTTTCCCAACCTTTCTTTGACTCAGGCTTCCTCAAAGTTGTGTCGAAACCTTCTTATGTTTTTAAAATAATATTCTGACTTGAGATAATTCTGATTTTGCTGGCGTCGAAAATAAAAGCTAACACCCGTCCATCTCATGTTGTCGATTCAAGGTGTGGTGCTTGCCAAGTTTTATTGTTGTCGGCCTTTGGCTCATATGTAATGGTCTGGTCGATCTTCATTCTTCCTTCCCCTAACTTCTGTTGAGGTCAATGCCCTTAGTTGGCCAAAAGGATTGAACCCATGCACCCTCAACAATAGCACAAAATTCTAGCCACTTGACCACTGCATGTGTGGTGTCAAAATAGCGCGTACATAAAATATTATATGAAGGTTCACTTTTAAAAACATGCAAAATTGAAATAATAAAAAGGTCTGGGGCGAGGGGGATTTGAACCCCAGACCTTATGCACGCTAACACACCTAAACCAAGTTTCAACCACCACGGCGCAACGCCAATTCATGTATTTAGCTGCCATCATAAAATTAAATATTAAAAATGCTTTTAAAATATAAAAATGCACCACCTGATCATCATCTTCTTCCTTCGCCCCTCCACCATTTTCAAAATTTTGAAATTTCTAACTTCCTTGTTTCTCAATGATTTCAATGATGTAAACATGAAAGTTGCTTAAAATTTCAAAAGGAATAAAATGGTATAATTTAATTGCATTGATTTTCAACATATTGAAAATAATCATCCATGAACCAGTATGAACCCTATTGGAGTGAGTCCAATGCCCCTTTAAACAAGCTTCCAGATGATAGATAATAATGCAAATAGAATTTATGGACATCTAGGATATTTTTAGGATGGTTGGTTTATATTGAAACAACTCCAATCCTCCAACTCGATTCTTCTTGCAAAGTGAAAAAGTGAGAATGTGAACTTGATGAAAATGGTGTTACAGATGCAATGCGAGATTTTGGAAAATTGCTATGATGTTTAGGGATGGTGTTTGAATGATCAAAGAGACTGGAAATGATCAGGATGAAGATTTATGGTGTTTTGGCTCAAAAAGTCAACTATTATGGCGATGAAGGTTGAATTTCTAGTTCAGAGGTTTTCTAGTGAATTTGATGGTTTATACAACTTTGATAGGTGATTTGTGGTGTGTGAGCATGGTTGTTAGAGTTGTTTTGTGATTGTATGAAGTTTTAAAGGGTTTGGTGGTTTAGAAAGTTTTGCTACAATGGAGTTTTTGTACAAATATACAAGCAAGTAAACATATAGCAAACACAAATATAAAAAAGGTGGGCTTAACCCTATAGGGGATGTCCCCAGTGAAGTCGCCATTTTTGTTGCGGTGAGAATCGTGATGTCAAGCTATTTATTAACTTGAATCTTAATTCTTAAATTCACAACCGATTTTTAATTTATCCGAGGGAAGGGGAAAAGAAAGAATAACCCATTGCGCGATGTAACAACAACGCTAAGAGATCTAAAGGTTCGGGGGTTGGTTATGCCTAGGGTAGGTATTTCACATCCTAAACATTTGTAGTACTCTACAGGAACCTCTTGTTAGTTTTTGTGTTATGCTAAAGTTTCTTGCTAAAGGAAAATTGCTAAGGTAAAGATCTAAAGTATACAAAGTATGTACAAAGTTTGCTTGCCAAGACATCGCATCTCGTGCTTACGTATCCTGACAGGAATGGAATCAGAGAAACAGTAGTTCCCCTAGCTATGGGATGAGGAATTCTGTGGTCAAGGTTCCAGGGGGCAAGTAAATGTCTACGGCGAGACATCTACATAGAGTGCGGCGACTCTAAACTAAGGTTAAGTTAGCAAGGAAGATAATGTCCACGGCGAGACGACTAAATAGAGCACGGCGACTCCAAGTCCTATGGTAAAGGTAAACATGGGAAATGTCAACGGCAGGACGACTACATGGAGCACGGTGACTCCAAACCTAAGTTTTAAATGTTAACAGGAAGTTAGTTGTTAGTGAGCTTGCCAAGAAATTGCATCTCGTGTCTACGTATTCTCAACAAGAAATTAGAGCGTTCGTAGTTCCCCTAAATAGGGGTGAGGAACTCTTGACTGTGGTCAAGGTTCATAGGTAAATACTTACATGGAGTACGGTGACTCCTGAATCTATATTGAGATGTTATGGTAGATAATATCCACGGCGGGACGCTAAACATGAGTACGGAGACTCAGATCCTAAGGCTAGAATAAAAGTTTAAGATGTATGAATGTCCATGGCAGGACGCTAAGCACGAGTACAGCGACTCGGATCCTAAGGCTAGGATAAAGGGTAAAGGTAAAGGATATCATCATACAATGTTACAATAATGTAGATAAAAGGTTCAAAACTTCATGGGGACAATCAAAAGTTTTTAAAGATGAACCACTTAAATGCTTACAACCAAAGTTGAAATTAATACTTAAATGCACAAGGGAGACAACAAGCCAAGTTCATATCATCTTCAAATAAAACTCAAAAAGGAATAAAAATCAAAGTTTTGAAAATGAAGGAATGAGAGATAGGAGGGTGAAAACCCTAATGTTTTTCTAAAAATTGGATTTTATAATTTTTTAAACATTTTATGAAAGCATGCAATAAAATAATATTTATGCAAAAAGAATCATTTAAAAATGGTGAAGTTGTGTTAATTTGAAAATTAAATAAACAAGTGTTTCAAAAGAAGGAAATGTCTCACCCAAGGCTTGAACTCAAGACCTTGGGGTCATGGAAACACAATTATGCCAATCCAACAACTTCATGTGCATGATATTTGGATGGAAAGAGAAGCTAAAATATTGAAAATATAAAAAATCATATAAAAGGAGCAAAAATGCCCTCGCTAGGGTCGAACACGAGTTACAAGGCATGGCAAAGTTCTTTAAGGCAAGGCAATAACCACCGGGGTAGCGATACATCCATTGTATCAATCCACCCCATGTGAATATGTACTAAAACAAGCACATATCCTGGGCAACTCTTGGGCAAATATCAAGGCAAAATGTCAAAAACGATTTCACTCTAACTCTCTCAAATCTTGATCAATTTTCATGATATTTAAGTCAAACTTGCTTGTTTTTTCAAGAGGAACATGATGGTACCGTTCATTTTTTGAAAAGGTGCGCACAAAATGAAATTCAAATGAAAGTGCAATAGTGAAGTTTTGAAATTCATTTGAGTTTTTAGAGTTGAAACAGACATGATTAAAGGCAAAAGATGGTTTAAGCAAGTTCCAAATGTGCTATGAAGGAGTTTCAACAGGAAATTTGGTTCAAAAAGCAACAGAGCAAGAAATGGCAGGTGAGTTGCAAATGATGAAAATTGTGCTTTTTATAAACTTTACAATTCATCAACATCAATACTTCTATGACAGCAAGCAAGTCATTAAGAGCCACAAGCCAAACCTCATACGCACCAACTGTAATAACTTGGAAAAAATAAAATGCAAACAGAGGTTAAAGAAACCTAGGTGTTGATAGCAGGCCAAACCATTAGTGCAGTACCAATGGTTTTCTCAACAACATCAAAATAGAAGTTCACAAAATAAACCAAAAGCCTAACCTATATGCAATGAGCTTGAGCCAAATGAATTTAAAAAACCAATGGAAGCTCTGATGAAGAATTCAGCTTGACAAACTCTTATCAAGTGGCAGACAGTGAGCACAGCTAGTTTTAGAACACAAATCACAATGCAAGCAGTTCTTTGTAGTAATAATGCATAATGGTAGCAACCAATCTCAATCCAAAATGTCAAAGTAAAAACTGATGAGAATTTTAAAATGGTAAATACTAACAACAAAACTGGACAACAAGCCCAACATCAAATCACGATATCAATCAAAAATCTAGCATTCCAAGAGCAAAATAGGCCAACAGCAGTCTTACTTTCATCAAGGTATACTAACAGAAAAATTCACTGAATCTATCACCCTAAACCTAACCAGCCTACTTATGATAACCTTACCAAAGCCTAGCAGTCTTAATGTAAACTAAGGTCTTAACTCAAATAGAAAGCTGATTGCTCTAAGCAGCCCTAAGACCTTCATGACAGTCATCAAATCATCTATCCACTTAGGCCTCTCAAACATGAATGGACAACTCCAACATAAATTCCAATAGCAAGTCTAAACATTGGCCTCAATCCTACTTAGAAATAGGCTACACACAAACAGAATAAAATTCTCCAACAAACCTGGACAGCAGGCAAAGCATCCACCTAAAGTGTCCACAAAACTGAAATCCTAATATGTCAAGAACTCCAACAGGCTCATGATGATAGCCTCTAAACAAGGAAAACTTAGACAATCCACAATGCAATCTCCAAATGACAGTCCTATGCATAAAATTCAATGACAGTAACATAAACTCATCACCAAATGCTAGACATCTCCAAGTATGTATTAAGTTGAGGTTCACAATAGAAAGCATGACATTGTTAAGACCAAATCACTAAACCTAGGCTTGAAGTCAACTTCAAGGAAACAAACTAATCACTAAGTAATAACAAGAACCTGACATCACAATGTCAAGGTTAAGAGAATGCAGGCCATCATAAAAAGGTCAACCAACCTACAAGGCATAGCATCTCCACAAAGGTGATAAATCCTACCTCTAACAGTAACCAAACATGGATAATGACATCCAAAAGCAAACATACATGGTGTACACACATACTTAAAGTTACAACTCTAGCATGGCAATGTCAAAACACAGTCCATACATACATGGTGTATAATGATGAGAAATTTCATAACTACATACCTCTTGTAGTCTTCCCACACTTAAGCTAAACAAGAGCAAGAGTTCCTTCCTTATATGCAAGCTTGAGATTGTTACTTCTTGAAGAAAAAGAGGCAACTTTGTGGCAGTTGGAGAAAATGTACTTCCAGCTGTGATTTGAGATTATGGACAGCTAAAATATAATGAACATGATGTGTCTTGAGTGTTATGGTGATAGAAAATGGTTTGTGTAGTGATCTTGTGAGAAGCTTGCACAAAAGTCAAAGTGAGATGGTGTGACAGTTGACTTTTTGATTCAAAGTTATTTTGGTGAAACTAATGGTGGGATTAGCTTCAAATGGTCATTTTAAGGGTGTGTGTATGGTCTTTGAGGTGGTTTTATGTTTGGAAATGTGACTGGTGTGAAAAATACAAGAGGACACTTTTTGTGGTTTTTGAGCAATTTCTTCACTTTCAAGCAAAGAGGGAAAGAGTGAGAGATGTGTGTTCCTTGTGTTTTGGATAGCTCTGGTGTGTCGAAAAGAATGGAGTGAAGTCTCTATTTTTAGGCCATGAGAGGTGTTGGGACAAATTCTGGAATTTTGGTTTTGGAGGGAGATTTTGGGAGAAAATCTGTCCAAGATTTGTTGCAGCTGCAAATACAAGTTCTTGGCTCAAGATGATGCACAAACCAAGTGGTATGTAGGCCATAGAAGTGACTGAAGTGAGGTTAGGGAGTATGAGAGCTGCAGCTGCAAGCTTCTTCTTGAAAAAGTTTCTCTTTCCTCTTGATTTTTTTTATTAACATAATGCAACTTGTCTTGCCAATCTTGTCAAGCCTTTCAAGCCTTCACCTCCTTTGAATTTACACTAATGATTTCCTCTAATTATCAAATCAAATGTTGATCAAAAGTTTGAGAATGATTCAAGTGGCTGAAAAGTGAACTTGTGAAAAAGTTGAAATGGTGCATTCAAGTGTTGGGACCCCATCTTGCTGGATTCGCAACTCTCGGATCATAAGGGCTATGGAGGAGTTCTAGTAATTTTTGTAAAACCCTCATGGAGCTCTACAACTTTCATGTTTTATGAATTTCCAAACTCCAAGTAAAACTAGGTCAAAAATCCCTTCAAAGTTGGCTGAAAACATGCTTAAAAAGACCAAAAACTTTAAAATTTTCTAAGTGTTTTCTCCCTCTTGTGATAATTTTGACTATAAATCCAAATCTATGAATTTTTTGCACATGGACCATGGTAAGACTTTTGTAGGGCTTGTCAAGACCTTTCCAACAAGCTTTGAACCACCTCAATTGGATGTGTGGTTAGGAAGTTATGGTCTTGTCCCTTTCAAAACCCTAATTCCCGACTTTTCCGATTACTCCTTAATCCTTGATCCAATGGTCATGAAACTTCATAGATAGTTGTAACATGTTGTTAGGAACATATTTTATTCACACTTTGAGGTCAAATTCTTTATGGTCAAAGAGTTGACGTTTCGGTTAAACGAACGATCGATTGATAACTACCGGATCGACTGTTGATGTTCTGGGTCTTCTGAGGTCTTGAAATTTCTTGAGTGGACTTCACTAAGCCATATGAGCTTCATGGAACATGATCCCACCATTGGAACACCTTTTAAATCAAAAGTCAAACCACAATTGACTTTTCCTTATCAAAAACCCTAATCGGAGATCCTGGATTGCAATGTTCTTAATCTTTGGGTAACAACCTCGAATTTGATTCATACTTGACCCAATGAAGTATCTTTGTTGATGTGGAGACTTGTTTCATGGAGAATCAATCCAAGTTATTGACTGATTAAGCCATCGAAATCTTGATTCCTGATTGTACGAAACCCTAATTCACATGTATCTTAACAAAGACAAACTTGAAATAGGTTATGGTTAGATAAACAAATGAAGATGACCTTAGAATGATGATGACGATCTAAGGGGTCAAAATTTGGGGTGCAACAATGGGGAGTTTAGCCATGTTTCCTGACCTTTAGAGATTGCTTTTGGACTTTAGAGATTGCTTGTGATATGAGAAAACAACTTGAAAGCTCAATGCAAGAGTTGTTGGCAAAAAGTGACCTTTATCAAAATGGATATGGTGCTTTATGCAAAAACTTCCATAAATGGTATCAAGACTTGGACAAAGCCTCAGTTCCTTGTGTAATGCACCAAAGTTTTGTGTAAATCTCTGATTATGGTGAGATTTAGAAGTAAGATGGTCTGAGAAGTGAGATTATGTAGCTTAGGCTTGGATTTGAATTTGAAGCTTGCCATGAAAATGACATATAATTCAGTTTTGGGAGGCCAACTTCATCTCTTCGAAACTCATAGCTCAAGTGTAATAAATTCATGTTCTATGACTCTTTGGAAAGCTTAAAACATCCTCTACAACTTTAATGTTGACAAATTTCCTTGAATTGATTGGGATCATAATGAAAATGCAAACAAAGTCAGTCACTTGACAAGGTCAGAATTTGTTAAAAACTTCACCAAGTGTTTCCACTTCATGGCCTCATATCTCTTTATCCATGCATTTTTTTGGAATCCATCACCTATGACAAAGTTGGAGTATGAAGCTGGATCTTAAGTTTGATCCTTGGATCAAAGAAAATGGTTTCTTGTGTCAAAATTTATGACCTTGAGAAGTTGGGCAAAAAATCATGGAATTTCATAACTTGGGAAAATTTCAAGAAACCCTAATTTTCCAAATCATGATCTTTGGATGTTTCCTCTAATTTGTTTGCTTGATCATGATCCAATTCACATATCCTCATGTTCCTTGACTTTTGGAGTCCATGTTTGACCAAAAATCTCAAAAGTCAAACTTTGACTTTGAGGAACAGTTGAGTTTTCATCTAATGAACTTGAATTCTTCCATTGCTCGTAAATCAAACTTCTTGGATCAATCCAGCCATATGAATGGACTAATATGATGTATTTGAGGTCCTTGCAACATATATTGAGGTGTTGGATCATGCATTACTTCAAAGGTCAACCCAGGGACTAAATTAGGTCAAAACCCTAATTTGGGTGCACCTGATGACTTAGGACTTGCTGATCTTGATTCAATGCAATCCTGCACTTGCTTATTAATGTGAGGAGACTTTTGATCAATGTTAAATGAATTTGGGATTGATAGGTTGAGGATCCTATAATCCTTTGACTAGTAAACTCTTGCATTTCTTAATATCAAAACCCTAGCTTATGATCAGAGCCAAACCAAAGCACATGTCCTTGTATTCTCAATGGGTTAGTTAATGCATAAAACACACACATGAGATGATTGATGTCATGAAAAATAATGCAAATGAGGTGGAATCTTAGGGTTAAAAATTAGGGTGTGACAATATGGCGTGTTGATTATTTACATACAAGTCAAAACAATTTCCATAGCTTGACAAACAATACATAAGGCGTGCAACTTCACTCTCAATTGTTACCAATAGTACATTTGCAATAACATCTGCAGCATTTTTGTTATTCACCATTTCTTGTCTATCGGAATAGTGCCAATACATAGTTTTCCCCGCACTTGAGCAGACTCTGATGATGATGCATTATATGATATCTTCGTAATGGCTTAATTTATGTCCGCCTGTAGGTTATAATACATGATATACAACTAAAATCATATATAAGACCATTACAAAATAACTATTAGTTTTTATAGATATTAATAGTAATTGAATTCAGGTTGTCAATGCAAAAGCTGAGGAGAAAAACCAAGGTGTTGGTGGAGAAATAGTATCGACGCAGATTCTTGAGATATGGACAAATTGAACAGCTGAAGTTGATGGTAGAGTATCAAATTTTTCATCTGATGGAAGAACACGATCAAATACACCTCATAATAGTCTTATTGAAGTTGGAGCTAGAGATCATATAAGAAACAACAGTGGTAAAAATGATAGAGAAGATAATCCAGATTCAGAATCATAAGGTTGGGGTCCTAATAAGGTTCAGAAAATATTCAAATCTTCCAATGTTGAAAATCTGCTATATATTAGCTACGACTCCAACTACGAATTTTTATGGATTCAAGTATAATGTTGACCTTAGCCACGTGGCATGCCACATCAGCATCTTTGTCACGTGCAAGCCCAATCATCAAAAAATTCAACATGGCAATACCATGTAAGCATCCGTTAGTGGCATTTAACGGTAGAGACTAATTGTTTAGACGGAATATTTTAAAAGAACACTGTCTTGAAGGAAATTTTTAGAGAGACTTAAAACAAAATTAGTTATATTTAAAGAGACAAAAACTTATTTAACCCATAAATAAATGAAGACAATGATAATTAATTAAATATGTGGGTTTGAATTTTAATATAAAAAATGTCTATTATATTAATGATTATGTTACATAATTTATTTTAAATTCTATGAAATATTTACTTCTTATTAATTCATAATATTATAAATTACTAATCTATAATCTTTTCTTAACTAAAAAACTTATAATTTTTTAAAATCTGTCATGTTTAATAAATATAATATTCTTACTCTATATATGTCCAGATATTCATCACATGAATATCTGCGAATTTTGACATACCACAAATATTTATAAATATTCATAAATATTATCATTTAAATATTTTATTTTTAAATATTAATTATTTAATTTTTTATTTCATTTAAAGCAAAAAAAATAGTAGTTTTATTTTATTTTTTATCAAATAATTATATTAGATTTAACAAAATAATAATAATAATAATTTCATATTTAATATTATAATAATAATAATTTTAAATTAAATAAATATTAATTTTTTAATTTTTTTAATTATTAACTAAAATTATCATCAAATTCATATTGTTGCTAATAAGAAAACTTATAATTAAACATCCTTATAATTTTATAGGTGAATATTCATTAAACTATCCAATTTGTAAATGTGATGGATTTTAAGTACGGTACAAATTTTTTTACATCCCTAAAATTAATAAAAATCTTGCAAAGTATTTTTAAATATTTTGAAATGTAAAAATTCATATAAAATTTTAACTAGCTTTTAAAAAGTTTTATCATCAGAAACAAAAAAAAAAGAAGAAAAATAGAGTAATTTGTAACCGGAGAAGAAGCGACTAAGGAAATGATAATGAGTTGTGTTAGTTGGGCACCATCGTCATCTTCGCCATGTTCTCATTCTCAACCTAAGTTGCAGCACCGCCAACTTCGACCATCTCCATCTTCATCATCGCTTTCACTTTCGCGCTCGTTTCCGTCTTTACCAATCTCAACAACCACTCTCCCTCCCATAAACCCTAACAATCCCAAATTAAGAATAGGTAAATTTGAAATTTTACAAGCGGAGATTATGTATCTAATAGTTTGAAATTTTACAAGATTCAATTAAATTTCAACCAATAGAATAGGTAAATTTGTTTGAAAAAGCGGATAACTTGTTTTTGTCATAATGATTAATTTATAGATACCGGAATGATAGGTCCAAGGTTTTAAATAACCGTTATGGTAGCATAAAGTTTTTTGCGAATTTGGTCAGTATTGTTGCGATACTGATTGCAGTGTTGTAGTGTGAATTAATCACAGTTTATTTTTCATCATAAAAACAATGAATAACATTATCTGTATTGGCACCTTCTGATACTGTTTCTGATTAGAGATATGATAGGACATAAAAAGATAATTGATATTGTCCAATTTGGATAAACTTCCAACGTATATGAGCTTTTCAACTGAAAATAAGTATTTGGCTTCTAGTTCGTGCAAGTGCACTTTAAGTTTATAGTTGTTTAAAGAAGATAAGTTTCTAGAAGATTGTGATGCAGAAGTTGGTTTTAACTTATGACGCAGGTTGTTAGTTACAATATTCTTTGATTTTTTTACAATTTGTGGTACGACTAGACGAGATATGATTAGAATTGACAATATTAGAGAAAGTATTGAGGCAACCCCTGCAGTTGAAAAGATGGTGGAAAATAGGTTTAACTAGTTTGGGTATGTAGAGAGAAGAGTAGTAGATTTTGTTGTAAAGATAGTAGACTAAATGGAGAAAATTCAAACAATTAGAGGTAGAGAAAGTCCTAAAAAACTATACGAGAAACCATTAAGAAAGATATTGAGTTTCACGAATTAGATAGAAACATGGTCTTTGATAAAACATTATGATCAATTTGATCTATATAACTGAGTCCACTTAGTGCGATAAGACTTAGTGATTATTTGTTGTTGTTGTTATTGTAGTATTGCAAGATTATTTCAATTCTTTGGTTTCTATATGCACCTATGAGAAAGTTTATCCAAACTATATGTGTAGAAAATAGTTCAAATTCTAAATAATGCTTGCATCTCTTGTGTTGACTTGATTGAAGAAAAGTAATTCATTTAACATATGTAGGGTGAAAGTCTGAGTTGCACCTAAGAGGTGGGTGAATTAGGTTCTTTGAAATTTTCTGATTTTTAGAGACTGATTTATTACTTTCTTGAGATATGATGATGGTATGAATGCAGAAAAGTGCAGAAAGTAAAGAACACTAAGAAATATCCTGGTTCTCTTCATACTCCAAAGGTACTCCAGTCCCCTTTCAACACGAAAGAGATTTCACTATAGTTAGGATCAGCGTATAATTTATTACTTTTCTTTTCGGAAATTGCTGTCACCTTGGGCTGCCATTCTCTGGATAAAGATCTAAGCACTTTAAGATTCAATTCATCATTAGTTAATGTATTACCGAGTGTTATGAGATGATTTGTCAAGTCCATGAATCTTTTCTGCAAATCAAGAATTGATTCTCTTGGCTGCATTCTGAATAACTCGTATTCCTGACTCAACGTGTTTAATCTTGATCTCTTAACTTCAGTGGTTCCCTCATGGGTTTCCACTAAAGTATCTCAGATTTCCTTTGTTGTTGTACATGTTGAGACGCGAAAGAATTCATCCATGCTTAGTGCACTTTGCAGAAGATTGGTTGCCTTTTTGTCATAGAGAACCTTTTTCTTATCATCGTCGTCCCATGAAGCTTTGGCCTTTGTTGATCCAACACCGTTAATGACCGTTGTAGGAACAAAAGGGTCATTTTGGACAGCATCCCATATTTCATTTCCTTGTGCTTCTAAGTGAGCCTTCATGCGAATTTTCCAGAAATCAAAATATTCACCACAGAACAGTGGAGGCTTGTTGCTATTCCCACCGTCTTTGAATATACCTCTGTTGTTTGCAAAAGCCATACTAGATCGTTTAGAAACAAGTTACCTAAACCTGCTTGGATGCCAATTGAAATTCTGAGTTGCACCTAAGAGGCGGGGGTGAATTAGGTTCTTTGAAATTTTCTGATTTTTAGAGACTGATTTATTACTTTCTTGAGATATGATGATGGTATGAAAGCAATAAAGTGCAGAAAGTAAAGAACACCAAGAAATATCCTGGTTCCCTTCACACTCTGAAGGTACTCCAGTCCTCTTTCAACACGAAAGAGATTTCACTATAGTTAGGATTAGCATACAATTGTTTCTAACCTATAGGTAGATCAAAGGCTCTTAAACACCTTTAAGATCTAAAACACTAAGTGCAGGAAGAACAGTCTTCTTCAATGCACACACTTGCTTTCAACAATCCTGAATAGCAAGGGGAAATAATACAATTTGATTTTGTAATGAGTTTGCCACAATGTATAAATGTTTATCAATGTTGTAGATTGATCTTCTCTTTCAATGAGAGTTTCTACAAGTATCTAAGACTTATTTCTCAAGAATTTTCTTTCAAAGGATATGAAAATTATGCAGAAAATTCTTTATAAAAGTGATTTTACTAAAATGTGGAAAGATGAAATTGTGATAGAGGTTTTGAAAGAGAATTGAAAGAGATGTGTTTTTGAATTTGAAAGATTTGGGTATTTATATTACACAAACACTTCTTGAAAAATCATGCAAATCTTCAGAAAAATTGATGAACAATTTCCATGTTTCAAAGGAAACATTTCATGGAAGATTGGTTGAAGAGATGCAATTTTTCAGAATGATTTTTCAAAAACATTCAGAGAGCAATCGATTGCACATTTAGACCAATCGATTGCACCTTCACAAAAACACTTGAAAATTCAAATTTTCAAAAGAGCAATCGATTGCACCAAAAGGACCAATTGATTGCACACTAAAACAGAAGTTAAAAAAGAGAGACTTTTTAAGCATGAAATCGATTGCACCAAGGCACCAATCGATTGCTTACTGAAACAGAAGCAAAAATGATTTAAAATTTTGATCATGCAATCGGTTTGCTCTAAGAGTGCAATCGATTACACTTAAAAAAACTTAAAAAAATTATGTTTTTAAAAAGCTTGTGTTAGTGTGAAAAGTAATATAAAATATTTTTTAATGTTTTGAGCAATCAGGACTTAAACACTTGATGAGAATTCTCATTATACCTTCTGAGGGAAATATTCTTCATGTCAAGTCTTTGTCTTGCTTCTTGATGTCTTGAAATGGTTGATCATCTTTGCCTTCTTTGTCAAGTGATTTGTCTTCATCAAAACATAGTTTGATCTCTGAGAATCTTGATTTCACATAGGGTTCTTTTATTCGAGCTGCTTGGACTCGAAGATCTCGAGGTGAAGCTGAAAAGAGACCCAAGAGGAAATCATGGAAGCAGAGAACTGATATGTACATGAGACCATTTTTATTAGATATTTTCTTTTCAAAGAGATTTGTTCATGAAAAAGTGACTCACCGAGGAACAAGAAAAGTTTTTATATTATATATATGAGTTATCTCTTATAAATTCTAACATTTCACTCATTCATTTGTAAGCATTTCTGCGGGTGAAAACCGAGTATTCCGACTAAAATAATGTGACAAACGGAAAATGAAATTGGAATATGTTTACCACTCAAGTCTGAGTATATATTTAATTTTATTACAAATTTGAAAGCTCCAACCGTTAGAAATGATGATATTCCTAATTGAATAGTCTACAAATGGAAATTTTAGTATTAATTCAACTAATGATTCTCTTAGTAACAAAGATAGTGATTCTTTTATTATTTTATCTTATGTTTGAGCAGTTTTTACATTAGGAAGGCTTAACTCAGATTCACATCGTTCTCTAAAAGCTAGCTCACATTATGTTATTGACAAATGCAACTGGAGCACACAACCAAATGATAATAGATGATACATGTTCCATGTGTCAATCTCACATAAATAATCGTTACAAGGATGCTCATAACTACTAGAACCAATTCTTTCTATAAAATATGAGTTTTTTTAACACTGTATTTTTATCGTATCATTTGAAATTCTACAATTATTCTGTGATTTTGGAGATATATCTCTGGACACACCCAAATTTTAGTGAACGTTGAAATATTTTAGAGATATATTTCCGGAACATTTTGGAGTATAAGTTGCGTCAGACTCTTCTCCTTCCTCATTTCACACTTTTACTCAAACTCAACTCTTTTCTTTCTCAATACACTTCAACTTCACCAAATAAATTTTTATCAAGACTCAAAAAAACTCAAGGGAACATCTAGTATCATCTATAACATCATTCAATATCATCAAAACTATAAATTTTAAGTTTTTCGAGTTTTCGGTAAATATTCGAGTTTTATTGTAAATGTGTAGAAATCAATTATTAGGGTTAGGAATATGTAGGAATCGCATGTGACATAGTTTAGACTTAGTGTATGACTTGTTTGTTTGCTCAAAATGGCGATCAAATCATGTTTTTTTTCAACTTGTAAGAGGTACATTTGCCATTGACGCGACCTCTGTGTTGCAGAACATTCCAGAGATGCATCTTCGGAATTGTTCAGCGTTTCATATACTTTGGGAAATTCCGGAGATGCACCTCCGGAACTCTTCAAAGTTAATAGTTTTATGGTGTTTCCGGAGATGCATTTTCGAAATTGTTCAATGTTATTGTTTTACGGTGTTTTCGGAGATGCATCTTCGGAATTCCCTGCAATATGTTTTTTTTTTAATTTTGTTTGTGTGTGTGTGTTATTTGTGTGCACTAATGATATGTCTTACATTACCTTACAGGCATAAGGGCTGACAGAGTTGGCAGACTGAGACATAGTAGGCGATAATCCACTTTTAGTGTATTATTATTATCCAATTTCATTTTGTTTTATGTGATAATTTTAGTGTTTTCTTGTTAAGTTATAGCGGTTTTAGCTTATATTGCTTGGAGCATAATAGGTGCTCCTTTTGTAGTTCTCATGTGTTTGTTACTTAATTTCAAGGCATTTTAAGATAAGCTGAGGCATGACTGGTCTAGACAGAATCTGGAATAGAAAGTTGAAAGGAAAATGGAAAGTTTGCTGAAGTTAATAAGAAAATAATGGCCAAGAGCATGAAGTGTGCATATATCTAGAGCTTGCATGGTAGATTTGTTCTTGAAAGAAATATAAAATCAAATGGATAAGATCAACTGCACAAGAAGACAAAATAAATGGTACAATGGGGACCACCACTGCAACATGCACCCTACACAAAGACATAGCGTCATTTGTACCCATACACTACCACCTGGTGCAGCAGCCTATGCCGGACGTTTTGCCTCTCACTACTATTTGTACATGATTGCTTGTTCATGAAGAATGGAGGATAAAGTGGAATATGCTGATTTGAAATATGGGTTAAACCTTGTTTATATTAAAAGCTCATGATCTGAGGCCTTCCATCCTTTTTCATCCACACTTGTGCCTATAAAAACTGACCTTAGGAATTGAAGAAAGAGAGAACCTTCACCAAGAAAGAGTTCATTAGTCTTAGAAGTAACTTAGAATCATTTAGTGCAAGGTTTTGTGAGAAAAGAAAGAGTTCTTCTTCTCACCCATTCCTGTACTCATTGCTGAGAGCTGGCGCGACTGGAGTCTTCACTTGCTGATTATCCATCATAAGAGATCTCCAAGTTACTAATAGGTTGCCATTTGTTATACATCTTTTGTTTAAGTATGTTTCTTATCTGTTTCAGTTCAATAGTTTGTAATAAGATCACTATGAGTTAAACCCTTATTTGTTGAGCAATGTGAAGTTAATATAATATTACCTTTATATTAAAATGATGTGTTGTTAGTGTCTTATTTTGTTATGTGCTTTTATGTTATAAGTTTGTTTCTTTGAATGATAAACTTAGAAAAAATATAAAAGCATGTTGTTGTGAGAGATCCAACAACAATTGGACTTCATAACAAAAGTGGTTAAAACAAGTAGGATAAAGATATTCACTTAATTAGTTTACTTAGAGATAAGAAACTATAACCATAAAGGATTTTTAGAATATAAACCAGACATATTTTAGGGTTATAAGTGACATTTAGAGATTTGTTCCCTTGCCCTATTAATGCATATTTTGATGTTGTAGAGATACACGTAAAGATCACGTTCTGACCTTTTGAGGCACGTCATATCTCATCATACACACATTTTGGCTACTATGCATATTAATAGATCATAGCTCAACATTCACTCTCTTGATTTAATCAAATCTTCACTTTATTGCATTTAGTCCAGTGTTGTGGATAAACTGAACTTTTGTTTTTCAAATACTATTTTGTTACCTTGCTCATATTAGTTTTAAACAAGAATACTTACAAAAGTTCAATGTAAACCTTTTCCACTCCTAGTGGGTATGATATCCTTACTGTTATCACTTGCTACAATTAAAGCATACATGTATACTTGCATGTGACACTCTTTGATTATTTAATTGCAACAAGTTTTTGGCGCCATTGCTGGAGAGTGCCAAGAAGTACTTTGGACTACTGTAATGATTATTTTTGTTTGAAAATAGCATTTGAGCTTTTTACCGTTCCCTGTACTCTGGTGTCACGACATGTGTAGAGCTTCTGCATGCACAAGTTGTTAACCCCATAATATAGAGAAGATCCTGATCCTGAAAGAACATTCTGAATACAAAAGAGATTGATACGTGTTATGCAACTGCCAGATGGAGGAAATATTATTCCTTAAGCTCAAGAATTCCAAAAGTGGGTACCAGAAGACACATGCATGGCTGAACCCGACATCATTTGCATAACTAGTGATAAGGCACACAACATCAGAGACTATGCAGTCTTTGAACCCAGCATCATTGGCATAGCTAATGATAAGGCACACAATACCAGAATACTAGAATCATTAGGCCTGAGATAATTGTTGCTTAATTTGAGTTCAAGCATATGATGTTTCAGATGCTGCAAGCTATTGGGCAGTATTCTGGATCTGATACTAAAAATCCTCATCTTCACTTGAGACAACTTCTGGAGGTGGCCAGCAATTTCAAACTTTCATGCGAAACGGATAATGCATTCAAGTTGAGACTCTTTCCATATTCTCTAAGGGATGGAGCCAAGAGTTGGTTAAATTCCTTAGAGCCCAATTCCATTGATACTTGGAACACTTTAGCTGAAAAGATTTTGTACAAGTAGTTTCCTTCTATCAAGAATGCAAATATAAGAAATGAAATCAATTCATTCAGACAAGGAAATCATGAGTCCTTGTTGATGCGTGGGAAAGATTCAAGGAGTTGCTTAGACAATATCCTCACCATAAGGATACCAGTTTGTATACAACTTGAAACGTTTTACAATGGGTTGATGCCATCTTCAAGAAATATGTTAGATGGCTCCAGTGGTGGAGCTTTGTTGTCCAAATCTTATGAAGATGGATACAAGTTGATAGAGAGCATCACGACCAACACTTACCAATGACATGTTACAAGTGTTGGAGTAATTCAAACATAAAAGAAACCTTTTGGTGTTCATGAAGCTTCTGAGTCTAACACTCTTGCTGCTCAAGTAGCCCAAATTCATCAGACGTTGAAGAATATGATAACTTCCCCTGAAGTTACAAAGCTTTAAAGAATGTTCATCAAACCCCGTGTCTATTAACTATGTTGGCAACAACAAGTATAACAACCCCTACAGTAACACATACAATCTAGGATGGTGCAATCATCCTAATTTTTCATGGAGCAACACTGAAAATCAACTCAACAAACCCCAAGCAACACAACACACTCAAGCACCACAAATCCTTCCTGGTTATTTTGCACCAAACTATCCTTCAAATCAACAAAATAACCAGTTGGATAATGTTTTGAAATATTTCAATCAAGAGGCAAAAACTCAATTTCAAGTACAATAAGCAAGTATTAAAAACCTTGAGAATCAAATGGGGCAAATTATGAATGCCCTCAGTGTAGCATCCTAATTCTTGACCCTAAGATCCCACTTTCTTTTTGCATCTTCTCTCTTTTCTGTGCGTGCTTTGACTAACGAGTATGTGCAGGATCATTTTGATTTAAAGACATTTCAGGTGGTTTTACGACTACATCCTCATAAATCAAGGTTTTGATCTTTCTCAATTTTTTTCCTTTTTATCAAGAAAGGCTCGTCAAGACAAGATTCATACAAGAGATAAGATCACGGGCTCACAGTAATTAAGGCCTTTGTAGCTTTCTAGTGCAAGGTAATTTGGATTCAAGATTTGAGGATCATTCATACAACTTTGAATTCAACATTTGCAATTTAATCAAGTGGTGTTATTTGGTTTATGGTGGCAATAATTTAGCTCATATTACTTTGAATTCAATTGGTGCATTTCATGTGGATTAAATTGGTGAGTACGCTAAGTTTGGAATGTCCATTTGTGAGGGATCCTTTAAAAGTCACGTACATGTAGAATACATATTATTAATCACAGATGCAAGGACGTTCAAGTCAGGTACCTAAATTTCACTTTTATTCTAAGGTTTCAAGACTTTTTGTTCTCCAATGAGCTTGGTTCATAGCTTTTCGGATTCGACTTGGTTGGTTTAAAAGTTGTTAAACTAAGTAGAGATTCCTCAAAATTTAAGTTCATACTTTGTGAGGTATAAATTCAAGTCAAGACCAAAGTATTTAGTTCTCCATCATAAATTCAAGATATGCAAGTTAAATTACATACACCGTTTCTAATTAATTAAGAATCTACAATCAAGTTACAAGAGCATCTCATTCTTTTTAAGGATTCAAGATTATAAGAGTGACCAATCTCCAAAAAACCATTAAAGGAATTACAACAAGAATAAATCATGATGGAGATTGGAAATAGAGATGTTTGTATGAGAACATTTGCTTGGTATTACACCCTTTGTTACAGCGGAAGTTTTTCAATAAATTATCATTTATCCAATGGCATATGTCGTAAGCGGCCATCTTTATTAAACACAACATCATTGTTAAAGCCATAAAGATTCATTACAAGATAAGAACATTTGTTTGGTTTACACAACTTGTCCCTAAAACCTAGTATTGTACAATTCATGCCATCGACTATCATACGGAGGCACGACGTCGAGGTTTCCATCACATCTGGTACTTGGACAAATCACTGCAAGGATTATATTTCCCTGGGTACAAAGCAACGAAATCGGAACGTATTAGTAGGAAAAAAATGCGGACAAGCGGTAATACACGTACCATTAGCTTTCAACCGAAATATGGTCAGCGAAACTGTTGCTGAGGTTGTTTGAACAAATTCCAAAGGAGCAATTTTTCCATTAGTTCCCAAGATAGCTACAAAACAAACACAAGCAAGTTCAGAAAACGGGAACGTGAAACTCAAAACACTTCCGATTATGTTCACACAAGATCAAATAACTTCCATAACAAATGCAATCAAACGTATTAGACACAAAAGCAGGAGTTATGATAAGTTTTAAGCATGTTTGATACCGAACATGAACCTTTTTCTTTCTTTCCAAGACAAGTTGGAACATATCGCACAAAAACGTAAAGACATTTATCCTTTCTTTTCTTTTTCAAGACAGATACCAAACATGTCAAGGAAAAATTAGAAACAACACCATGTCATGAATTAAAGGGAAATCACAAATCCTCAACCATATCATACAGGATACTACGGAAAGGGAAAGTCTCATCATCACAAATTAACATTCAAGACAAATTTTGTTTCTTTCCATTATAGTGCACCAGCATGTCCAATTCCATTCTTAATGAGCTTTAATTTCTTGCATCCACATTTAAGTTCTAAAACATATATAAAGAGGTAGAAGAAAAGAGAAGGGAAGACAATAACTAAATAGGCAATAGATTCATTTCAAAGAAGAAGGAGAATTAAGTGAAAGAGTGGAGTCAAGATACTTATCTTCGACGAACGATTCCTAAGTTCGTCTTCGTTCATGGTGCGTCATTGCTCTCAAGTAACAATAAAACCCTCGTTGTTAATTTGAGTTCTTGCATTTGATCAAATGCGTGCTCGTAGTGAATCTCTGTTTATGTATGAGCTTCCGGTTAGGTTAGGGTTTCGCCGTTTTGATTTGGGGGTTTAGGTCTTCGTAAAAGTTTTATCTCGCTGAGGATCGTTTGAATTCAAAAAGTGGAGGAACAAGGAGGTTTTTTCATTGATCCCTCCGTTATCACCATGGATGAGCAGCGACAGATCAAGGTGAATTAGAAGAATGAGTATAGGCGATTTGTTAGTTGAGAAATGGCGAAAGAGGCAGAGAAGTGACGATTTGTTCGTGCCCTTACCCTAATATGCAACTATTTTGGGCCAGTTGGTGTGTGCCCCCTGGGATTTCGGTTTTTATGTTTTTCTGTGGCATACCCAAGCACGTGGGCCTAAGCCCAACACCTTGATGGAACCGAAACACCACCCTAATCTTTATTAAAAAGAAGGCACATGATTATTGTTATTTCATTTAATTAAATCCTATTAATTAACCCTAACTTCACTTTTTTTTTCCAAGTTTCCTTTTGGTATTAATCAATTAGGTATTTTCATATAATCACGTCATTAATTATAATAATACACTCAACTATCCTTCCTTCCTCTTTTTTAAACGACCATACCAATTGTCTAATCTTTGTTCATATTAATCTAAAATTGATCGTTACTCGCAATTCTTTTGCACAAGCAATAAGAACTCCATCCTCAGGTGATGTATCACCTTTCGTGTGTACTCTTAGCTTTCATGCACATGTTATTATCACGTTTTATAATTTAGTTATATTGCATGCCATGTATGTTGAATCTACAATTATACTATAATATTTATTTGTTTTCGTCTATTATTATCTTGTATGCATATCCAAACGGAAGAATTTGTATATGAACTTATAATTCGTACACAATGCATTATCATTTGCATCATTATTCCCCCGCTTGATCCTTGAGTTTTCAAGTAGATCAGCTTAGGATTTACTCTTACACCTTAAGATAGGACCGGTTTCTCTTAAATCTTTCAACTTAGACAAACCAATATACAATTCAATCATCTATTCTCCCCACAAGAGAATTAGAGGTGATTCATCTTAATAGTCGGGATATAATTCTCCTGCCCCATAACACAATTGCGAGATGCAGAATCTTTTCCGCTTGAGAGAGGTACGTGGCATACTCGTCGATAAATCCGAGTTCCGAGCCCTTCTCTCAATGTGACGCAAAAACCATCTCCTACAAGTTGTGGTGGTTAAGATGAGTGTTCTCTTTTAAGATGACGACTCATATTCTCTCCTAGAATCAATCAACAAACCTTTTCCCTTGAAACTTTGACCAACAGTTAATGGTTCCTCAATCCCTTTTAGGGGAACTACGAATACTCTGATTCCACTCTCGTCAGGATACGTAGGTACAAGATGCGACTTCTTGGCGAGTATACTTAGAAATAAACCCCTAGGTCTTTTACTCTTAGCAAACAACCATAACACAATAAAACAAGAGGTTCCTGTAGAGTACTACAGATTCTTAGGATGCTAGTACCTTCCCTTAGTATAACCAACCCCGAACCTTAGATTCTTTAGCTCTACATTTGCATTGCATCTTGTGGGTAATTTGATCTTTTTCCCTTCCCTTGGACAAATTAAAGACCGATGGTGAACAATGAATTAAGATTCAAGTTAATCTAATAGCTTAATATCCAATTCTCACCGTGGAAGAAATGGCGACTTCATTGGGGAGGCTCATTCTTGAGGCTTCCCCCTAACTTTTTTTGTTTGTGTTTATTGCTTTATGTATTTGCTTATTTTTATGCTTATTTGTTTATACTTTGGGTTGATATCCTTGTGTGGTGAGGAATGTCCTACACCCGAACTTGAGTGTACTTATGATATGAAGGTGATATATTTGAGAAGGCTTATGGGGAGTGATTCCCGACCAAGCTAACTTGAGAATCATCGTTCAGTTGAGGCCCTCTTGAAAATGGTATTGTTGAACAAGTATTCGTGAAGACAATTACTATTTTCGACCTAGGACGCTGTGATACCGGGGACCTTTAGTTACCTTTAACCCCATTTGGCCTTTCTTAGGACATAGTGCGTTGACTATGAGGGAGTATTCCCAAAGTATTTGATATGCGATGCTACACTTAAAATTGGTTCTCTTGAGAATATTATTAACCACTGAGTATTCGGGAAATTGATAATATCTGAAAGATGGACTAATGATTTTGGGCACCTCTTAGAACCCTTTTTTTACAGGTACAATCAACCCTTAGTCCACACCCTTTGGGGGATGGGTATACCTCTTTACCCCATGTTCGTTGCTTACAAACCTAAGGTTCCTATTTGTTGTATCTTTGTATATATGTGTGCTTGCCTGTGTTTATGCATATTCGCATTCATAGAGCATCATATTGCATTGGTTTCATGGAATTCAACTTTATTTATGAACATTACAGGACCAATATGGATTACAAAAGAAAAATATTTTGAAATATTCTTTTAAGAGTCTTAACTTGGATGACCTAAGGAAGTTGGGAGTTCAGATTGAAAATTAAGAGAAGTTCAAGGACAAGATACTTTTATTATTAAAGATTCAGGCGGACAGAGGAAACCCTTGTGAAGATGTGTCTTCGTTTTGTCGCGGTGTCACCATCTTCCCGCTACGTAACTGCATATACCTAAACCTTCGGGTCCTACCAGGTGTGATAATTTTTTTGCACGTGATTTTCGCACGGAAAACCTCTGGCCATCCTCTGAGGATTTGCTTGCGGGACTGGCCAAACTAGTCCCAGGACAATTCGGTTTTGGGTGGATCGTCTACTTGGGTTACGGTGCACTTTGAGGGGTTTGTATCTTGGGGTGTGTGTAAGTGATTTCAACTCTAAATAACTAAAAGTTGACAAAGATAAAGAAATGGCTAAAATAGAAACATTATAGAGATTATGAAAATAGTGCTTTAAATGTCATAAATACTTGGTAAACTTAAAATAAAAAGGAAAAAGACAAATGGACGTATCCATACATTTTGGAATGACAAAGTAAACTTTTTTCCTCTTTAGGGCGGTACTCAGAGTGTTTTTCTTCCAATCCTGAAAAAAGATGCCCTTATTTCCTAGAAAACCTTTCTTTATATAGGCGTACGAGGTAACTGCCAAGGGGCTTCAGGATGCGCCACGTGTCATCCCACGTCTTTGGAAAACTGCCTCCAGGTTTCTCTTTTCAAACTGACTTCCCGCCAAACCTTTAGCTCCTCTCATTGAGAATCCCTTTGCTGGTTTTTATCTTTGGTCAATCGACGCAGGGGCATGTCGACCCGTTGTTTACTGTGAATTTTGGTAAACAACCGCTGGTCTATCAATTTAGGGTAAAATTGAGTAGCTTGCAGGATCGAGCATACTAAATCCTAGGATATGTACTAAGTATACAAAAAGAACCTAATCTGAACTCCATGTTCGACTATGAAATCTTTGTAAAGTAAAAATAACTTGAAGATTAAAGGCAGTATGTAAAAGAAAGTACGTAATGTGTCAAAGATTAAAGGCAATAACGTAAAAAGTGCAATAATGTAAAGGAAACAAATATAAATGAATTTGAAGTTAAAAGCAGTTATGTAAACAGTGCAATAATGTAAAGGATTTGAAAGTAAATGTCGAAAGTAAATGCAGTAATCTAAATGACTTTAAATGTAAATGACTTTGAAAGTAAATGACTTTGAAAGTAAATGCAGTAATGTAAATGACTTTGAAAGTAAATGCTTTTGAAAGTAAATGACTTTGAAAGTAAATGACTTTGAATGTAAATGTGCAGGAAAACAGATGTCGAAAACAAATAAAAGACTTTGAAATTAAAAGCTTGAACGAAAGTGCAGAATGTTAAATTTGCAGGTTAAGGTAAAGGGGATAATCTTAAATAGCATGAAGTGTAAATGAAAATAAAGTTTCAGAAAGGCTTGAATAGGCAGTTTAAACATAAAAGATGAAGGTTAAAATGCAGAATAAGTAACAGCATACAAATGGTAAAGATAAGTAAATTGCATTAATGAAAAGGGGTGGTGTTGTATCACGTACATTCTCTCTAACCCGTTTCTCTACACGTGGGTACTGTGAGTGATTTGGAGTAACTTGTACAAGACGAATGAACACCCTTATTCTATAAAAATAACCCTATTTATAATGCTAGCAAATAACTACTAAATGACGGTTATTGCTTCACAACGTGTCCCTTGGCGCTTTTTCCTCAATCTTCAACTGCTCCCACGTTTGCCAACTACCAGTTTGAAACTTGAATATTAAGAATTCCCTCCAGCCTTGATGGTAACTGCCACACGTTTCTTCCAGCATGATCTTGGTCGAATACTTCTCCAACACTTAGCATTTTTCTAGAAAACTTCCCAACCTTTCTTCGAATCAAGCTTCCTCAAAGTTGTGTCGAAACCTTCTTATGTTTTTAAAATAATATTCTAACTTGAGATAATTCTGATTTTGCTGGTGTTGAAAATGAGAGCTAACACCCGTCCATCACATGTTGTCGATTCAAGGTGTGGTGCTTGTTAAGTTTTATTGATGTCGTCCTTGTAAGTACTTCCCTATGAATGCTTAGATCCTCTAGGAACCTTGATCACAGTCAAGAGTTCCTCACCCCTATTTAGGGGAACTACGAATGCTCTGATTTCTCGTTGAGAATACGTAGGCACGAGATGCAATTTCTTGGCAATCTCACTAACAATTAACTTCCTGTTAACATTTAAAACATAGGTTTGGAGTCGCCGAGCTCCATGTAGTCGTCTCGCCGTGGACATTTCCCGTGTTTACCTTTACCATAGGACTTGGAGTCGCCGTGCTCTATTTAGTCGTTTCGCCGTGGACATTCTCTTCCTTACTAACTTAACCTTATTTTAGAGTCTCCGCACTCTATGTAGATGTATCGTCGTAGACATTTACTTGCCCCCTGGAACCTTGACCGCAGTCAAGAATTCCTCACCCCCTAGCTAGGAGAACTACAGTTGCTCTGATTCCATTCCCGTCAGGATACGTAGGCACGAGATGCGATGTCTTTGCGAGCAAACTTCGTACATACTTTGTATACTTTAGATCTTTACCTTAGCACTTTTCCTTTAGCAAGCAACTTTAGCATAACACAAAAACTAACAAGAGGTTCCTGTAGAGTACTGCAGATGTTTAGGATGTGAAATACCTACCCTAGGCATATCCAACCCCCGAACCTTTAGATCTCTTAGCGTTTTTGTTACATCGCACAATGGGTTACTCTTTCTTTTCCCCTTCCCTCGGATAAATTAAAGATCGGTTATGAATTTAAGAATTAAGATTCAAGTTAATCAATAGCTCAACATCACAATTCTCACTTTAACAGAAATGGCGACTTCACTGGGGACATCCCCTAAGAGGGTTAAGCCCACCTTGTTTATATTTGTGTTTGCGATATGTTTACTTGCTTGTATATTTGTACAAAAATTCCATTGTAGCAAAACTTTCCAAACCACCAAACCCCTCAAAACTTCATACAATCACAAAACAACTCTAACAACCATGCTCACACACCACAAATCACCTATCAAAGCTGTCTAAACCATCCAATTCACTAGAAAACCTCTGAACCAGAAATTCAACCTTCATCACCATAATAGTTGACTTTTTGAGCCAAAACACCATAAATCTTCATCCTGATCATTTCCAGTCTCTTTGATCATTCAAACACCACCTCTAAACATCATAGCAATTGTCCAAAATCTCGCATTGCATCTGTAACACCATTTTCATCAAGTTCATATTCTCACTTTTTCACTTTGCAAGAAGAACGAGTTGGAGGATTGGAGTTGTTTCAATATAAACCAAGCATCCTAAAAATATCCTAGATGTCCATAGAATCTATTTGCATTATTATCTATCATTTGGAAGCTTGTGTAAAGGGGCATTGGACTCACTCCAATAGGGTTCATACTGGTTCGTGGATGATTATTTGCAATATAATGAAAATCAATGCAATTAAATTGTACCATTTTATTCCTTGTGAAATTTTAAGAAACTTTCATCTTTACATCATGTGAATTCATTGAGAAACAAGGAAGTTAAAAATTTCAAAATTTTGAAAATGGTGGAGGGGCGAAGGAAGAAGATGATGATCAGGTGGTGCGTTATTATAGTTTAAAAGAATTTTTAATATTTAATTTTATGATGGCAACTAAATATATGAATTGGCGTTGCGCTATGGTGATTGAAGCTTGGTTAGGGTGTGTTTGCGTGCATAAGGTATTGGGTTCAAATCCCCCTCGCCCCAGACCTTTTTATTATTTTAATTTTGCATGTTTTTCAAAGTGAACCTTGATATATTATCTTGTACACGCCATATTTTGACACCACACATGCAGTGGTCAAGTGGCTAGAATTTTGTGCTATTGGTGAGGGTGCATGGGTTCAATCCTTTTGGCCATCTGTTGGCTGAAAATTAGCCAACTGAGGGCATTGACCTCGACAGAAGTTAGGGGAAGGAAAAATGAAGATCGACCAGACCCTTACAAATGAGCCAAAGGCCGACAGCAATAAAACTTGGCAAGCACCATACCTTGAATCGACAACATGAGATGGACTGGTGTTAGCCCCCATTTTCGACGCCAGCAAAATCGGAATCATCTCAAGTCAGAATATTATTTTAAAAACATAAGAAGGTTTTGACACAACTTTGAGGAAGCCTGAGTCGAAGAAAGGTTGGGAAATTTTCTAGAAAAATGCTAAGTGTTGGAGAAGCCTTCGACCAAGATCATGCTGGAAGAAACGTGTGGCAGTTACCATCAAGGCTGGAGGGAATTCTTAATATTCAAGTTTCAAACTAGTAGTGGGCGAACGTGGAAGCAGTTGAAGACTGAGGAAAAAGTGCCAAGGGATACGTTGTGAAGCAATAACCGTCATTTAGTAGTTATTTGCTAGCATTATAAATAGGGTTATTTTTATAGAATAAGGATGTTCATTCGTCTTGTACAAGTTACTCTAAATCACTCAAAGTACCCGCATGTAGAGAAACGAGTTAGCGGGAATGCACGTGATACAACAACACCCCTTTTCACTAATGCAATTTACTTATCTTTACCATTTGTATGATGTTACTTATTCTGCATTTTAACCTTCATCTTTTGCGTTTAAACTGGATTTCCAAGCCTTTCTGAAACTTTATTTTCATATACACTTCATGCTATTTAAGATTATCCCCTTTACCTTAACCTGCAAATTTAACATTCTGCACTTTCGTTCAAGCTTTTAATTTCAAAGTCTTTTATTTGCTTTCGACATCTACTTTCCTGCACATTTACTTTCAAAGTCATTTACATTACTGCATTTACTTTCAAAGTCATTTACATTCAAAGTCATTTACATTATTGCATTTACTTTCGACATTTACTTTCAAATCCTTTACATTATTGCATTATTTACATTACTGCTTTTAACTATAAATTCATTTATATTTGTTTCCTTTACATTATTGCACTTTTTACGTTATTGCCTTTAATCTTCGACACATTACGTGATTTATTTTACATACTGCCTTTAATCTTCAAGTTATTTTTACTTTACAAAGATTTCATAGTCGAACGTGGAGTTCAGATTAGGTTCTTTTTGCATACTTAGCACATATCCTAGGATTTAGTATGGTCGATCCTGCAAGCTACTCAATTTTACCCTAAATTGATAGACCAGTGGATGTTTACCAAAATTCACAGTAAACAACAGATCGATAGGCCCCTGCATCGATCGACCAAAGATAAAAACCAGCAAAGGGATTCTCAGCGAGAGGAGCTAAAGGTTTGGCGGGAAGTCAGTTTGAAAAGAGAAACCTGGAGGCAGTTTTCCAAAGACGTGGGATGACACGTGGCGCATCCTGAAGCCCCTTGGCAGTTACCTCGTACGCCTATATAAAGAAAGGTTTTCTAGGAAATAAGGGCGTCTTTTTTCAGGATTGGAAGAAAAACACTCTGAGTACCGCCCTAAAGAGGAAAAGAGTTTACTTTTCATTCCAAAATGTACGGATACGTCCATTTGTCTTTTTCCTTTTTATTTTAAGTTTACCAAGTATTTATGACATATAAAGCACTATTTTCATAATCTCTATAATGTTTCTATTTTAGCCATTTCTTTATCTTTGTCAACTTTTAGTTATTTAGAGTTGAAATCACTTACACACACCCCAAGATACAAACCCCTCAAAGTGCACCGTAACCCAAGTAGACGATCCACCCAAAACCGAATTGTCCTGGGACTAGTTTGGCCAGTCCCACAAGCAAATCCTCAGAGGACGGCCAGAGGTTTTCCGTGCGAAAATCACATGCAAAAAAATTAGCACACCTGGTAGGACCCGAAGGTTTAGGTATATGCAGTTATGTAGCGGGAAGATGGTGACACCGCGACAAAACGAAGACACATCTTCACAAGGATTTCCTCTGTCCGCCTGAATCTTTAATAATAAAAGTTTCTTGTCCTTGAACTTCTCTTGATTTTCAATCTGAGCTCCCAACTTCCTTAGTTCATCCAAGTTAAGACTCTTAAAAGAATATTTCAAAATATTTTTCTTTTGTAATCCATATTGGTCCTGTAATGTTCATAAATAAAGTTGAATTCCATGAAACTAATGCAATATGATGCTCTATGAATGCGAATATGCACAAACACAGGCAAGCACACATATATACAAAGATACAACAAATAGGAACCTTAGGTTTGTAAGCAACGAACATGGGGTAAAGAGGTATACCCATCCCCCAAATGGTATGGACTAAGGGTTGATTGTACCTGTTAAAAAAGGGTTCTAAGAGGTGCCCAAAATCATTAGTCCATCTTTCGGATATTATCAATTTCCCGAATAGTCAGTGGTTAATAATATTCTCAAGAGAACCAATTTTGAGTGTAGCATCGCATATCAAATACTTTGGGAATACTCCCTCATAGTCAACGCACTACATCCTAAGAAAGGCCAAGTGGGGTTAAAGGTAACTAAAGGTCCCAGGTATCACAGTGTCCTAGGTCGAAAATAGTAATTGTCTTCACGAATACTCGTCCAACAATACCATTTTCAAGAGGGCCTCAACTGAACGATGATTCTCAAGTTAGCTTGGTCGGGAATCACTCCCTATAAGCCTTCTCAAATATATCACCTTCATATCATAAGTACACTCAAGTTCGGGTGTAGGACATTCCTCACCACACAAGGATATCAACCCAAACCATAAACAAATAAGCATAAAAATAAGCAAATACATAAAACAATTAACACAAATAAAATAAGTTAGGGGGAACCCTCAAGAATGAGCCTCCCCAGTGAAGTCGCCATTTCTTCCGCGGTGAGAATTGGATATCAAGCTATTAGATTAACTTGAATCTTAATTCATTATTCACCATCGGTCTTTAATTTGTCCAAGGGAAGGGAAAAAGATCGAATTACCCACAAGATTCAATGCAAATGCAGAGCTAGAGAATCTAAGGTTCGGGGTTGGTTATACTAAGGGAAGGTACTAACATCCTAAGAAATATGTAGTACTCTACAGGAACCTCTTGTTTTATTGTGTTATGGTTGTTTGCTAAGGGTAAAAGACCTAGGGGTTTATTTCCTAGTATACTCTCCAAGAAGTCGCATCTTGTGCCTACGTATCCTGACGAGAGTGGAATCAGAGTATTCATAGTTCCCCTAAAAGGGATTGAGGAACCATTAACTGTTGGTCAAAGTTCCAGGGGGGAAAAGTTTTTTGATTGATTCTAGGAGAAAATACGAGTTGTCATCTTAAAAGAGAACACTCGACTTAACCACCACAACTTGTAGGAGATGATTTTTGCGTCACATTGAGAGAAGGGCTCGAAACTCAGATTTATCGACGAGTATGCCACGTACCTCTCTCAAGCGGAAAAGATTTTGCGTCTTGCAATTGTGTTATGGGGCAGGAGAATTATATCTCGACTATTAAGATGAATCACGTCTAATTCTCTTGTGGGGAGAATAGATGATTGAATTGTATATTGGTTTGTCTAAGTTGAAACATTTACGAGAAACCGGTCCTATCTTAAGGTGTAAGAGTAAATCCTAAGCTGATGTACTTGAAAACTCAATGATCAAGAGGGGGAATAATGATGCAAATGATAATGCATTGTATACGAATTATAAGTTCATATACAGATTCTTCCGTTTGGACATGCATACCAGATATTAATAGACGAAAATAAATAAATATTACAGTATAATTATAGATTCAACATACATGGCATGCAATATAACTAAATTATAAAACGTGATAATAACATGTGCATGAAAGCTAAGAGTACGCACGAAAGGTGAGACATAACCCGAGGATGGAGTTCTTATTGCTTGTGCAAATGAGTTGTGGGTAACAATCAATTTTAGATTAATATGAACAAAGATTAGATAATTGGTATGGTCATTTTAAAAAGAGGAAGGAAGGATAGTTGAGTGTATGATTATAATTAATTACGTGATTATATGAATATACCTAATTGATTAATACCAAAAGGAAACTTGGGAAAAAAAGTAAAGTTAGGGTTAATTAATAGGATTTAATTAAATGAAATAACAATAATCATGTGCTTTCTTTTTAATAAAGATTAGGGTGTTGTTTCTAAAAGAGAGGTGGTGTTTCGGTTCCATCAAGGTGTTGGGCTTAGGCCCATGTGCTTGAGTATGCCACAGAAAAACATAAAAACCGAAATCCCAGCGGGCACATACCAACTGGCCCAAAATAGTTGCATATTAGGGTAAGGGCACGAACAAATCGTCACTTCTCTGCCTCCTTCATCATTTCTCAACTAACAAATCGCCCATACTCCTTCTTTCAATTCACCTTGATCTGTCGCTGCTCATCCGTGGTGATAACAGAGGGATCAACGAAAAAACCTCCTTGTTCCTCCATTTTGTGAATTCAAATGATCCTCAGCGAGACAAGACTTTTACGAAGACCTAAACCCCCAAATCAAAATGGTGAAAAACCCTAACCCAACCGGAGGCTCACACATAAAGAGCGATTCACTGCGAGTGCGCGTTTGATCAAATTCAAGAACTCAAATCAACAAAGACGAACTTAAGAATCGCTCGTCGAAGATAAGTATATTGACTCCATTCTTTCACTTAATTCTCCTTCTTCTTTGAAATGAATCTATTTCCTATTGAATTATTGTCTTCCCTTCTCTTTTCTTCTACCTCTTTATATATGCTTTAGAACTTAAATATGGATGTAAGAAATTAAAGCTCATTAAGAATGGAATCAGACATGTTGGTGCACTGTAATGGAAAGAAACAAAATTTGTCTTGAATGTTAATTTATGATGATGAGACTTGCCCTTTCCGTAGTATCCTGTCTGATATGGTTGAGGATTTGTGATTTCCCTTTAATTCACAATGTTGCACCCCAAAATATGCCCAACTTTTCTTTACCTAGCTTGTGTTTCATTTCATTCACATTAGCATTATCATTTGCATTTCATTGACATGTGTGCAGGAGATCAAGAGGTATGACAACCAATCAAGAGCTATACAAGACTATGAAGCTAGCTAAGAAGGTTATTCAAGTGTTCAAGGGTTGATAGCCTTGTCAGAGAAGTTAAAAGATCCTCAGAGAGAGTGATTGAAACCAAGAGGGTGTGTCTCCTAACTTGAGAGTTGTGGAAAGCCATCAGATGATTCTGAAGCCATGAAGTTGTACCTGAGGTCTTGAGAGAGCTCATGAGAAATTTTGAAGTTCATGTGGGAGCTCAGACAAGTCCTTATGCAAGACTAAGAAGCCTCAGCCATGATTAGTGCAGCTAGGGTTTGACTGGGTCAACCCTAAGTCAACTGAGGATTTGAAGAAGGTTGAGACTTAATTCAAGAGCCATGTGACCATGGATGGATACATTGAGATGTTCTAAGGGTGATTCCAAGGTCAGCTCATCATGATTTAAGAGTTTGAGAAGTTTCAGGCTAGGGTTTCTAAGACTTGACAGTGTAAAATCCTCTAGCTTGACCCCTGACTTCCAGGCCATTTAACTCAAGATATGATCTTCATCTCATCTTGACCCTAACATGATTGTTGTAGGGAATGGTATTAGATTTAATTTGAGTACTAGAAGTCCTTGATAGGGTTTATAGAACTCAAGTTATGATCCAGACAAGTTACAAGTCATCTGAGGCATGTGAATTTGGAGCTTGAAAGTTACCCAACTTGCATGACACTTTTGCCCTAGAAGGATGATTCCTATGAACTTTTGGTCAATATGAATGTTGTTTCTTATCCTCTTAGCTTTCTAAAGAGTACTAGAAGTCCATGATTGTATTTGTAGAACTCAAGTTATGGCTTTGACAAGTCAAGGGTATTTTGGGTATTTTGACATTACAGGTCATTTTGAATTATAGGTCAATTTCACTATCTTGCAAGCTTCAAATGGAGTTTTGTTCAACATGAAAGTTGCTCAAAATGATGTTTTTAGCTTAGCCAAGTATCAAGAGTCCATTGATATGGATTGAAACAAGCATTGGTTGAAGAAATTTCACAAAAAGACCATTTTAATGAATTAAAATGGAAAAATTCAAAACAATTGGTAATGGATTGTTTTCAAGCCAAATCAATACTCATTTTTATTGGAAAATAAGTTCTAAACACTTTGGCGTCATTACATTTTTGAATTGAGGATATAACATGCTCATTTGGAGGATTACTTCATGATGAAGTAACATATCAAACACACCCCTTTGGTTGAAATCAAGGAAGGAAAACCATCCAATTACACTCCATGATTGTCAAGCAAGAGAATTGAAGTGAATTGAGAGCCAGAACAGGGCAAAATCATGGACACCATAATTGAAATTTTGGAAGAGAATTGAAAATGAGAAATCACAAATTGGGCTTTGATTGGGCCTCCAAAGGTGTTAAACAGATTATAAATTGATGTCAGATCATTCCCAGAAGCTTCTAGTGGCAAATTCTGTTGAGAATCAGTTGGAGCGAGTGTGTGAAGAAGCTTGAAACTTGGTTTTCGAATTTTGAGATTGAGAGAGTTTCAGAAGGAATTGGACTTCAAGAATTGTTCATCATCATCCATTGAAGGGATCTGCACCTTTTGGAAGCACGTGGAGCCCTAGAAGTCACCAGATTCGAAGCTTTGTGTCAGGTTATTCATCTCAAATTTCCTCTTAGATTATGTGCATTTAAGACCTTATATACATGTGGTTAAGTTAGAATTGAAACATAGATGGATTCTGTATAGGTTTAGTGATGAATCGTGAGAGTTTATATGATGGTGATCCAAATTGTTGTTCATGTATCTCCCTGAATATTGGTTAAAAACGAAAATGAGTGGTGGATTAGTGATCTAGGGAGAGAGACGAGTAGAATGATGTAAAGAATTGCAAGTTTCTTGGAGGTTAGGGCTCTGGTAGGGTTCTCATCGCAAGGTAGGAGATGACCGGCGCTAGGCCGGCCACCGTGAGAAATTGCAGAGCCACCGTGTATTTTTTCCCTCTGTTTTGATGTTTAAAAGCTCAGATCGTGTCCTGTCCATTGGATCTTGCAAGATAGAATACTTTGTAAGCTAATCTGATGGCACAAGCGTATCCACGTGTGACATCCATTTCCCCTTTAATGAAATGCAGAGTTTCATAGATTGAAACTCTAGGCTTAACACCTGGTTGCTACCCACACCCCTCGTTGATTAGGCTCAACCATTTAGCACGTGAAACCCTTGCTTAATGAACCCCTCTGGTCTGTTTCTTTTGGAATAATATGCTGAATTGATAGTCAACTGGGCCCAGTTCCCACACGCTGATCGCAAACTCTCATGTTGGGCCCAGGAGAAATAACACATGGATTGCCTACTGGTTACACCTCCCTCCATTATTTCTTTTTCTTCTTTTTCTTTATTTCTTTTGTTTTAATGCTTGTTTGTCTTAATTCATAAAAAATAATAAATGTTGTTAATAAATCCTGAAAAAATTTGTGGATATAGTTTGGAATGTCTAGAATATTTCCATATTTTTTATTTTAATTTCCCATTTCTTTTGCAATTAATTTCATATTTTCTATTGTAGTATGTTTTTAATAATGGGATGATTGTATGCTGAGCTTGTGGATTTTATTTCTCATTCATGCTTTGGAATTAAGACTTCAAATTTTGTATGCTGGTTAGGTACATGTTGATGATATTTTGTGATTTTTGTCATGATTTTTAGATGATTTTAAATAGTATTTTAGGGTAGTAGTTTAGGAGGGTTCTTTGTTGGATCCCTTTGGTGTACCCTTGAAGTTTTAGATTTAGTTTGAACCTTTTGATTTAGGTTTAACCCCTAATTTTTGGACCATAGCATGTTGATACATGTAGGATAGTGTAGTATTTTGTTTGGAATTTTTAGGAATGATTTTCTATTAAGTTCCCATTTTACAAAGTGGCCTTAGTTTAGGTGATCCTAACTAGGTTAAGTGTATAGATTAGGCTTGTAAATGACCTCTAGATGATTCTAGGTCCCATTTCCTCTCTTGATAGATTGGTATTTAGATAGAAACCTCTTTTAGAACCCTTGAATCTTTAGGATAGATGTCCTTAGAAGGTATCATTTGTGGTTTCTTTAGAAGCTTAAATAGGTGGATGATTCTTCCTATAGGGGTAGTTTCCTCTTTAATTTTCCCATGCTTTATTGGAATCCCCCTTGTGAGCATGTTCCCTCCTGTGGAGGAATACATTGCACTATCATAAAGGGGTTGAGTCCATGAAAGCTCCCTCTCTCTCTCTAAGGAAGTGGAGTTGGTTGAGTGTCTGTGGTAAGTTCCTATGGAACTTACCTTGCTTCTCATCTCCATTCTCCTAAACCTCTCTCATTCATTTCTTCTTAGGAATCTTCTTGGGGTAGCATAGTCCCTCCTGCAAGGGGAATGTTGCACATCTCTTGAAGGAGCCAAACCCTTAGGATTCCCCAAAATCTCTTGGTTGGTTGAGTGCCTGGGATAAGTTCCTGTGGACCTTACCCTGGCCTCCCAACACCCAATTTCTTTCCTTAGGATAGAAGCCTTGTATGATTACTTGTGGAGTGAATCCATTATTTGCCATAAGTCTTTCTCCTCATTCATGATTGAGTGGTGTGTTGCATTAGGATAGTGCATGATTAGAATAGTTTAAGCTAGGAGCATGACTGCTTAGAGGTTGAGTGAGTCTCCCTCTGCTTGTTTGCATTAAGGGTTGAGGTGATCCTCCCCTTGCTTGTGTGTTGTTTTTTCTTTTTCTAATTGACGTATTTGCATAATAGAGGTTGAGTGAGCTCCCTCTGCTTGTCTGTTTTGTCTGTTTTTCTTTGCTTGATTGCTAAGAGGTTGAGTGAGTCTCCCTCTGCTTGTATTGCTGCATTACATGTGCATCTTTACTGTTTACTGTTTATCTGTTTAAGCTGATGCTTTATCTGTTTCTGTATCCCCTTGACATGATCCCCTAGGAAGCTCACTTCCTTTGATAAGGAAGTGATGATTAAAACTTTAGGTTGAAATCTATGCATGATAACTTCTAGGAGATCCCTATTTCAAACCTCAACCATAGGATGAATCCTTGGCATGGCAACATTAGGACTTAACAGTCTCCCCATAGAGTTTGTTCTCTTCTTATCTCAAAACAACAGTAAAAAACGTAATAAAGGCAAGTTAATACAAGCGTGTTACGATCCTTAAGCTACTTGGGAAGTGATGATTGAGCGGTCTCCTCTCAATCGTCTAGGATGTTTAGTATATGTCCTTTGGACACTATACGACGCATTTGCTCCTAAGTCATAGTCTCTAGTGCTGTACAAACTATAGACAACCATAAAAAACAATTCTTCCGTAAAAAACAGAAAAACAAACTTCAAACCCTTTTGCCCTGTGGGCCTATAATTCAAGGAAAGCTTTTTTGAATAAAAGAGTTTCGTTAACTCCTAGTTCTACCGCAAACGGTAACGCCTAAGCCTCCAAGGGTCGAGCTGCGTACGCCAAACTGCTGGAACTGTTTGTTAACCCTACTCGAAAAACAGATGAATCTGAACCCCCGTTATCCATATTATCCCGAACTACGTAAGCTCTGATCTCTCATATCTGTTGAGAGTACGTAGGCACAATACTGATGTATTGGCGAGCCACCTTCCCCCATCCTTCCCCGTTTACCCGTAGTTAGCCGAACTACGTTGACTCTGATTTCTCATTCTCTGATGAGAATACGTAGGCATAAAGTGTGACGCTTTGCCGAGTTATTTTCTTTTCTTTTCAGACCAGCCTTGATAGGTAGATAGTAAATAAACTCGTCAGATAAACACAACAAGTATGGATCCCATCGAGTACGATGGACGTGAGGGGTGCTAATACCTTCCCCTTGCGTAACCGACTCCCGAGTCCAGACATTGGTTGCAATGACCTTGTCTTATACCTTTTCATCAGGTTTTTCTGATTGTTTCCTTTCCCTTTCTGTGAGATAAATAACAAAAGGTGGCGACTCTTCTGTTTTACTGGCACCTTATTTTCGCAGTAGCGCCAACTGGCGACTCTGCTGGGGACTCCAACGGTTCCCTGTGAGAGTCAATCCTAGCGCTTGCGTGTTTACCTGTTGGGTTGTGTTTATTTATCGCATTTTATTTCCCGCATTTTATTTTTAGTGATATGATTATTTGTGTTGTTGTGGGAGGGGCTCTGATGAGTGATAAGCCAGACCCAGGCTTGAGTATGTACATAGTTTGAGAAGCAGATTAGTGGTGAACCTGCATGTTCGGCATGCACTAGTTCCCACGCAATCTGCACTCAGACAAGATTCTCTGAGATGATTTCCATTTCCAGCCCAGTGGGCCTTCGAAAGGATTTCAGATCTAAGGATTGTCGACTCTGGGAACCGATCACTTGTGATTCAGCTGAGTGAGGACATTTCAAGAGATGATGATGCCACACCTTCTGGGTATCGTATCATCGTTTCTTGAAAGTCTGTGATGCTGATGAACGCATAGGATGTCTTACCTTTGTCAGTGATTAGGTCCATACCTGTGAGCGGGGTCGGGTTATTGCAGGAAACCGTAACCTTCAGACGACCTGGTTTTCTTGACAGTGAATTAGTATTGTGGGTTTTCAGTAGGCCTTTATTATCAGACTGTGGTATTTTCTTGCTGAAGCAAAATTATGACCTGCCACTTCACAGCACAGCACAACACCCTTGATCTCCTGCTGCATTTTGCATTTGCATTTACATTTCCATATTGCATTGCATCTAACATGTATCTGTGTTGCAGGTGTGCAGTTCTCTCTCAATTCTAGCAATCTTGTCCTTTTTGTGTCCATCATGGAGCCCAATGTGAGAAGAACTTTGGCCTACAAATTCCCTACTCCAGACATTACTACTCTGAGGAGTTTGATTTCTTTGCCTAGTAAGGAAGCGATGAGAGACTTCAGAGGAACCTATGGGAAGCTACTCAGCGTTATGTGCAAGCCATCTGTGTATGAATTAAACGAACTCCAGACTCTGCTTCAGTTTTATGATCCACTGTTGTGTTGCTTCACATTTCCAAGCAATGTGCTGGCCCCCACTTTGGAAGAGTTTTCTGTCATATTGGAGATACCCATTCTTGCTCAGGTACCCTTTTGGCCTATTCATCAGGAGCCAGATTTGGCTAAGATTACTATAGCTCTGCATATTAATGTTTCCGAGTTGAAAGGAAAGACCGTCAAGAGAAATGGAGCCTGGGGGTTCCCATTACCTTTTCTAGATGAGAGAGCTCGACACTTCGCCAAGAAGGAATGTTGGGTGGCATTCAAAGCTATTTTGGCGCTATGCATATACGATATCATGTTATTCCCCAATATTCCAGATTTTGTGGATGTGGATGCCCTTCGTATCTTCGTTTCAAAGAATCCCATCCCTACCTTGCTCGGAGACGTGTATCATTCGGTGCACTACAAGAACAAGAATAGAAGAGGTAAAAGTGTATCCTGTTGTGCTTCACTATTCTACAGATGGTTTGTCACTCATCTACCCAAGGATGGCCCTTTTATAAAGACTGCGGAAACGAAGGAATGGTCTGAGCGACTGATGAGCTTGTCTGCCGAGGACATTGATTGGTTTGATAGAGATTGCATGGGGAGTGAGATTATTTACAGTTGTGGGAACTTTCCTAATGTCCCTCTTGTGGGTAGGAAAGGCTGTATTAACTACAATCCATCTATCGCTATCAGGAAATTCGGGTATGCCTTGAGAGGCCCTCCTAAAGACGAAGAGGTACAGGAATCTTTGTACCTCACTGGTGCATTAGAAGGGGATGATCTGGTTAGATTTGAACATGCCTGGAATAACATTCACCGCAAGGGAAAGACTTCATTGGGGAAGAGCAACAATCAGGCTTATCCTCTTTACATGGATTGGATTCGTAGCAGAGCAGAAAAAGTGTTGATGCCTTTTCCTCCTGTCAAGCAGGACTGTCCTCCGGACTACCATGATTGAAACCCAGAAGTATGAGCAGCTTCAGGCTAAGAATGAAGATCTAGTCAAAGCCAATGAAGATCTGGAAAATGAGATCGCTCAACTCCGAAGAGAAAAGAACGAAGCCATACACACCTGCAAGAAGAAGACAGAGTTGATCAACCACCTGGGCGCTAATCTGACCAAGTAGACCGACTCTAGGGAACATCTTGGGTTGGACCTGAAGGCAGTGCATGGGGTGTTGACCACTAAGAAGCAGGAGTTGGATAAGGCATACCGGAAGTTGACCCAGTACGAGAAGTTGTGGAACAACACTTTGACTAGCCACAAGGAGCGGGAAGAAAAACTAAAGCAGCAGATAGCCCAGTTGGAAGCTCAGATGGAAGTCAAAGACAAGAAGATAGAGGTTGAGGCCTCACTGCGACGAGATGTCCAGTATAAGTTGGTTGAGACCAAGGTAAACCTGATGGATTGTCAACTCCGGGATGATGCTAAGAGGAGTAGGGTGGAAAACCGTTCTGAAGAAGGTCTTTCTAAGAGCATTTCCAAGAACCTCCCAGAGTCCATTAGGCAGAGGGACTTGCTGATCTAGAGCCTGCTCACTCAACCTGATCATCCCGCTATGAAGAAGTTACTAGAGGATTTCTGTGCCTGTGGCCGCGCTTGATTTCTCTGTATTTCTTTTGTACATTTTATGCATTGATATGCTGATTACCATCAGGCCTGTTGGTTGGGGTCACGATTGTTGCTTCAGTGGTATTCAGTTACTGTTGTACGCCACCCTCGTGGGTTTTCTCTGATATATATATGAGGGTTTTCTTTCCATGATTGGACGGTAGACTTTATTTGTCTCAGAAGCTAGAATCGAGGGGGACTTCCTCCTAATGCATGGGTACGTGTTTGCATTTGCATGACAGGTATCCGACCATTTTTTCTAACCCCTTATGTATGCAGGTTGTTTCAGGATTGACCAAAGACCGATTCATCGATACTCGACCAGAGAGAATCAAGCTAGAACAATGGAACAAGTGCAGACAGACATCCAGGAACTCCAAGAGAGGATGGACCGCTTCATGGAGCTCATGCAAGTGGTTGCTAACGGCCAAGACCAGCTCAGGACTCTGGTCCAGCCTCTGATCTCAAGGGTTGACAACAACGGTGTACTTCATGGTGGGAACACTTCAAACCCCCCACTTGTTGAGACCCTACAGAATGGCATCCCTGTGACTGGAGGGAATGGAAGTGGTAATGGCAATGTGGTCACTAACATTGGGCTTAATGGAAATATGACTGGCGTCGGTAACGGTAACTTTGTAGCCAATGGCAACGCTGGGATAGGCCATGGCAACACTGGAGGAACTGGCAATGTAGGGAATGTTGGTGCTGGGAACCTGTATGGTATTGATAATGCTGGGTTTGCTGCTGGCAATGGCAATCAGCCATGGCTAGTGGATCGCCAAGAAGAATTGTTCTCACAGAAGGGAGCTGAGGGCGAGTTGAATGCTGAAGCCCGTCTGAGGTTTAAAGCGCTCGAGGACAAAATGAAGAGTTTTGAGAACTTGAATACTTTGGGGGTTGACATGACTAAACTAGGATTGATTTCTGACTTCAAGTTGCCTCCCAAATTTAAGGTACCCTACTTTGAGAAGTACAAGGGCACCACTTGCCCTCGGATCCATCTAAGATCATACTACCGAAAGATGTCTGCTCACTCTGAAGATGAGAAGCCGCTGATGCACTTCTTCCAGGACAGCCTGTCCGGCCCATCCTTGGAATGGTATATGGGTTTGGAGCCCACCATTGTACGTACATGGAAAGAACTTGTTAAGGCCTTTGTGCACCATTATCAGTATAATAGTGACTTGGCTCTTAACCGGGTTCAACTGCAGAACTTGTCTCAGAAGAACAATGAGGGGTTCAAAGAGTACGCCTAAAGATGGCATGAATTGGCGGCTAGGGTTCAGCCGCCGATGGTTGAACGAGAGCTTGTTGAGATGTTTGTAGCCACTCTTCCAAGGGTTTATTACGAGAAACTGGTCAGTGGTATGTTAGGGAGTTTCTCCGATCTCATCATTATTGGCGAGCATGTTGAAAATGGGATCAAACTGGGAAAAATTCAGGGTGTTGATCTATCCTCAGCTGGAGGAGGAAAGAAACCATACAGTAGCAAAAGACGTGAAGGAGAGACGAGCGTAGTGTCTAACACTCAGAGGAAAGGTAAGGATCAGCGCCAGCAGGTTGCTAGCATAACCATACCCGTTGTCCAACAACCTCACCAGCAGCAGCAGCAGCAAAATCAACAAGGGCACAGAAGGTACCAGAACAAAACACCTCTGGCAAACTGTCATCTTGAGACACCGCCTATGTCATATGCTCAGCAATTACAAACTCTGCTTCAGTTACAGCTAGTGCAGAAGAGAACCCTGGCCCCCGTGACAGGGACACCTCCACAGGGTTATGATGCGAATGCAAGATGCGATTTTCACTCGGGGGCACCTGGCCACACGATAGAAAACTGTAAGGCATTCAAGCACAAGGTGCAAGATATGGTCGACGCTAAAATCATCAATTTTTCTGATAATGTGTCGAACGTCATAAAGAAACCTATGCCGAACCATGGGGGAGATGGGTTGAATGCCATTACTAAAGAAGAGGACTCAGATTTATTGATTGATGTCAAGGACCTGAGGACACCGCTTGGCTTCGTTAAAGCCAAGCTGATGAAAAGAGGCATCTTTCCGGGCTGTGGAGAATCGTGTATGGATTGTGCGATTCGTTCAGACGGCTGTGAGCAGCTGATAATGGGGATTCATAGTCTGATGACCGGAGGAATCTTGCAGTTTAGCCAGAGGGCTGAATACAGGGCTGGAGAGGTAATGCTGAAACAAGATGATGAAGTTGCCACCATCACTATCCCTCATAAGACAATAACCATTTCTGCGTCCAGGCCGCCTATGATTACCATCACAAAGGCCGGGCCTATCCCATTTGAAAGCACCAACGCTGTCCCATGGCACTATGGGGCAGACGTCTACTGTAACGGACAGAAATTGGAATTGGAACCGTCTAGGCAGTCTATGGACAACCTAGTGGGAACCGGAGGAATCACACGTAACATAAGAGTATTTGCTCCACCTGAGGTTGTGGTTGACAAAACTGACAAGGCTAAGAAAACTGATAAGGGAAAGAGTAAGGTCGTTGAGGAAACCCCTCGTGGGGTAGAGAAGGACTTACTTGTAAAGGACGCTGAAGAGTTCATGAGGTTGATCAAGAAGAGTGATTATAAGATTGTTGATCATCTTCATCAAACACCGTCGAAAATCTCTATTCTGAATTTGTTGCTGTGTTCTGAGGCACATCGCAACGCGCTGCTAAAGGTCCTGAATGTCGCGTATGTACCGCAGGAGATCTCGGTCAACCAGTTGGAGGGATTAGTGGCTCACGTGAATGCTAGGAACGGGTTAGGGTTTACTGACCTAGAGCTGACGCCGAAGGGAAGAAACCACAACAGCGCCCTACATATCTCGATAGAATGTAGGGGAACAGTTATGTCCCATGTGTTGGTGGACACCGGATCATATCTCAATGTTCTCCCGAAGAAAGCTCTGATGAAGCTAGATACGAAGGGACTAATTTGCACACCCAGTGACCTGGTTGTAAAAGCTTTCGATGGAACCAAGCGTCATGTCTTTGGAGAGGTAACTCTACCCATCCAAGTTGGGCCGGAAACTCTTGACGCAGTCTTCTACATCATGGATATCATGCCAGCCTATAGTTGTCTGTTAGGCCGGCCATGGATCCACTATACTGGTGCAGTGGCCTCCACATTGCACCAGAAGCTGAAGTATGTTGTGGGGGGCAGCATTGTAACTCTCTGTGGCGAAGAAGACATAATGGTGAGCCATTTGTCGTCTTTCAAATATGTTGAGGTGGATGGCGAGATCCACAAAACCTTGTGTTAGGCATTCGAAGCTGTTAAGGTCAAAGATGTGACTCCAGTGATGATTGAGAAACCGGAGATGACTCTCTCTTCCTTCAAGGAAGCTCGGGTTGTTGTTCAAGCTGGCTCTGCCCCAGGTTGGGGGAAAGTTCTGGAAATACATAACAAACAGGATAAGTTTGGGTTAGGGTACTCTCCTGCTGCTGATGCTTCCTCCTCTCACAGTGCACCACACGTCAAAGAGCTTATCCAGTTCACAAGAGGTGGGGTGATCTTCGAAAATGTCAATGCAGTTTCTGAAGACGGTGAAGACAGTGATTGCGACCTAGATTCCTGGATCCAGCCAAGCAAACCAGGCTAGAGCCTCAACAACTGGTCCATCAGGGATATTATCCACATGACAAGCAAAGAGTAATGATTTACTTTCTCCAATTATTGTACAACCCTATGTCCTACCCGGGGCATAGTGGTTTTATTGTCAGGGCCTTGTTTGGTTATGTACATACAATTTATCAATAAATCAAAGGGCGTTTTTTCTTCACATTCAAATGTTGTGATCTCTGTTTTTCCTGTTTTATTTTTGTTTTAAAAAACAATAAAATGGCAATATGATTTGTGCTAACCTGCATATCCTTGTTTTAAGCTTAACCCTTGTTATTGCAGGATTCACATCACAGATGACATTGACTATGAACCTTCTACGACTCACTTCAACTTCGATTGCCCGATATATCAAGCTGAAGAAGAGATTGATGAAGATGAAGACCTTCCCGAAGAGTTGGACCGTTTGTTGAAACAAGAAGAGAAAGTCATTTTACCTCACGAGGAAGAGATTGAGATTGTGATGTCAAGCCGAGATTGGTCGAGATGCTTCGAGAGTATAGTGACATATTTGCTTGGTCATACAAGGATATGCCCGGACTCGATACTGACATCGTGGTCTAATATCTGCCACTGCAAGAATACTGTCCTCCCAGTAAGCAGAAGCTTAGAAGGATACGACCAGATATGACCGTTAAGATCAAAGAAGAAGTGCAAAAGCAGTTCGATGCTGGCTTCTTAGCGGTCACTACTTACCCTCTGTGGGTCGCCAACATAGTGCCTGTACCGAAGAAAGACGGTAAGGTGCGGATGTGCGTCGATTATCGGGATCTGAACAGGGCGAACCCTAAAGATGATTTCCCGCTCCCTCATATTGATGTGTTGGTCGACAATACAGCTCAATTCTCCGTGTTTTCATTCATGGATGGCTTCTCCGGTTACAATCAGATCAAGATGGCGCCGGAGGGCATAGAGAAAACTACGTTTATCACCCCGTGGGGAACGTTTTGCTACAAGGTAATGCCTTTCGGTCTGGAGAACACCGGGGCCACTTACCAACGAGCAATGGTCACTTTGTTTCATGACATGATTCACCATGAGATTGAAGTCTATGTTGATGACATGATTGCGAAGTCCCAAACAGAGGAGGGACATCTGGTCAATTTGCTGAAGCTTTTTTAGAGACTCAGGAAGTTCAGGTTGAGGCTGAATCCTAATAAGTGTACTTTCGGAGTACGGTCTGGAAAACTACTGGGGTTTATTGTGAGTGAAAAAGGCATTGAGGTTGATCCGACAAAGATAAAAGGATACAAGATATGCCAGCGCCAAAAACTGAAAAAGAAGTTTGTGGGTTCCTGGGCAGGATAAACTACATTGCAAGGTTTATATCTCATCTCACGGCCACGTGTGAACCGATGTTCAAACTACTGAAAAAAGATCAGGCGATTATCTAGAACGAGGATTGCCAGAAGGCATTTGATAAGATAAAACAGTATCTGCAGGAACCTCCAATCTTGATACCCCCAGTGGCCGGAAGACCCTTAATCATGTACTTGACAGTTCTTGAGAATATTATGGGGTGTTTTCTCGGTCAACATGACGAGACTGGACGTAAAGAGCATGCGATCTATTACTTGAGTAAAAAGTTCACAGACTGTGAGTCCCGGTACTCAATGCTCGAAAAGACATGTTGTGCACTTGCTTGGGCTGCCAAACGTCTGAGACAATACATGCTAAATCATATAACCATGCTGATTTCGAAGATGGATCCGATCAAATACATCTTTGAGAAGCAGGCACTTTCTGGAAGGATTGCCCGATGGCAGATGGTACTGACAGAGTACGATATACAGTATGTCTCGCAAAAGGCTATTAAAGGTAGCATACTGTCATAGTACCTGGATGAGCAGCCAATCGATGATTACCAGCCAATGAAGTTTGATTTTCCTGACGAGGATATCATGTACTTAAATATGAAAGATTGCGAAGAGTCGTTGCATGGTGAAGGTCATGAGTCGGGTTCCCAATGGTAATTGATATTTGACGGGGTGGTTAATTCGTATGGAAGTGGTATTGGAGCGATCATCACAACTCCCCATGGATCCCACATCCCGTTCACCGCTATATTGACATTTCCGATCACCAATAATGAAGCAGAATACGAAGTATGCATCATGGGTTTAGAAGAAGCGAATGATTTGAGAATCAAAAACCTGGATGTATATGGTGACTCGGCACTGGTTGTTAACCAAATTAAAGGAGAGTGGGAGACTCGTCAATCAAATTTGGCATCGTACATGAATTACGCCAGAAGGCTGCTTCCGTTCTTTGATCGAGTGGAACTCCATCATGTGCCCAGAGCTGAAAATCAGATGGCTGATGCCTTAGCCACGTTGGCTTCGATGTATAAAGTCAATTTTTGGAATGAAGCTCCAAGAATTGTCCTTTCTCGTCTTGATAGACCTGCATTCGTTTTTGCAATCGAGGAAGCCTCCGATGGCAAACCATGGTTCCATGATATCCAGACCTTCCTTATGACTAAGGAGTATCCCGCGGGAGCGTCAACCCAAGATAAGAAGACTCTGAGGAGGCTGTCTGGAAATTTCTATCTCAATCCTGATAGAGTTCTATATAAAAGAAACCATGATCTCGTGCTACTCATATGTGTAGGTGAGAAAGAAGCGAGTTTGCTCATGGAAGAGGTCCATGAAGGCACATTTGGTACGCACACCAGCGGTCATGCTATGACAAGAAAAATCTTGCGAGCAGGATATTACTGGCTGACGATGGAATCAGATTGCTTTAAATTCACAAAGAAGTGTCATAAATGCCAGATTTATGCTGATAAAATACATGTGCCGCCGTGCCCGTTGAATGTCACGTCCTCCCCGTGGTCGTTCTCCATGTGGGGCATCGACATGATAGGCAAGATCAAGCCCATTGCATCTAACAGTCATCGCTTCATTTTGGTAGCCATCGACTACATCACCAAGTGGGTGGAGGCAGCCTCGTATGCTAATGTGACCAAGCAGGTGGTGGCTAGATTCATAAAGAAGGACATCATTTGTCGATACGGAATTCCCGAGCGGATCATTACTGATAATGGTTCGAATTTGAATAACAAGATGATGAAGGAGGTATGCTAGAGCTTCAAGATTGAACATCACAACTCATCACCTTATAGGCCAAAGATGAATGGTGCGGTTGAAGCAGCCAACAAAAACATTAAAAAGATAGTTCAGAAGATGGTTGTGACCTACAAATATTGGCATGAGATGTTGCCATTTGCATTGCACGGTTATCGTACGACCGTACGCACATCAACCGGGGCAACTCCTTTCTCACTAGTGTACGACATGGATGTTGTCCTACCGTTAGAAGTTGAGATTCCTTCTTTGCAAGTTTTGGTTGACGTGAAACTCGATGAGGCAGAATGGATTAAGAACTGACTGAACCAACTCAGCCTGATGGATGAGAAGAGATTAGCATCGATTGCATATGGTCTTCTGTACCAGAGCCGAATGAAGAAAGCTTATGATAAGAAGGTGCGCCCTAGAAGCTTTCAGACGGGTGATCTCGTCCTGAAGAAGATTCTTCCGCCACACTCCGATCACAGGGGCAAGTGGACTCCTAATTACGAAGGTCCGTACGTCGTCAGTAAGGTCTTCTCGGGAGGAGCCTTGTTGTTATCCATAATGGAAGGCGAAGATTTTGCATCCCCTGTGAACGCGGACACAGTTAAAAAATACTTTGCTTAAAAAATGGCCCGCTGGAAAGAAAAAGAATATCCAGGCAAAAATGGGGCATCCCGGCGAACCATAAAAAAGGAAAAAGGTTCGGGTAAAAATTAGGGATATAAATGGAAAAATGTACACCCGCAAAGTCGAAAACCCGGAAGGGCGACTTTGGCAAAAAAGGGTATCCCGGTGAATCGAAAACCCGAAAGGGCGGTTCAGGAAAAAGTTAGGGATTTGAAAAGCAAATGATTGCGTTCCGCGTATGGACTCTCATTGTTTAGTGGTTTGGAAGACCTGAGGGTCGTTTATCTGAATCAATATCTTCTGAAGCTGAAGCGTCAGGAGAAGTATCGAAGTCGAGTGGGTCATAGAGGGATCAACTCATGGTGTTCGTCTATGCCACATTGCCGACATTTGTATATACTGATGTATATTTATGTTATTATGCTTGCGCAGCTTCCTCAATTTAGGAGCTTGCATCTGTTGTAAAACATTTTTGCCCATTCAGGGGTTTGTTATTAATAAAATGTATACTATTCAGCAATTCTGTTTGTTTGTTTAGCTTTTATCTGCTTTGTTTGCGAAAAAGAACGCCCGATGTTTTTGATAAAATGCGCATACATAAACTTGCTGGCCTAGGCCAATAATTGTTGAAACATTGAATTACCTGAATATTGTCACAGGATGATAATCTCGATAGGTCCCTTTGTGAAGGGTATCTTGTTTGTTTGTTCATGTTGTTGCAGGTATGGCACATTCCAGGCAGTATGCCAGATGTTTTCTGAGCAGGATGATTCCTTCTTCCCCATCGAGTTCAGTAGCGTCTCCCCACAGAGTCTGAACATGGGACCGTGAGCATTGATATGTCTCCCCAAGCAGAGATAGATTCTCCCAGATGAGATATATCCTAGGCAGGATCATTATTTCCCCAGCTGAGTCATACGTAGAAGTGTATATTCATTCCCAACACTGGGTCAATGTGCAGTTTTCCCGTAGAAGACTATGTGCAAGAGTTCAACTTCCGATAGCTCAGACTGAAGTCTCCAGCAGAATTGAAATTCCCCACAGAGTTGTACTCTCCCTAGCAGTTAGGAGTGATTCCAGCGTCTGGTTACCCTCTCATCCGAGTTTGCAGTTCCCCCAAGAGAGCCGAGTCCTTGGAAGCCGTTCAGGCCATGATTGGTGCTCCCCAGTAGAGTGTTGAATAGCTGATGTTGTGTTTCCCCATCGGAGTCCGTATCTCCGGGAAAGTTTTGCCGCGAAGGCCGTGCAGTTTATTTCTGCAATTGACATCGTTTTCCTCAACAGTTGTGGTTCGTACACCTAGTTGAGCAGGTCCAGGTTCTCGTAGAACTTTGTTCCCCTACAGCAGTCGACTGAAGTTCGTTTCCCCAGGCGGAATCTAATTGAGATTGGTGTGACTTCTTCTCCTCGGCAGGATGACTCCTCCTCCCTACCAGAGTGGTTCTTTCTCCTTGACGGGAGGATTTTCCCTTCAGCATTTATTTTGCTGATGGGGTCGTAGCATTTTGCATGATTGCATAAGCATTTACCCTAAATGCGTAGCATTTCCACCGTGTGGAGCATTGCGCCATTGTCAAACATATGCATATGAAACATGATCTAGGTCGTTACCATTCTTATTTTGCAGGTGTTCCTCCGCAGAATGGTTTGCTCAAGATGATTCTTGAATTCCCCAGCGAAGTTGTTTGCTTAAGATGATTTTTAAAATCCCCAGTGAAGTCGCAAGAGTTGGTTGCTCAAGTTGATGCTTAGAGTCCTCGGCAGAGCGTCTGCTCAGGATGATTCCTGAAATCTCCAGCAAAGTTATTGGTTCAGGATGAATCTTGAAGTCCCCGGCGGAGTTATTTGTCCAAGATGATTCTTGAAGTCCTCAGTAGAGTTGATTCATCCAGAATGATTTCTGGAGCCTTGAAGCAGAGTTACTTGATAGTTCTCCAGGATCCCTAGTGGAGTTATGTCATCCCCACCAGGTTTTAAACCATAGAAGTTGAAACTTCCTTGAAGACTCGATGATTGAAGTCTGGCTGATGCCCGATAATTTCTTTGAATGCCCGACGGCATGATTACAGAGATTGTCAAAAGTTCCTGATGACCTGATGAGTCCCGAGGAATTCTTCTGCTGTCGTGCCGCAAAATGCCTGACGGCAGAATCAGCTATGTATCACCAATTACCGTGTGACTAGTGAGCCCTTGATGACTTGAGAAAGAAGCTGCAGTGAGATCTGATGATCGTCCTGACGGAGGTTTGGGCCCGTTACCGTGCAACTGCCACTTCAGACTTCAAAGATTGTCCTACCAATCAGAGTATCGTTTATTTGTGCGATTGGCAAATTTCTGGTTACCGTGTGACCAATTCCCCAGGAGAGTTGTCGTGCAACTGTCACGCTCAGTTTTGAAGATGTTCCTACCAATCAAGGTATCGTTTACCTGCGTGGTTGGCAAATCACCAATTACCGTGTAATCGGTGATCCCTCGATGATTTGAGGATGAAGATCTCCGTTGAATCAGAGAATCATCCTGACGGAGATTCAGATCAGTATTTCTCCAGCTAGTTGCCGTGCAACTATCATTTCAGTTTCCGAATATTGGTTCCCATCAGAGTACCGTGTACTTGTGCAGTTGGCAAATTTCCGGGTTTGTTGGTATTCAACCGTTTTTTACCTTGATTGTTTGAGAGTCGTTCGCTTCTCACCTAGTCAGGTCCAAGCCGTTTGAATAGGGGCAGTTGTTGCACCCCAAAATTTGCCCAACTTTTCTTTACCTAGCTTGTGTTTCATTTCATTCACATTAGCATTATCATTTGCATTTTATTGACATGTGTGCAGGAGATCAAGAGGTATGACTACCAATCAAGAGCTATATAAGACTATGAAGCTAGCTAAGAAGGTTATTCAAGTGTTCAAGGGTTGATATCCTTGTCAGAGAAGTTAAAAGATCCTCAGAGAGAGTGATTGAAACTAAGAGGGTGTGTCTCCTAACTTGAGAGTTGTGGAAAGCCATCAGATGATTCTGAAGCCATAAAGTTGTACCTGAGGTCTTGAGAGAGCTCATGAGAAATGTTGAAGCTCATGTGGGAGCTCAGGCAAGTCCTTATGCAAGACTAAGAAGCCTCAGCCATGATTGGTGCAACTAGGGTTTGATTGGGTCAACCCTAAGTCAACTGAGGATTTGAAGAAGGTTGAGACTTAATTCAAGAGCCATGTGACCATGGATGGATACATTGAGATGTTATAAGGATGATTCCAAGGTCATCTCATCATGATTGAAGAGTTTGAGAAGTTTCAGGCTAGGGTTTCTAAGACTTGACAATGTAAAATCCCCTAGCTTGACGCCTAACTTCCAGGCCATTTAACTCAAGATATGATCTTCATCTCATATTGACCCCAACATGATTGTTGTAGGGCATGGTCTCATCTTTAATTTGAGTACTATAAGTCCTTGATAGGGTTTATAGAACTCAAGTTATGATCCAGACAAGTTACAAGTCATCTGAGGCATGTGAATTTGGAGCTTGAAAGTTACCAAACTTGCATGACACTTTTTCCCTAGAAGGATGATTCCTATGAACTTTTGGTCAACATGAATTTTGTTCCTTATCCTCTTATATTTCTAAAGAGTACTAGAAGTCCATGATTGGATTTGTAGAACTCAAGTTATGGCTTTGACAAGTCAAGGGTATTTTGGGTATTTGGACATTACAGGTCATTTTGAATTATAGGTCAATTTCACTATCTTGCAAGCTTCAAATGGAGTTTTGTTCAACATGAAAGTTGCTCAAAATGATGTTTTTAGATTATCCAAGTATCAAGAGTCCATTGATATGGATTGAAACAAGCATTGGTTGAAGAAATTTCACAAAAAGACCATTTTAATGAATTAAAATGGAAAAATTCAAAACAATTGGTAATGGAATGTTTTCAAGCCAAATTAGTACTCATTTTGATTGGAAAATAAGTTCTAAAAACTTTGGCATCATTACATTTTTGAATTGAGGTATATAACATGCTCATTTGGAGGATTACTTCATGATGAAGTAACATATCAAACACACCCCTTTGGTTGAAATCAAGGAAGGAAAACCATCCAATTACACTCCATGATTGTCAAGCAAGAGAATTGAAGTGAATTAAGAGCCAGAACAGGGCAAAATCATGGACACCATAATTGAAATTTTGGAAGAGAATTGAAAATGAGAAATCAAAAATTGGGCTTTGATTGGGCCTCCAAAGGTGTTAAACAGATTATAAATTGATGTCAGATCATTCCCAGAAGCTTCTAGTGGCAAATTCTGTTGAGAATCAGTTGGAGCGAGTGTGTGAAGAAGCTTGAAACTTGGTTTTCGAATTTTTAGATTGAGAGAGTTTCAGAAGGAATTGGACTTCAAGAATTGTTCATCATCATCCATTGAAGGGATCTGCACCTTTTGGAAGCACGTGGAGCCCTAGAAGTCACCAGATTCGAAGCTTTGTGTCAGGTTCTTCACCTCAAATTTCCTCTTAGATTATGTGCATTTAAGATCTTAGATACATGTGGTTAAGTTAGAATTGAAACATAGATGGATTCTGTATAGGTTTAGTGATGAATCGTGAGAGTTTATGTGATGGTGATCCAAATTGTTGTTCATGTATCTCCCTGAATATTGGTTAAAAACGAAAATGAGTGGTGGATTAGTGATCTAGGGAGAGAGACGAGTAGAATGATGTAAAGAATTGCAAGTTTCCTGGAGGTTAGGGCTCTGGTAGGGTTCCCGTTGCAAGGTAGGGGATGACCGGCGCTTGGCCGACCACCGTGAGAAATTGCAGAGCCACCGTGTATTTTTTCCCTCCGTTTTGATGTTTAAAAGCTCAGATCGTGTCCTGTCCATTGGATCTTGCTAGATAGAAGACTTTGTAAGCTAATCTGATGGCACAAGCGTGTCCACGTGTGACATCCATTTCCCCTTTAATGAAACGCAGAGTTTCATAGATTGAAACTCTGGGCTTAACACCTGGTTGCTACCCACACCCCTCGTTAATTAGGCCTAACCATTTAGCACGTGAAACCCTTGCTTAATGAACGCCCCTTGTCTGTTTCTTTTAGAATAATATGCTGAATTGATAGTCAACTGGGCCCAGTTCCCACGCGCTGTTCAGACCCTCTCATGTTGGGCCCAGGCGAAATAACACATGGATTTCCTGCTGGTTACACCTCCCTCCATTATTTCTTTTTCTTCTTTTTCTTTATTTCTTTTGTTTTAATGCTTGTTTGTCTTAATTCATAAAAAATAATAAATGTTGTTAATAAATCCTGAAAAAGTTTGTGGATATAGATGGGAATGTCTAGAGTATTTCCATATTTTTTATTTTAATTTCCCATTTCTTTTGCAATTAATTTCATATTTCCTATTGTAGTATATTTTTAATAATGGGATGATTGTATGCTGAGCTTGTGGATTTTATTTCTCATTCATGCTTTGGAATTAAAACTTGAAATTTTGTATGCTGGTTAGGTACATGTTGATGATGTTTTATGATTTTTGTCATGATTTTTAGATGATTTTAAATAGGATTTTAGGGTACTAGTTTAGGAGGGTTCTTTGTTGGATCCCTTTGGTGTACCCTTGAAGTTTTAGATTTAGTTTGAACCTTTTAATTTAGGTTTAACCCCTAATTTTTGGACCATAGCATGTTGATACATGTAGGATAGGGTAGTATTTTTCTTGGAATTTTTAGGAATGATTTTCTATTAAGTTCCCATTTTACAAAGTGGCCTTAGTTTAGGTGATCCTAACTAGGTTAAGTGTATAAATTAGGCTTGTAAATGACCTCTAGATGATTCTAGGTCCCATTTCCTCTCTTGATAGATTGGTATTTAGATAGAAACCTCTTTTAGAACCCTTGAATCTTTAGGATAGATGTCCTTAGAAGGTATCATTTGTGGTTTCTTTAGAAGCTTAAATAGGTGGATGATTCTTCCTATAGGGGTAGTTTCCTCTTTAATTTTCCCATGCTTGATTGGAATCCCCCTTGTGAGCATGTTCCCTCCTGTGGAGGAATACATTTCACTATCATAAAGGGGTTGAGTCCATGAAAGCTCCCTCTCTCTCTCTAAGGAAGTGGAGTTGGTTGAGTGTCTGTGGTAAGTTCCTATGGAACTTACCTTGCTTCTCATCTCCATTCTCCTAAACCTCTCTCATTCATTTCTTCTTAGGAATCTTCTTGGGGTAGCATAGTCCCTCATGCGGGGGGAATGTTGCACATCTCTTGAAGGAGCCAAACCCTTAGGATTCCCCAAAATCTCTTGGTTGGTTGAGTGCCTGGGATAAGTTCCTGTGGACCTTACCCTGGCCTCCCAACACCCAATTTCTTTCCTTAGGATAGAAGCCTTGTATGATTACTTGTGGAGTGAATCCATTATTTGCCATAAGTCCTTCTCCTCATTCATGATTGAATGGTGTGTTGCATTAGGATAGTGCATGATTAGAATAGTTTAAGCTAGGAGCATGACTGCTTAGAGGTTGAGTGAGTCTCCCTCTGCTTGTTTGCATTAAGGGTTGAGGTGATCCTCCCCTTGCTTGTGTGTTGTTTTTTCTTTTTCTAATTGACGTATTTGCATAATAGAGGTTGAGTGAGCTCCCTCTGCTTGTCTGTTTTGTCTATTTTTCTTTGCTTGATTGCTAAGAGGTTGAGTGAGTCTCCCTCTGCTTGTATTACTGCATTACATGTGCATCTTTACTGTTTACTGTTTATCTATTTAAGCTGATGCTTTATCTGTTTCTGTATCCCCTTGACATGATCCCCTAGGAATCTCACTTCCTTTGATAAGGAAGTGATGATTAGAACTTTAGGTTGAAACCTATGCATGATAACTTCTAGGAGATCCCTGTTTCAAACCTCAACCATAGGATGAATCCTTGGCATGGCAACATTAGGACTTGACAGTCTCCCCATAGAGTTCGTTCTCTTCTTATCTCAAAACGACAGTAAAAAACGTAATAAAGGCAAGTTAATACAAGCACGTTACGAGCCTTAAGCTACTTGGGAAGTGATGATTGAGCGGTCTCCTCTCAATCGTCTAGGATGTTTAGTATATGTCCTTTGGACGCTATGCGACACATTCGCTCCTAAGTCATAGTCTCTAGTGCTGTACAAACTACAGACAACCATAAAAAACAGTTCTTCCGTAAAAAACAGAAAAACAAACTTCAAACCCTTTTGCCCCGTGGGCCCATAATTCAAGGAAAGATTTTCTAAAGAAAAGAGTTTCGTTAACTCCCATTTCTACCGCAAACGGTAACGCCTAAGCCTCCAAGGGTCGAGTTGCGTACGCCAAACTGCTGGAACTGTTTGTTAACCCTACTCGAAAAATAGATGAATCTGAACCCCCGTTATCCGTATTATCCTGAACTACGTAAGCTCTGATCTCTCATATCTATTTAGAGTATGTAGGCACAATACTGATGTATTGGCGAGCAATCTTCCCCCATCCTTCCCTATTTACCCGTAGTTAGCCGAACTACGTTGACTCTGATTTCTCATTCTTTGATAAGAATACGTAGGCATAAAGTGCGACGCTTTGCCGAGTCATTTTCTTTTCTTTTCAGACCAGCCTTGATAGGTAGATAGTAAATAAACCCGTCAGATAAACACAACAAGCATGGATCCCATCGAGTACGATGGACGTGAGGGGTGCTAATACCTTCCCCTTGCGTAACCGACTCCCGAATCCAGACATTGGTTGCGATGACCTTGTCTTATACCTTTTTGTCAGGTTTTTCCGATCGTTTCCTTTCCCTTTCTATGGGATAAATAACGAAAGGTGGCGACTCTTCTGTTTTGCCGGCACCTTATTTTCGCGGTAGCGACACACAACATGGTGTTGTTTCCAATTTTTCCTTGACATGTTTGGTATCTGTCTTGAAAAAGAAAAGAAAGGATAAATGTCTTTCCGTTTTTGTGCGATATGTTCCAACTTGTCTTGGAAAGAAAGACAAAGTTCATGTTCGGTATCAAACATGCTTAAAACTTATCATAACTCCTGCTTTTGTGTCTGATACGTTTGATTGCAATTGTTATGGAAGTTATTTGATCTTGCATGAACATAATCAGAAGTGTTTTGAGTTTCACGTTCCCGTTTTCTGAACTTGCTTTTGTTTGTTTTGTAGCTATCTTGGGAACTAATGGACAAATTGCTCCTTTGGAATTTGTTCAAACAATCTCTACAACAGTTTCGCTGACCATCTGTCGGTTGAAAGCTAATGGTACGTGTATTATCGCTTGACCGCATTTGTTTTCTGCTAATACGTTCCGATTTCGTTGCTTTGTACCCAGGGAAAGATAATCCTTGCAGTAATTCGTCCAAGTACCAGATGTGATGGAAACCTCGACGTCGTGCCTCTGTATGATATACAATGGCATGAATTGTACAATACTAGGTTTTAGGGACAAGTTGTGTAAACCAAACAAATGTTCTTATCTTGTAATGAATCTTTATGGCTTTAACAGTGATGTTGTGTTTAATAAAGATGGCCGCTTACGGCATATGCCATTGGATAAATGATAATTTATTGAAAAACTTTCGTTGTAACAAAGGGTGCAATACCAAGCAAATGTTCTCATACAAATATCTCTATTTCCAATCTCCATCATGATTTATTCTTGTTGTAATTCCTTTAATGGTTTTTTGGAGATTGGTCATTCTTAGAATCTTGAATCCTTAAAAAGAATGAGATGCCCTTGTAACTTGATTGTAGATTCTTAATCAAATAGAGACGGTGTATGTAATTTAACTTGCATATCTTGAATTTATGATGGAGAACTAAATACTTTGGTCTTGACTTGAATGTATACCTTACAAAGTATGAACTTAAATTTTGAGGAATCTCTACTTAGTTTAACAACTTCTAAACCAACCAACTCGAATCTGAAAAGCTATGAACTAAGCTCATTGGAGAACAAAAAGTCTTGAAACCTTAGAATAAAAATGAAATTTAGGTACCTGACTTGAACGTCCTTGCATCCGTCATTAATAATCTGTATTCTACATGAACGTGACTTTTAAAGGATCCCTCACAAATGGACATTCCAAACTTAGCGTACTCACCAATTTAATCCACATGAAATGCACCAATTGAATTCAAAGTAATATGAGCTAAATTCTTGCCACCATAAACCAAATAACACCACTTGATTAAATTGCAAAGACTCAATCTGGAACAAAGAACAAAGACTCAATCTGGAAAAACATCAGAGAGAGAAATAAATATGGAAAAACATCGGATAGATTCTGGAAAAACATCAGAATCAAAGGGAATATCTGGAAAAACATCAGATAAGTTCTAGAAGAACATCAGAACAAAGACTCAATCTGGAAAAACATCATAGAGAGAAATAAATGACATCCAAGGATGGCATTGGATAAAAGATATGATCATAATATCTGAGAATGGTATTGGATGTAAGAGGAACAGACATATCCGAAAAAACAATCGGATAAGAAATGTCATATCTGGAATAACATCAGATAGACACGACAAAAACTGTTTGGTAGGTGCCAAGTGAGTTGGACTTTGACCACAAGGTAAGACATGGATAAAACACGACCTCGGGAGAAATGAAAATGAGGATGAAACACTCATGATCTGCATATGTATATGAATTATGCTATGATAAATGATCAAATTCAAATGCAGACGCAGATGACAAGGCTCGACTCTTTTGGTGAGATGACAAGACTGGAAAACTGATTCCTTAACATGAATATCATCGCCATTCTGCTTGGGGACTAAAGATGCTACTGCTGGGCACATCTCTGCCACAATGGTAAACTGTATCAAGTTGATGATCCTTGTAGGAAGGATGAAAAGCTGCTTGGGGATTCTTCAAGTAAACTGCCCCAGATTTGATGATTGTTATAGGTGAGTTGATAATTTCTTCAGCTTGTCTGATGTTGAAGATGATTGATCCACTATGTGCTTGGAAAGCTTGCCTCAATGTGAGTCTTGAAAGATCCTCTAGATATATCAAATCTAATAAGAACTTGCTCTGAACAAATCTTAAATTGATTCTCAACAGGATGTGAAAAGAACTTGCCCCTGATAGGATCACTTGACCAAGACACTCAAAGTTTCAAACAAAGGTGTACTGCCAAAAATAATTGATTTGCAAAAATCTTTTGGAGTCAGTTTACGCAACTTTGTTGTAGTATGCTTTCAAAATAAACTTGCTTCAATTAGGTCTTTTGAGGGTTGTAACGTGGCCTGGTTCATGGTTTAAGAAATAAAGGATAAAGGCTCAAAGTTTATTCGTACCCACCCGATCTACATGATGATCTTCAGTCCTACGCTCAGCTAACTCATACTATTTCCTCAGGTTCCCATAGGTTAGGAATTGCACTGATGATAGTAATAATGGTTCATAAGTCAACAGACTTTTTCAAAAGACAGTCACTACTTCTTTACAACATTTGGTTATTTTGACATTGAGGATTTACATGGTGAAGGGTTTAAAGACCTCCTCTTTTTATTATCCCTAACTTTTGCCTGAATTGTTTCTTTTAAAGCTTACAGTCAGCGGGATGCCCCAGTTTTTCCTAAGTCTCCTTCATAGGTTTTGACTTAGCGGGCTTTTTCTTTTGATTTTGTTTTTAAAAAATGACTGCCTGGTTTAATGATTACGGAGAACCATCATCAACTTTTTGGCTTGGAAAACATCTTCGGCACTTACTTGCTGTGTGTAAAGGAAAATTGTGAGTGCAACCTTTATATGAAATGTATATTACAAGAAAGCGCAACCGAGTTAACTGAGAACTACCCATTCCAAGGTTAAGAATGCAGGTTTTTTGTAAAGAAAGAAACTCCAACTTCTAGGCTCGAAGGGGTTGACGAGGGAATAACTTCCTTATTTCTCCAGTGTTTGGGAATTGAAATAACGTCTTACATCATCAACAAAGTTTAATTGAAAGCATACTGACAGCAGTTATGGGTATACCGTTCTCATCATCCTCCCTCAAATATTTGCATACTCAAAAGTTTGGACAAGAAAAATATTTGAAAGATAAAGCATAAAAGTGCAAATAATAGACAAAATGAATTGAAATCAAAAGTTGAAATGCTCATTTCATTAACACAAAAGTATAAACATAATTTTAAGGGCAACATCTAGTATTAAATAAGGAAAGTACAAACAACGAGAAATAAAAGGCCTAGTGACTAAATCGATAACAAAAATGAGTTATCCTGTCTGATTTCAAATCATCGATCTCCATTCGGATTTCTGCATTGTGTACTTCTTGCTCTAACATCTTGTGTCTATATTTGGCTCTAGTTAGATATCAGTGTCGGGGAATCAGTTTGACGACTCAAAGGTACACTGGAAGATAAGAACAACTGGAGATGAGCGACTGGACAAACAGAGGTATGCAATGAACCATGCAAAGATGTAAATGCAATGTGATGCAAGACAAGATGCAAAACACACATAACAGGATCAAAGGTTCGAGATCACAACATGAGGTCTGGATAAAGAACCAACCACAGGGTGTATACTAGGGTCATTTGATCTGTAGAACAGGGTTCTAAGAAGTTCCCAGAGTCATCGACCCATCTTCCGGATATTATCGACACACCTACTACTTGGAAATCAATAATATTCTCAAGAGAGTCTCGTCTGAGTGTAGCATCGCGTATCAACTACTTAGGGAATACTTCCTCATTGTCATCGCACTATGTCCTAAAAGGTCAAGTAGGTAAAGGTTAACTAGAGGTCCTCAGTGTCATTGGCTCCTAGGTTGAAAGTAGTAATGTTTTCACGAATACTCGTTCAACAAAACTACTCTCAAGAGGGCCTCCACTGAGTGGTGGTTTCTCAAGTCAGCTTGGTCAGGAATCAACTCCCTATAAACCTTCTTGAATTTACCACCTTCCTATCATAGGTGCACTTAAGTCCGGGTATATGACTTATCCTCACCACTCAAGGTAACAACCATGCATATAGAAAAAACCCAGGCACAAACAGATATATGTACATATATATACAAATATACAAGCAAGTAAACATATAGCAAACACAAATATAAACAAGGTGGGCTTAACCCTCTTAGGGGATGTCCACAGTGAAGTCACCATTTCTGTTGCAGTGAGAATCGTGATGTCGAGCTATTGATTAACTTGAATCTTAATTCTTAAATTCACAACCGATCTTTAATTTATCCGAGGGAAGGGGAAAAGAAAGAATAACCCATTGCGCGAAGTAACAACAACGCTAAGAGATCTAAAGGTTCGGGGGTTGGTTATGCCTAGGGTAGGTATTTCACATCCTAAACATCTGTAGTACTCTACAGGAACCTCTTGTTAGTTTTTGTGTTTATGCTAAAGTTGTTTGCTAAAGGAAAAGTGCTAAGGTAAAGATCTAAAGTATACAAAGTATGTACAAAGTTTGCTCGCCAAGACATCGCATCTCGTGCCTACGTATCCTGACGGGAATGGAATCAGAGCAACTATAGTTCCCCTAGCTAGGGGTGAGGAACTCTTGATTATGGTCAAGGTTCCAGGGGGCAAGTAAATGTCTACGGCGAGACATCTACATAGAGTGTGGCGACTCTAAACTAAGGTTAAGTTAGCAAGGAAGAGAATGTCCACGACGGGACGACTAAATAGAGCACGGTGACTCCAAGTCCTATGGTAAAGGTAAACACGGGAAATGTCCATGGTGGGACGACTACATGGATCACAGTGACTCCAAACTTAAGTTTTAAATGTTAGCAGGAAGTTAGTTGTTAGTGAGCTTGCCAAGAAATCACATCTTGTGCCTACGTATTCTTAACAAGAAATCAGAGTGTTCGTAGTTCCCCTAAATAGGGGTGAGGAAATATTGACTGTGGTCAAGGTTCCAAGGGGATGTAAGCATTCCTAGGGAAGTATTTACATGGAGTGCGGCGACTCCCGATCTATATTGAGATGTTATGGTAGAGAATGTTCACGGAGGGACGCTAAACATGAGTACGGAGACTCAGATCCTAAGACTAGGATAAAAGTTTAAGATGTATGTATGTCCACGGTGGTACGCTAAGCACGAGTACGGAGACTCGGATCCTAAGGCTAGGATAAAGGTAAAGGATATCATCATACAATGTCACAATAATGTAGACAAAAGGTTCAAAACTTCATGGGGACAATCAAAAGTTTTTAAAGATGAAGCACTTAAATGCTTACAAGCAAAGTTGAAATTCAAACTTAAATGCACAAGGGAGACAACAAGCCAAGTTCATATCATCTTCAAACAAAACTAAAAAAGGAATAAAAATCAAAGTTTTAAAAATGAAAGAATGAGAGATAGGAGGGTGAAAACCCTAAAATGAATCATAACTCTCTTTAATGTAAATTTTTTCTATAAATGGGATTTTAGAATTTTTTAAAACATTTTATGAAAGCATGCAATAAAATAAGATTTATGCAAAAAGACTCATTTAAAAATGGTGAAGCTGTGTTAATTTGAAAATTAAATAAAAATTAAATAAACAACTGTTTAAAAAGAAGGAAATGTCTCACCTAAGGCTTGAACTCAAGACCTTGGGGTCATGGGCACAAAACTATGCCAATCCAACCACTTCATGCACGTGATATTTAGATGGAAAGAGAAGTTAAAATATTGAAAATATAAAAAATCATAAAAAAGGAGGAAAAATGCCCTCGGTGAGGGTCGAACACAGGTTACAAGGCATAGCAAAGTTCTTTAAGGCAAGGCAATAACCACTGAGGTGGCAATACATCCATTGTATTAAGCCACCCCATGTGCATATGTACTAAAACAAGCGCATATCCTGGGCAACTCTTGGGCAAATATCAAGGCAAAATGTCAAAAACGATTTCACTCTAACTCTATCGAATCTTGATCAATTTTCATGAAATTTAAGTCAAACTTGCTTGTTTTTTCAAGAGGAACATGATGGTACCATTCATTTTTTCAAAAGGTGCGCACAAAATGAAATTCGAATGAAAGTGCAATAGTGAAGTTTTGAAATGCATTTGAGTTTTTAGAGTTGAAACAGACATGATTAAAGGAAAAAGATGGTTTGAGCAAGTTCCAAATGTGCTATGAAGGAGTTTCAACAGGAAATTTGGTTCAAAAAGCAACAGAGCAAGAAATGGCAGGTGAGTTGTAAATGATGAAAATTGTGCTTTTTGTGAACTTTATAATTCAACAACATCAATACTTCTATGACAGCAAGCAAGTCATTAAGAGCCACAAGCCAAACTTCATACACACCAACTGTTATAACTGGGAAAAAATGAAATGCAAACAAAAGTTAAAGAAACATAGGTGTTGATAGCAAGCCAAAACATTAGTTTCTTAAGATTTTTTTTTTGTCTACATATTTTATGTCTTTTTTTTTGTCTAAGTGAAGTTAGTGATTGTGGAGGGTTGGGATTGGAATGATGATTGATTACAATATTGAATCCCATTGTTTCTTAAGATATTTTTTTGTCACTGTTCCTTGCTCATTTAGTTTTATTTTATCTGATTTGAAGGTATACCTTATACTTGATGAATTCATTCTAGCGGGTGAATTGCAAGAAACAAGCAAGAAGGTATATACATTTTATTTTGGTGTTACTGTTGTTACTGCTTACTGGTGTTACCATACTATGTGATTACTGAATTGAAATTTGAGTTGTATAGTTATTAGCTTGTGATTTTGGGCTTATTTCATTGCCTTATTTGTGCATATTGATTGTAAATTTATGACAAGAAAACCTATATTCGGGAACCAAACTAACTTGTTTTCTGTGCTTGCAGGCTATCATTGAAAGAATGGGGGAACTTGAAAAACTAGAGTGAAACATAACAGTTCGGCAAAGTCACAATGGCTTGGAGATTCTGATGATGTACTTGATGGAGTGATTCTTGTATTTTAATGTGATATGCGATACAAAACTTTGATATTTTCTCCCTTGAGCCACGTATTATGTACACTACCAAGGCTTATTTTGGCTTATGTTAAAATATTGTAGACATTCATGAAGTCAGTTGTTAGTAACCTTTTTTCATTATGTATTTTTTTTTTTTGCAACACACCAGAAATATACAAATGGATAATAGTAATATATAATTAAACAATTTTAAAATAATATTTTTTGATAATATAGAACTAATAGTGTTGTGTAAATGTTTCATTTTCACTATGGAGATTAAAAAGATTCTATCCTTCCTTTCTAGTACCACTGAATATATATGCAGCAAGTGTGATTGACAGGTTTAACACTTGTTGTACTAATGCATAAGAACCTGTCTCTAATTTCTTCTAATATAGTATTGAGATGAAGAAGATCTTGCCCATTTGCCTTGGATGGGGGAAATGAGCTGTTGTTGTCGTCCGACAATTTTCGATCCGAATATTTCTTGTGATACAGAGGTATGAGGAAAAATGGCCTGGGCACCAGGTGTAACACCCATTTTAATTATCTCGTTTTTCTGTGTATTTTAGTTGTGGCGTGCCTTCTGTGTTAAGGGTGTGGTTGAGTGCGATAGCGTGTAGCCCTTAAGTTGGAATTTATTAATAATTTTGGACTTTAGTATTAATAATAATATTTAGTGATGATAATTTAATTAATAATGGTAATATTATTATTAATGTTACTCTTATTATTATTATTATTATTATTATTATTAAATAAAATGAAGGAATTGGAATAAAAGAATTGGGATGAGGGATATGTTGGGAATATTGGAAAGATAGAGAAAGGAAGAACACGACCAAAGAGAAAGGAATTTGGTAGGAAGAAGAAAAACACGGTTAATTGGAGCAAGAGTGAGGATAAGGAGAATCAAGGGAAGCTAGGATTCTGATTCTTCAAGAGTTTCTTCATCCGATCAACTTGTCGAGGTAAGGGGGGGGGGGGGGAAGAATCGTTTAAAATTGGTATGTTGCATGAATACTAGGTAGAAAGGGGATTTCCCTTAATCCCATAGGTTGATGATTATGCTTTATATGATGTTATGATTCTGGGTTTGATGCTGATATGTTTGAATCCATTGCATGTGTTGTTTGCTCGATTTGGGGGATTTCCGGGTATTTCGAAGTTTTACGCCGGAACTGAAGTGAAAGAGTAGAGCTGATATTTAATCGGGTAAAATCGAGATTAGAATATGTGGTTAGGTTGTAGATATTGGTCTGATATGATGGGGTCTGGTGTGAGGTAGAATCGGCTGAGTTCAGAGCATTTTGCCGACTCCGAGCAGTTTTATTTTTTCTGAATTCGCAGACACTCGCCAGCTGTTTCGCTAAGCGAGCTGGTAGTGAACCTTCGCCAGGGGTTCGCTGAGAGAACGAGGTAGCGAGTGCTTCCAGAAGGTTTCTGGTTGGCTTCGCTAGAGTGCTCGCTGAGCGAGCGTGTAGCGAGCATTCGCTGATGCTTTGCCAGCGAGCGTGACAAAATGTTTGTGTTTTGAGTTGTGTTGTTGGGCTCTCTCGTAATGTGGACCCTTGTTGATTATGATTAATTATGGGAATGATGTTGATTTGTGGAGAGAGTGGGTATGAGATTGGAAGATGATTTCCTTGACTATTCGTGTGATTATAATATTTACATTGCAATGTATCATGTTTGTATGATGTATGGATGTGGTGATGTGTGATATATATATATATATATATATATATATATATATATATATATATATATATATATATATATATATATATATATATATATATATATATATATATATATATATATATATATATATATATATATATATATATATATATATATATATATATATATATATATATATATATATATATATATATATATATATATATATATATATATATATATATATATATATATGATGTGTGATGAAATATGATTAGTGGAATTGTGTACACTTAGTGTATCTGATGTGGTGTGTTGTGCATTGGGGTTATGCATGGCATGGTGTGATAATGTGCTCCTGTGTGGAGGGTGATGGTCTGGTGCCCATCGGTAGTGATAATGTGCTCTTGTGTGAGGGTGATGGTCAGGTGCCCATCGGTGATTGTGAGGGATAGATACTGTCTCAGGGGAGCGTAAGTGATCTATCCTGTTTATAGTGTGCTCTTGTGTTGAGGGTGATGGCCTGATGCTCATCGGTGATGATGATATGTTCCTTCGGGAAAGGTTGATGGCCAGGTGCCCATCGGTGGTGTTGTTGAGTCGGTACCGCATATCATGGATTGAGTTGCATGTGTTGCATGGTTGTATATGTTGTGTTGGCGTGGACAGTAGGTCTGGGTTGATGTGTGTGAATTGGAAATTGTGTGTTACTGCCTTGTATTCATGTACATTATTACCATTATGTTTTGATTGTGATTTCTCACCCCTTGCTTTTGTTGTGGTATGTGCTTCTTCGAAAGTACAAATAATCCAGGTGTGTAGCTAGCTTGGGTTGTGGCGAGTCGTGTCGTAGGGATGCTCTGATACGTAACACCGGGGCTTTTTGGGAGTTTATTGTTTATCTGATGATTTTGTGTGCCTCTGTGGCGTATCATGTTTTGATGAATTCTATTAGTGAATATATGTCTGGTGTATTTTGGGCAGTTGGCCGAGGGTGATGAATATGACATGTATATGATGGTTATATATATATATATATATATATATATATATATATATATATATATATATATATATATATATATATATATATATATATATATGATGACGAATTTTTCACTGTTTACTATTGTTGATATCATTTAATGAAGATGTTTTGTTTGGTTCTTCTGTGACATCCCGTTTTGTGGTGTGAAACTCTGATAATTGTTTATTTTAATTGCATTTATTTTATTTTGGAGAGCGAGGTGTTACATAAGGAACCATTGTAGAAGTATGAGGTATGAGGAAAAATATCTATTATATTAACGATTGTGTTACATAATTTATTTTAAATTCTATGAAATATTTACTTCTTATTAATTCATAATATTTTAAATTACTAATCTATAATCTTTTTTTAACTAAAAAATTTATAATTTTTTAAAATCTGCCATGTTTAATAAATATAACATTCTTACTCTATATATATATATGTCCGGATATTTATAATGTGATGCGAATTTTGACATACCACAAATATTTATGAATATTCATAAATATTATCATTTAAATATTTTCTTTTTAAAAATTAATTATTTAATTTTTTATTTCATTTAAAGCAAAAAAAGAGTTATTTTATTTTATTTTTTTATCAAATAATTATATTAGATTTAACAAAATAATAATAATAATAATTTCATATTTAATATTATAATAATAATAATTTTAAATTAAATAAATATTAATTTTTTTAATTTTTTTAATTATTAACTAAAATTATCATCAAATTCATATCGTTGCTAATAAAAGAAAACTTATAATTAAACATCCTTATAATTTTATATAATTTTATAGGTGAATATTCATTAAACTATCCAATTTGTAAATGTGATGGATTTTAAGTAGGGTACAAATTTTTTTACATCCCTAAAATTAATAAAAATCTTGCAAAGTATTTTAAAATGTAAAAATTCATATAAAATTTTAACTAGCTTTTAAAATTTTTTATCATCACAAACAAAAAGACAGAAGAAGAATAGAGTAATTTGTAACCGGAGAAGAAGCGACTAAGGAGATGATAACGAGTTGTGTTAGTTGGGCACCACCGTCATCTTCGCCGTGTTCTCATTCTCAACCTAAGTTGCAGCACCGCGAACTTCGACCATCTCCGTCTTCATCATCGCTTTCGTTTTCGCGCTCGTTTCCCTCTTTACCAATCTCAACAACCACTCTCCCTCCCATAAACCCTAACAATCCCAAAGTAAGTTCCCTCTTCTGCTTCTCCAATTCAGTTTTCAACGGAGATTATGTATCTAATAGTTTGAAATTTTACAAGATTCAATTGAATTTCAACCAATAGAATAGGTAAATTTGTTTGAAAAAGCGGATAACTTGTTTTTATCATAATGATTAATTTATAGATACCGGAATGATAGGTCCAAGGTTTTAAATAACCGTTATGGTAGCATAAAGTTTTTTGCGAATTTGGTCAGTATTGTTGCGATACTGATTGCAGTGTTGTAGTGTGAATTAATCACAGTTTATTTTTCATCATAAAAACAATGAATAACATTATCCGTATTGGCACCTTCTGATACTGTTTCTGATTGGAGATATGATAGGACATAAAAAGATAATTGATATTGTCCAATTTGGATAAACTTCCAGCGTATATGAGCTTTTCAACTGAAAATAAGTATTTGGCTTCTAGTTCGTGCAAGTGCACTTTAAGTTTATAGTTGTTTAAAGAAGATAAGTTTCTAGAAGATGGCAATGCAGAAGTTGGTTTTAACTTATGACGCAGGTTGTTAGTTACAATATTCTTTGATTTTTTTACGATTTGTGGTACGACTAGACGAGATATGATTAGAATTGACAATATTAAAGAAAGTATTGAGGCAACCCCTGCAGTTGAGAAGATGGTGGAAAATAGGTTTAACTGGTTTGGGTATGTATAGAGAAGAGTAGTAGATTCTGTTGTAAAGATAGTAGACTAAATGGAGAAAATTCAAACAATTAGAGGTAGAGAAAGTCCTAAAAAACTATATGAGAAACCATTAAGAAAGATATTGAGTTTCACGAATTAGATAGAAACATGGTCTTTGATAAAACATTATGATCAATTTGATCTATATAACTGAGTCCACTTAGTGCGATAAGACTTAGTGATTGTTTGTTGTTGTCGTTGTTATTGTAGTATTGCAAGATTATTTCAATTCTTTGGTTTCTATATGCACCTATGAGAAAGTTTATCCAAACTATCTGTGTAGAAAACAATTCAAATTCTAAATAATGCTTGCATCTCTTGTGCTGAATTGATTGAAGAAAAGTAATTCATTTAACATATGTAGGGTTCTTTTATTCGAGCTGCTTGGACTCGAAGATCTCGAGGTGAAGCTGAAAAGAGACCCAAAAGGAAATCATGGAAGCAGAGAACTGATATGTACATGAGACCATTTTTATTAGATATTTTCTTTTCAAAGAGATTTGTTCATGCAAAAGTGACGCACCGAGGAACAAGCAAAGTCATATGTGGTGCTACCACAAATGCCAAGGATCTTCGAAACTCTCTTCCATCTTTGATAGATCCTGAAGCTTGTAGACTAATTGGAAAGCTTATTGCAGAGCGATCAAAAGAAGCTGATATATATGCTTTGGCGTACGAACCGAGAAAGAATGAAAGGATTGAAGGTAGACTAGGAATCATCCTTGATACTGTTAAAGAAAATGGAATTCTTTTTGTTTGAACTCATTCCTATAAACTTATGTTGTTCTGGATATACACATCTTGTATATGGTGTTACAAATTTTATCCAACTGTTCTGCATCTTCTATTATGTGCATTATATTCCTGTGATTTTATATTATAAATATGAGTTATCTCTTATAAATTCTAACATTTCACTCATTCATTTGTAAGCATTTCTGCGGGTGAAAACCGAGTATTCCGACTAAAATAATGTGACAAACGGAGAATGAAATTGGAATATGTTTACCACTCAAGTCTGAGTATATATTTAATTTTATTACAAATTTGAAAGCTCCAACTGTTAGAAATGATGATATTCCTAATTGAATAGTCTACAAATGGAAATTTTAGTATTAATTCAACTAATGATTTTCTTAGTAACAAAGATAGTGATTCTTTTATTTTTTTATCTTATGTTTGAGCAGTTTTGAACTTTCTCATCATTATACACCGTGTATGTATGGATTGTGTTATGACAATGCCATGCTAGAGTTGTAACTTTAAGTATGTGTGTAAACCATGTATGTTTGCTTTTGGATGTCATTATCCATGTTTGGTTACTGTTAGAGGTAGGATTTATCACCTCTGTGGAGATGCTATGCCTTGTAGGTTGGTTGACCTTTTTATGATGGCCTGCATTCTCTTAACCTTGACATTGTGATGTCAGGTTCTTGTTATTACTTAGTGATTAGTTTGTTTCCTTGAAGTTGACTTCAGGCCTAGGTTTAGTGATTTGGTCTTAGCAATGTCATGCTTTCTGTTGTGAACCTCAACTTAATACATACTTGGAGATATGTCTAGCATTTGGTGATGAGTTTATGTTACTGTCATTAAAGTTTATGCATAGGACTGTCATTTGGAGATTGCATTGTGGATTGTCTGAGTTTTCCTTGTTTAGAGGCTATCATCATGAGCCTGTTGGAGTTCTTGACAGATTAGGATTTCAGTTTTGTGGACACTTTGGGTGGATGCTTTGCCTGCTGTCCAGGTTTGTTGGAGAATTTTATTCCGTTTGTGTGTAGCCTGTTTCTAAGTAGGATTGAGGCCAATGTTTAGACTTGCTATTGGAATTTGTGTTGGAGCTGTCCATTCATGTTTGAGAGGCCTAAGTGGATAGATGATTTGATGACTGTCATGAGGGTCTTGGGGCTGCTTAGAGCAGTCAGCTTTCTGTTTGAGTTAAGACCTTAGTTTACATCAAGACTGCTAGGCTTTGGTAAGGTTATCATAAGTAGGCTGGTTAGGTTTAGGGTGACAGATTCAGTGGATTTTTTCTGGTCTGTGCATGACATGTATTTTGTCAGAGGTGGATAAAGGGAGAGTGCGAACATCGAACTACTGATAATTGCTGCATTTGTACTTTTGCATCTTAAATTGCTTTCCTTAATCCCTTTGTTGTCCTGAGTTTTTAGCTGCTGTGTTTATGCCCACTATTTCACTTCTATGGTTGTATCATGTTTGAATCATATGAAAAAAAGTGATCAAGGTACATTACATGAATCTGAAGCATGCTCTTTGAAAAAGGATCAATGTACTATGTGGCTTAATCCTGAATCCTGATGCTTTTTTTGTATAGGTGCTTAAACTTAATTTTTTTAATTAAGGCTGTAGCTTCTAATTTCTATTACCTTTGCTGTTATTTTAAAGATAAGTGAACACTTTGAAGTTTTATGTCCGAAGTTGCCAACATACAAAATTGTATATCTGTAGTGCTGGATGTGGAGAAAGCTCTGTAATTTGTTTTGTTGGCGAAATAGTTAGTACCTTGTAATCTATTTTGTATGGACCAAAGCTTGGAGAATATAGTATTCTGTTTCTGGGGTTGACATTTTTTGCTTGGATGGAAGGACCATTATTTCATGCAATACATTATGTGTCAGGAAAATTATCAATTGATTTACACCTAAACATGCTATGATTTTCATTGGTATAGTTGTTACTGCTGTTCTTTAAATTATTTTATCATGCTGAATTAGATTTTTAGTTGTTTCTCTAGATAGATTTTTAAAACCCAATGTTAATTGACTTTTTTTTAATATCTGTTTAATTATGTTGGATGGAGGGATTTTTATGTTAGTAGACATTGTGATTTGATGTTGAGCCTGTTGTCCAGTTTTGTTGTTAGTATTTACCATTTTAAAATTCTCATCAGTTTTTACTTTGACATTGAGATTGGTTGCTACCATTATGCATTATTACTATCAAGAACTGCTTGCATTGTGATTTGTGTTCTTAAACTAGCTCTGCTCACTGTCTGCCATTTGATAAGAGTCTGTCAAGCTGAATTCTTCATCAGAGCTTCCATTGGTTTTTTAAATTCATTTGGCTCAAGCTCATTGCATATAGGTTAGGCTTTTGGGTTGTTTTGTGAACTTCTATTTTGCTGCTGTTGAGAAAACTATTGGTACTGCACTAATGTTTTGGCCTGCTATCAACACCTAGATTTCTTTAACCACTGTTTGTATTTTATTTTTTCCAAGTTATTACACTTGGTGTGTATGAAGTTTGGCTTGTGGCTCTTAATGACTTGCTTGCTGTCATAGAAGTATTGATGTTGTTGAATTGTAAAGTTCACAAAAAGCATAATTTTCATCATTTGCAACTCACCTGCCATTTCTTACTCTGTTGCTTTTTGAACCAAATTTCCTGTTGAAACTCCTTCCATAGCACATTTGGAACTTGCTCAAACCATCTTTTGCCTTTAATCATGTCTGTTTCAACTCTAAAAACTCAAATGCATTTCAAAACTTCACTATTGCACTTTCATTCGAATTCCATTTTGTGCGCACCTTTTGAAAAAATGAATGGTACCATCATGTTCCTCTTAAAAAAACAAGCAAGTTTGACTTAAATTTCATGAAAATTGATCAAGATTTGAGAGAGTTAGAGTGAAATCGTTTTTGACATTTTGCCTTAATATTTGCCCAAGAGTTGCCCATGATATGCGCTTGTTTTAATACATATGCACATGGGGTGGCTTGATACAATGGATGTATTGCCATCCCAGTGGTTATTGCCTTGCCTTAAAGAACTTTGCCATGCCTTGTAACCCGTGTTTGACCCTTAGCAAGGGCATTTTTGCTCATTTTTTAATGATTTTTTTATATTTTCAATATTTTAACTTCTCTTTCCATCCAAATATCACGTGCATGAAGTGGTTGGATTGACATAATTTTGTATCGTTTTTTAACATTTAAAACTTAGGTTTAGAGTCATCGTGCTCCATATAATCGTCCCGCCGTGGACATTTCCTGTGTTTACCTTTACCATAGGACTTGGAGTCGTCGTGCTCTATTTAGTCGTCCCGCCGTGGACATTCTCTTCCTTGCTAACTTAACCTTAGTTTAGAGTCTCCACACTCTATGCAGATGTCTCGCCGTAGACACTTACTTGCCCCATAGAACCTTGACCACAATCAAGAGTTCCTCACCCCCTAGAACCTTGACCACAGTCAAGAGTTCCTCACCCCCTAACTAGGAGAACTACAGTTGCTCTAATTCTATTCCCGTCAGGATACGTAGTCACGAGATACGATGTCTTGGCGAGCAAACTTTGTACATACTTTGTATACATTAGATATTTACCTTAGCACTTTTTCTTTAGCAAGCAACTTTAGCATAACACAAAAACTAACAAGAAGTTCCTGTAGAGTACTACAGATGTTTAGGATGTGAAATACCTACCCTAGGCATATCCAACCCCCGAACTTTTAGATCTCTTAGCGTTGTTGTTACATCGTGCAATGGGTTACTCTTTCTTTTCCCCTTCCCTCGGATAAATTAAAGATCAGTTGTGAATTTAAGAATTAAGATTCAAGTTAATCAATAGCTCGACATCACGATTCTCACCGCAACATAAATGACGACTTCATTGGGGACATCCCCTAAGAGGGTTAAGCCCACCTTGTTTATATTTGTGTTTGCTATATGTTTACTTGCTTGTATATTTGTACAAAAACTCTGTTGTAGCAAAACTTTCCAAACCACCAAACCCCTCAAAACTTCATACAATCACAAAACAACTCTAACAACCATGCTCACACACCACAAATCACCTATGAAAGCTGTCTAAACCATCAAATTCATTAGAAAACCTCTGAACTAGAAATTCAACCTTCATCACCATAATAGTTGATTTTTTGAGCCAAAACACCATAAATCTTCATCCTGATCATTTCCAGTCTCTTTGATCATTCAAACACCATCCCTAAACATCATAACAATTGTCCAAAATCTCGCATTGCATCTGTAACACCATTTTCATCAAGTTCACATTCTCACTTTTTCACTTTGCAAGAAGAATCGAGTTGGAGGATTGGAGTTGTTTCAATATAAACCAAGCATCATAAAAATATTCTAGATGTCCAAAATCTATTTGCATTATTATCTATCATCTGGAAGCTTGTTTAAAGGGGCATTGGACTCACTCCAATAGGGTTCATACTGGTTCGTGGATGATTATTTGCAATATGTTGAAAATCAATGCAATTAAATTGTACCATTTTATTCCTTGTGAAATTTTAAGCAACTTTCATCTTTACATCATGTGAATTCATTGAGAGACAAGGAAGTTAGAAATTTCAAAATTTTGAAAATCGTGGAGGGGCGAAGGAAGAAGATGATGATCAGGTGGTGCATTTTTATATTTTAAAATCATTTTTAATATTTAATTTTATGATGGTAGCTAAATACATGAATTGGCGCCACGCCGTGGTGCTTGAAGCTTGGTTTGGGTGTGTTAGCGTGCATAAGGTCTGAGGTTCAAATCCCCCTCGCCCCAGACCTTTTTATTATTTTAATTTTGCATGTTTTTCAAAGTGAACCTTCATATATTATCTTGTGCACGCGCTATTTTGACACCACGCATGCAGTGGTCAAGTGGCTAGAATTTTGTGCTACTGGTGAGGGTGCATGAGTTCAATCCTTTTGGCCAACTGTTGGCTGAAAATTAGCCAACTGAGGGGATTGACCTTGACAAAAGTTAGGGGAAGGAAGAATGAAGATCGACCAGACCCTTACATATGAGCCAAAGGCCGACAACAATAAAACTTGGCAAGCACCACACCTTGAATCGACAACATGAGATTGACGGGTGTTAGCTCTCATTTTCAACGCCAGCAAAATCAGAATTATCTCAAGTCAGAATATTATTTTAAAAACATAAGAAGGTTTCGACACAGCTTTGAGGAAGCCTGAGTCGAAGAAAGGTTGGGAAAATTTCTAGAAAATTGTTAAGTGTTGGAAAAGCCTTCGACCAAGATCATGCTGGAAGAAACGCGTGGCAGTTACCATCAAGGCTGGAGGGAATTCTTAATATTCAAGTTTCAAACTAGTAGTGGGCGAACGTGGGAGCAGTTGAAGATTGAGGAAAAAGCGCCAAGGGACACGTTGTGAAGCAATAACCGTTATTTAGTAGTTATTTGCTAGCATTATAAATAGGGTTATTTTTATAGAATAAGAGTGTTCATTCGTCTTGTACAAGTTACTCCAAATCACTCAAAGTACCCGCGTGTAGAGAAACGAGTTAGCGGGAATGTACGTGATACAACACCACCCCTTTTCATTAATGCAATTTACTTATCTTTACCATTTGTATGCTATTACTTATTCTGCATTTTAACCTTCATCTTTTACGTTTAAACTGCCTTTTCAAGCCTTTCTGAAACTTTATTTTCATTTACACTTCATGCTATTTAAGATTCTGCCATTTACCTTAACCTGCAAATTTAACATTCTGCACTTTCGTTCAAGCTTTTAATTTCAAAGTCTTTTATTTGCTTTCGACATCTACTTTCCTGCACATTTACTTTCAAAGTCATTTACTTTCAATGTTATTTACATTTAAAGTCATTTACATTACTGCATTTACTTTCGACATTTACTTTCAAAGCCTTTACATTATTGCACTGTTTACATTACTGCTTTTATCTTCAAAGTCATTTATATTTGTTTCCTTTACATTATTGCACTTTTTACGTCATTGCCTTTAATCTTCGACACATTACGTGCTTTCTTTTATATACTTCCTTTAATCTTCAAGTTATTTTTACTTTACAAAGATTTCATAATCGAACGTGGAGTTCAAATTAGGGTCTTTTTGCATACTTAGCACATGTCCTAGGATTTAGTATGGTACATCCTGCAAGCTACTCAATTTTATCCTAAATTGATAGACCAACGGTTGTTTACCAAAATTCACAGTAAACAACGGGTCGACAGGCCCCTGCGTCAATTGACCAAAGATAAAAACTAGCAAAGGGATTCTCAACGAGAGGGGCTAAAGGTTTGGCGGGAAGTCAGTTTGAAAAGAGAAACCTGGAGGCAGTTTTTCAAAGACGTGGGATGACACGTGGCGCATCCTGAAGCCCCTTGGCAGTTACCTCGTACGCCTATATAAAGCAAGGTTTTCAAGGAAATAAGGGCGTCTTTTTTCAGGACTGGAAGAAAAACACTCTGAGTACCGCCCTAAAGAGAAAAGAGTTTACTTTGTCATTCCAAAATGTACAGATACGTCCATTTGTCTTTTTCCTTTTTATTTTAAGTTTACCAAGTGTTTATGACATTTAAAGCACTATTTTCATAATCTCTATAACGTTTCTATTTCAACCATTTCTTTATCTTTGTCAACTTTTAGTTATTTAGAGTTGAAACCACTTACACACACCCCAAGATACATAACCATCAAACTGCACCATAACCCAAGTAGACGATCCACCCAATACCGAATTGTCCTGGGACTAGTTTGGCCAGTCCCGCAAGCAAATCCACAGAGGAAGGCCAGAGGTTGTCCGTGCGAAAATCACGTGCGAACAAATTAGCACACCTGGTAGGACCCGAAGGTTTAGGTATATGCAGATACGTAGCGGGAAGATGGTGACACCGCGACAAAACGAAGACACATCTTCACAAGGAAACACGTTTCCTCTGTCCACATGAATCTTTAATAATAAAAGTTTCTTGTCCTTGAACTTCTCTTGATTTTCAATCTGAGCTCCCGAATTCCTTAGTTCATCCAAGTTAAGACTCTTAAAAGAATATTTCAAAATATTTTTCTTTTGTAATCCATATTGGTCCTGTAATGTTCATAAATAAAGTTGAATTCCATGAAACTAATGCAATATGATGCTCTATGAATGCGAAGATGCACAAACACAGGCAAGCACACAAATATACAAAGATACAACAAACAGGAACCCTAGGTTTGTAAGCAACGAGCATGGGGTAAAGAGGTATACCCATCCCCCAAAGGGTTTGGACTAAGGGTTGATTGTACCTGTAAAAAAAGGGTTCTAAAAGGTGCCCAAAATCATTAGTCCATCTTTCGGATATTATCAATTTCCCGAATACTCGATGGTTAATAATATTCTCAAGAGAACTTCTTTTGAGTGTAGCATCGCGTATCAAATACTTTGGGAATACTCCCTCATAGTCAACGCACTACATCCTAAGAAAGGCCAAGTGGGGTTAAAGATAACTAAAGGTCCCCGGTATCACAGGGTCCTAGGTCGAAAATAGTAATTGTCTTTACGAATAATCGTTCAACAGTACCATTTTTAAGAGGGCCTCAACTGAGCAGTGATTCTCAAGTTATATCACCTTCATATCATAAGTACACTTAAGCCCGGGTGTAAGACATTCCTCACCACACAAGGATATCAACCCAAAGCATAAACAAATAAGCATAAAAATAAGCAAATACATAAAATAATAAACACAAATAAAACAAGTTAGGGGGAACCCTCAAGAATGAGCCTCCCCAGTGAGGTCGCCATTTCTTCCGCAGTGAGAATTGGATATCAAGCTATTAGATTAACTTGAATCTTAATTCATTGTTCACCACCGGTCTTTAATTTGTCCAAGGGAAGGGAAAAAGATCGAATTACCCACAAGATGCAATGCAAATGCAGAGCTAGAGAATCTAAGGTTCGGGGTTGGTTATACTAAGGGAAGGTACTAGCATCCTAAGAATCTGTAGTACTCTATATGAACCTCTTGTTTTATTGTGTTATGGTTGTTTGCTAAGGGTAAAAGACCTAGGGGTTTATTTCTAAGTATACTCGCCAAGAAGTCACATCTTATGCCTACGTATCCTGATGAGAGTGGAATCAGAGTATTCGTTGTTCCCCTAAAAAGGATTGAGGAACTATTAACTGTTGGTCAAAGTTCCAGGGGGAAAAGGTTTATTGATTGATTCTAGGAGAAAATACGAGTCGTCATCTTAAAGGAGAACACTCGAATTAACCACCACAACTTGTAGGAGATGGTTTTTGCGTCACATTGAGAGAAGGGCTCGGAACTCGGATTTATCGACAAGTATGCCACGTAACTCTCTCAAGCGGAAAAGATTTTGCATCTCGCAATTGTGTTATGGGGCAGGAGAATCATATCTCGACTATTAAGATGAATCACGTCTTTCTCTTGTGGGGAGAATAAATTATTGAATTGTATATTGGTTTGTCTAAGTTGAAAGATTTAAGAGAAACCGATCCTATCTTAAGGTGTAAGAGTAAATCCTAAGCTGATCTACTTGAAAACTCAAGGATCAAGCGGGGGAATAATGATGCAAATGATAATGCATTGTATACAAATTATAAGTTCATATACAGATTCTTCCGTTTGGACATGCATACAAGATATTAATAGACGAAAACAAGATGATGAAAACATTATACTCATAGTTGCTGTCAGTATGCTTTCAATCAAACTTTGCTGATGATGTAAGGAATTGTTTTAATCCTCCAAACACTGGAGAAATAAGGAAGTTATTCCCTTGTCAACCCCTTTGAACCTAAAAGTAGGAGTTTCTTTCTTTACAAAAACCCGCAATTTTAACCTTGGGGTGGGTAGTTCTAAGTTAACTCGGTTGTGTGTTCATGCAAGACACCTTTCATATAAAGGTTGCAACCACAATTTTCCTTCGCACATAACAAGCAAGTATCGAGGATATCTATCAAGCCAAAAATGCCAATGATGGTTCACCATAATCATTAAGCCAGACAGTCACTCTCTTTCTTCCAAAATAATTTAAAAGAAAAAGCCCGCTAAGTCAAAACCTATGAAGAAGACTTAGGCAAAACTAGGGCATCCCGTTGACTGTAATCTTCACAAGAAACAGTTTAGGAAAATGTTAGGGATAATAAAAAGAGGAGATTCTTAAATCATTCACCCTGAAAGTCCTCAATGACAAAAACAACAAAATGTTATAAGGAAGTAGTGACTGCCATTCTAAAAGTCCATTGACTTCTAAATCATCATCACTATCATGAGTACAATTCCTACCTTTTAGGAACCTGAGTGCATAGTCCGAGTTAATTGAGCATAGGACTGGAGATTATTACGAAGATTGGGTGGGAGCAAATAAACTTTGAGTCTTTATCCTTTGTTTTATAAACCGTGAACCAGGCCACGTTACAACCCTTAAAAGAACTAACTGAAGCAAGGTTATTTTGAAAGCGCACTACAGCAAGGTTGCGTAAACTGACTCCAAAAGATTTTTGTAAATCAATTATTTTGGCATTACACCTTTGCTTTACACTTTGAGTATTTTGAACTGCCGCATTCTGATATGAAACTCTTTTACTCTGCATCTTTCACAAAGTGATTTTGATTTCAAAAGTTGCATGAACTTTGCATTAGCATGTTTGTATGAACACTCTTGTTTGCAATCTGGCTTTCCTCTCAAGGAATTTTCAAACATTGAGAAACTTGGTCAAGTGATCCTGTCAGGGGAAAATCCTTCTCATAATTGATTTACTCAGAAGATTTTTCAAGACTTATACTGGGGCAAGCTTTCCAAGCACACAGTGGCTCAGTCATCTTCAACATCAGACAAGCTAAAGCAATTATCAGCTCACCTATAACAGTCAGCTAATCTGGGGCAGTTTACTTGAAGAATCTCCAAGCATCTATTCATCCTTCCTACAAGGATCATCTATTTGGTACAGCTTACCAGTACAACAGAGATGTGTTCAGCAATAGCATCTTTAGTCCCCAAGTAGAATGGAAATGATCTCTGTGATTAGGAATCAGTTTTCCAGTCTTGTTTTCTCACCAAAGGAGTCGAGCCTTGTCGTCTGCGTCTACATTTGCATTTGATAATTTATCATCTGCATATTTCATATACATATGCATAACACGAGCGTTTCATCCTCATTTGCATTTCTCCCGAGGTCGTTTTTATCCATGTATTACCTTGTGGTAAAAGTCCAACTCACTTTGCACCTACTAAATAGTTTTTGTCGTGCCTATCTGATGTTCTCCCAGATATGACATTATCTATCTGATGTTTTTCCGAATACGTTTCTCTCTCTAATGTTTTTCCAGATTGAGTCTTTGTTCTGATGTTCTTCCAGAACTTATCTGATGTTTTTCCAGATATTCCCTTTGATTCTGATGTTTTTCCAGAATCTATCCGATGTTTTTCCGGATACGTTTCTCTCTCTGATGTTTTTCCAGATTTAGTCTTTGTTCTGATGTTCTTCCAGAACTTATCTGATGTTTTTCCAGATATTCCCTTTGATTCTGATGTTTTTTCGGATTTGTTTCTCTCTCTTATGTTTTTCCAGATTGAGTCTTTGTTCTGATGTTTTTCCAGAATCTATCCGATGTTTTTCCGAATTTTTTTCTCTCTCTGATGTTTTTCAGATTGAGTATTTGTTCTGATGTTCTTCCATAACTTATCTGAATTTTTTCTAGATATTTCCCTTTGATTCTGATGTTTTCCCAGAATCTATCCGATGTTTTTCCGGATACGTTTCTCTCTCTGATATTTTTCCAGATTGAGTCTTTGCTCTGATGTTCTTCCAGAACTTATCTGATGTTTTTCCAAATATGCCCTTTGATTCTGATGTTTTCCCAGAATCTATCCGATGTTTTTCCAGATATGTATTTGTGTTCTGATGTTCTTCCAGAACTCTTTTGTTGCTTATCTGATGTTCTTCCATATATGTCTCCAAATATTTTGCCGTACGTTTAATGCTTTTCTAAATGTTTCGGATGTACCATCAGAATCTATGTCTTCAATTTGCTTTTCTGGATGTGTCCCAGTGTTTATTCGATGTTTTTCCGAGTATCTCTAGTGTGTTTCAGAGTTCATTCGATGTTCTTCCAAATGTCTCTGATGTTTGTTTCTGTGTCCCTGTTATATTTCCCAGATTCCCCTCACCTTATTCAAATGATCTTCTGAATGTTTTGACTGTTTTCCATCCAGTTTCGTTCATGGATGATGATTGTTGCTTCCCTAGTGTTGCTGTCTTTCCTCAGTGAGTAGTTACTCGTTGTTATGTTGTTCTTTTTCTTTTGCTCGTGTGTTTGCATTTGTCTTGCATCCAAGTATCATTTAGATTTCATTGCGTTTTTGCATTCATCCTTTTGCATACCATCGGATCTAAGGGACAAAATTTCTGGTTTGCTATATTTAAATACCTTTCACTACGATTCTATGAGGATTGTCATTACTCATGTCATCTGGTGAAAATATTTAAATAGGGGCAACTGTTGCACCCCAAATTTTGACCATTAGATCCTCATCATCATTATAGGATCATCTTCATTTGATTACCTAACCATAACCTATTTCAAGTTTGTCTTTGTTAAGATACAGAAAAATCAGGGTTCCGTGCAGTCGAGAATCGAGGTTTCAATGATTTGTTCAGTCAATGTCTTGGATTGTTTCTCCATGAAACAAGTCTCTACATCATCAAAGATACGCCATTGGGTCAAGTGTGAATCCAATTTGAGGTTGTCACCCAAAGATCAAGAATAGTGCAGTCCAGGATCCCCGATTAGGGTTTTTGATCAGGAAAAGTCAACTGTGGCTTGAATTTTGATTTAAAAGGTGTTCCAATGAGGGTATCATGGTCCATGAAGCTCATATGGCTTAATGAAGTCCACTAAAGAAGTTTCAAGACCTCCAAAGATCCAGAACATCAACAGTCGATCCGGTAGTTATCGATCGATCGTTCGTTTGACTGAAAAGTAAACTCTTTAATCATAAGAAATTTGACTTCAAAGTGTGAATAAAATATATTCCTAATAACATATTACACCTATCCATGAAGTTTCATGACCATTGGATCAAGGATTGAGGAGTAATCAAAAAAGTCGAGAATTAGGGTTTTAAAAGGGGCAAGACCATAACTTCCTAACCACACATCCAAATGAGATGATTCAAAGCTTGTTGGAAAGGTCTTGGCAAGCCCTACAAATGTGTAAAGCTGACCTATGGGCAAAAAATGCATAGATTTGCAGTTATAGCCAAAATCATCACAAGAGGGAGAAATCACTTAGAAAAATTCTAAGTTTCTGGCCTTTTTAGGCATGTTTTCAGCCAACTTTGAGGGGTTTTTTTAACCTAGTTCCACTTGGAATCTAAATATCATGTAAACATGAAAGTTGTAGATCTCCATGAGGGCTTTCTAAAAAGTACTAGAACTCCTCCATAACACTTGTGAGCTGAGAGTTTCGAATTGAGCAAGTTGGGCCTGGACACATGATTGCCATCATGTCAAAACTCAACATAGACTTGGTTTCCAACCATGTATTTCTTTTATAACCATGGCTACTGTGGCTATTCCGACTGTACCTCAGCAACGAGTTAACACTCTGCGTCCTTACGTGGTAAGGCAGAGAATGGCTGATAGACAATTTGAAACTCCACCCATGCCATATTCTCAATTACTACAACATATGTTACAGCTGCAGTTGGTCCAAAAGAGGACTTTGGCGCCCCTTACTAGCGTGCCACCCCTAGGGTATGATGCAAATGCCAAATTTGATTTCCATTCCGGTGCTCCGAGTCACAGTATCGATAACTGCAAAGCTTTTAAGCACAAAATATAAGATTTGCTTGATTCCAAGGCCATAAATTTTACCAATGACGATTCAAATATAAATCAGAACCCTATGCCAAACACAGGGTGGCAAGGACTAATGCTATCATTGAAGGAGAAAAGCTAAATTTGATAACTTATGTAGAGGAGTTGAAGACTCCGTTGAGTTTTGTGAAGGTCAAACTATTGAAAGAAGAAGTTGAAGGTAGGAAAACACGTAGAAGGGGGGGTTGAATAAGGGGTTTTCAAAAACAATTATGACAATAGAAAATAACAAGTTATTTTTATCCTGGTTCGTTTGAACTCAAACTACTCCAGTCCACCCGGCCAAGGTGATTTTGCCTCTCTCAAACGAGGACTTAATCCACTAAATCAAAACCTGATTACAATGATATCACTAAGACAACTGTCTTAGTCTTCTCAAGAATCCTGACCACAACTTGGTCTCTCAAGGAACTTTTACAAAGATAAAATACAATGTGTTTAAAGTGCTTCTAGAAAGCTATTATCACAATTGTGATTTACACAAAATGAAGAACAAATAAAACTAGTGTTTGATGTAGAAAGTTGTTTTTCAAATGTTTCTTGGATTGTCTTTGGAATTCCTTTCAAAATCTTGTCCTTGAAGTGCTGATGGAGACTTCTTTATATACTCCAATTTCTCAATAGTATGTAGATGAAAGTACTGTAGGATGTAGACAGAAAGGACAAATACTTTTCGTCTTGATTTGACATTCCCTTTTTGTCTGAATTCCTGTGCCATACACGAATGAGAAATAGTATCGTTGGTAGACATTGTTTTTAGCAACATCTCTTTCTTGAATGAACATATATGAAAAATAATCTTGCATCAGATCCTCTGATGTTGTTCCTTGTTCTTCTTTATCAGAGTCACTTTATCCAGAGTCTTGCAGCAAAGTGCTTAGCGTGAATGTATGATCAGAGTTGACTTGATTCTCAGAGCCTCTGTACTTGCAACATTTAGTTCTCACAGATTCTTCTGAATGTACTGAATCTTTATACTCTGCACTCAGAGTCTTCTGTAGGAGCGCTTCAGAGTCTTCTGCAGCTTGCGTTTCAAAGTCTTCTGTAGGTAGCGCTCAGAGTCTTCTGTGCTGCGCTTCAGAGTCTTCTGTAGCTGGACATCCTACACTCAGAGCCTTGCGTTATCATGTTCATAGGAATTCTTTTTGTCTTCATATGAATATTTATTTGATATTTGAAACAAAAACACTTGAACAAATTAGGGTATATATTTTCTTATACAAAATTTCATTAATGTTATCATCAAAACATTGAGATATATTAAGAACCAATATGTGTTCTAACAATCTCCCCCTTTTTGATGATGACAAAAACTATACGAAATTTTGTTCAAAAACAAGAAAAAATATATATCTCCCCCCCTGAGATTATGAATCTCCCCCTGAAATGAATACTGCTAGAAAAAATAAATACTTCCCTTTCAGCACTAGTATTCTTTCCAGAGTCAGAGTTAGCTTTGTAGACTTTCTCAGACCTTGTTCAGAGTTCATTCTAAGGATATTGTCAGATGTGAAGTTTTTAGCTCTGAAACACTTAATTCAACATTAGTTATATTTTATCATGTATGAGTTACCATTTTGTATCTATTTATATGAACAATCAAAATTTCTATTTTCTCCCCCTTTTTGTCATATCAAAAAGTGATTTCAGAAAAAAAATCATTTTAAAAAAAATATCAAAGCAAGAAAACAATTATATTCAGATAAGTATAAGAAAAACAATCAGATGCATTCATTTAAAGAACTCAGAAGATAACAACAAACAAGCAAAAACATAGATGTGCATAGACAAGAAAAACAACTAAGTAGAACAAGAGGCTATAATCTTCAGAAGTTCAATTATCTCAGAAGTTTGTGCTTCCTGTTTTGCCATCCAAGTCTTTATCTCAGAAGTAGATTCATCTTGCTTAGTCATCCAAGTCTTGATCTCTTCTGTTGTCTTCTCTTACTTAACCATCCAGGTTTTTATTTCACTTGTTGCAGCCTCTTGCTGAGCAAGCTTTTCCTTCACGTCTTCAGAAGCTTTCACTTCTTCAGAGTCTTTCTTCAAAACTGGTGATTCTGGAATGACCACTTGTTGCACCCCAAATTTTGACCCCTTAGATCCTCATCATCATTCTAGGAGCATACTCCTTTGATTATCTAACTATAACCAGTTTCAAGTTTGTCGCTGTTTAGTTACGGGTGAATCAGGGTTCCGCACAGCCAAAATCGAAGCTTCGAGGTTTGGATCAATCAATGTTTTGGATTGATTCAACCATGGAACAAGGTCAAGGATATTATATGAGGTCAAATGAGAATCCAATTTGAAGTTGTCACCCCAGAATCAAGAACAGTGCATTGTAGGGTACCCGATTAGGGTTTTTGATCAAGAAAAGTCAACTATGGTTGACTTTTGTTTTAAAAGATGTTCCAATGGTGGGATCATGGTCCATGGAGTTCAAATAGCTTAATAAAGTTCATTCAAGAAGTGTCAAATTTTCAGAAGGTCCAGAGTGTCAACAGGTGACTCGGTAGTCACCGATCGATCGTACGGTTGACCGAAAAGTCAACTCTTCAAATTTAAGGAATTGGACTTCAAAGTGTGAATAAAAAATGTTCCTTATGTCATATTTCACTTGCCTATCAATTTTCATGACCATTGGGTCAAGGATGAGGAAGTAATCGAAAAATCGGGAAATTAGGGTTTTGAAAGGGGCTAAACCCTAACTCCTTAACCACACATCCAAATGAGTTGGTTCAAAGCTCATTGGAAAGCTCTTGAGAAGTCCTAAAAAAGTCCCAAAGTGGTACACAATCAGAAAATGCATATTTTTGGAGTTAGAATCAAATTCATTGCAAGAGGGGAAAATAACTTAGAGAAATTTCACTTTTAAGCTTGTTTTTAGGCAACTTTGAGAGGCTTTTTGGCCAAGTTCCTTTGAGAATTTGAAATTCATAAAAACATTAATGTTTTATAGCTACTTGAGGTATTTCCAAAAAGTACTAGAACTCCTCAATAGCCCTTGTGAGCTGAGAGTTATGGATTTGGCAAGATGGTGTTTTCACACTTGAGTACCACATTGATAATTTTTCATAAATTCATTCTTTCATCAAGGGGACCAATCTCATCCTTTGGATGTTTTTATTTATTATATTTAAAGGCTATGAAGCATAGAAATGTGAAGAATATGCAGAGGAAATGGATTTGCCACATTTGCAAGTGGACTTGCAAGTTGCCTTGCAACTTGCACTTAAAGTAAAATAACAAGCAAGAGGTGGAAAGTGGATTCTGTACCAGCCATAAGCCTACACACTCTAGCCTGCATTTAGACACTCTAATTTCATCATTTTGCTTGACTTTAAAGCTTACCTATCAGCCAAGAAAACCTCTTTGAAATGTAAAATCCAAAAAGCAAACTTTTCCCTCCTAGGAGGGAAATCTCCAAATCTGTCCATACCTTTGCTTTGCCTATAAATAGAGACCCTCACCACTTCATTTCAGATAAGAGAACACCTCTAAAAACTAGAGTAATCACAAGTTCTTACTCTTTCCCTCTTTACTCCAAATTCACCAAAATCTCAGAATTACCAAAAACACAAGAAAAATTGTCTTGACAGCCCAGCCCCTAAACCTCATTCTACACATCCAAACTCATCAAAAACCATATACACAACCTTAAAATGACCCTATGAAGCTGTTCCCCCCATTGGTTTCCTCAAAAAAACCTTTGGATCAAAAAGTCAACTTCCACACCACTCAAGTTTGACCTTTATGCATTTTTCAAGCCAAATCACTACATAGATCCATTCCTACCATTCTAACACTTCAAACACCTCATGTTCATCATATTATAGCTGTTCAAAACCTCAAACAACAGCCGGAACCTCAGTTTCTCAAACTGGCCACAAACATGCACTTTTCTTCAAAAAGAGGCAAAAATCACAAACTTGCTCAAAGGGAGGGATTTGTCTCTGGTTTTTCTGGACTGATAGCATAGTAAAGAGGGTCTACAAGAGGTAAGTGACCTCTAACCCTTTTTTTCATATATGCAATATCATGTATTATTGTTGAAAGTTTATGATTAACATGTGAGCATGGTGAGAGTTTGAATCATTAAAGCATATTGGACTTGGTTTTTGCTGTCATTAGTTTGTGTTTGTCATGTGGAATGTAATGCTTGTGCTATCAATGTTAGGGCTGTTTCAATTCATAACAGATTATCTTTAGTTAACTTCATGACAGTATTTTCTATTATGTTGTTCTTTGGAATTTTAAGTGGAATTCATCAATACCAAGCACTTACTGCTCTTTTGTTGTATCTGAGTTTGTCCATCACTTGTTGAAGGGTTATCAACCTGTTTGTTTTCATTTCACTTTGCCCTTTTATGTTTCATTTGGATAAGTCTTTTGGCTTACAGCCTGCATAAATCTCACTACTGTCATAGGCAAGAAATGACTTTGAATTAGATTTAGGCCTGCTTGTAGAATGAACTAGATTTTGGTTTATGTGAATCATGAACTAGTCTTTAAAGTAAGCCAGAAGGATTAACACTGTTATGGTTTTGTGTTCACCATCATGTGATAAGGCTGTTCTAATTTGAGTGCTCAATCTGTTCCAATTTAGAGGCTTTGCTTCTGTTTTAAGCTAATTTTGTGATCCTTGATGCTAAGAACTTCTAATCATGCTGTCTTGAGAGTGTTGTTGGAGTTGTGATATCTGTTGAGACCTAGGCTTGGACATAGCATTGGAAATAGCTGTGTCTTGCTGCTTTTAGACTTTCATTGTGCTGACTGTCATAAGTGGAACCTTGTCTTCTGTATAGTTTTGGGCAGTTGGTGGTAAGTAGGTTTGGCTGCTACATTTCAGTAAGCAGTATGGTGTGTATGATATTTGCTGTTGAGTTTTAGTACATAAGGGCCTGCTTATGTGGTTTGGACATAGTCATTGGTTTTTGCTGCTAATGTGTGTTGGTCAACTGCTATTTGGTTCGATTTCAGCCAGAGATGGTTCACTCTGATGCACTCCACAAGGACTTTCATATTTAGAGTTTATCATGAGATTGCAAATCATGCTACTGCAGCATTGGAGGGTATTAGAGATATAACCCTTGCTTCTCACTCTATTGAGTGGTAGTACCACTGATAATCCATTATCAGCCATACAAGAATTTAAGCTTTGTTTAGTTGAAGGCTTGTGATGATGCTGTTAGTGGTAGGTTGCTTCAAATTCATGACAGTTTTCCCTTAGTTGGCTTTATAACAGCATTTTGAAGTTATGTTGCTTTGGTAAAGTAACAATAAGTCCAGCTGTGACTTTGTGATGTATGTTCATGCTTAGCAGCTGCTAATTTTGGTTTCACCATACCAAGAGTCATCCTAAACCTCTGGTTTCTCTGAAGGATTTTTGATTGATGAGTGATTAATATATGATTTGTTCCTGTTAATAGAGAGAGTTCTCGTGCCAGTTTGGTTCCTTCAGGCTGTTAGATTTTGGTTGAGTGGTCTAAGCCAGATTTTGACATGTACAGCCTGAAGATGCTAGAGCACAGTTGGTGTAGAATAAGTTGTCTACTTGGTTTGATTGGCTGCATCAAGTTCATTGCATTTAGATACCACTGTCATTTGTGAATAAACTTGGAACTGTTTTGGTCTTGCCACTAACCATGTTTTTTTTGGATTTTCAACTCATTGAACACATATGCAACTCACATGCCACATTTGATTTTAAGGAGTTTCTTAATCATCCTCATGTTTGGACTTGATGCATAGCATGTTTTAAATTTGTGCATACCTTCAAACTGATACAACCTGTTTGCATTTCATTCACACTTCAAAAAATGCATTTCGAACATTCCATTTGCAACTACCATGCCAAGTTCTTATTCTGATGTGTTATGACTAAAAAAAACTGTTGAAATTCATCAAGCATAACATTTATAACATGTGCAGACCATTACATAACTTTAATTACATCTGGTTTATGTTTTGAATTTCAAAATGCATTTCCAAATGTCCAATTGCATGAGCATTCGAATTTCAAAATGTGTGCATTATTTGAAAATTTGAGCAGTACCATTATGTTCCTCAGAAAAAAAACATGCAATTTAGACTTAAATTTCATTCAAAAAGGTTGAGTTTTGAGAAAATTTTGATGAAAACGCATTTCTGAATTTACACTTGTTTTGCCTTTGTATTTACCCAGAATAACACACATTGATGGATTATGTTTATTTTGGGGTGGCATAATCAATGGATGTATAGCCACCCCAGTGGTAGAAACTTGCGTCCTTAATGCCTTGCCAAACCCTTGAACCTGAGTTCGATCCCTGAGGAGGGTCAACTCTTTTGTTTGTTTTCTTCATATTTTTCATGTTTTATTGTTCTCTCTCTCTCTCTCTCTCTCTCTCTCTCTCTCACTCACTCTCTTTGTCACACGCATGCGCAGTGGCTCAGTGGCTAGTATTGTTGCTTGAGAAACCAAGGGTGTTGGGTTCAACACCCACCTAGTGCATTTGTTTTAATTATTTTTTTATTTCTTTTATATTTTCTTCACAATTTCAAATGTTCATAACTTTCTCACTTTAAATCCTTTTCAAGTGATTCTTTTTGCCCATTACTCGTGTTAGTGCATATTTTCACCATTTATCACTTTGACATTCATTGTCATTACTCTTTAATCCTTTATCCTACTTTAGGATTTGAACCGCCGTGCTCATGTTTACCGTCCCGCCGTGGACATCCTTCACCTTCCTAGCCTTAGGATCCGAGCCGTCGTGCTCACCTTTTAATCGTCCCGCCGTCGACACCCTTTATCCCCTTTGTCCTAGCCTTAGGATTTGAGTCGCCGTATGTTAGAACACAGATTGGTTCTTAATAATATCTCTATGTTTTGATGATAACTAATATGAAATTTTGTATTTAAGAATTATATACTCTAAAATTTGCTTGAGAGTTTTTACTGCAGATAGTAAAGGAATTAACACTCTAGAAGCAAATCAGAATTGAACACAAGAAATTAGCTAGACTCTGAAGCGTCAGATGCATTCATTAGAAGATTCTGATTGATGCCAACAGAAGATCCTGAGCGTAGCCTCCAGAAGGATCTGAAGCAGAAGCTCCAGAAGAATCTGAAGCAAGTCAGAAGCATCTGAAGCAAAGAAGAATTTTGTATGAAGAGTTTTTCAAAGCATAGTTTCTACAGAAGATTCTGAAAGTACTAAAGCTGTCAGTACTGAAGTTCTGTTTCAAATATGCTCTGATCTTAAACACGTTAAAAGCACACCTGCTGCAGAAGACTCTGATTCAGCAAAGACTCTGATCATCATTAGAAGACTCTGACCCAATTAGACTCTGATGAATTTGCTGAAAACTGAAGAAGAAATATTCAAAGAATATATCCGTTGGAGTGAACCAAACACTCTTTCCTTATTTATGCTAGACACAAGAACACAGACAAAAAAGATTTTTCTGTGCTTTCTTCTTCTAGGAAAGGTCACTTGATGTGAAGACAAAAAGGCTCAGACCTTTTGGACACTCTTCTCAACGTGAAGTCCACCTTGGATCAGCTGCCTATAAAAGCAAGACTCCACCAAATTCTTCAGTTGATGTTTTGTTGAAAAGAAATCAAATATTCAAGCTCTCATACTTTCATATTCATTCTAAGAATTTATTTCTTTGTTCTAAATAGTTAAGTGAAAAATCACAGTTGTGATAAAGCTTTTTAGAAGCAATCTTAAACACTTGTATTTGTATTACATTTGATTGTAAACCTTAAGAAGATCCAGTGAGGATCAGTAGTTCTTGAGAAGACTTTGAACAGTTGTTCTAAGTGTTAACTATTGTAATCAGTTGATTTAATAGTGGATTAAGTCTTTGATTGAGAAAGGCAAATCACTCTAGGAAGGGTGGACTGGCGTAGTTGAGTTCAACGAACCAGGATAAAAATACTTGAGTTTTTATTTCTAAGTTTTAATCTTTCATACTTATTCAACCCCCCCTTCTAAGTATTATCTCACCTTCAGTTGGTATCAGAGCTCCGGTTTTGTGTGTGCTACCACTTAACAGTGACAGTAAAGATCTAGAGTGAATTACTTTGATATATATTTGGTTGTTACTATGGCTGATAATACAATATCTAACATTAACAACAAATATGAAGAAAGGGACAGAATCAGCACCAAACCCCCTATGTTTGATGGGGAGAAATTTGATGATTGGAAAGACAGAATTGAAAGTTTTTTCCTTGGATATGATGCTGATTTATGGGATCTGTTCATAGATGGATATGTTCATCCCACAGATGGGAATGGCAAGAAGATAGACAGAAAATCTATGACAGATGCTCAGAAGAAAGAATTTAGAAATCATCACAAGGCCAGAACAATATTGTTGAATGCAATATCTCATACTGAGTATGAAAAAATTACAAACAGGGAAACTGCATTTGACATGTTTGAATCCTTAAAGATGACTCATGAGGGAAACTCTCAAGTCAAGGAAAAAAAGGCTCTGGCTCTGATCCAGAAGTATGAAGCCTTCAAGATGGAAGACTCTGAATCTGTTGAAGCTATGTTCTCAAAATTTCAAATACTTACAGCTGGACTAAAGGTTCTGGACAAAGGATACTCTACTGTTGATCATGTGAAAAAGATCATCAGAAGTTTACCCACCAGATGGAGACCTATGGTGACAGCGCTGAAGATGGCTAAAGATCTGAACAAGATCTCCTTGGAGGAATTGATCAGTTCACTAAGAAGTCATGAAATAGAACTTGAGGAAGATGAACCTCAAAAGAAAGATAAATCTGTAGCTTTAAAATCTAATAAATCTGCTAAAGCTTTGCAGGTAATAGAGGAAAGCTCTGAAGAATCCTCATCTGAAGATGAAGATGAACTATCCATGCTGTCCAGAAGAATAAACAAAATCTGGAAGCATAAAGGAAAGAAGTTCAGAAACTTCAGAAAGCCTGACCAAAGAAAAGAATCTTCTGGACACAGAAGATCTGGCAAAAAGGAGGTTGTCTGTTATGAGTGTAAAGAACCTAGACATTACAAAAATGAATGTCCAAAGGTGTTGAAAGAAAAGCCTAAAAGAAAATTTGATAAGAAGAAAAAGGTTCTGATGGCCACCTAGGATGATTCAGATACATCTGAATCTGAATCTGAGCCAGAAGAAGAGTGTGCCAATGTAGCTTTGATGGCAGACATAGAAGATCAGGAGGAAGGAACTTCAGGATCTGAATCTGACTCTGAATCTGACTCTGACGCTGAAGAGGTAATGGCCAAACTTACTAAAGAAGAACTTATCAAAGTGTTATCAGAAGTTCTGAAAAGCTATAACAATATTAAGCTCAAATGCAAGAAGCGCCAAAGCAATCTTGTATCTGAGAATAATATTCTCAAATCAGAAGTAGCTGAGCTAAATGAAAAGAACTTAAAATTGAAAACTGATTCTGAATTAGCTCAACAAAACTCTGATTCTGAAACTGAATCTGAATGCAAAAATATTTTGGAAAAATATGATTATAGCTTTCAGAAGTTTCTTGTTAAAAGCATAGACAAAAGCAAAATGGCTTCTATGATCTATGAAGTTAGCAGAAATAACAGAAAAGGTATTGGATATGAATCCCCCTCTGGAAAGGATTTAAATCCAAAACCTGTTGATAAATTTATCATCAAGAAAACTCCTTTATATTCACACTTTACATTTGGTCACTTGAATGATATTGAACAAACACGCTCTGAAAAGAATATTCATGTGTTTAAATCTAAGGCTAGTCAGAATAAACCTTATGTTGAAAAACAGAAGTTTAGACAAACCTTCAGAACCACTAACCCTAAAGGACCCAAGAAGATCTGGGTACCTAAAAGTAAAACAATTCCTGTTGCAGATGTTCTTAGCAGCAAGGTCAGGACGCCAATCATGGTACCTGGACTCTAGATGCTCACGACACATGACAGGAGAAAGGTCTATGTTCCAAAGCCTGGAGTTTAGATCTGGAGGTGATGTGAAATTTGGAGGGAACCAGAAGGGTAAGATCATTGGATCTGGCACCATTGGAAATGGTAAACTTCCCTCTATTACTAATGTTTTACTTGTTGAAAGGTTAAAGCATAACTTATTGTCCATAAGTCAATTAAGTGACAATGGTTATGATATTACCTTTAATCAAAAATGTTGTAAAGCTATTAGTCAAAAGGATGGCTCTATCCTATTTAGTGGTAAGAGGAAAAACAACATTTATAAAATAAACCTTTCAGAACTTAAAGTTCAAAATGTTAAATGCCTCTTGTCTGTTAATGAAGAGCAATGGGTCTGGCACAGAAGATTGGGCCATATTAATATGAGACGTATATCTCAGATTAATAAACTTAATCTTGTCAGAGGACTTCCTAATCTGAAGTTCACCTCAGATGCTCTTTGTGAAGCATGCCAAAAAGGGAAGTTTTCAAAATCATCTTTTAAATCAAAAAATGTTGTTTCTACTTCCAGACCACTAGAATTACTTCATATTGATCTGTTTGGACCAGTGAAAACTGCATCCATCAAAGGCAAGAAGTATGGATTAGTCATTGTTGATGACTATAGTAGATGGACATGGGTAAAGTTCTTAAAACACAAGGATGAGTTACATTCTGTGTTCTTTGACTTCTGCAAGCAAGTCCAGAATGAAAAAGATTTCAAAATTATAAAAGTCAGAAGTGATCATGGTGGTGAATTTGAAAATAAATATTTTGAAAAATATTTTAATGAAAATGGCATTGCTCATGATTTTTCCTGTCCTAGAACTCCACAACAAAATGGGGTTGTAGAGAGGAAAAACAAAACTCTGCAAGAAATGGCCAGAACCATGATCAATGAGACACATCTGGCAAAACACTTTTGGGTAGAAGCAATCAACACGGCCTGTTACATTCAGAATAGAGTGTCTGTGAGACCTCTTCTGGAGAAGACTCCATATGAACTGTGGAAGAACAGAAAGGCCAACATTTCATATTTTCATCCTTTTGGATGTATTTTTTATATGTTAAATACTAAGGAAAATCTGAACAAGTTTGATTCCAAAGCACAGAAGTGTTTCATGCTTGGATATTCTGAACGCTCTAAAGGCTACAGAGTATACAACACTGAGACACAGATTATGGAAGAATCCATTCATGTTAGATTTGATGATAAGCTTGGGAATAAAAAGCCAAAGCAGTCTGAAAACTCTGCAGATAGAGAAGTAGTCTTCACTGACTCTGAAGTCCCAGAAGCAGACAAAGCTCAAGTGAAGGAACCAGAAGCAACGCCAGATGCTATTCCTTTAACTTCTCAGATGAACAATCTAAACATTTCTGAAGAATCAACTGTTAGAGGATCATCATCCAGAATTAAAGCTTCTCATCCAGAGAATGTCATTATTGGAAAGAAGGATGATCCCATCAGAACAAGATCCTTTCTAAGATCATCTGAACCATCTTCTGTAGATGAAGCTCTGCAAGACAATGATTGGATTATTTCCATGCAAGAAGAGTTAAATCAATTCACCAGAAATGATGTATGGGATTTAGTTCAAAGACCACAAGGATTCAATATAATTGGAACAAAATGGGTCTTCAGAAATAAGCTGAATGAGAAAGGAGAAGTTGAAAGAAATAAGGCAAGGCTTGTTGCTCAAGGGTACAATCAACAAGAAGGTATTGATTACACTGAAACTTATGCTCCAGTGGCAAGGTTAGAATCTATACGCCTTCTTATTTCATTTGCTGCACAAAATAACATCACTCTGTATCAGATGGATGTTAAAAGTGCCTTTCTAAATGGTATTATAGAAGAAGAAGTTTATGTCCACCAACCTCCTGGTTTTGAAAATGAAAAATTTCCAAATCATGTTTTCAAATTAAAGAAATCTCTATATGGTTTAAAACAAGCTCCCAGAGCTTGGTATGAGAGATTGAGCAATTTTCTTCTGGAGAAAAATTTCATCAGAGGAAAAGTGGACACAACACTCTTTTGTAAATCAATTAAGAAAGATCTTCTAATTTGTCAAATTTATATGGATGATATAATATTTGGATCTACCAATACTATGCTGGGAAAGGAGTTTGCTACATGTATGCAGGCAGAATTTGAAATGAGCATGATGGGAGAACTCTGATTCTTTCTAGGAATCCAAGTCAATCAAACTCCAGAGTGCACTTACATACATCAGACCAAATATGTTAAAGAACTTCTGAAGAAATTTAACATGACTGATAGTAAGCTGGCAAAGACTCCTATGCATCTAACCAGCTCACTTGGCAAGGAAGAGGTAAGTAAGAAAGTAGACCAGAAGCTCTACAGAGGTATGATTGGATCTCTTCTTTATTTAACTGCTTTTAGACCTGACATATTGTTCAATGCATGCTTGTGTGCTAGATTCCAATCAGATCCTAGAGAATCACACTTGACAGCTGTCAAGAGGATTCTAAGGTATCTGAAAGGTACTTCTAATGTTGGTTTGTGTTACAGAAAATCTGATGATTTCAAATTAGTTGGATTCTGTGATGCTGACTACGCTGGAGACAGAGTGGAAAGGAAAAGTACTTCTGGAAGTTGTCAATTTCTAGGAAGAAATCTAATCTCTTGGTACAGCAAGAAGCAACCCACAATTGCACTTTCAACCATAAAGGCAGAATATATTGCTGCTGCTGGATGTAGCACGTAGATGCTCTGGATGAAAAGTCAGCTAGAAGATTATCAAATATTTGAAAGTAACATTTCTATCTTCTGTGATAATACTTCTGCTATATGTTTGTCTAAAAACCCCATTTTACACTCTAAGGCAAAACATATAGAAATTAAGCATCATTTCATCAGAGACTATGTTCAGAAGGGAATCATAAATTTAGCCTTTGTTGATACAGATCATCAATGGGCAGATATTTTTACAAAACCCCTTGTTGAAGATAGATTCAAATTTATTCTGAAAAATATTGGTATGGATTTTTGTCCAGAATGATATTTGTCAGAAGCAAATTTTTACAGATGCAAAAATGCCTAATGCTCTGAAGTATTTCTTCTGATTGCTTATTTATTCTCTTTAATTAATTTTTGTGAAACTCTGAACTAACAATCCTTAGAGGATCTAAACGTTGGTTAACGTTTCATTTCCCAAGAGAATTCAGAACACATGCAAGCAAACACGTGTCACTCCAATTCTGCAAAGGTGGCGTGTACACTACTAAAGAGACGTTTGAGGTGAAGTTTGAATAGTGAAAATCTTAATTTTCCCCCCAATTTGTCAGAAGCAATAAATGCTTGAAATGATTTTTATTCTTTTCATTTAATTCTTTGTTCAAACGTGCAAAATTCTGACTGTTTATATGCCTACTTGTTTTAGTATAAATACATCTCTTCTCTTCACATTCACACTTTTCACATCTCAGACATATTATGCATTTCCATCTTCTCTTCTCTCTGCATAAAAACCCTAAGCGTGTGACAAAACCATCTTTAATAGCAACTTCATCATCAACAGCTGCACAATTTCAATCTACAATGGCTGCAGTTACCTCTGCTAACATGGGTGTTACTCCTTATTCTCCACCAAAAAGAACTTTACTCACCCCTGTTGAAAAGCTGGAAGTTCTGTGTGAATCAATGGTGGAATTTGATTCACTTGCTGAGAATGGTTTTGAGTTTCGTTCCATTATAGGTGCTCAAGGATGGGTGAAGTATTTTGATAGACTTTTTGGACCAGTTTACCCCCTTCTTGTGAAAGAGTTCTGGATCCATGCTTCAGTTTACCCTAAGTTTATCTTATCTTCTGTTCTAAGCAAAGAGATTATCATAACAGAGGATCTGATTAGAAAACTTATTGGCTATGAGGAAACAGATGGTGTTTCACACTTGCCAGCTGGGCGTGTGGATATGGATGAAGTGTATGAAGAAGTGATGACTGCTGGACAAGCTTCTAACAAGTTCAAGGATCTGAAGCCTGACTACAAGATCTGGGCTAAGATCTTCATGGGATGCATTCATCATAGGAAGTCAACAAATTCTCCAGACTATGTCAATAATGAACAACTTTATTTTATGTACTGCCTCAGTCAGAGCACCAAGGTAGATCTTCCATATATTCTCTTTATGCATCTTTGGAATCATATAAATGCCTCTAGAGAAAATGTGAAAGAAAAAGGACAGGAGATCAGAACCTGGATTCCTTTTGGAAGGTTAATCTCAGATCTTTTAACTGAGAATGGACTTGTTACTGCTCTGTACGCTGCTGGAGTTACAGAGGAATTGGAATTCATTTTGGGAAAGCCTCTGAATGCCAAAAGTCTTCAGAGACTTAAAATAGTGGATGAACTCACAACAGCTCCCAAGAAGCTGAATATTTCTGAACTGAGTAAGAAGAGAACTCCTATAGATGATTACCCTCTGTTCTATGCTGAAGAACCAAGGGAAATTGTTGTCATGTATATTGATGAGTGCATGAAAGAAGGAAAGCCTATTCCTGCTGACATTATAAAGAGAGCAAGACAACCATTTCCTGTTGCAGAAGAAGAAGAAGAACCACCAAGAAAGAGGACTCAACCAGAAGCAAAAGTTGCACCTGTTCAGAAGAAGATCAAGATTGCTGAGAAGCCACAAAAGCTCTTAAAGAGGAAAGAATCTGGAGACACTCCTTCTGTACCAGCTAAAAGAATCAAGATCAAAGGTACTAAAACTTCTGTATCTTCTGCAAATCCTATTGTTTTAAATGATTCTAATGTTAAGTCTATTCCAAAACCACCCTCTACACAAAATACATCTGTTACTGCTCCATCTCATGTTTCTACCCCATCACCACAAAAATCTCCTAATCCAATTTCCATTTCACCACAAAAACAATCATCTGTTCCAACACCAATAACAATAAAAACATTTCAAACTCCAAAAGTCTCTATACCACAAACAATTCAACCAGAGGTTCCAACCAAACCATCTGTACCAGAAAAACAACCATCAGAAAAACAACCCACAGAACAACAACAAACAACAAAACCATCTGCTCAACAAAAACCCTCTGAACTTTTTAAAGAAAAGCCATCTGAACAACAAAAACAACCACAAGAAACACAACCAGAAACATCATCTGAAACCCTACCACAAAAAGCCTCTGAACATCAACCACCATCAGATAATCCACCATCCAAATCATTTGAACCCACTGCATCTGTACCTGTTATTTCTGAACCTACAAAAATAACATCTGTTCCAGTTTCATCTGAACCAATAACAATTTCATCTTATCCACCTACCTCAGAACACCCATCAAAACCCTCTGAAATTCCTTCAGAACCAACCAATCCTTCTGAACCCAACATTCCTGAGACAGAAGTTCTTGATGTCACACCACTAAAAACTGTGTTTCAAGTATCTTCTACCTCCTGCACACCAACCACCTCTTCAAACTCCTCAGAATCTGACATTCATCCAGATTTTCTAATCTCTCCTTCTCACAGAGACTCTGAGGTAAACCAACCAGAACCTCCTATATCATTAAAAGTTCCTATTTCAGATCCTATTCCCACACCTGCACCATCATCTGAAATCCTGATTCCCAATTCTAACCCAACATCTAACCCAAGAACATCTATTTCATGTGCACAAGTCTCATCACTATTTCATAATCTTGCTTATGGTTTCAAACTCAAAGATTTTTATGACAGAGTTGAACCATCTGACCCTATCACCCCTCTGAAACCCAAACTCACAATCACCCTACCATCTGTGCTTCTCACCTATATACAATCCATGACAGATGTAGGTTCATTAGCAACTATATCATATTCTGCTAAATCTGACAAAGCTGTTGCTTCAGCTATACCAATTTCATCTGATAAAACTGTTGCTTATGATGAACCTCCAAAATCTGCCTTCCAACCCTACTCAAATAAACCCTTTGATATGGTTTCCTATCACACCAAAGCAAAACCAAATCTGTTAAATGCTTTAAACAGATCCAAACCTATTCAACCTAAAATTTCTTTCATTCCATACTACCCTCCTCCTCTAATCTCCATTCAGAAATCAATTTTTCCACCTACTCCCCAACCAAAACCAATAACCCTGGAGACTCTGTTACATCCCAAGCCTAGACTTAATGTTAATCATTTATTTCAATCTTTTTTGCAAGTAATACAGTTGTATTTAGGTACTGTAAAGAAGAAGTGTTCAGCAACAATGGATGCATAAGAATCTGATGTCATCTGGAATGGATTCATCAACAGATTCAACTCTGTGGCCTCAAATCTGAAGAACATCTGTTCTGATGATGCGAAGCTCAGATTTGCTGAAGCTGCAAGAAATCTGTTCTGGACTGTCAAGAGATCTGAATCTTTGCTCCTTACAGATGCTCCTCCACCATCAGAAGAAACTACTGAACCTGCATCTGAAGATAATCCTTTGGCCATGACTCTGGTAGAACTTCCTTCTGGCTCCAATGCTCCAGACTCTACAGACCCTATGGAAATTGACTCTGTTCAAGCTCCAGAAAATGTTCAACCTTCATCATCTGAGATTAAGAAAGAACATCCAGATTTTGAGGATAAAATTGCTGCTCTGGAAGCTGGTCAATCAGAGATCAAGTCTTGGATGGCCAAACAGGATAAGAAATCTGAAGACATGACTGAGTGGATGTCAAAACAGGATCAGAAGAATGAAACAATGGCTAAGTGGATGTCAAAACAAGAGCAGTCCTCCTTTGAGATCACGGATCTGTTGAAGATGCTTTTGTCAAAACCCTCTTAGATTTTCATTTTTTTTCATTCTGATGTTTTTGCATCTGATGTTTGCTTATGTACTTTTTGCTATATCTTCTGATGCATGTACTATTGATCTGAACTCATTGAATGAATCAAAGTTTTCTCCACTGAATTATCTCATTTACTGTTTCCTTTTATTTGTCTTTTTAAAGTTTTTACTTTTTGCTTATGACAAAAAAGGGGGAGAAAATATAGATCTGAACTATTTAATTTAACTTCACCAGAATGAAACTTCAGACATATCTATTCTATCTAACATTTAATCTGAGTATTTTAGAACATTTGATAAGTACACTCTATAAAAGAAACTCTGGGTCTCTCAGATCATTTGACTATTATCAAACTCTGAATCTGAAATTTGCAAGACATTTTGACTTTCAAATGTCAAAAGAACAATCAAGATCTAACTCTGAAAATTTCTCAAGACAAAAAGGAAGTTTCTATTCCTTATTTGTATTTAACTCAAGGGGAGATTCATCATCTCAGGGGGAGTTATAATTTTAATATTTTCAATTAAACAAAATTTCTGATGTTTTTGTCATCATCAAAAAGGGGGAGATTGTTAGAACACAGATTGGTTCTTAATAATATCTCTATGTTTTGATGATAACTAATATGAAATTTTGTATTTAAGAATAATATACTCTAAAATTTGCTTGAGAGTTTTTACTGCAGATAGTAAAGGAATTAACACTCCAGAAGCAAATCAGAATTGAACACAAGAAATTAGCTAGACTCTGAAGCGTCAGATGCATTCATTAGAAGATTCTGATTGATGCCAACAGAAGATCCTGAGCGTAGCCTCCAGAAGATTCTGAAGCAGAAGCTCCAGAAGGATCTGAAGCAGAAGCTCCAGAAGAATCTGAAGCAAGTCAGAAGCATCTGAAGCAAAGAAGAATTTTGTATGAAGAGTTTTTCAAAGCATAGTTTCTACAGAAGATTCTGAAAGTACTAAAGCTGCCAGTACTGAAGTTCTGTTTCAAATATGCTCTGATCTTAAACACGCTGAAAGCACACCTGCTGCAGAAGACTCTGATTTAGCAAAGACTCTGATCATCATTAGAAGACTCTGACCCAATTAGACTTTGATGAATTTGCTGAAAACTGAAGAAGAAATATTCAAAGAATATATCCGTTGGAGTGAACCAAACGTCTCTTTCCTTATTTATGCTAGACACAAGAACACAGACAAAAAGGATTTTTCTGTGCTTTCTTCTTCTAGGAAAGGTCACTTGATGTGAAGACAAAAAGGCTCAGACCTTTTGGACACTCTTCTCAACGTGAAGTCCACCTTGGATCAGCTGCCTATAAAAGCAAGACTCCACCAAATTCTTCAGTTGACGTTTTGTTGAAAAGAAATCAAATATTACAGCTCTCATACTTTCATATTCATTCTAAGAATTTATTTCTTTGTTCTAAATAGTTAAGTGAAAAATCACAGTTGTGATAAAGCTTTTTAGAAGCAATCTTAAACACTTGTATTTGTATTACATTTGATTGTAAACCTTAAGAAGATCCAGTGAGGATCAGTAGTTCTTGAGAAGACTTTGAACAGTTGTTCTAAGTGTTAACTATTGTAATCAGTTGATTTAATAGTGGATTAAGTCCTTGATTGAGAAAGGCAAATCACTCTAGGAAGGGTGGACTAGATTAGTTGAGTTCAACGAACCAGGATAAAAATACTTGAGTTTTTATTTCTAAGTTTTAATCTTTCATACTTATTCAACCCCCCCTTCTAAGTATTATCTCACCTTCACCGTACTCATGTTTAGCGTCCCGCCGTGGATATTCTCTACCTTATTCATCTTAACTTAGAAGAGGAGTCGCCACACTCCATGTAAGTACTTCACTATGAATGCTTACTTCCCTTAGGAACCTTGACCACAGTCGAGAGTTCCTCATCCCTAGCTAGGGGAACTACGATTGCTCTGATTCCATTCTCGTCAGGATACATAGGCACGAGATGCGATGTCTTCGCGAGCAAACTTGTACATACCTCTATACTTTAGATTTTTACCTTAGCACTTTAACCTTAGCGAGCAAACTTTAGCAAACACAAATATTAACAAGAGGTTCCTGTAGAGTACTACAGATGCTTAGGATGCTAACACCTTCCCTAGGTATAACCAACCCCCGAACCTTTAGATCTCTCTTTGCTCAACTTTAGGCCTTGCCTTTTGCTTTGCATTCTTATAGGTTTTTCTTTCTTTAAACCTCTCCTTTTTAGATAAATAAAAGTCTGGTTGTAAATGAATTAAGATTCAAGTTAATCAATAGCTTGGTATCCAGATTTCATCGCAACAGAAATGTCGACTTCACTGGGGACAACTTCCCCTAAGAGGGTTAAGCCCACCTTGTTTATATCTGTGTTTGTTATATGTTTAATTGCTTTTATATTTGTATATATTTGTACATATATCTGTCTGTGCTTGGGTTTTTCTGTATGCAGGTTTGTTACTTTGAGTGGTAAGGATAGTACTATACCCGTACTTGAGCACACTTATGATAGGATGGCGGTATATTCAAGAAGGCTTATAGGGAGTTGATTCCCGACCAAGCTGACTTGAGAAACCACCACTCAGTGGGGGCCCTATTGAGAGTTAGTTTTGTTGAACGAGTATTCGTGAAAACATTACTACTTTCAACCTATGAGCCTTTGATACTGAGGACTTTTAGTTACCTTTTACCCCACTTGGCCTTTTAGGACGTAGTGCGATGACTATGAGGGAGTAATCCCGAAGTAGTTGATACGCGATACTACACTCAGACGAGACTCTCTTGAGAATATTATTGATTTCCAAGTATTTGGTGTATCGATAATATCCAAAAGATGGGTTGTTGACTCTGGGAACTTTGTTAGAACCTGTTGTACAAGTGCTTTACCCCTAGTACACACCTTATGGTTGGTTCTTTACTCAAGCCCCATGCTGTGATCTCGAACCTTTGATCCTGTTATGTGTGATTTGTATCTTCTCTTGCATCACATTGAATTGCATTTGCATCTTTGCATGGTTCCTTGCATACCTCTGTTTGTCTGGTCGCTCATGTCCAGCTGTCTTCATTGTCCAGTGTACCTTTGAGTTGTCAAACTGATTCCTCGACACCAATATCGGACTAGAGCTAACTATAGACGCAAGATGTCAGAGCAGGAAGTACACAATGCATAAGTTTGAATGGAGATTGATGAATTGAAGTCAGGCATGACTAAACTCACCGAAATGCTTCAAGTATTGATTTCCAGAGGAGAGCCATCTCAAAGGACTGTCATTCAAGAAGTTTCAAGTGCCGATCCTCCTCCTGTTCAAATGCCACAATCGACTTAGCCAGAGTTTGGTTTACCTCCTAACTACTCTCCACCTCTTGCATCTACTGCTATGATTGATCCGACTGTCAGACCAGTTTTTCAAGCTCCCGTCTTTACAGAGCCTAGACCTGTGGTCCACACAGTTGCTCAGAATGGCCGCGCTCCCTTTGAGACTCCTTTCTTTGACTACAATGCTGCTAGTGCTCAAGGTGAAGACGATGAAGATTTTGTTGAACCTGAGATTGTCCGTGAACAGTTTCAAAACATAGACAAGAGACTCAAAGCTGTTGAGTGCACTGATTTCTTCAATGTCGATGCTGAAAATATGTGCTTAGTTTCTGGTCTGGTTATGCCTGCTAAGTTCAAGACTCCAGAATTTGTGAAATATAAGGGGCACTCATGTCCAAGAGCCCATTTGGTTATGTACTACCAAAGGATGGAAGCCTACACCAACAATCAGAAGTTGCTCATCCATTGCTTTCAAGACATCTTGAGTGGTGCTTCTCTCAAGTGGTATATGAATTTGGAACATAACAGCGTCCACTGCTCTCAAGATCTCGCCAATGCCTTCATGAGACAATACAAATACAATCTGGATATGGCTCTTAACCGTCGTCAACTTCAAAACATGTCTCAAAGTGAAAGAGAATCATTCAAAGAATACGCTCAACGTTGGAGAGAGTTAGCTTCTCAAGTTGAACCCCATCTGGCAGAAAAGGAGCTAGCTGGAATGTTTATGGATACTTTGTCTCCCCTCTATTGGGAAAAGATGATTGGGAGCGTCTCTTCGAGTTTTATAGATCTGGTAACCATTGGCCAAAGGTTAGAAGAAGGGCTGAAAAGTGGTAAGGTGTCCAAAGTTGCTGAATCTTCTAAAGGTGCAAAGAAATCCTTTGGGAATTTCCATAAGAAGAAAGAAGAACATACTAATGTTGTCATGGCTGAAGTGAGGAGACCTCATCCCCGACCTCAGTATAATCACCCTGCTATTGCTGCTCCACGACCAGTTCAAATTCCTCAACGTCCTGCTATTAGACAGAACCAGTATCAGAATAAGAATCAGTTTGATCCTATTCCCATGACTTATACAGAATTGTATCCAAGCCTGGTTCAACAAGGGCTGATCACTACGAAGACTTTGCCACCCCCTCCTAATCCTCCTCCAGTTGGATTTAGAACTGATCTCCATTGTGCTTTTCATGAGGGTGCCCCAGGCCACGACTTGGAGCATTGTTTTGCATTGAAAGCTAGGGTGCGTGAATTGATTAGAACTGGAATCTTTGATTTTATGGACAGCCATCCGAATGTTCAGAAAAATCCTCTGCCAGTACATCAAAAGTGAAGCTTCAGTCCGACTTCAGCAGACTATCTTTTTGACGCCAGTGTTTCAGACAAGACAACTCATCTTTGTACTGATATAGTCACTAGGCCTTTTGTTTCTCACCGTTTGAACTTTCCTTATTTTGTTTAAGCTGTTTGCTTTTAATTAGTCTATGTACTTTCATCTTAATGTATGATCATTGCAACTTTTGATTCAATTCATTTTGTCCAGTATTTGCATCTTGTATGCTTTACCTTTCAAATATTTACTCCTTGTCCAAATTTTTGATTATGCAATTATTTGAGGGAGGGTGATGAAAACGTGATATCTATAATTGTTGTTAGTATGCTTTCAATCAAACTTTGTTGACGATGTAAGGCATTGTTTCAATTCTCAAACACTGGAGAAATAAGGAAGATAATCCCTCGTTAAACCCTTCGAGCCTAGAAGTTGGAGTTTCTTTCTTTACAAAAACCCGCAGTTTTAACCTTGGGATGGGTAGTTCTCAGTTAACTCGGTTGTGTGTTTATCCAAAACACCTTTCATATAAAGGTTGCAACTACAATTTTTCCTTCGCACACAACAAATAAGTGTTGATGATGTTTTTCAAGCCAAGAAGCCGATGATGGTTCACCGTGATCATTAAGCTAGGCAGTCACTTTATTCCAACAAACAAAAAAATATCAAAAGAAAAGCCGCTAAGTCAAAACCTATGAAGGAGACTTAGGCAAAACTGGAGCATCCCGCTGACTGTAATTTTCATAAGAAAACAGTTCAGGCAAAAGTTAGGGATAATAAAAAGAAGAGATCTTTAAAAAACCCTCAATGTCAAAAACAACCAAATGTTGTAAAGAAGCAGTGACCGCCTTTTCGAAAAATCTGTTGACTTCTGAACCATAATGTTGGCTATTATCAGTGCAATTCCTAACCTATGGGAAACTAAGCGCATAGTCTGATTTAACTAAGCATAAGACTGGAGATCATCACGTAGGTTGGGTGGGTACAAATAAACTTTGAGCCTTTATCCTTTGTTTCTTAAACCGTGAACCAGGACACATTACAACCCTCAAAAGACCTAATTGAAACAAGGTTATTTTGAAAGCATACTACAACAAGGTTGCGTAAACTGACTCCAACAGATTTTTGTAAATCAATTATTTTGGCAATACACCTTTGCTTTAAACTTTGAGTGTCTTGAACCACTGTGTTCAGACCAATGACTCATTTACTTTGCATCTTTCAAAATGATTTTGATTTCAAAAGTTGCATGAACTTTACGTTACCATGTTTGTATGAACACTTTTGATTGCAAGCTGGCTTTCCTCTCAAGGAATTCTCAAACATTGAGAGACTTGGTCAAGTGATCCTATTAGGGACAAGTTCCTTTTACATCCTGTCTAAAAGTCAATTGAAGATTTGTTCAAGGCATGGTATTCTCAGATTTGGTTTATCCAAAATATATTTCAAAACTCAGACTGGGGCAAGCTCTCCAAGCACCCGATGCATCAGTCAACATCAGACAAGCTGAAGTCATCATCAGTTCATCTTTAAAAGACAGCTGAACTGGGGCAGTTTACTTGAAGAAACCCCAATCAACTCTTTATCCTTCCTACAAGGGTTATCCATTTGATACAATTTATCAGTGCGGCAGAGATGTGTTCATCAACAGCATCTTTAGTCCCCAAGCAGATTGAAAGTGATCTTCGTGTTGAGGAATCAGTCTTCCAGTCTTGTCTTCTCACCAAAAGAGTCGAGCCTTGTCATCGACATTTGCATTTGATCGTATCATCTGCATAATTCATACATGCGTATATCACAAGCATAATTCATATACATATGCATTACATGGGTGCTTTATTCCCCATTTACCTTTTCTCCCGAGGTCGTGTTTTACTCGCGTTTTACCTTGTGGATGAGTTTACCTTACATGTGTGTTTTATTCCCCGTTCTACCTTTTCTCCCGAGGTCGTGTTTTACTCGCGTTTTACCTTGTGGATGAGTTTATCTTACATGGGTGTTTTATTCCCCATTCTACCTTTTATCCCGAGGTCGTGTTTTACTCGCGTTTTACCTTGTGGATGAGTTTACCTTACATGGGTGTTTTATTCCTCATTCTACCTTTTCTCCCGAGGTCGCGTTTTACCTTGTGGATGAGTTTACCTTACATGGGTGTTTTATTCCCCATTCTACCTTTTCTCCCGAGGTCGTGCTTTACTCGCGTTTTACCTTGTGGACGAATTTCAATTTACTTGACACCTACCAAACAGTTTGTGTCGCGACTTATCTGATGGTCTTCTAGATATTTATTTCTCATGTTTGTTGCTTCCCCTGTGTTGCTGTCTTTCCCCAGTGAGTAATCGCTCGTTGTTATACTGTTCTTTTATTTTTGCTCGTGTGGTTGCATTTGTCTTGCATCATAAGGCATCATTTAGAATTCATTGCATTTCGGAATTTGTCCTTTTGCATACCATCGGATCTAAGGGACAAAATTTATGGTTTTCTATATTTAAATACCTTTCACTATGATTCTATGCAGATTGACATCTCTCAAAACCATCTAGTGAAGATATTTAAATAGGGGAAACTGTTGCACCCCAAATTTTGACCCCTTAGATCCTCATCATCATTCTAGGAGCATACTCATTTGATTATCTAACTATAACCAGTTTCAAGTTTGTCTCTGTTTAGTTACAGGTGAATTAGGGTTCCGCACAGGAAAAATCGAAGCTTCGAGGTTTGGATCAATCAATGTTTTGGATTGATTCAACCATGGAACAATTTCAAGGATATTATATTAGGTCAAATGAGAATTCAATTTGAAGTTGTCACCCCAGAATCAAGAACAGTGCATTGCACGGTACCCGATTAGGGTTTTTGATTAGGAAAAGTCAACTATGGTTGACATTTGTTTTAAAAGATGTTCCAATGGTGGGATCATGGTCCATGGAGTTCAAATAGCTTAATAAAGTTCATTCAAGAAGTTTCAAAGTTTCAGAAGGTCCAGAGTGTCAACATGCGACTCGGTAGTCACCGATCGATCGTACGGTTGACCGAAAAGTCAACTCTTCAAATTTAAGGAATTGGAATTCAAAGTGTGAATAAAAAATGTTCCTTATGTCATATTACACTTGCCTATCAATTTTCATGACCATTGGATCAAGGATGAGGAAGTAATCGAAAAATCAGGAAATTAGGGTTTTGAAAGGGGCTAAACCCTAACTCCTTAACCACACATCCAAATGAGTTGGTTCAAAGCTCATTGGAAATCTCTTTACAAGTCCTACAAAAGTCACACAGTGGTCCACAATCATAAAATACATACTTTTGGAGTTAGAATCAAATTCATTGCCAGAGGGGAAAATAACTTAGAGAAATTTCACTTTTAAGCTTGTTTTTAGGCAACTTTGAGAGGCTTTTTGGCCAAGCTCCTTTGAGAATTTGAAATTCATGAAAATATGAATGTTTTAGAGCTACTTGAGGGCTTTCCAAAAATTACTAGAAATCCTTAATAGCCCTTGTGACCTGAGAGTTATGGATTTGGCAAGATGGTGTTTTCACACTTGAGTACCACATTGATAATTTTTCATAAATTCATTCTTTCATCAAGGGGACCAATCTCAGCCCTTGATGTTTTTATTTCTGATATGTAGAGGCTATGAAGTATATAAATGTGAAGAATATGCAGAGGAAATGGATTTGCCATATTTGCAAGTGGACTTGCAAGTTGTCTTGCAACTTGCACTTAAAGTGAAATAACAAGCAAGAGGTGGAAAGTGGATTCTGAACCAGCGATAAGCCTACACACTCTAGCCTGCATTTAGCCACTCTAAGTTCATCATTTTTCTTGACTTTAAAGCTTACCTATCAGCCAAGAAAACCTCTTTGAAAGGTTGGATCCAAAAAGCAAACTTTTCCCTCCTAGGAGGGAAATCTCCAAATCTGTCCATACCTTTGCTTTGCCTATAAATAGAGACCCTCACCACTTCATTCCAGACAAGAGAACACCTCTAAAAACCAGAGTAATCACAAGTTCTTACTCTTTCCCTCTTTACTCCAAATTCACCAAAATCTCAAAATTACCAAAAACACAAGAAAAACTGTCTTGACAGCCCAGCCCCTAAACCTCATTCTACACATCCAAACTCATCAAAAACCATATACACAACCTTAAAATGACCCTCTGAAGCTGCTCCCACCATTGGTTTCCTCAAAAAACCTTTGGATCAAAAAGTCAACTTCCACACCACTCAAGTTTGACCTTTATGCATTTTTCAAGCCAAATAACTACATAGATCCATTCCTACAATTCTAACACTTCAAACACCTCATGTTTATCATATTATAGCTGTTCAAAACCTCAAACAACAGCTGGAACCTCAGTTTCTCAAACTGGCCACAAACATGCACTTTTCTTCAAAAAGAGGCAAAAATCACAAACTTGCTCAAAGGGAGGGATTTGTCTCTGGTTTTTCTGGACTGATAGCATAGTAAAGAGGGTCTACAAGAGGTAAGTGACCTCTAACCATTGCTTTTTTTTTTCATATATGCAATATCATGCATTATTGTTGAAAGTTTGTGATTAACATGTGAGCATGGTGAGAGTTTGAATCATTAAAGCATATTGGACTTGGTTTTTGCTGTCATAAGTTTGTGTTTGATATGTGAAATGTAATGCTTGTGCTATCATTATTAGGGCTGTTTCAATTCATAACAACTTTTCTTTAGTTAAATTCATGACAGTATTTGCTATTATGTTGTTCTTTGGAATTTTAAGTGGAATTCATCAATACCAAGCACTTACTGCTCTTTTGTTGTATCTGAGTTTGTCCATCACCCGTTGAAGGGTTATCAGCCTGTTTGTTTTCATTTCACTTTGCCCTTTTAAGTTTCATTTGGATAAGTCTTTTGGCTTACAGCCTGCATAAATCTCACTACTGTCATAGGCAAGAAATGACTTTGAATTAGATTTAGGCCTGCTTGTAGAATGAACTAGATTTTGGTTTGTGTGAATCATGAACTAGTCTTTAAAGTAAGCCAGAAGGATTAACACTGTTATGGTTTTGTGTTCACCATCATGTGATAAGGCTGTACTGATTTGAGTGCTCAATCTGTTCCAGTTTAGAGGCTTTGCTTCTTTTTTAAGCTAATTTTGTGATCCTTGATGCTAAGAACTTCTAATCATGTTGTCTTGAGAGTGTTGTTGGAGTTGTGATATCTGTTGAGACCTAGGCTTGGACATAGCATTGGAAATAGGTGTGTCTTGTTGCTTTTAGACTTTCATTGTGCTGACTGTCATAAGTAGAATCTTGGCTTCTGTATACTTTTGGGCAGTTGGTGGCAAGTAGGTTTGGCTGCTACATTTCAGTAAGCAGTATGGTGTGTATGATATTTGCTGTTGAGTTTTAGTACATAAGGGCCTGCTTATGTGGTTTGGACATAGTCATTGGTTTTTGCTGCTAATGTGTGTTGGTCAACTGCTGTTTGGTTCGATTTCAGCCAGAGATGGTTCACTCTGATGCACTCCACAAGGACTTTCATATTTAGAGTTTATCATGAGATTGCAAATCATGTTGCTGCAGCATTGGAGGGTATTAGAGATATAACCCTTGCTTCTCACTCCATTGAGTGGTAGTACCACTGATAATCCATTATCAGCCATACAAGAATTTAAGCTTTGTTTAGTTGGAGGCTTGTGATGATGCTGTTAGTGGTAGGTTGCTTCAAATTCATGACAGTTTTCCCTTAGTTGGCCTTATAACAGCATTTTGAAGTTATGTTGCTTTGGTAAAGTAACAATAAGTCCAGCTGTGACTTTGTGATGTATGTTCATGCTTAGCAGCTGCTAATTTTGGTTTCACCATACCAAGAGTCATCCTAAACCTCTGGTTTCTCTGAAGGATTTTTGATTGATGAGTGATCAATATATGATTTGTTCTTGTTAATAGAGAGAGTTCTCGTGCCAGTTTGGTTCCTTCAGGCTGTTAGATTTTGGTTGAGTGGTTTAAGCCAAATTTTGACATGTACAGCCTAAAGATGCTAGAGCAAAGTTGGTGTAGAACAAGTTGTCTACTTGGTTTGATTGGATGCATCAAGTTCATTGCATTTAGATACCACTGTCATTTGTGAATAAACTTGGAACTGTTTTGGTCTTGCCACTAACCATGTTGTTTTTGGATTTTCAACTCATTGAACACATATGAAACTCACATCCACATTTGATTTTAAGGACTTAATTATCCTCATGTTTGGACTTGATGCATAGTATGTTTTAAATTTGTGCATACCTTCAAACTGATACAACCTGTTTGCATTTCATTCACACTTCAAAAAATGCATTTCGAACATTCCATTTGCAACTACCATGCCAAGTTCTCATTCTGATGTGTTTTGACTAAAAAAAACTGTTGAAATTCATCAAGCATAACATCTATAACATGTGCAGACCATTACATAACTTTAATTACATCTGGTTTATGTTTTGAATTTCAAAATGCATTTCCAAATGTCCAATTGCAGGAGCATTCGAATTTCAAAATGTGTGCATTATTTGAAAATTTGAGAAGTACCATCATGTTCCTCAGGAAAAAAACATGCAATTTAGACTTAAATTTCATTCAAAAAGGTTGAGTTTTGAGCAAATTTTGATGAAAACGCATTTCTATTACACTTGTTTTGCCTTTGTATTTACCCAGAATAACACACATTGATGGATTATGTTTATTTTGGGGTGGCATAATCAATGGATGTATAGCCACCCCAGTGGTAGAAACTTGCGCCCTTAATGCCTTGCCAAACCCTTGAACCTGAGTTCGATCCCTAAGGAGGGTAAACTCTTTTGTTTTTTTTCCATATTTTTCATGTTTTATTGTTTTCTCTTCTCTCTCTCTCTCTCTCTCTCTCTCTCTCTCTCTCTCTCTCTCTCTCTCTCTCTCTCTCTCTCTCTCTCTCTCTCTCTCCCTCTCTCTATCTTTGTCACACGCGTGCGCAGTGGCTCAGTGGCTAGTGTTGTTGCTTGAGAAACCAAGGGTGCTGGGTTCGACACCCACCTAGTGCATTTGTTTTAATTGTTTGTTTATTTCTTTTATATTTTCTTCACAATTTCAAATGTTCATGACTTTCTCACTTTAAATCCTTTTCAAGTGATTATTTTTGCCCATTACTCGTGTTAGTGCATACTTTCACCATTTATCACTTTGATATTCATTGTCATTACTCTTTAATCCTTTATCCTACTTTAGGATTTGAGCCGCCGTGCTCATGTTTACCGTCCCGCTGTGGACATCCTTCACCTTCCTAGCCTTAGGATCCGAGCCGCCGTGCTCACCTTTTAACCGTCCCGCCGTCGACACCCTTTATCCCTTTTGTCCTAGCCTTAGGATTTGAGTCGCCGTACTCATGTTTAGCGTCCCGCCGTGGATATTCTCTACCTTATTCATCTTAACTTAGAAGAGGAGTCGCCGCACTCCATGTAAGTACTTCACTATGAATGCTTACTTCCCTTAGGAACCTTGACCACAGTCGAGAGTTCCTCATCCCTAGCTAGGGGAACTATAATTGCTCTGATTCCATTCCCGTCAAGATACGTAGGCACGAGATGCGATGTCTTCGCGAGCAAACTTATACATACCTCTATACTTTAGATTTTTACCTTAGCACTTTACCCTTAGCGAGCAAACTTTAGCAAACACAAATATTAACAAGAGGTTCCTGTAGAGTACTACAGATGCTTAGGATGTTAACACCTTCCCTAGGTATAACCAACCCCCGAACCTTTAGATCTCTCTTTGCTCAGCTTTAGGCTTTGCCTTTTGCTTTGCATTCTTATAGGTTTTTCTTTCTTTAAACCTCTCCTTTTGGATAAATTAAAGTCCGGTTGTAAATGAATTAAGATTCAAGTTAATCAATAGCTTGGTATCCAGATTTCACCGCAACACCACTAAACCATATGGTGTCTCTAAATCCATATCAGAAGACTTATCAGATGCAGGAGTCTCTTCAGAGATAGCATCCTTTGTGAAAATTTCTTCAGGCTGAGGAATTACACTAATCTGAAGTACAACAGTTTCTTCAGATGTTGAACACACTACCTTTGCAGGTGTGTTTACCAAAAACTGAGTAGGAGTTCTGCGTACACCCAGAAGAGCAAATTTGACAACTTCAGAGAAATTCTCTTGAGCATCTGCAGAGAAAGTAGCTTGAAGATTCTCAGTCACAGAGTTGAACCTTCTTCTGAAAGTAGTCCAAAATACTTCAGAATCATGAGGATTTACTCTATTCAGGCACCTTTCCCTAACAATAGACAACCACATCTGCATTTCTGTCTCAAAACCATATAACAGAGTTCCAACATCTGATCTAGGTGTGGGTTTAAGGAGAGCCTCTAAGAAGGATTCCTTAGGGTCAACAGAAGATGAAGGTTTATCAGAAGATGAGGGTTGTTCTGAGGAAAGAGAAGGAATGGGAGTAAGAATGGTAAAGGAAGTAGGAAAGGGAATGGGAGTAGGAGAGGGAATTGGAGTAGGAGTGGGAAGGGGAGTAGAAATATCATCAGGATGGTTTGGGGAGTTATGTGTTGGTGAGGTAACATATGATAGGTCAGAGTCAGATGAATCATAGGAATATGACGACTCAGATGATCCAGATGAGATAAGGTGTACTGTCATGAGAGGCTGGATATCAAGGATTTCACGAACAGGGTCAGATGGGTTTGGTTCAGAATGGTTTGGTTCATCTGGTTGTGGCTCAGAGGGTTGAGGTTCAAATGTTTGTGGTTCAGAATTTTGTGGTTCAGATAGTTGAGGTTCAGAGGGTTGTGATGTTTGTGGTTATGGTTGAGGAGAGGGAACAGAGTCATGAACATTTCCAGAAGAAATGTGTTCAGAAGTGGTGTGAGGAGGAGAGGGAGTATGAATAGGGTCATAGGGAGGAGGAGGAGGTTCATATGTTGGAATTTCTGTCACAGTTTCTAAAACAGAAACAACATAAGTGTTACCTGAAATTTTGGAACGCTTAGCCTTCACAGAAGAGACTTCTTCAGAGGCTTTCCTCTTCGTGCGTGTAGATCCTTCTTCTGACACATTTCTCTTCTTCCTTCTCTTCTTCTCAATCAGTTCTGGAGCAGGTTCAGATGCTATTTTTATCAAATCTGTTGGTATGGGAGTGCCATTTGCTAGACATGATTCCATATAGAAGAGAAGAGCTTCCTTGGGCTCCTCTGCAGTAAAAATGGAAAGTCTTCCACTGGGACTCTTCTTCTGCAAACTTCATCTGAGTTAACCTTAACTAGATCAGAAGAAAGTTCCTCTACCAGCTTCATCCTTTGCAAACTTTTCCCATCCAGAGGCTTTCCCAAAATCATTTCCAATTCTGCTGTCTGACCTGCCTCTGTCAGATGTGCAACTAATCCATTCTCTGTGAGTATATCAAAAATCAATCTTCCTATTGGGATCCAATTTCTGATCTTCTGATGTTTTGTTCTGATCTCTTCTCTGGACATTTTCACGTGGTTCCACAGATGATTAAACAACAAATATGGCAGATCCACCTTGATGTTCTTTCCCGAACAGTATAGAAAGTACAGTTGCTCTGCGTTGATGTTGTCTGGAGAGTTAGATGCTTTTCTATGGTGAATACAACCCAGAAAGATCTTTGCCCAAATTTTATAGTGTGTCTTCAAATCCTTGATCTTGCTTGAAGACAACCCAGAAGTGAAAACTTCTTTGTAGACTTCATCCATGTCTACCCGTCCTGTAGAAAGAAGAGTAATGCCATCTACTTCTTCATACCCTATCAGCTTTCGAATCATCTCCTCAGTGATGATGATTTCCTTTCCCAAAACATATGAATATATGAACTTGGGGAAAACCCTTTCATGAATCCAAAATTCTTTAACCAAGTGAGGAAAGACTGGACCAAACAGTCTATCAAAGTACTTAATCCATCCTTGGGAAGATATAGTTGGACGAAGATCAAAACCGTTCTTCGCAATGCATTCAAAATCCACCATAGACTCGCAAAGAACTTCTAATTTCTCAACCGGTGTTAGAAGGGTTCTTTCTGGTTCTTTGTATGAAACAATACCCATTTCAGATGATGATACCCCAACCATTGTTGATGCTAACTTTTGAGATGAAGATGATGAAGTTGCCATTTACGAGCTTTTGAGATAAACTGATCTTCTTTTAGGTTTAGCGGAGAAGAGAAAACAATGGAGAAGGCCAAAATGCATAAAAAGTGTGAGAGAGAGTGAAAGTGTGAAATCGTGTGAGATTGTGGAATATATAGAGAAAAATTAGGGCACAAAAAAAAACACAACCAACACTTAGCCGTTAATCACACTAATTAAAAAAATAAAAATAATGATTTCAAGCAATTAATGAGATTTGACAAAAGTGGGGGGAAAATGAGAATTGCAATAATTCAAACAGTACCTCAAACGGCGCCTCACTTTGTACACTCCATCTTTTCAGATTTCATATGACACGTGTTTGATATTGTTTTGCCTCTGAAGCTCTTTAGAGTATGAAACGTTAAACAACGCTCAGTTCCTCTGAAGCTTGTTAGTTCAGAGTTTCACAAAATAAAATAAGGTAACAAAAGAAATTACAGATGCAACACTTCAGAATATAGACATTAATCATTTTTCATCTGAATAAATTTTCTTCTGAATAATACTTTTATTCTAGACAAAAATCCATACTAATATTCTTCAGAATAAATTTAAATCTATCTTCAGCAAGTGGTTTTGTAAAAATATCAGCCCATTGATGGTCTGTATCAACAAAATTTAAACTTAAAATTCCTTTCTGAATATAATCTCTGATGAAATGATGTTTAATTTCTATATGCTTTTCCTTAGAATGTAAAATAGGATTTTTAGATAGGCAAATAGTAGAAGTGTTATCACAGAAGATAGAAATGTTACTCTCATATATTTGATAGTCTTCTAGCTGACTCTTCATCCAGAGCATCTGTGTACTACAACCAGCAGCAACAATATATTTTGCTTCTGTAGTTGAGAGTGCTATTGTGGGTTGCTTCTTGCTGTACCATGAGATCAGCTTGCCTCACAGAAACTGACAGCTTCCATAAGTACTTCTGCGTTCAACTCTGTCTCCAGCATAATCAGCATCACAGAAGCCAACTAATTTAAAATAATCAGATCTTCTGTAACACAAACCCACATTAGTAGTACCTTTCAGATACCTCAGAATTCTCTTAACAACTGTTAAATGAGATTCTCTAGGATCTGATTGGAATCTAGCACAAAGACAAACACTGAAGAGAATATCAGGCCTAGAAGCAGTCAAATACAGAAGAGAACCAATCATACCTCTGTAGAGCTTCTGATCTACCTTTTTACTTACCTCTTATTTTCCCAGAGTGCTTGTTGGATGCATTGGAGTCTTAGCTGACTTACTCTCTGTCATGTTGAACTTCTTCAGAAGCTCCTTCACATACTTTGTCTGATGTATGTAAGTGCCTTCTGGAGTTTGATTGACTTGAATTCCCAGAAAGAATTTGAGTTCTCCCATCATGCTCATTTCAAATTCTTCCTGCATAGACTCAACAAACTCCTTTCCAAGCGTAATATTTGTTGTTCCAAAAATAATATCATCTACATAAATCTGACAGATTATAATGTCTTTCTTATTTGATTTATGAAAGAGAATTGTATCAACCTTTCCTCTGATAAAATTATTTTCCAGAAGAAAATTACTCAGCCTCTCATACCAAGCTCTGGGAGCTTGTTTTAATCCATAGAGTGATTTCTTTAATCTAAAAACATGTTCTGGAAATTTTTCATTTTCAAAACCAGGAGGTTGATGAACATAAACTTCTTCTTCAATTAAGCCATTTAAGAAATCACTTTTAACATTCATCTGATACAGAGTGATGTTACTCTGTGCAACAAAAGAAATAAGCAAACGAATAGATTCTAATCTTGCCACAAGAGCATATGTCTCTGTGTAATCAATACCTTCTTGCTGACTATAGCCTTGAGCAACCAGTCTAGCTTTGTTTCTGGTGACTTCTCCTTGCTCATTTAGCTTGTTTCTGTAAACCCATTTTGTTCCAATGATATTAAATCCTTTTGGTCTTGGAACCAGATCCCAAACATCATTCCTTGTGAATTGATTTAGCTCCTCTTGCATAGAAAATATCCAATCATTGTCTTGTAGAGCTTCATCCACAGAGGTAGGTTCAATAAGTGATACTAAACCAAACAATGATGTTCTAGATGATTTGAGAAAGGATCTTGTTCTGATGGGATCATCCTTCTTTCCAATCATCATTTCCTCTGAGTGAGAAGCTTTGATTCTGGAGGATCCTTTCAGAGGGGTTTCTTCAGAAATAGTTAAGCTGTCCAGATGAGAAGCCAGCAGAGTAGCATCTGAAGTAGCTTATGGTCCTTTTACTTTAATTCTGTCTGCCTCTGATTCTTCAGAGTCTGTGAGAAGAACTTCTCTATCTGCAGAAATTTCAAACTGCTTTGGCTTTTGATTGCTAAGCTTATCATCAAATCTGACATGAATTGATTCCTCCACAATCTGTGTCTCAGTATTGTATACTCTGTAGCCTTTAGAGCATTCAGAATATCCAATCATAAAACACTTATGTGCAATTGTTCCAGAGCCAATGATTTTGCCCTTTTGGTTTCCTCCAAACTTCACGTCTCCTCTGGATCTAAGTTCCAGGCTTTGGAACATAGACCTTCTTCCTGTCATATGTCGTGAGCAGCCAGAGTTCAGGTACCATGACTGGTGTCTTAACTTTGCTGCTAAGGACATCTGCAACATAGATTATTTTATCCTTAGGTACCCATATCTTTTTGGGTCCTCTGGGGTTAGTTGGTCTGAAGTTCTGCCTGAACTTCTTTCCTTTTAAAACTTTTGTGTTCTGACGAGGTTTTGGTTTAATAAAGATTTTTGTGATCAGATATGTACGTGTGTGCTCTATGTCATTTAGGTGACCATATTTAAAATGAGTGTACAGAGGAGTATAATTGATGATCAGCTTATCAATAGGTTTTAGATTTAAATCCTTCCCAGAGGGTGATTCATATCCAACTCCTTTTCTGTTATTCCTGCTAACACCATAGATCATGGAAGCCATTTTGCTTCTATCTAGGCCTCTGGAAAGGAACCTCTGAAAACTATAGTCATACTCTTCTAAAATATTTTTGGAGCAAGACATAGTATCTGAATCAGACTTTTGTTGAGCTTTTTCTAAATGAGTTTTTATTTGAAAATTATTTGCTTTTAGCTCAGCAATTTCTGATTTCATCTGATCAATCTCAGATGCAAGATATCTCTTAAGCTTCTTGTATTTGAGTCTGATTTTACTATAGTTTTCAACCATCTCAGATAAGCTTTCAACTAGCTCAGATCTGGTAAGTTCAGAAAATACCTCTTTTGAATCTGATTCTGATCCAGATTCAGATGTTTCTTCATGGTCTTCTGTGTCAGCCATCAGTGCAACATTTGCACATTCGTCCTGTGAATCTGATGAGGCTTTAGAGTCATCTGAGTCATTCCATGTGGCCATCAAGACTTTCTTCTTTTTCTCAAACTTATTTCTGGGTTTCTCCTTCTGAAGTTTGGGACATTCACTTTTGTAGTGTCCTGGATCCTTGCACTCAAAGCACACAACTTCTTTCTTGCCAGATCTTTTGTGTCCAGAATATTTCCCACGTTGTTCTGGTCTTTTGAAGTTTCTGAACTTCTTTTGCTTATGCTTCTAGAGTTGATTTATCCTTTTGGAAAGCAAAGACAGTTCATCTTCATCCGAGGAAGATTCTCTAGAGCTTTCCTCAAGCACCTGAAAAGCTTTCGTGTCAGGTTTTTTATTAGATTTTAAAGCAATAGACTTACCTTTCTTCTGAGGCTCGTCTTCTTCCAGCTCTATCTCATGAATCCTTAAGGAACTGATGAGTTCCTCCAGAGTGATCTTGTTATGATCCTTTGATAGCTTCAGCGTTGTGGCCATGGGTCTCCACTTCTTTGGAAGACTTCTGATGATCTTCTTCACATGATAAGAAGTGGAGTATCTTTTGTCAAGGACCTTCAAACCAGCTGTCAGAATCTGGAATCTTGAAAACATGGTTTCCACAGATTCTTCTTCTTCCATCTTGAAGGCTTCATATTTCTGAATAAGCGCAAGAGCCTTTGTCTCCTTCACCTGAGAGTTTCCTTCATGTGTCATCTTTAATGACTCAAACATGTCAAACGCTGTTTCTCTATTTGTGATTTTCTCATACTCAGTATGAGATATGGCATTTAATAGAATGGTTCTAGCTTTGTAATGATTTCTGAAATCTCTCTTCTGTTGGTCAGTCATTGACTTTCTGTCAATCTTTTTGCCTTCACCATCAGTGGGGTGAATGTATCCATCAATGACCAAATCCCATAGATCAGCATCACAGCCTAGAAAGAAACTTTCTATTCTATCCTTCCAATAATCAAAATTTTCTCCATCAAACATGGGAGGTTTGGTGTTGATTCTATCTTTATCATCATATTTGTTGTTTGAAGTTGACATTTCAGCCATAATAAATCAAGGATAATAAATCAAGAGTTTTCCCAACTGGATCTTTCTCTGTCACTGTTAAGTGATAGCACTTCAGAGCCAAAGCTCTAATACCAACTGAAGGTAGGAAAACACTTAGAAGGGGGGGTTGAATAAGGGTTTTCAAAAACAATTATGACAATAGAAAATAACAAGTTATTTTTATCCTGGTTCGTTTGAACTCAAACTACTCCAGTCCACCCGGCCAAGGTGATTTTGCCTCTCTCAAACGAGGACTTAATCCACTAAATCAAAACCTAATTACAGTGATATCACTAAGACAACTGTCTTAGTCTTCTCAAGAATCCTAACCACAACTTGGTCTCTCAAGGAACTTTTACAAAGATAAAATACAATGTGTTTAAAGTGCTTCTAAAAAGCTATTATCACAACTGTGATTTACACAAATTGAAGAACAAATACAACTAGTGTTTGATGTAGAAAGTTATTTTTCAAATGTTTCTTGGATTGTCTTTGGAATTCCTTTCAAAATCTTGTCCTTGAAGTGCTGATGGAGACTTCTTTATATACTCCACTTTCTCAATAGTGTGTAGATGAAAGTACTGTAGGATGTAGATAGAAAGGACAAATACTTTTCGTCTTGATTTGACATTCCCTTTTTGCCTGAATTCCTGTGCCATACACGAATGAGAAATAGTCCCGTTGGTAGACGTTGTTTTTAGCAACGTCTCTTTCTTGAATGAACATATATGAAAAATAATCTTGCATCAGATCCTCTGATGTTGTTCCTTGTTCTTCTTTATCAGAGTCATTCTATCCAGAGTCTTGCAGCAAAGTGCTTAGCGTGAATGTATGATCAGAGTTGACTTAATTCTCAGAGCCTCTGTACTTGCAGCGTTTAGTTCTCACAGAGACTTCTGAATGTACTGAATCTTTATACTCTGCACTCAGAGTCTTCTGTAGGAGCGCTTCAAAGTCTTCTGCAGCTTGAGCTTCAGAGTCTTCTGTAGGTAGCGCTCAAAGTCTTCTGTGCTGCGCTTTAGAGTCTTTTGTAGCTGGACTTCCTACGCTCAGAGCCTTGCGTTATCATGTTCAGAGGAATTCTTTTTGTCTTCAAATGAATATTTATTTGATATCTGAAACAAAAACACTTGAACAAAATTAGGGTATATATTTTCTTATACAAAATTTCATTAATGTTCCCAGGATGTTTTGATAATTGTTCAGAGTGCGAGGAAAGACCTGAGGGTTATGTTTTGTTGAAAAATGGAATTTAGAAGATGATCGACGAGGGTTATTTACAATTTGATAGGGTGATTGAGGAGAATGGAGTGAATACTGAAAAGGATGAAGTTGCTACTATATCTATCCCTTTTCAGACAATTAATATTCCAGTGCCTGTAAGGCCAGCACTGATGATTATTACTACTCCCGGTCCGATACCTTATGAGAGCACTAAGGCCATTCCGTGGAATTATGGGGTCGAATTATTTTGTAATGGTCAGAAGCAAAAATTGGCGAGTTCTTTTAATGAAGTTTCTTCTGTGGAAAACATAGTTGGTACTGGTGGCATCACAAGAAGCAGCAAGGTATTTTCCTCGCTACAGAATATTGTTGATAAAGGAAAGGGGAAGGTTGTGGTAGAAGAAGAGATTCAACAGCAAGGGGAGAAAAACTCTTTGTCTAAAGATACTGAAGAATTTATGAGGCTTATTCGTAAAGTGACTACAAGATCGTAGATCACCTGCATCAAACACCTTCTAAAATCTCTATTCTATCATTGTTGTTATGCTCAGAGGCGCACAAAAATGCTATGCTGAAGATCTTGAATACGACATTTGTGCCACAGGATATTTCTGTTAACCAATTGGAAGGAGTGGTGGCTCACGTAAATGCTGGTAATGGGTTGGGCTTCATTGACTTGGACTTGACTCCTGCCAAGAGAAACCATAACCATGCTACGCTCTGCATATATCCATAAAGTGTAGGGGAGCTGTTTTATCCCATGTGCTAGTTGATATGGGATCCTCACTTAATGTGTTGCCGAAGAAAGCACTAATGAAGTTAGATACTCAAGGCCTAATCTGCACGCCAAGTGATTCGGTGGTAAGGGCGTTTGACGAAACCAGGAGGTCGGTATTTGGTGAGATCACGTTACCAATTCAGGCGGGACCAGATATTTTTGATGCAGTATTCTATATCATGGACATTCAGCCAGCCTACAACTGTTTTCTTGGTCGACCTTGGATACATGATGTTGAGGAAGTCACTTCGACTCTGCATCAAAAGTTGAAGTATATGGTGGAAGGGAAAGTTGTTACAGTCTGTGGAGAGGAGGATATTATGATCAGCCATCTGTCATCATTTAAGTACGTGGAAGCAGATGGAGAGATTAATGAGACATTGTGTCAGGCTTTTGAAACCGTGCAGATTCAGGAGAGTCCTCTTGTAGAAGACAAAAGTCCATAGATTTCAATGTCCTCGTTTAAGGAGGCCCGTGCTATTGTAGAATCCGGTTCTTCGCAGAAGTGGGGCCAAGTTCTCAATGTTCCGAATAAGCAAGACAAGTTTGGTTTAGGTTATAAGTCATCCAGCTCTTCTCAAAGTGCTCCAAGGTACAGAGGACCGGTACAGTTCACCAGTGGCGGTGTTATCTACGACAGGATTAATGCTATTGGGAAAGACGAAGGAGACAGTGATTGTGATATGGATGCTTGGATTCGTCCATGTGTCCCTGGGAAAAGGCTTTGCAACTGGTCTGTGGAGGAGGTCATACAAGTCACATCGGAAATGTAAATTCCCATCTTTTTGATTATGTTTGGTCCTGCACTCTGCCCAAGGCGTAGTAACTTTGTTGTGGGGCTCTTTTCCTGACATTTAACTTTATCATGAATAAAAGACGTCCTTTTGCATTCAAATTTTGTGATCTTTGTTTTTCTTGTTTTGTTTTTATGCACTTTTGTTAGCAGAAAAATGGCAATGTGTTTTGTGTTTGTTCGCATATCATGATCAGCATAAAACATCAATCATCCAGGTTGTACATCTCAGATACCATCGATCCTGATTCGGCTATGACTTCGTATGACTTTGATAATTCCATTTATCAAGCAGAAGAAGAGACTGATGAAAACTGTGACCTACCTAAGGAACTGGCTAAACTACTCAAACAGGAGGAAAGGATCCTTTTGCCTCATCGGGAGGATATTGAAGTTATCAATCTGGGTACCGAGGACGACAAGAAAGAAGTCAGAGTTGGGGCTGCCCTGAAAGATGATGTCAAGAAAAGATTGGTGGAAATGCTCCGTGAGTATAGAGATATCTTCGCTTGGTCGTACTAAGACATGCATGGGCTGGATACAGATATTGTGGTACACCGTCTGCCTCTTCGAGAAGAATGTCCGCCAGTGAAGCAAAAGTTGAGGAGAACCATACCTGATATGGCAGTCAAGATCAAAGAGGAAGTCCATAAGCAGTTGGATGCTGGTTTCCTTGTTGTTACCACTTACCCTCTGTGGGTAGTGTTTCACCCTAAAATTTTCTCAACCTATTTTCACTTGGTTTATGTTTCAATTACATTAGCATTTGCCTATAGAGCCATGTACATAGTCTAATCATCTGCATAGCATAGCATAGCAAGTCATCCAACAAGGGGCCAAGTACTATTCTCATCTCTAGGGGCCCATCAAGAGGTTATTATTCTAATTCAATCTCATTCAAGTCATCAGAAAGAAATTAAAGTCTAAAGAAGTCATTGGATCAAGCAGTGAATCTATCTCCTATCTGAGGGTATCTGAGGATCATCAAAGAAGTTGTGAGCTGTGAATTGAGGTCATGAAGGGTATACAGACATCATGGAAGACTTAGAAAGTCATTTGGAGAAGGAGGCAAGTCATTGGTGAGGTCACAAGAGTTGCAGTTGAAGACAGTCAACTAGGATTTCATCTGGGTCAACCCTGGGTCAACTCTAGGTCAAATGACTGATTGAAGGACATCAAGGTCTATTGGAGAGATGTGGGGTTCATCATTTGACATGTAAACAAGGATATGGTGATGTGCCAAGAAGAATTCAAGAGAAATCAAGGAGAAGAGGAGTTTTTAAATTAGGGTTTCTATGCAAAATCCCCTGATTTAGGTCAAACTTCCAAGCAAGATAAGTAAAAATGAAAGCTTTAAATGGATCCTTGGTCAACAAGAAACTTGTAGAGGATCTCAAGAACTTTAATTTGAGTGGTGGAAGACATCAAGGAGATTTATAGAACTCAAGTTATGGTCCTTGCAAGTTACAGGTCATCTGAGGTATCTGAAATTTTGTCTGTGAAAGTTACTTGTCTTCCAAGCAACCTTTACCCCTTAAGGAGATTTCAAATGAATTTATGGTCAACATAAGAGTTGCTCCGAATTGCCTTAGCTTTCTAGAATGGTATGGTATGCCTTCATATGATATGTGGAACTCTACTTATGGTCTTGGCAAGCAAAGGGTATTTTGGTCATCTGAGAATTACAGGTCATTTCAAGCCTATGCCCAAAACTCATACAAGGAAGCTTCAAATGAAAAACTTCACAACATAAAACTTGCTCCAAATGACATTTTGAGTCTATAAAAATGGTCATGAAAGATTGGAAAGGCTCATAGCTCAAGGTTTCAAAATTGGTGAATTTAATGAATAAAAAATGACCTAAAATTGAGATTTTTCATAATTTGGCCAAATGGGATGAAATTATAGGTCATTTTGATTGGAAAAAATGTTTTAAGAACATTGGCAAAAGTGGATTTTTGAGTTTGGTTCAAGATTTGAGAGTTATGCTTGGTTACTTACAAAAGAAGTTACATAATCCAAAATTCAAGGAAAGTGTGCATGGGAAGTTTCTACAAAGTTCTAGGGCTTTCCAAGGTCATCTATATATTGAATTGAATAGCTTCATACCATGGTTGGTGATTCATTTGCTCATAATACCAAGTTACACTTCATTCTTTCATTTTTGCAAAACCATCTCAAACTTCATCAAATCTCCATCAATTTCCAAATTTCTTGATTTGATCATCATCAACATCTTTCATAGATCACAATTCCATCAGAATTTGGTTGAATTGAAGAAGAACTCGTGCTGTCCAATTTCATCATACAAGAAGCAAGAACATTGGGATTGCAAGATTCAAGGCATTGGAACAAGATCTATTGCATACAGAACTCAGAATCAAGTTCACTGATCAAATCCAGATCATTGCAAGCATTGGATTTAAAGAATTCAGCACCTGTTTTCATCATTTACACCAGGTTAGTTTTCTCTTCGAATTGCTTGAATTAGTTAGCATGTTAGAGAATTCTAGGGTTAGAACTGTTAGGATAGGTTAGATGATGGATTTCACAAAGTTTGAGAAGGTTTCATGAAGGTTGTTAATGGTGCACCAAATCTGTTAGGGTTTAGAACTCATGGAATATGGCACTATAATCTTGGATATATAGCTTAAAATGATCAGTGTAGAATGTAGATTGTGTTAGGGTAAGATTTAGAGGAAATTGGCATGGTTGATAGCAGGTGAAAATGGTGGAATCCGAATCTTCTACCTATCGGGTTTGAAGTTTGAGGGTGTTTTAGGAGAAACTATGGCTATGGTTATGTAGAGGGGAAGAAGTGGATCAACTTTGCTCTTTACATCGTGTGAATTCATGGAGAATTGAGGGAGAACAGAATGGTTGAAGATGCGTGCATGGAGGAAGATTTTCTGAAACCTAGGGTTTCCAAGGTTGAAGATGAAGGAGAGCCACACGATGGAGTGTTTGACTTGGACTTGGGGCTTGATCTGAAGGCCACGATTTAAAACGAATTTGGAGGGAACCCTGGGTGCTAAACGCACCGTTTCACTAATCCCCTCAGAATGGGCTCAACATTCCAGTGCTAATCACACCCCCATCAACCAAGGCCCAACCAATTTGAACTAAAATCTTTACTTTCTGCACCGTTCCAGTTTTTTTTTATTTTTTGATTGAGTTTTCTGATTACTGGGCCCAGACGCGCATTGCTACGCGCGCCCCCCCAGTCTGGGCCCATCCTTTTATTTCAACTGAATTAATTACTAGATGCACCCCTGATCCCAATTAACTCATTTTAATTCTTTTCAATTTCTTTTAATTCTTCAAAAATTCATAAATAATTGAAAATTGCATATTTTTCATTGGTTGTTTTTGCATCCTTTTCATATTTTTGTTAAGAAAAATATAAAATATTAAAAATGGCATTTCATTTTGTTTTAAAATTTTTTGTGCATTTTTCTTTTAAATAGCTTTTTAGGTAGTTTAATTTGATACATGAATTTGTTGATTTTGGTTTGGTCAGATGCTTTAACTTTCTTGATCCATTCTTTTTAGGGTGATTAGCTTAGATCTTTAGCTTGTATATAAAATTTAATTCATAATTTTAGGATTTAATTTTAGATGATTTGTTTAGGTGTGATTAGTGTGATCAAAACTAGGGTTTAGGAGGTAACATAGGTGTGATGAATCAATTCTTTTAGGAAGTTGTAGATTGAATCTTTGGGGTATGGGAATATAGGGATTATGGTTAGATAATAGATCCCTTAGAAAATATTAGGATTCCCCTACTGCTATTAGCATACTGCTTATATTTGTTTGACTGTGTGGTGTGCCCTCTTTAGGGTTATTTCATTTGTCTGTGTGGGGTATTGGGTTTGCTTGGGGATTGGTAGAGCTGAAGACTTTGATGATGAAGGCCATTGGAGATCAAATGATTGAAGACCAACTTCCAGAGTTGATGAGGAGTATCCTTTGCTGGCATCTGTTGAGGAGGCTATAGGGTTTAGGATCTAGGCAGAGCTCTAGAGTAGAAAGCTTGATTCACAAACATGGAAGGCCTTGTCTGCCTCCATTCTTTCTCTATGATTCAAAGTCTCTTTCAAATATCCACCTCCTTCCTTTGGAAGGATTAGTGAATGTATTTGAAAGATAGAATTTTTGAGAGAAACCTGTCTGTATAATGTTAACATTTAATGAGCCACCCTTGGTAGGCAGTTGACTGTTTAACATTCATTTCTCTGGTTGATTGATATTCATCTTGGAGATTGAGACCTGAAGGAAGGCCATTGCAGATTGAAGACTGATAATAAAGACCTTGCTTGAAGGCTGTGGAGATGGAGACTGGGGCTTGCTTGAAGCTTGTAGCTGTTTGGAGATGACTTGAAGGCAGATGTTGATGCAGAGCTACTGTGGCTGTTTATTTTTGCTGTTTTAATTTCTGATGTATTGAGTGGTTTTCCCTGACTGTATTGTTTGCTGTTTAACCTGTTGGGTTGAAAGTGAATTCTGTTCACTTTCGCCTATTGTTTTCTAGGTTCGAGGTTGAGTGGGACTCCCTTGCCTCGCTTGTATTGCTGCATCCATGCATTTTACTGCTTTATTGTATATATGCTTCTGTTTCTGTTTCCGTATGTTCCCTTAGGATCTCTGTTTCTCTCTGTGCAAGAGAGGAGCATGATAGACATTAGGTCTTAACCCATGCATGATAACATTAGGTTAGATTCCCTTTTCAACCGTAGGTTAGAGTTCTGTCTCTTCTTTCTCAAAACAAACAGAAAAACACAATAAATATTTCAAACACAATAAAAGACACTTCTTCCGTAAAAGAATGTGAACTCATCAAAACGTCATTTTTTGTCCGCTTGGACCAGTAATCAGAAAAACCCTTTCTCAGAAGGAATAAAATCAATCAAGACAAGCCTGTGTCTTCCGTAGCCCGAACTACGTTTGCTCTGATCTTTCATGCTGTTTGAAAGTACGTAGGCATAGGATGCGATATCCTAGCGAGCAACCTTCCCCTCCTTTCCCGTAGGTAGGCGAACTACGTTGACTCTGATTTCTCGTTCTAGACGGGAATACGTAGGCATAAAGTGCGATACTTTGCCGAGTCATTTTCTTTTCTTTTGACCCTTGACCTGTAGAGTAGATAGAATAACAATCCATACCCGAAAACAAGCGTGGATCCCGTCGAGTACGACGGACGTGAGGGGTGCTAATACCTTCCCCTTGCGTAACCGACTCCCGAATCCAGGTTTTGGTTGCGATGACCATTCCTTTCCCCGTTTTGCGGTAGGTTTACCTCGAGCGTTTCCTTTCCCTCCGTTGGGATAAATAACGCACGGTGGCGACTCTTCTGTTCAGCCGGTGCCGATTTTCGCAGTAGCGACAGCTGGCGACTCTGCTGGGGATCGAACCCAGAATCTCTGGTTGCTAAGGACTGCGATAGTTCCTTATGCATTTGGGATCCAACGTCCCTTAAGCGAGTTAATCCTAGCGCTTGTTTTCCCGTCGAGGATTTGTATGGATTTATATTTCTGTCATTTACTTTCAGCATTATATTATTGATATTATTGCTGTATTGGGGTTTTGACGGGTGTTCCATGATTGAGAGATAAGCCGGACCTGGGCTTGAGTGCACCTAGAATTAGAGTAGAAATTAGTGGGCGCGTGCCGGCTTTGCTTGCATTAGTGTCGCACGAAATCTACACTCGGACGAGGTTCTTCTGGTTGACTTCTTTTTCTACCCTTTGGGTCGAAGGGGTTGTTGGTTAGCTGAATTGTCGACTCCGGGAACTGATCATTTGGAAGTTGGCTAAGTGAGGCCTCTTCAGGATTTGATGATGCCACTCCTTCTGGGAATCGTATCATCAACCCTGAAAGTCTGTGACACCGACGACCGCATAGGATGCCATACCTTTATCAGTTACTAGGACTCCTACCAGTGAGAGGGTTTTGGGGTTATGCAGGTAACTAGACCTTCAGATACCGGTTTGTTTCTTGATCTGAGATCCTGGGTATTTATGGAGAGTTATGAGGTCTGTCAGAGACCAGTTGGAGTTATGATATGAGGTCTGTCAAAGACCAGTTGGATTTATGATATGAGGTCTGTCAGAGACCAGTCAGAGTTATATTGTGGGGTCTATCAGAGACCAGCGTTGGAGTTTTGTATTAGGTCTATCTGAGACCAGAGTTTGAGGAATTCTGGAGGGTCTATCTGAGACTTTTGATATGGTTCAGGCTTCTCAGCCACGACACTTGGTCCCTGTTGCATGTTACTTGCATTGCATTGTCTGCATAATCATTATCATTGCATCCCATTAACGTGTGTCTGTGCTGCAGGTGCATTTGCATATTCCCTGGTTCTAGTGCCCGGACTTCTGAGTATTAATCATGACTGGTTTGAGGAAGACAGTTGCGTACAAGCTACCTACACCTGACATTACTCCCTTACTTGGTCTGATGTCTCTGGCTGATGAGGAGGTTAGGAGAAGTTTCAGAATGAGTCATGGGAGATTGCTGAGATTGGTCTGCAAGCCAACTGCTGTTGAGATGAATGGGCTGTACACGCTGATGCAGTTCTATGACCCCGCATTGAGATGTTTCACGTTTGCTGACTTTGTTTTGGGGCCCACCATTGAAGAGTATGTAGAGTTTACAGAGCTACCAGTATAGAACAAGGTTCCCTTTATTCACTCCGCTACTGAGCCCAAGTTGGATGACTTAGCTAAGGCCTTGCACATGAACGCTGCTGAACTATTAGTGACTTCTTGGCTTGGGGTTCCAGGTTTCTCCCTTGATTTTCTGGTTGGCAAAGCTCAAGAGTATGCCAAGAACGGGCGCTGGATAGTCTTCAATGCTATCTTGGCTCTATGCATTTACGGAATTGTGCTGTTTCCCAAGTTACCCAATTTTGTGGACTTGGACGCTTTCCATCTGTTTGCTGCTGGCAACCCGGTGCCTACTTTGATTGGAGACTTCTATCACTCATTGCACTACAAAAATGAAAATAGAAGAGGAAAGACTGTTTACTGTTGTGCGCCGCTGTTGAACATGTGGTTTAAGAGCCATCTTCCCCTGAAGGGACCTTTTGTGGATAGTGCAACCACAGCTAGCTGGCCAGAGCGCCTGATGAGGCTATCTTCCGAAGACATTGAGTGGTTTGACCGAGACTTGCTGGGGTCTGAGCTTATTTTCAGTTGTTCTGGGTATCCTAATGTTCCGTTGATGGGAAGAAAAAGGTGTATCAATTACAACCCATCTCTGTTTGTCCGCCAGTTTGGATACACGCTGAAGAACCCACCTCAGGAGGAAGAAGTGCAGGAATCTCTGTACTTCACCGGTGATTTGAAGGGAGAGTTACTAGCCAAGCTTCGGCATGCTTGGATGAGTATTAACAGAAGAGGGAAGCCGCTGTTGGGGAAGAATGATTGTCAGGCTTATGCACCTTACAAGGTTTGGATCCAGGAGAGAGCAAGACAGTTACTGATGCCATTTCCAGCTGCATCAGTCCCTGCTCATATTCCAGTGGAAGAGCCAACTACTGTCACTATGGAGGCCTACGAGCAAGTGGTGAAAGAAAAAGAAGCCTTGATGAAGATCAATGAAGGGTTAGAGCAGGAACTGGCTCAGATGCGCAGCGAAAAAAACAAGGCTGTGCATGCTTTCCAACAGCAGATCGAACTAGTAAACAGGCTTGGTGCTGAATTGACTGAGGAGAAAAAGAAGCGCGAACGTCTGGGTCAAGAGTTCAGGAGCTCCCATGACATGCTGGAGTCTAAAAAGAAAGCACTCGACGTCGCACACCGGGAAATCTCTTCCTGTAATAAGACCTGGAATGCTACGCTAACCAACAACAAAAAGAGGGAAGATAAATTGAAGCAGCAAATTTCTGACCTCGAAGAGCAGTTGAAGGCTAGCATTAAGAAGTATGAAGAAGAGGTGATGACCAGGTATAGTCTCCAGAATGCATTGAACAAGGCCATCGAAGGCAGGAACGAAGCTGTGTCTCAGAAGCGGAAGCTAGAGGATCGCTTCGGAGAAGGGGCATGGGAGGAAACCGCTGGTGACGTGCGACGTGTTCTCAAGAGAAGAAACCAGCTTGTCGAGGGTCTGCTTACCCGACCAGGTCATCCAGAGACCAAGAAGTTACTAGAAGAGTATCAGGCTTATGAGTGTCCTTGACCATTTCATGTATTGATGCTTTATTTGCATAGTGCTGACCATCACCAGGATTGTTGGTTGAGGTCATGCCTTCTTATTGTACTCAATGATATTGTATTCTTGGCTTAATGGATTTCTCTGCAATATATGAGGCGTTTTCTATGATTCAGCTCCGATCTTCGTATTGCTAGCACTGTCACTACACTGGCACATTCAACTAGAACCGGGGAATGAGATTCCCTAATGCACAGACACATATTGCATTGCATTCATATTCATATTGCATTATAGGTGATTATTGCACGGTATCTTATTGCTTGCACTGTATCAGGTCTTTTCAGGATTGAAGATCAACGCCCGCACCGATACTCCACTCGCACCAACTGCCGAAGAATCATGGATCAAATGCAGAATGAGATGCAAGACATGCGTGAGAAGCTGGCGCTCTTCATGCAGACAATGGAGACTATTGCAAAAGGTCAGGAGAATTTGCAAGCCTTGGTGCAGCCTCTGTTGGTCAGAAATGCTGGGCACGGGGATGAGGATCATCAGTCTGTGCGAGTCGACACTGTTCATGGGGATGGTACTCCCACACCAGTGGCTCCACCTGTAGTCAACATGCCTGCTGTTAATGTCAACAACGGTACTGCTGCTGGGAACGGTAACGTCGGAATTGGGAACGAGACTATCGTTAACAATGTTGGGCTTGGAGATGTTAACCTGGGTGATAATATGGGAGGCAATGGCTTCGGTAATGCTGGATTCGGTTTCAATGACCATGGGTTCGATAATATTGGGAAATATGGTTTCAATGCTCAAGGCTTCGGGCAGGACGGATGTGGTATGACTAATCAGGGTTATGGAGGATTCGGGAATGGAAATGGCGCGGGGTTAATGACTTTTGGACCTGCGGGAGTTGTTCCGGGATACGGTAACAGGGGGCGAGGCTCGGTCATGAATCAGATTAGAGCTGGCCGTAACAATGGGTACGATGGGTATGAAGCTGGGAATGGTAACTGGCAAGAGGACCAGCAAGAGGACGCTTTCTCCGGTGGAGGTTTCGAGGGGCCTATGGATGACTCCCAGAGGATCAGAATGCTAGAAGAGCAGATGAGGGGGGTCGTGAATCAAAGTGCTGTGGGCTTAGATATGTCAACAATGGGTTTAGTGCCTGGCTTGAGGGTGCCAATCAAATTCAAAGCTCCCACATTTGACAAGTATAAAGGGGACACCTGTCCGAAGGTGCACGTGCAGTCATATTACAGAAGAATGTCTGCATATTCAACTGATGAGAGGATGCTAATGCATTTCTTTCAAGATAGCTTGTCTGGTCCTTCCCTAGAGTGGTATATGGGATTGGAACCAACTCATATAAAGACATGGAAGCAGCTGGCGGAAGCATTTGTAGCTCACTACAAGTATAATAGCGACTTGGCACCCAACCGGGTCCAATTGCAAGGGTTGTCTCAGAAGAAGGGTGAGAGCTTCAAAGAGTATGCACAAAGATGGCGCGACATGGCTGCTAGAGTCCATCCTCCTCTAGAAGACAAGGAAATGAATGACATGTTCATAGGAACATTCACCGGCATGTTTTATGACAAGTTGTTTCACACATCTTTGGGCAGTTTCTCAGACTTAATTCTGATGGGAGAAAAGATTGAAAGTAACATTAAACAGGGAAGATTCCAAGCTGAGGAATCTACTGCATCTGGCAGTAACAGGAAGGCTTTTGGTGGGCGCCGTCAGGGCGATGCAAGCGCAGTGTTTGGGGGCTGGGGCAGAGGTCGAAACCAGTATAATCAGCCGCAGCAGGTGGCGAGTGTTACTATTCCGTTTCAGCAACAACCTTTTCAGCAACAACCTTTTCAGCAACAACAACAGCAACAACAGCCACAACAGGGGGCACAGCCTGCCCAGCGCAGATTCCAGGGGGGTAAACCAAGGAGGGTGTTTGAAAAGCCTCCTTCAACGTATGCAGATTTGTTACAGACGTTATTGGGTTTGAACCTGGTAGAAAAGAGAACTCTGGCGCCAATAACAGGCACTCCTCCGTATGGTTATGATGCAAGCAGGCACTGTGAATTCCACTCTGGGGCTCCGGGCCACGATGTAGAAGGTTGCCATGCATTCAAGCACGTCGTGCAGGATCTGTTGGATAGTAAGGCTATCAATTTTGGAACGGCGGGTCCGAACATAGTGCAAAAGCCCATGCCCAACCATGGGGCAAACGCCATTTTAACGGAGGAGGGTTTGAATTTGATTATGAATGTCGACGACTTAAAGACACCGTTGAGCGAGATAAAGAGCAGATTATTGCAGGGTGGTGTGTATCCAGGTTGTGACGAGTACTGCTTAGAGTGCTGGACCCTAGCTGGGGGGTGTGATGATTTAAAGAAAGGTATTCAGGCTTTAATAGATGGCAGCACATTGCAGTTTGACCGAGCAGCAATTGAAGAACCTGCAGGGGCATTAGCAGACAAGCAAAGTGATGTGGCTACTGTGACGATTCCTCGAAAAACGATCACCATAACGGCACCGGCCCAGCGACCACCGATCACTATCACTAAGGCCGGACCAATCCCGTACGAAAGCACCAAGGCAGTCCCCTGGTCCTATGGTTTGGAAGTGTATTGTGACGGAGTAAAAATTGATGTTAATAAGCAGCCAGCTGAGACTGTAGACAACGTTGTTGGTACCGGAGGTATGACCAGGAGTGGGAGAATCTTCATATCGCCTGAGGTAGAGGCTGAAAGATTGGCAAAGGGGAAAGGAAAGATGAATGAAGTTGTCCCAGTGCAGGGGAATGACAAAGAAACGACATCGAAGGATGTGGAAGAGTTCATGCGCTTGATTCGTAAAAGCGATTATAAGATTGTTGAGCATCTGCAACAGACGCCGTCAAAGATATCTATACTGTCGTTGCTACTATGTTCTGAAGCTCACAGAAATGCATTGTTGAAAGTCCTGGATACCTCCTTCGTACCCCAAGATGTTTCCGTGAACCAGCTGGAAGGAGTGTTGGCACATGTGAATGCAGGCCATAGCTTGGGCTTTACAGACTTTGATTTGACCCCGAAGGGGAGGGAGCATAATATGGCGCTGCACATCTCTGTGGAGTGTAGAGGATCAGTCATGTCTCATGTACTGGTAGACACCAGATCATCCTTAAATGTGCTGCCCAAGAAAGCGATGATGAAACTAGATGTCAGAGGAATCCTGTGCACGCCTAGCGACTTGGTGGTCAGGGCATTTGATGGTACGCGAAGAACAATTTTTGGATCTATAACATTACCTCTACAGGTGGGGCCGGAGGTTTTCGCGACTGAATTTTATATCATGGACATCCAGCCTGCATATAGCTGCCTCCTCGGACGACCCTGGATTCATGGTGCTGGGGCAGTCACATCTACCTTGCATCAAAAGTTGAAATATATGGTGGGAGACAGTGTGGTCACTGTATGCGGAGAAGAGGACATCCTGGTCAGCCATATGTCATCATTTAAGTATGTGGAGGTCGATGGAGAGATTCACGAAACACCCTGTCAGGCATTTGAAGGGTTGCGCATAAAAGACAAAGGTCCCAGGCCGAGCAAAGTGTCAGAGATAGCCGTCTCGTCATATAAAGAAGCTCAAGCTTTGGTAGAGACAGGTGAGACAAAGGGCTGGGGCAAAGTGCTGAATGTTCCTGTGAAGATGGACCGCTTTGGGCTGGGGTACCAACCGTCATCATCAGCACCTGCTGTGGGGGCACCTCGTTTCAGAGGACCAATAACTATCACTGCTAGTGGAGTATGTCATGAGACCATCAACGCTGCTTCAGAGTCTGACGAGGGAGACAGCGACTGCGATATGGACGCCTGGATTCAGCCGAGCGTGCCAGGACAGGGATTGTGCAACTGGTCTATTCAGGAGATTGTTCCTGTGACTCTTAAACAGTAATGCTTTGTTTTTTAATTGTTGAACAATCCGGTGTCTTGCCCGGGGCATCATGATTTGCTTAGGGCTGCGTTGTTATGAACATTGCGTGTTAATCATTAAATAAAAGGCGTTTTTCATGTACAGATATTGCGATCTCTGTTTTTCTTGTTTTGTATTTTACAATAAAACGGCAACGTGGTTATTCGCTTTATATGCATTTTGAAGCATTTAACCATTCCTTTTGCAGGATAACATTTTCAGATGACATCCTTGAACCACCTATGACTCGTCTCGACTTTGAGCACCCGGTATTTCAGGCCGAAGAAGAGATTATTGAAGATAGTGACGTTCCCGAAGAATTGTCTTGGTTGGTGAAGCAAGAAGAACGAGTCATTCTGCCTCATGAGGAGGTCATCGAAATCATTAACCTGGGGTTGGAAGGGGTTGAAAAGAACATTCGTGTAGGAGCCGCGCTGCAGAGCGATGTCAAGCGAAGACTGGTTGAAATGCTCAGAGAGTATAGTGATGTGTTCGCTTGGTCGTATGAAGACATGCCTGGGATTGATACGGATATGGTTGTGCACCGTCTGCCGTTGAGAGAAGAATGCCCGCCGGTCAAGCAAAAGCTTCGCAGAACTAGACCAGATATGGCAGTGAAGATTAAGGAAGAGGTTCAAAAACAGTGGGATGTTGGTTTCCTAGCTGTGACAAAATATCCCTCATGGGTCGCTAACATTGTGCCAGTGCCCAAGAAGGACGGTAAGGTGAGAATGTGCGTAGATTACCGTGACTTGAACAAAGCGAGCCCGAAAGATGATTTTCCGCTTCCTCATATCGATGTGCTAGTTGACAACACTGCTCAATTCTCTGTATTCTCCTTCATGGATGGCTTCTCAGGCTATAATCAGATTAAAATGGCGCCAGAGGACATGGAGAAGACTACTTTCATAACGCCTTGGGGAACATTTTGTTATAAAGTGATGCCCTTCGGATTGAAGAATGCTGGGGCAACGTATCAGCGTGCAATGACGACTCTTTTTCATGATATGATGCATAAAGAGATCGAAGTTTATGTTGACGATATGATTGCCAAATCCCAGACGGAGGAAGAGCATTTGGTGAATCTGCTGAAGTTATTCAAAAGGCTTAGGAAGTTCAGGCTGAGACTGAACCCTAACAAATGCACCTTCGGGGTGAGATCGGGTAAACTGCTGGGGTTTATCGTAAGCGAAAGAGGAATAGAGGTTGATCCTGCAAAAATAAAAGCAATACAAGAGATGCCGACGCCTAAAACAGAGAAAGAGGTGCGCGGGTTTTTAGGGAGGTTGAATTACATCGCTCGGTTCATATCTCACCTAACTGTTGCACCCTAAAATTTGCCCAACCTTATTCACTGGGTCTATGTTTCAATATCATTAACATTTGCATATAGAGTCATGTACATAGACTAATCATCTGCATAGCATAAGCATAGCAAGTCATTCAACATGGGATCAAGCATTATTCTCATCTCTAGAGGCCTATCCAGAGGTTATTATCCTAATTCAATCTCATTCAAGTCATCAAGAAAGAATTTGAAAGCAGGGAGTTCAGTGGATCAAGCACTGAGTACATCTCCTAACTGAGGGTGTCTGAGGATCAACAAGGGAATTATGAGTTGTGAATTGAGAGCATGGGGAGTATCTAGACATCTTGGAGGACTTAGAAAGTCATTTGGAGAAGAAAACAAGTTGTTGATGGGATCACAAGAATTGCAGTTGAAGACAGTCAACTAGGGTTTCATCTGGGTCAACCCTAGGTCAACCCTAGGCCAATTGATTGATTTAAGGGCATTCAGGTCTATTGAAGGGATGTGGGGTTAATCATTTGACATGGAGAATAAGGATATGTTGTTATACTAAGAAGAAGTCAAGAGAAATCAAGGAGAAGAGGAGGGTCTAAATTAGGGTTTCTGTGTAAAATCCCCTAGTTTAGGTCAAATTTCCAAGCAAGATAAGTCAAAATGCAAGCTTCAAATGGCTTCTTTGCCAACATGAAACTTGTAGAGGATCTCAAGACCTTTAATTTGAGTGGTGGAAGACATAAAGGAGATTTATAGAACTCAAGTTATGGTCCTTGCAAGTTACCGGTCATCTGAGGTATCTGAAATTTTGTCTGTAAAAGTGACTTGACTTCCAAGCAATTTTTACCCCTCAAGGAGATTTCAAATGAATTTCTGGTCAACATAAGAATTGTTCCTTATTGTCTTAGCTTTCTAGAATGGTATAGTATGCCTTCATATGATGTGTGGAACTCAAATTATGGTCTTGGCAAGCAAAGGGTATTTTGGTCATTTGTGAATTACAGGTCATTTTAACCTATGTCCAAAACTCATACAAGGAGGCCTCAAATGGAAAAACTTACAACATCAAACGTGCTCCAAATGACATTTTGAGTCTAGAAAAGTGACCATGAGAGATTGGAAAAGTTCATAGCACAAGGTTTCAAAATTGTTGAATTTAATGAAGAAAAATGGCTTAAAAAATGAGATTTTTCATATCTTGGTCAAATGATGCAAAATTATAGGTCATTTTGAATGGAAAGGGAATTTTAAAGACATTGGCTAAAGTGGAATTTTTAGTTTAGTTCATAATTTGATAGTTATCCATGGTTGCTTGAATTGAAAGTTACATAATCAACATCCAAGGGAATTTGCACAAGGGAAACTTCTCCAAGCTTCTAGGAAGTTCTAATCCCATCTATATATTCATGCAAGTTGGTTCATGCAAGGGTTGGTGCTACCATTTGTTCAAAAACCTCCATTTTCATCCATTTTCCCATTCTTGCATAAGCTACTCAAACTCCCTCAAATCTTGATCATTTTGCAAAATTCTTGATCCCATCATTCTCTACAATCATCATATAACCAGTTTCAAGCAAGATCCAGTTGAAGTATTTCCAAATTCGTGTGTTGTGAGTTCATTCTCAAAAAGTGCAAGAAGAATCCATTACAAGAATTCAGAGTGTTTGAGCAAGTATGGATGCATACAGAACCAGGACCCAAGCATATTGATCAAGTTTAAGACATTGCTGAGCTCGAAGTGGAAGACTTATCGTTCTGTTTTCAAAATTATACCAGGTATGTTCTCCATTCAAATTGGCCTTATTTAGTTAGCATGACATAGGTTTGTTAGGATAATAGTGACCTAGGTGGTTAGAGGAGTAATCCTGAAGCTTTTAGTGTGAATTGATGAAGATTCTTGCATGAGCCATAAAACTGTTTTGATCCATAACTAGGAGATTAGTGAGTGATAGCTCATTTGGATTAGTGTAGCATGATCAGTGATGTTTGATGAGTGTTCTGTTAGCAAGAAATTAGGGTTTAGTGAAGGTCAGAATTGAAGCAGCCATGGAAGGGGAGCTATTGTGTTTAGTGATTGGGCGAATTTTAACAAGAACTGATGATGTAGTGGCATTCTACGAAAAAAATGAAGCAAGTTTGGTGTTTGTGGTTTTGATTTTCATGAAGAGATGAGAAAGAACCGAGTGCTTGAAGATGGAATCGTGCATGGGGTTATCTGAAACCCTAGGGAGTCCAAGGTTGGTGATGACTCCAACACCGTCGGATGCACGTTTGACCTGGGATTGGACTGTAGCATCGGACGATCCACATTTGAAGTTGAAAACGGAGGGAAGAATTGGAAGTGAAACGCTCCGTTTCACTTAAGTATTCTGAGTGGGCCTTGAATCACATTGCTACACACACCCCTCAATCACTAAGCCCAAACATTTCAACGTGAATCACCTGCTATTTGCACCGAGTCCTTATTAATTTTCTGGCATTTTCCAAATGTTTTCTGAGCGCATATGGGCCTAGTTACAAATGATGTTCGCACCCCCTTTTCCAGCCCACCTGAGATTATAACTGCAACGAGTTACTTTCCACACCCCTTCCATTTATTCATTATATTTTCTTTTTATTTTCTTTTCATTTTTTATGCATCTTATAAAAATCATAATAAATAGAAAAAATCATTATTTTTAATTCATTCTTTTTGCATATTTTTCTTTAGGATGTCTAGAAAATTATAAAAAATAAAAATTGCATTTTATTTTTTATTTGATATTTTTCCCATATTTTCTAAATAAATAGCATTTTAAATAGTTTCATTTCATGCATGATTTTGTTAATTTTTGTTCTATTAGATGCTTTAATATTTTTTGTCCATTCTTTTTAGGTTGTTTAGTTTAGACATTAAACTTGTAGATACAATTTAGTTCCCATTTTTAGAAATTAAATTTAGGTGCTTAGTGTAGGTGTGAACAACATGAACAAACTAGGGTTTTTAGGTGATGACTTAGGAGAATCAATTCATTTCCCTTAGGACTTAGGGTGTGAATAGTTTAGCTATGGGACTATAGGGGCTATGGGTAGTTACTAGATCCCCTTAGAAAAGTCAGGATTCCCCTATTGATATTAATGTACTGTATATCTGATTGACTGGTGTGGTGTGCCCTCAGGGGATTATTGCTTGTATGTGCGGGTATTGGGATTGTCTGGGGATTTGGGAGAGCTGAAGACTTGAGAAGGTGAAGCCATTGGAGATCCAGAGATTGAAGTTCAACTTCCAGAGTTGAAGAGAAGATTCTTGCTAGCAGATGCTGAGGAGACTAGGGTTTAGGAGCTAGGCAGAGCTCTAGGTTAGAAAGTTTGTTTCTCAAACATGGATTGCCTTGTCTGCATCCATTCTTCTCTGTGATTCAGAGTCTCTCTAAGACACTCACCCCCTTCCTTTGGAAGGCTTGGTGATAGTGTCTAAGATATAGAACTCTTGAGAGAAAATGTCTTTTGTGTTAGAAGCAGTCTGTTCACCACCCTTGGTAGTCAACTGATTGCTTAACACCCAATTCAATCTTGTGACTAATCCCTCATCCTGGAGGTTTGAACTTGAAGAAAAGCCATTGCAGATGGAAGAATGATGATCAAAGCCCTTGCCTGAAGGCCATGAAGATGGAGATTGATGCTTATTGAAGCCTGTAACTGATTGGAGATTACTTGAAGCCAGATGTTGATTCAGAGCTGCTGATGCTGTTTCTTTTGCTGTTGTATTTCATTGCTGATGTATTGATTGGTTTTCTGGACTGTATTGTTTGCTGTCTACCCTGCTGGGTTGAAAGTGAAGTCTGTTCACTTTTGCCTATTGTTTTCTAGGTTCGAGGTTGAGTGGGACTCCCTTGCCTCGCTTGTACTGTTGCATCCATGCATTTTACTGTTTTACTGTATATATCTGGTTTTGTTTCTGTTTCTGCCTATCCCTTAGGATCTTTGTTTCTCTCTGTGCAAGAGAGGAGCATGATAGACATTAGGTCTTAACCCATGCATGATAACATTAGGGTAGTTTGATTCCCTTCGCAACCATAGGTTAGAGTTCTGTCTCTTTCTTTCTCAAAACAAACAAAAAAACACAATAAGATTTCAAACACAATAAAAGACACTTCTCCCGTAAAAGAAGGTGAACTCATCAAGACATCATTTTTGTCCGCCGGGACTGTTAATCAAGAGAACTTTTTTCAGAAGGTATAAAGTCAACCAAGACAAGCTTGTGTCGTACGTGGCCCGAACTACGTTTGCTCTGATCTTTCATGCTGTATGAAAGTACGTAGGCATAGGATACGATATCCTAGCGAGCAACCTTCCCCTCCTTTCCCGTAGGTAGGCGAACTACGTTGACTCTGATTTCTCGTTCCAGGCGGGAATACGTAGGCATAAATTGCGATACTTTGCCGAGTCATTTTTATTTTCATTTTATTTTCTTTTTAACCCTTGACCTATAGTTTAGATAGAATAACAATCCATACCCGAAAACAAGCGTGGATCCCGTCGAGTACGACGGACGTGAGGGGTGCTAATACCTTCCCCTTGCGTAACCGACTCCTGAATCCAGGTTTTGGTTGCGACGACCATACCTTTCCCATGTTGTGCGAGGTTTACTCTGAGCGTTTCCTTTCCCTCCCGTGGGATAAATAACGCACGGTGGCGACTCTTCTGTTCAGCCGGCGCCGATTTTCGCAGTAGCGACAGCTGGCGACTCTGCTGGGGATCCAACGTCCCCTGGCTGCTAAGGACTGCGATGGTTCTTGTGCATTTGGGATCCAACGTCCCTTGAGAGAGTCAATCCTAACGCTTGTTTTCCCGTCGAGGATTTTGTATGGATTTATATTTCTGACCTTTATTTTCAGCTTTGTATATATGGATTATTATTGCTGTATCTTGGGGTGTGACGGGTGTTCTGATATTGAGTGAGAAGCCGGACCTGGGCTTGAGTGCACCTAGAATTAGAGTAGAAATTAGTGGGCGCCCGCTTGCTTTGCTTGCTTCGGTGTCCCATGAAATCTACACTCAGACGAGGTTCCTCTGGTTGGCCTCCTGCCCCTTCCTTTGGTTGGCGTGGGTTGCTGGTTAGTTGGATTGTCGACTCTGGGGACCGATCATTTGGAAGTTGTCTAAGTGAGGCCTCTTCAGGAATTGATGATGCCACTCCTTCTGGGAATCGTATCATCAACCCTGAAAGTCTGTGACGCCGACGACCGCATAGGTTGTCGTACCTTGTGCCAGTTATAGGGCCACCCACCTGTGAGGGGATTCAAGGTTATGCAGGTAACTAGACCTTCAGACCACCGGTTTGTTGATCAGGATCTTGGATATTTATGGAGGGTTCTAAGGTCTGTCAGAGACCAGTTGGTGTGTTCCGAGGTCTGTCAGAGACTATTTGGAGATGTGTTCTGAGGTCTGTCAGAGACCAGTGGGGGATATGATCTGAGGTCTGCCAGAGACCATTCAGGTTATGATTATGGGGTCTATCAGAGACCAATATTGGAGCTTTGTTTGAGGTATATCTGAGACCAGGGCTTGAGGACTTCTGGATGGTCTATCTGAGACCTTTCTTGATTGGGTTCAGGCTATTCAGCTACAGCTTTGGTCCCTGTTGCATGTTACTTGCATTGCATCACGGCATATCCATTACCATTTGCATTTCACTAACGTGTGTCTGTGCTGCAGGTGCATTTGCATTTCCCTAGTTCTAGTGCCCAGACTTCTGAGTGTTTGATCATGACTAGCTTAAGGAGAACGGTTGCTTACAAATTGCCTACGCCTGATATTGTTCCTCTACTTGGGTTGATCTCTCTTGCTGATGAGGGTGTTCGTAGGAGCTTCCGGATGAGTTATGGTAGACTACTGAGATTGGTGTGCAAACCTACAGAGATAGAGTTAGATGGGCTGTATGCTTTGATGCAATTCTATGACCCTGCTTTGAGGTGCTTTACGTTCTCTGACTTTATTATGGGACCAACCCTGGAGGAATACGCTGAGTATGTTGAGCTGCCCGTGCAGAACCAAGTTCCATTCATTCATTATGACGCCAAGCCCAAGCCGGAGGATTTGGCAAAAGCTTTGCATATTGATGCTTCTGAACTTGTGACTACTGTTTCCTGTGGAGTTCCAGGCTTCTCACTCCAATTCTTAGTTGGTAAAGCCCAAGAGTATGCCAAGAGCGGGTGCTGGGTTGCTTTCAATGCTGTGTTGGCTTTGTGCATTTATGGCATAGTTTTGTTTCCCAATATACTGGATTTTGTGGACTTCGATGCTTTCTACTTGTTTGCCGCTGGTAATCCTGTACCTACCTTACTCGGAGATCTCTACCACTCACTGCATTACAAGAATAAGAAGGGAAGAGGAAAGAATGTTCATCTTTGTGTACCATTGCTGAGTATGTGGTTTGAAAGTCACCTTCCTAAGAGAAGATCTGTTGCAGGGACTACAGTCCCAGTTGGTTGGCCAGAGCGCCTGATGAGGCTATCGTCGGAAGACATGGAGTGGTTTGATCGAGACCTGTTGGGATCTGAGCTCATCTTCAGTTGTTCTGGGTACCCTAATGTGTCGCTGATAGGAAGAAAAGGGTGTATCAATTACAACCCTTCTCTATTCATTCGCCAGTTCGGATATGCACTGAAGAATCCACCTCAGGAGGAAGAAATACAGGAATCTCTGTACTTCACAGGTGATTTGAAGGGAGAACTGCTAGCCAAGCTGCAGCATGCCTGGACGCGTATTAACCGCAGAGGGAAGCCGTTGTTAGGAAAGAATGACTGTCAGGCCTATGCACCTTACAGGGTCTGGATCCAGGAAAGAGCAAGTCAGTTGAAGATGCCATTTCCAAACGCACCAATTCTTGTTCTTATTCCGGCAGAAGAGCCAACTACTGTTTCTAGGGAGGCATACGAGCAAGTGGTGAGAGAAAAGGAAGCCTTGATGAAGATCAACGAAGGGTTAGAGCAAGAGCTAGCTCAAGTACGCAGTGAGAAAAACAAGGCCGTATATGCTTTCCAACAACAGCTCGAGCTGTTAAACAGGTTAGGGGCTGAGTTGACTGAGGAAAAGAAGAAGCGCGAACGTCTGGGGCAAGAGTTCAGGAGCTCCCATGACATGCTTGAATCCAAGAAGAAAGCGCTTGACATCGCTCACCGAGAGATCTCTTCTTGCAATAAGACCTAGAATGCCACGCTCACCAACAACAAGAAGAGGGGAGACAAGCTAAAGCAGCAAATCTCCGACCTCGAAGAGAAGTTGAAGTCTAGCATCAAGAAGTGTGAGGAAGAAGTGATGACCCGGTATAGTGTCCAGCATGCACTGAACAAGGCAATCAAATGCAGAGATGAAGCTGTGTCTCAAAAGCGAAAACTAGAGGATCGCTTCGGAGACAGGACATGGGAAGAAACTGCTGAAGACGTGCGCCGTGTTCTTCAGAAGAGAAACCAACTTGTTGAAGGGCTGCTTGATCGACCAAGTCATCCAGAGACCAAGAAGTTAATAGAAGAGTACCAGACTTTTGAGAGGATTTGATCATTTCATGTAGTAACTTGTATGCTTTATTTGCATAGTGCTGACCATCACCAGGATTGTTGGTTGAGGTCATGCCTTCTTGTTGTACTCTCAGCGACATTGTATTCTGGTTTCCTTAGCAATATATGAGGCTTTCTATGATTCAGCTCCGATGTTCCTATTGTCAGCACTGTCACTGCACTGGCACCTTCACACTAGAACTGGGGGAATGAACTTCCCTAATGCACAGACACATTGCATTGCATTCATATTCATATTGCATTACAGGTAATCTTTGAATAAGTGTCTTATTTCCTGCTCTGTACCAGGTACTTTTCAGGATTGCAGATCAGCACCCGCACCGCTATTCTACCTGCACCAATTGTCGAAGAATCATGGACCAAATGCAGAATGAGATGCAAGATGTGCGCGAGAAGCTCGCTCTCTTTATGCAGACCATGGAAGCTATTGCAAAGGGTCAGGAGAATTTGCAGGCCATGGTCCAGCCTCTGTTGGCTCGAAATGCTGGTCACGGTAACGAGGATCATCAGTCTGTACGGGTCGATACTGTTCAGGGAGACGACACTCCCACGCCAGTGGCTCCACCTGTAGTCAATATACCTGCTGCTAACATCAACAACGCTACCGCTGCTGCGAATGGTAACGTCGGAGTTGGGAATGAGACTGCTGTCCATAACGTTGGGCTGGGTGATGTCAACTTGGGAGATAATATGGGAGGCAACGACTTTGTTAATGCTAGATTCGGATTCAACGATCAGGGATTCGATAACGCTGGGAAATATGGCTTTAATGCTCAAGGCTTTGGGCAAGATGGTTATGGTGCGGCCAATCAGGGCTACGGAGGTTTTGGAAATGGAAACGGCGCGGGGTTTATGGCTTTTGGGCCTGCTGGAGGTGTTCAAGGGTACGGCAACAGAGGCCGAGGTCCGGGCATGAATCATATCAGAGCTGGACGTAATAATGGATATGATGGGTATGGGGCTGGAAATGGTATGTGGCAAGAAGATCAGCAGGAGGACGCTTTCTCCGGCGGAGGTTTCGAAGGGCCGATGGATGACTCCCAGAAGATCAGAATGCTGGAAGAGCAGATGAGGGGAGTCCTGAACCAAAGTGCTGTGGGCTTGGACATGGCAACAATGGGTCTGGTACCTGGCTTGAGGGTGCCAATCAAATTCAAAGCTCCTGCGTTCGATAAGTATAAAGGGGACACATGTCCGAAAGTGCATGTACGAGCTTATTACAGAAAGATGTCTGCATACTCAACTGATGAAAGAATGTTAATGCATTTCTTTCAAGATAGTCTGTCGGGTCCTTCCCTAGAGTGGTACATGGGGTTGGAGCCAACCGATATCAAGACATGGAAGCAATTGGCGGAGGCGTTTGTAGCTCACTACAAGTATAACAGCGACTTGGCACCCAATCGGGTCCAGTTGGCGGGACTGTCGCAGAAGAAGGGGGAGAGCTTTAAAGAGTACGCGCAAAGGTGGCGCGATATGGCTGCCAGGGTCCGTCCTCCTGTGGAAGATAAAGAAATGAATGACATGTTCGTCGGCACATTCACAGGCTTGTTTCATGACATGCTGTTTCATACGTATCTGGCCAGCTTTTCAGACCTAATTCTGATGGGAGAAAAGATTGAACGTAACATTAAGCAAGGAAAATTCCAGGTTGAGGAATCGACTGCATCTGGCAGTAATAGGAAGGCTTTTGGTGGGCGCCGTCAGGGCGAGGCAAGCGCAGTATTTGGAGGCCGAGGCCGAGGCCGAGGCAGGGGACGAGGTCAATATCGTCAGCCGTAGCAGGTGGCGAGTGTTACTATCCCGTATCAACAACAACCACTCCAACAACAACAACCGGTTCAGCAACAGCCAATGCAACAGCAGCAGCAGCCTCAGCAGGGGGCACAGCAGGCTCAGCGAAGATTCCAGGGTAGTAAACCAAGAAGAGTGTTTGAGAAGCCTCCCTCGACCTATGCAGATTTGTTGCAGACATTGTTGGGATTGAACTTGGTAGAGAAGAGAACTCTGGCACCGATAACGGGAGCTCCCCCGTTCGGTTACGATGCAAGCAGGCACTGTGAGTTTCATTCTGGGGCTCCGGGCCACGATATAGAAGGTTGCCATGCTTTTAAGCATGTTGTGCAGGATCTTTTGGACAATAAGACTATCAATTTCGGAACGACAGGTCCGAATATAGTGCAGAAGCCCATGCCTAATCATGGGGCAAACGACATTCTGACTGAGGAAGGGTTAAATCTGATTATGAATGTCGACGATTTAAAGACGCCGCTGAGCGAGATAAAGAGCCGACTGTTACAAGGGGGTGTTTACCCAGGATGTGACGAATATTGTTTGGAATGCTGGACCCTAGCTGGGGGGTGTGACGACTTGAAGCAGGGCATTCAGGCTTTAATTGATGAAGGCATATTGCAGTTTGACCGAGCAGCACCTGAAGAGCTTGCAGGGGCGATAACAGATAATCGGAGTGATGTGGCCACGGTAACGATTCCTCGAAAGACAATCACTATCGCAGCACCAGCTCGGCGCCCACCGATCACCATAACTAAGGCCGGGCCGATCCCGTACGAGAACACGAAAGCAGTCCCATGGTCATATGGGTTGGAGGTGTATTGTGACGGGATAAAAATTGATGTTAACAAGCAGCCAGCTGAGACTGTGGATAATGTTGTTGGTTCGGGAGGTATGACAAGGAGTGGTAGGATCTTTATATCCCCTGAAGTGGAGGCCGAAAGACTAGCTAAAGGAAAAGGGAAAGCAGTTGAGAATGTCCCAGCGCAAGCAAGTGACAAAGAATCGGCGTCGAAAGATGTAGAAGAGTTCATGCGCTTGATTCGGAAAAGTGATTATAAGATTGTGGAGCATCTGCAGCAGACGCCGTCCAAAATATCTATCCTATCATTGCTGTTGTGTTCGGAAGCTCACAGAAATGCTTTGCTGAAAGTCCTGGATACTTCTTTTGTACCTCAGGACGTCTCCGTGAATCAGCTGGAAGGAGTGTTGGCACATGTGAATGCAGGCCACAGCTTGGGCTTTACCGACTTTGATTTAACTCCGAAAGGGAGAGATCATAATATGGCACTGCACGTATCTGTTGAGTGTAGAGGATCAGTAATGTCGCACGTATTGGTTGACACCGGGTCATCTTTGAATGTGCTGCCCAAGAAGGCGATGATGAAGCTGGATGTTAGAGGAATCTTGTGTACGCCCAGCAACTTGGTAGTCAGAGCGTTTGACGGCACGCGGAGAACAGTCTTTGGATCGATTACATTACCTCTACAAGTAGGGCCGGAGGTGTTTGCGACTGAATTTTATATCATGGATATACAGCCTGCGTACAGCTGCTTGCTTGGAAGACCCTGGATCCATGGGGCGGGGGCAGTCACGTCCACCCTGCATCAGAAGTTAAAATATATGGTCGGAGACAGCGTAGTCACTGTATGCGGAGAAGAGGACATCCTGGTCAGCCATCTGTCGTCATTTAAATATGTGGAGGTCGACGGAGAAATCCACGAAACACCCTGCCAGGCATTTGAAGGTTTGCGCATCAAGGACAAAGGTCCCGGGCCGAGCAAAGCGTCGGAGATAGCCGTCTCATCGTATAAAGAAGCTCAAGCTCTAGTAGAAGCAGGAGAAGCAAAGGGTTGGGGCAAAGTGCTGGACATTCCTGTGAAGATGGACCGGTTCGGGCTGGGATACCAACCGTCGTCATCAACTCCTTCCGTGGGGGCACCCCGGTTCAGGGGGCCAATCACCATCTCTGCCAGTGGAGTGTGCCATGAAACTGTCAATGCTGCTTCGGAGTCCGATGAAGGAGACAGCGACTGTGATATGGATGCCTGGATTCAGCCAAGCACGCCAGGACAAGGACTATGCAACTGGTCTATTCAGGAGCTTGTTCCTGCGACTTTTAAACAGTAATGCTTTGCTTTATTAATTGTTGAATAATCTGATGTCTTGCCCAGGGCATCAGGATTTTGCTTAGGGCTGTGTTGTTATGAACATTGCGTGTCAATCATTAAATAAATGGCGTTTTTCATGTGCAAATACTGTAATCTCTGTCTTTCCCGTTTTATATTTTTCAATAAAATGGCAACGCGGTTGTTCGCTTTATACGCATTTTGAAGCACTTAACCGTTCCTTTTGCAGGATAACATTTTCAGATGACATCCTTGAACCACCTATGACTCGTCCTGACTTTGAGCACTCGGTATTTCAGGCCGAAGAAGAGGTTGTCGAAGATAGTGACGTTCCCGAAGAACTGTCTTGGTTGGTGAAGCAAGAGGAAAGAGCCATTCTGCCTCACGATGAGGTCATCGAAATTATCAACTTGGGGTCGGAAGGGGTTGAGAAGAATATTCGTATCGGAGCCGCACTGCAGAGTGATATCAAGCGAAGTCTGGTTGAAATGCTCCAAGAGTATAGTGATGTATTCGCTTGGTCGTATGAAGATATGCCAGGGCTCGATACAGACATGGTTGTGCATCGCCTGCCACTGAAAGAAGATTGCCCGCCGGTCAAACAAAAGCTTCGCAGAACTCGACCAGATATGGCAGTGAAGATCAAAGAGGAAGTTCAAAAACAGTGGGACGCTGGTTTCCTGGCTGTGACAAAGTATCCTTCATGGGTTGCCAACATCGTACCAGTGCCAAAGAAAGATGGCAAGGTGCGAATGTGCGTGGATTATCGAGATTTGAATAAAGCAAGCCCAAAAGACGATTTTCCACTTCCTCACATTGACGTGTTAGTTGATAATACTGCTCAATACTCCGTATTCTCCTTCATGGATGGCTTTTCGGGCTATAATCAAATTAAAATGGCGCCAGAGGACATGGAGAAGACCACTTTCATAACGCCTTGGGGAACATTTTGCTATAAAGTGATGCCCTTCGGTTTGAAAAATGCTGGAGCAACATATCAGCGTGCGATGACGACTCTTTTTCATGACATGATGCATAAAGAGATCGAAGTTTATGTTGACGATATGATTGCCAAATCCCAGACGGAGGAAGAGCATCTGGCGAACCTGTCGAAGTTATTTAAAAGGCTTAGGAAGTTCAGGCTGAGGCTGAACCCTAATAAATGCACCTTCGGGGTGAGATCGGGTAAGCTGCTGGGATTTATTGTAAGCGAAAGAGGAATAGAGGTCGATCCTGCTAAAATAAAAGCAATTCAAGAAATGCCGACGCCTAAAACAGAGAGGGAGGTGCGCGGGTTTTTAGGGAGGTTGAACTACATTGCCCGGTTCATATCTCACCTAACGGCCACGTGTGAACCATTATTCAAGCTGTTAAAGAAAGATCAAGCTGTAACGTGGAACGAAAATTGTCAAAAGGCGTTCGATAAAATAAAGCAGTATTTGCAGGAGCCTCCCATTCTGATACCCCCAGTGGCAGGTAGACCCTTGATAATGTATTTGACGGTTCTTGAGGGAAGCATGGGTTGCGTTCTCGGTCAACACGACGAGACAGGGAGAAAAGAGCACGCAATCTATTACCTGAGTAAGAAATTTACAGATTGTGAATCTCGATATTCAATGCTGGAGAAAACTTGTTACGCGCTAGCCTGGGCCGCCAAGCGTTTGAGGCAGTACATGCTGAATCACACAACCATGCTCATCTCGAAGATGGATCCTATCAAATATGTATTTGAAAAGCAGGCGTTGTCAGGCAGAATTGCCCGTTGGCAGATGGTCTTGACTGAATATGATATTCAATACGTCTCGCAAAAGGCTATAAAGGGGAGTGTGCTGTCTGAGTATCTGGCGGAGCAGCCTATTGAAGAGTATCAATCGATGAAGTTTGATTTTCCTGACGAGGATATCATGTACTTAAAGATGAAAGATTGTGAAGAGCTGTTGCCAGACGAAGGACCAGAGTTGGGTTCCAAATGGAAGATGATATTTGACGGAGCTGTGAATGCTTACGGTAGTGGAATAGGGGCAATCATCACTACGCCACACGGGTCGCACATCCCGTTTACTGCCCGATTGACCTTTGCTGTTACCAATAATGAGGCCGAATACGAAGCTTGTATAATGGGGCTTGAAGAAGCCATTGATTTGCGAATCAAACATTTAGACGTATACGGAGACTCAGCTCTGGTGGTGAATCAGATAAAAGGGGAATGGGAGACGCGACAACCCAATTTGATACATTACATGAATTATGCAAGGAGATTGTTGCCCTTCTTCGACAAGGTTGAATTGCATCATGTACCGCGGGCAGAGAATCAAATGGCAGACGCCCTGGCCACTTTGTCTTCCATGTACAAAGTCAACTTCTGGAATGAGGCTCCCCGAATCGTTATCTCTCGGCTTGACAGACCAGCTTATGTATTTGCTATTGATGAAGCATCTGATGACAAACCATGGTATTTCGATATCCTTAATTTCCTGAAGAACAAAGAGTATCCGGCTGGGGCATCCAGTCAAGATCAGAAGACTCTCAGGAGATTAGCGAGTAATTTCTATTTGAATCCAGATGGCGTCTTATACAGAAGAAACCACGATTTGGTGCTGTTGCATTGTGTAGACGAAAGAGAGGCAAAGTTGCTCATGGAGGAAATACACGAAGGTACCTTTGGTACGCATGCTGGCGGGCATGCTATGACGAGAAAGCTGCTGCGGGCCGGTTATTTTTGGCTGACCATGGAAACTGATTGTTTCAAGTTTGCGAGAAAGTGTCACAAGTGTCAAATCTATGCTGACAAGATCCATGTGCCTCCAAGTCCTCTGAATGTGATGTCATCGCCATGGCCTTTCTCGATGTGGGGAATCGATATGATTGGAAAGATCGAGCCGACGGCGTCTAACGGGCATCGGTTCATCCTAGTAGCAATCGATTATTTCACCAAGTGGGTAGAAGCCGCGTCTTATGCAAATGTAACGAAGCAAGTGGTGGCCAGATTCATCAAAAGAGATATCATTTGCCGATATGGGATTCCCGAGCGGATAATCACGGATAATGGTTCAAACTTGAACAACAAAATGATGAAGGAGCTCTGTCAGAATTTCAAGATCGAACATCACAACTCCTCCCCTTACCGACCCAAGATGAATGGCGCTGTCGAGGCGGCCAATAAGAATATCAAGAAGATCGTTCAGAAAATGGTGGTGACCTATAAGGACTGGCATGAGATGCTACCTTTCGCTTTGCACGGTTATCGTACGACGGTACGCACATCAACCGGGGCAACTCCGTTCTCGTTGGTATATGGAATGGAAGCGGTGCTACCATTGGAAGTTGAGATCCCTTCTCTGAGGGTGTTGCGAGACGTTCAGCTGGACGAGGCAGAATGGGTGAAAGACAGGTTGAATCAATTAAGTTTGATGGACGAGAAGAGGCTAGCTTCTCTAGCATACGGGCGTTTGTACCAGAGCCGAATGAAGAAAGCGTACGACAATAAGATACATCCGCGAAGCTTTCAGACGGGCGACCTTGTGCTGAAGAGGATTCTCCCGCCGCAAGCAGATCACAGGGGCAAGTGGACCCCCAACTACGAAGGGCCATACGTTGTCAGGAAGGTCTTTTCAGGAGGAGCGTTGTTGTTGTCCACTATGGACGGTGAAGACTTCACGTCACCTGTGAATTCGGACGCAGTTAAAAAATACTTTGCTTAAAATAGACCCGCTGGACAGAAAAAAGAGAGTCCAGGCAAAAAATGGGCCATCCTGGCGAACCAAAAACAGAATGAAAGGTTCGGGCAAAAGTTAGGGATAAAATTGAAAAAAAATGTACACCCGCGAAGTTGAAAACCTACACTGGGCGGCTTCGGCAAAAAAGGGTATCCCGGTGAATTGAAAACCCGTAAAGGGCGGTTCATGCAAAAGTTAGGGATTTGACAAGCAAATGACTGCGGTCCGAATTTGATATTGCACTGAGCATCAATGCGGGAGAATATACCTGAGGGGTCGACTATCGGATACAATCTCTTCGGAAGTATGGATACCGGGAAAGCATTAGAGTCGGACGAGTCATAGGAGGATCAGTTCGTGGTGTTCGTCTGCATCCCGTTGCCGACATGTGTACAAAATTCAGTTTGTCGATATATTTATGCTTCCTGTGCATACTTGTATATTTGCTTTGTGTAGCTTCCTCTTTTCAGGAGTTACATCCCGTGTACAAAAAATTCCGCCCATTCAAGGGCCCAATCAATAAAATACGTTATTCAGTACTTGACACTATTCTTTACGGTTTTGTGCATGATTAACGCCTAAGTTTGATGAAACTAGAGTGTGTATAACGTCACTGGCCCTTGCCAACAGTTGCTAAAGCTTTGAATTAACTGAAAATAACGTCACTAACCTGAATCGATTTGGTTGTATAGGCTTGTCTTGTTTGTTTGTGCTGTTGCAGGTTTCATAACCGTACGAAGAAGACGATCAAAGATTGCAATAACGAAAGACTCGGCCCTCACGCAGGTCATGCAGGTTCTTCCTGAAGAAGGATCGAACTCTCCAGCTAGTCGTAGCTGGTGCAAAAGGATTATCCAGCAAAGTCGGTCATCCTCAGCAGAATTTGGCGATTCCAAGATTGTAGGCTGTATTCAGACAGTGTACCTCGAGCAGAATGGTTTAGCCGCAAAAGATTAACATTTGTGAGCTGTATTCAGGCAGCTTACCTTTCCCCGCAGGGTCATTTACTCTCCTAAGTGGAGTCAATTGATTTCTTTTCCCAAGAGAATCACCCCATCGCCAGCGGAATTCTCTTCTCAGTAAGTATTCCTCCCAGTGGAATTCAAAGATTAAGGCTCTCCCCAACAGAGTTAGGGTGGCGCATTGGCAGTTATTTGGTCAGGGATGCTGTGTAATATCATTTCACTCTCCAGCAGAAAGTCCGATCATACTGTGCACATCTGCTATTCCCCAGCAAAGTTATATTCCCCAGCAGGGGGTTACCTCAACAGGGTGTTTGGTTTGAGTTCCCAATTTCCCAGCAGGGTTGACTTCACCCTTCCGGCATTTATTTTGCTAGAATAGTTCTGTAGCATCTGGCTATCCCAGCGGAGTCGGCATTATCTTCAGCATTTATTTTGCTGAAGCAGTTTCTGTACTCTAGCAGTTCAGGTGGAGAGAACTCTTGCTCAAATGAACTACCAAACATTCAAGATCTCGGCATGGGACATCCAATGATAATGTCAGTTTCGGCCGTATTCCCCACAGAGTTATCAGGATAAGTTTCTCTTTATTCCCAGGCAGAGTTAGTTGTCATCAGGGGTTCCATGAATCAGAATTTCAGAGGCCGCCGCCGGTTATCAGAACAGGCGTCCGGTAGTTTGGTTTCCAAATATCCCCAGTAGAGTCCGCCTCAAAGTCGCTGTCACGTCGGTGCTAAGAAGTTTGTGGGTTGGGATCAATGGAGAACTAGGTCCTGACGTGGACAATTTATTCCTATATTGACGGGATTTCTTCAGAAGTGGGCGTCCTAACGTGGACAGATTTATTCCCCGGACTAATGAGATGTGGAAGTCCTAACGTGGACAGATTCGGGTTCTCGGAATTGGTAGAATGTGGAGTCATGACGTTGACAAAACTGATTACTCTTTGTGTTGGTGTCATGACGTGGACCATTTACTCTCAGCAGTTATCTTTCTTCGTGTTGGTGAAGCGTGGGTCCTGACGTGGACAGATCAGACGAAGGTGTGAGTCCTGACGCGGACAAGTTTGATTTTCTCAACAGAGGAGATGTGAGTCCTGACGTGGACAAGTTTTATTTCCCCAGCGGGTCGAAGATGCCTGAGTCCTGACGCAGACAAATCAAGACGAAACGTGGGTCCTGACATGGACGAGTTTATTCCTTACGTGGAAAGAAGATGGTTTCCTTACGTGGAAAGACGAATTTATTCCTTACGTGGAAAGAAGTTGGTATTCCTTACGTGGAAAGGTTGAGTCCTTACGCGGACATATCGAAATGGATTCCTTACGGGGAAACAAGTGCATTCCTAACGTGGAAGGGTTTAGTCCTGACGCGGACAGATCCAGACGAAGTCTTATTCTTTACGAGGAAAAATGGTGATTCCTTACGTGGAAAATAGATTGATTCCTTACGTGGAAAAGTTTAGTCCTGACGCGGACAGATCAAAGTTTGATTCCTAACGCGGAAAGATCAGAATCCTTACGTGGACATATCAAAAATAATTTCCTTACGTGGAAAAAGATGGAGATTCCTTACGTGGAAAGACGAGTTTATTCCTAACGTGGAAAGATGAGATTCCTTACGTGGAAAAGAATGGGTTTCCTTACGTGGAAAGATTGAGTCCTCACGCGGACATATCAAGATTGATTCCTGACGTGGAAAGAAAGAGATTATTCCTGACGTGGAAGAGTTTAGTCCTGACGCGGACAGATCAAAGAAGTTATTCCTAACGTGGAAGAAGAAGATAGATTCCTTACGTGGAAAATTTAGTCCTGACGTGGACGGATTCAGAAGAAGAAGTATGCCTAACGTGGAAAGAAGGCGTGTTCCTTACGTGGAAGAGAAAGAGAAACTTCAGGTCCTTACGTGGAAAGATGGGAGTCCTTACGTGGACAAATCAGAAAAATGGTTCCTTACGGGGAAAGGAGATCGTGTTCCTTACGTGGAAAAGATTGAGTCCTTACGCGGACACATAGGAGGAGGATTCCTTACGTGGAAAGAGCGGAGTCTTTACGTGGACAGATTAAGATGGCATTCCTTACGTGGAAAAATGTAGTCATGACACGGACAAATCGGAAAGAGTTGGTTTCCTTACGTGGAGAGATTGGGGTCCTTACGTGGACGGATTCAAGAAAAGTTGATTCCTGACGTGGAAGAATGATGTACTCCTTACGTGGAAAGGTGAGTCCTAACATGGACAGGTTCAGAACCAAAGTTGTATTCCTTACGCGGAAAGATTGGAGTCCTGACGCAGACATATCGAGTTGTACTGGAGTCCTTACGTGGACAGATTGATACGGTTCTCCTTACGTGGAAAAAGAAGATTGCATCCTGACGTGGAAAGATGGAAAGTTTAGTCCTGACGTGGACAAATGCAAAAGAGATGATTCCTTACGTGGATGGTGTTATTCCTAACATGGAAGAGTCTATTCCTAACGTGGACGATTTATTGGAATATCCCCCAGCGGAGTTGCCGAGATTTTTCTGGGTTAACAGCAAGTGGAGTCCTAACGTGGACAGGTTCTAGTTGAGATTTCTTCATATTGATGACAGACAGAGTCCTAATGTGGACAAGCAAGCAATCTGTTATCCCCAGCGTGGTCGTTACGAGATCAGTGAGCGGCTGCAAACAGTCAGATCCAGGCAGTGGATGTCGTTACCCAAACAGGGGTGCAGTTTATTTCTGCGGTTGGCAAATTTCTGGGTTCCTAGTATTCAACCGTCTCGTACCGCGAATGTCTGAAGGCTCCGGGCTCTTCACCCAATCGGGTCCAAGCCGCTTGAATAGGGGCAGCTGTTGCACCCTAAAATTTGCCCAACCTTATTCACTGGGTCTATGTTTCAATATCATTAGCATTTGCATATAGAGTCATGTACATAGACTAATCATCTGCATAGCATAAGCATAGCAAGTCATTCAACAGGGGATCAAGCATTATTCTCATCTCTAGAGGCCTATCCAGAGGTTATTATCCTAATTCAATCTCATTCAAGTCATCAAGAAAGAATTTGAAAGCAGGGAGTTCAGTGGATCAAGCACTGAGTACATCTCCTAACTGAGGGTGTCTGAGGATCAACAAGGGAATTATGAGTTGTGAATTGAGAGCATGGGGAGTATCTAGACATCTTGGAGGACTTATAAAGTCATTTGGAGAAGAAAACAAGTTGTTGATGGGATCACAAGAATTGCAGTTGAAGACAGTCAACTAGGGTTTCATATGGGTCAACCCTAGGTCAACCCTAGGCCAATTGATTGATTTAAGGGCATTCAGGTCTATTGAAGGGATGTGGGGTTCATCATTTGACATGGAGAATAAGGATATGTTGTTATGCTAAGAAGAAGTCAAGAGAAATCAAGGAGAAGAGGAGGGTCTAAATTAGGGTTTCTGTGTAAAATCCCCTAGTTTAGGTCAAATTTCCAAGCAATATAAGTCAAAATGCAAGCTTCAAATGGCTTCTTGGCCAACATGAAACTTGTAGAGGATCTCAAGACCTTTAATTTGAGTGGTGGAAGACATCAAGGAGATTTATAGAACTCAAGTTATGGTCCTTGCAAGTTACAGGTCATCTGAGGTATCTGAAATTTTGTCTGTAAAAGTGACTTGACTTCCAAGCAATTTTTACCCCTCAAGGAGATTTAAAATGAATTTCTGGTCAACATAAGAATTGTTCCTTATTGTCTTAGATTTCTAGAATGGTATAGTATGCCTTCATATGATGTGTGGAACTCAAATTATGGTCTTGGCAAGCAAAGGGTATTTTGGTCATTTGTGAATTACAGGTCATTTTAACCTATGTCCAAAACTCATACAAGGAGGCCTCAAATGGAAAAACTTACAACATCAAACTTGCTCCAAATGACATTTTGAGTCTAGAAAAGTGACCATGAGAGATTGGAAAAGTTCATAGCACAAGGTTTCAAAATTGTTGAATTTAATGAAGAAAAATGGCTTAAAAAATGAGATTTTTCATATCTTGGTCAAATGATGCAAAATTATAGGTCATTTTGAATGGAAAGGGCATTTTAAAGACATTGGCTAAAGTGGAATTTTTAGTTTAGTTCATAATTTGATAGTTATCCATGGTTGCTTGAATTGAAAGTTACATAATCAACATCCAAGGGAATTTGCACAAGGGAAACTTCTCCAAGCTTCTAGGAAGTTCTAATCCCATCTATATATTCATGCAAGTTGGTTCATGCAAGGGTTGGTGCTACCATTTGTTCAAAAACCTCCATTTTCATCCATTTTCCCATTCTTGCATAAGCTACTCAAACTCCCTCAAATCTTGATCATTTTGCAAAATTCTTGATCCCATCATTCTCTACAATCATCATATAACCAGTTTCAAGCAAGATCCAGTTGAAGTATTTCCAAATTCGTGTGTTGTGAGTTCATTCTCAAAAAGTGCAAGAAGAATCCATTACAAGAATTCAGAGTGTTTGAGCAAGTATGGATGCATACAGAACCAGGACCCAAGCATATTGATCAAGTTTAAGACATTGCTGAGCTCGAAGTGGAAGACTTATCGTTCTGTTTTCAAAATTATACCAGGTATGTTCTCCATTCAAATTGGCCTGATTTAGTTAGCATGACATAGGTTTGTTAGGATAATAGTGACCTAGGTGGTTAGAGGAGTAATCCTGAAGCTTTTAGTGTGAATTGATGAAGATTCTTGCATGAGCCATAAAACTGTTTTGATCCATAACTAGGAGATTAGTGAGTGATAGCTCATTTGGATTAGTGTAGCATGATCAGTGATGTTTGATGAGTGTTCTGTTAGCAAGAAATTACGGTTTAGTGAAGGTCAGAATTGAAGCAGCCATGGAAGGGGAGCTATCGTGTTTAGTGATTGGGCGAATTTTAACAAGAACTGATGATGTAGTGGCATTCTACGAAAAAAATGAAGCAAGTTTGGTGTTTGTGGTTTTGATTTTCATGAAGAGATGAGAAAGAACCGAGTGCTTGAAGATGGAATCGTGCATGGGGTTATCTGAAACCCTAGGGAGTCCAAGGTTGGTGATGACTCCAACACCGTCGGATGCACGTTTGACCTGGGACTGGACTGTAGCATCGGACGATCCACATTTGAAGTTGAAAACGGAGGGAAGAATTGGAAGTGAAACGCTCCGTTTCACTTAAGTATTCTGAGTGGGCCTTGAATCACATTGCTACACACACCCCTCAATCACTAAGCCCAAACATTTCAACGTGAATCACCTGCTATTTGCACCGAGTCCTTATTAATTTTTTGGCATTTTCCAAATGTTTTCTGAGCGCATATGGGCCTAGTTACAAATGATGTTCGCACCCCCTTTTCCAGCCCACCTGAGATTATAACTGCAACGAGTTACTTTCCACACCCCTTCCATTTATTCATTATATTTTCTTTTTATTTTCTTTTCATTTTTTATGCATCTTATAAAAATCATAATAAATAGAAAAAATCATTATTTTTAATTCATTCTTTTTGCATATTTTTCTTTAGGATGTCTAGAAAATTATAAAAAATAAAAATTGCATTTTATTTTTTATTTGTTATTTTTCCCATATTTTCTAAATAAATAGCATTTTAAATAGTTTCATTTCATGCATGATTTTGTTAATTTTTGTTCTATTAGATGCTTTAATATTTTTTGTCCATTCTTTTTAGGTTGTTTAGTTTAGACATTAAACTTGTAGATACAATTTAGTTCCCATTTTTAGAAATTAAATTTAGGTGCTTAGTGTAGGTGTGAACAACATGAACAAACTAGGGTTTTTAGGTGATGACTTAGGAGAATCAATTCATTTCCCTTAGGACTTAGGGTGTGAATAGTTTAGCTATGGGACTATAGGGGCTATGGGTAGTTACTAGATCCCCTTAGAAAAGTCAGGATTCCCCTATTGATATTAATGTACTGTATATCTGATTGACTGGTGTGGTGTGCCCTCAGGGGATTATTGCTTGTATGTGCGGGTATTGGGATTGTCTGGGGATTTGGGAGAGCTGAAGACTTGAGAAGGTGAAGCCATTGGAGATCCAGAGATTGAAGTTCAACTTCCAGAGTTGAAGAGAAGATTCTTGCTAGCAGATGCTGAGGAGACTAGGGTTTAGGAGCTAGGCAGAGCTCTAGGTTAGAAAGTTTGTTTCTCAAACATGGATTGCCTTGTCTGCATCCATTCTTCTCTGTGATTCAGAGTCTCTCTAAGACACTCACCCCCTTCCTTTGGAAGGCTTGGTGATAGTGTCTAAGAGATAGAACTCTTGAGAGAAAATGTCTTTTGTGTTAGAAGCAGTCTGTTCACCACCCTTGGTAGTCAACTGATTGCTTAACACCCAATTCACTCTTGTGACTAATCCCTCATCCTGGAGGTTTGAACTTGAAGAAAAGCCATTGCAGATGGAAGAATGATGATCAAAGCCCTTGCCTGAAGGCCATGAAGATGGAGATTGATGCTTATTGAAGCCTGTAACTGATTGGAGATTACTTGAAGCCAGATGTTGATTCAGAGCTGTTGATGCTGTTTCTTTTGCTGTTGTATTTCATTGCTGATGTATTGATTGGTTTTCTGGATTGTATTGTTTGCTGTCTACCCTGCTGGGTTGAAAGTGAAGTCTGTTCACTTTTGCCTATTGTTTTCTAGGTTCGAGGTTGAGTGGGACTCCCTTGCCTCGCTTGTACTGTTGCATCCATGCATTTTACTGTTTTACTGTATATATCTGGTTTTGTTTCTGTTTCTGCCTATCCCTTAGGATCTCTGTTTCTCTCTGTGCAAGAGAGGAGCATGATAGACATTAGGTCTTAACCCATGCATGATAACATTAGGGTAGTTTGATTCCCTTCGCAACCGTAGGTTAGAGTTCTGTCTCTTTCTTTCTCAAAACAAACAGAAAAACACAATAAGATTTCAAACACAATAAAAGACACTTCTCCCGTAAAAGAAGGTGAACTCATCAAGACATCATTTTTGTCCGCCGGGACTGTTAATCAAGAGAACTTTTTTCATAAGGTATAAAGTCAACCAAGACAAGCTTGTGTCGTACGTGGCCCGAACTACGTTTGCTCTGATCTTTCATGCTGTATGAAAGTACGTAGGCATAGGATACGATATCATAGCGAGCAACCTTCCCCTCCTTTCCCGTAGGTAGGCGAACTACGTTGACTCTGATTTCTCGTTCCAGGCGGGAATACGTAGGCATAAAGTGCGATACTTTGCCGAGTCATTTTTATTTTCATTTTATTTTCTTTTTAACCCTTGACCTATAGTTTAGATAGAATAACAATCCATACCCGAAAACAAGCGTGGATCCCGTCGAGTACGACGGACGTGAGGGGTGCTAATACCTTCCCCTTGCGTAACCGACTCCCGAATCCAGGTTTTGGTTGCGACGACCATACCTTTCCCATGTTGTGCGAGGTTTACTCTGAGCGTTTCCTTTCCCTCCCGTGGGATAAATAATGCACGGTGGCGACTCTTCTGTTCAGCCGGCGCCGATTTTCGCAGTAGCGACACTAACGGCTACGTGTGAATCATTATTCAAGCTGTTGAAGAAAGATCAGGCGGTAACATGGAACGAAAATTGTCAAAAGGCGTTCGATAAAATAAAGCAGTATTTGCAGGAGCCTCCTATCTTGATACCCCCAGTGGCAGGGAGACCCTTGATTATGTATTTGACAGTTCTTGAGGGAAGTATGGGTTGTGTTCTCGGTCAACACGACGAGACAGGAAGAAAAGAGCATGCGATCTACTACTTGAGTAAGAAATTTACTGAATGTGAATCTCGATATTCAATGCTTGAAAAGACTTGTTGCGCGCTAGCCTGGGCCGCCAAGCGTTTGAGGCAATACATGCTGAATCATACAACCATGCTCATCTCGAAGATGGATCCTATCAAATATGTATTCGAAAAGCAGGCGTTATCAGGGAGAATTGCCCGTTGGCAGATGGTTCTGATTGAATATGACATCCAGTATGTCTCGCAGAATGCTATAAAGGGGAGTGTACTGTCTGAATACCTGGCAGAGCAGCCTATAGAAGATTACCAATCGATGAGGTTTGATTTTCCTGACGAGGATATCATGTACCTAAAGATGAAAGATTGTGACGAGCCGTTGCCAGACGAAGGACCAGAATTGGGTTCCAAGTGGAAGTTGATCTTTGACGGAGCTGTAAACGCTTATGGTAGCGGAATAGGGGCAATCATTACTACTCCACACGGGTCGCACATCCCGTTCACTGCTCGATTGACCTTTCCAGTTACCAATAATGAAGCCGAATACGAATCTTGTATAATGGGGCTTGAAGAAGCTATTGATTTTCGAATTAAAAATCTAGACGTATACGGAGACTCAGCTCTGGTGGTGAATCAGATAAAAGGGGAATGGGAGACACGTCAGTCCAATTTGATACCGTACATGAACTATGCGAGGAGATTGTTGCCTTTCTTTGACAAAGTTGAATTGCATCATGTACCGCGAGCGGAGAATCAGATGGCTGACGCCCTGGCTACTTTGTCTTCCATGTACAAAGTCAACTTCTGGAACGAGGCTCCCAGAATTACTATCTCTCGGCTTGACAGACCTGCCTTTGTATTTGCCATTGATGAAGCTTCTGACGACAAACCATGGTATTTTGATATCCTTCATTTCCTGAAGAACAAAGAGTATCCGGCTGGGGCATCCAGTCAAGATCAGAAGACTCTCAGGAGATTGGCGGGTAATTTCTATTTGAATCCGGATGGTGTCTTATACAGAAGAAACCACGACTTGGTGCTGCTGCATTGTGTGGATGAAAAAGAGGCAAAGTTGCTCATGGAGGAAATACATGAAGGTACATTTGGTACGCATGCTAGTGGGCATGCTATGACAAGGAAGCTGCTGCGGGCAGGTTATTTTTGGCTGACTATGGAAACTGATTGTTTCAAGTTTGCGAGGAAGTGCCACAAGTGCCAAATCTATGCTGATAAGATCCATGTGCCTCCGAGTCCTCTGAATGTGATGTCATCGCCATGGCCATTCTCGATGTGGGGAATCGATATGATTGGAAAGATCGAGCCGACGACTTCTAATGGGCACCAGTTCATTCTAGTAGCAATCGATTATTTCACCAAGTGGGTGGAAGCGGCGTCTTATGCAAATGTAACTAAGCAAGTGGTAGCCAGATTCATCAAGAGAGATATCATCTGCAGATATGGAATCCCCGAGCGGATAATCACTGACAACGGTTCAAACCTGAATAACAAAATGATGAAGGAGCTCTGTCAGAATTTCAAGATCGAACATCACAACTCCTCCCCTTACCGACCCAAGATGAATGGCGTTGTTGAAGCGGCCAATAAAAATATAAAGAAGATTGTCCAGAAGATGGTGGTGACCTATAAGGATTGGCATGAGATGCTGCCTTTCGCTTTGCACGGTTATCGTACGACGGTACGCACATCAACCGGGGCAACCCCGTTCTCGTTGGTATATGGAATGGAAGCAGTGCTACCACTGGAAGTCGAGATTCCTTCTTTGAGAGTACTACGAGATGTCCAACTAGATGAGGCAGAATGGGTGAAGGATAGGTTGAACCAGCTGAGCTTAATGGATGAGAAGAGGCTCGCTTCTCTAGCATACGGTCGGTTGTACCAGAGCCGAATGAAGAAAGCATATGACAAGAAGATACATCCTCGGAGCTTTCAGACGGGCGACCTTGTGCTGAAAAGGGTTCTCCCGCCGCAGGCAGATCACAGGGGCAAGTGGACCCCCAACTACGAAGGGCCATACGTTGTCAGAAAAGTCTTTTCAGGAGGAGCTTTATTGTTATCCACCATGGACGGTGAAGACTTTGCGTCGCCTGTGAATTCGGACGCAATTAAAAAATACTTTGCTTGAAATTGACCCGCTGGACAGAAAAAAGAGAGTCCAGGCAAAAATGGGGCATCCTGGCGAACCAAAAACAGAATGAAAGGTTTGGGCACAAATTAGGGATAAAATTGAAAAAAGGTACACCCGCGAAGTTGAAAACCTACACTGGGCGGCTTCGGCAAAAAGGGGTATCCCGGTGAACTGAAAACCCGTAAAGAGCGGTTTACGCAAAAGTTAGGGATTTGAAAAGCAAATGACTGCGGTCCGAATTTGATACTGCATTGAGCTTTGGTGCGGGAGAATATACCTGAGGGGTCGATCATCAGATACAATCTCTTCAAAAGTGTGGATACCGGGAAAGCATTAGAGTCGGGCGAGTCATAGGAGGATCAGCTCGTGGTGCTCATCTGCATCCCGTTGCCGACATGTGTACAAATTTGATTTGTCAATATATCTATGCTTCTTGTGCATACTTGTATATTTGTTATGCGTAGCTTCCTCTTTTCAGGAGTTACATCCCGTGTACAAAACTCTGCCCATTCAGGGGCCCAATCAATAAAATATGTCATTCAATATTTGATGCTGGTTCTTTACTGTTTTGTGCATGATAAACGCCTAGGTTTGATGAAACTAGCAAGTACATAATGTCGCCGGCCCTTGCCAACAATTGCTAAAACTTTGAATTAACTGAAAATAATGTCACTGACGCTAACATGAATAGATTTGGTTGTGTAGACTTGTCTTGTCTTGTTTGTGGTGTTGCAGGGTTCGTAGCCGTATGAAGAGGACGGTCAAAAGATTGCAGTAATGAAAGACTAGATCCCCACGCAGGTCGCGTTTCCTAGATAACAACGTTTTTCCTGAAGGAGGATCGAATTCCCCAGCTAGTCGTAGCTTATCCAAAGGACGTTCTCCAGCAAAGTCGTTTATCCTTAGCAGAGTTTGGCGATTCCAAGATTGTAAACTGTATTCAGACAGTGTGGTGTCCCCCAGAAGGATTCCCTTATTTCAAGCGGAGTGGTTTAGACTCAGAAGATTATTGTTTCCAACTTGTGAGCTGTATTCAGGCAGTCTACCATTCCCAGTAGGGTCATTTACGCTCCCCCAGCGGAGTCAGTTGATTTTCCCCAAGAGGATCGTTTCATCCTCAGCGGAGTTCTCTTTCAGCAAGTGTGTTCTTTCCTCCCAGTGGAACTCGAAGATTAAGACTCTCCCTGGCATAGTTGGTTGCGCCCTGGCATTTATTTTGTCAGAATACCGTGTGATATCCGTTCATTCCCCGGCAGAAGTCCAATCATACCAGGCGCATCTGATATTCCCCAGCAGAGTTATATTCCCCAGCAGGGTTGACTTCACTCTTCCAGCATTTATTTTGTTGGAATAATTCTATAGCACCGGGCTATCCACAGCGGAGTCGGCATTGTCTTCAGCATTTATTTTGCTGAAACGGTTTCTGTATCCCAGCAGTTCGAGTCTGCATTTGCATTGGCATATAGTGTCATACTTGCATAAAAGCGCGTAGCATTTCCATGACGAATGGAGCATTGCATCATTATCAAACATATGCATTTTGAAACGTAAACCAGGTTGGCTAACCGTTTGTTTCAAGTGTTGTTGTATTGCAGGCGGAGAGAGCTCTTGCTCAAGTGAATTGCCTAACATTCAAGATCTCGGCGTGAGATATTCAACGATAATGTCCGTTTTGGCATTAATCCCCATAGATTTAGTAGGCAAAATCTCTCCTTGTCCCCAAGCAGAGTCATTTGTCATCAAAGGGTTTCAGGAATCAGAATTTCAGAGGCTGCCGCCGGTTATCAGCACAGGCGTCCGGTAGTTTGGTTTCCAAATATCCCCAGTAGAGTCCGCCTCAAAGTCGCTGTCACGTCAGTGCTAAGAAGTTTGTGTGTTGGGACCAATGGAAAAATGAGTCCTGACGTGGACAATTTTATTGACGGGTTTTCTTCGTGCTAGAGAAGTAAGGGGGTCCTAACGTGGACAGATTTATTTCCCCAGGTTGATGAGATGTGCTGGTCCTAACGTGGACAAATTTGGTTTCTCCGTATTGATTTGATTGAGGTCCTGACGTGGACAAAATTGATTACTCTTCGTGTTGGTGTCCTGACGTGGACAATTTATTTCCAGCAGATATCTTTCTTCGTAATGGTGAAAGGTGTGTCCTCACGTGGACAAGTCTACAGTTTTTCGTGATGGTAAGAGGCGCAAGTCCTGACGTGGACAAATTTATCTTCCTTCGTGTTGGTGAAACGAGAGTCCTGACGTGGACAAGTTTTATTTCCCCAGCGGGTCGAAGATGCGGGAGTCCTGACGTGGACAAGTTTTATTTCCCCAGCGGGTCGAAGATGCGGGAGTCCTGACGTGGACAAGTTTTATTTCCCCAGCGAGTCGAAGATGCGCGAGTCCTGACGTGGACAAGTTTTATTTCCTCAGCGGGTCGAAGATGTGAGTCCTGACGTGGACAAATCAAGACGAGATGGGAGTCCTTACGTGGACAAATCAAGTCGTGATTCCTTACGTGGAAAGAGAGTTATTCCTTACGTGGAAAGAAGACGTATTCCTTACGTGGAAAGAAGAAGTTATTCCTAACGTGGAAAGATGTATTCCTAACGTGGAAAGAAGTTGATTCCTTACGTGGAAAAACGATATATTCCTTACGTGGAAAGGTGGGTCCTTACGCGGATGAAGAGAGTTATTCCTTACGTGGAAAGAAGACGTATTCCTTACGTGGGAAGAAGAAGTTTATTCCTTACGTGGAAAGAGAAGATACATTCCTTACGTGGAAAGAGACGATTCCTTACGTGGAAAGAGGTTATTCCTTACGTAGAAAAGTTTAGTCCTGACGTGGACAAATCAAGAAGAGTTGAGTCCTCGCATGGACAAATCAAGACGACATGTATTCCTTACGTGGAAAGAAATGTATTCCTTACGTGGAAAGAAGTTGATTCCTTACGTGGAAGAACGATATATTCCTTACGTGGAAAGGTGGGTCCTGACGTGGACTATGTATTCCTTACGCGGACGAAGTCTTAGTCCTAACATGGACGGTGTTATTCCTAACGTGGAAGAGTTTATTCCTAACGTGGACGATTTATTTCTGATGAAATGTAGACGAATCATCCCCAGCGAAGCTGCCGAGATTTTTCCGGGTTGACAAGTTTAGTTGAGATTTCTTCGTGTTGATGACACAGGCGTCCTAACGTGGACAAAGTTCTATCCCTGCGATGATAGAATCTTTTTCAGGCTGATGAAAATAATCCCCAGCACGGTCGCTAATGGATCAATGGGTTGCTGTAACAGTTGGATTCAGTTGGTGGATGTCGTTCCCCAAGCAGTGGTGCAGTTTATTTCTGTGGTTGGCAAATTTCCGGGTTCTTAGTATTCAACCGTCTCGAACCTTGAATGTTTGAAGGCCGTTCGCTCTTCACCCAATCGGGTCCAAGTCGTTTGAATAGGGGCAGCTGTTGCACCCTAAAATTTGCTCAACCTATTTTCACTTGGTTTATGTTTCAATTACATTAGCATTTGCCTATAGAGCCATGTACATAGTCTAATCATCTGCATAGCATAGCATAACAAGTCATCCAACAAGGGGCCAAGTACTATTCTCATCTCTAGGGCCCATCAAGAGGTTATTATTCTAATTCAATCTCATTCAAGTCATCAGAAAGAAATTAAAGTCTAAAGAAGTCATTGGATCAAGCAGTGAATCTATCTCCTATCTGAGGGTATCTGAGGATCATCAAAGAAGTTGTGAGCTGTGAATTGAGGTCATGAAGGGTATATAGACATCATGGAAGACTTAGAAAGTCATTTGGAGAAGGAGGCAAGTCATTGGTGAGGTCACAAGAGTTGCAGTTGAAGACAGTCAACTAGGGTTTCATCTGGGTCAACCCTGGGTCAACTCTAGGTCAAATGACTGATTGAAGGGCATCAAGGTCTATTGGAGAGATGTGGGGTTAATAATTTGAAATGTAAACAAGGATATGGTGATGTGCCAAGAAGAATTCAAGAGAAATCAAGGAGAAGAGGAGTTTTTAAATTAGGGTTTCTGTGCAAAATCCCCTGATTTAGGTCAAACTTCCAAGCAAGATAAGTCAAAATGAAAGCTTCAAATGGATCCTTGGTCAACATGAAAATTGTAGAGGATCTCAAGAAATTTAATTTGAGTTGTGGAAGATATCAAGGAGATTTATAGAACTCAAGTTATGGTCCTTGCATGTTACAGGTCATCTGAGGTATCTGAAATTTTGTCTGTGAAAGTTACTTGTCTTCCAAGCAACTTTTACCCCTTAAGGAGATTTCAAATGAATTTCTGGTAAACATAAGAGTTGTTCCGCATTGCCTTAGCTTTCTATAATGGTATGGTATGCCTTCATATGATTTGTGGAACTCTACTTATGGTCTTGGCAAGCAAAGGGTATTTTGGTCATCTGAGAATTACAGGTCATTTCAAGCCTATGCCCAAAACTCATACAAGGAAGCTTCAAATGAAAAACTTCACAACATCAAACTTGCTCCAAATGCCATTTTGAGTCTAGAAAAGTGGTCATGAAAGATTGGAAAGGCTCATAGCTCAAGGTTTCAAAATTGGTGAATTTAATGAATAAAAAATGACCTAAAATTGAGATTTTTCATAATTTGGCCAAATGGGATGAAATTATAGGTCATTTTGATTGGAAAAAATGTTTTAAGAACATTGGCAAAAGTGGATTTTTGAGTTTGGTTCAAGATTTGAGAGTTATGCTTGGTTACTTACAAAAGAAGTTACATAATCCAAAATTCAAGGAAAGTGTGCATGGGAAGTTTCTACAAAGTTCTAGGGCTTTCCAAGGTCATCTATATATCGAATTGAATAGCTTCATGCCATGGTTGGTGATTCATTTGCTCATAATACCAAGTTACACTTCATTCTTCCATTTTTGCAAAACCATCTCAAACTTCATCAAATCTCCATCAATTTCCAAATTTCTTGATTTGATCATCATCAACATCTTTCATAGATCACAATTCCATCAGAATTTGGTTGAATTGAAGAAGAACTCGTGCTGTCCAATTTCATCATCCAAGAAGCAAGAACATTGGGATTGCAAGATTCAAGGCATTGGAACAAGATCTATTGCATACAGAACTCAGAATCAAGTTCACTGATCAAATCCAGATCATTGCAAGCATTGGATTTAAAGAATTCAGCACCTGTTTTCATCATTTACACCAGGTTAGTTTTCTCTTCGAATTGCTTTAATTAGTTAGCATGTTAGAGAATTCTAGGGTTAGAACTGTTAGGATAGGTTAGATGATGGATTTCACAAAGTTTGAGAAGGTTTCATGAAGGTTGTTAATGGTGCACCAAATCTGTTAGGGTTTAGAACTCATGGAATATGGCACTATAATCTTGGATATATAGCTTAAAATGATCAGTGTAGAATGTAGATTGTGTTAGGGTAAGATTTAGAGGAAATTGGCATGGTTGATAGCAGGTGAAAATGGTGGAATCCGAATCTTCTACCTATCGGGTTTGAAGTTTGAGGGTGTTTTAGGAGAAACTATGGCTATGGCTGTGTAGAGGGGAAGAAGTGGATCAACTTTGCTCTTTACATCGTGTGAATTCATGGAGAATTGAGGGAGAACAGAATGGTTGAAGATGCGTGCATGGAGGAAGATTTTCTGAAACCTAGGGTTTCCAAGGTTGAAGATGAAGGAGAGCCACACGATGGAGTGTTTGACTTGGACTTGGGGCTTGATCTGAAGGCCACGATTTAAAACGAATTTGGAGGGAACCCTGGGTGCTAAACGCACCGTTTCACTAATCCCCTCAGAATGGGCTCAACATTCCAGTGCTAATCACACCCCCATCAACCAAGGCCCAACCAATTTGAACTAAAATCTTTACTTTCTGCACCGTTCCAGTTTTTTTTATTTTTTGATTGAGTTTTCTGATTACTGGGCCCAGACGCGCATTGCTAGGCGCGCCCCCCAGTCTGGGCCCATCCTTTTATTTCAACTGAATTAATTACTAGATGCACCCCTGATCCCAATTAACTCATTTTAATTCTTTTCAATTTCTTTTAATTCTTCAAAAATTCATAAATAATTGAAAATTGCATATTTTTCATTGGTTGTTTTTGCATCCTTTTCATATTTTTGTTAAGAAAAATATCAAATATTAAAAATGGCATTTCATTTTGTTTTAAAATTTTTTGTGCATTTTTCTTTTAAATAGCTTTTTAGGTAGTTTAATTTGATACATGAATTTGTTGATTTTGGTTTGGTTAGATGCTTTAACTTTCTTGATCCATTCTTTTTAGGGTGATTAGCTTAGACCTTTAGCTTGTATATAAAATTTAATTCATAATTTTAAGATTTAATTTTAGATGATTTGTTTAGGTGTGATTAGTGTGATCAAAACTAGGGTTTAGGAGGTAACATAGGTGTGATGAATCAATTCTTTTAGGAAGTTGTAGATTGAATCTTTGGGGTATGGGAATATAGGGATTATGGTTAGATAATAGATCCATTAGAAAATATTAGGATTCCCCTACTGCTATTAGCATACTGCTTATATTTGTTTGACTGTGTGGTGTGCCCTCTTTAGGGTTATTTCATTTGTCTGTGTGGGGTATTGGGTTTGCTTGGGGATTGGTAGAGCTGAAGACTTTGATGATGAAGGCCATTGGAGATCAAATGATTGAAGACCAACTTCCAGAGTTGATGAGGAGTATCCTTTGCTGGCAGCTGTTGAGGAGGCTATAGGGTTTAGGATCTAGGCAGAGCTCTAGAGTAGAAAGCTTGATTCACAAACATGGAAGGCCTTGTCTGCCTCCATTCTTTCTCTATGATTCAAAGTCTCTTTCAAATATCCACCTCCTTCCTTTGGAAGGATTAGTGAATGTATTTGAAAGATAGAATTTTTGAGAGAAACCTGTCTGTATAATGTTAACAGTTAATGAGCCACCCTTGGTAGGCAGTTGACTGTTTAACATTCATTTCTCTGGTTGATTGATATTCATCTTGGAGATTGAGACCTGAAGGAAGGCCATTGCAGATTGAAGACTGATAATAAAGACCTTGCTTGAAGGTTGTGGAGATGGAGACTGGGGCTTGCTTGAAGCTTGTAGCTGTTTGGAGATGACTTGAAGGCAGATGTTGATGCAGAGCTGCTGTGGCTGTTTATTTTTGCTGTTTTAATTTCTGATGTATTGAGTGGTTTTCCCTGACTGTATTGTTTGCTGTTTAACCTGTTGGGTTGAAAGTGAATTCTGTTCACTTTCGCCTATTGTTTTCTAGGTTCGAGGTTGAGTGGGACTCCCTTGCCTCGCTTGTATTGCTGCATCCATGCATTTTACTGCTTTATTGTATATATGCTTCTGTTTCTGTTTCCGTATGTTCCCTTAGGATCTCTGTTTCTCTCTGTGCAAGAGAGGAGCATGATAGACATTAGGTCTTAACCCATGCATGATAACATTAGGTTAGATTCCCTTTTCAACCGTAGGTTAGAGTTCTGTCTCTTCTTTCTCAAAACAAACAAAAAAACACAATAAATATTTCAAACACAATAAAAGACACTTCTTCCGTAAAAGAATGTGAACTCATCAAAACGTCATTTTTTGTCCGCTTGGACCAGTAATCAGAAAAACCCTTTTTCAGAAGGAATAAAATCAATCAAGACAAGCCTGTGTCTTCCGTAGCCCGAACTACGTTTGCTCTGATCTTTCATGCTGTTTGAAAGTACGTAGGCATAGGATGCGATATCCTAGCGAGCAACCTTCCCCTCCTTTCCCGTAGGTAGGCGAACTACGTTGACTCTGATTTCTCGTTCCAGACGGGAATACGTAGGCATAAAGTGCGATACTTTGCCGAGTCATTTTCTTTTCTTTTGACCCTTGACCTGTAGAGTAGATAGAATAACAATCCATACCCGAAAACAAGCGTGGATCCCGTCGAGTACGACGGACGTGAGGGGTGCTAATACCTTCCCCTTGCGTAACTGACTCCCAAATCTAGGTTTTGGTTGCGATGACCATTCCTTTCCCCGTTTTGCAGGTTTACCTCGAGCGTTTCCTTTCCCTCCGTTGGGATAAATAACGCACGGTGGCGACTCTTCTGTTCAGCCGGCGCCGATTTTCGCAGTAGCGACAGGTAGCTAATATTGTTCCTGTACCTAAGAAAGATGGAAAGGTCAGGATGTGTGTTGATTATCGGGATTTTAACAGAGCGAGCCCAAAGGATAATTTCCCGCTCCCTCATATTTACGTTCTGGTTGATAATACAACTCAGTATTTGGTGTTTTCATTCATGGATGGTTTCTCTGGGTATAACCAAATTAAAATGGCCCTAGAGGACATGGAGAAAACTACTTTCATCACACTTAGGGGACTTTTTTCTATAAAGTTATGCCTTTTGGATTCAAAAATGAAGGGGCAACCTATCAGCGGGCAATGGTGACTCTCTTTCATGATATGATTCATCATGAGATCGAAGTGTATGTTGATCACATGATTGCGAAGTCACATACGGAGGAAGTACATCTGGTCAATCTTTTGAAGCTATTTGAGAGGCTAGGGAAATTCAAGTTGAGGTTGAATCCAAATAAGTGCACTTTCGGAGTGAGGTCATGAAAGCTATTGGGGTTCATTGTTAGTGAAAAAGGAATTGAGGTAGATCCTGCCAAAATAAAAGCTATACAAGAATTCCTGAGCCGAAAACAGAGAAAGGGGTTCGCGGTTTCCTGGGGAGATTGAACTACATTGCAAGGTTCATATCTCACCTTACAGCCACTTGTGAGCCAATATTTAAATTGTTAAAGAAAGATCAAGCGGTCGTCTGGAATGAAAACTGTCAAAGGGCATTTGAAAAAATAAAAGAATATTTGCAGGAACCTCCAATATTAATGCCTCCGGTTGCGGGGAAACCCCTGATAATGTATCTCACGGTTCTTGAGAATTCAATGGGTTGTGTGTTTGGTCAACACGATGAGACAGGTAGAAAAGAGCATGATATCTACTACCTGAGTAAAAAGTTCATCGATTGCGAGTCGAGGTACTCAATGCTGGAGAAAACATGTTGTGCACTTGTTTGGGAAGTTAAACGCTTGAGGCGATACATGTTAAATCACACAACCATGTTGATTTCGAAGATGGATCCAATTAAATGTGTTTGAGAAGCAGACACTTTCTGGAAGAATTTCTAGATGGAAGATGGTTTTAACAGAATACACTATTCAATATGTTTCCTAGAAAGCTATCAAAGGGAGTATTGTCAAAGTATTTGGCTGAGTAGCCTATTGAGGATTATCAAACTATGAGATTTGAATTTCCTGATGAAGATATAATGTTTTTGAGATGAAAGATTGTGACGAGCCTCTACCTGATGAGGGTCTAAAAATTGGGTCTTAATGGAAATTGGTTTTTGACGATGCTGTTAATTCGCACAGCAACGAATTGGGGCAATTATTACAACTCCCCACGGTTCTCACATACCGTTCACTTCCCGATTGACATTTGCTTGCATAAATAATGAGGCTGAATATGAAGCATGCATCATGGGTCTAGAAGAAGCTATTGATTTGAGAATCAAACATTTAGATGTGTATGGTGATTCAGCATTGGTCGTCGACCAGATTAAAGGAGGGTGGGAGATGCGCCAGGCTAACCTGGTACCTTACAAGAACTACGCCAGGAGATTATTGCCTTTATTTGATAGGGTTGAGTTTCATCATGTACCAAGGGCTGAAAATCAGATGGTGAACGCTTTGGCAACGTTATCGTCAATGTATAAGGTGAATTTTTGGAATGACGCTCCAACAATCACTATCATGCGCCTTGATAGGCCAGCTTTTGTGTTTGCATTAGAAAAAGTGCCAGATGGGAAGCCTTGGTATTTTGACATCAGACATTTCCTCAAGACTCAGGAGTATCCGCCTGGGGCATCAAGTAGAGGCAAGAAGACTCTGAGGAGACTATCGGGTAATTTCTACTTAAACAAGGATGATGTGTTATACAAGAGAAACTTCGATATGGTACTGATGCATTGTATGGATGAAAATGAAGCAAGCTTGCTGATGGAAGGGGTCCACAAAAGTTCTTTTGGTACACATGCCAGTGGGCACACGATGTCTATAAAACTGTTAAGAGCAGGATATTACTGGATGACCATGGAGTCCGACTATTTTAAGTATGCCAGGAAGTGCCACAATTGTTAAATTTATGCCGATAAGATGCATGTGCCACCGAGTCCTCTTAATGTTTTGACATCTCCTTGGCCTTTTGCTATGTGGGGGCATTGACATGATTGGGAAGATCGAACCGACAGCCTCCAACAGACATCGTTTCATACTTGTTGTTGCACCCCAAAATTTGACCAACATTTCTTCACCTAGCTTGTGTTTCATTTCATTCACATTAGCATTATCATTTGCATTTCATTGACATGTATGCAGGAAATAAAGAGGTATGATTACCAATTAAGAGCTACACAAGACTATGAAGCTTATTCAAGGGTTCAAGGGTTGATATCCTTGTCAGAGAAGTTAAAAGATCCTCAGAGAAAGTGATTGAAGCCAAGTGTGTAGGTCTCCTAACTTGAGAGTTGTGGGAAGCCATCAGATGATTCTGAAGTCATGGAAAAGGACTTGAGGTCTTGAGAGAGAGCTCATGAGAAGTGTTGAAGATCACTTTGAGGCCTAGATAGGTCATTGTGCAAGATTGAAAAGCCTCGGCCATGAGTGGTGCAATTAGGGTTTGATTGGGTCAACCCTAAGTCAACTGATGATTTGAAGAAGGTCGAGACTTAATTCAAGAGCCATGTGATCATGGATTGATGAATTGAGATGTTATAAGGATGATTCCAAGGTTAACTCATCATGATTGAAGAGTTTGAGAAGTTTCAGGCTAGGGTTTCCAAGGCTTGACAGTGTAAAATCCCCTAGTTTGACCCCCATCTTCAAGGCAATTTAGCTCAAGATGTGATTGACATCTCATCTTACCCACAACATGATTGTTATAGAGCATGATCTTAGATTTAATTTGAGTACTAGAAGTCTTTGATAGGATTTTTAGAACTCAAGTTATGACTTTGACAAGTTACAAGTCATCTGAGGAATGTGAATTTGGAGCTTGAAAGTTACCCAAATTGCATGAAACGTTTTCCCTAGAAGGATGATTCCTATGAACTTTTGGTCATCATGAATGTTGTTCCTTATCCTCTTAGATTTCTAGAGAGTACTATAAGTCCTTGATAGGATTTGTAGAACTCAAGTTATGGCTTTGACAAGTCAAGGGTATTTTGGTCATTTGGAGATTACAGGTCATTTCAACCATAAGGCCATAACTCCTATTTGCAAGCTTCAAATGGGAAAATGTCCAACATCAAACTTGTTCAAAATGATGTTTTAAGGCTATCCAAGTGGTCATGGGAGTTTGAAATTGCTTGTAACTCAAAATTGCAAAATTGACTTAAAAAGGAAGAATTAAAGTTCATTAAAAGGACCAAATTTGTGATTTTTCATTTGATGACCAAATGAGACAAACCTATATGTCATTTTGATTGTAAAAGGAATTTTAAAGACAATGGCAATGGCACTTTTTTCATTTGAGGTCAAAATCATGGAGTTGCTTTTGCTTGCTTAAGACTTAAGTAACATATGCCAAACTTCTCATAAGATCAAAACCAAGGTGCAAACACATCCTAGCACTTTCATAATCTCATTTGGAGAGAATTTGGATGAAGAGCATAATGAATACAAGCTGTTGCAAGGACTGTCATACACATAGCATATCATGATATTTCAAGTGAGATGAGATATTGAAATACTCATTGGATTGATCTAGAACTTTCTAGATCATTCAGTCATGTTCTATATATGATTATGAAGTGGTTCAGAGTGAAGGTTGGTGAGAATTGAGAGAGGAGAGTGAGATTGCATTGTGAACTTTCTTCTTGCAAATCAAAATCTGTTACAAGGTTTGAAGCCATTTCAATCCAAGATATTGATCCCAATAGCTTACTCTAGGGTTAGAGAGTGATTTCAGATCAAATTCAAGGCAAGATCATGGGAGAATTGGGAGTTGGCACTTGGATTTCTTCACCTGCAACTCATAGTCGGGTTCAAAGATTCAGAGTATTTCGATCCATTTGGTTGCATACAGAACCTTCCTTGGAGGCTAGTGAAGGAGTCTGCAAGTTCTTGAGGGTTGATTTGAAGATTCAACCACTCTGTTCACACGATTTTACCAGGTATGCAATTCTTATTCCATGGTTTAATTTAAGTAGAATTAATAGGAATTGTTATGTTAGATGCATTGTAGATTGATGTAGGAAGGTTTCTGGATCATCAATTTGGAGATTAGTGATCAATTAGGGTTTATGCCATTTTTGGTTGAGATCGTGTTCTTGCAAATCTTGAACTTTTAGAATGATTAAGTAGCATAGGAAGATTCCTTGTGAAATTTGGGACAAGTTTCAAATAGAGACCATTTGAAATGGAGGATTCTAGAGAGAGTTAGGGTTGGGGATGGTTGATCGGAGAAGTCACCGGCGATGACTCTAGCGCGCGCAGATGGAGGGAGTTCAGAGATTCAAAAGGTTGAAGACAACCTTAGGGCCATTGGATTGGGCTGAGACCTTTGACCAGATGAGGATCCAACGGCCACGCGTAAAGGAAGTTGAGTGAAGGATTTCTGAGTTGGGATTCAACGCAGCGTTTCATTTATTTGATAGTTTTGGGCCTAAGTAGTAGTTGATACTCACACCCCCTTTTTGGGCCCAACCCTGAGATGAACTGAATTTTGTTGCTACCTGCACCGCGCGTTTATCATTTTCTTTTGATTTTCTTTTATTTTTTCATTTCATTCATGGCTATTGAATAATTCATAAATAATTGGAAAATGACTCAATTAATTCCATTCTCTTTTCCATGGATTCATCATTGAATCTAGTTTTTTTTAGATAAAAAATATTAATATTCCATGCATTTTTGATTTTATTAGAATTTATTGCATTTTAATTGATATTAAAATAACCATGGTTGATGCTTGATCTTGTTGAATTTAATTTGATCATTTGATGATGGTTCTTGCCCTGATTTTTTGTATGTAGCTAGCATAGATATGCATGTTCCCCCTAGATTTTTCTAACATTTTTGTGATGAATATAAGTGGTAGTTTTAGGTTGAACCTTTAGGGGCTCCATTTTTAGGGTTTATGGTGGATACCTTATGATTTAGGTTTTATTTCTAGGACTTGGTGGATGATTCAACCTCTGATTTTTGTATGGTAGATTCATGATTGAATTAGGGTCCCTTAGGAATTTTTGTAGGAATTTACAATGTGGTTTACTATTTTTGTTTGATTTTAGTTTAGGTGTTAACCTTAGATGATTCTAATGCACTAATTCAACTAGAATGACTTCTTTAGTTCCCTTAGATTAGGGTTTTGCCTCTCTTGCTCTTGGATGATGTTGAAGACAAGCTTGGACTACCATGGATTGAGTTGAAGAAGCTTGGATGTGAAGATTTCCCTTCTTTTGGTGTAGTGTTGATTAGGTGTTAAGATTAGGGTTTGTAGGCAGAGCTCCTAGATAGATTCTCTTTCTTCATAAACATGGAAGATGTTGACCACTTCCGTTCTTCCCTATGATGTAAGGTCCCCTTGAAAAGGCCTCATCCCTCCTTTGGTAGGATGTGTGGCTCTTTACAAGTTGGTAGAACCTTTGAGGGTCCCTTTCTCTGATGATAGGATGCTTAGTGGTGACCTTTGGTCTTCACTCTGCTGTCAATCATCCAAACTTTGCTCCTGTTAGATGAATCTTTTTCCCATGCTAGAGGATGGAGCTCACTGCTTGAAGAAGGTTGGAGGATAGGAGTTGATACTTCTTTGTGTATAAAGATTACCCTTAGGAGCTGAAGCTTGTAGATCAGGAAGAGCAAGTTGATACTTGTAAAGAGTGAAGAGCTGAGGCTTGAAGAAGAAAGAATGAGTTGACACTTATGTTGATACATTGAGAGCCTGCAGGGGCCAAGTTGATACTTGATTTTAAGGGTGAAGCCTGAAATTGGAATTTACTGAAGAGCTGGAGCTTGAAGTTGAAGGAGAGGGATAAGTTGATACTTATGTTGGATGTATTAAAAGCTCAGAGAAGCAAGTTGACACTTGCTATTGAAGATGATAGCCTTGGAGAACAGTTACAGACTGAGGACTGAACTGCTGCCAGGGGATTGCATTGATGTGAATCTGTGGGGGCTGTTGATCTGCTTTCTTTCCTGTCTGTTTTCTTTCTGTGCAACTGTATTGATGTGACCTGTTTGATTTTCCTGATGCATTATAATAAGTTCATCTCTAGACTGATGTAAACTAGGAGCATGATTGCACTAGAGGTTGAGTTGTTCCCTTTGCTTGTATTTTTACTGCATGGCTTTACTTGCGGGTATTCGGTAGAGCCCAGCTCCCTTGCCTATGTGATCTGGTGTGTTTGCTTGATAGCATGTCCTTCTTCTGTATGATTGCAGTTATTATATGTTGCTTGATAGCATGTTATTTCTTCTATATGATTGCATTTATTCATATTTGGCTTGAGGTTGAGATGAGCTTGTGGAGGCTGATGCCCCACACACATTTCCTCCCTCACTTGCACTGCATGTATGTTACAGTCGTTTACTGTTTACTGTTTAAGCTGATGCTTTATCTGTGTCTGTTTATCATTGACATGATCCCATAGGAATCTCATTTCCTTTGATATGGAAGTGATGATAGAACTTTAGGTTGAAACCTATGCATGATAACTTCTAGGAGACCCCTGTTTCAAACCTTGACCATAGGATGAATCCTTGGCATGACAACACTAGGACTTGATAGTCTCCCCGTAGTTGTCCCTCTCTCTTCTTATCTTCAAACAAATTAAAATACAGTAATAAAGGTTAACTGACGTCGTACGTTACGAGCCTTAAGCTACCTGAGAAAGGATTGTCGGAGAGTTTCTTTTCAACAGTCTGGATGTTTAGTATGGCACCCTTTGGGTGACATGTGACGCATTCACTCTCAGGTCATAGTCTCTAGTGCGATATTGGTTGCAAACATCCATAAAAACAGTTCTTCCGTAAAAGACAGAAAACAAACTTCAAACCTTTTTGCCCTGTGGGCCCATAATTCAAAGGAAGCTTTTCTGAAGAAAAGAGTGTCGTTAACTCTCAGTTCTTCCGCAAACGGTAACGCCTAAGTCTCCAAGGCTCGAGCTGCGTACACCAAACTGCTGGAGTTGTTTGTTAACCCTACTCGATAAAACAGATGAATCTGAATTCCCGTAATTCGTAGTATCCTGAACTACGTAAGCTCTGATCTCTCATGCCTGTTGAGAGTACGTAGGCACAATACTGACGTATTGGCGAGCCACCTTCCCCGTAACCCGTAGTTAGTCGAACTACGTTGACTCTGATTTCTCATTCTCTAATGAGAATACGTAGGCATAAAGCGCGATGCTTTGCCGAGCCAGTTTCTTTTCTTTTCAGACCAACCTTGATAGGTAGATAGATAAAACCAACCTGTCAGATAAACACAACAAGCGTGGATCCCATCGAGTACGATGGACGTGAGGGGTGCTAATACCTTCCCCTTGTGTAACCGACTCCCAAACCCAGACAATGGTTGCGATGACCTTGTCTTATACCTTTTCGTCAGGTTTTTCCGATCGTTTCCTTTCCCGTTCTGAGGGATAAATAACGAAAGGTGGCGACTCTTCTGTTTTGCCGGCACCTTATTTTCGCGGTAGCGACAGCTGGCGACTCTGCTGGGGACTTGATAGTTTCCTGGGGATCCAACGTCCCTTATGCGAGTCAGTTTGGGGATCCAACGTCCCCTGTGAGAGTCAATCCTAGCGCTTGTATGTTTACCTGTTGGGTTTTATTTATCGCACTTTATTTCCCGCATTTTATTTTCAGTATGATATGATTATCTGTGCTGTTGTTGGAAGGGCATTCTGATGAGTGAGAAGCCAGACCCAGGCTTGAGCGTACTTAGCATTAGTTGTGGAAATTAGTGGGCGCGTGCTTGCTTTGCAGGCACTAGTGTCTCATGAAATCCACGCTCAGACGAGGTTCTCCCGGTTGACTTCTTTTCCGACCCTTTGGGCCTGAGGGGTTGTTGGTTTGGAGGATTGTCGATTCTGGGGACCGATCATTTGGAATTCAGCTGAGTGAGGCTGCTTCAGGAGACGGTGATGCCACACCTTCTGGGTATCATATCACCCCTCTTGAATGTCTGTGACGCTGATGACCGTATAGGATGCCGAACTTGTGTCAGTCTAGGTCCATACCTGTGAGCAGGGTTGGGTTTGTTGCAGGAAACCTTAACCTCCAGACTACATGGTTTTCTTGATAGTGAATCAGTTTGTTGGTATCAGAGGTTCTCATCATCAGATGTATTTGTTCTTGACAGAGCAGAGTTATGGTCCTGTACCAGAGGTCCTTATCTTCAGAGATGTTTGTTCTTGATAGAACAGATTTATGGTCCTGTATCAGAGGTCCTTATTATCAGATGTGTGTTTGTTCTTGACAGAGCAGAATTTATGGTCCGATACCAGGGTTTTCTTCTTATCAGAGATAGTGGTTGTTCTTGACAAAGCAGTATTGTGGTTTTTGTTGATACATAACCTTCATCTCCTCAACAGCACAGTCGTCTTGATCTCCTGCTGCATGATTGCATTTTGCATTGTTTTGCATACTCATTCGCATTTCATTAACGTGTGTCTGTGTTGCAGGTACCGTTCCCCCCGATTCAGGTTTTCTTGCCTTCTATTGTGCTATTATGGGTTCTCTGAGGAAGACTGTGGCCTACAAGCTCCCCACTCCTGATGTTGTTCAGCTGACTGGTTTGATTGCTTTGGTAGATGATTCTGTGAGAGGTGAATTCAGAAAGTCTTATGGCAAACTGCTCAGCTTGGTTCGTAAACCTTCTATGTTTGAGTTGAACGGGTTGCACGCCTTGCTGCAGTTCTACGACCCTCCTTTGAGATGCTTTACTTTCCCGGACTTTATTCTCGCACCCACACTAGAGGAGTACGCTGATTTGTTAGGTGTGCCTATCAAGAGTCAGATGCCCTTTGTTCATATGGATGCAGAGCCTAATCTGGCTAGTCTAGCTCCTTCACTTCATCTGGATGCCTCCGAGTTGGTTTTGTCTAGTTGGAACAGAGTTCCTGGTTTCTCCTTGCAGTTCTTAGTGGGAAAGGCCCAGCACTGTGCCAAAGACGGATGTTGGATCGTGTTCAATGCCATCCTTGCTCTGTGCATATATGGCATCATTCTGTTCCCCAATATGCCCGACTTTGTAGACTTCGACGCCTTTCACATCTTTGCATCAGGGAATCCAGTCCCTACCTTGATAGGAGATGTCTATCACTCCGTCCACTACAAGAACGAGAACAGAAGGGGTAAGAATGTCTCATGCTGTGTACCCCTGCTCTATAGATGGCTTGATAGTCACCTACCCAAGAAGGGTCCCTTTGCTTTATCTGCAGCCACAACTGAGTGGTCTGAGCGCCTGATGAGTCTGTCAGTGGAGGATATTGCCTGGTTTGATAGAGATAGGTTGGGTACTGAGATTATCTTCAGCTGCAGTGGGTTTCCGAATATGCCTTTGATAGGTAGGAAGGGTTGTATCAACTATAATCCATCGCTGTTGGTCCGACAGTTTGCTTATGCTTTGAGAGCCCCGCCGAAGGATGAAGAGGTGCAGGAATCTCTTTACCTCACTGGTCTTCTAGAGGGGGATATGTTATCTAAGCTTCAGCATGCTTGGAATGGTATCAGTAGGCGGGGAAAGTCGTTGCTGGGGAAAAGTAATAGCCAAGCCTACGCTCCGTGTGTGACCTGGATCAGGGCCAGAGCAGATATCATAGGAATGCCGTTTCCACCTGCCTAGCCAGAAAGCCCTCCAGTGATTGAAGAGCCTACCACCGTGCCTATTCAGTAGTACAATCAGGTGTTAGCTGAGAGAGATGAGCTGAAGAAGGCAAATGAAGAACTGGAGAAAGATTTGGCTCAACTCAGAAGTGAGAGAAGTGAAGCCGTTCATTCCTTCAAGAGGAAAACAGAGCTGGTAAACAAGTTAGGTACGGATCTGACTAAGCAGTTGGCTGAGCGTGAGCACTTGGGTCAGGACTTCAAATCTGTCAACGACGTATTGGCCACTAAGAAGCAGCACTTGGATGAAGCGTACCGGAGAATGTCCAAGTTTAATCAGCATTGGAAGGCCACCCTAGCCAACGACAAAGAACGGGAGGATAAGCTAAAGCAACAGATCTCCAAGCTGAAAGCCCAGGTGAAGGCTAGTGAGAAGAGGTTTGATGAAGAAACCGCTCGCAGATATGCCGCTGAAGGCCAGCTCAACAAGGCTCTTGGTAACCTGAAGGAGCGCAAGCTGATGTTTGAATCCAAGAAGCGGAAGTTGGAAGATTGTTTCGGGGAAGGAGCATGGGAAGATTCGATTGAAGGTCTTCAATACACCATTATGCAGAGAAAGTTACTCGTCGAAGGGTTACTCACTCGGCCTGATCATCCAGAAACGAAGGGGTTGTTAGAAGAGTTTCGCGCCCGTGGCCGTGCTTGACTATTTGTAATCCTTTTGTGTTGATCATTGTTGTACGCTGACCATCACCAGGCTTGTTGGTTGAGGTCATGCTATTGATTCAGTTTGTATTCAATGACATTGTGTACCGCCTTGATGGGCTTTCTTTATATATATGAGAGATGTTATTTCCATGACTGGACTCGGACTTCTTATTATCAGCATTGGCACTCAGGCACTAGGATCGGGGGATATCTCCCTAACGCACAGACACACGTTTGCATTTGCATGAAGCATCTGCATAACGAGCACTTTGTCGTTTTTCTAACCCTTTGTGTATGCAGGTTGTTTCAGGATTGATCAAAGACCGATCCACCGCTATCCGACCAAAGCAAATCGAGCTAGAGCTATGGAGCAAGTGCAGACAGACGTTCAAGAACTCCGAGAAAGGATGGACCGCTTCATGGAGCTCATGCAAGTGGTCGCCAACGGCCAGGATTATCTCAGAACTTTGGTCCAGCCTCTGATTTCAAGGGTTGACAGCAATGGTGTACTCCATGGTGTGACTGTTCCAACCCCTCCACCTGTTGAAACTCCTCAGAATGGCATCCCCGTGACTGGGGGGGACGGTAGTGCCAACGACAATGTGATCGCTAACATGGGACTCAATGGTAATACGACTGGCGTCGGTAATGGGAATTTTGAAGCTAATGTCAATGTTGGACTGGGCAACGGCAACACAGGTGCTGGAAATCTGTATGGTCCTCAGCCATGGTTAGAAGACCGTCAAGAAGATCTGTTCTCACAGAAAGGTGCTGAAGGAGAGCTGACTGTTGAAGCACGTCTGAGGTTTAAAGCACTCGAGGATAAGATGAGGAATTTCGAGAACCTGAATACTATGGGTGTTGACATGTCCAAGTTGGGACTGATTGCTGATTTCAAGGTGCCTCCCAAGTTCAAGGTACCCGACTTTGAGAAGTACAAGGGCACCACTTGCCCTCGCGTCCATCTGAGATCATACTACCGGAAAATGTCCGCTCACTCTGAAGACGAGAAGTTGCTGATGCACTTCTTTCAGGATAGCTTGTCCGGGCCCTCCCTGGAATGGTACATGAGTCTGGAGCCTACCAGTGTGTGCACGTGGAAGGAACTTGCTGAAGCATTCGTGCACCATTACCAATATAACAGTGACTTGGCGCCGAACCGGGTCCAACTGCAGAATTTGTCATAGAGGAACAACGAAGGGTTCAAAGAATACGCCCAGAGGTGGCGTGAATTAGCAGCTAGGGTTCAGCCGCCGATGGTTGAACGAGAGCTTGTTGAAATGTTCGTAGCCACCCTCCCAGGGGTTTATTACGAGAAATTGGTCAGCAGTATGTCTGGAAGCTTCTCAGATCTCATTATCACGGGTGAGCACGTTGAAAATGGGATCAAACTGGGGAAAATTCAAGGTGATCTGTCCTCAGCTGGAGGAGGAAAGAAACCATATGGTGGCAAAAGGCGGGAAGGAGAGACGAGCGCCGTGTCCAACGCTCGAAGGAAAGGCAAGGGCCAGCACCAGCAGGTGGCCAGTATAACCATCCCCGCGGTCCAACAACCACAGCAGCAGCCGAATCAGCAGGGGTACATAAAGTATCAGAACAGGGCACCTCTATCGAGTCGTCACCTCGAGACGCCGCCCATGTCTTACGCTCAGTTGCTACAGACTCTGCTTTAGTTACAGCTAATCCAGAAGAGAACCCTGGCTCCCTTGACAGGGGCACCTCCGCCGGGTTATGATGCGAATGTAACTTGTGAGTTTTACTTCGGGGCACCAGGCCACACAATAGAAAACTGCAAAGCCTTCAAGCACAAGGTGCAAGACATGGTGGATGCCAAGATCATCAACTTCTCAGATAATGTGCCAAATGTCACGAAGAACCCTATGCCGAATCATAGGGGAGGTGGGTTAAACGCCATTATTGAAGACGAGAATTTGGATGTGTTGACTGACGTCAGGGATCTGAAGACACCGCTTAGCTTTGTTAAAGCCAAGTTGATGAAGAGAGGCTTCTTTCTGAGCTGCGGAGAATTGTGTATGGGCTGTGCGACTCATCCTGATGGATGTGAACAGTTGATAGAGGGTATTCAGAGTCTGATGACCGAAGGAATCTTGCAGTTTAGCCGAAGGGCCGAAAGCGGATCGGGAGAGGTAATGCTGAAGCAAGATGATGAGGTTGCCACCATCACCATCCCTCGCCGGACGATCACCATTTCTGCACCCAGGCCGCCCACGATTACCATCACCAAAGCTGGGTCGATACCTTTTGAAAGAACCAATGCTGTCCCGTGGCATTACGTGGCCGACGTCTACTGCAACGGACAGAAGTTGGAACTGGAACCATCTAGGCAGTCTGTGGATAACCTAGTGGGAATTGGCGGAATTACTCGCAGCGGAAGAGTGTTGGCTCCACCTGAGGTTGTGGCGGACAAAGTGGACAAAGTTGATGTAACCGATAAAGGAAAGAGTAAAGTCGTTGAAGAAACCCCTTGTGGGGTAGAGAAGGACTTACTTGTTAAAGACGCTGAAGAGTTTATGAGGTTGATTAAGAAGAGTGACTACAAGATCGTGGATCATCTCCATCAAACACCCTCGAAAATCTCCATCCTGAATTTGTTGTTGTGTTCTGAGGCACATCGCAACACACTGTTAAAGGTGTTGAGTGCCACGTATGTACCGCAGGAAATATCGGTCAACCAGTTAGAAGGGGTCGTAGCCCACGTGAACGCTGGAAACGGGTTAGGGTTCACTGACCTGGAGCTGACGCCGAAGGGAAGAAACCGCAACAGTGCCCTGCACATCTCGATAGAGTGTAGGGGAACGATTATGTCTCACGTGTTGGTGGACACAGGGTCGTCACTCAATGTTCTTCTGAAGAAAGCATTGATGAAGTTAGATACTCGAGGATTAATTTGCACACCCAGTGATCTGGTTGTGAAAGCGTTCGATGGAACCAAACGTCATGTTTTCGGGGAGGTGACCCTACCAATCCAAGTTGGACCAGAAACATTTGACGCAGTCTTCTACATTATGGACATCATGTCTGCCTACAGCTGTCTCGTGGGCTGGCCATGGATCCATTCGGCTGGCGCCGTGACCTCCACGTTGCACTAGAAGCTCAAGTATGCTGTTGGAGGTAGCATCGTGACTGTTTGTGGCGAGGAAGATATAATGGTGAGCCATTTGTTGTCCTTCAAATATGTTGAGATGCATGGGGAAATCCACGAAACCCTATGTCAGGCGTTCGAAGCTGTTAAAGTCAAGAACGTAGCTCCTGTAATCACTGAGAAGCCAGAGATGACTCTCTCTTCCTTCAAGGAAGCCCGAGCCGTTGTTCAAGCCGGATCTACCCCAGGCTGGGGGAGAATTCTAGAGACACCTAACAAGCAAGACAAGTTTGGGTTGGGATACTCTCCTACGGCTGAAGCCTCATCTTCTAGCAGTGCGTCGCGAGGTAAAGGGCCGATCCAGTTTACCAGTGGCGGGGTGATATTTGAAAGTGTCAACGCAGTGTCTGAAGACGGCGAAGACAGCGACTGCGACCTGGACTCTTGGATCCAGCCAAGAAAACCAGGCGAAAGCCTCGACAACTAGTCCATCAGGGATACCATCCAAGTGACAGGCAAAGAGTAATGATTTACTTTTTCCAATCATTGTACAACCCTATGTCCTACCCGGGGCATAGTGGTTTTATTGCCAGGGCATTGTTTGATTATGTACATGCATTTTATCAATAAATCAAAAGGCGTTTTTCTTCGTATTCAAATATTGTGATCTCTGTTATTCCTATTTTATATTTGTTTTGAAAAACAATAAAATGGCAATAGGGTTTGTTGAAACAAGAAGAGAAAGTTATTCTGCCTCACGAAGAAGAGATTGAGATTGTGAATCTGGGTTCTGAAGAACTGGTCAGGAATGTCAGGATAGGAGCTGCATTGCAGAGTGATGTCAAGCAGAGATTGGTCGAGATGCTAAGAGAGTATAGTGACGTCTTTGCTTGGTCATACGAAGATATGCCCGAACTTGATACTGACATCGTGGTCCATCACTTGCCGCTGCGAGAAGATTGTCCTCCCGTTAAGCAGAAGCTTAGAAGGACACGACCAGATATGGTCGTTAAGATCAAAGAAGAAGTGCAAAAGCAGCTTGATGCTGGCTTCTTAGCGGTCACTACTTACCCTCCGTGGGTCGCCAACATAGTGCCTGTACCGAAGAAGGACGGTAAGGTGCGAATGTGCGTCGATTATCGGGATTTGAATAGGGCGAGCCCTAAAGATGATTTCCCGCTCCCTCATATTGATGTGTTGGTCGACAATACAGCTCAGTTCTCCGTATTTTCGTTCATGGATGGCTTCTCCGGCTACAATCAGATCAAGATGGCGCCGGAGGACATGGAGAAAACTACGTTTATTACACCTTGGGGAACATTTTGCTACAAGGTAATGCCTTTCGGACTGAAGAATGCAGGGGCCACTTACCAACGAGCAATGGTTACTTTGTTTCATGATATGATTCATCATGAGATTGAAGTCCATGTTGATGACATGATTGCGAAGTCCCAAATGGAGGAGGGACATCTGGTCAATTTGCTGAAGCTTTTTGAGAGGCTTAGGAAATTCAGGTTGAGGCTGAATCCTAACAAGTGTACCTTTGGAGTACGGTCTGGAAAACTACTGGGGTTTATCGTGAGTGAAAGAGGCATTGAGGTTGATCTTGCGAAAATAAAAGCAATACAAGAAATGCCAGCGCCAAAAACCGAAAAAGCAGTTCGTGGTTTCCTGGGCAGAATAAACTACATTGCGAGGTTTATTTCTCAGCTCACCGCCACGTGTGAACTGATGTTCAAGCTACTAAAGAAAAATCAGGCGATTATCTGGAACGAGGATTTCCAGAAGGCATTTGATAAGATAAAACAGTATCTACAGGAACCTCCAATCTTGATACCCTCAGTGGCCGGACGGCCCTTAATCATGTACTTGACAGTCCTTGAGAATAGTATGGGGTGTGTTCTCGGTCAGCACGACGAGACGGGCAGAAAGGAGCATGCCATTTACTATTTGAGTAAAAATTTCACGGACTGTGAATCTCGTTACTCCATGCTGGAGAAGACGTGTTGTGCACTAGCCTGGGCTGCCAAACGTTTACGACAGTACATGCTCAATCACACGACCATGCTAATTTCGAAGATGGATCCGATCAAGTACATCTTCGAGAAACAAGCGCTTTCAGGCAGGATTGCCAGATGGCAAATGGTGTTGACGGAATATGATATTCAGTACGTTTCCCAGAAGGCCATCAAGGGAAGCGTATTGTCTGAATACCTTGCCGAACAGCCAATCGAAGATTATCAGCCGATGAAATTTGAATTCCCTGATGAGGATATCATGTTTCTCAAGGTGAAAGATTGTGATGAGCCGTTACCTAACGAGGGTCCAGACAGGAAGTCCCAATGGAAATTGATATTTGATGGGGCGGTTAATTCTTACGGAAGTGGCATTGGGGCAATCATCACGACTCCCCATGGATCCCACATCCCGTTCACTGCGAGACTGACGTTTCCGGTCACCAATAACCAAGCGGAGTACGAAGCATGCATCATGGGTCGAGAAGAAGCAATTGATTTGAGAATCAAGAACCTAGATGTGTATAGTGATTCGGCACTTGTGATTAACCAGATTAAAGGAGAGTGGGAGACTCGCCAATCGAATTTGGTGCCATACATGAACTACACCAGAAGGCTGCTTCCGTTCTTTGATCGAGTGGAACTCCATCATGTGCCCAGGTCCGAGAATCAAATGGCTGATGCCTTAGCCACGTTGGCTTCGATGTATAAAGTCAATTTTTGGAATGAAGCTCCAAGAATTGTCCTTTCTCGTCTTGATAGACCTGCATTCGTCTTTGCAATCGAGGAAGCCGCCGATGGCAAGCCATGGTTCCATGACATCCAGACCTTCCTTATGACTAAGGAGTATCCGGCGGGAGCGTCAACCCAACATAAGAAGACTCTGAGGAGGCTATCTGGAAATTTTTATCTCAATCCTGATGGAGTTTTGTATAAAAGAAACCACGATCTCGTGCTACTCAGATGTGCAGATGAGAAAGAAGCGAGCATGCTCATGGAAGAAGTCCATGAAGGCACATTTGGTACGCACGTCGGCGGGCACGCTATGACGAGAAAGATCCTGAGAGCAGGATACTACTGGCTGACGATGGAGTCTGATTGCTTCAGATTCGCAAAGAGATGTCATAAATGCCAGATTTATGCTGATAAGATTCACGTGCCGCCGTGCCCGTTGAATGTCATGGCCTCCCCGTGGCCGTTCTCCATGTGGGGCATCGACATGATAGGCAAGATCGAGCCCACTGCATCTAATGGTCATCGCTTCATTCTAGTAGCTATCGACTACTTCACCAAGTGGGTGGAGGCAGCCTCATATGCTAATGTGACCAAGCAGGTGGTGGCTAAATTCATAAAGAGGGACATCATCTGTCGTTACGGAATTCCTGAGCGGATCATTACTGATAATGGTTCGAATTTGAATAACAAGATGATGAAGGAGCTATGCCAGAGTTTCAAGATTGAACACCATACTCATCTCCTTACCGGCCGAAGATGAATGGCGTCGTTGAAGCGGCCAATAAGAACATCAAGAAGATTGTACAGAAGATGGTTGTGACCTATAAGGATTGGCACGAGATGTTGCCATTTGCATTGCACGGTTATCGTACAACGGCACATACATCAACCGGGGCAACTCCGTTCTCACTAGTGTACGGTATGGAAGTTGTCTTGCCGTTAGAAGTTGAGATTCCTTCTTTACGAGTTTTGGTTAATGTGAAACTCGATGAGGCAGAATGGACTAAGAACCGACTAAACCAACTCAGCCTGACGGACGAGAAGAGGTTAGCATCGATTACACATGGTCGTCTGTACCAAAGCCGAATGAAGAAAGCTTATGATAAGAAGGTACGTCTTAGAAGCTTTCAGACGGGTGATCTCGTCCTGAAGAAGATTCTTCCTCCACACTCCGATCACCGGGGCAAGTGGACTCCTAATTACGAAGGTCCGTGCGTTATCAGCAAGGTCTTCTCGGGAGGAGCCTTGTTGTTATCCACGATGGATGGTGAAGATTTTGCATCCCCGGTGAACGCGGACGCAGTTAAAAAATACTTTGCTTAAAAAATGACCCGCTGGAAAGAAAAAGAGTATCCAGGAAAAAATGGGGCACCCCGGCGAACCATAAAAAAGGAAAAAAGGTTCGGGCAAAAATTAGGGATATAAAGAAAAGAATGTACACCCGCAAAGTCGAAAACCCGGATGGGCGACTTTGGCAAAAAAGGGTATCCTGGTGAATCGAAAACCCGAAAGGGCGATTCAGGCAAAAGTTAGGGATTTGAAAAAGCAAATGACTGCATTCCGCGTGTGGACTTTCATTGTTTAGTGGTTTGGAAGACCCGAGGGCTGTTTATCTGAATCAATCTCTTCTGAAGCTGAAGCGTCGGAGAAGTATCGAAGTCGAGTGGGTCATAGAGGGATCAACTCATGGTGTTCGTCTACGCCTCATTGCCGACATTTGTGTATATACTGATGTATATTTATGTTTTTATATTTGCACAGCTTCCTCATCCCAGGAGCTTGCATCTGTTGTAAAACATCTTTACCCATTCAGGGGTTCGTTATCAATAAAATGTATACTATTCAGCAATTTTGTTTTCCTGTTTAGCATTTATCTGGTTTGTTTGCGAAAGGGAACGCCGATGTTTTTGATAAAATATGAATACATAAACTTACTGGCCTAGGCCACTGATTGTTGAAACAATGAATTACTTGAACATTGTCATAAGGTGATAACCTTGATAGGTCCCTTTGAGAAGGGCATCTTGTCTGTTTGTTTGTGTTATTGCAGGTGTAGCATCTACCAGGCAGTACACCGTATGCGTCCCCAAGCAGGATGATTCCTCCTCCTCCAGCAAGGTTCAGCAGCACCTCCCCGCGGAGTTTGAACATGAGATCGTAAGCATTGATATGTCTCCCCAAGCAGAGAAGATTCTCTCCCCAACCAGATGTACCCTGAAGGATCGTCACTTCCCCAGCTGAGTCATATACTGAAGTATGCGACTTTCAAAAGTTCAGACTGAAGTCTTTAGCGGAATTGAAATTCCCCACAGAGTCGTACTCTCCCCAGTAAGCAGGATGATTCCTTCTTCCCCAACCGAGTTTGCAGATCCCCGAGAGAGCCGAGTTCTCGGAAAGCCATTCGGGCCATGATTGGTTTTCCCCAGTAGGATGTCGAATAGCTGATTTTGTATTTCGCCAACGGAGTCGTTACCTCCCGGAAAGTTTTACCGCGAAGGCTATGCAGTTTATTTCTGCGATTAACATCGTTTTCCTCAGCAGTTGTGGTTCGTACACCTAGACGAGCAGGTTCGGGTTCTTGTAGAACTTTGTTCCCCCGCAGCAGTCGACTGAAGTTTGTTTCCCCAGGCGGGGTCCAATTGAGATTGGTGTAACTTCTTCTCCTTGGCAGGACAATTCCTCCTCCCCACCAGAGTGGTTTTTTCTCCTTGACAGGAGGATTTTTTCCCTTCAGCATTTATTTTGCTGATGGGGTCGTAGTATCTTGCATGATTGCATAGCATTTACCCTAAAAATGCGTAGCATTTCCACCGTGTGGAGCATTGCGTCATAATTAAACATATGCATATGAAACATGAGCTAGGTTGTTGCCGTTCTTGTTTTGCAGGTGTTCCCCGACAGGGTGTCTGCTCAGGGTGATTCTTGAAATCTCAGAAGAGTTGTGTGGCTCAGGATGATTCTTGATTTCCCCAGCAAATTCGTTTGCCCAAGATGATTCTTGAATTCTCCAGCGAAGGTGTTTGCTTAAGATGACTCTTAAAATCCCCAGTAAAGTCGCCAGAGTTGGCTGCTTAAGTTGATGCTTAGAATCTCCAGTAGAGTATTTGCACAGGATGATTCCTGAAATCTCCAGCAGAGTTATCGGTTCAAGATGACTCTTGAAGTTCCTGATGGGTTTATTTGTCCAAGATGATTCTTGAAGCCTTCAGCAAAGTTGATTTTATTCAGGATGATTCCTGAATCCCCGAAGCAGAGTTACTTGATAGTTCTCCAGAATCCCCAGCGGAGATGTGTCATCCCCAGCAGGTTTAAACAGAGAAGTTGAGATTTCCCTTGAAGATTTGATGATTGAAGTCCGGCAGCGGTGCCAAAACCCCTGACCTACTGATGAAATCCAACCACGAGGTCAAAGCAATTCTCTCAGCTGATGCAAAATGCTTGAGGGTAGAAGTTTGAATACCCTAATTCGGTTGATTGATCGAGGATCCTATTCCTGACTTACTGATGAAGTCCGGATGACGCCCGAGAATTTCTTTAAATGCCCGACGGCATGATTAACTTGATTGCTAAAAAGTTCCCAATGACCTGATGAGTCCCGAGGAATTCTGATGCCTGACGGCATGATCGACCGTGTATCGCCGGTTACCGAGTGACCAGTGACCCCTTGATGAATTGAGGACGAATATCTACAGCCAAATCAAATGATCATCCTGACGGAGATTTGAGGTTAGGCCATTCACCGGTTACCGTGTGACCAGTTCCCCAGCAGAGTTGCCGTGCAACTGTCATGCTCAGTTTTTGAATATGTTCCTAACAATCAGAGTATCGTTTACCTGTGCGTGGTTGGCAAAATCACCAGTTACCGTGTAACCGGTGATCCCTTGATGATTTTAGGATGCAATAATATTAGATAAATCAGAGAATCATCCTGACGAAGATTCAGATCAGTATTTCTCCAACTAGTTGTCGTGCAGCTATAATTTCAGTTTCCGAAGATTTGTTCCCATCAGAGTACCGTGTACTTGTGCAGTTAGCAAATTTCAGGGTTTGTTGGTATTCAACCGTCTTTTACCTTGCTTGTTTGTGAGCCGTTCGCTTCTCACCCAGTCAGGTCCAAGCCGTTTGAATAGGGGCAGCTGTTGCACCCCAAAATTTGACCAACATTTCTTCACCTAGCTTGTGTTTCATTTCATTCACATTAGCATTATCATTTGCATTTCATTGACATGTGTTGCACCCCAAAATTTGACCAACAATTATTTATCCATCTAGTGTTTGAAAATGGATACCTTCATCAGAAAGTTCAAGAGATCCTCACAGGAAGTGGATTGAAACCAGGGTTGTGTGCTTCATAGCTTGAGAGTTGTGGGTGCCCCTCAGATGATTCTGAGACTTTGAGAATGAACTAGATGTTTTGAGAAAGCTTATGAGATGTCTTGATAGCCATCATGAAGCCCAAAGAGGTCATTATGCAAGAATTCAGAAGATTCAACCATGAATGGTAGAATTAGGGTTTTGACTGGGTCAACCCTAGGATAACTGAAGATTTTGAGAAGGTTGAGACCTAACCCAAGGGCCATGAGATCATGGAATGATGCATGGAGATGTTATAAAGATGATTCCTAGACCAACTCATCAGGATTGAGGAGTTGGAGAAGTTTTGAGTTAGGGTTTCTGAGGATTGGCAGTGAAAAAACCCTAATTTGACCCCTATCTTCCAGGCAGTCTCAGCTCTAGATGTGGTTGATATCTCATCTTCCCCACAACATGAATGTTGTAGAGCTTGTTCTTAGCTTTAATTTGAGTGGTAGAAGTCCTTGATAGAAGTTACAGAGCTCAAGTTATGGTTTTGACAAATCACAGGTCAGCTGAGGTGTGTGAATCTGGGTCCTTGAAAGTCACCCAACTTGCAGACAACTTTTTCCCTAGTAGGATGATTCCTATGATCTCTTGGTCAACATGAATGTTGGAGGGCATCTTCTTAGCTTTAATTTGAGTGGTAGAAGTCCTTGATAGGATTTATGGAACTCAACTTATGGTTTGAACAAGACAGGGGTATTTTGGTCATTTGTCAGTTATAGGTCATTTTAGCCAATGCCTAAAACTCCTATTTCCAAGCCCCAAATGGAAAAACTCAAAACATGAAAGTTGTTCAAAATGTGATTTTAGGTCTAGAAAGAAGGTCACAAATTGTTGGAAAAGCTCATAGCATGAAGTTACATGATTGGTCAAAAATGAACTAAAAATGGCATATAAGTTTGAAAAGTTGAATTTGAAAATTGGTTTGGAGGATCTAGGAATCCAAAATAGGTCATCCAATATATCATTTTGATTGGAAACATCATTTTGAGAACTTTGGTTCAAATAGATTTTTCATTTGAGGCCTAAAAAAGGGACTTTCTTTGTAAATCTATTACTTGCATTATAAGGCAATGTTGAAAAACCTTACACAAGCCAAATGTAAGGGCTGATTTCCTTCATACACACTTAATATCTCATGTAAAGACATATTCAAGGGATTTTGGCAAGGTATGAAAGAAGATATCATGATATTTCAAGTTCTCATGTGGTGATATTTTCAATACTTTCTAGAAAGATCTAGATGATTCTAGCCCCTTCCATCACTTGCTATTTAAAGAGTGAAGCACAAGGAGGAAAAGGGTTGGTGATAGCAAGAGGATTCAGAGGGGAGAGAAAGAGAGAGGCAGCCATTGAAGAGGTTTCTTCAAAGTGAAGCAATTCTGATTTTCTTCCATTGTAGATCTTCCCCTTCATCACAAGTGCAAACAGAAGGCTATTGATCATCCAAGGACCATTTGGAGGAAGTTTCAAGGCCTGAAAGCAACCACACGAGTCTCCACCATAACCTCTTGACAGGTTTTTTCTCTTCTCTCTTTCACTGTAATTATGCATAGGTAGATCGCATGTTAGGTTTAGAATGGCTAGGCTAGACTAGGTGATGAAATTCTGAAGGTTAGAGCCAATTCCATGAAGTTTGATAGTAGGTGCAAGAACCTGTTGTGATCAAGAACAGGCTGGTTTAGTGGTTTTAGAACATGATTAATAGCTCAGGATGGTAGGCATAACATAGAGAACAAGATTGGATCATCCAATTTGAGTTTTAGAAGATTTGATTTCAGAGAAGTATGGTGGTACCCGAGCTTTGAAGTTCTTTGTTTGAAGGATTCACGGAGAGTTAAGGAAAACTACTCGTCCAACCTTATTCCTCTTGATGAGTAGCCCTTTTTTCCTTTTGGAATTTTTGAGAATCATTGCGTGTGGAGGGAGAACGAACCAGGGGAAGTTCTTGCATGAAGAGCTGCGCCTGAAAACCCTAGGGGTCCATTTGGGGACGATGACCAGCATCCATTGGATTAGCTTGACTGGTTGACTAATTCGCTGCATCCAACGGCCCAGATCAATCCAAGAAAACGGAGGGAAATTTAAAAACCTAAACGCTGCGTTTGGTTTAGTGACTGAGTCTGGGCTTAAGTCAATGTGCTACACGCACCCCCCCTTTTGATTCAGCCCAATGAAATCAACTACCTATCCCTTCTATTCTCACCCCCTCTCTCCTTCTCTTGTATATTTTTATTTTTCAATTTTCTTCACATTTCATTAATTTTCTAAAAATCATAACTAAATGAAAAAATATTATTTTTAACTCATTCTTTTTTTAACATTTTCATTAAAATGTCTAGAAAATTAAAAAATATAAAAATTGCATTTTATATTTTAATTGGTATTTTTTGCATATTTTACAAATAAATGCACTTTTTTAACCATTCATTTCATACATGGATTTGTATATTTTTGTTCATGCATTTAGAAATAGATTTTTGCCCATTCTTTTTTGTGGTGATTCATATTGCATTGTAGTATTCTCTGGATTTATTACTAGATTTGTGGATTAAAATTTGATGTATTTTGATTGTTAGACATTTAGGTGCTCTAATTAGGGTTTTAGGTTGTGTACTTGAACTTCAACATTTTATTTTTGGGGTTTTTAGGCCAAATTAGTGTATGGGGAATATATGGGACCTAAGGGTAGTTAAGTAGGATCCTCTAGAATTTATATTAGGAATTTGTATGGTATTTTAGTATTTTTCATTGATTTTTGAATTGAATGTTGTTTGTGTGGCCTTTAGGGCTAGTTTAGTTCTGTTTTGCCTTGCTTTGGAGTTGTTGTTGGCTTGAGGAGCTTGGGCATCATGTGAAGACCTTGCAGAGGAGTCTAGCATAGCTTTTGATTTTGTTTATAGGTTTATAGGTGCATAGGCAGAGCCCTAGATAGAGTATTTTGTTCAATAAACAAGGAGTGTCTTGTTCACCTCCTTTCTTCTCTGTGACATAGAGTCCCTTAAGGGTATTCACCTCTCTCCTTTGGAGGGATTAGTGACCTTGCCCTATAAGGTAGAACTTTGAGAGAGCTTTTCCTTTGATGTTAAGTTCTCAATGGCATCCTTTGGAAGTCAGTGAGTACTGTAACATCCCCACCTCATCTTGTTAACTGAATCTTGTTTGCTGGAGCATTGGAGTCATTGAAGATAGAAGCTAAGGCCTTGAAGAGGATGATTCCTTGAAGATTATTGAAGTCTGAAGACTCTGTGAAGATCAAGTTGATGCCTGAAGATCCCTGAAGATAGTGAAGCCTGAAGGTAGAGCTGATCAAAGGAGCTGAAGCTCAAGGGAGAAAATGAGTTGATACTCATGTTGTAGGGTTGATACCTGGAAAGCAAGTGATCTCTGAAGTCTGAAGACTGGGTTGCTGCTGAAGGAGCTGAGGCTTTCTTCTGTTTTCTTTGATGTATTGTGTGTTTTGTCTGATTTGTCTGCTGCATTAGATTAAGCACATTTAGAATAAGTTCAGTCTAAGAGCATGAGTGCATCTGATTGTATTGTTACTGCCTGGCTTTGCTTGCGGGTATTCGGTAGAGCCCAGCTCCCTTGCCCATGTGTTTATTTTGCTTGATAGCATTTCATTTCTCCTGTCTGTATGATTACAGTTTACTGTTTGTGCTTGATGGCATGTTGTTTATTTCAGTATGATTACTGTTATTCCATGACTGGCTTGAGGTTGAGACGAGCTTGTGGAGGCTGAAGCCCCACACACATTTCCTCCCTCACTTGCATTGCATGCATTTTACTGTTAAGCTGATGCTTCGTCTGTTTTGGTGTATCATTAACATGATCCCTTAGGACTCTCATTTCCTTTGATAAGGATTTGATGATAGACTTTTAGGTTGAAACCTATGCATGACAACATCTAGGAGTTCCCTGTTCAAATCCCAACCATAGGATGAATCCATGGCATGATAACAGTAGGACTTGATAGTCTCCCTCCTAGTTGGGCCTGTTCTCTTCTCATCTCGAAGCAGTTTAAGATACAGTAATCATGAATGATTTCTTTCGTACGTTACGAGCCTTAAGCTATCTGAGAAAGGATTGTGGGAGAGCTTCTTTTCCATAGTCTGGATGTTTAGTATGGTACCCTTTGGGTGACATGCGACGCATTCACTCTCAGGTCATAGTCTCTAGTGCGGTTGAAATCGCAAACATAATAAAAAACACTTCTTTTAGGAGATAAACCGTAGTTTCCCGAACTACGTTTGCTCTGATCTTTCATACCAGATGAAAGTACGTAGGCATAGGATGCGATATCCTAGCGAGCAACCTTTCCCCCGTAACCCGTAGTTAGCCGAACTACGTTGACTCTGATTTCTCGTTCCAGACGGGAATACGTAGGCATAAAGCGCGACACTTTGCCGAGTCATTTTTCTTTTCTTTTTCAGCCAGCCTTGATAGGTAGATAGATTATAACCAACCCGTCCAAGTAAACAAACAAGCGAGGATCCCGTCGAGTACGACGGACGTGAGGGGTGCTAATACCTTCCCCTTGCGTAACCGACTCCCGAACCCAGACAATGGTTGCGACGACCTTGTCTTACCCTTATTCGTCAGGTTTTTCCGATCGTTTCCTTTCCCGCTCTGAGGGATAAATAACGAAAGGTGGCGACTCTTCTGTTTTGCCGGCACCTTATTTTCGCGCAAGCGACAGCTGGCGACTCTGCTGGGGACTGTGATAGTTTCCTAGGGATCCAACGTCCCGAAAGCGAGTCAATTTTGGGATCCAACGTCCCTTAAGAGAGTCAATCCTATCGTTGGTGTGTTTGCTTGTTGGGTTGCGTTTATTTACCGCATTTTTACTTCTCGCACTTTATTTCCCGCATTTTATTTTCAGTATAATATGATTATTTGTGCTGTTGGGGGATGGGAGTTCTGATTGAGTGAGAAGCCAGACCCAGGCTTGAGTGCACCATAGACTTAGAGTGGAAATTAGTGGGCGCGTGCTTGCTTTGCAGGCACTAGTGTCTCATGAAATCCACGCTCAGACGAGGTTCATCCGGTTGGCTTCACTTTCAACCCTTTGGGTTGAGACGGTTGCTGGTTTGGTGGATTGTCGACTCTGGGGACCGATCATTTGTGATTCAGCTAAGTGAGGCCTCTTCAGGACTTGATGATGCCACTCCTTCTGGGAATCGTATCATCAGTTTTGAAAGTCTGTGACGCTGATGAACGCATAGGATGCCGTACCTTGAGTCAGTCTAGGTTCATACCTGTGAGTGGGACTGGGTTTATTGCAGGAAACTTAGACCTTCAGACTACCTGGTTTTCTTGACAGTGAATCAGTTATGTTGGGTTCTCAGTTGCAGACATGTTCTTGATAGAGCAAGAGGTTTTTGATCAGAGGATCTTGTCGCCGGGTGTTTGTCTGTTCTTGGTAGAGCAGGCTTTGATCAGTATGTTATCATCAGTGGTTTGTTCTGGATGGAGCAGATTTTGAGTGAGGTCTGAAGACCTCATCGGCAGATGTTATTTGTTCTTATTAGGGCAGATTTTGAGTGAGGTCTGAAGATCTCATCAGCAGCTGTGTGTTTGTTCTCGATAGGGCAGATTTTTGATTTGGGGTCTGAAGACTTCAGCAGATATTCCTTGATATTGCACCCGGGGTCCTTATTATCTGGCACTTACTCTTGTCAGGACAGAATTTTGGTCCTATCAGATGGTTATTCTCAGCAGATCAGATCAGTGGTTTTACACCGGGGTTTCGTCCTCATCAGTGACTGTTGATACCGAATCTCCACAGCAGCCACCTGGATATATTATTGCATACCTGCATCTTGCATTAGTTTACGCATTCATCTGCATTCCATTAACGTGTGTCTGTGTTGCAGGTACCGTTTCCCCGATCCAGGATTTCCCGTCTCCTACTGTTGTTATGGCTTCTCTCAGGAAGACTGTTGCGTACAAATTCCCGACCCCCGATGTGTCGAAGCTGACTGGTTTGATAGCCCTGGCAGGGAATTCTGTGAAGGATAGGTTCAGGAAGTCTTATGGCAAGTTGCTTAGTCTGGTCTACAAACCTCCCGCGTCTGAGTTGAATGGGTTACATGCTCTCCTGCAGTTTTATGATCCTCCCTTGAGGTGTTTCACTTTTCACGACTTCGTTCTCGCGCCGACATTGGAAGAGTATGCTGATATGTTGGGTGTGCCTATCAAAAGGCAGGTGCCTTTTGTCCACATGGATGCTGAGCCTGATCTGGTTAGCTTGGCTTCCTCACTCCATTTGAGCGCTTCTGAGTTAGTGGTGACGAGTTGGAACAAGGTCCCAGGGTTCTCTCTGCAGTTTCTGACAGCTAAGGCTCAGCAGTGTGCCAAGGACAAATGTTGGGACGCCTTCAGCGCCATCCTTGCTTTATGCATATATGGCATCATCCTATTTCCCAGCATGCCTGATTTCGTAGACTTTGATGCATTCCATATATTTGCCTCAGGGAATCCAGTCCCTACTCTGATCGGAGACGTTTACCATTCAGTGCATTACAAGAATGAGAACCGGAGAGGGAAGAATGTTTCATGCTGTGTACCGTTGTTGTACAAGTGGTTTGATAGTCATTTGCCCAAGAGGGGGTCTTCTGTCTTGTCTGCAGCCACGGTTGTGTGGCCTGAGCGTCTGATGAGCTTGTCGGCAGAAGACGTTGTTTGGTTCGTCGACAGAAGCAGGTTAGGCACTGAGATGATCTTCAGTTGTGGTGGGTTTCCTAACGTACCTCTGATAGGTAGGAAGGGTTGCATCAACTACAACCCATCATTGTTAGTTCGTCAGTTTGCATATGCTTTGAGGAATCCACCGAAGGAAGAAGAGGTACGGGAATCTCTGTACCTCACGGGTATTCTAGAGGGGGAGTTGTTGTCCAAGCTTCAGTATGCGTGGAACAATATCAGCACGAGAGGAAAGTCTTTGTTGGGGAAGAGCGACAACCAAGCTTATCCTCCTTACTCAGATTGGATCAGAGCCAGAGCCAGCACTATAGGGATGCCATTCCCTCATGTCAGACCAGAGAGTCCTCCACCAGTCGAAGAGCCTACCACTGTGTCCATTCATCAGCACAACCTGGTATTAGCTGAGCGTGATGAACTGAAGAGGGCAAATGCAGAATTAGAGAAGGAGTTAGCTCAGCTTCGAAGTGAGAGGAACGAAGCCGTGCATGCTCTCAAAAAGCAAACAGAGTCGGTGAGCCAGCTGAGTGCAGACTTGGCAAAGCAGATTGCTGATCGGGAACGCTTAGGTCAAGACTTCAGGGCTGCTAATGATGTGCTAGCTACGAAGAAGCAGCATTTGGAGGAAGCATACCGGAGAATATCTAAGTTCGACCAGCATTGGAAGACTTCCATGGCCACCAGGAAGGAGCGAGAAGACAAGCTGATGCTGCGGATTTCTAAGCTAGAGACTGAAGTGAAGGATAGTGAGCGGAGGTTTGATGAAGAGACCGCCCGCAGGTACTCCGTTGAAGCCCGTCTCAACAAAGCCATTGCTAGCCTGAAGGAGCATAAGCTGATGTTTGAGTCTAAGAAGCGGAAGCTGGAAGATTGTTTTGGCGAAGGCGCTTGGGAGAGTTCAGTTCAGGGGCTTCAGCATACTATCAGGCAGAGGGAACTACTCGTCGAGGGGTTGCTCACTTCGCCAGATCATTCAGAGACAAAGGAGTTATTGGCAGAGTATCGCGCCCGTGGCCGTACGTGACTAGTTATATCCCTGTTGTTTTTGATCTTTGATGTATGCTGACCATCACCAGATTTGTTGGCTGAGGTCATGCTGTTGATTTGTACTCGCTGATACTGTGTACAGCCTTGATAGGCCTTTCCATATATATATGAGATTGATGTTTCCATGATTGGGCTCGGATTTCTTCTTCCTCTCGTTATTATCAGCACCGTCACTAAGGCACTAGGATCGGGGAAAAATCTCCCACGCACACAGACACATGCATGCATCTGCATGAAGCATATTTGCATAGTGTATATCTTATTGTTTTTCCTAACCTTTATTGTTGACAGGTTTCTCAGGTTCCGCGCTGCTTTCGATCTCCAGGATTGATCAAAGACCCATCCACCGCTACTCAACTCGCGCTAATCAGACAAGAATCATGGACCAGGTACAGTCAGATGTTCAAGAGCTCCGTGAGCGGATGGATCGTTTTATGGAGCTGATGCAGGTGGTCGCGAATGGTCAAGATCAGCTTCGTACTCTGGTTCAACCTCTGATCTCCAGGGTCGACAGTAATGGCATACTTCATGGAGGGGCCGTGCCTACTCCTCCTCAAGGGGATACTCCACAGAACGTTGTTCCTGCTGCCGGAGGCAACGGCAGTGCTAACGGCAATCTGATGACTAATCTCGGACTCAACGCGGCGGGCGCCGTCAATGGTAGTTTGGGAGCCAATGTTAACATGGGGCCGGTCAACGGCAATGCTGGTGCAGGAAATCTGGTGGTGCCTCAGCCGTGGCTGGAGGACCATCAGGATGATATATTCTCTCAGAGAGGTATAGAGGCAGAGTTGAATGCCGAGGCTCGACTCAGGTTCAAGGCGCTGGAAGACAAGATGAGGAGCATAGAAAATCAGAACACATTGGGCGTTGACATGTCCAACCTCGGGTTGATTGCTGACTTTAAAGTACCCCACAAGTTCAAGGTGCCTACCTTTGAGAAGTATAAGGGCACCACTTGCCCCCGGGTCCACCTCCGATCTTATTATAGAAAGATGTCTGCTTATTCTGACGATGAGAAGTTGCTGATGCACTTCTTTCAGGATAGTCTTTCTGGTCCATCACTCGAATGGTATATGGGCTTGGAGCCCACTGCTGTGCGCACCTGGAAAGAGCTTGCAGAAGCGTTTGTTCTCCACTATCAATATAATAGCGACTTGGCTCCCAACCGAGTTCAGCTTCAGAATCTCTCACAGCGGAACAATGAAAGCTTCAAAGAGTACGCCCAGCGGTGGCGTGAATTGGCTGCCCGGGTTCAACCACCGATGGTTGAGCGTGAGTTGGTACAAATGTTCGTGGCTACCCTTCCCGGAATCTACTATGAAAAGCTGGTCAGTGGCATGTCGGGAACATTCTCGGCTCTTATCACTTTGGGCGAGCATGTTGAGAACGGTATAAAAATCGGAAAAATTTAGGGCGAATCATCCTCAGCTGGAAGAGGTAGCAAGAAACCCTATACTGGCAAGCGTCGAGAGGGAGATGCCAGTGCTGTCACTAACGCTAGGAGAAAGGGCAAGGGCCCTCAGCCTCAGATTGCTAGCATAAACATCCCAGCTGCTCCGCCGCAGCCGCAGCCGCAGCCGCAGCAACCTCAGCAGCAGAATAATCAGGGGTATAAAAGATATCAGAATCGGGCTCCTATGGCAAGCCGTCAGTTTGATACTCCACCTATGTCATATGCGCAGCTTCTGCAAACTTTGCTGCAGCTTCAGCTAGTTCAAAAGAGGACGTTGGCTCCCTTAACAGGGGCGCCACCACCGGGGTATGATGCCAGTGCTACTTGTGAGTTCCATACTGGGGCACCTGGCCATACGATTGAGAATTGTAAAGCTTTTAAGCACAAAGTCCAGGACTTGGTGGACGCCAAGGTTATCAACTTTTCTGACAGCGTGCCCAACGTCACCAAGAATCCGATGCCTCATCATAAGGGGGGCGGAGTGAATGCTGTTATCACTGAAGAGAGTGCGGACTTACTGACTGATGTCAAAGATTTGAAAACCCCACTTAGTTTTGTCAAGGCTAAGTTGCTGAAGAGAGGCTTCTTCCCTGGATGTGGAGAGTTATGTATGGCTTGTGCTGCACTTCCTGACGGATGTGAGCAGCTGATCGAAGGTATCCAAAGTCTGATGTCCGAGGGTATTTTGCAATTCAGCCGGAGCGTTGAGAGTGCATCAGGGGAAGTTGTGCTGAAGCAGGCAGACGAAGTTGCTACCATTACCATTCCTCGCCACCCTATCACTATTTCTGCGCCCCGTCCGCCTACTATTACCATCACCAGGGCCGGACCAATCCCATTCGAGAGCACCAATGCCGTTCCATGGCATTATGGCGCCGAAGTTTATTGTAATGGTCAGAAGATAGAGCTTGAGCCGTTCGGGTCAACTGTGCAGAATCTTACCGAGGTCAGTGGTATCACTAGAAGCGGTAGAGTGTTCGCACCAGCAGAAGTTGCAGCAGAGAAAGTGGTCCGAGCTGACGCTGTGGATAAGGGTAAAGGTAAAGCTGTTGAAGAGGTCCCTGCAGGGGCAGAGAAGGACTTGCTGGTTAAAGATGCTGAAGAGTTCATGCGACTAATCAAGAAGAGTGACTACAAAATTGTAGATCATCTTCATCAGACTCCGTCAAAGATCTCGATTCTTAACTTGTTGCTGTGCTTTGAGGCGCACCGCAATGCATTGCTGAAGGTATTGAATGCTGCATACGTGCCGCAGGAGATATCAGTGAATCAACTCGAGGAAGTAGTAGCCCATGTCAATGCTGGTAATGGGCTGGGATTTACAGATCTGGAGCTGACTCCTAAGGGAAGAGATCACAACAGCGCCTTGCACGTCTCAATAGAGTGCAGAGGCACGATTATGTCACATGTCCTGGTGGATACGGGTTCCTCGCTTAACGTGCTTCCGAAGAAGGCACTGATGAAGTTGGATACCCGTGGACTGCTGTGCACGCCCAGCGATCTGGTCGTGAAAGCCTTTGACGGAACCAAGCGCCACGTCTTCGGAGAATTGACCCTGCCAATTCAGGTTGGCCCAGAGACGTTCAATGCAGTTTTCTATATCATGGATATCATGCCCGCCTATAGTTGCCTTTTAGGTCGGCCATGGATCCATTCTGCTGGTGCCGTGACGTCCACGCTGCATCAGAAGCTTAAATATGCTGTTGGGGGCAGCATAGTGACAGTCTGTGGAGAGGAGGACATCATGGTAAGCCACCTGTCGTCCTTTAAATACGTTGAAATGGATGGTGAGATCCATGAGACTCTTTGCCAGGATTTTGAAACCGTCAGAGTGAAGGAGGTGGCTCCCGTCGTCGCAGAGAAGCAAGAGTTGAACCTCTCCTCGTTTAAGGAAGCTAGAGCCGTTGTCGAAGCCGGTTCTACCCCAGGCTGGGGGCATGTTTTGGATATACCAATCAAGCAGGATAAGTTTGGATTGGGATATTCTCCGCAAGCTGAAGCTTCATCTTCTTCTGGTAGCTCGTCTCGTGGGAAAGGGCCGATCCTATTCACCAAGGGGGGAGTAATCTTCGAGAGTATCAATGCTGCGTCGGAGGACAGCGGAGACAGTGATTGCGATCTTGACGCCTGGTTTCAACCAAGCAAGCCAGGCGAGCGCCTCCACAATTGGACCATCAAGGAGATTATCAAGCCGACAAGTGAAGAGTAATGATTTGCTTCTTACAATCTTTGTACAACCCTATGTCCTGCCCGGGGCATAGTGGTTTTACTGTCAGGGCCTTGTTGGATTATGTGTATGCATTTTGTTAATAAATAAAAGGCGTTTTCTTCGTAATCAAATATTGTGTTCTCTGTTATTCCTATTTTATGTTTATTTCGAAAAAACAGCAAAATGGCAACGGGGTTCGTGCTAACCTGCATATTCCTGCTTTAAACTTAACCCTTGTTATTGCAGGATCCACGTAACAGATGACATCGACTCTGGACCCTCTACGGCTCACTACGACTTTGATTGCCCGATCTATCAAGCCGAGGATGAGATTGATGAAGACGAAGACCTTCCGGAAGAATTGGCCCGCTTGTTGAGACAAGAGGAGAAGGTTATTCTGCCTCACGAGGAGGATATTGAGATTGTAAATCTGGGTTCGGAAGAGCTCGTCAGAAATGTCAGAGTTGGGGCTGCGCTGCAGAATGACGTCAAGCATAGACTGGTCGAGATGCTTCGAGAGTATAGTGACATCTTTGCTTGGTCATACGAGGATATGCCCGGACTTGACACTGATATCGTGGTTCATCGCTTGCCGGTGCGGGAAGATTGCCCTCCAGTCAAGCAAAAGCTCAGGAGGACGAGACCAGACATGGCTGTAAAAATCAAAGAAGAAGTCCAGAAGCAGTTGGACGCAGGATTTCTAGCCGTTACCACTTACCCTCCGTGGGTCGCCAACATAGTGCCTGTACCGAAGAAGGACGGTAAGGTACGCATGTGCGTCGATTATCGGGATTTGAACAGGGCGAGCCCTAAGGATGACTTCCCGTTGCCTCATATCGATGTGTTGGTCGACAATACAGCCCAGTTTTCCGTGTTTTCGTTCATGGATGGCTTCTCCGGTTACAATCAGATTAAGATGGCACCGGAGGACATGGAGAAAACGACGTTCATTACCCCCTGGGGAACATTTTGCTATAAGGTAATGCCCTTCGGTCTGAAGAACGCAGGGGCCACTTACCAGCGAGCAATGGTAACTTTGTTTCATGATATGATTCATCATGAGATCGAGGTCTATGTTGATGACATGATTGCAAAGTCCCAAACGGAGGAAGAGCATCTGGTCAATTTGTTGAAGCTGTTTGAAAGGCTTAGGAAGTTCAGGCTGAGGCTGAATCCTAACAAGTGCACTTTTGGAGTGCGGTCTGGAAAGTTACTGGGGTTTATCGTTAGTGAATGAGGTATTGAAGTTGATCCTGCGAAAATAAAAGCTATCCAAGAAATGCCAGCGCCGAAAACAGAAAAAGAAGTTCGTGGTTTCCTGGGCCGAATAAACTACATTGCAAGGTTTATCTCTCAGCTCACGGCCACTTGTGAACCGATGTTCAAGCTGTTAAAGAAAGATCAGGCGATTACTTGGAATGAGGATTGCCAGAAGGCATTCGACAAAATAAAGCAGTATCTTCAAGAACCTCCAATCTTGATACCCCCAGTGGCTGGACGACCATTAATCATGTACCTGACGGTTCTGGAGAATAGTATGGGGTGTGTTCTCGGTCAGCACGACGAGACGGGCAGAAAGGAGCATGCCATTTATTATTTGAGTAAAAAGTTCACTGAGTGTGAATCTCGATACTCGATGCTGGAGAAGACGTGTTGTGCATTAGCTTGGGCTACCAAACGTCTACGACAGTATATGCTCAACCACACCACTATGCTCATTTCGAAGATGGATCCGATCAAGTACGTCTTCGAGAAGCAGGCTCTTTTGGGCAGGATTGCCAGGTGGCAAATGGTGTTAACAGAATATGATATTCAGTACGTCTCTCAGAAAGCCATTAAGGGAAGCGTATTGTCTGATTACCTTGCCGAACAGCCGATCGAAGACTACCAGCCGATGAAGTTCGAATTCCCTGACGAGGACATTATGTTTCTCAAAGTAAAGGACTGCGATGAGCCATTGCCCGATGAAGGGCCAGATAGGAGATCTCAGTGGAAGTTGATATTCGACGGAGCGGTTAATTCCTATGGAAGTGGTATCGGGGCTATCATCACGACTCCTCACGGATCCCATATCCCGTTTACTGCGAGACTGACGTTTCCAGTTACCAACAATGAAGCCGAGTATGAAGCATGTATTATGGGTCTAGAAGAGGCAATTGATTTGAGAATCAAGAATCTAGACATATATGGTGACTCAGCGCTTGTAATCAATCAGATTAAAGGGGAGTGGGAAACTCGTCAAGCGAATCTAGTGCCGTACATGAATTATGCCAGGAGGCTGCTTCCGTTCTTCGACCGAGTAGAACTTCATCATGTACCCAGGGCTGAAAACCAAATGGCTGATGCCTTAGCCACGTTGGCTTCCATGTATAAAGTCAATTATTGGAATGAGGCTCCAAGAATTGTACTTTCGCGTCTTGATAGACCGGTATTTGTCTTTGCAATCGAGGATGCCACTGACGGCAAGCCATGGTTCCACGACATCCAGACCTTCCTTATGACTAAGGAGTATCCTGCAGGTGCGTCCACCCAGGATAAGAAGACTCTGAGGAGGCTATCTGGAAACTTTTATCTCAATCCTGACGGAGTGCTGTATAAGAGGAACCACGATCTCGTGCTACTCAGATGTGTGGATGAAAAAGAGGCGAGTATGCTCATGGAGGAAGTCCATGAGGGCACATTTGGTACGCACGCCGGCGGGCATGCCATGACGAGAAAGATCCTGAGAGCAGGGTATTACTGGCTGACTATGGAGTCGGATTGCTTCAGATTCGCGAGGAAATGTCACAAATGCCAGATTTATGCTGATAAAGTTCATGTACCGCCGTGCCCATTAAATGTCATGTCTTCCCCTTGGCCGTTCTCCATGTGGGGCATCGACATGATAGGCAAGATCGAGCCCACCGCATCCAATGGTCATCGTTTCATTCTGGTAGCTATCGACTACTTCACCAAATGGGTGGAGGCAGCCTCGTACGCTAATGTGACCAAGCAGGTGGTGGCTAAGTTCATAAAGAGGGACATCATCTGCCGCTATGGAATTCCCGAGCGGATCATTACTGATAATGGTTCGAATCTGAACAACAAGATGATGAAGGAGCTGTGCCAGAGCTTCAAAATTGAACACCACAACTCATCTCCCTACCGGCCGAAGATGAATGGCGCTGTTGAAGCGGCCAACAAGAACATCAAGAAGATCGTTCAGAAGATGGTTGTGACGTACAAAGATTGGCACGAGATGCTGCCATTTGCCTTGCACGGTTATCGTACGACGGTGCGTACGTCGACCGGGGCAACTCCTTTCTCCTTGGTGTACGGTATGGAAGTTGTCCTACCGTTAGAGGTGGAGATTCCCTCTTTGCGAGTTTTGGTTGATGTAAAACTCGACGAGGCAGAATGGATTACGAATCGCTTGAACCAACTCAGCCTGATGGACGAGAAGAGGTTAGCATCGATCGCATTTGGTCGTCTGTACCAAAGCCGAATGAAGAAAGCTTACGATAATAAGGTGCGTCCCAGAAGCTTTCAGACGGGTGATCTCATCCTGAAGAAAATTCTTCCGCCACACTCCGATCACCGGGGCAAGTGGACTCCGAATTACGAAGGGCCGTATGTCGTCAGCAAGGTCTTCTCAGGAGGAGCTTTGTTGTTATCCACGATGGATGGTGAAGATTTTGCATCCCCGGTGAACGCGGACGCAGTCAAAAAATACTTTGCTTGAAAGAGACCCGCTGGACAAAAAAGAAAGAGTCCAGGCAAAAAAGGGGCATCCCGGCGAACCAAAAACAGAATAAAAGGTTCGGGCAAAAATTAGGGATATATTGAAAAAATGTACACCCGCGAAGTCGAAAACCTACACTGGGCGGCTTCGGCAAAAAAGGGTATCCCGGTGAACTGAAAACCCGAAAGGGCGGTTCACGCAAAAGTTAGGGATTTGAATAAGCAAACGACTGCGTTCCGCGTATGGACTTTCATTGTTTAGTGGTTCGGAAGACCTGAGGGCCGTTTATCTGAATCAATCTCTTCCAAAGCTGAAGCGTCGGAGAGGTATCAAAGTCGAGTGGGTCTTAGAGGGATCAACTCATGGTGTTCGTCTACGCCTCGATTGCCAACATTTGTATATACTGATGTATATTTATGTTTTCTTTTTTTCGTGCGGCTTCCTCATTCCAGGGGCTAGCCTCCGTTGTAAAACATTTTTGCCCATTCAGGGGTTCATCATCAATAAAAATGCACATTATTCAGCAATTCTACTTGTCTGTTTAGCATTTATCTGTTTTGTTTACGAATGAAAACGCCGATGTTTTTGATAAAATGCGCATACATAAACTTGCGGGCCCAGGCCCATTGATTGTTGAAACAATTGATTAACTGAATATTGTCACGAGATAATAACCTGGATAGAACCCTTTGAGGAGGGAATCTTGTCTTGTTTGTTTGTGTTGTTGCAGGTGTAGCACCTTCCAGAGGATATGCCGTGCGCACCCTCGAAGCAGGGCAAGCCCTCCTTCTCCAGCAGAGTTCAGTAGTCTCCCCTCTGCAGAATCTGAACACAGAGCAGTGAGCATTGGTATGTCCACCAGGCAGAGAGGATTCTCTTCCCCAAGCAGATGCATCCTGAAGGAGCGTCACCTCATCAGCTGAGTCAAGCACCGAAGAACGATGGTGTCTTCCCCAGCACCGGGTCACAAGTGCAGATTTCATGGAAGTGTTCGGGTGTCGGAGCTCGTGTTTCCCCAGTAAAGTCTCCAGCGGCATCGAGATTCCCCACCGGAGTCATGTTCTCTCCTGAAGTTGGATGATTCCCTCTTCCCCAGTAGAGTATTGGAACAACAGAGGTTGTATTCCCCCTGAAGAGTTGTACTCTCCCCCGAAGTCAGATGATTCTTTCTACCCCGGCAAAATTGAAGTTCCGCACCAGAGTCGTACTCTCCAGTGAAGTAGAATGATTTCTCTCCCCTGCTGAGTCCGCAGAAAAGCAGAATCCTTGGAAGCAGTTGGAACCTTGAGTGGATGTTCCCTAGCAGAGCGTGGGGCAGCTGATGCTGTATCTCCCCAGAATCGCACTCTCTCCAGCGAAGCAGAATGACTTCTCCTTCCTCAGCCGAGTTTGCAGATGTCCAAGAGAGCCGAGTCCTTGGAAGTTGATCAAACCATGTTTTCCCCAGTGGAGTGTGGAGCAGCTGAAGTTGTTTCCCCACAGAGCGGTTATCCCCAGAAGAGTAGCCGAGACGGCCGCGCAGTTCATTCTCGCGATTGATATTGTTTGCCCTGCAGCAGTCAACCGGAAGATCATTTCCCCAGGCGAAGCCTATTGATATTGGCGTGTCCGCGTTCTCCTCAGCAGGATGATTCCTCTACCTGAGTAGTTCTTGTCTCCTTGACAGGAGAATTCCCCTTCGGCATTTATTTTGCGGACGGGATCGCATCATTGTGCATGACTGCATAGCATTTAACACTGCATAGCATTTAACACTGCATAGCATTTAACACTGCATAGCATTTAACGTTGCATAGCATTGTGCATGATTGCACGACATTTAGCATAAACGCATATCATTCCCACCGTGTGGGGCATAGCGCAGAAGCATATGCATCATAAGCATGATCTAGGTCATTATTATTCTTGCCTTACAGGATCAGTTGCTCAGGAGGATTCCTGACATTCTCTCCAACAAGGTCACTTCCTTAAGATGATTCTTAAGGACCCCGGTGTAATCCCCACGGTCGCTCGCTCAAGATGATTTTTGAGATCCTCAGCGAAGTCAGTTCGAAGTGACCCTTGAACTCCTCAGCAGGGCCGTTTGCTTAAGATGAGTCTTAAGACCTCAGTACAGCTTCCCGAGTTGTTCGCCTAGTATGATGCTTGAGCTCCCCAGTAGCGTCCCCAGCAAGAGTTGCCCAGGAAGGTTCCTGGAATACCCCGCAGAATAAAGTCTCCAGAATGGTTGTCGGTTCAAGATGATTCTTGAAGGTGCCTGACGGATTTGTTTGTTCAAGATGATTCTTGAAGTCCTTAGCAGCGTGATATGTCTGCTCCAACAGTGTTGTCTAATCTGAAGATTGACTGCGTAAACGCCTGAAGGCGGTATCAGAAGGTTCCTGTGAGCTCAGATGTCCTTGTTGATGAATCAACGTGTGGCTGAAGACAAGGTTCCAAAGTTTGTAGATATACCAAGATGATCCGTGTTGGTCTGAAGACCAAGTCAGTTGTCCTGAGGAGATGATTGATTGCGATCAAGTGGATAGTTTTCCTTCTGACTGAAGTCGAAGATGTTTCTCCAGCTGAAGCGGAGTTTTGCCTGAAGGCAAAGTGTTTGAATCCCCGTAGAATCATGAATGGCTCAGGATACCATTTCTCTGACTGAGGTCACAGATTTCCCAAGCTGAAGCGAAGGTGCCTGAGGGCAAGGTTATCCCCAAGGTCATGAATGACCTAGGATTCATTTTTCGGATTGAAGGCCGAAGTGTATCCCTGACTGAAGTCACGGATGCTCTATAGCAGAGGTGGAGTTGCCTGAAGGCAGATCCATGTATCCTTGGAGGCCAAGGACCATTTCTTTAGACTGAAGTCGAAGATACCTCCTGCAGAGTTGCCGACGGGCAAAGTTTACATCTTTGAAGGTCAAGGATATTTATCTTCAGAAGTACTTGGAGATCTTTTCTAGCTGAAGCTGGGATCGCCGACGGGCAGGGTTTCATCTATCTTCAGAAGGACTTGAAGATTCTCCAGCGGATCTGGAGTGGCCAGGGGCCAGGGTTTCATCTATTTTCAGAAGAACTTGAAGACTCTCCAGCGAATCTGGAGTGGCCAGGGGCCAGGGTTTCATCTATTTTCAGAAATTCTTGAAGGTTCTCTAGCGGATCTGGAGTGGCCAGGCGCCAGGGTTTCAAATATCTTTAATGTTGAAGTTCTACGGCGGGCGGTGTGCAGTAGTGTTCCGATGTTCGTTATGGTTCTGAGGGTGAACCCCAAATCAGAGTGAGCTCGGTTAAGTCTCTCATTCCCCAGCGGAGTAGCTTCAAATATGCAAGTGTACCTTTCGTTCCATTTACCAGGGGTGAACCCCAGGTCAGAATTGTTCAGCGTTGTCATTTGTCCAGCGGCGAGGTTGGATGTTTGTTCGACGGCAAGGTTGAACGTTTAGATTTGGCGGCGAGGTCAGATCATCATTTGTCCGGCGGCGAGGTTGGATGTTTGTTCGACAGCGAGGTTGAACGTTTAGATTTGGCGGCGAGGTCAGATCATCATTTGTCCGGCGGCGAGGTTGGATGTTTGTTCGACGGCGAGGTTGAACGTTTAGATTTGGCGGCGAGGTCAGATCATCATTTGTCCGGCGGCGAGGTTGGATGTTTGTTCGACGGCGAGGTTGAACGTTTAGATTTGGCGGCGAGGTCAGATCATCATTTGTCCGGCGGCGAGGTTGGATGTTTGTTCGACGGCGAGGTTGAACGTTTAGATTTGGCGGCGAGGTCAGATCATCATTTGTCCGGCGGCGAGGTTGGATGTTTGTTCGACGGCGAGGTTGAACGTTTAGATTTGGCGGCGAGGTCAGATCATCATTTGTCCGGCGGCGAGGTTGGATGTTTGTTCGACGGCGAGGTTGAACGTTTAGATTTGGCGGCGAGGTCAGATCATCATTTGTCCAGCGGCGAGGTTGGATGTTTGTTCGACGGCGAGGTTGAACGTTTAGATTTGGCGGCGAGGTCAGATCATCATTTGTCCAGCGGCGAGGTCAGATCATCATTTGTCCGGCGGCGAGGTTGGATGTTTGTTCGACGGCGAGGTTGAACGTTTGGATTCGACGGCGAGGTCAAATTATGTTTGTTTGACGGCGAGGTCAGACTCTTTAAATCCCCAGTAAAGATGATGTTTGTACGACGGCGATGTCGAGTGTCTCTAAGAGGATGTTTGTTTCCGACGGCGATGTCAGATTCAGTTTTCCAGCGGCGATGTTGGGATGTCAAGGTAATCCAGTCTTCCGACGGCGATGTTAGGTGACGCAGATCCTTTAGTTCTCCAGCGGCGATGCGGGGTACTTTGTTTAGAGATGTATTTTCTCCAGCGGCGATGCGGGGTATTTTGTTCAGTGTTGTATTCTCTCCAGCTAGCGACCGTGCAACTAGCATTGCAATATTCGAAGATTTGTTCCCCGCAGAGTACCGTGTGCTCGTGCAGTTGGCAAATTTTCGGGTTTACCGGTATTCAATCGTCTCGCACCTTGATTGGTTGAGAGCCGTTCGCTTCTCACCCAGTCAGGTTCAAGCCGTTTGAATAGGGGCAGCTGTTGCACCCCAAAATTTGACCAACAATTATTTATCCATCTAGTGTTTGAAAATGGATACCTTCATCAGAAAGTTCAAGAGATCCTCAGAGGAAGTGGATTGAAACCAGGGTTGTGTGCTTCATAGCTTGAGAGTTGTGGGTGCCCCTCAGATGATTCTGAGACTTTGAGAATGAACTAGATGTTTTGAGAAAGCTTATGAGATGTCTTGATAGCCATCATGAAGCCCAGAGAGGTCATTATGCAAGAATTCAGAAGATTCAACCATGAATGGTAGAATTAGGGTTTTGACTGGGTCAACCCTAGGATAACTGAAGATTTTGAGAAGGTTGAGACCTAACCCAAGGGCCATGAGATCATGGAATGATGCATGGAGATGTTATAAAGATGATTCCTAGACCAACTCATCAGGATTGAGGAGTTGGAGAAGTTTTGAGTTAGGGTTTCTGAGGATTGGCAGTGAAAAAACCCTAATTTGACCCCTATCTTCCAGGCAGTCTCAGCTCTAGATGTGGTTGATATCTCATCTTCCCCACAACATGAATGTTGTAGAGCTTGTTCTTAGCTTTAATTTGAGTGGTAGAAGTCCTTGATAGGAGTTACAGAGCTCAAGTTATGGTTTTGACAAATCACAGGTCAGCTGAGGTGTGTGAATCTGGGTCCTTGAAAGTCACCCAACTTGCAGACAACTTTTGCCCTAGTAGGATGATTCCTATGATCTCTTGGTCAACATGAATGTTGGAGGGCATCTTCTTAGCTTTAATTTGAGTGGTATAAGTCCTTGATAGGATTTATGGAACTCAACTTATGGTTTGAACAAGACAGGGGTATTTTGGTCATTTGTCAGTTATAGGTCATTTTAGCCAATGCCTAAAACTCCTATTTCCAAGCCCCAAATGGAAAAACTCAAAACATGAAAGTTGTTCAAAATGTGATTTTAGGTCTAGAAAGAAGGTCACAAATTGTTGGAAAAGCTCATAGCATGAAGTTACATGATTGGTCAAAAATGAACTAAAAATGGCATATAAGTTTGAAAAGTTGAATTTGAAAATTGGTTTGGAGGATCTAGGAATCCAAAATAGGTCATCCAATATATCATTTTGATTGGAAACATCATTTTGAGAACTTTGGTTCAAATAGATTTTTCATTTGAGGCCTAAAAAATGGACTTTCTTTGTAAATCTATTACTTGCATTATAAGGCAATGTTGAAAAACCTTACACAAGCCAAATGTAAGGGCTGATTTCCTTCATACACACTTAATATCTCATGTAAAGACATATTCAAGGGATTTTGGCAAGGTATGAAAGAAGATATCATGATATTTCAAGTTCTCATGTGGTGATATTTTCAATACTTTCTAGAAAGATCTAGATGATTCTAGCCCCTTCCATCACTTGCTATTTAAAGAGTGAAGCACAAGGAGGAAAAGGGTTGGTGATAGCAAGAGGATTCAGAGGGGAGAGAAAGAGAGAGGCAGCCATTGAAGAGGTTTCTTCAAAGTGAAGCAATTCTGATTTTCTTCCATTGTAGATCTTCCCCTTCATCACAAGTGCAAACAGAAGGCTATTGATCATCCAAGGACCATTTGGAGGAAGTTTCAAGGCCTGAAAGCAACCACACGAGTCTCCACCATAACCTCTTGACAGGTTTTTTCTCTTCTCTCTTTCACTGTAATTATGCATAGGTAGATCGCATGTTAGGTTTAGAATGGCTAGGCTAGACTAGGTGATGAAATTCTGAAGGTTAGAGCCAATTCCATGAAGTTTGATAGCAGGTGCAAGAACCTGTTGTGATCAAGAACAGGCTGGTTTAGTGGTTTTAGAACATGATTAATAGCTCAGGATGGTAGGCATAACATATAGAACAAGATTGGATCATCCAATTTGAGTTTTAGAAGATTTGATTTCAGAGAAGTATGGTGGTACCCGAGCTTTGAAGTTCTTTGTTTGAAGGATTCACGGAGAGTTAAGGAAAACTACTCGTCCAACCTTATTCCTCTTGATGAGTAGCCCTTTTTTCCTTTTGGAATTTTTGAGAATCATTGCGTGTGGAGGGAGAACGAACCAGGGGAAGTTCTTGCATGAAGAGCTGCGCCTGAAAACCCTAGGGGTCCATTTGGGGACGATGACCAGCATCCATTGGATTAGCTTGACTGGTTGACTAATTCGCTGCATCCAACGGCCCAGATCAATCCAAGAAAACGGAGGGAAATTTAAAAACCTAAACGCTGCGTTTGGTTTAGTGACTGAGTCTGGGCTTAAGTCAATGTGCTACGCGCACCCCCCCTTTTGATTCAGCCCAATGAAATCAACTGCCTATCCCTTCTATTCTCACCCCCTCTCTCCTTCTCTTGTATATTTTTATTTTTCAATTTTCTTCACATTTCATTAATTTTCTAAAAATCATAACTAAATGAAAAAATATTATTTTTAACTCATTCTTTTTTTAACATTTTCATTAAAATGTCTAGAAAATTAAAAAATATAAAAATTGCATTTTATATTTTAATTGGTATTTTTTGCATATTTTACAAATAAATGCACTTTTTTAACCATTCATTTCATACATGGATTTGTATATTTTTGTTCATGCATTTAGAAATAGATTTTTGCCCATTCTTTTTTGTGGTGATTCATATTGCATTGTAGTATTCTCTGGATTTATTACTAGATTTGTGGATTAAAATTTGATGTATTTTGATTGTTAGACATTTAGGTGCTCTAATTAGGGTTTTAGGTTGTGTACTTGAACTTCAACATTTTATTTTTGGGGTTTTTAGGCCAAATTAGTGTATGGGGAATATATGGGACCTAAGGGTAGTTAAGTAGGATCCTCTAGAATTTATATTAGGAATTTGTATGGTATTTTAGTATTTTTCATTGATTTTTGAATTGAATGTTGTTTGTGTGGCCTTTAGGGCTAGTTTAGTTCTGTTTTGCCTTGCTTTGGAGTTGTTGTTGGCTTGAGGAGCTTGGGCATCATGTGAAGACCTTGCAGAGGAGTCTAGCATAGCTTTTGATTTTGTTTATAGGTTTATAGGTGCATAGGCAGAGCCCTAGATAGAGTATTTTGTTCAATAAACAAGGAGTGTCTTGTTCACCTCCTTTCTTCTCTGTGACATAGAGTCCCTTAAGGGTATTCACCTCTCTCATTTGGAGGGATTAGTGACCTTGCCCTATAAGGTAGAACTTTGAGAGAGCTTTTCCTTTGATGTTAAGTTCTCAATGGCATCCTTTGGAAGTCAGTGAGTACTGTAACATCCCCACCTCATCTTGTTAACTGAATCTTGTTTGCTGGAGCATTGGAGTCATTGAAGATAGAAGCTAAGGCCTTGAAGAGGATGATTCCTTGAAGATTATTGAAGTATGAAGACTCTGTGAAGATCAAGTTGATGCCTGAAGATCCCTGAAGATAGTGAAGCCTGAAGGTAGAGCTGATCAAAGGAGCTGAAGCTCAAGGGAGAAAATGAGTTGATACTCATGTTGTAGGGTTGATACCTGGAAAGCAAGTGATCTCTGAAGTCTGAAGACTGGGTTGCTGCTGAAGGAGCTGAGGCTTTCTTCTGTTTTCTTTGATGTATTGTGTGTTTTGTCTGATTTGTCTGCTGCATTAGATTAAGCACATTTAGAATAAGTTCAGTCTAAGAGCATGAATGCATCTGATTGTATTGTTACTGCCTGGCTTTGCTTGCGGGTATTCGGTAGAGCCCAGCTCCCTTGCCCATGTGTTTATTTTGCTTGATAGCATTTCATTTCTCCTGTCTGTATGATTACAGTTTACTGTTTGTGCTTGATGGCATGTTGTTTATTTCAGTATGATTACTGTTATTCCATGACTGGCTTGAGGTTGAGACGAGCTTGTGGAGGCTGAAGCCCCACACACATTTCCTCCCTCACTTGCATTGCATGCATTTTACTGTTAAGCTGATGCTTCGTCTGTTTTGGTGTATCATTAACATGATCCCTTAGGACTCTCATTTCCTTTGATAAGGATTTGATGATAGACTTTTAGGTTGAAACCTATGCATGACAACATCTAGGAGTTCCCTGTTCAAATCCCAACCATAGGATGAATCCATGGCATGATAACAGTAGGACTTGATAGTCTCCCTCCTAGTTGGGCCTGTTCTCTTCTCATCTCGAAGCAGTTTAAGATACAGTAATCATGAATGATTTCTTTCGTACGTTACGAGCCTTAAGCTATCTGAGAAAGGATTGTGGGAGAGCTTCTTTTCCATAGTCTGGATGTTTAGTATGGTACCCTTTGGGTGACATGCGACGCATTCACTCTCAGGTCATAGTCTCTAGTGCGGTTGAAATCGCAAACATAATAAAAAACACTTCTTTTAGGAGATAACCCGTAGTTTCCCGAACTACGTTTGCTCTGATCTTTCATACCAGATGAAAGTACGTAGGCATAGGATGCGATATCCTAGCGAGCAACCTTTCCCCCGTAACCCGTAGTTAGCCGAACTACGTTGACTCTGATTTCTCGTTCCAGACGGGAATACGTAGGCATAAAGCGCGACGCTTTGCCGAGTCATTTTTCTTTTCTTTTTCAGCCAGCCTTGATAGGTAGATAGATTATAACCAACCCGTCCAAGTAAACAAACAAGCGAGGATCCCGTCGAGTACGACGGACGTGAGGGGTGCTAATACCTTCCCCTTGCGTAACCGACTCCCGAACCCAGACAATGGTTGCGACGACCTTGTCTTACCCTTATTCGTCAGGTTTTTCCGATCGTTTCCTTTCCCGCTCTGAGGGATAAATAACGAAAGGTGGCGACTCTTCTGTTTTGCCGGCACCTTATTTTCGCGCAAGCGACAGCTGGCGACTCTGCTGGGGACTGTGATAGTTTCCTAGGGATCCAACGTCCCGAAAGCGAGTCAATTTTGGGATCCAACGTCCCTTAAGAGAGTCAATCCTATCGTTGGTGTGTTTGCTTGTTGGGTTGCGTTTATTTACCGCATTTTTACTTCTCGCACTTTATTTCCCGCATTTTATTTTCAGTATAATATGATTATTTGTGCTGTTGGGGGATGGGAGTTCTGATTGAGTGAGAAGCCAGACCCAGGCTTGAGTGCACCATAGACTTAGAGTGGAAATTAGTGGGCGCGTGCTTGCTTTGCAGGCACTAGTGTCTCATGAAATCCACGCTCAGACGAGGTTCATCCGGTTGGCTTCACTTTCAACCCTTTGGGTTGAGACGGTTGCTGGTTTGGTGGATTGTCGACTCTGGGGACCGATCATTTGTGATTCAGCTAAGTGAGGCCTCTTCAGGACTTGATGATGCCACTCCTTCTGGGAATCGTATCATCAGTTTTGAAAGTCTGTGACGCTGATGAACGCATAGGATGCCGTACCTTGAGTCAGTCTAGGTTCATACCTGTGAGTGGGACTGGGTTTATTGCAGGAAACTTAGACCTTCAGACTACCTGGTTTTCTTGACAGTGAATCAGTTATGTTGGGTTCTCAGTTGCAGACATGTTCTTGATAGAGCAAGAGGTTTTTGATCAGAGGATCTTGTCGCCGGGTGTTTGTCTGTTCTTGGTAGAGCAGGCTTTGATCAGTATGTTATCATCAGTGGTTTGTTCTGGATGGAGCAGATTTTGAGTGAGGTCTGAAGACCTCATCGGCAGATGTTATTTGTTCTTATTAGGGCAGATTTTGAGTGAGGTCTGAAGATCTCATCAGCAGCTGTGTGTTTGTTCTCGATAGGGCAGATTTTTGATTTGGGGTCTGAAGACTTCAGCAGATATTCCTTGATATTGCACCCGGGGTCCTTATTATCTGGCACTTACTCTTGTCAGGACAGAATTTTGGTCCTATCAGATGGTTATTCTCAGCAGATCAGATCAGTGGTTTTACACCGGGGTTTCGTCCTCATCAGTGACTGTTGATACCGAATCTCCACAGCAGCCACCTGGATATATTATTGCATACCTGCATCTTGCATTAGTTTACGCATTCATCTGCATTCCATTAACGTGTGTCTGTGTTGCAGGTACCGTTTCCCCGATCCAGGATTTCCCGTCTCCTACTGTTGTTATGGCTTCTCTCAGGAAGACTGTTGCGTACAAATTCCCGACCCCCGATGTGTCGAAGCTGACTGGTTTGATAGCCCTGGCAGGGAATTCTGTGAAGGATAGGTTCAGGAAGTCTTATGGCAAGTTGCTTAGTCTGGTCTACAAACCTCCCGCGTCTGAGTTGAATGGGTTACATGCTCTCCTGCAGTTTTATGATCCTCCCTTGAGGTGTTTCACTTTTCACGACTTCGTTCTCGCGCCGACATTGGAAGAGTATGCTGATATGTTGGGTGTGCCTATCAAAAGGCAGGTGCCTTTTGTCCACATGGATGCTGAGCCTGATCTGGTTAGCTTGGCTTCCTCACTCCATTTGAGCGCTTCTGAGTTAGTGGTGACGAGTTGGAACAAGGTCCCAGGGTTCTCTCTGCAGTTTCTGACAGTTAAGGCTCAGCAGTGTGCCAAGGACAAATGTTGGGACGCCTTCAGCGCCATCCTTGCTTTATGCATATATGGCATCATCCTATTTCCCAGCATGCCTGATTTCGTAGACTTTGATGCATTCCATATATTTGCCTCAGGGAATCCAGTCCCTACTCTGATCGGAGACGTTTACCATTCAGTGCATTACAAGAATGAGAACCGGAGAGGGAAGAATGTTTCATGCTGTGTACCGTTGTTGTACAAGTGGTTTGATAGTCATTTGCCCAAGAGGGGGTCTTCTGTCTTGTCTGCAGCCACGGTTGTGTGGCCTGAGCGTCTGATGAGCTTGTCGGCAGAAGACGTTGTTTGGTTCGTCGACAGAAGCAGGTTAGGCACTGAGATGATCTTCAGTTGTGGTGGGTTTCCTAACGTACCTCTGATAGGTAGGAAGGGTTGCATCAACTACAACCCATCATTGTTAGTTCGTCAGTTTGCATATGCTTTGAGGAATCCACCGAAGGAAGAAGAGGTACGGGAATCTCTGTACCTCACGGGTATTCTAGAGGGGGAGTTGTTGTCCAAGCTTCAGTATGCGTGGAACAATATCAGCACGAGAGGAAAGTCTTTGTTGGGGAAGAGCGACAACCAAGCTTATCCTCCTTACTCAGATTGGATCAGAGCCAGAGCCAGCACTATAGGGATGCCATTCCCTCATGTCAGACCAGAGAGTCCTCCACCAGTCGAAGAGCCTACCACTGTGTCCATTCATCAGCACAACCTGGTATTAGCTGAGCGTGATGAACTGAAGAGGGCAAATGCAGAATTAGAGAAGGAGTTAGCTCAGCTTCGAAGTGAGAGGAACGAAGTCGTGCATGCTCTCAAAAAGCAAACAGAGTCGGTGAGCCAGCTGAGTGCAGACTTGGCAAAGCAGATTGCTGATCGGGAACGCTTAGGTCAAGACTTCAGGGCTGCTAATGATGTGCTAGCTACGAAGAAGCAGCATTTGGAGGAAGCATACCGGAGAATATCTAAGTTCGACCAGCATTGGAAGACTTCCATGGCCACCAGGAAGGAGCGAGAAGACAAGCTGATGCTGCGGATTTCTAAGCTAGAGACTGAAGTGAAGGATAGTGAGCAGAGGTTTGATGAAGAGACCGCCCGCAGGTACTCCGTTGAAGCCCGTCTCAACAAAGCCATTGCTAGCCTGAAGGAGCATAAGCTGATGTTTGAGTCTAAGAAGCGGAAGCTGGAAGATTGTTTTGGCGAAGGCGCTTGGGAGAGTTCAGTTCAGGGGCTTCAGCATACTATCAGGCAGAGGGAACTACTCGTCGAGGGGTTGCTCACTTCGCCAGATCATTCAGAGACAAAGGAGTTATTGGCAGAGTATCGCGCCCGTGGCCGTACGTGACTAGTTATATCCCTGTTGTTTTTGATCTTTGATGTATGCTGACCATCACCAGATTTGTTGGCTGAGGTCATGCTGTTGATTTGTACTCGCTGATACTGTGTACAGCCTTGACAGGCCTTTCCATATATATATGAGATTGATGTTTCCATGATTGGGCTCGGATTTCTTCTTCCTCTCGTTATTATCAGCACCGTCACTAAGGCACTAGGATCGGGGAAAAATCTCCCACGCACACAGACACATGCATGCATCTGCATGAAGCATATTTGCATAGTGTATATCTTATTGTTTTTCCTAACCTTTATTGTTGACAGGTTTCTCAGGTTCCGCGCTGCTTTCGATCTCCAGGATTGATCAAAGACCCATCCACCGCTACTCAACTCGCGCTAATCAGACAAGAATCATGGACCAGGTACAGTCAGATGTTCAAGAGCTCCGTGAGCGGATGGATCGTTTTATGGAGCTGATGCAGGTGGTCGCGAATGGTCAAGATCAGCTTCGTACTCTGGTTCAACCTCTGATCTCCAGGGTCGACAGTAATGGCATACTTCATGGAGGGGCCGTGCCTACTCCTCCTCAAGGGGATACTCCACAGAACGTTGTTCCTGCTGCCGGAGGCAACGGCAGTGCTAACGGCAATCTGATGACTAATCTCGGACTCAACGCGGCGGGCGCCGTCAATGGTAGTTTGGGAGCCAATGTTAACATGGGGCCGGTCAACGGCAATGCTGGTGCAGGAAATCTGGTGGTGCCTCAACCGTGGCTGGAGGACCATCAGGATGATATATTCTCTCAGAGAGGTATAGAGGCAGAGTTGAATGTCGAGGCTCGACTCAGGTTCAAGGCGCTGGAAGACAAGATGAGGAGCATAGAAAATCAGAACACATTGGGCGTTGACATGTCCAACCTCGGGTTGATTGCTGACTTTAAAGTACCCCACAAGTTCAAGGTGCCTACCTTTGAGAAGTATAAGGGCACCACTTGCCCCCGGGTCCACCTACGATCTTATTATAGAAAGATGTCTGCTTATTCTGACGATGAGAAGTTGCTGATGCACTTCTTTCAGGATAGTCTTTCTGGTCCATCACTCGAATGGTATATGGGCTTGGAGCCCACTGCTGTGCGCACCTGGAAAGAGCTTGCAGAAGCGTTTGTTCTCCACTATCAGTATAATAGCGACTTGGCTCCCAACCGAGTTCAGCTTCAGAATCTCTCACAGCGGAACAATGAAAGCTTCAAAGAGTACGCCCAGCGGTGGCGTGAATTGGCTGCCCGGGTTCAACCACCGATGGTTGAGCGTGAGTTGGTACAAATGTTCGTGGCTACCCTTCCCGGAATCTACTATGAAAAGCTGGTCAGTGGCATGTCGGGAACATTCTCGGCTCTTATCACTTTGGGCGAGCATGTTGAGAACGGTATAAAAATCGGAAAAATTCAGGGCGAATCATCCTCAGCTGGAGGAGGTAGCAAGAAACCCTATACTGGCAAGCGTCGAGAGGGAGATGCCAGTGCTGTCACTAACGCTAGGAGAAAGGGCAAGGGCCCTCAGCCTCAGATTGCTAGCATAAACATCCCAGCTGCTCCGCCGCAGCCGCAGCAACCTCAGCAGCAGAATAATCAGGGGTATAAAAGATATCAGAATCGGGCTCCTATGGCAAGCCGTCAGTTTGATACTCCACCTATGTCATATGCGCAGCTTCTGCAAACTTTGCTGCAGCTTCAGCTAGTTCAAAAGAGGACGTTGGCTCCCTTAACAGGGGCGCCACCACCGGGGTATGATGCCAGTGCTACTTGTGAGTTCCATACTGGGGCACCTGGCCATACGATTGAGAATTGTAAAGCTTTTAAGCACAAAGTCCAGGACTTGGTGGACGCCAAGGTTATCAACTTTTCTGACAGCGTGCCCAACGTCACCAAGAATCCGATGCCTCATCATAAGGGGGGCGGAGTGAATGCTGTTATCACTGAAGAGAGTGCGGACTTACTGACTGATGTCAAAGATTTGAAAACCCCACTTAGTTTTGTCAAGGCTAAGTTGCTGAAGAGAGGCTTCTTCCCTGGATGTGGAGAGTTATGTATGGCTTGTGCTGCACTTCCTGACGGATGTGAGCAGCTGATCGAAGGTATCCAAAGTCTGATGTCCGAGGGTATTTTGCAATTCAGCCGGAGCGTTGAGAGTGCATCAGGGGAAGTTGTGCTGAAGCAGGCAGACGAAGTTGCTACCATTACCATTCCTCGCCACCCTATCACTATTTCTGCGCCCCGTCCGCCTACTATTACCATCACCAGGGCCGGACCAATCTCATTCGAGAGCACCAATGCCGTTCCATGGCATTATGGCGCCGAAGTTTATTGTAATGGTCAGAAGATAGAGCTTGAGCCGTTCGGGTCAACTGTGCAGAATCTTACCGAGGTCAGTGGTATCACTAGAAGCGGTAGAGTGTTCGCACCAGCAGAAGTTGCAGCAGAGAAAGTGGTCCGAGCTGACGCTGTGGATAAGGGTAAAGGTAAAGCTGTTGAAGAGGTCCCTGCAGGGGCAGAGAAGGACTTGCTGGTTAAAGATGCTGAAGAGTTCATGCGACTAATCAAGAAGAGTGACTACAAAATTGTAGATCATCTTCATCAGACTCCGTCAAAGATCTCGATTCTTAACTTGTTGCTGTGCTCTGAGGCGCACCGCAATGCATTGCTGAAGGTATTGAATGCTGCATACGTGCCGCGGGAGATATCAGTGAATCAACTCGAGGAAGTAGTAGCCCATGTCAATGCTGGTAATGGGCTGGGATTTACAGATCTGGAGCTGACTCCTAAGGGAAGAGATCACAACAGCGCCTTGCACGTCTCAATAGAGTGCAGAGGCACGATTATGTCACATGTCCTGGTGGATACGGGTTCCTCGCTTAACGTGCTTCCGAAGAAGGCACTGATGAAGTTGGATACCCGTGGACTGCTGTGCACGCCCAGCGATCTGGTCGTGAAAGCCTTTGACGGAACCAAGCGCCACGTCTTCGGAGAATTGACCCTGCCAATTCAGGTTGGCCCAGAGACGTTCAATGCAGTTTTCTATATCATGGATATCATGCCCGCCTATAGTTGCCTTTTAGGTCGGCCATGGATCCATTCTGCTGGTGCCGTGACGTCCACGCTGCATCAGAAGCTTAAATATGCTGTTGGGGGCAGCATAGTGACAGTCTGTGGAGAGGAGGACATCATGGTAAGCCACCTGTCGTCCTTTAAATACGTTGAAATGGATGGTGAGATCCATGAGACTCTTTGCCAGGCTTTTGAAACCGTCAGAGTGAAGGAGGTGGCTCCCGTCGTCGCAGAGAAGCAAGAGTTGAACCTCTCCTCGTTTAAGGAAGCTAGAGCCGTTGTCGAAGCCGGTTCTACCCCAGGCTGGGGGCATGTTTTGGATATACCAATCAAGCAGGATAAGTTTGGATTGGGATATTCTCCGCAAGCTGAAGCTTCATCTTCTTCTGGTAGCTCGTCTCGTGGGAAAGGGCTGATCCTATTCACCAAGGAGGGAGTAATCTTCGAGAGTATCAATGCTGCGTCGGAGGACAGCGGAGACAGTGATTGCGATCTTGACGCCTGGTTTCAACCGAGCAAGCCAGGCGAGCGCCTCCACAATTGGACCATCAAGGAGATTATCAAGCCGACAAGTGAAGAGTAATGATTTGCTTTTTACAATCTTTGTACAACCCTATGTCCTGCCCGGGGCATAGTGGTTTTACTGTCAGGGCCTTGTTGGATTATGTGTATGCATTTTGTTAATAAATAAAAGGCGTTTTCTTCGTAATCAAATATTGTGTTCTCTGTTATTCCTATTTTATGTTTATTTCAAAAAAACAGCAAAATGGCAACGGGGTTCGTGCTAACCTGCATATTCCTGCTTTAAACTTAACCCTTGTTATTGCAGGATCCACGTAACAGATGACATCGACTCTGGACCCTCTACGGCTCACTACGACTTTGATTGCCCGATCTATCAAGCCGAGGATGAGATTGATGAAGACGAAGACCTTCCGGAAGAATTGGCCCGCTTGTTGAGACAAGAGGAGAAGGTTATTCTGCCTCACGAGGAGGATATTGAGATTGTAAATCTGGGTTCGGAAGAGCTCGTCAGAAATGTCAGAGTTGGGGCTGCGCTGCAGAATGACGTCAAGCATAGACTGGTCGAGATGCTTCGAGAGTATAGTGACGTCTTTGCTTGGTCATACGAGGATATGCCCGGACTTGACACTGATATCGTGGTTCATCGCTTGCCGTTGCGGGAAGATTGCCCTCCAGTCAAGCAAAAGCTCAGGAGGACGAGACCAGACATGGCTGTAAAAATCAAAGAAGAAGTCCAGAAGCAGTTGGACGCAGGATTTCTAGCCGTTACCACTTACCCTCCGTGGGTCGCCAACATAGTGCCTGTACCGAAGAAGGACGGTAAGGTACGCATGTGCGTCGATTATCGGGATTTGAACAGGGCGAGCCCTAAGGATGACTTCCCGTTGCCTCATATCGATGTGTTGGTCGACAATACAGCCCAGTTTTCTGTGTTTTCGTTCATGGATGGCTTCTCCGGTTACAATCAGATTAAGATGGCACCGGAGGACATGGAGAAAACGACGTTCATTACCCCCTGGGGAACATTTTGCTATAAGGTAATGCCCTTCGGTCTGAAGAACGCAGGGGCCACTTACCAGCGAGCAATGGTAACTTTGTTTCATGATATGATTCATCATGAGATCGAGGTCTATGTTGATGACATGATTGCAAAGTCCCAAACGGAGGAAGAGCATCTGGTCAATTTGTTGAAGCTGTTTGAAAGGCTTAGGAAGTTCAGGCTGAGGCTGAATCCTAACAAGTGCACTTTTGGAGTGCGGTCTGGAAAGTTACTGGGGTTTATCGTTAGTGAATGAGGTATTGAAGTTGATCCTGCGAAAATAAAAGCTATCCAAGAAATGCCAGCGCCGAAAACAGAAAAAGAAGTTCGTGGTTTCCTGGGCCGAATAAACTACATTGCAAGGTTTATCTCTCAGCTCACGGCCACTTGTGAACCGATGTTCAAGCTGTTAAAGAAAGATCAGGAGATTACTTGGAATGAGGATTGCCAGAAGGCATTCGACAAAATAAAGCAGTATCTTCAAGAACCTCCAATCTTGATACCCCCAGTGGCTGGACGACCATTAATCATGTACCTGACGGTTCTGGAGAATAGTATGGGGTGTGTTCTCGGTCAGCACGACGAGACGGGCAGAAAGGAGCATGCCATTTATTATTTGAGTAAAAAGTTCACTGAGTGTGAATCTCGATACTCGATGCTGGAGAAGACGTGTTGTGCATTAGCTTGGGCTGCCAAACGTCTACGACAGTATATGCTCAACCACACCACTATGCTCATTTCGAAGATGGATCCGATCAAGTACGTCTTCGAGAAGCAGGCTCTTTCGGGCAGGATTGCCAGGTGGCAAATGGTGTTAACAGAATATGATATTCAGTACGTCTCTCAGAAAGCCATTAAGGGAAGCGTATTGTCTGATTACCTTGCCGAACAGCCGATCGAAGACTACCAGCCGATGAAGTTCGAATTCCCTGACGAGGACATTATGTTTCTCAAAGTAAAGGACTGCGATGAGCCATTGCCCGATGAAGGGCCAGATAGGAGATCTCAGTGGAAGTTGATATTCGACGGAGCGGTTAATTCCTATGGAAGTGGTATCGGGGCTATCATCACGACTCCTCACGGATCCCATATCCCGTTTACTGCGAGACTGACGTTTCCAGTTACCAACAATGAAGCCGAGTATGAAGCATGTATTATGGGTCTAGAAGAGGCAATTGATTTGAGAATCAAGAATCTAGACATATATGGTGACTCAGCGCTTGTAATCAATCAGATTAAAGGGGAGTGGGAAACTCGTCAAGCGAATCTAGTGCCGTACATGAATTATGCCAGGAGGCTGCTTCCGTTCTTCGACCGAGTAGAACTTCATCATGTACCCAGGGCTGAAAACCAAATGGCTGATGCCTTAGCCACGTTGGCTTCCATGTATAAAGTCAATTATTGGAATGAGGCTCCAAGAATTGTACTTTCGCGTCTTGATAGACCGGTATTTGTCTTTGCAATCGAGGATGCCACTGACGGCAAGCCATGGTTCCACGACATCCAGACCTTCCTTATGACTAAGGAGTATCCTGCAGGTGCGTCCACCCAGGATAAGAAGACTCTGAGGAGGCTATCTGGAAACTTTTATCTCAATCCTGACGGAGTGCTGTATAAGAGGAACCACGATCTCGTGCTACTTAGATGTGTGGATGAAAAAGAGGCGAGTATGCTCATGGAGGAAGTCCATGAGGGCACATTTGGTACGCACGCCGGCGGGCATGCCATGACGAGAAAGATCCTGAGAGCAGGGTATTACTGGCTGACTATGGAGTCGGATTGCTTCAGATTCGCGAGGAAATGTCACAAATGCCAGATTTATGCTGATAAAGTTCATGTACCGCCGTGCCCATTAAATGTCATGTCTTCCCCTTGGCCGTTCTCCATGTGGGGCATCGACATGATAGGCAAGATCGAGCCCACCGCATCCAATGGTCATCGTTTCATTCTGGTAGCTATCGACTACTTCACCAAATGGGTGGAGGCAGCCTCGTACGCTAATGTGACCAAGCAGGTGGTGGCTAAGTTCATAAAGAGGGACATCATCTGCCGCTATGGAATTCCCGAGCGGATCATTACTGATAATGGTTCGAATCTGAACAACAAGATGATGAAGGAGCTGTGCCAGAGCTTCAAAATTGAACACCACAACTCATCTCCCTACCGGCCGAAGATGAATGGCGCTGTTGAAGCGGCCAACAAGAACATCAAGAAGATCGTTCAGAAGATGGTTGTGACGTACAAAGATTGGCACGAGATGCTGCCATTTGCCTTGCACGGTTATCGTACGACGGTGCGTACGTCGACCGGGGCAACTCCTTTCTCCTTGGTGTACGGTATGGAAGTTGTCCTACCGTTAGAGGTGGAGATTCCCTCTTTGCGAGTTTTGGTTGATGTAAAACTCGACGAGGCAGAATGGATTACGAATCGCTTGAACCAACTCAGCCTGATGGACGAGAAGAGGTTAGCATAGATCGCATTTGGTCGTCTGTACCAAAGCCGAATGAAGAAAGCTTACGATAAGAAGGTGCGTCCCAGAAGCTTTCAGACGGGTGATCTCGTCCTGAAGAAAATTCTTCCGCCACACTCCGATCACCGGGGCAAGTGGACTCCGAATTACGAAGGGCCGTATGTCGTCAGCAAGGTCTTCTCAGGAGGAGCTTTGTTGTTATCCACGATGGATGGTGAAGATTTTGCATCCCCGGTGAACGCGGACGCAGTCAAAAAATACTTTGCTTGAAAGAGACCCGCTGGACAAAAAAGAAAGAGTCCAGGCAAAAAAGGGGCATCTCGGCGAACCAAAAACAGAATAAAAGGTTCGGGCAAAAATTAGGGATATATTGAAAAAATGTACACCCGCGAAGTCGAAAACCTACACTGGGCGGCTTCGGCAAAAAAGGGTATCCCGGTGAACTGAAAACCCGAAAGGGCGGTTCACGCAAAAGTTAGGGATTTGAATAAGCAAACGACTGCGTTCCGCGTATGGACTTTCATTGTTTAGTGGTTCGGAAGACCTGAGGGCCGTTTATCTGAATCAATCTCTTCCAAAGCTGAAGCGTCGGAGAGGTATCAAAGTCGAGTGGGTCTTAGAGGGATCAACTCATGGTGTTCGTCTACGCCTCGATTGCCAACATTTGTATATACTGATGTATATTTATGTTTTCTTTTTTTCGTGCGGCTTCCTCATTCCAGGGGCTAGCCTCCGTTGTAAAACATTTTTGCCCATTCAGGGGTTCATCATCAATAAAAATGCACATTATTCAGCAATTCTACTTGTCTGTTTAGCATTTATCTGTTTTGTTTACGAATGAAAACGCCGATGTTTTTGATAAAATGCGCATACATAAACTTGCGGGCCCAGGCCCATTGATTGTTGAAACAATTGATTAACTGAATATTGTCACGAGATAATAACCTGGATAGAACCCTTTGAGGAGGGAATCTTGTCTTGTTTGTTTGTGTTGTTGCAGGTGTAGCACCTTCCAGAGGATATGCCGTGCGCACCCTCGAAGCAGGGCAAGCCCTCCTTCTCCAGCAGAGTTCAGTAGTCTCCCCTCTGCAGAATCTGAACACAGAGCAGTGAGCATTGGTATGTCCACCAGGCAGAGAGGATTCTCTTCCCCAAGCAGATGCATCCTGAAGGAGCGTCACCTCATCAGCTGAGTCAAGCACCGAAGAACGATGGTGTCTTCCCCAGCACCGGGTCACAAGTGCAGATTTCATGGAAGTGTTCGGGTGTCGGAGCTCGTGTTTCCCCAGTAAAGTCTCCAGCGGCATCGAGATTCCCCACCGGAGTCATGTTCTCTCCTGAAGTTGGATGATTCCCTCTTCCCCAGTAGAGTATTGGAACAACAGAGGTTGTATTCCCCCTGAAGAGTTGGACTCTCCCCCGAAGTCAGATGATTCTTTCTACCCCGGCAAAATTGAAGTTCCGCACCAGAGTCGTACTCTCCAGTGAAGTAGAATGATTTCTCTCCCCTGCTGAGTCCGCAGAAAAGCAGAATCCTTGGAAGCAGTTGGAACCTTGAGTGGATGTTCCCTAGCAGAGCGTGGGGCAGCTGATGCTGTATCTCCCCAGAATCGTACTCTCTCCAGCGAAGCAGAATGACTTCTCCTTCCTCAGCCGAGTTTGCAGATGTCCAAGAGAGCCGAGTCCTTGGAAGTTGATCAAACCATGTTTTCCCCAGTGGAGTGTGGAGCAGCTGAAGTTGTTTCCCCACAGAGCGGTTATCCCCAGAAGAGTAGCCGAGACGGCCGCGCAGTTCATTCTCGCGATTGATATTGTTTGCCCTGCAGCAGTCAACCGGAAGATCATTTCCCCAGGCGAAGCCTATTGATATTGGCGTGTCCGCGTTCTCCTCAGCAGGATGATTCCTCTACCTGAGTAGTTCTTGTCTCCTTGACAGGAGAATTCCCCTTCGGCATTTATTTTGCGGACGGGATCGCATCATTGTGCATGACTGCATAGCATTTAACACTGCATAGCATTTAACACTGCATAGCATTTAACACTGCATAGCATTTAACGTTGCATAGCATTGTGCATGATTGCACGGCATTTAGCATAAACGCATATCATTCCCACCGTGTGGGGCATAGCGCAGAAGCATATGCATCATAAGCATGATCTAGGTCATTATTATTCTTGCCTTACAGGATCAGTTGCTCAGGAGGATTCCTGACATTCTCTCCAACAAGGTCACTTCCTTAAGATGATTCTTAAGGACCCCGGTGTAATCCCCACGGTCGCTCGCTCAAGATGATTTTTGAGATCCTCAGCGAAGTCAGTTCGAAGTGACCCTTGAACTCCTCAGCAGGGCCGTTTGCTTAAGATGAGTCTTAAGACCTCAGTACAGCTTCCCGAGTTGTTCGCCTAGTATGATGCTTGAGCTCCCCAGTAGCGTCCCCAGCAAGAGTTGCCCAGGAAGGTTCCTGGAATACCCCGCAGAATAAAGTCTCCAGAATGGTTGTCGGTTCAAGATGATTCTTGAAGGTGCCTGACGGATTTGTTTGTTCAAGATGATTCTTGAAGTCCTTAGCAGCGTGATATGTCTGCTCCAACAGTGTTGTCTAATCTGAAGATTGACTGCGTAAACGCCTGAAGGCGGTATCAGAAGGTTCCTGTGAGCTCAGATGTCCTTGTTGATGAATCAACGTGTGGCTGAAGACAAGGTTCCAAAGTTTGTAGATATACCAAGATGATCCGTGTTGGTCTGAAGACCAAGTCAGTTGTCCTGAGGAGATGATTGATTGCGATCAAGTGGATAGTTTTCCTTCTGACTGAAGTCGAAGATGTTTCTCCAGCTGAAGCGGAGTTTTGCCTGAAGGCAAAGTGTTTGAATCCCCGTAGAATCATGAATGGCTCAGGATACCATTTCTCTGACTGAGGTCACAGATTTCCCAAGCTGAAGCGAAGGTGCCTGAGGGCAAGGTTATCCCCAAGGTCATGAATGACCTAGGATTCATTTTTCGGATTGAAGGCCGAAGTGTATCCCTGACTGAAGTCACGGATGCTCTATAGCAGAGGTGGAGTTGCCTGAAGGCAGATCCATGTATCCTTGGAGGCCAAGGACCATTTCTTTAGACTGAAGTCGAAGATACCTCCTGCAGAGTTGCCGACGGGCAAAGTTTACATCTTTGAAGGTCAAGGATATTTATCTTCAGAAGTACTTGGAGATCTTTTCTAGCTGAAGCTGGGATCGCCGACGGGCAGGGTTTCATCTATCTTCAGAAGGACTTGAAGATTCTCCAGCGGATCTGGAGTGGCCAGGGGCCAGGGTTTCATCTATTTTCAGAAGAACTTGAAGACTCTCCAGCGAATCTGGAGTGGCCAGGGGCCAGGGTTTCATCTATTTTCAGAAATTCTTGAAGGTTCTCTAGCGGATCTGGAGTGGCCAGGCGCCAGGGTTTCAAATATCTTTAATGTTGAAGTTCTACGGCGGGCGGTGTGCAGTAGTGTTCCGATGTTCGTTATGGTTCTGAGGGTGAACCCCAAATCAGAGTGAGCTCGGTTAAGTCTCTCATTCCCCAGCGGAGTAGCTTCAAATATGCAAGTGTACCTTTCGTTCCATTTACCAGGGGTGAACCCCAGGTCAGAATTGTTCAGCGTTGTCATTTGTCCAGCGGCGAGGTTGGATGTTTGTTCGACGGCAAGGTTGAACGTTTAGATTTGGCGGCGAGGTCAGATCATCATTTGTCCGGCGGCGAGGTTGGATGTTTGTTCGACAGCGAGGTTGAACGTTTAGATTTGGCGGCGAGGTCAGATCATCATTTGTCCGGCGGCGAGGTTGGATGTTTGTTCGACGGCGAGGTTGAACGTTTAGATTTGGCGGCGAGGTCAGATCATCATTTGTCCGGCGGCGAGGTTGGATGTTTGTTCGACGGCGAGGTTGAACGTTTAGATTTGGCGGCAAGGTCAGATCATCATTTGTCCGGCGGCGAGGTTGGATGTTTGTTCGACGGCGAGGTTGAACGTTTAGATTTGGCGGCGAGGTCAGATCATCATTTGTCCGGCGGCGAGGTTGGATGTTTGTTCGACGGCGAGGTTGAACGTTTAGATTTGGCGGCGAGGTCAGATCATCATTTGTCCGGCGGCGAGGTTGGATGTTTGTTCGACGGCGAGGTTGAACGTTTAGATTTGGCGGCGAGGTCAGATCATCATTTGTCCAGCGGCGAGGTTGGATGTTTGTTCGACGGCGAGGTTGAACGTTTAGATTTGGCGGCGAGGTCAGATCATCATTTGTCCAGCGGCGAGGTCAGATCATCATTTGTCCGGCGGCGAGGTTGGATGTTTGTTCGACGGCGAGGTTGAACGTTTGGATTCGACGGCGAGGTCAAATTATGTTTGTTTGACGACGAGGTCAGACTCTTTAAATCCCCAGTAAAGATGATGTTTGTACGACGGCGATGTCGAGTGTCTCTAAGAGGATGTTTGTTTCCGACGGCGATGTCAGATTCAGTTTTCCAGCGGCGATGTTGGGATGTCAAGGTAATCCAGTCTTCCGACGGCGATGTTAGGTGACGCAGATCCTTTAGTTCTCCAGCGGCGATGCGGGGTACTTTGTTTAGAGATGTATTTTCTCCAGCGGCGATGCGGGGTATTTTGTTCAGTGTTGTATTCTCTCCAGCTAGCGACCGTGCAACTAGCATTGCAATATTCGAAGATTTGTTCCCCGCAGAGTACCGTGTGCTCGTGCAGTTGGCAAATTTTCGGGTTTACCGGTATTCAATCGTCTCGCACCTTGATTGGTTGAGAGCCGTTCGCTTCTCACCCAGTCAGGTTCAAGCCGTTTGAATAGGGGCAGCTGTTGCACCCCAAAATTTGACCAACAATTATTTATCCATCTAGTGTTTGAAAATGGATACCTTCATCAGAAAGTTCAAGAGATCCTCAGAGGAAGTGGATTGAAACCAGGGTTGTGTGCTTCATAGCTTGAGAGTTGTGGGTGCCCCTCAGATGATTCTGAGACTTTGAGAATGAACTAGATGTTTTGAGAAAGCTTATGAGATGTCTTGATAGCCATCATGAAGCCCAGAGAGGTCATTATGCAAGAATTCAGAAGATTCAACCATGAATGGTAGAATTAGGGTTTTGACTGGGTCAACCCTAGGATAACTGAAGATTTTGAGAAGGTTGAGACCTAACCCAAGGGCCATGAGATCATGGAATGATGCATGGAGATGTTATAAAGATGATTCCTAGACCAACTCATCAGGATTGAGGAGTTGGAGAAGTTTTGAGTTAGGGTTTCTGAGGATTGGCAGTGAAAAAACCCTAATTTGACCCCTATCTTCCAGGCAGTCTAAGCTCTAGATGTGGTTGATATCTCATCTTCCCCACAACATGAATGTTGTAGAGCTTGTTCTTAGCTTTAATTTGAGTGGTAGAAGTCCTTGATAGGAGTTACAGAGCTCAAGTTATGGTTTTGACAAATCACAGGTCAGCTGAGGTGTGTGAATCTGGGTCCTTGAAAGTCACCCAACTTGCAGACAACTTTTTCCCTAGTAGGATGATTCCTATGATCTCTTGGTCAACATGAATGTTGGAGGGCATCTTCTTAGCTTTAATTTGAGTGGTAGAAGTCCTTGATAGGATTTATGGAACTCAACTTATGGTTTGAACAAGACAGGGGTATTTTGGTCATTTGTCAGTTATAGGTCATTTTAGCCAATGCCTAAAACTCCTATTTCCAAGCCCCAAATGGAAAAACTCAAAACATGAAAGTTGTTCAAAATGTGATTTTAGGTCTAGAAAGAAGGTCACAAATTGTTGGAAAAGCTCATAGCATGAAGTTACATGATTGGTCAAAAATGAACTAAAAATGGCATATAAGTTTGAAAAGTTGAATTTGAAAATTGGTTTGGAGGATCTAGGAATCCAAAATAGGTCACCCAATATATCATTTTGATTGGAAACATCATTTTGAGAACTTTGGTTCAAATAGATTTTTCATTTGAGGCCTAAAAAAGGGACTTTCTTTGTAAATCTATTACTTGCATTATAAGGCAATGTTGAAAAACCTTACACAAGCCAAATGTAAGGGCTGATTTCCTTCATACACACTTAATATCTCATGTAAAGACATATTCAAGGGATTTTGGCAAGGTATGAAAGAAGATATCATGATATTTCAAGTTCTCATGTGGTGATATTTTCAATACTTTCTAGAAAGATCTAGATGATTCTAGCCCCTTCCATCACTTGCTATTTAAAGAGTGAAGCACAAGGAGGAAAAGGGTTGGTGATAGCAAGAGAATTCAGAGGGGAGAGAAAGAGAGAGGCAGCCATTGAAGAGGTTTCTTCAAAGTGAAGCAATTCTGATTTTCTTCCATTGTAGATCTTCCCCTTCATCACAAGTGCAAACAGAAGGCTATTGATCATCCAAGGACCATTTGGAGGAAGTTTCAAGGCCTGAAAGCAACCACACGAGTCTCCACCATAACCTCTTGACAGGTTTTTTCTCTTCTCTCTTTCACTGTAATTATGCATAGGTAGATCGCATGTTAGGTTTAGAATGGCTAGGCTAGACTAGGTGATGAAATTCTGAAGGTTAGAGCCAATTCCATGAAGTTTGATAGCAGGTGCAAGAACCTGTTGTGATCAAGAACAGGCTGGTTTAGTGGTTTTAGAACATGATTAATAGCTCAGGATGGTAGGCATAACATAGAGAACAAGATTGGATCATCCAATTTGAGTTTTAGAAGATTTGATTTCAGAGAAGTATGGTGGTACCCGAGCTTTGAAGTTCTTTGTTTGAAGGATTCACGGAGAGTTAAGGAAAACTACTCGTCCAACCTTATTCCTCTTGATGAGTAGCCCTTTTTTCCTTTTGGAATTTTTGAGAATCATTGCGTGTGGAGGGAGAACGAACCAGGGGAAGTTCTTGCATGAAGAGCTGCGCCTGAAAACCCTAGGGGTCCATTTGGGGACGATGACCAGCATCCATTGGATTAGCTTGACTGGTTGACTAATTCGCTGCATCCAACGGCCCAGATCAATCCAAGAAAACGGAGGGAAATTTAAAAACCTAAACGCTGCGTTTGGTTTAGTGACTGAGTCTGGGCTTAAGTCAATGTGCTACGCGCACCCCCCCTTTTGATTCAGCCCAATGAAATCAACTGCCTATCCCTTCTATTCTCACCCCCTCTCTCCTTCTCTTGTATATTTTTATTTTTCAATTTTCTTCACATTTCATTAATTTTCTAAAAATCATAACTAAATGAAAAAATATTATTTTTAACTCATTATTTTTTTAACATTTTCATTAAAATGTCTAGAAAATTAAAAAATATAAAAATTGCATTTTATATTTTAATTGGTATTTTTTGCATATTTTACAAATAAATGCACTTTTTTAACCATTCATTTCATACATGGATTTGTATATTTTTGTTCATGCATTTAGAAATAGATTTTTGCCCATTCTTTTTTGTGGTGATTCATATTGCATTGTAGTATTCTCTGGATTTATTACTAGATTTGTGGATTAAAATTTGATGTATTTTGATTGTTAGACATTTAGGTGCTCTAATTAGGGTTTTAGGTTGTGTACTTGAACTTCAACATTTTATTTTTGGGGTTTTTAGGCCAAATTAGTGTATGGGGAATATATGGGACCTAAGGGTAGTTAAGTAGGATCCTCTAGAATTTATATTAGGAATTTGTATGGTATTTTAGTATTTTTCATTGATTTTTGAATTGAATGTTGTTTGTGTGGCCTTTAGGGCTAGTTTAGTTCTGTTTTGCCTTGCTTTGGAGTTGTTGTTGGCTTGAGGAGCTTGGGCATCATGTGAAGACCTTGCAGAGGAGTCTAGCATAGCTTTTGATTTTGTTTATAGGTTTATAGGTGCATAGGCAGAGCCCTAGATAGAGTATTTTGTTCAATAAACAAGGAGTGTCTTGTTCACCTCCTTTCTTCTCTGTGACATAGAGTCCCTTAAGGGTATTCACCTCTCTCCTTTGGAGGGATTAGTGACCTTGCCCTATAAGGTAGAACTTTGAGAGAGCTTTTCCTTTGATGTTAAGTTCTCAATGGCATCCTTTGGAAGTCAGTGAGTACTGTAACATCCCCACCTCATCTTGTTAACTGAATCTTGTTTGCTGGAGCATTGGAGTCATTGAAGATAGAAGCTAAGGCCTTGAAGAGGATGATTCCTTGAAGATTATTGAAGTCTGAAGACTCTGTGAAGATCAAGTTGATGCCTGAAGATCCTTGAAGATAGTGAAGCTTGAAGGTAGAGCTGATCAAAGGAGCTGAAGCTCAAGGGAGAAAATGAGTTGATACTCATGTTGTAGGGTTGATACCTGGAAAGCAAGTGATCTCTGAAGTCTGAAGACTGGGTTGCTGCTGAAGGAGCTGAGGCTTTCTTCTGTTTTCTTTGATGTATTGTGTGTTTTGTCTGATTTGTCTGCTGCATTAGATTAAGCACATTTAGAATAAGTTCAGTCTAAGAGCATGAGTGCATCTGATTGTATTGTTACTGCCTGGCTTTGCTTGCGGGTATTCGGTAGAGCCCAGCTCCCTTGCCCATGTGTTTATTTTGCTTGATAGCATTTCATTTCTCCTGTCTGTATGATTACAGTTTACTGTTTGTGCTTGATGGCATGTTGTTTATTTCAGTATGATTACTGTTATTCCATGACTGGCTTGAGGTTGAGACGAGCTTGTGGAGGCTGAAGCCCCACACACATTTCCTCCCTCACTTGCATTGCATGCATTTTACTGTTAAGCTGATGCTTCGTCTGTTTTGGTGTATCATTAACATGATCCCTTAGGACTCTCATTTCCTTTGATAAGGATTTGATGATAGACTTTTAGGTTGAAACCTATGCATGACAACATCTAGGAGTTCCCTGTTCAAATCCCAACCATAGGATGAATCCATGGCATGATAACAGTAGGACTTGATAGTCTCCCTCCTAGTTGGGCCTGTTCTCTTCTCATCTCGAAGCAGTTTAAGATACAGTAATCATGAATGATTTCTTTCGTACGTTACGAGCCTTAAGCTATCTGAGAAAGGATTGTGGGAGAGCTTCTTTTCCATAGTCTGGATGTTTAGTATGGTACCCTTTGGGTGACATGCGACGCATTCACTCTCAGGTCATAGTCTCTAGTGCGGTTGAAATCGCAAACATAATAAAAAACACTTCTTTTAGGAGATAACCCGTAGTTTCCCGAACTACGTTTGCTCTGATCTTTCATACCAGATGAAAGTACGTAGGCATAGGATGCGATATCCTAGCGAGCAACCTTTCCCCCGTAACCCATAGTTAGCCGAACTACGTTGACTCTGATTTCTCGTTCCAGACGGGAATACGTAGGCATAAAGCGCGACGCTTTGCCGAGTCATTTTTCTTTTCTTTTTCAGCCAGCCTTGATAGGTAGATAGATTATAACCAACCCGTCCAAGTAAACAAACAAGCGAGGATCCCGTCGAGTACGACGGACGTGAGGGGTGCTAATACCTTCCCCTTGCGTAACCGACTCCCGAACCCAGACAATGGTTGCGACGACCTTGTCTTACCCTTATTCGTCAGGTTTTTCCGATCGTTTCCTTTCCCGCTCTGAGGGATAAATAACGAAAGGTGGCGACTCTTCTGTTTTGCCGGCACCTTATTTTCGCGCAAGCGACAACATGTATGCAGGAAATCAAGAGGTATGATTACCAATTAAGAGCTACACAATACTATGAAGCTTATTCAAGGGCTCAAGGGTTGATATCCTTGTCAGAGAAGTTGAAAGATCCTCAGAGAGAGTGATTGAAGCCAAGTGTGTAGGTCTCCTAACTTGAGAGTTGTGGGAAGCCATCAGATGATTTTGAAGTCATGGAAAAGGATTTGAGGTCTTGAGAGAGAGCTCATGATAAGTGTTGAAGATCACTTTGAGGCCTAGATAGGTCATTGTGCAAGATTGAAAAGCCTCAGCCATGAGTGGTGCAATTAGGGTTTGATTGGGTCAACCCTAAGTCAACTGATGATTTGAAGAAGGTTGAGACTTAATTCAAGAGCCATGTGATCATGGATTGATGAATTGATATGTTATAAGGATAATTCCAAGGTTAACTCATCATGATTGAAGAGTTTGAGAAGTTTCAGGCTAGGGTTTCCAAGGCTTGACAATGTAAAATCCCCTAGTTTGACCCCTATCTTCAAGGCAATTTAGCTCAAGATGTGATTGACATATCATCTTACCCATAACATGATTGTTGTAGAGCATGATCTTAGCTTTAATTTTAGTACTATAAGTCTTTGATAGGATTTGTAGAACTCAAGTTATGACTTTGACAAGTTACAAGTTATCTGAGGAATGTGAATTTGGAGCTTGAAAGTTACCCAACTTGCATGAAACGTTTTCCTTAGAAGGATGATTCCTATGAACTTTTGGTCAACATGAATGTTGTTCCTTATCCTCTTAGCTTTCTATAGAGTACTAGAAGTCCTTGATAGGATTTGTAGAACTCAAGTTATGGCTTTGACAAGTCAAGGGTATTTTGGTCATTTGGAGATTACAGGTCATTTCAACCATAAGGCCATAACTTCTATTTGCAAGCTTCAAATGGGAAAATGTCCAACATCAAACTTGTTCAAAATGATGTTTTAAGGCTAGCCAAGTGGTCATGGGAGGTTGGAATTGCTTGTAACTCAAAATTGCAAAATTGACTTAAAAAGGAAGAATTAAAGTTCATTAAAAGGACCAAATTTGTGATTTTTCATTTGATGACCAAATGAGACAAACCTATATGTCATTTTGATTGTAAAAGGCATTTTAAAGACAATGGAAATGGCACTTTTTTCATTTGAGGTCAAAATCATGGAGTTGCTTTTGCTTGCTTAAGACTTAAGTAACATATGCCAAACTTCTCATAAGATCAAAACCAAGGTGCAAACACATCCTAGCACTTTCATAATCTCATTTGGAGAGAATTTGGATGAAGAGCATAATGAATACAAGCTGTTGCAAGGACTGTCATACACATAGCATATCATGAGATTTCAAGTGAGATGAGATATTGAAATACTCATTGGATTGATCTAGAACTTTCTAGATCATTCAGTCATGTTCTATATATGATTATGAAGTGGTTCAGAGTGAAGGTTGGTGAGAATTGAGAGAGGAGAGTGAGATTGCATTGTGAACTTTCTTCTTGCAAATCAAAATCTGTTACAAGGTTTGAATCCATTTCAATCCAAGATATTGATCCCAATAGCTTGCTCTAGGGTTAGAGAGTGATTTCAGATCAAATTCAAGGCAAGATCGTGGGAGAATTGGGAGTTGGCACTTGGATTTCTTCACCTGCAACTCATAGTCGGGTTCAAAGATTCAGAGTATTTCGATCCATTTGGTTGCATACAGAACCTTCCTTGGAGGCTAGTGAAGGAGTCTGCAAGTTCTTGAGGGTTGATTTGAAGATTCAACCACTATGTTCACACGATTTTACTAGGTATGCAATTCTTATTCCATGGTTTAATTTAAGTAGAATTAATAGGAATTGTTATGTTAGATGCATTGTAGATTGATGTAGGAAGGTTTCTGGATCATCAATTTGTAGATTAGTGATCAATTAGGGTTTATGCCATTTTCGGTTGAGATCGTGTTCTTGCAAATCTTGAACTTTTAGAATGATTAAGTAGCATAGGAAGATTCCTTGTGAAATTTGGGACAAGTTTCGTATAGAGACCATTTGAAATGGAGGATTCTAGAGAGAGTTAGGGTTGGGGATGGTTGATCGGAGAAGTCACCGGCGGTGACTCTAGCGCGCGCAGATGGAGGGAGTTTAAAGATTCAAAAGGTTGAAGACAACCTTAGGGCCATTGGATTGGGCTGAGACCTTTGACCAGATGAGGATCCAACGGCCACGCGTAAAGGAAGTTGAGTGAAGGATTTCTGAGTTGGGATTCAACGCAGCGTTTCATTTATTTGATAGTTTTGGGCCTAAGTAATAGTTGATACTCACACCCCCTTTTTGGGCCCAACCCTAAGATGAACTGAATTTTGTTGCTACCTGCACCGCGCGTTTATCATTTTCTTTTGATTTTCTTTTATTTTTTCATTTCATTCATGGCTATTGAATAATTCATAAATAATTGGAAAATGACTCAATTAATTCCTTTCTCTTTTCCATGGATTCATGATTGAATCTAGTTTTTTTTAGATAAAAAATATTAATATTCCATGCATTTCTGATTTTATTAGAATTTATTGCATTTTAATTGATATTAAAATAACCATGGTTGATGCTTGATCTTGTTGAATTTAGTTTGATCATTTGATGATGGTTCTTGCCCTGATTTTTTGTATGTAGCTAGCATAGATATGCATGTTCCCCCTAGATTTTTCTCACATTTTTGTGATGAATATAAGTGGTAGTTTTAGGTTGAACCTTTAGGGGCTCCATTTTTAGGGTTTATGGTTGATACCTTATGATTTAGGTTTTATTTCTAGGACTTGGTGGATGATTCAACCTCTGATTTTTGTATGGTAGATTCATGATTGAATTAGGGTCCCTTAGGAATTTTTGTAGGAATTTACAATGTGGTTTACTATTTTTGTTTGATTTTAGTTTAGGTGCTAACCTTAGATGATTCTAATGCACTAATTCAACTAGAATGACTTCTTTAGTTCCCTTAGATTAGGGTTTTGCCTCTCTTGCTCTTGGATGATGTTGAAGACAAGCTTGGGCTACCATGGATTGAGTTGAAGAAGCTTGGATGTGAAGATTTCCCTTCTTTTGGTGTAGTGTTGATTAGGTGTTAAGATTAGGGGTTGTAGGCAGAGCTCCTAGATAGATTCTCTTTCTTCATAAACATGGAAGATGTTGACCACTTCCGTTCTTCCCTATGATGTAAGGTCCCCTTGTAAAGGCCTCATCCCTCCTTTGGTAGGATGTGTGGCTCTTTACAAGTTGGTAGAACCTTTGAGGGTCCCTTTCTCTGATGATAGGATGCTTAGTGGTGACCTTTGGTCTTCACTTTGCTGTCAATCATCCAAACTTTGCTCCTGTTAGATGAATCTTTTTCCCATGCTAGAGGATGGAGCTCCCTGATTGAAGAAGGTTGGAGGATAGGAGTTGATACTTCTTTGTGTATAAATATTTCCCTTAGGAGCTGAAGCTTGTAGATCAGGAAGAGCAAGTTGATACTTGTAAAGAGTGAAGAGCTGAGGCTTGAAGAAGAAAGAATGAGTTGACACTTATGTTGATACATTGAGAGCCTGCAGGGGCCAAGTTGATACTTGATTTTAGGGGTGAAGCCTGAAATTGGAATTTACTGAAGAGCTGAAGCTTGAAGTTGAAGGAGAGGGATAAGTTGATACCTATGTTGGATGTATTAAAAGCTCAGAGAAGCAAGTTGACACTTGCTATTGAAGATGATAGCCTTGGAGAACAGTTACAGACTGAGGACTGAACTGCTTCCAGGGGATTGCATTGATGTGAATCAGTGGGGGCTGTTGATCTGCTTTCTTTCCTGTCTATTTTCTTTCTGTGCAACTGTATTGATGTGACTTGTTTGATTTGCCTGATGCATTGGAATAAGTTCATCTCTAGACTGATGTAAACTAGGAGCATGATTGCACTAGAGGTTGAGTTGTTCCCTCTACTTGTATTTTTACTGCATGGCTTTGCTTGCGGGTATTCGGTAGAGCCCAACGCCCTTGCCTATGTGATCTGGTGTGTTTGCTTGATAGCATGTCCTTCTTCTGTATGATTGCAGTTATTATATGTTGCTTGATAGCATGTTACTTCTTCTGTATGATTGCAGTTATTCATATTTGGCTTGAGGTTGAGATGAGCTTGTGGGGGCTGATGCCCCACACACATTTCCTCCCTCACTTGCACTGCATGCATGTTACAGTCGTTTACTGTTTACTGTTTAAACTGATGCTTTATCTGTGTCTGTTTATCATTGACATGATCTCATAGGAATCTCATTTCCTTTGATAAGGAAGTGATGATAGAACTTTAGGTTGAAACCTATGCATGATAACTTCTAGGAGACCCCTGTTTCAAACCTCGACCATAGGATGAATCCTTGGCATGACAACACTAGGACTTGATAGTCTCCCCGTAGTTGTCACTCTCTCTTCTTATCGTCAAACAAATTAAAATACAGTAATAAAGGTTAACTGACGTCGTACGTTACGAGCCTTAAGCTACCTGAGAAAGGATTGTTAGAGAGTTTCTTTTCAACAGTCTAGATGTTTAGTATGGCACCCTTTGGGTGACATGCGACACATTCACTCTCAGGTCATAGTCTCTAGTGCGATATTGGTTGCAAACATCCATAAAAAACAGTTCTTCCGTAAAAGAAAGAAAACAAACTTCAAACCTTTTTACCCCGTGGGCCCATAATTCAAAGGAAGCTTTTCTGAAGAAAAGAGTATCGTTAACTCTCAGTTCTACCGCAAACGGTAACGCCTAAGTCTCCAAGGGTCGAGCTGCGTACACCAAACTGCTGGAGTTGTTTGTTAACCCTACTCGATAAAACAGATGAATCTGAATTCCCGTAATCCGTAGTATCCTGAACTACGTAAGCTCTGATCTCTCATACCTGTTGAGAGTACGTAGGCACAATACTGATGTATTGGCGAGCCACCTTCCCCGTAACCCGTAGTTAGTCGAACTATGTTGACTCTGATTTCTCATTCTCTGATGAGAATACGTAGGCATAAAGCGCGATTCTTTGCCGAGTCAGTTTCTTTTCTTTTCAGACCAACCTTGATAGGTAGATAGATAAAACCAACCCGTCAGATAAACACAACAAGCGTGGATCCCATCGAGTACGATGGACGTGAGGGGTGCTAATACCTTCCCCTTGCGTAACCGACTCCCGAACCCAGACAATGGTTGCGATGACCTTGTCTTATACCTTTTCGTCAGGTTTTTCCGATCGTTTCCTTTCCCGTTCTGAGGGATAAATAACAAAAGGTGGCGACTCTTCTGTTTTGCCGGCACCTTATTTTCGTGGTAGCGACACTTGTCGCCATTGATTATTTCACCAAGTGGGTAGAAATATCTTCTTTCGCCAATGCCACGAAGCAAATGGTATCCCATTTTATAAAGAAGGGCCTCATCTGCTGATATGGAATACCAGAACAAATTATTACTGACAATGGTTCGAATTTGAATAATAAGATGGTGAAAGAATTGTGTCAGAGTTTTAAAATTGAACACCACAACTCTTCACCATACCGTCCAAAGATGAATGGTGTTGTTGAGGCAGCTAATAAGAATATCAAGAAGATTGTGTAGGAAATGGTGGTGACTTACAAAGATTGGCATGAGATGTTGCCTTTTGCTTTACATGGTTATCGCACTTCAGTGTGTACATCTACTGGGGCAACACCTTTCTCGCTGGTATATGGTACGGAAGTTGTTCTACAATTAGAAGTCAGAATTCCTTCTCTGAGGATATTGTCTGATGTGAAGCTTGATAAAGCGAAATGGGTGAAGACTAAATTAAATCAACTTAGTTTAATTGATGAAAAGATATTGGCAGCTATCGCCCATGGCCGACTATACCAGAGCAGAATGAAGAAGGCATTTGATCAGAAGGTACATCCTCGGCATTTCCAGGTAGGCGACTTGGTAATGAAGAGGATCCCCCCTCTATAAACAGATCACAGGGGAAAATGGACTCCCAACTATGAAGGTCCATATGTGGTAAGAAAGGTTTTCTCTGGTGGAGCCTTATTGCTATCAACCATAGACGACAAAGATTTTATGTCCCCTGTGAACGTAGACGTAGTTAAAAAATATTTTGCTTAAAAATATACCCCCTAGACATAAAAATAAAAGTCCAGGAAAAAATGGGGGATCCCGACGAACCATAAAAAGAAAAGGTTCATGCAAAAATTAGGGATAGAATGAAAATAAAAAGAGAACCCGCAAAGTTGAAAGCCTGAAAAGGCGACTTTGGCAAAAAAAGGGTATTCCGGTGGATTAAAAACCCGCAAGGGCAATCCAGGAAAAAGTTAGGGATTAAAAAAGCAAACAATTACATTCTATGTTTGATCTGCGAATCTATCTTGGTACATGGTCACCCTGAAGGTTAAAGATCAGTCCAATCAGTCTTTTCGGAAGAAAGAGCATTGGTGAAGCATCAAGGACATACAGATCATAACCAAATCGACACACAGTGGTTGTCTGTTTCCACATTGCCGACATTTATGTATTCTCTTCTTTTTACTTTTTGCGTAATTTCCTCTTTTCAGGGATTGCATCCACTTGTAATTTTCCTATTTACAGGCCTTTTCTAATCAATACAATATTATTCACTCAAAGAGCTTTTCATTTATTTACTTCTGCTGGTTTGTTTGCAAAAAGAGGGCGTCTATATTTTTGATTAACTTTACATGTGAAAAGGTTGGGGGCTCCACAAAGCATGTTTAAAATGAGAATTTACGTGACCGATACCATGTATGGTAACTAAGGTAACTTTTTGCAGTCAGGGCGCCTTATTTGTTGTTGTGTGATTGTAGGTCATTAAGGTTATTGCTCTAGTATTGCTCAGCTCCTGTCAAAGAGATTCCAGGAGGATTTATACTAGTCAAAGTGCTGACATGCAGTCAGACAGTGCTTCAGTAAAAGGCTCTTTGTCTCCCTATAGCAAAGTTTTTGTCATCCCTACAGAGTTTTGTTATCAAATCAGAAATGATGTCACCGACAGTGGTATACGGTTAACCCCAGCAGGGTAAGGGTAGAGGACGTCCTTCAACGGTAAGGTAAACCCCATGGCGTGGTTGATGTGTTATACTATTCTCCCCAAGTATAGGTTTTTGTTGATTTCCTCGATGGGAACCTAGCGGTGGTCGATATCTCCAGTGAAGTCCAATGGTTATTGGCACATTTCAGAGGCAGTTTCAGGATTGATTCTGCCAATGAAGGTTGTTCTTAATTCCCCAACAGAGTGGTTTTGTCCCCCAAGGGGACTTGTGTTTATGAAGGCCATTCAGGGCATTCTTCTCAGCAGATTTTGGTTTGCAGTTTCTCTTTTCAACACTTCTTCCGACGGTGTTCTCGAGCATTTTCATTTTGCATAACATCCTCCCAAACGTGTAGCATTTCCATTTCATATGGAGCATTATGCCATTTTCAAACATATGCATCTGAAGCATAAGCCAAGTCCGGTTTCACTTTGGCCAGACGTTTCTCCAGTTGATATTGGTGTGACTTAAGATCTCGGGCAGGTCATTGATGGTTGTGTTCATTTTGTGTATCCAGACAGAGTTAGTTTATTTTAAATGACTCCTTTCCCAGTAGAGCTCTTTGCTCAGGTTGTAGGTCGTTTGATTCCACTTCGTGTATACCTGTTTCATCCCAACTCTTGGTTGGTAATCCCCGGAGTGGTCATCTTTTCCTGTGAGGTTATTCCAACTTTTGGTTGGTACCCTTTTGATCTCCCCGCGGAGTCGCTCTTCCAACTCTTGGTTGGTATTCAGTTGTTTCGTTCCAACTTTTGGTTTGTGGTATTTCTTTATGGCGATCCTAACTTTTGGTTAGTAGCTCTTGCCCCAACTCTTGGTTGGTATCCCTTTCCTTGCGGAGTCGTTATCCCAACTTTTGGTTGGTAGTCTTTGTATTTCCCCAACAAGTTTGTTTCCCAACTTTTGGTTGGTGGTCTTTGCCTTTCATCCTAACTTTTGGTTGGTGCCCTTTCGATTTGGCATCCCAACTTTTGGTTGGTATTCGCTGTTATTCCAACTTTTGGTTGGTATCCTTTGGGTTTAGTATCCCAACTTTTGGTTGGTATTCGTTGTTTGGAATCCCAAATCTTTGTTGGTATTCGCTGTTTTCCATCCCAACTCTTGGTTGGTATCCTTTGGTTGTTATCCCAACTCTTGGTTGGTATCCCCAGTTTGTTATTCTAACTCTTGGTTGGTGCCCTTTGGATGTTTCATCTCAACTTTTGGTTTGTAATCTTTATTCCTAGTAATCCTAACTCTTGGTTAGTAACCTACATTCCAACTCTTGGTTGGTATCTTTTGGCTCTATCCTGACTTTTAATTGGTATTTGGTGCTTTCGTTTCAACTTTTAGTTGATAAATTGTTGTTCGCTTTAGATTGTTATCCTCATCGTGTTGCATCCCAACTCTTGGTTGGTATTCACTGGTTTGCATCCCCCACGAGTTGCAAATTTCTGGGTTTCTTTTGGTATTCAATCATCTTTTACCCGGAACGTTTGTAAGCAGTTGCTTTTCATCCCTTCAGGTCCAAGTTGTTTGAATAGGGGAAGCTATAGCACCCCAAAATTTGCTCATCTTTTCTTGTGTCCTTGGCTTATGTTTCTTTACATTTTCATATTCATCTTTGCATAGCATTTGTTCTTGGCAGGGGACCAAGGTATCATGGTCTGTTTTTCAAGGAATAAGGTTGTGTTTCTTCAAGTTCAAGCAAGGTGTTCTCTATGAATTTGTGGGTTTCTCAACCCTAGAAGTCCCTCATCATCAAATTTGGTTCAAGGTAACATCATGTGTGTTTCATGATGGCTTATTGTGCAAGAATCATCAAGGGATTCAAGTTTGGTGCAAGATGTTTAACCTAATATAGCAATTTGTGGATTCTATGATTAAATGAGCATATCTCCTTCAATTTTCAACAGCTTGAGGTGGTTCTTTTTCTAATGAACTCTTTTCATCATCCCCAACAAGTTCTCTTTGCAAGGAAATATCAAATTATGCTTGAAAAGTCATCAAAAGTGTGAAGACAGTATATGTCATTTTGAGTTTTGGAAGGTCTTCTTAGTCAACTTCAAAAGAGCATAAGTTGGTCAATTTTCTTCATTTGGAGCCCATTATTTTTCTATAATGAGCTTGAAGATGTCCTCCACAACTTTGATTCAACATGGAAGAGTTAAAAACCCATGGAAGTTTTGAAGACCCATCCTTAGAATAGACACTTTGACTCTCCAAAGAGGTTTATGTTGTATCGTTAGCTGGCTTGCCTAAGCCCCATACTGTTCCCCAATGAAGTGAATGGGTTTGACCTATGTATTTTGTCAAGGACACCTTTGTTCCCTGGATTCGGTGTGATAGTTTGTTTCCCCAGCGAAGTAGATTGTTATCTACTTTCCCTTTGAGTCTTTTGTTTCTGTGTCTCTGGTTAGAGTCGGTTATTGTGCATCTTTGAGCATTTGCATCATATCACAACATGTGCACTTAGTATATCTCTTAGGTTATGTTTTCTTGGTTGTTATTGTCGTTTCTAAGTCCAGTTATAACTGGAAATCTTTTTGCGTTTGTTGTAGTTGTTGCCTACAGAGTTGCCTGGCCTCCTTTTTGAGATCTTTGGTTGTCACCAAATCTTTTTTAAACCAGTTCTTACTGCCATCTATTATCTTCTTGGTTGTTACCAATTTCCCCCAAAGTCTAGTTGTAATTAGCCATCTCCAGTAGATAATCCAATTATCATTAATACTTTTGTCTGGTAGTTACCAGTATTACCTTGTGAGGCTAGTTGTTACTATTTCCTCAACTCATTTTGCTATCTGGTGGTTATCGGCCTTTTCCCATGAAGTTTAGTCATTGCTGGTGGTTATCGACCTTATTTTCGCGAAAGCGACACTTTCTTCTGAGGTTCATCTTCCTCAAGCTCAATCTCATGGCTCCTCAGTGAGCTGATGAGTTCTTCTAGAGAGATCTTGTTCAGATCTTTAGCCATCTTCAAGGCAGTCACCATTGGTCTCCATCTGGTAGGCAGACTTCTGATGATTTTCTTTACGTGATCTGATGTAGAGTATCCCTTGTCCAGAACTTTCAGCCCAACTGTGAGTATCTGAAATCTGGAGAACATGGCTTCAACAGATTCAGAGTCTTCCATTTTAAAGGCCTCATACTTTTGGATCAGAGCCAGAGCTTTTGTCTCCTTAACTTGAGAATTTCCCTCATGAGTCATTTTTAGGGATTCAAACATATCAAAAGCAGTTTCCCTGTTTGTAATTTTTTCATACTCAGTATGTGAAATTGCATTCAATAATATGGTCCTGGCTTTGTGATGATTTCTAAAATCTTTCTTCTGAGCATCTGTCATAGATTTTCTGTCAATCTTCTTGTCATTCCCATCTGTGGGATGGACATATCCATCTATGACTAGATCCCATAGATCAGCATCATATCCTAGGAAAAAACTCTCAATTCTGTCTTTCTAGTAGTCAAATTTCTCCCCATCAAACATAGGGGGTTTGGTGCTGATCCTGTCCCTTTCTTCATATTTATTGTTAATATTGGATATTGTATTATCAGCCATTATAACAAATAAATATATATATCAAAGTATTTCTCTCTGGATCTTTACTGACACTGTTAAGTGGTAGCACACACAGAACCGGAGCTCTGATGCCAACTAAAGGTGAGATAATACTTAGAAGGGGGGGGGGGGGGGGTTGAATAAGTATGAAAGATTAAGACTTTAAAAAATAACACAATTATTTTTATCCTGGTTCGTTGAAATCAACTACTCCAGTCCACCCTTCCTAGAGTGATTTGCCTTTCTCAACAAGGACTTAATCCACTATTTAATCAAACAGATTACAATAGTAACACCTAAGAAGAACTGTTCTTAGTCTTCTCAAGAGCTACTGATTCCAACTGAATCCTCTTAAGGAAAACCTTTACAATCAATGTAAATCAAATACAAGAGTATGATTGCTTCTAAAAAGCTTTTATCACAACAGTGATTTTTCTCTTAAGTTTAAGTACAAGTAATTCTAAGAAGAATATGAAAGAGTGAGAGCTTTGAATATTATGATTTCTTTTCAGCAAATTGTGTAACTGAAGAATTTGGTGGAGTCTTCCTTTTATAGGCAGCTGATCCAAGGATGCTGAGCGTTGAGAAGAGTGTCCCAAAAGGTCTGAGCCTTTTTGTCTTCACATCAAGTGACCTTTCCTAGAAGTAGAAGGCACAGAAAAATCCTTTTTGTCTGTGTTCTTGTGTCTAGCACAAATGAGGAAAGAGACGTTTGATTTACTCCAACGGATATAATTTTTGAATATTTCTTCTTCAATTTTCAGCAAGTTCTTCAGAATCTGAATGAGTCAGAGTCTTCTAATGATGTTCAGAACTTTACTGTATCAGAGTCTTCTGCAACATGTGTGCTTTCAGCGTGTTGATCATCAGAGCATATTTGACACAGAACTTCAGTACTTGGCAGCGTTAGTACTTTCAGAAACTTCTGTAGAAGCTATGCTTTGAGAAACTCTTCATACAATATTCTTCTTTGCTTCAGATGCTTCTGACTAGCTTCAGATGCTTCAGCTTCAGAATCTTCTGGAGCTTCTTGCTTCAGATCCTTCTGGAGACTACGCTCAGGATCTTCTGTAAACAGCAATTAGAATCTTCTAATGAGTGCATCTGGCGCTTCAGAGTCTAGATAACTTCTTGTATATAATTCAGATTTGCTTTTAGAGAGTTAATTTCATTTCAATCTGCAGTAAAACTCACAAGCAAATTTTAGAGTATATAATTCTTAAATATAACATTTCCTAACAGTTATCATCAAAACAAAGAGATATTATTAATAACCAATCTGTGTTCTAACAATCTCCCCCTTTTTGATGATGACAAAAAGTATCAAAAATTTTATTTAACTGAACATATAGAATTATAACTCCCCCTGAGATGATGAATCTCCCCCTGATTTAAATACAAATAAGGAATAGAAACTTCCCTTTTGTCTTGAGTAAACTTCAGAGAGAGATCTTGTTTGTTCTTATAACATTTGAAGGTCAGAATGTCTTGCAGATTTAAGATTCAGAGTATGATAAATAGACAAATGATCTGAGAGACTCAGAGTTTCTTTTATAGAATGTACTTATCAAATGTTCTGAAATAGTCAGTTTAAATGTTAGATAGAATAGATATGTCTGAAGTTTCATTCTGGTGAAGTTATATTAAACAGTTCAGATCTATATTTTCTCCCCCTTTTTTGTCATAAGCAAAAAGTAAAAACTTTTAAAAAGACAAACAAAAGGAAACAGTAAATAAGATAATTCAATGGAGAAAACTTTGATTCATTCAAAAGATCAGATCAAGAGTACATAGGCAAACATCAGAAGATATAGCAATAAAGTACAGATGCAAACAACAGATGCAAAAACATTAGAATGAAAAAAAATCTAAGAGTGTTTGGACAAAAGCATCTTCAATAGATCTGTAATCTCAGAGGATGATTGCTCTTGCTTGGACATCTACTTAGTCATAGTTTCATTCTTTTCATCTTGCTTTGACATCTATTCTGTCATATCCTCAGACTTCTTATCCTGCTTAGCCATCCAGGATTTGATCTCTGGCTGTCCAGCTTCCAGAGCAGCAATCTTATCTTCAAAATCTGGATGTTCTTTCTTTATCTCAGATGAAAAATTATGAGGAGGTTCTGTAGCCTGAACAGAGTCAATTTCCATTGGTTCTGTAGATCCTGGAGAAGGGTCTACCAGAGTCATAGCCAATGCATTATCAGTAGATTCTGTTGATGGTGGAGGCGCATCTAAACGAAGCATAGGTTCAATTTTGTTGACAGTCCAGAATATAGCTCTTGCAGCCTCAGCAAATATGAGCTTTGCATCATCAGAATAGACGTTCTTCAGATTTGAAGCAACAGTGTTGAATCTGTTGATGAATCCGTTCCAGATGATGTCAGATTCTTTGGCATCCATTGTTACTGAGCATTTCTTCTGAACAGTACCTAAATACATCTGTATTTCTTGCAAAAACGTTTGAAATAAATGATCAACATTAAGCCTGTGCTTTGGACGTAACAAGGTTACCCAAGTTTTAGGTTGGGGAGTTGGTGGAAAAAGTGATTTTTGGATGGAAATCAGAGGAGGAGGATAATATGGAATGAAGGGTATCTCAGAAGCTTTTTCTTTTGATCTGAGTAAAGCATTTAGCAAATGAGGTTTTTCTCTTCTGTGAGAGGTGACTACATCAAAAGGTGCATTTGAGTAGGGTTTGAAAGCAGATTTTGGTGGTTCAACAGATGCAACAGTGTTATCAGATGCAATTTACAGAGCTGAAACAACAGCTTTATCAGATTTTGCAGAGTATGATATGGTTGCTAAAGGTTCTACATCTGACATAGATTTAATGTAATCAAGAATCACAGATGGAAGGATCATTGTGGTTTTTGGTTTCAGAGGGTTGATGGGGTCAGAATGTTCAACTTTGTCATAAAAGTCTTTCAGTTTGAAACCATAAGACAGATTATGAAATAGAGATGAAACTTGGGCACAGGATATAGAAGATGTTGGATTGGAATTGGGGATTAATATCTCAGATGATGGTGCAGGTGGAGGAATAGGATCTGGAATGGGAGTTTTAGAAGGTATGGTAGATTCAGGTTGGTTTATCTCAGAGTATTTTTCAGATGGAGAGATTAGAAAATCTGGGTGGATTTCTGATTCTGAGGAGTTAGAGGATGTGGTTGGTGTACAAGAGGTAGAAGATACTTGAAACACCGTTTTTAGTGGTGTGACATCAAGAACTTCTGTCTCAGGGATGTGAGGTTCAGAAGTATTGGTAGGTTCTGAAGGAATTTCAGATGGTTTGGATGGTTGTTCTGAGATGGGTGAATCAGAAGGAATAGTTATTGGTTCTGATGAAACTGGAGCAGAAGTTACTTTTGTAGGTTCAGAAGTAACAGGTGCAATGGGTTCAGAAGGTGGATTAATTGATGGTGGATTGTCAGAGGCTTTTTCTGGTTGAGCTTCTTTTGGTTGGTTCTCTGGATGTTCAGAGATTTGTTGTTGAACAGATGTTTGTGGTAGTTGTTCTGATGGTTGTTGTTTTGATGGTTGTGTTCGTGGAACAAACTGTTTGATATGAATTTTGGGTTGAGATGGTTTTGGTACTGAAACTGTTGGTGTTGGAATTGTTTGTGTTGTAGTTTGAGTTGGAATAGGTGATTGTTTTTGTGGAGAAATGGAGCTGGGAGCAGTAACAGAAGTGGTTTGTGTAGAAGGTGGTTTAGGAACAGACTTAACATTAGAATCATTAATAACAAGTTTTGCAGAAGATACAGAAGATTTAGTACCTTTTATTTTGATCCTCTTGGTAGGTACAGAAGCAGCTTCTTCAGATTCTTTTCTCTTCAAGAGCTTCTTGGGCTTTTCAGCAATCTTGACCTTCTTCTGAGCAGGTTCAGATTCTTCTACATGCTGAGTTCTTTTCCTCTGGAGTTGTGCTTCTTCTTCTCCTGCATCTGGTAGTGGTTGTCTAGCTATCTGAATCACATTAGCAGGAACAGGTTTTCCTTCCTTCTTGCAGTCATCAATATACATAACCACTATATGTATGGGCTCTTCAGCAAAGAATAAAGGAAAGTCATCTACAGGAACCCTCTTATTCAATTCTGACATATTCAGCTTCTTGGGAGCTGTTGTGAGTTCATCAACAATTTTGAGTCTCTGAAGACTTTTAGCATTCAGAGGCTTTCCCATTATAAATTCTAATTTCTCTGTAACTCCAGCAGCGTACAGAGCACTTACCAAACCATTCTCAGTAAGAAGATCTGAGATCAACCTTCCAAAGGGGATCCAAGTTCTGATCTTCTGTCCTTTCTCTTTCACATATTCTCTAGATGCATTGATATAGTTCCACAGATGCATAAACAGAATGTATGGAAGATCTACCTTGGTGCTCTGACTAAGGCAATACATGAAATAGATCTGTTCATTATTGACATAGTCTAGAGAATTGGTTGACTTCCTGTGGTGGATGCATCCCATGAAGATCTTAGCCCAGATCTTGTAATCAGGCTTCAGATCTTTGAATTTGTTAGAAGCTTGACCAGCAGTCATTACTTCTTCATATACCTCATCCATGTTCACACGCCCAGCTGGCAAGTGGGAAACACCATCTGTTTCTTCATATCCTATTAATTTTCTTATCAGATCTTCTGTGATAATAATTTCTTTTCCCAGCACAGAAGATAAGATGAACTTGGGGTAAACTGATGCATGAATCCAGAATTCTTTCATAAGGAGGGGGTAAACTGGTCCAAAGAGCCTATCAAAATACTTAACCCATCCTTGAGCTCCAATGATGGAACGAAACTCAAACCCATTTTCTGCAAGAGAGTCAAACTCTACCATGGATTCACATAGAACTTCCAACTTATCAACAGGTGTTAGAAGAGTTCTTTTGGGAGGAGAATAAGGAGCAACACCCATGTTTTCTGAAGTTACAGCAGCCATAGAAGATTGGAATTGAGCAGCTGTTGATGATGAAGTTGCCATTGAAGAATGCTTTGTCAAACGCTTAGGTATAGGGTTTTTATGCAGAGAAAAGAGGAGATGAAAACGCATGTAATTTCTGAGAGTGTGAAAAGTGTGAAAGTGAATACAAGTCAAGTATTTATACTAACACTTAGGCATATCAACAGTCAGAAGTTGCACGTTTTAACAAGCATTAAATGAAGGAAATAATAATCATTTCAAAACATTAATTGCTTCTGACAATATGGGGGGAAAACCAAGATTCTCACTATTCAAACTTCACCTCAAACGTCTCTTCAGTTATGTACACGCCACCTCTTCAGATTTGGCGTGACACGTGTTTGCTTGCATGTGTTCTGAATTCTCTTAAGAAATGAAACGTTAGCCAACGTTCAGATCTTCTAAAGATTGTTAGTTCAGAGTTTCACAAAAGAAATATTGATCAGAATAAAATAAGCAATCAGAAGAAATACTTCAGAGCATTAAGCATTTTTGCATTTGTAAAAGTTTGCTTCTGATAAATATTATTCTGGACAAAAATCCATACCAATATTTTTCAGAATAAAATTGAATCTATCTTCAACAAGGGGTTTTGTGAAAATATCTGCCCATTGATGATCTGTATCAACAAAGGCTAAATTTATGATTCCCTTATGAACATAGTCTCTGATGAAATGATGCTTAATTTCTATATGTTTTGCCTTAGAATGTAAAATGGGATTCTTGGACAAACATATAGCAGAAGTATTATCACAAAAGATAGAAATGTTACTTTCAAAAATTTGATAATCTTCTAGTTGACTCTTCATCCAGAGCATCTGCGTGCTACATCCAGCAGCAGCAATGTATTCAGCCTCTGTGGTTGAAAGTGAAATTGTGGGTTGCTTCTTGCTGTACCAGGAGATTAAATTTCTTCCTAGAAATTGACAACTTCCAGAAGTACTTTTTCTTTCCACTCTGTCTCCAGCGTAGTCAGCATCACAGAATCCAACTAATTTGAAATCATCAGATTTTCTGTAACACAAACCCACATTAGAAGTACCTTTCAGATACCTTAGAATCCTCTTGACAGCTGTCAAGTGTGATTCTCTAGGATCTGATTGGAATCTAGCACACAAACAAACACTGGACAATATGTCAGGTCTAGAAGCAGTAAGATAAAGAAGAGAGCCAATCATACCTCTGTAGAGCTTCTGGTCTACTTTCTTACTTACCTCTTCCTTGCCAAGTGAGCTAGTAGGATGCATTGGAGTCTTTGCCAGCTTGCTGTCAGACATGTTAAATTTCTTTAGAAGTTCTTTAACATATTTTGTCTGATGTATGTAGGTGCACTCTGGAGTTTGATTAACTTGGATTCCTAGAAAGAATCTAAGTTCTCCCATCATACTCATTTCAAATTCTTCCTGCATACATGTAGCAAACTCCTTTCCAAGCATAATATTTGTTGATCCAAAAATAATTTCATCTACATAAATTTGGCAAATTAGAAGATCTTTCTTAATTGTTTTACAAAAGAGTGTTGTATCCACTTTGCCTCTGATAAAATTCTTCTCCAAAAGAAAATTGCTCAATCTCTCATACCAAGCTCTGGGAGCTTGTTTTAAACCATATAGAGATTTCTTTAATTTGAAAACATGATCTGGAAATTTTTCATTTTCAAAACCAGGAGGTTGGTGGACATAAACTTCTTCTTCTATAATACCATTAAGAAAGGCACTTTTAACATCCATCTGATACAGAGTGATGTTATTTTGTGCAGCAAATGAAATAAGAAGGCGTATAGATTCTAACCTTGCCACTGGAGCATATGTTTCAGTGTAATCAATACCTTCTTGCTGACTGTACCCTTGAGCAACCAGCCTTGCCTTATTCCTCTCAACTTCTCCTTTCTCATTTAGCTTATTTCTGAAGACCCATTTTGTACCAATTATATTGAATCCTTGAGGTCTTTGAACTAGATCCCATACATCATTTCTGCTGAATTGATTTAGCTCTTCTTGCATGGCAATAATCCAATCATTGTCTTGCAGAGCTTCATCTACAGAAGATGGTTCAATTTCTGACACTAGTCCAAATAGTGATGCTTCAGATGATCTTAGAAAGGATCTTGTTCTGATGGGATCATCCTTGTTTCCAATAATGACATCCTCTAGATGAGAAGCTTTAATTCTGGATGATGATCCTCTAATAGTTGATTCTTCAGAAATGTTTAGATTATTCATCTGAGAAGTTAGAGGAGTAGTATCTGGAGTTGCTTCTGGTTCCTTTACTTGAATTTTGTCTGCTTCTGAAACTTCAGAGTCAATAAAGACTACTTCCCTATCTGCAGAGTTATCAACCTGCTTTGGCTTTTCAGAGCCAAGCTTATCATCAAATCTGACATGAATGGATTCTTCCACAATCTGTGTCTCAGTGTTGTATACTCTGTAGCCTTTAGAGCGTTCAGAATATCCAAGCATGAAACACTTATGTGCTTTGGAATCAAACTTGCTCAGATTTTCCTTAGTGTTTAACATATAGCAAATACATCCAAAAGGATGAAAATATGAAATGTTGGGCTTTTTGTTCTTCCACAGTTCATAAGGAGTCTTCTTCAGAAGAGGTCTAACAGACACTCTGTTCTGAATGTAACAGGCTGTGTTAATTGCTTCTACCCAAAAATGTTTTGCCAGATTTGTCTCATTGATCATGGTTCTGGCCATTTCTTGCAAAGTTCTGTTTTTCCTCTCTACAACCCCATTCTGTTGTGGAGTTCTAGGACAGGAAAAATCATGAGCAATGCCATTTTCAGAAAAATATTTTTCAAAATATTTATTTTCAAATTCACCACCATGATCACTTCTGACTTTTATAATTTTGAAATTCTTTTCATTCTGGACTTGCTTGCAGAAGTCAAAGAACACAGAATGTGACTCATCCTTGTGTTTTAAGAACTTTACCCATGTCCATCTACTAAAGTCATCAACAATGACTAATCCATACTTCTTTCCTCTGATGGATGCAGTTTTCACTGGTCCAAACAGATCAATATGAAGTAATTCTAGTGGTTTAGAAGTAGAAACAACATTTTTTGATTTGAAAGATGTTTTTGAAAACTTCCCTTTCTGGCATGCTTCACAAAGAGCATCTGAAGTGAACTTCAGATTAGGGAGTCCTCTGACAAGATTAAGTTTATTAATTTGAGATATGCGTCTCATATTGATATGGCCCAATCTTCTGTGCCAAACCCATTGCTCTTCATTAACAGACAAGAGGCATTTAACATTTTGAACTTTAAGTTCTGAAAGATTTATTTTATAAATGTTGTTTTTCCTCTTACCACTAAATAAGATAGAGCCATCCTTTTGACTAATAGCTTTACAACATTTTTGATTAAAGGTAATATCATAACCATTGTCACTTAATTGACTTATGGACAATAAGTTATGCTTTAACCCTTCAACAAGTAAAACATTAGTAATAGAGGGAAGTTTACCATTTCCAATAGTGCCAGATCCAATTATCTTGCCCTTCTGGTTCCTTCCAAACTTCACGTCACCTCCAGATCTAAGTTCCAGGCTTTGGAACATAGACTTTTCTCTTGTCATGTGTCGTGAGCATCCAGAGTCCAGGTACCATGATTGGCGTCCTGACCTTGCTGCTAAGAACATCTGCAACATGAATTATTTTGTTTTTAGGTACCCAGATCTTCTTGGGTCCTTTGGGGTTAGTTGGTTTGTAGGTTTGTCTAAACTTCTATTTTTCAACATAATGTTTACTCTGACTTGCCTTGGGTTTAAACACATAAGTATTCTTCTCAGAGCTTGTGTGTTTAATGTCATTTAAGTGACCAAATTTAAATTGAGAATACAGAGGTGTCTTCTTGATGAAAAGTTTGTCAACAGGTTTTGGATTGCTTCCAGATGAAAATTCATATCCAATACCTCTTCTGTTGTTTCCACTAACACCATAGATCATAGAAGCCATCTTGCTTCTGTCTATGCTCTTAGTAAGAAATCTCTGAAAGCTAGAGTCATATTTTTCTAAAATGTTTTTACATGACTTAGTCTCAGATTCAGATTCTTGTTGAGTTATTTCAAAGTTATTTTTGATTTCCAGATTAATTTCTTTTTGCTCAACAAGTTCTGTTTTCAGAAGATCAATCTTAGATTCAAGATTGCTTTTCAGCTTCTTGTATTTGAGTTTGATATTGTTATAACTTTTAAAAACTTCTGTTAAAACTTTTATAAGTTCTTCTTTGGTAAGTTTAGCCATTACCTCTTCTGCGTCATCATCAGATTCAGAATCTGATTCATATCCTGAGGTACCTTCCTCTTGATCCTCTATGCTGGCCATCAGTGCAACATTAGCACATTCTTCTTCTGATTCAGAAGATGATTCAGATTCATCTGAGTCATCCCATGTTGCCATCAGAACCTTCTTCTTTTTGTTAAAATTCTTCTTGGGTTTTTCTTTCTGAAGTTTGGGGCAATCATTCTTGTAATGCCCAGGTTCTTTGCACTCATAGCACACAACTTCTTTCTTGCCAGATCTTCTGTGCCCAGAAGATTCCTTTCTATTATCAGATCTTCTGAAGTTGTTGAACTTCTTTCCCTTGTGCTTCCAGAGTCTGTTGATCCTTCTGGACAACATGGATAATTCATCTTCTTCTTCAGAAGAAGATTCTTCAGAGCTTTCTTGAATAACCTGCAAAGCTTTAGCAGTTTTGTTAGATTTTAAGGCAATAGATTTTCCTTTTTCTTTCTGTTGTACCCCAAAATTTGACCAACTACTCATCGCAATTTGGCTCATGTTTTGACTCATTTCATTTTGCATTTGCATACTACGTACATTGCGTTTTTTTCCAGTCAGGTTGAATTTATCGGGATTACAGCCCTCTGGTCGCGCTTCAAGCATTTCAGGCCATTACGAGGACGTATTTTGAGAATCGGTGCTCGTCCCGGTGTTTTCAGCTCTCGCTGTTGTTTTGAGGATATCTCGGTGTCCGGGTTTTTACCGTTTATTTCGATATAGTCGCTAATCGATTTAATCGGCTTCCTCGTATTTTTTAGGTTTTTCCCTTTATTTTCTAGAATTTTTTATGGAGTTAATTGATTTTTCTAGGTATTAGTTAGTTTTTTTTAATAGATATTAAATATTTTTAAATAGTTTAGTTTAATTTCTTTTTAGGAATTTCTTTAATCATTTTAGATAATAGATTTTAGACTAATTCATGTTTTTAGATATTAAGTAGAATTTTTAGAATGATTTTTAATAGGGTATTTCTTTTATTAGGATTTTTAAATAGAATTAATAGAATTTTTCTATTTTGTGTTTGTATAGAAATTAATGGATTTAATAGAATGTTTTCCATTTTTTATTAGTTTAATAGAAAGTTTTTTTTCTATTTTTATTAGTTTTTAGATTAATAGAGTTTTTTTAGGTTAATCCCCCTTTTTAGATTTAATTAGGATTTAATAGAGTTTAATTAGATTTTAATCATTTGTTTAGATGTTAATTAGGGTCTTATTAGATTTAATTAGGTTAGAATAGTTTTAATTTTCATTTAGGATTTAATTACTGCTTTAATTTTTGTTTAGTCTTAATTGCGTTTAATTAGAGTTAATTAGGTGATCATTAGGCTTAAGTGAGTATTAATCAGATATTAATCAGGGTTCATTAAGTTCGTGGGCCCAGCCAGTTTTGGAGGCCCACAACCGCCCAGTCCATGTGTCATCCATATAAAGAGCCGCGTGTGCTTTTCTGAGGGACTATCTCTTTCATTGCCACGTTTTGCTTCCACTTCATGTCCACGTTTCATCCCAGAATCCTCCCTCCACACGCCACGTTTCACCCTCTGAGTCCGCCACCTATTCACTCTCCACACCACCACCTCACCCTCCACGTGTGGCAACTTCATCACGCCACACGTTCTGCACCTCACGCCACTTGGCTTCACCGTCTCTCTCCCATGCTGCATGCGTAACACGTGTCCCACCACTTTCACCCTCACCGGCCGGCCATGCAACCGTCGCGCCAGCCACCTCCTAATTACCTCCGACCACCCTAACCGTCGTTGGAAACCCTAACAGCCGCCGGAAAACTCAAATTCATCCGTTCTCCAACTTTTCCCCAGAAGTCCATACTGATCTTCATCAAGATCTTTGAAACTTCATCATCGGTTTACCAATTTTTTCCAGAAACTCATCATGTTCTTGAAATTCTTCATGGTCTTCATTAAACTCATGCGATCTTCTTCACAGATCTTCCTCGAGACCTTCATCCGTTCACCAATATCCATCCGTTTTCCCAGTTACGCTTTGAATGTTCATCAGCATTCATCTGGAATCTCCAGATCTGCGTGGATCTTCTTCAAGATCTTAATCCAAGAGCTTCAACCTTCTTCGTTCTTAAGAACAACTTGCTAGATCCTCAACCTTCTGATGGTTTTCTTCGATCCACAAACCTTCAACGACTTGTTCCGGCGAAGAGTGTTCATCATCTCCGTTCAGGTTTTTTCCAGAAGCCACAACGAATCTTCAGTTTCGTCATTATCTTTGCATGCAACTTTCCGGAAGTCACAACAATCTTCATCATTCTCCAGAAAAACTTCATCTAACCTCCAGGAATCATCGAAACAACATCTAGATCTAGGTTTTCTTTAGATTTTCTTCAAGAACATTACGTCTCCGTTTCAGATCCACATGCATCTTCATCAATCTTCGTATGGTTAGATGATGAGTCTTCCAGATTTTAGTATCAAGAATCTTCGCCGCATTCATCTACACCATCCTATCTTCATCCACGAACATAGATCTTCATCAATCTTCGTTAGTTCGGTTGTTCTTCAGAAACCTTCATGAATTTCTTCAAAGCATGCACCATTACTTCCAGATGAACAGATTGATGAAAGTGAGACTGAGAGATCGGGTAAAGAATTTTGTGAAGTGGAAACGGAGAGAGATGAGGGTGAGAATGGTGGTGACTGCGCATGAACAGTAAAGGAAGAAAGTGGAGATCTAGGGTTTGCGGAAGGGGAATGAAAGAATGAGTAAGGCTGAGGAGTCTGTGGGCCTTGGGCCCAATAGTTTTTTTGGGATCACACTCCCATTTCCTTCGCTGCCCCCTCCGTCTTTGCTTCGTTGATGGGCTGGGCCCAGCTCATTCCATGTTACACCTTCTGTTTCTCTCATACCCCCTTTCCCAACATTTTTTGTTTGTATGCTTAGTGGGCTGGGCCCCAATTCTGTTTGGTTACTGCATTGCTTGTATACCCCTGGCTGAACCAAAGCACCCCCTGGCAGAATTTTATTTTCTTTTCTCTTTTTAGAGTTTAATTTTTGCAATATTTTCATTTAATATTTTAGATATTTTCTTAGATTTTCTTGGATAGAAAAATAATAAGGGAAAATTATAAAAAACAATAATAGAAATATTATATTAGCTCATAGATTTTACTATTTTTCTTTTTAGGATATATTTTCTTTTAGGAGTTTCTTTTACCCTTTTTTAGAGATAGAATTAAAGGTCCACTTGTTAGGGGACTATTTTCCATTAGATTTTCCATGATAGTTGGATAAGATTTTTAGGAGTTTATTTTCCTGTACTCAATCATTGTAATCTTCCGAATATTAATAAAATGAGATTTGTGTTGTGGTCCCCGTTCTACCCGTAGTTACCCGAACTACAGCTGCTCTGATTTTCTCTGATGAGAATATGTAGGCATAGGATGCGATGTCCTAGCGAGCACACTAACAACTAACCTTTTATTCTCTCGCTGCTGTGCGAACGAGACTTTCCCGCTGACGACTGATGTTATCCTTTTCTCTTTCCCGAGTGCATTTGAGACCAGACCGTAGTTCTAGTTCCTGTAGGTTCCCATACCTCGAAACCCGACATACTACGTCCGTTCTACCGCAAACAGGTACGCCTAAGTCTCCAATGGTCGAGCATCGTCCACCTAACTGCTAGAATGCGTACGCTAGTATCGTCAACCTAATCTCTCACCCCCGTGTGACCGAGAACACCCCTGTCTAGCCGTAGTTAGCCTGAACTACGTCATGCTCTGATTTCTCTGACGAGAATACGTAGGCCCAAGACGCGATGTCTTGCCGAGCAAACTCCCCCTTAGTTTCCCGAACTACGCAGACTCTGATTTCTCATTCTCTGATGAGAATACGTAGGCATAGAGTGTGACGCTCTATTGAGTCAGTTTCTTTCCATTTAGATTTAGCAGCCGTAGATAGATTGTTTTTCACCCGTAGACAAACCAACAAGCGTGGATCCCGTCGAGTACGACGGACGTGAGGGGTGCTAATACCTTCCCCTTGCGTAACCGACTCCCGAACCCAGACAATGGTTGCGACGACCTTGTCTTACCCTTTTTCGTTGGGTTTTTCCGATCGTTTCCTTTCCCGCTCCGAGGGATAAATAACGAAAGGTGGCGACTCTTCTGTTGTGCTGACACCTTATTTTCGCGAAAGCGATAGCTGGCGACTCTGCTGGGGAAACGAACCCAGAATCTCTGGTTCTCCGGTTCCTTATGCATTTGGGATCCAACGTCCCTTAAGAGAGTCAATCCTAGCGCTTGTTTGCGTGTCTGTGGGTGTTTATTTTTGTGTTGTATTTTACTAATGTATTTACATTTCCCGCACTATATTATTATCTGTTGCTATTGTGCTGTTGTGGGATGGGAGCTCTGATGAGTGAGAAGCCAGACCCGGGCTTGAGTGCACCATAGACTTAGAGTGGAAATTAGTGGGCGCGTGCTTACTTCGCAGGCACTAGTGTCTCATAAAATCCACGCTCAGCCGAGGTTCTCCCGGTTGGCTTCTCTTTCAACCCTTTGGGTTGAGACGGTTGCTGGTTTGGTGGATTGTCGACTCTGGGGACCGATCATTTTGAGTTTTGGAAGGTCTTCTTAGTCAACTTCAAAAGAGCATAAGTTGGTCAATTTTCTTCATTTGGAGCCCATTATTTTTCTATAATGAACTTGAAGATGTCCTCCACAACTTTGATTCAACATGGAAGAGTTAAAAACCCATGGAAGTTTTGAAGACCCATCCTTAGAATAGACACTTTGACTCTCCAAAGAGGTTTATGTTGTATCGTTAGCTAGCTTTCCTAAGCCCCATACTGTTCCCCAATGAAGTGAATGGGTTTGACCTATGTATTTTGTTAAGGACACCTTTGTTCTCTGGATTCTGTGTGATAGTTTGTTTCCCCAGCGAAGTAGATTGTTATCTACTTTCCCTTTGAGTCTTTTGTTTCTGTGTCTCTGGTTAGAATCGGTTATTGTGCATCTTTGAGCATTTGCATCATATCACAACATGTGCACTTAGTATATCTCTCAGGTTATGTTTTCTTGGTTGTTATTGTCGTTTCTAAGTCCAGTTATAACTGGAAATCGTTTTGCGTTTGTTGTAGTTGTTGCCTACAGAGTCGCCTGGCCTCCTTTTTGAGATCTTTGGTTGTCACCAAATCTTTTTTAAACCAGTTCTTACTGCCATCTATTATCTTCTTGGTTGTTACCAATTTCCCCCAAAGTCTAGTTGTAATTAGCCATCTCCAGTAGATAATCCAATTATCATTAATACTTTTGTCTGGTAGTTACCAGTATTACCTTGTGAGGCTAGTTGTTACTATTTCCTCAACTCATTTTGCTATCTGGTGGTTATCAGCCTTTTCCCATGAAGTTTAGTCATTGCTGGTGGTTATCGACCTTATTTTCGCGAAAGCGACACTTTCTTCTGAGGTTCATCTTCCTCAAGCTCAATCTCATGGCTCCTCAGTGAGCTGATGAGTTCTTCTAGAGAGATCTTGTTCAGATCTTTAGCCATCTTCAAGGCAGTCACCATTGGTCTCCATCTGGTAGGCAGACTTCTGATGATTTTCTTTACGTGATCTGATGTAGAGTATCCCTTGTCCAGAACTTTCAGCCCAGCTGTGAGTATCTAAAATCTGGAGAACATGGCTTCAACAGATTCAGAGTCTTCCATTTTGAAGGCCTCATACTTTTGGATCAGAGCCAGAGCTTTTGTCTCCTTAACTTGAGAATTTCCCTCATGAGTCATTTTTAGGGATTCAAACATATCAAAAGCAGTTTCCCTGTTTGTAATTTTTTCATACTCAGTATGTGAAATTGCATTCAATAATATGGTCTTGGCTTTGTGATGATTTCTAAAATCTTTCTTCTGAGCATCTGTCATAGATTTTCTGTCAATCTTCTTGCCATTCCACTCTGTGGGATGGACATATCCATCTATGCATCTATGACTAGTGTAACACCCCCTTCTATACCCCAAATAAATGCATATAAAACAATTAAGCACATACAAGTTATCAGAGTAAAAAGGTTTTATAATAAGGTATAAAAGAAGAATGCCACAATTTCACCTATAAAACACTTTCACAATTTGCTCCATAAAATATGTAACATTTTCAATTTAAGCGGAAGATAAAATCATTTGATCGTTTTCAAAATATTAATCCACGTACACATAAGCTATCTAAATTAATATATCATATCAGTTAGATTTACAGAACCACATAAGCTGATACATCGCAATGTATCACAAAAGAATGACTATACTAGTCTAACTACCCGGTGTTACATATCAGAGCAGTAGACTCAAAAGAATGAAGACTATTCTTCACAAAGGACTCCAGCATCCTAATCTGCAATGCCTCATAGAGCATTATAAAACAGCAGAAGGGTGAGAAATATAACCATAATAATCAAAGCATGAGATTATATATATATAGGTAGTCATATGGCACATATTCACATTTCTCACCACACTTCATTCTCATAGTCATAAATCATATCACGTTCATATATATCAACATTATGAACATTCACAAGCACATCCCTTCATGCTTAATTTCACAATCATTCACAAGCACATTTGTACAACAACAATATTATGCAATGTGACTCAACATATTCAATGCAACTCAATGCTATGCGGTACCGACTCACGTTATCTTTTTTCGGTTTTCACTCTAAACCGGGTCCACCCTTCTAGACCGATAACTCGTTATCATTTTTCGGTTTTTACTTTAAACCGGGTCCACCCTTCTAGACCGATAACAACCAAGCCCGTCCCCTAGGCTTCAAACCCACCCTTCTAGGTTTGGGACAAGCCACTAGTTTCCACGAAACTAACAGACATTGCCTCTTGACTGAATGATGCATGTACAATCAACCAATCACAATAAATGCACTTAAGACCGTTCCCGCGTCTTAATCCCATGCATTCGAATAATTCACCCCTTCGAGAATTTCATCATGATTGCACATACAACATATATCAAACATTTATCAATGTATTCAGTTCACACATCATCATATTCAACAACAATGCACACATATCACATATGTTCCCATGCATTCATACAACAATCGCATACATATATGCACTCACAATTCATTAGACGATACACATACATTCCTCATTGTATTCCCAGGTATCTCTAATTATCACAACAATCAAGGTATTCACATCGCAATACCAATCATACAATTATAAGTTATGCACACATATCAAAATGTTCTCATGCATACTCATTACATAATTGTACACAACAATCAAACATTCACAACTCATCAATTAATACACACATAATCATCATTATGTTCTCATGTATTTTAACTGATTACAATTAATCATTCATATCACAACTCTAGGATTCACGCCCGTAGGCTACCCACAGCACACATTATCACAACAGGTCATATCCATATTCATATCATAAGGTATCCACCTATGTGAAACAACCAAACCATCTTCACATGATCAACACAGCAAAAGAGAAATGCTGTCAAATTCGCCTTCATTCGCCTGGCGAACCCTCGCAGCGAACACTCGCTAGGCTTCGCCTGGCGAGACTCCCCAGCGAGCCCAAGTCAGTAGCTACTGACTTCATTCGCCACCATTCGCCAGCACTTTCGCCGGGCGAACCTTCGCTATCCCACTTCGCCTGGCGAACCCACCAGCGAAGTCTACTGGGACTTAAATATAATTATTCGCCAACATTCGCTAGGCTTCGCCTGGCGAAGCTTCGCCTTCGCTCGCCTGGCGAGAGCCAGCGAACCTGCGCAGAACAGAACCCTATTCTGTCTTCTCCTTCACCAATCCATCATCAACCTTCTCTTACACACCCAAATCAGTACAAACAACATCAATACATGTTACCCGACTATTCTACGGCATTATTACTCATTTTCAACCGATTAAATCCTCAATCTACCGATTATCCAACATTTTGCCCTAAATGGAAAGTGATGGAAACTCTACCAAAACCCTAACCCAACATACATAACATCATACAATGATCAAATAGAAACATTTCTCACCCTTACCTCGATTAATCGGAGCTTTGATGTTGGTTCTTGATGATTTCCACTTTTCTTCTTCTTCTCTTCTCTTTCTCTCCTTTCTTCTTCTTTCCTTTTTCTTTCCAAATGTTTTTCTATCTTTCTTTTCTTTTCTTTCTCTCTTATATAATTCCTTTATTTTCCTTCCTTCCAATTTCCTTCTCAATTCTCTATTAATCCCAATTAATAAAAATTAATTCCCAACATTAATAAAATCCCACTAAATAAATTAATTACTACAATTAATTATTTAATGAAATTTGGGCTGTTACTACTAGATCCCATAGATCATCATCATATCCTAGGAAAAAACTCTCAATTCTGTCTTTCCAGTAGTCAAATTTCTCCCCATCAAACATAGGGGGTTTGGTGCTGATCCTGTCTCTTTCTTCATATTTATTGTTAATATTGGATATTGTATTATCAACCATTGTAACAAATAAATATATATCAAAGTATTTCTCTCTGGATCTTTACTGACACTGTTAAGTGGTAGCACACACAGAACCGGAGCTCTGATGCCAACTGAAGGTGAGATAATACTTAGAAGGGGGGGGGGGGGGTTGAATAAGTATGAAAGATTAAGACTTTAAAAAATAACACAATTATTTTTATCCTGGTTCGTTGAAATCAACTACTCCAGTCCACCCTTCCTAGAGTGATTTGCCTTTCTCAACAAGGACTTAATCTACTATTTAATCAAACAGATTACAATAGTAACACCTAAGAACAACTGTTCTTAGTCTTCTCAAGAGATACTGATTCCAATTGAATCCTCTTAAGGAAAGCCTTTACAATCAATGTAAATCAAATACAAGAGTATGATTGCTTCTAAAAAGCTTTTATCACAACAGTGATTTTTCTCTTAAGTTTAAGTACAAGTAATTCTAAGAAGAATATGAAAGAGTGAGAGCTTTGAATATTATGATTTCTTTTCAGCAAATTGTGTAACTGAAGAATTTGGTGGAGTCTTCCTTTTATAGGCAGCTGATCCAAGGATGCTGAGCGTTGAGAAGAGTGTCCCAAAAGGTCTGAGCCTTTTTGTCTTCACATCAAGTGACCTTTCCTAGAAGTAGAAGGCACAGAAAAATCCTTTTTGTCCGTGTTCTTGTGTCTAGCACAAATGAGGAAAGAGACGTTTGATTTACTCCAACGGATATAATCTTTGAATATTTCTTCTTCAGTTTTCAGCAAGTTCTTCAGAATCTGAATGAGTCAGAGTCTTCTAATGATGTTCAGAACTTTGTTGTATCAGAGTCTTCTTCAACATGTGTGCTTTCAGCGTGTTGATCATCAGAGCATATTTGACACAGAACTTCAGTACTTGGCAGCATTAGTACTTTCAGAAACTTCTGTAGAAGCTATGCTTTGAGAAACTCTTCATACAATATTCTTCTTTGCTTCAGATGCTTCTGACTAGCTTCAGATGCTTCAGCTTCAGAATCTTCTAGAGCTTCTTGCTTCAGATCCTTCTGGAGACTACGCTCAGGATCTTCTGTAAACAGCAATCAGAATCTTCTAATGAGTGCATCTGGCGCTTCAGAGTCTAGATAACTTCTTGTATACAATTCAGATTTGCTTCTAGAGAGTTAATTTCATTTCAATCTGCAGTAAAACTCACAAGCAAATTTTAGAGTATATAATTCTTAAATATAACATTTCCTAACAGTTATCATCAAAACAAAGAGATATTATTAATAACCAATTTGTGTTCTAACAGCTAGCTCCCTGGAAAGTCCAGTAGTTACTGGCATTGCTTAAATCCAATTATTATTGGTATTTTTGATTTGGTCGTTACCATATTTGTTTGAAACTCTAGTAGTTACTGGAATTGTTTAAATCAAATCGTTATTGGTATTGTCGATTTGGTCGTTACCATATCTGTTTGAAAGTTCAGTAGTTACTAGCATTGCTTAAATCCAATTGTTATTGGTATTGCTGATTTGGTCGTTATCATATTGATCGGTGGTTTTTACACGTTATTTTACCATTTGTTTATGTTAATCATTTGTTTTATCTTGTCGCATTTTATGCGTTTTATTGCATTTTACGCGTTGGTTTGGTGTTTCCATTGTTTCTAGGTTCAGGTAAACAATAAAGGAGAAAAAGAGCAAAAACCGGGGAAAATGGCAAGATTTTGGAAGAGTTTTGATGTAGAACCAGCAGCTTGACACGGGTGCCCGTGTCGTGTGACAATGCCCGTGTCAGGGCTACTGAAAGTAAAATCTTTAGCAGTCTGCACGGAAACGATCATAACTGGAGTTCCGGGAATCCGTTTGAGGCGTTCTAATAATCGCCGGAAAGCTAAGAGAGAGAGAGCTACGACTTTCGTGTTGGAGTTGAAGTCAGATTCGGAGAAAATGTTTCCATATTTTCGTTTGAACCTGCATCATTAGTTTTATTAAGTTTTGGTGTACAATCTCGGAGGACAGTTTAGACATCTCGCATTGTAATTGGAATTTTGCTATATGAGGCACATCGTGAATTGAGAGAGGGGACTTTTGGAGAAGAGAAAAAGATACGATCAGAATTAGAGAGATCCGGATGATTGGAAAACTGAAGGTTTTCATGCGCGGAAGCAATTAAAGATCAAGGCAATCCGATTATCTTGTAATGTTTATCTTTTATTCTGTATTGCTTTTAATTGTTATGAATAGCTAAACCCTCCAATGCTAGGGGGGTGTCCCTGAATTGACTTTGTAATGACCTTGTTTCCTTTGAATTAGTGATTTCACTGCTTTCTAATCATTGCTGTTATCGTATAATATTCTTAAGGCTTTTCTTATCTGACAAATAGGATTCAATTTACGGTTAACTTTAGGTTTGGAAAAACAATTGTTAACACTTTTATACGATAATACTATAGTAGATATTGCCTAGGAATGGGGATACCCTATAGTAACCGTAATGTTTTAGATCAAAAAAATTGCTTGGTGTTGTTCCTATACCGCCAAGGAATTGGGGTATAGGAAAAATACCAAAGGGTTTTCTGCTAAGGAATTAGAGTTAACTAATCTTTAAAACCGGCAATGATGGAATTGAGCGGTGATTTCGTGACTTAGGATTAGTGTTATTACAAGGAAGTTCATACACCTACCCTAGCATTGCTTCTCCTTCTGTTCAAAACCTTTATTTTACTCTTTTTGCCTTTTGTATTTTATTTTTACAAATTAAAACCTTTGAAGCCCCAAGGCTTTTGTTTAACTAACATAAACGAGAATTCTATATCGTCAAGCAGTCCTTGAGATCGACATTCGGGGAATTCACCCTTATTACTACATCGGGAAAAATAGTACACTTGCTATTTCACCGGTCATGTTTTTGGCGCCGTTGTCAGGGACTGCCTAAGATCATAGACTTTTAGAGTTTTATTTTAGTTAAAATTTTGTTGCTCCGCAACTAAATTTTTTTTTTTTTTTTGTATTTTTCTTTTATTTTATTATAATTTTTTTTAAAATTGTAGATTATTGTTACTTCTTGAATTCTTTTATACCGTGTTACTGATAAAGTGTCTCAGTTTTGTAGTTATGAATATTTTTTATGCATTGCCACCTGTATCTCCTGCATGTTGGTCGCCTGATTCGGGAATCAATTTGGAAGATGCGACTGAAATCTTTAACGCATATAGGAGGGAGGTAAGTATCCTTATGAATGAATGTAAGGAAGCTAACTGTTATCCAGATAAGTTTATTTGGAGAGAGTTCAGGTTGAGAGAAGAATGTGTGAATGAAGAAGAGAAATTGATGACGTCAGACGAAGAAGATACATTAGAAATAGAAGAATCAAAGGTGAACAGGGAATACAGGGATGAAGAAAGAAGCCAACTTGAAGAGGATCTAGTGCTGGATGAAAATACAGATATAACAAATTGTGTAGACGTAGGCATCCAACAAGAAAGTCTTCAAGAAATTAGTATCCCTAAAAAAAATTTTAACAAGGCAGATGAAAGACAAGAAATTGACAAAGTATTGGATTTCATGTATGCCTTGTTCACTAAAGCACATTTGAAAAAAATTTGGAAGCAACATCATTAATACCTCAAATTCATGGGATTGCTTCCAAACAAAAGAAAGAAAAAAGATGATGTGTTCTTTGTTTCATATATGCCACCTTAACAGAAAGTGAACCGTCGAGCCATGCGACGTTAAACGAAGCGTTGCGTGGGAGGCAACCCATAGATTTTAATAATTGATGCTTTTCTTTTTGTTCTTATTTTATTTTTGCAGGAATAAACGAGAGTTTGCAAGGGAAAATGTGTAAGCCGTAAAGAGGTGTTGCATTACCTGTCGATCCCTCTGTGAGGATCTTTGTGAGTACATCTCCTCTCCTCTTGTTCTTAAACATTGAGACAATGTTTAGTTCAAGTTTGAGGGAGGTTTTACCATTTTGAATTTTCAATTTAAATGCCTTTTTATTTTAAGTTCGGTAAAAATCACGTCGAATTCGCCCCTACAAGGACCGTAAAATTTTTCTTGTGATTGGTATGTGTGTAAGGTAGTCAAGAAAGTATTTAGAGTTCAAGGGAAGAGGTATTTGAACTAAGGAACTTGAGAAAGTTTGGAAATTGAGGTATAATTTGAACACCCTAGGTTCCCCGAAGTAAGGAAACGAGTCCAACATGTAGATTTGTGCCATAGTACTTGGATTTGAGAAGTATTCCCCCATTAGTTCATTGTGATAGTCCGACATGATTGAAAGAATTGTATATGTTGATTTTGAGAATGACTTGTGGCACCAAAAAAAAAGAGAAAAGAGTTGAATAATGACGGTAAAGACAACCTGTCCTTCTAAGTTGGGTAACCCTCACCCGGTTATTTAGCCTAACGGTGGTTGAATATCTATAGTCGTCCCAAAGTGGACTTATAAACGCCTGTGAGCAAGAAAAAGAATAAAGGTGCCACGGAAAAATTCTCGAGAAAAATTGTGCATGCCTTAATCTGATTATCTGAATGAAAGGGGTAGAAAATCGAAGAAAAGACTTAAGCCCAAAGCATAGTTGGAGAGGTGGCCGAAAGGGGGATTTAGGTCCGTGGTTTTACTGCGGTGTGTGTTTAAGTAATTCCTTCGTTAGCGGATGAGTACCGAGAGAGCTGATTTGAGCCGATCAGAACTAAGACTCACGTATGAGTATTGGCACGCCTTGCATCCCGAGCCCTTCACTGGATGTGCTGTTTGATTTGAAAATTTGTATCCAAGCTTTTTGCTTGAGGTCAAGCAATGATTTAAGTTTGGGGGAGTTTGATCGGTGGTTTTTACACGTTATTTTACCATTTGTTTCTGTTAATCATTTGTTTTATCTTGTCGCATTTTATGTGTTTTTATTGCATTTTACGCGTTGGTTTGGTGTTTTCATTGTTTATAGGTTCAGGTAAACAATAAAGGAGAAGCAAAGTGAAAACCGTGGAAAATGGAAAGATTTCGGAAGAGTTTTGATGTAGAACCAGCAGCCTGACACGGGTGCCCGTGTCAGGGCTACTAAAAGTAAAATCTTTAGCAGTCTGCACGAAAACGATCATAACTGGAGTTCTGAGAATACGTTTGAGGCGTTCTAATAATCTCCGGAAAGCTAAGAGAGAGAGGACTTTCGTGTTGGAGTTGAAGTCAGATTCGGGGCAAATGTTTCTAGATTTTCGTTTGAACCTACAACATTAGTTTTATTAAGTTTTGGTGTGCAATCTCGGAGGGCAGTTTAGACATCTCGCATTATAATTGGAATTCTGCTATATGAGGCATATCGTGAATTGAGAGAGGCGACTTTTGGAGAAGAGAAAAAGATACGATCAGAATTAGAGAGATCCGAAGGATTGGAGAACTGAAGGTTTTCATGCGCGGAAGCAATTGAAGATCAAGGAAATCTGATTATCTTGTAATGTTTATGTTTTATTCTGTATTGCTTTTAATTGTTATGAATAGCTAAACCCTCCAATGCTAGGGGGTGTCCCTGAATTGACTTTGTAATGACCTTGTTTCCTTTGAATTAGTGATTTCACTGCTTTCTAATCATCGTTGTTATCGTATAATATTCTTAAGGCTTTTCTTATCTGACAAATAGGATTCAATTTACGGTTAACTTTAGGTTTGGAAAAACGATTGTTAACGCTTTTATACAATAATACTATAGTAGATATTGCCTAGGAATGGGGATACCCTATAGTAACCGTAATGTTTTAGATCAAAAAAATTGTTTGGTGTTGTTCCTATACCGCCAAGGAATTGGGGTGTAGGGAAAATACCAAAGGGTTTTCTGCTAAGGAATTAGAGTTAACTAATCTTTAAAACCGGTAATGATGGAATTGAGCGGTGATTTCGCGACTTAGGATTAGTTTTATTACAAGGAAGTTCATACACCCTACCCTAGCATTGCTTCTCCTTCTGTTCAAAACCTTTATTTTACTCTTTTTGTCTTTTGTATTTTATTTTTACAAATTAAAACCTTTGAAACCCCGAGGCTTTTGTTTAACTAACATAAAACTAGAATTCTATATCGTCAAGTAGTCCTTGATATCGACATTCGGGGAATTTCCCCTTATTACTACGTCGGTAAAAATAGTACACTTGCTATTTCACCAGCCACGTATCCGTTTGAAAGTTCAGTAGTCACTGGCATTGCTTAAATCCAATGGTTATTGGTATCGTTATTTTGGTTGTCACCAATCCCCAAGAAAGTCCAGTAGTGATTGACACCTATTTGAAAGCCCGGTAGTTACTAGCATTGCTTAAGCTCAATAATTTTTGGTAGTGGGATACTTGGCTGTTACCAATCCGCTTTTTTAAATCTAGTCGTTACTAGCATTATTTAAAGTCTAATGGTTATTATCAATGTTCACATAACCCCTGATCTTAGGAAGATTGGTTGTTACCAACCTCCCTAGTGAATCTTAGGATGGTTGGTTGTTACCAACATCCCCAACATTTTTTAAGATATTTGGTTGTCACCAATATCCCCTGTAGGTTTAGTTGTTTTGTTTTCTCCTCCGACCGTTACCTAAAGATCCCGTTCAAACTCTTCGTTGTAAGGAAATTTTCTGTTTTGGTTTAGTCCCCCGTGGAGTCTTGTTTTGTATTGTAGTTTCCTCTTGTTAGAGGTCGTCTTTTAGTTTTAGCATGGTCCCTAGTGGAGATCTTTCTTTTTTCTGGATTCCCCCAGTGGAGTTGTTTTCTACCCCCATTGGGAAGTTCTTTTCTCTAGAGTATCATATTGGTCATGTTTGAACCACGTATCTGATCACTCTAGATTCCCCCTGTGTTTGTCTTTCCCAATGAGTGGTGACTCATTGTGTTAGCTTTATTCCTGTTTGTTGTGGTCGTCTGCATTTGTGCATTTTTCATCATAAAGTGTCATTGTAGAGTTCATAGCATGTCAGCACTTGCATATTTTTGTTGTCCTTAGCATGTCATTGCATATAAGGGTAAAACTTTTGGTTTGTTATATTTAAATACCCTTCACCATGATTTTATGGAAATTGTCATCTCTCATACCATCTGGTAAAGTCATTTAAATAGGGGCAACTGTCATACCCCAAATTTTGACCCCTAGGTTCCATTACCATTCTAGGAGCATCAAGCATTGTTTCCTAACCCTAACTTTGTTTCAAGCTTTTTGCTATTGAGATCCATCTGAATTAGGGTTTTGCACCATTGGAATAAAGAAGATTATTGCTTGGTCAGTCAATGTTTTGGATTGATCATCATCAAATCAATATTCTATACACCCAAGGGGTCTGCATTCAACAAGAATCAAGTACTAATTGATCTCACTACAAGTCAATTGAAGTTCAATTTCATCTGGCCCCAAATTAGGGTTTTGTCGGGAAAAGTCATTTGTGCCTTTGAATTTTGATCAAAGTATGATCCCAAGCCTTGGTACATGATTCAACATGTTCATATACATCCTTGGAGCCTACCTATGATGTTTGAGAAGTCCCAAGATGCAAATTCATTGAATATCACACAGTTGAATTCATTTAATACAAAATTCATCTAACAAAGTCAACTCTTTGACTTTTAGGGTTTTTGGTTCAAATTGAAGCTCCCAAGCCAAATTTCATCAAGATATATTTAATCAATGAGTTTGATCATGAAGAAATCAAGATTTAAGAGGTTTCTTGTAAAGAAAACTTGAATAACTTGAATTTTTTTCTAAGTGTGGGAAGAAACACTAATTTTGGTACCAACTTTGAGAGGTTATAACTTTCAATCCACACATCCATTTTTTAAGTTCCAAATATCACCTTTTATATCTCATGTTGTAGCACCCCAAATATTTATCATCTTTTCTTGTGTTCTTGGCTTATGTTCCTTTGCATTTCATATTCATGTTTGCATAGCATTTGTTCTTGGCAGGGGATCAAGGTATCATGGTTTGTTTCTCAATGTTGCACCCCAAAATTTGACCAACATTTCTTTACCTAGCTTGTGGTTCATCTCATTCACATTAGCATTATCACTTGCATTTCATTGACATGTGTGCAGGAGATCAAGAGGTATGATTACCAATCAAGAGCACCACAAGAGTTTGAAGCTAGCCAAGAAGGTTATTCAAGTGTTCAAGGGTTGATATCTTTGTCAGAGAAGTTAAAAGATCCTCAGAGAGATTGGTTGAAACCAAGGTGGTGTGCCTCCTAACTTGAGAGTTGTGGAAGCTCCTCAGATGATTATAAAGCCATGAATGTGGACTTGAAGCCTTGATAGAGCTTATGAGAAGTCTTGAAAGCCATCATGAAGCCTAGAGAGGTCATTGTGCAAGTTTAAGAAAACTCAGCCATGATTGGTGTAGTTAGGGTTTGACTGGGTCAACCCTAGGCCTACTGATGATTTCGAGAGGGTTGAGACCTAATCCAAGAGCCATGTGATCATGGATTGATGCATTGAGATGCTATAAGGATGATTCCAAGGTCTACTCATCATGATTGAAGAGTTTGAGAAGTTTCAAGCTAGGGTTTCTAAGGCTTGACAGTGTAAAATCCCCTAGTTTGACCCCTATCTTCAAGGCAGTTTAGCTCAAGATGTGATTGTCATCTCATCTTACCCCCAACACGAATGTTGTAGAGCTTGCTCTTAGCTTTAATTTGAGTACTAGAAGTCCTTGATAGGATTTGTAGAACTCAACTTATGGCTTTGACAAGTCAAGGGCATTTTGGTCATTTGGAGATTATAAGTCATTTCAAGCATAAGGCCATAAGTCCTATTTCCAAGCTTCAAAGGGAAAAATCTTCAACATCAAACTTGCTTAAAATGATGTTTTAAGGCTAGTAAGGAGGTCATTAGATGTTGAAAAGGCTTGTAGCTCAAAATGGTAAAAATGACCTAAAATGGAGGCATAAGTTAAATAAGTCAAAGTTGGAAATTGAAATTTCCAAGCTACACATCTAAACCATGGCATGTAATAGGTCATTTTGACTCTAGAAAGCATTTTAGAAACAATGGTTCAGCCACATTTTTGATTTGAGGTTTAGATCATGGACTTGCTTTGGAAAATGATTGCTTGCATATTAAGGTACATATGCAAAACACAAGGAAAAGCAAGGCACAAGCTAGCAAAGTATCCTAACATGTCATGTATCTCATCTAAGGAGATTTTCAAGTCAGAACAAGCTGCTGCAAGAGGTATAGCCCAAGTTGACACATGAGATGGATTGAAATCAAAAACTCATGGCATGAGAATCTCAAATTCTCATTGGATGATTCCAGAAAGTTCTTGATGGTTTAGAACCATCCTATATATGGATTAGAACTTGCTCAGATGCAAGGTTGGTGAGAGATTAGAGAGGAGAGTGAGATAGCCATTTCAATTTCTTCCATTGCAAGTTGAAATCAATTTCTATATTTCACACCATTTCCATTGATTCTTTCAATCCTTACACCTTCCATTGATCATATTGAATGTGTGCATACCAAATTGAGGGCAAGATCGTGTGAGATTGAAGAGATAGCATTTGGATTTTGGGAGCTGCAAGTCACAATCGGATTTGGAGATTCAAGCTTCTTGGATCAAATCTTTTGCAAACAGAAGCACTAACATCAATCAAGGAGTGATTCTGAAGAGTTTGAGAGGTTGAAGTGAAGGTTTGACCTATCTGGTATTCAAGATTTGACAGGTTTGCAACTTTTCTTCTACACCTTAATTTAAGCATAATTAGTTAGATTTGTTAGGTTAGAATGGTTAGAGACAAGTAGGAGATGGATTCTGGAAACTTTGAGATCATTTGGTGGAGTTTGAGTTAGTGACACCAATTTTGTTTTGATCAAGAACACGATGTATAGTGAGATATGACATGAGTTTAATAGCAAGATTTAACCAGTGTGAGGCGGTGATCATTCTGAGCCAATCAATTTCAAGAATCGTTAAAGTTGAAGTTTGAGCATAGTTTTGATCTTGGATCGGGTTTAGAGATTGGGGGCATTTCAATTGATTCTAATACCATGGTTGTAATCAGCATGAAATTTAGAACAGATTAGGGTTTTAAACCATGGATTTTGGTTGAGTTTGGATGGAGTCCGAGTTAGGTATTTGAGCTCTGCAACTATGGAGCTTTCCCTCCATTTTCATGGCTGGAGGAAGAAGATAAGGTCATGGCCGTTGGATGAGGCATGGACCCGTTGACTGGACCTAGATCGTGTGGCCAAGATTTGATTTCATGTTTGAAGATGAGTCTGAAAAACAACCAAACGCGGCGTTTCATTAAAATTGTGGTCATGGGCCTAAGTGGACTGATTGATATCCACACCCCCATCCATGGCCCAGTCAGAATTTGAACTGATTTTCGTTACTTATTGCACCGTATATTTTTCTTTTTCTTTATAATATTGTTATTTGCTTTCTGATTAAAATTGGGCCTAGCGCGCATTGCTGATGACACCCCCATTTAGGGCCCATCCTCATATTGAACTGCATATCATTGCTATCTGCACCAATTATCTTCATATTTCATTTTATTTTCTCCATTTTATTTTAAACTTTGAAAAATCATATTAAATAGAAAAATAATGATTTTGGCATGGGTATTTTTTCTCCTATTTCATGTTGATGTCTAGAAAATTATAAAATCAAAACATTTTCATTTCATGCATTTTTAATATTTTTTGTATATTTTCTCTTTTAATAGCTTTTAATTCATTTTATGTTGATGCATAGTTTTGTAGAATTTGTTTTAGCTAGTTCCCTTAATATTTTTGAACCATTCTTTTTAGGATAGTTAGATTATGACTTTAGCTCCCCTCTGGATTTATTCCATAATTTTGTGATTAGTTTTTTATTAGTTTTGATTAGATGACTTTAGGTTGTGTAGATTTAGGTCAATCCTTAACATAGGTCCACAATAACACTAGAATTTTGGGTTTCTAAGGCAAGTTAGACATTGGGACATATAGGGTATTAAGGGTAGTCATATAGGATCCCCTAGAAATTATATTAGATTTTAATATAATAGTATACTATTTTTAATTGATTTTTGTAGTTGATTGTTGTTTGTGTTTCCCTTGTGGGCTTGTATTTTGTTTTGCCTTGCTTTGTGGGTTTTTGCTTGGCTTAGTGGGCTTGGTCTTGCTTTGTGGAGCATGGAGGAGCATAGGGGAAGACTTGAAGATTGAATAAGGAGCTTGAGAGCTTGGAGACTTGTTTGTTTTGTTGTTGTTTTAGGGTCAGGAATTAAGTAGAGCTTAGACTTAGTTAATTTCCTTTCTTAAACATGGATGGTATCTTTCACCTCCATTCTTCCCCATGATTCAAGGTCCTTCCATGGTATTCACCTCCCTCCTTAGGAGGGATAAGTGATGGTACCTAGGAAGTAGAACTTTTGAGGGAACCATTCTTTTGATGTTAAACCCTTATAGGCCACCTTTGGTGGTCAATAAGCAGTTTAATATCCTAGCTTATCCAGTTAAGTGATTTCTTCTGGTTTGAGTATCTTGAGAGATGTTGGGCTTGAGTGTGAAGATGAAGACTTCATTGAAGAGTATGGAAGAGGATGATTCCCTGAGCATTGCCATTTCAGCTGAAGCTTGAAGAGCAAGAAGAGCAAGTTGATACTTGAAGATCCAGTAAAGATTGAATGAAGAGCTGAGGCTTAAAAATTGAAGGATAAAGTTGATATTTCCAAGTGATTGAGGACTACTCTGAGAAGCTGAAGCTTGTAGATGAAGAGGATCTAATTGAGATTGACTGAAGAGCTGAAGCTTGAAGAACAGAGGAATCAAGTTGATACTTGTGGTTAAGAGTGAAGCCTGAAGGTGGAACTGATTAAGGAAAGCTGAAGCTTGAAGAAGAAGAATAAGTTGAAACTTATGTTGAAGGGTTGAAACCTGGAGAAGCAAATTGATATTTGTCAAGAATGATGGAGGTCTGAAGATTCAGTTGCTGTCAGAAGAGCTGAGGCTTGGAGTTGGAAGAGGGAGGAGTTGATCTATTTTCTTGTCTATTTCTTCTCTGTATTGCTGATGTGCCTTGTTTGACTTGCTTGATGCATTAGAATAAGTTCATATCTAGACTGATTTAAGCTAGGAGCATGATTGCACTAGAGGTTGAGTTGCTCCCTCTGCTTGTATTTTTACTTTATGGCTTTGCTTGCGGGTATTCGGTAGAGCCCTGCTCCCTTGCCCATGTGGTTTGTTTTGCTTGATAGCATGATGTTATTTCTTCTGTATGATTGCAGTTTACTGTATTTTGCTTGATAGCATGTTTATCTTTCTGTATGATTACTGTTATTCATTCTGGCTTGAGATTGAGATGAGCTTGTGGAGGCTGTTGCCCCACACACCTTTCCTCCCTCACTTGCATTGCATGCATTTTACAGTCGTTTACTGTATTACTGTTTACTGTTTAAGCTGATGCTTTATCTGTTTCTGTGTATCATTGACATGATCCCTTAGGACTCTCATTTCCTTTGATAAGGAAGTGATGATAGAAATTTAGGTTGAAACCTATGCATGATAACTTCTAGGAGTTCCCTGTTTCAAACCTCAACCATAGGATGAATCCTTGGCATGACAACAGTAGGACTTGATAGTCTCCCCTTAGTTGAGCCTGTTCTCTTCTCATCTCAAAACAACTTAAGATACAGTAATCATGAATGATTTCTTTCGTACGTTACGAGCCTTAAGCTATCTGAGAAAGGATTGTTGGAGAGTTTCTTTTCAACAGTCTGGATGTTTAGTATGGCACCCTTTGGGTGACATGCGACGCATTCACTCTCAGGTCATAGTCTTTAGTGCGATTGAAATTGCAAACACAATAAAAAACACTTCTTCCGTAAAAGACAGAAAACAAACGTCAAACCTTTTTGCCCCGTGGGCCCATAACTCAAAGGAAAGCTTTTCTGAAGAAAAGAGTATCGTTAAACGTCAGCGCCGACGCAAACAAGCTTTGTCCCTAACTGCTGGAACTGTTGTTTAACCCTACTCGATAAAACAGATGAATCTGAATTCCCGTAATCCGTAGTATCCCGAACTACGTAAGCTCTGATCTCTCAAGCCTGTTGAGAGTATGTAGGCACAATATTGATGTATTGGCGAGCCACATTCCCCGTAACCCGTAGTAGGTCGAACTACGTTGACTCTGATTTCTCATTCTCTGATGGGAATACGTAGGCATAAAGCGCGACGCTTTGCCGAGTCATTTTCTTTTTTGTTTTGACCAGCCTTGATAGGTAGATAGATAAACCAACCCGTCCAGTAAAAACAACAAGCGTGGATCCCGTCGAGTACGACGGACGTGAGGGGTGCTAATACCTTTCCCTTGCGTAACCGACTCCCGAACCCAGACAACGGTTGCGACGACCTTGTCTTACCCTTTTCGTCAGGTTTTTCCGATCGTTTCCTTTCCCGCTCCGAGGGATAAATAACGAAAGGTGGCGACTCTTCTGTTTTGCCGGCACCTTATTTTCGCGGTAGCGACAGCTGGCGACTCTGCTGGGGACTTGATAGTTTCCTGGAATCCAACGTCCCGTATGCGAGTCAGTTTGGGGATCCGACGTCCCCTGCGAGAGTCAATCCTAGAGCTTGTATGATTACTTGTTGGGTTGTGTTTATTTATCGCATTTTATTTCCCGCACTTTATTTTCAGTATGATATGATTATCTGTGCTGTTGTGGGAGGGGCATTCTGATGAGTGAGAAGCCATACCCAGGCTTGAGTGAACTTAGCATTAGTTGTGGAAATTAGTGGGTGCGTGTTTGCTTTGCAGGCACTAGTGTCTCATGAAATCCATGCTCAGACGAGGTTCTCCCGGTTAACTTCTCTTTCAACCCTTTGGGTTAAGACGGTTGTTGGTTTGGAGGATTGTCGACTCTGGGGACCGATCATTTGTGATTCAGCCGAGTGAGGCCGCTTCATGAGCTGGTGATGCCACACCTTCTGGATATCGTATCACCCCTCTTGAATGTTTGTGACGCTGATGAACGCATAGGATGCCAAACTCGAGTCAGTTTAGGTCCATACCTGTGAGCAGGGTTGGGTTTATTGCAGGAAACTTTGACCTTCAGACCACCTGGTTTTCTTGATAGTGAATCAGTTTTGTTGGGATCTGAGGATCTTATCATCAGATATGATTGTTCTTGACAGAGCAGGTTTTTGATTGGGATCAGAGGATCTTATCATCAGATGTGTATTTGTTCTTGATAGAGCAGGTTTTGATCAGAGGATCTTATCATCAGATGTGTATTTGTTCTTGATAGAGCAGATTTTGATCAGAGGATCTTATCATCAGATGTGTATTTGTTCTTGATAGAGCGGGTTTTGATCAAAGGACCTTATATTCAGATGTATATATGGATGTTCCTGACAGAGCAGATTTATGATTGGGGTATGAAGATCTCATCAGCAGATGTACGTTTGTTCTTGACAGAGCAGAGATTTATGGTCCTGTATCAGAGGTCCTTATTATCAGTTGTTTGTTCTTGATAGAGCAGAGTTTTGGTCATCAGTTGTTTGTTCTTGACAGAGCAGTTTTTGGTCCTGTATCAGAGGTCCTTATTATCAGATGGGTGTTCTTGACAGAGCAGAATTATGGTCTTATGTATATGGCCCTATCAAATGGTTGTTCTTGACAGAGCAGATTTGTGGTCCGATGCCAGGGTTTTCTTCTTATCAGATATAGTGGTTGTTCCTGATAGAGCAGGATTATGGTTTTGTTGATACAGAATCTCCACAGCACAGTTGCCTTGATCTCCTGCTGCATGATTGCATTTTACATTGCTTTGCATACTCATTTGCATTTCATTAACGTGTGTCTGTGTTGCAGGTACCGTTTTCCCTGATCCAGGATTTCTTGCCTCCTATTGTATTTGTTATGGGTTCTCTGAGGAAGACCGTGGCTTACAAGTTCCCTGCCCCTGATGTGGTTCGGCTGACCGGTTTGATTGCTTTAGTAGATGATTCTGTGAGGGATGAGTTCAGAAAATCCTACGGCAAATTGCTAAGTTTGGTTCGTAAACCCTCTGCGTTCGAGTTGAATGGGTTGCATGCTCTACTGCAGTTCTACGACCCTCCGTTGAGGTGTTTCACTTTCCAGGATTTTGTTCTCGCCCCTACGCTAGAGGAATATGCTGATTTGTTAGGTGTGCCTATCAAGAGGCAGATGCCTTTTATTCATATGGATGTTGAGCCTGATCTGGCTGGTTTAGCTCCTTCACTTCATCTGGATGCCTCCGAGTTGGTATTGTCTAGTTGGAACAAGGTTCCCGGATTCTCCTTGCAGTTTTTAGTGGGAAAGGTTCAGCAGTGCGCCAAAGACGGATGTTGGGTCGCGTTCAACGCCATTCTCGCTCTATGCATATATGGCATCATTCTGTTCCCCAATATGCCCGATTTTGTAGACTTCGACGCATTTCATATCTTCGCATCAGGGAATCCAGTCCCTACCTTGATAGGAGATGTCTACCATTCCGTCCACTACAAAAACGAGAACAGAAGGGGCAAGAACGTCTCGTGCTATGTGCCATTGCTTTATAAATGGCTTGATAGTCATCTGCCCAAGAGGGGTCCTTTTGTTTCGTCTGCAGCCATAGCTGAGTGGTCCGAGCGTCTGATGAGTTTATCTGCAGAGGATATTGACTGGTTTGACAGAGATAGGCTGGGTACCGAGATTATCTTCAGCTGCAGCGGGTTTCCAAACGTGCCTTTGATAGGCAGGAAGGGCTGTATAAACTACAATCCGTCCTTGTTGGTCCGACAGTTTGCGTATGCTTTGAGAGCTCCGCCGAGGGAGGAAGAGGTGCAGGAATCTCTATACCTCACTGGTCTTCTAGAGGGGGATCTGTTATCCAAGCTTCAGCGCGCCTGGAATGGCATCAGTAAGAGGGGAAAACCTTTGCTGGGGAGAAGCAATAATCAAGCCTACCCTCCGTACATGACGTGGATCAGAGCCAGAGCAGATGCTATAGGAATGCCGTTTCCTCATGCCAAGCCGGAAATCCCTCCAATGATTGAAGAGCCTACTACCGTGCCCATTCAGCAGCATAATCAGGTGTTAGCTGAGCGAGATGAATTGAAACGGGCAAATGAGGAATTGGAGAAAGAATTGACTCAGCTCCGAAGCGAGAGGAACAAAGTCGTTCATTCCTTCAAGAGGCAGACAGAGCTGGTGAACCAGCTAGGTACAGACCTGACTAAGCAGATAGCCGAGCGTGAGCGCATGGGTCAAGACTTCAAAGCTGTCAACAACGTACTGGCTACGAAGAAGCAGCACTTGGACGAAGCATATCAGAGGATATCCAAGTTCAACCAGCACTGGAAGGCTTCCCTAGCCACCAGGAAAGAGAGGGAGGATAAGCTGATGCTACAGATCTCCAAGCTGGAAGCCCAGGTGAAGGATAGTGAGAAGAGGTTTGATGAAGAAACCGCTCGCAGATACGCCGCCGAAAGCCAACTCAACAGGGCTCTCGCTAACCTGAAGGAGCGCAAACTGACTTTTGAGTCCAAGAAGCGGAAGTTAGAAGATTGTTTCGGCGAAGGAGCATGGGAAGGTTCGGTCGAAGGTCTTCAGTACACCATTGTGCAAAGGGAATTACTCATCGAAGGGTTACTCACGCTGCCTGATCATCCAGAAACGGAGGAGTTGTTAGAAGAGTATCGCGCCCGTGGCCGTACCTGACTATTTGTATTCCTTTTGTTTTGATCATTGTTGTATGCTGACCATCACCAGGCTTGTTGGCTGAGGTCACGCTGTTGATTCATCTGGTACTCGCTGATGTTGTGTACTGCCTTGATGGGATTTCTTTATATATGAGATTGTTATTTCCATGATTGGACTCGGACTTCTTCTTATTATCAGCACTGGCACTCAGGCACTAGGATTGGGGGAGATCTCCCTAATGCACAGACACACGTTTGCATTTGCATGAAGCATTTGCATAACGAGCACTTTGTCGTTTTTTCCTAACCCTTTTGTGTTTTACAGGTTGTTTCAGGTTGTTTCAGGTGGTTCCAGGATTGATCAGAGACCTATTCACCGCTATCCGACCAGAGCTAATTAAACCAGAATCATGGAGCAAGTGCAAACTGATGTTCAGGAACTCCGCGAAAGAATGGATCGCTTCATGGAGCTCATGCAAGCGGTCGCCAATGGCCAAGATCAGCTCAGAACTTTGGTTCAGCCTCTGATTTCAAGGGTTGATAGCAATGGCGTACTCCATGGTGGGACTGTGCCTACTCCTCCACCAGTTGAAACTCCACAGAATGGTGTTCCTGTGACCGGGGGAAACGGCAGTGCCAACGACAATGTGATGGCCAACATCGGACTCAATACGGCGGGCGTCAGTAACGGGAGTCTGGGAGCTAATGTCAATGTCGGGCTGGGCAACGGCAATGCAGGTGTCGGGAATCTGTTTGGGCCTCAACCATGGCTAGAGGATCGTCAGGACGATGTGTTCTCTCAGAGAGATGCTGAAGGGGAGCTGAATGCTGAAGCACAGCTTAGATTCAAGGCACTTGAAGATAAGATGAGAGATATCGAGAATCAGAATACTTTGGGCGTTGATATGTCCAAGTTGGGACTAATTGCTGATTTCAAGGTGCCTCCTAAGTTCAAGGTACCTGAATTTGCAAAATATAAGGGCACCACTTGCCCTCGCGTCCACCTGAGATCGTACTACAGAAAGATGTCTGCTCATTCAGAGGACGAGAAGTTGCTGATGCACTTCTTTCAAGACAGTCTTTTCGGGCCATCCCTCGAATGGTACATGAGTCTGGAGCCTACTAGTGTGCGCACGTGGAAGGATCTTGCTGAAGCATTTGTGCACCACTACCAATACAATAGCGACTTGGCCCCGAACCGAGTCCAGCTGCAGAATCTGTCGCAGAAGAACAATGAAGGGTTTAAGGAATACACCCAGTGGTGGCGTGAGTTGGCAGCCAGGGTTCAGCCGCCGATGGTTGAACGTGAGCTCGTGCAGATGTTCGTAGCTACCCTCCCAGGGGTTTACTATGAGAAGTTGGTCAGCGGTATGTCCGGAACCTTCTCAGATCTCATTATCACGGGTGAGCACATCGAAAATGGGATCAAACTCGGGAAAATTCAAGGTGACTCATCCTCAGCGGGAGGCGGAAAGAAACCTTATAGTGGAAAAAGACGGGAAGGAGAAGCGAGCGCTGTGACCAACGCTCGAAGGAAGGGTAAAGGTCCTCACCAGCAGGTGGCCAGTATAACTATCCCGGCAGTTCAACAGCCGCAACAGCAATAACAACAACCGAATCAACAGGGATACAGAAAGTACCAGAATCGGGCACCTCTGTCGAACCGTCACCTCGAGACACCTCCCATGTCGTACGCGCAACTTTTGCAGACTTTGCTTCAGCTACAGTTGATCCAGAAGAGAACCCTGGCTCCCTTGACAGGGGCACCTCCGCCATGTTATGACGCAAATGCAACTTGTGAGTTTCACTCAGGGGCACCGGGCCACACAATAGAGAATTGCAAAGCCTTCAAGCATAAGGTGCAGGACATGGTGGATGCCAAGATCATCAACTTCTCCGATAATGTGCCAAATGTCACGAAGAATCCTATGCCGAATCATAGGGGAGGCGGAGTGAACGCCATTATCGAAGACGAGAGTGCAGATTTGCTGACTGACGTCAGAAATCTGAAGACGCCGCTTAGCTTCGTTAAAGCTAAGTTGATGAAAAGAGGGTTCTTTCCAGGTTGCGGAGAGCTATGTATGGACTGTGTCACACGTTCTGATGGATGTGAACAGTTGGTCGAAGGAATCCAAAGTCTGATGACTGAAGGGATTTTACAGTTTAGCCGGAGGGCCGAATGTGCATCAGGAGAGGTAGTGCTGAAGCAAGATGATGAGGTCGCCACCATCACCATCCCTCACCAGACGATAACCATTTATGCGCCCAGACCGCCCACAATTACCATCACCCGAGCTGGGCCAATACCCTTCGAGAGCACTAATGTTGTCCCATGGCATTATGGGGTTGAAGTCTACTGCAACGGACAGAGGTTGGAGCTAGAACCGTTTGGGTCAACTGTGGAGAACCTTGTGGGAATCAGTGGTATTACTCGCAGCGGAAGAGTGTTTGCACCACCAGAGGTCGTGGCGGATAAAGCAGTCAGAGCTGACGCGGCTGATAAAGGTAAAAGTAAAGTCGTTGAAGAGATCCCGCGTGGGGCAGACAAAGACTTACTTGTTAAAGACTCCGAGGAGTTTATTCGGTTGATTAAAAAGAGTGACTACAAGATTGTAGATCATCTCCATCATACGCCCTCGAAGATTTCCATCCTGAACTTATTGCTGTGTTCCGAAGCGCACTGCAACGCGCTGCTGAAGGTGTTGAACGCCGCATATGTACCACATGAAATATCGGTAAATCAACTAGAAGAGGTTGTAGCCCACGTAAATGCTGGAAATGGGTTAGGTTTCACTGACCTGGAGCTGACGCCGAAAGGGAGGAACCACAATAGCGCCCTGCACATCTCGATAGAGTGTAGGGGCACGATTATGTCGCATGTGTTGATGGACACGGGTTCGTCGCTTAATGTTCTTCTGAAGAAGGCATTAATGAAGTTGGATACTCGTGGAGTGATTTGCGCACCCAGTGATCTGGTTGTGAAGGCATTCGACGGAACTAAACGACATGTTTTCGGGGAGGTGACCCTGCCAATCCAAGTCGGGCCGGAAACATTCGACGCGGTCTTTTATATTATGGACATCATGCCTGCCTACAGTTGTCTCTTGGGCCGGCCGTGGATCCATGCTGCTGGTGTCGTGACCTCCACGTTGCACCAGAAACTCAAATATGATGTCGGGGGTAGCATCGTAGCCGTGTGTGGCGAGGAAGACATAATGGTGAGCCATTTGTCATCCTTTAAGTATGTTGAGATGGATGGAGAAATCCATGAGACTCTATGCCAAGCGTTCGAAGCTATCAAAGTGAAAGACGTAGCTCCTGTAGTCACGGAAAAGCCAGAGATGACTCTCTCCTCCTTCAAGGAAGCTCGGGCCGTTGTCCAAGCCGGATCTACCCCAGGCTGGGGGAGAATTTTGGAGATACCTAACAAGCAAGAAAAGTTTGGGTTGGGATATTCTCCTGGAGCTGAAGCTTCTTCTTCTTCTAGCAGTGCGTCTCGAGGTAAAGGGCCGATCCAGTTTACCAGTGGCGGGGTGATATTTGAAAGCGTCAACGCGGTGTATGAGGACAGCGGAGACAGCGATTGTGACCTAGACTCTTGGATCCAGCCAAGCAAGCCAGGCGAGGGCCTCAACAATTGGTCCGCCAAGGATATCATCCAGATGACAAGCGAAGAGTAATGATTTACTTCTTTCCAATCATTGTACAACCCTATGTCCTACCCGGGGCATAGTGGTTTTATTGTCAGGGCCTTGTTGGATTATGTACATGCATTTTATCAATAAATCAAAAGGCGTTTTTCTTTGTATTCAAATATTGTGATCTCTGTTATTCCTGTTTTATATTTGTTTTGAAAAACAATAAAATGGCAATGGGGTTTGTGCTAACCTGCATATCCTTGTCTTAAGCTTAACCCTTGTTGTTGCAGGATCCACATAACAGATGACATCGACTCTGGACCTTCTACGGCTCACTTCGACTTAGATTGCCCGATCTATCAAGCCGAAGAAGAGATTGATGAAGACGAAGACCTTCCTGAAGAGTTGGCCCGCTTGTTGAAACAAGAGGAGAATGTTATTCTGCCTCATGAGGAGGAAATCGAGATTGTGAATCTGGGTTCTGAAGAACTCGTCAGAAACGTCAGGATAGGGGCTGCATTGCAGAATGATGTCAAGCAGAGATTGGTCAAGATGCTAAGAGAGTATAGTGACGTCTTTGCTTGGTCATACGAAGATATGCCCGGACTTGACACGGACATCGTGGTCCACCACTTGTCGTTGCGAGAAGATTTTCCTCCCGTTAAGCAGAAATTTAGGAGGACGAGACCAGATATGGCCGTTAAGATCAAAGAAGAAGTGCAAAAACAGCTCGATGCTGGCTTCTTAGCGGTCACTACTTACCCTCTGTGGGTCGCCAACATAGTGCCTGTACCGAAGAAGGACGGTAAGGTACGCATGTGCGTCGATTATCGGGATTTGAATAGGGCGAGCCCTAAAGATGATTTCCCGTTGCCTCATATTGATGTGTTGGTCGACAATACAGCCCAGTTCTCCGTGTTTTCGTTCATGGATGGCTTCTCCGGTTACAATCAGATCAAGATGGCGCCGGAGGACATGGAGAAAACGACGTTTATCACTCCTTGGGGAACATTTTGCTACAAGGTAATGCCTTTCGGTTTGAAGAACACAGGGGCCACTTACCAACGAGCAATGGTAACTTTGTTTCATGACATGATTCATCATGAGATTGAAGTCTATGTTGATGACATGATTGCGAAGTCCAAACGGAGGAGGGACATCTGGTCAATTTGATGAAGCTTTTTGAGAGGCTTAGGAAGTTCAGGTTGAGGCTGAATCCTAACAAGTGTACTTTTGGAGTACGGTCCGGAAAGTTACTGGGGTTTATCGTGAGCGAACGAGGCATCGAGGTTGATCCTGCGAAGATTAAAGCCATACAAGAAATGCCAGTGCCAAAAACAGAAAAAGAAGTTCGTGGTTTCTTGGGCAGAATAAACTAGATTTCAAGGTTTATCTCTCAGCTCACGGCCACGTGTGAACCGATGTTCAAGCTTTTAAAGAAAGATCAGGCGATTATCTAGAACGAGGATTGCCAGAAGGCATTCGATAAGATAAAGCAGTATCTTCAGGAACCTCCAATCTTGATACCCCCAGTGGCTGGACGGCCACTAATCATGTACTTGACAGTTCTTGAGAATAGTATGGGGTGTGTTCTCGGTCAGCACGACGAGACGGGCAGAAAGGAGCATGCCATTTACTACTTGAGTAAAAAGTTCACAGACTGTGAATCTCGCTACTCGATGCTGGAGAAGACGTGTTGTGCACTAGCTTGGGCCGCCAAACGTTTACGACAGTACATGCTCAATCACACCACCATGCTAATTTCGAAGATGGATCCGATTAAGCACGTCTTCGAGAAGCAAGCGCTTTCGAGCAGGATTGCTAGATGGCAAATGGTGTTGACGGAATATGACATTCAGTACATTTCCCAGAAGGCCATCAAGGGAAGTGTATTGTCTGATTACCTTGCCGAACAGCCGATCGAAGATTACCAGCCAATGAAATTTGAATTCCCTGATGAGGATATCATGTTTCTCAAAGCGAAGGATTGCGATGAGTCGTTGCCCGACGAGGGGCCAGATAGGAAATCCCAGTGGAAGTTGATATTCGACGGGGCGGTTAATTCTTACGGAAGTGGCATCGGGGCGATCATCACGACTCCCCATGGATCCTATATCCCGTTCACTGCGAGACTGACGTTTCCGATCACCAATAATGAAGCGGAGTACGAAGCATGCATCATGGGTCTAGAAGAAGCAATTGATTTGAGAATCAAGAACCTAGACGTATATGGTGACTCGGCGCTTGTGATCAACCAGATTAAAGGGGAGTGGGAGACTCGTCAATCGAATTTGGTGCCGTACATGAACTATGCCAGAAGGCTACTTTCGTTCTTTGATCGAGTGGAACTCCATCATGTGCCCAGAGCAGAAAACCAGATGGCTGATGCCTTAGTGTCGCTACTGCGAAAATCGGCGCCGGCTGACAGAAGAGTCGCCACCGTGCGTTATTTATCCCAACGGAGGGAAAGGAAACGCTCGAAGAAAACCTCGCGAAAACGGGGAAAAGGTATGGTCATCGCAACCAAAACCTGGGTTCGGGAGTCGGTTACGCAAGGGGAAGGTATTAGCACCCCTCACGTCCGTCGTACTCGACGGGATCCACGCTTGTTTTCGGGTACGGATTGTTATTCTATCTACTCTACAGGTCTGGGGTTAAAAGAAAGGAAAAGGACTCGGCAAAGTATCGCACTTTATGCCTACGTATTCCCGTCTGGAACGAGAAATCAGAGTCAACGTAGTTCGCCTAACTACGGGGGAAGGTGGGTGAAGGTTGCTCGCTAGGACACTGCATTCTATGCCTACGTACTTCCACACAGCATGGAAGATCAGAGCAAACGTAGTTCGGGCTACGCACGACACAAGCTGTTCAAGTGTCTTTTATGAAAAGTCTCACCTTAAACAAGGGTTTTCTTATTGCAAAAAGGTTGATGTTTGTTCAAATCTTTTGACGGAAGAAATGAATTAATCTCTATTATAACCTTTATTAGTGTTTTTCTGTTGTTTTGAAGGAAGAAGAGATGACACTCTACAAGTCCTAGGGTTGAAAAGGGGAATAAAATCTACCATAATGTTATCATGCATGGGTTAACTCCTAATGTCTATCATGCTCCTCTCTTGCGCAGAGAGAAACAGAGATCCTAAGGGAATAGACGGAAACAGAAACAGCAGATATATACAATAAAGCAGTAAAATGCATGGATGCAACAATACAAGCGAGGCAAGGGAGTCCCAATCAACCTCGAACCTAGAAAACAATAGGCAAAAGTGAACAGAATTCACTTTCAACCCAGCAAGTTAAACAGCAAACAATACAATCCGGGAAATTCACACAATACATCAAAAATTGAAACAGCTAAAACTAAACAGCAAAGCAGTCTTCATCAGCATCTGACTTCATCTTCAAGTCAACATCAGCTATCCACAAGCTTCAAGCAAGCATCAGTCTTTATCTTCAATCTCCCAATGGCTTTTCTTCAAGTCCCAAACTCCAAGCTGAGGAATCAATCACAAGAGTGAACTGGGTGTTAAGCAATTAGTTGACCACCAAGGGTGGCAAACATACTGCTATCAACACAAAGAATATTTCTCTCAAGAGTTCTATCCCTTAGACATTAGCACCAAGCCTTCCAAAGGAAGGGGGTGAGTGTCTTAGAGAGACTCTGCATCACAGAGAAGGATGGAGGCAGTCAAGGCCTTCCATGTTTGAGGATCAAGTTTTCTACTCTAGGGCTCTGCCTAATTCCTAGATCCTAGAAACTTCAACAGCTGCCAGCAAGGGATACTCCTCATCAACTATGGAAGTTGGTCTTCATTCTCTGATCTTCAAATGGGCTTCATCATCTCAGGTCTTCAGCTCTCCCAAGTCCCAAACAAACCCAATACCCCACACAGACAAAATAATAACCCTAAAGAGGGCACACCACACAATCAGTCAAATATAAGCAATATACTAATAGCAGTAGGGGAATCCTAATAATTTCTAAGGGATCTATCCTATACCCATAACCCCTATAGTCCCATACCCCAAAATCAAATCAAAATTCCTAAAAAGAATTAATCTATCTCATCTATGCTCATTTAAAACCCTAATTTTGATCATACTAATCACATCTAAACAAATCACCTAAAATTTAATCCTAAAAATATGAATTAAATCCTACATACAAGTTGAAGTCCTAAGCTAATCACCCTAAAAAGAATGGATTAAAAATGCTAAAGCATCTATTCAAACTAAAATCACCAAATTTGAGTACCAAACTAAACTCATTAAAAATCTATTTAAAAGAAAAATACACAAAAAATATCAAAACAAAATATTAAAGAAAATTAAAGAAAATATTAAAGAAAATAAAATCACAAAAAAAGAATTAAAATGGGGAGGGGGGTGTCACAAGCAACTTCGCCCAGTTGAAATCTTGATGGGCCTGGGAAGTGGGGGCGCAGATAACAAATGCCTTAAGCCCAGCTAGCATCAGAAATCAATTAGAAAAATAAAAGAAAAAAGATTAAATCCACGGTGCGTTTAGCAACTGATTTCAGTTCATTTCTCATTGGGCTTCCAATTGGGGGTGGGGATAACACGCTGATCCAAGGCCCATGGTGGTGCGTTTAATGAAACACATCGTTTCGCTTTGAGTCAATTCCCTCCGTCTCTCAACTTTGAATCTGGACCACACGATGAGTTGAAAATGTCAAACAATTGGAATGATCTAACGGCCAGTGTATCGTCTTCTCCAAATGGAAATTAGGGTTTCAGAAATCCATATCCATGCAGCCATGTTCAAGTCCCTCGTGCTCTCTCCATAGGCCATGAAACTCCACACTATAAAGAGCAAAGTTGCTCTATTCTTTCCCATAAACACGATGGTGCCCTTAGTTAGGATTGAAACCAACTCCATAATGAAACTCGATAGGTGTAAGCTCATAACATACCAACTGCACTCAGTGATGTACCTTCATAAAACTTGCAAATTCTTGTACTAATGTGCTCTCCATATTGCACTGATTATTCTGAACTAATACACCATGATTAACATCCCCTAAACTAAGATTTCTTGATCATCAAAGTTTCAACACCCTGCCATTAAACCTCATAGAACCCTCTCAATCCTTCAGAAACTAGTCATCTAACCTAACCTAACACTCTTACACTAATAATCTAACCTAACAACACCTAATTAGGGAGATATAAGAGAAATCACCAACCTGCTATTCTTGTTGGAACAGATGAGAAAGAGCTTGAATCAGCACTTGCAATCCCTCACCAATGGTCCTTGCTTGATGCTATGGCTTCTGTTTGCAAAAAGTTGGAAGAAAAATGCTTGGATTGTGAGATTCGAATCTGTTATGGATCTTGCAATTTCAAACCCTAGAGCTTCAATCTTCCATGGATGTGCCTCTGAGCTTGTTTGTTCCCACTCACAATCTTCAATGGATGATGGATGAAGAAAAAGAATGATCAGAATTGGTGTAGATTGGAGAATTTCACACTTTCTTACAATGGAAGCAACAATGGAATTATCTCTTTTCTCTCCCTCTTTTCACCAACCCCTTGCACCAATGGATTCAGTTCAATATATAGATGATGATGGACAGATCTAGAAGCTTCTAGATTGATCTTAGAGGATTCTAGAATGTGGTGGAAAGTTCATGAAAATCTCATTTGATGATACTTTGAACCATCTCATATCTCATGCATACACCCTTTCATATTTGTGCTAAAATCCCCTTACATGAGATATTGGAATGATATGCAAGCTCCTTGCCTTGAAATTTCACTTATGCCAAGTTTTCCATACTTGCCTTATTATGCAAGTAACAAAAATACAAAGCAAGTCCAAAAATTAACCCCTAAATCAAAAAAGTGGCTGAACCAATGTCTTTAAAGTGATGTTTGGAATCAATTTGGTATATTGGATGACCCATTTTGGATTTGTAGATCTCTCAAACCATTTTTTCATTTCAACTTTTTCAACTTATATGCCTTTTTTAGGTCATTTTTCACCAACTTTGGTCAAGTCTTGTTCTATGCATTTCCAAACTTCCATGACTTCTTTTCTAGACTTAAAATGACATTTTGAGCAACTTTGATGTTGGGAAGTTTTTCATTTGAAGCTTCCTTGTATGAGTTTTAGGCATGGGCTAAAAATGACCTGTAATCCTCAGATGACCAAAATACCCTTTGCTTGCCAAGACCATAAGTAGAGTTCCACAAATCATATGAAGGCATAACATACCTTTCTATAAAGATAAGACAATAAGGAACAACTCTCATGTTGGCCAGAAATCCATTTGAAATATCCTTGAAGGTCAAAAGTTTCTTGGAAGACAGACAACTTTCACAGACAAATTTCAGTGTCCTCAGATGACCTGTAACTTGCAAGAGCTATAACTTGAGTTCTATAAATCATCTTGATGACTTCCACAACTCAAATTAAAGCTATGAAGATACTCTACAAGTTTCATGTGGTCCAGAAATTCATTTGAAGCTTTCATCTTGAGTTATACTACCTTGAAGTTTGACCTAAATCAAGGGATTTTACACTGAAACCCTAATTTGGTAACATCCATTTCTCCTTGACTCCTCTTGATCTTTCTTTAGCACAACATCATATCCATATCCATGTAGAAAATAATGAATCCCACATTCTTCAAATGATCCTTGATGCCCTTCAAAACAAGTCCTTGACCTAGGATTGACCTGGTGTTGACTCTAGTTGACTGACTTCAACTGAGGCTCTTGCAATCATTCTCATGACTTGGTTCTTCTTCAAAATGATCGTCTAGGCTTTTCATAACATCCATACACACCTCATGCTCTTGGCTCATAGCCCATACTTCCTCTGATGACCCCCAAGCAACCTCAAGATAGGAGAGAACTCATTGATCAACCTGTCAGCTCTTCAAAGCTCAAATTCCTCCCTGATGACCTGAGTAGTCTTGAATATGAATGAAACCCTTGAATATGCCTCTTGAGATAAGAATAGCACTTGATCCCCTGATTAAGATAGCTTGCTTATGCTATGCAATGCAGATGAATACACTATGTACATGATGACAAGGCAAATGATTATGCAATTGAAACATAAACCTAGGTTAGAAAAGGTTGGGCAAATTTTGGGGTGCAACAGCTGCCCCTATTCAAGCGGCTTGGACCCGGCTGGATGAAGAGCGCGCAGCCTTCAGACATTCGAGGTACGAGACGGTTGAATACGAAAGAACCCGGAAATTTTCCAACCGCAAAAATAAATTGCGCGTACAACTACTGCTTGGGGAAGACCCTGGGAACTGGCTTCTGTTGTCACAACAACAACTAGCCATCCATCTGCCAATCTGTCTTTGTAAAATAATCTGATATTGTCTGCAGACCACTCCATTCCGAAGAAATGAGCATACACCACACAACGAGAAACTGTTGACATCACTTATCAACCTCTGTTGATCTCACTTATCAACCAAGCACACGCTAACCAGCGGGAGAATACTGACTTCACTTGTCATGTTGACTTCACTTGATCAACCTCTCGTATCCTGAAGAAACGAGCAAATGCTTAACCAAGCGAGACACTGTCCGAAGACATGAACAACCGACTCTGCGGGGAAATGAGAAACTTAACTAAGCAACTCTGAGGGGACAATTCTGACGACGGCCGTCAAACACCTGCTGGGGAAAATGGGAACTTAACCAAGCACCCTTGTTGAAAGATACGAGGAATTTAACCAAACAACTCTTGTAGCAAGCTCACTACTGGGGACTATGAGGGACTTAACCAAGAAAATCATTGAAGTGACACCCTGCTGAAGAACATAACTCTGTTGGGGGAATTGCGGGTAACCACCCGAAAATCTGTATTACCGTCTTATAATGCTGAATCCATAGCATCCTGAGAAGGACTCAGTTGGGGAATACAAGTGACTTAACCAAGCGACTTGTCAAAGAATACCCTGCCGGGGATTATGAGGAACTTAACCAAATATCTCGTTGAAGACCACCATGCTGGGGATTACGTCTCTACTGGGGAAACTGTGGGTAACCACCCAAAATCTGTATCATGCTATTTCCACAGCACTTTGAGAAAGGACTCGACTGGGGAGAAAGAGAAATGCTTGACCAAGCAATTCTGCTAGGGGAACATGCCATGACGAACACGATCACTGCGTGTTTGGCGCAACATCCCTCTGTGACAAGATGAACACGATCACTGCGCGTTCTACACCACAAACAAAACTTAAACACGACGAACACGATCACTGCGTATTGTGTTACAACCAGAACTACTTCGACCATAAGTCCAACCGGATGAGGTAAACACGATCACTGCGTGCCAGACGGAATAGATCCACATAAAAGAGGCGAACACGTTCACTGCGTACTTCAACCACCCATATGATGAACACGATCACTACGTGTGCTATACGAATATGATCGCTGCGCATCTCGACCAACAAAACCCCGGAATGCTGTCAACACGATCATTGCGTGCGCCATAAAACCAAACCATGTAATAGGACGAATACGATTACTGCGTATGCCGACCAACAAAACCAACTGATACGATAGCCACGATCACTGCATGCTCCGCATCACAAGTTCCCATGGTGCTGTCAACACGATCACCACGTGCTATACAAATACGATCATTGCGTATCTTGAACACGATCACTGCGTGTTTGAACACAATCACTGCGCATTCTGAGCCACGATTCTCTTGACTGGAGAAGACACGATCCCTGCGTGTTGTGTGTCTCAACTAACCCACATAACTGGACGAATACGATCACGGCATATTCTAACCATACATAGGGCAAACACGATCACTGCGCGCTTCCTGTCACGGCCCTCTTGACTGGAGGAAACACGATCACTGCGTGCTGTGACACAACTTCAAACATGGGACGAATACGATTACTGCGTACTTCGGCCACCAACAACCAGATGAACACGTTCACTGCGTGCCTCACCCCATAACCAAACCGCATAACGGACGAATACAATCACTGCGTATGCCGACCAACGAAAACTGGATGAACACGATCACTGCGCGTCAATCTATACCAACTGCATAGCGGACGAATACGATCACTGCATATATCGACCAACAACATCACATGATATGGTGAACACGATCCCTGCGTGTCCTGCACCACCAATAGAGTAAACACGATCACTGCGCGTCCGGCTCAAAAAACCCCGAAACGATACCAACACGATCACTGCGTGCCTTACAAAACAATCTTCTCAGATCGGGACGAATACGATCACTGCGCTATTCGACCACAGATACACATACCAGGATCAACACGATTACCGCGTGTCACACAACATGAACCCCATATATGATACAAGTGCGATCACTGCGTACTTGGGCCACAAATCAACATCTTAAAATTAACATGATCACTGCGTGCCTTGCTATATGAACCCCGTAGATGGTACAAAATACGATCACTGCATACCTTGACCATAAATCAACATCTTAAAATCAACACGATCACTGCGTGCCTTGCTATATGAACCCCGTAGATGGTACAAAATACGATCACTGCATACCTTGACCACAAATTAACATCTCCCTGAAACCACGATTTCACTTATCGGCAGGGAACAACATATCTGAAACTGAAGAGGTAACCACCTGGCTTATGTTTCAACAATGCATGTTTGATAATGACGTAATGCTTCCATACTGCATGGAAATGCTACGTGCTCGCGTAAAGTGCAAATGCTCATGATGCATGCTTATGCGAAGAGTTGCTTCAGCAAAATAAATGCTGAAGACAAACTGGATCCGCTGGGGGATGACCAGAATACTACCGATACACTTCCAACAAAATAAATGTTGGGAAGATGAACTAACTCCGCTGGGGATAACCATCCTGCTAGGAAAAGTAGCTCACAAACTCAAAACTCCAAAATCTGCTGAGGACGATCCTCCTGACGAGGAAGAGTGACTTGCTGGGGAAAGGAAAGACAATCCTGCTCGGGAAAACTCCTTTCAGCAGCTCCAACCACTTGATCATACTCTGTGGGGAACCTCTCCTGCTATCACTGAGCTGGGGAAATCATCCTGCTATCACTGAGCTGGGGAATCATCCTGCTATCACTGAGCTGGGGAATCATCCTGCTATCACTGAGCTGGGGATTGAACTATACATTCTGATTTGCACTGCACAAGAGCTCTCGGGGAAGTTAATCACATCCATCTCGACCTTCACTGGGGAGGACTCTGCTCTGCTTGACAAGCTATTTCTAAACTACTGAAGATACATTGATCTCAACTCTCCTGGGGAAATAACATTCAGTTTTGCCTGGGGCGACTTCACTGGGGAAGACACAACATTCAACCTCTGGAGAGGGTACCCGCCTGCCGTGGACTCTGGCGAGGAACTTCGCAAGCTTTCGAATACCTGCAAAAGTCAACAAGCAAACACAAGGCAATCTATGCAAGAAAGAAACATCTTGGTAATCACCCACGACAACCATTCGGGTAATTTTTGGTTTTAACAATCATAGGCCGAGGCCCGCCTGGTTACACGCATGTAAGTTTATCAAAAAACATCGGCGCTTTTTACAAACAAAACTGTAAAAATTAAAACCAAAGTCACTCACTACACTGAATAAATCACTTTATTGATAACGGCCTGAGAATAGGCAAGATTTGTACATCAGATGCAACTCCTGAAAAGAGGTAGTCACACGTAAACAAATGCAGAAGTATACAAATATACAGAATAAAATTTGTACACATGTCGGCAAAGTGTTACAGACGAACACCATGAACCGATCCTCCTATGACTCATCGGACTCTGACGCTTTCCCGATCTTTGTCTTCGGAAGAGATTGCTTTGGATAATTGACCCCCAGATGCTCCCAACCCGCTAAACAATCAAACTTGGACCGCAGTCATTTGCTTCTCAAATCCCTAACTTTTGCGTGAATCGCCCTTTGCGGGTTTTCGATTCACCGGGATACCCTTTTTTGCCGAAGCCGCCCAGTGTAGGTTTTCGACTTCGCGGGTGTACATTTTTTCATTTTATCCCTAATTTTTGCCCGAACCTTTTTATTCTGGTTTTGGTTCGCCAGGATGCCCCATTTTTGCCTGGACTCTCTTTTTACTGTCCAGCGGGTCATTTTTAAGCAAAGTATCTTTTAACTGCGTCCGAGTTCACAGGGGACGAAAAGTCTTCACCATCCATGGTGGATAACAATAAGGCTCCTCCGGAGAAGACCTTTCTCACGACGTATGGACCTTCGTAGTTGGGAGTCCACTTGCCCCTGTGATCTGATTGCGGTGGGAGAATCTTCTTCAGCACAAGATCACCCGTCTGAAAGCTTCGAGGTCGAATCTTCTTGTCGAACGCTTTCTTCATCCGGCTCTGATACAGCCTACCGTGTGCAATGGATGCCAGCCTTTTCTCATCTATCAAGCTCAGCTGATTCAATCTACTTCTCACCCATTCTGCCTCGTCCAACTTAACATCAAGAAAAACCCTCAAAGATGGTATCTCAACCTCCAATGGCAGGACAACCTCCATGCCATATACTAGTGAGAACGGTGTTGCCCCGGTTGATGTACGCACTGTAGTACGATAACCGTGCAAAGCGAATGGCAGCATCTCATGCCAATCCTTATACGTTACCACCATCTTCTGAACAATTTTCTTTATGTTCTTGTTGGCCGCTTCAACAGCGCCATTCATCTTGGGTCTGTAGGGGGATGAATTATGATGCTCGATCTTGAAATCTCGACACAGATCTTTCATCATCTTGTTGTTCAAGTTCGAACCATTATCAGTAATGATCCGTTCAGGAATACCGTATCTGCAAATTATATCCTTCTTGATAAATCTGGCCACCACTTGCTTCGTCACATTGGCGTAAGATGCTGCTTCCACCCACTTGGTGAAGTAATCGATCGCAACTAGAATGAAGCGATGCCCGTTAGACGCAGTAGGCTCAATCTTGCCGATCATATCAATTCCCCGCATGGAGAAAGGCCACGGAGAAGCCATAACATTCAGTGGACTGGGTGGCACATGGATCTTATCAGCATAGATCTGGCACTTGTGACACCGCTTGGCAAATTTGAAACAATCAGTTTCCATCGTCAGCCAATAATACCCTGCTCGCAACAACTTTCGAGTCATAGCATGCCCACCAGCATGTGTGCCAAAAGTTCCTTCATGGACCTCTTCCATGAGTAAGCTGGCTTCCTTCTCGTCTACACACCAGAGAAGTACCAAATCGTGGTTCCTTCTATACAAAACGCCGTCGGTATTCAGATAGAAGTTGCCTGCTAATCTCCTCAGAGTCTTCTGATCACGACTGGATGCCCCAGCCGGATATTCCTTATTCCTCAGGAAATTCTGTATGTCGAAATACCAAGGTTTACCGTCAGATGCTTCATCAATTGCAAACACAAAGGCCGGCCTATCAAGGCGAGAGATGACAATGCTAGGGGCCTCATTCCAGCGGTTGACTTTATACATCGAGGATAACGTTGCGAGGGCGTCCGCCATTTGATTCTCCGCCCGAGGTACATGATGAAACTCCACCCTATCGAAGAAAGGTAGTAACCTTCTTGCATAATTCATGTACGGCACCAGATTAGGTTGGCGCGTCTCCCACTCTCCCTTAATCTTATTCACAACCAATGTTGAATCCCCATATACATCCAAATTCTTAATCCTCATATCGATAGCCTCCTCTAACCCCATAATACAAGCTTCATACTCGGCTTCATTATTCGTCACTGAAAAAGTCAATCTGGCGGTGAACGGGATGTGCGACCCGTGGGGAGTTGTAATGATTGCCCCGATCCCACTACCATACGAATTGACAGCTCCATCAAAAATCATTTGCCACTGGGAACTCCGCTCAGGTCCTTCACCAGGCAACGGCTCATCACAATCTTTAGCCTTCAAGTACATTATGTCCTCATCAGGAAACTCAAACTTCATAGGCTAATAATCCTCAATTGGCTGTTCGGCGAGATATTCGGACAGAACACTTCCCTTAATAGCCTTCTGGGAAACATAATGGATATCGTATTCTGTCAATACCATCTGCCATCTAGCAATCCTTCCAGAGAGCTCTTGTTTCTCAAACACATATTTGATCGGATCCATCTTCGATATCAGCATGGTTGTATGATTCAGCATGTACTGTCTTAGACGTTTGGCAGCCCACACCAATGCACAACACGTCTTTTCGAGCATAGAGTATCGAGATTCACAGTCCGTGAACTTTTTACTCAAGTAGTAAATTGCATGCTCTTTCCGCCCTGTCTCGTCATGTTGACCGAGAACACAACCCATACTGTTCTCCAGAACCGTCAGATACATAATCAGTGGTCGTCCCGCTACTGGGGGTATTAACACCGGAGGTTCCTGTAAGTATTCTTTTATCTTTTCAAATGCCCTTTGGCAATTGTCGTTCCAGACCACCCTTGATATTTCTTTAACAGCTTGAATAATGGCTCACACGTGGTCGTTAGGTGAGAGATGAACCTAGCAATGTAGTTCAACCTTCCTAAGAATCCACGAACTTCTTTTTCTGTCCTCGGTGCTGGCATTTCTTGTATTGCTTTTATCTTTGCAGGATCGACCTCGATTCCTTTCTTGCTCACAATGAACCCCAGTAGCTTCCCGGATCTCACTCCGAAGGTACATTTATTAGGATTCAGCCTCAGCCTGAATTTCCTCAGCCTCTTGAACAACTTCAACAGATTAACCAGATGTTCTTCCTCTGTTTGAGACTTGGCAATCATGTCATCGACATACACCTCAATCTCTCTGTGCATCATGTCGTGAAAAAGCGTTGTCATAGCCCGCTGGTACGTTGCCCCAGCGTTTTTCAAACCAAAGGGCATCACCTTGTAACAGAAGGTTCCCCACGGGGTGATAAAGGTCGTTTTTTCCATATCCTCCGGAGCCATTTTGATCTGGTTGTACCCCGAAAATCCATCCATGAAGGAGAATACCGAGAACTGAGCCGTGTTGTCAACCAACACGTCAATATGCGGCAGCGGGAAATCATCCTTCGGGCTCGCTTTGTTTAGATCCCTGTAATCAACACACATTCGAACCTTGCCATCTTTCTTTGGCACAGGCACGATATTAGCGACCCAAGTGGGATAAGTGGTAACAGCCAGGAACCCAGCATCCCATTGCTTCTGCACTTCTTCCTTTATCTTCACGGCCATGTCAGGACGAGTCCTTCTGAGTTTCTGCTTCACAGGCGGGCAATCTTCCTTCAACAGCAGACGATGAACAACCATATCAGTGTCCAAACCCGACATGTCCTCGTAGGACCAAGCAAATATATCACTGTATTCACGCAGCATCTCAATAAGCTCTCGCTTGATATCCTCTTGCAATGTGGCCCCTATACGGATATTCCTGACGCATTCTTCAGACCCCAAGTTGACAATTTCGATCTCTTCCTGGTGAGGCAGAATGACTCTCTCCTCTTGCTTCAATAATCGACTGAGCTCTTCTGGTAAGTCACTATCCTCCACAATCTTCTCCTCAGCTTGGAAGATCGGATGCTCGAAGTCTAAACGAGTCATAGGAAATTTTTGGTCGGTGTCATCTGAAAATTCATGAATCCTGCGATGGAAACGGTTAAGTGCTTCAAAAATGATGTACAAGCGAAATGCATAACTGCGCTGCCATTTTATTGAAAAAATAAAATAAAAACAGAAAGAAAAGGATCACAACATTTGAATGTAAAAAACGCCGTCATTTATTGATCATGCAAACATACAGGTAAACAGTTAGGCCCTAAGATAAGATCATCGATGCCCCGGGCAAGGCATGTGATCATACAATGATTGAAAAAACAATGCATTACTGTTTGGTGACTTGGATGACGTCCTGGATGGACCAGTTGCATAGGCTTTGCCCCGGCGTGCTGGGTCGAATCCACGAGTCCATGTCGCAATCGCTATCCACTTCCTCCGTATCAGACACGGCATTAATCCTTTCAAAGCTAACTCCTCCGGGCGTGAACACGACAGGTCCCTTGTACTTAGGCGCACTCTGCGAGGAAGATGGGCGGTACCCCAAGCCATACTTGTCTTGCTTCACTGGAATGTCCAGAACCTGCCCCCACTTCTGGGTCTCTCCTGCTTGTACCAACGCCTTGGCTTCTTTATATGAGGAGACGGACACCTCTGGCTCTTCACTCTTCACCGGAGCTTCTTCTTTGACCTTCACCCCTTCGAACGCTTGACACAGCGTTTCATGAATTTCTCCATCTACCTCCACGTACTTGAAGGAAGACAAATGACTGACTAAGATATCCTCTTCGTCACACACCGTCACAATACTCCCCTCAACCATATATTTCAGCTTCTGATGGAGCGTAGAAGTCACTGCCCCAGCGGCATGAATCCAAGGTCTCCCGATCAAACAGCTATATGCAGGCTGGATATCCATGATGTAAAACACTGTATCAAACACCTCCGGACCTACCTGGATGGGTAACGTTATCGACCCGAATACTGACCTCCTTGTGCCGTCAAAAGCCCTCACTACCAAATCACTAGGTGTGCACAACAACCCCCGAGTATCTAATTTCAGTAGAGCTTTCTTTGGTAAAACATTCAGCGAGGACCCAGTGTCTACCAGCACATGGGATAAAGCAGTGCCCCGACATTCGATAGAGATATGCAAAGCATTATTATGATCACGCCCTCAAGGTGTTAAGTCAAAATCCGTGAACCCCAGTCCATGCCCAGCGTTAACATGTGCCATGACTCCCTCCAGCTGATTAACTGAAATCTCTTGCGGCACGAAAGATGTCTCAAGTACCTTCAACAGGGCATTTCTATGCGCCTCCGAGCACAACAGCAACGATAATATGGAGATCTTTGACGGGGTCTGCTGCAGGTGATCTACAATCTTGTAATCACTTTTGCGGATTAACCTCATGAATTCTTCCACATCTTTGGTTGTCGGCTCTTTCTCTTTGCTCCCCGAAGATTCCCCCTCAACAACTTTGTTCTTTCCCCTGGCAAGCCTCTCTGCTTCGACCTCAGGTGAAGTAAAAATTCTCCCGCTGCGGGTTATACCACCCGCTCCCACTATGTTATCAACGGATCCCGCCGGCGGATTATTCAAGTCAATCTTTTCCCCATTGCAATACACCTCAGCACCATAACTCCACGGGACTGCTTTTGTGCTTTCAAAAGGGACTGGCTTAGCGTTGGTAATAGTAATGGTCGGCTTCTTCGATGATGCCGAAATTGTCACTGATTTGAACGGAATGGTGATCGTAGCAACCTCCCTGCGCTCTTTCTCAGACTCCGTCTCAACAGACTTCTCTCGCCCTACAGCCCTGTCAAACTGCAACGTTCCTTCATCAATCAAACCTTGAACTCCCCTTTTCAACTTCTCACAGCCCTCAGGTTGAATCAAACAGTCATCACACTCTTCACTGCAACCGGGATAGACTCCTCCTTTCAATAAACGCTGCTTTACGAAACTCAAAGGGGTTTTCGGCTCGCTCACTTCTGAAACCAAGTTCAACTCATCATCTACCATGATTGCATTGGCCCCAGCCCCACCATGCTTGGGCATTGGCTGCTGCGTGATATTGGGACCTTCCTTCCCGAAGTTAATAGTCGTACTATCAAGCAAGTCATGTACTTTATGCTTGAAAGCTAGGCAATTCTCAATATTGTGCCCTGGTGCGCCCGAACGGAAGTCACAATGCTCATTAACATCATACCCGACTGGTGGCTGGCCAGTTGGTGGTGCTAAAGTCCTCTTCTCGACTAGCTGCAATTTCAATAAAGTTCGAAGGAGTTCTGCATATGATACCGGCGGTACTTCGAATACTCTCCTCGGTCGTGGGTTCTGAAATCTGCGCTGATTATTATTAGGCTGTTGCTGAGCCTGCTGCGATGGTTGTTGTCTCTGTTGCTGAGAAGGCCTTGGAATGGTTACACTTGCAACTTGCGACTGCTGACGCCAGTTCTGACTTTTATTCTTTCGTCGAGCACTGTATACAGCATTGGTATCACCCTGCCTTTTACCACCAAACGTCTTCTTATTACCACCTGCGGAACTGGACTCACCCGCTTGAATCTTACCGATCTTTACCCTGTTTTCAATGCGCTCCCCCATCAAGATCAACTCAGAGAAAGTACTCATCGAAAAATTGAGCAAACGGTCATAGTACATTCCAGAGAAAGTTCCTATGAACATATCCATCATCTCGCGCTCCACCATCGGAGGGTGCACCCTAGCAGCCAGATCTCGCCATCTCTGGGCGTATTCTTTAAAACTCTCGCTAGCCTTCTGAGACATGCTTTGCAACTGGACTCGGTTAGGAGCGATATCACTATTATACTAATAATGCCGAACAAAAGCCTCTGCCAGCTCTTTCCAACTCCTGATCTGAGTAGGCTCCAAGCTCATGTACCACTCCAGCGATGGCCCTGACAGGCTATCCTGGAAGAAGTGCATTAGCATCTTTTCATCCTCAGAATACGCAGACATACGCCTGTAAAACGCGCGCACATGCACCCTAGGGCATGTATCCCCTTTGTACTTATCAAACGACGGTGCTTTGAATTTCAGTGGGACCCTCAACCCTGGGACTAACCCCATATTTGACATATCCAGCCCAAGAGCATTTTGGCTGGCCAATCCATTCACTTTCTCTTCTAGCAATCTCATCTGATGGTTGTCATCCCTGGCTCCCTCATAGCCTTCGTTTTGACCAGAGAACACATCCTCCTGGCGATCCTCCCAGCGAGGTACTGCATCGGCATCACGGCCCGGACCCGTTTGGACGTACCTGGGGTCATACCTAAGATTACCCATCTCTTGGGTGTTGTATGCGCCAGCTCCATATCCAAGATTACCATAGCCACCAAACCCAGCCTTGGCGCCAGCCATGCTGCCATATCCCATATTCACACCATTGAATCCCTGATTACCATTGAGACCATTCATTCTGACGTTCTCAACACCCCCATTGAAACCCTGGTTGACATTACCCACAAATACCCCAGCAGTATCTGCATTGACATTCATATTACCGGTGTTCCCCCCTCACCTACAGGACCAGTTTCTCCAGCATTCAAACCGGTTACAGGAACAGCATCAGCACTTTGACGATTCTCAACTCGGGGAGAAGCAACAATGTTCTCACCATGCGGTGTCCCGTTGTTTTCAGCCCGTGCGACTATCGGTTGAACCAGATTCTGTAGCTGCTCTTGTCCTTTGGCGATAGTCTCCATGGTTTGCATGAGCAGGGCCATCCTGTCACGCATCTCTTGCATTTCACTCTGCACGTTGTCCATGATCTTCTTCTGGTTAATCCTTGTAGAGTAACGGTGGACCCGCTTTTCTGCAATCCTGAAAATACCTGCAAAAGATGCAGGGGATACACGAATCATGAACCTGTAATGCAAATATGAGTATGTATGCAAAATGCAATGTGTGTCTGTGCATTAGGGATTATCATTCCCCGATTCTAGTGTGATTGTGCCAGTGCAGTGACAGTGCTAGCAAGACAGCGATTGGAGCCGAATCATAGAAAACCTCGTATATTGCAGAGAAATCCAAGAATACAATATCACTGAGAGTACAATAAGAAGGCATGACCTCAACCAACAATCCTGGTGATGGTCATCACAAATGCAAATAAAGCATACAAGCTAATACATGAAACGATCAAGTACTCCCATGAGCCCGGTACTCTTCTATTAACTTCTTGGTCTCTGGATGACCTGGTCGGGTAAGCAGACCCTCGACAAGCTGGTTTCTTCTCTTGAGAACACGTTGCACGTCACCAGCAGTTTCCTCCCATGCCCCTTCTCCGAAGCGATCCTCTAGCTTTCGCTTCTGAGACACAGCTTCGTTCCTGCCTTCGATGGCTTTGTTCAAAGCATTCTGGAGACTATATCTGGTCATCACTTCTTCTTCGCACTTCTCAATGCTAGCCTTCAACTGCTCTTCGAGGTCAGAGATTCGCTGCTTCAATTTATCTTCCCTCTTCTTGTTGTTGGTCAGCGTAGCATTCCATGTCTTATTACAAGAAGAGATTTCTCAGTGAGCGGCGTCGAGTGCTTTCTTTTTGGACTCCAGCATGTCGTGAGAGTTTCTGAACTCTTGACCTAGACGTTCGCGCTTCTTCTTCTCCTCAGTTAACTCGTCACCTAGCCTGTTTACTAGTTCGATCTGATGTTGGAAAGAACGTACGGCCTTATTCCTCTCACTCCTTATCTGAGCTAGCTCCTTCTCTAGCTCTTCATTAATCTTCAGCAAGGCTTCCTTTTCCTTCACAACTTGCTCGTAGACCTCCATAGTGACAGTAGTTGGCTCTTCCACCGGAATATGAACAGGGACCGGAGCAGCTGGAAATGGCATCAATATCTGTCTGGCTCTCTCCTGGATCCAAACTTTGTAAGGTGCATATGCCTGGCAATCACTCTTCCCCAACAGCGGTTTCCCCTTTCGGTTAATACGCGTCCAGGCATGCCGAAGCTTGGCTAGTAACTCTCCACTCAAATCACCGGTGAAGTACAGAGATTCCTGTACTTCTTCCTCCTGAGGCGGGCTCTTCAGCGCATATCCAAACTGACGGACGAACAAAGATGGGTTGTAGTTGATGCACCCTTTTCTCCCTATCAACGGAACATTAGGATACCCAGCACAACTAAAAATAAGCTCAGACCCCAGCAAGTCTCGATCAAACCACTCGATGTCTTCAGAAGACAGCCTCATCATACGCTCTGGCCAGTCAGATGTAATCGCACTATCCACAAAGGGTCCCCTCAGGGGAAGATGGCTCTTGAACCACATATACAGCAAAGGCACGCAGCAAGAGACGTTCTTTCCTCTCCGGTTCTCATTCCTGTAGTGCATCGAATGGTAAAAGTCACCGATCAGTGTAGGCACTGGGTTACCAGCAGCAAATAAATGAAATGCATCCATATCCACGAAGTTTGGGAAATTGGGAAACAGCACTATCCCATAAATGCATAGAGCCAAAATAGCGTTAAAGACCACCCAACACCCATTCTTGGCGTACTCCTGAGCCTTACTAACCAGAAACTGGAGAGAGAAACCTGGAACCCCTCGCCAAGAAGTCACCAACAGCTCAGAAGCATTCATATGCAAGGTCTTAGCTAAATCCTCCAACTTGGGTTCAGCGGCAGAGTGAATAAAGGGAACTGCATTCTGCACCGGCAGCTCAGTAAACTCCACATACTCCTCCATGGTAGGCCCCAAAATGAAGTCAGCAAACGTGAAACACCTCAAAGCCGGGTCATAGAATTGCATTAGCGTGTACAGCCCATTCAGTTCATCATCAGTGGATTTGCGAACCAAACTCAACAGCCGGCCGTAACTCTGTCTGAAGCTTTTATGGACATCCTCATCTGCAAGAGAAATCAGACCTAGGAGTGGAGTAATATCGGGGATAGGTAGCTTGTAGGAAACTGTCATCCTCAAACCAGCCATGATCAATACTCAGAAGTCCAGACACTAGAACCGGGGGATATGCAAATGCACCTGCAGCACAGACACACGTTAATGGGATGCAATGATAATGATTATGCAAACAATGCAATGCAAGCAACATGCAACAGGGACCAAGTGCTGTAGCGGAGAAGCCTGAACCATATCAAAGGTCTCAAATCCTGGTCTCAGATAGACCCAATACAAAGCTCCACACTGGTCTCTGATAGACCTCATAACATAACTCCCACTGGTCTCTGACAGACCTCAAACCATAACTCCAACTGGTCTCTGATAGACCTCAACACTATCCATAAATACCCAAGATCTCTGATCAAGAAATAACCGGTATCTGAAGGTCTAGTTACCTGCATAACCCCAAACCCTCTCACAGGTGGATGTCCTAGTAACTGACAAAGGTATGGCATCCTATGCGGTCGTCGGCGTCACAGACTTTCAGGGTTGATGATACGATTCCCAGGAGGAGTGGCATCATCAAATCCTGAAGAGGCCTCACTTAGCAAACTTCCAAATGATCGGTCCCCAGAGTCGACAATCCAACTAACCAGCAACCCGAGCCACCCAAAGGGCAGGACAGGAGGCCAACCAGAAGAACCTCGTCTGAGGGTAGATTTCGCGGGACACTAGGACATGCAAAGCACGTGCGCGCCCACTAATCTCTACTCTAAATCTAGGTGCACTCAAGCCCAGGTTCGGCTTATCTCTCAATCATGGAACACCCGTCACACCCCACAATACAACAATAACAATAAAACTGCTGAAATGTAAATACAGAAATATAAATCCATACAAAATCCTCGACGGGAAAACAAGCGCTAGGATTGACTCTCTAAAGGGACGTTGGATCCCAAATGCATAAGAAACCATCGATGTCCTTAGCAGCCAGGGGACGTTGGATCCCCAGCAGAGTCGCCAGCTGTCGCTACTGCGAAAATCGGCGCCGGCTGACAGAAGAGTCGCCACCGTGCGTTATTTATCCCAACAGAGGGAAAGGAAACGCTCGAAGAAAACCTCGCGAAAACGGGGAAAAGGTATGGTCATCGCAACCAAAACCTGGGTTCGGGAGTAGGTTACGCAAGGGGAAGGTATTAGCACCCCTCATGTCCGTCGTACTCGACGGGATCCACGCTTGTTTTCGGGTACGGATTGTTATTCTATCTACTCTACAGGTCTGGGGTTAAAAGAAAGGAAAAGGACTCGGCAAAGTATCGCACTTTATGCCTACGTATTCCCGTCTGGAACGAGAAATCAGAGTCAACGTAGTTCGCCTAACTACGGGGGAAGGTGGGTGAAGGTTGCTCGCTAGGACACTGCATTCTATGCCTACGTACTTCCACACAGCATGGAAGATCAGAGCAAACGTAGTTCGGGCTACGCACGACACAAGCTGTTCAAGTGTCTTTTATGAAAAGTCTCACCTTAAACAAGGGTTTTCTTATTGCAAAAAGGTTGATGTTTGTTCAAATCTTTTGACGGAAGAAATGAATTAATCTCTGTTATAACCTTTATTAGTGTTTTTCTGTTGTTTTGAAGGAAGAAGAGATGACACTCTACAAGTCCTAGGGTTGAAAAGGGGAATAAAATATACCCTAATGTTATCATGTATGGGTTAACTCCTAATGTCTATCATGCTCCTCTCTTGCGCAGAGAGAAACAGAGATCCTAAGGGAATAGACGGAAACAGAAACAGCAGATATATACAATAAAGCAGTAAAATGCATGGATGCAACAATACAAGCGAGGCAAGGGAGTCCCACTCAACCTCGAACCTAGAAAACAATAGGCAAAAGTGAACAAAATTCACTTTCAACCCAGCAAGTTAAACAGCAAACAATACAATCCGGGAAATTCACACAATACATCAAAAATTGAAACAGCTAAAACTAAACAGCAAAGCAGTCTTCATCAGCATCTGACTTCATCTTCAAGTCAACATCAGCTATCCACAAGCTTCAAGCAAGCATCAGTCTTTATCTTCAATCTCCCAATGGCTTTTCTTCAAGTCCCAAACTCCAAGCTGAGGAATCAATCACAAGGGTGAACTGGGTGTTAAGCAATTAGTTGACCACCAAGGGTGGCAAACATACTGCTATCAACACAAAGAATATTTCTCTCAAGAGTTCTATCCCTTAGACATTAGCACCAAGCCTTCCAAAGGAAGGGGGTGAGTGTCTTAGAGAGACTCTGCATCACAGAGAAGGATGGAGGCAGTCAAGGCCTTCCATGTTTGAGGATCAAGTTTTCTACTCTAGGGCTCTGCCTAATTCCTAGATCCTAGAAACTTCAACAGCTGCCAGCAAGGGATACTCCTCATCAACTATGGAAGTTGGTCTTCATTCTCTGATCTTCAAATGGGCTTCATCATCTCAGGTCTTCAGCTCTCCCAAGTCCCAAACAAACCCAATACCCCACACAGACAAAATAATAACCCTAAAGAGGGCACACCACACAATCAGTCAAATATAAGCAATATACTAATAGCAGTAGGGGAATCCTAATAATTTCTAAGGGATCTATCCTATACCCATAACCCCTATAGTCCCATACCCCAAAATCAAATCAAAATTCCTAAAAAGAATTAATCTATCTCATCTATGCTCATTTAAAACCCTAATTTTGATCATACTAATCACATCTAAACAAATCACCTAAAATTTAATCCTAAAAATATGAATTAAATCCTACATACAAGTTGAAGTCCTAAGCTAATCACCCTAAAAAGAATGGATTAAAAATTCTAAAGCATCTATTCAAACTAAAATCACCAAATTTGAGTACCAAACTAAACTCATTAAAAATCTATTTAAAAGAAAAATACACAAAAAATATCAAAACAAAATAAAATGCCATTTTTATTATCTATTATTTTTCTTAACAAAATTATTGACCTACCACAAAAAGAAGAAATTAAAAATATTAATTTTTCCATTTATTATGATTTTTTAAAGATCAAAGAATATTAAAGAAAATAAAATCACAAAAAAAGAATTAAAATGGGGAGGGGGGTGTCACAAGCAACTTCGCCCAGTTGAAATCTTGATGGGCCTGGGAAGTGGGGGCGCAGATAAAAAATGCCTTAAGCCCAGCTAGCATCAGAAATCAATTAGAAAAATAAAAGAAAAAAGATTAAATCCACGGTGCGTTTAGCAACTGATTTCAGTTCATTTCTCATTGGGCTTCCAATTGGGGGTGGGGATAGCACGCTGATCCAAGGCCCATGGTGGTGCGTTTAATGAAACGCATCGTTTCGCTTTGATTCAATTCCCTCCGTCTCTCAACTTTGAATCTGGACCACACGATGAGTTGAAAATGTCAAACAATTGGAATGATCTGACGGCCAGTGTATCGTCTTCTCCAAATGGAAATTAGGGTTTCAGAAATCCATATCCATGCAGCCATGTTCAAGTCCCTCGTGCTCTCTCCATAGGCCATGAAACTCCACACTATAAAGAGCAAAGTTGCTCTATTCTTTCCCATAAACACGATGGTGCCCTTAGTTAGGATTGAAACCAACTCCATAATGAAACCCGATAGGTGTAAGCTCATAACATACCAACTGCACTCAGTGATGTACCTTCATAAAACTTGCAAATTCTTGTACTAATGTGCTCTCCATATTGCACTGATTATTCTGAACTAATACACCATGATTAACATCCCCTAAACTAAGATTTCTTGATCATCAAAGTTTCAACACCCTGCCATTAAACCTCATAGAACCCTCTCAATCCTTCAGAAACTAGTCATCTAACCTAACCTAACACTCTTACACTAATAATCTAACCTAACAACACCTAATTAGGGAGATATAAGAGAAATCACCAACCTGTTATTCTTGTTGGAACAGATGAGAAAGAGCTTGAATCAGCACTTGCAATCCCTCACCAATGGTCCTTGCTTGATGCTATGGCTTCTGTTTGCAAAAAGTTGGAAGAAAACTGCTTGGATTGTGAGATTCGAATCTGTTATGGATCTTGCAATTTCAAACCCTAGAGCTTCAATCTTCCATGGATGTGCCTCTGAGCTTGTTTGTTCCCACTCACAATCTTCAATGGATGATGGATGAAGAAAAAGAATGATCAGAATTGGTGTAGATTGGAGAATTTCACACTTTCTTACAATGGAAGCAACAATGGAATTCTCTCTTTTCTCTCCCTCTTTTCACCAACCCCTTGCACCAATGGATTCAGTTCAATATATAGATGATGATGGACAGATCTAGAAGCTTCTAGATTGATCTTAGAGGATTCTAGAATGTGGTGGAAAGTTCATGAAAATCTCATTTGATGATACTTTGAACCATCTCATATCTCATGCATACACCCTTTCATATTTGTGCTAAAATCCCCTTACATGAGATATTGGAATGATATGCAAGCTCCTTGCCTTGAAATTTCACTTATGCCAAGTTTTCCATACTTGCCTTATTATGCAAGTAACAAAAATACAAAGCAAGTCCAAAAATTAACCCCTAAATCAAAAAAGTGGATGAACCAATGTCTTTAAAATGATGTTTGGAATTAATTTGGTATATTGGATGACCCATTTTGGATTTGTAGATCTCTCAAACCATTTTTTCATTTCAACTTTTTCAACTTATATGCCTTTTTTAGGTCATTTTTCACCAACTTTGGTCAAGTCTTGTTCTATGCATTTCCAAACTTCCATGACTTCTTTTCTAGACTTAAAATGACATTTTGAGCAACTTTGATGTTGGGAAGTTTTTCATTTGAAGCTTCCTTGTATGAGTTTTAGGCATGGGCTAAAAATGACCTGTAATCCTCAGATGACCAAAATACCCTTTGCTTGCCAAAACCATAAGTAGAGTTACACAAATCATATGAAGGCATACCATACCTTTCTATAAAGATAAGACAATAAGGAACAACTCTCATGTTGGCCAGAAATCCATTTTAAATATCCTTGAAGGTCAAAAGTTGCTTGGAAGACAGACAACTTTCACAGACAAATTTCAGTGTCCTCAGATGACCTGTAACTTGCAAGAGCTATAACTTGAGTTCTATAAATCATATTGATGACTTCCACCACTCAAATTAAATCTATGAAGATACTCTAAAAGTTTCATGTGGGCCAGAAATTCATTTGAAGCTTGCATCTTGAGTTACACTGCCTTGAAGTTTGACCTAAATTAGGGGATTTTACACTGAAACCCTAATTTGGTAACATCCATTTCTCCTTGACTCCTCTTGATCTTTATTTAGCACAACATCATATCCATATCCATGTAGAAAATAATGAATCCTAAATTCTTCAAATGATCCTTGATGCCCTTCAAAACAAGTCCTTGACCTAGGATTGACCTGGTGTTGACTCTAGTTGACTGACTTCAACTGAGGCTCTTGCAATCATTCCCATGACTTGGTTCTTCTTCAAAATGATCGTCTAGGCTTTTCATAACATCCATACACACCTCATGATCTTGGCTCATAGCCCATACTTCCTCTGATGACCCCCAAGCAACCTCAAGATAGGAGAGAACTCATTGATCAACCTGTCAGCTCTTCAAAGCTCAAATTCCTCCCTGATGACCTGAGTAGTCTTGAATATGAATGAAACCCTTGAATATGCCTCTTGAGATAAGAATAGCACTTGATCCCTTGATTAAGATAGCTTGCTTATGCTATGCAATGCAGATGAATACACTATGTACATGATGACAATGCAAATGATTATGCAATTGAAACATAAACCTAGGTTAGAAAAGGTTGGGCAAATTTTGGGGTGCAACACTTAGCCACGTTGGCTTCGATGTATAAAGTCAATTTTTGGAATGAGGCTCCAAGAATTGTTCTTTCTCGTCTTGATAGACCTTCATTTGTCTTTGCAATCGAGGAAGCCGCCGACGGCAAGCCATGGTTCCATGATATCCAGACCTTCCTTATGACTAAGGAGTATCCTGCGGGTGCGTCAACCTAGGATAAGAAGACTCTGAGGAGGCTGTCTGGAAATTTCTATCTCAATCCTGATGGAGTTTTGTATAAAAGAGACCACGATCTCGTGCTACTCAGATGTGTAGATGAGAAAGAAGTGAGTATGCTCATGGAAGAAGTCCATGAAGGCACATTTGGTACGCACGCCGGCAGGCATGCCATGACGAGAAAGATCCTGAGAGCAGGATACTACTGGCTGACGATGGAGTCAGATTGTTTTAAATTCACGAAGAGATGTCATAAATGCCAGATTTATGTTGATAAAGTTCATGTGCCGCCGTGCCCGTTAAATGTCATGTCCTCCCCGTGGCCGTTCTCCATGTGGGGCATCGACATGATCGGCAAAATCGAGCCCACTGCATCTAACGGTCATCGCTTCATTCTAGTAGCTATCGACTACTTCACCAAGTGGGTGGAGGCAGCCTCATATGCTAATGTGACCAAGCAGGTGGTGGCTAAATTCATAAAGAGGGACATCATCTGTCGTTACGGAATTCCCGAGCGGATCATTACTGATAATGGTTCGAATCTGAATAACAAGATGATGAAGGAGCTGTGTCAGAGTTTCAAGATTAAACACCACAACTCATCTCCTTACCGGCCGAAGATGAATGGCGCCGTTGAAGCGGCCAATAAGAACATTAAGAAGATTGTTCAGAAGATGGTTGTGACCTACAAAGATTGGCACGAGATGCTGCCATTTGCATTGCACGGTTATCGTACGACGGTACGTACGTCGACTGGGGCAACTCCTTTCTCCTTGGTGTACGGTATGGAAGCAGTCCTACCGTTAGAAGTGGAGATCCCTTCTTTGCGAGTTTTGGTTAATGTGAAACTCGACGAGGCATAATGGATTACGAACCGACTGAACCAACTCAGCCTGATGGACGAGAAGAGGTTGGCATCGATTGCACATGGTCTTCTGTACCAAAGCCGAATAAAGAAAGCTTATGATAAGAAGGTGCGTCCTAGAAGCTTTCAGACGGGTGATCTCGTCCTGAAGAAGATTCTTCCTCCACACTCCGATCACCGTGGCAAGTGGACTCCCAATTACGAAGGTCCGTATGTCGTCAGCAAGGTCTTCTCGGGAGGAGCTTTGTTGTTATCCACGATGGATGGTGAAGATTTTACATCCCCGGTGAACGCGGACGCAGTTAAAAAATACTTTGCTTGAAAGCGACCCGCTGGACAGTAAAAAGAGAGTCCAGGCAAAAATGGGGCGTCCCGGCGAACCATAAAAAAGGAAAAAGGTTCGGGCAAAATTTAGGGATATAAATTGAAAAAATGTACACCCACAAAGTCGAAAACCCGGATGGGCGACTTTGGCAAAAAAGGGTATCCAGGTGAATCGAAAACCCGCAAAGGGCGATTCAGGCAAAAGTTAGGGATTTGAAAAAGCAAATGACTGCGTTCCGTGTGTGGACTTTCATTGTTTAGTGGTTTCGAAGACCTGAGGGCCGTTTATCCGAATCAATCTCTTCTGAAGCTGAAGCGTCGAAGAAGTATCGAAGTCGAGTGGGTCATAGAGGGATCAACTCATGGTGTTCGTCTACGCCTCGTTGCCGACATTTGTATATACTGATGTATATTTACGTTTTATTTTTTGCGCGGCTTCCTCATTCCAGGAGCTTGCATCTGTTGTAAAACATTTTTACCCATTCAAGGGTTTGTTATCAATAAAATGTATACTATTCAGCAATTCTGTTTGTCTGTTTAGCATTTACCTGTTTGTCATGTTTGAACCACGTATCTGATCACTCTAGATTCCCCCTGTGTTTGTCTTTCCCAATGAGTGGTGACTCATTGTGTTAGCTTTATTCCTGTTTGTTGTGGTCGTCTACATTTGTGCATTTTTCATCATAAAGTGTCATTGTAGAGTTCATAGCATGTCAGCACTTGCATATTTTTGTTGTCCTTAGCATGTCATTGTATATAAGGGTAAAACTTTTGGTTTGTTATATTTAAATACCCTTCACCATGATTTTATGGAAATTGTCATCTCTCATACCATCTGGTAAAGTCATTTAAATAGGGGCAACTGTCATACCCCAAATTTTGACCCCTAGGTTCCATTACCATTCTAGGAGCATCAAGCATTGTTTCCTAACCCTAACTTTGTTTCAAGCTTTTTGTTATTGAGATCCATCTGAATTAGGGTTTTGCACCATTGGAATAAAGAAGATTATTGCTTGGTCAGTCAATGTTTTGGATTGATCATCATCAAATCAATATTCCATACACCCAAGGGGTCTGCATTCAACAAGAATCAAGTGCTAATTGATCTCACTACAAGTCAATTGAAGTTCAATTTCATCTGGCCCCAAATTAGGGTTTTGTCGGGAAAAGTCATTTGTGCCTTTGAATTTTGATCAAAGTATGATCCCAAGCCTTGGTACATGATTCAACATGTTCATATACATCCTTGGAGCCTACCTATGATGTTTGAGAAGTCCCAAGATGCAAATTCATTGAATATCACACAGTTGAATTCATTTAATACAAAATTCATCTAACAAAGTCAACTTTTTGACTTTTAGGGTTTTTGGTTCAAATTGAAGCTCCCAAGCCAAATTTCATCAAGATATATTTAATCAATGAGTTTGATCATGAAGAAATCAAGATTTAAGAGGTTTCTTGTAAAACAAGAAAACTTGAATAACTTGAATTTTTTTCTAAGTGTGGGAAGAAACACTAATTTTGGTACCAACTTTGAGAGGTTATAACTTTCAATCCACACATCCATTTTTTGAGTTTCAAATATCACCTTTTATATCTCATGTTGTAGCACCCCAAATATTTATCATCTTTTCTTGTGTTCTTGGCTTATGTTCCTTTGCATTTCATATTCATGTTTGCATAGCATTTGTTCTTGGCAGGGGATCAAGGTATCATGGTTTGTTTCTCAATGTTGCACCCCAAAATTTGACCAACATTTCTTTACCTAGCTTGTGGTTCATCTCATTCACATTAGCATTATCACTTGCATTTCATTGACATGTGTGTAGGAGATCAAGAGGTATGATTACCAATCAAGAGCACCACAAGAGTTTGAAGCTAGCCAAGAAGGTTATTCAAGTGTTCAAGGGTTGATATCTTTGTCAGAGAAGTTAAGAGATCCTCAGAGAGATTGGTTGAAACCAAGGTGGTGTGCCTCCTAACTTGAGAGTTGTGGGATCTCCTCAGATGATTCTGAAGCCATGAATGTGGACTTGAAGCCTTGAGAGAGCTTATGAGAAGTCTTGAAAGCCATCATGAAGCCTAGAGAGGTCATTGTGCAAGTTTAAGAAGACTCAGCCATGATTGGTGTAGTTAGGGTTTGACTGGGTCAACCCTAGGCCTACTGATGATTTGGAGAGGGTTGAGACCTAATCCAAGAGCCATGTGATCATGGATTGATGAATTGAGGTGCTATAAGGATGATTCCAAGGTCTACTCATCATGATTGAAGAGTTTGAGAAGTTTCAAGCTAGGGTTTCTAAGGCTTGACAGTGTAAAATCCCCTAGTTTGACCCCTATCTTCAAGGCAGTTTAGCTCAAGATGTGATTGTCATATCATCTTACCCCCAACATGAATGATGTAGAGCTTGCTCTTAGCTTTAATTTGAGTACTAGAAGTCCTTGTTAGGATTTTTAGAACTCAACTTATGGCTTTGACAAGTCAAGGGCATTTTGGTCATTTGGAGATTATAGGTCATTTCAAGCATAAGGCCATAACTCCTATTTCCAAGCTTCAAATGGAAAAATCTTCAACATAAAACTTGCTTAAAATGATGTTTTAAGGCTAGTAAGGAGGTCATGAGATGTTGAAAAGGCTTGTAGCTCAAAATGGTAAAAATGACCTAAAATGGAGGCATAAGTTAAATAAGTCAAAGTTGGAAATTGAAATTTCCAAGCTACACATCCAAACCATGGCATGTAATAGATCATTTTGACTCTAGAAATCATTTTAGAAACAATGGTTCAGCCACATTTTTGATTTGAGGTTTAGATCATGGACTTGCTTTGGAAAATGATTGCTTGCATATTAAGGTACATATGCAAAACACAAGGAAAAGCAAGGCACAAGCTAGCAAAGTATCCTAACATGTCATGTATCTCATCTAAGGAGATTTTCAAGTCAGAACAAGCTGCTGCAAGAGGTATAGCCCAAGTTGGCACATGAGATGGATTGAAATCAAAAACTCATGGCATGAGAATCTCAAATTCTCATTGGATGATTCAAGAAAGTTCTGGATGGTTTAGAACCATCCTATATATGGATTAGAACTTGCTCAGATGCAAGGTTGGTGAGAGATTAGAGAGGAGAGTGAGATAGCCATTTCAATTTCTTCCATTGCAAGTTGAAATCAATTTCTATATTCCACACCATTTCCATCGATTCTTTCAATCCTTACACCTTCCATTGATCATACTAAATGTGTGCATACCAAATTGAGGGCAAGATTGTGTGAGATTGAAGAGATAGCATTTGGATTTTGGGAGCTGCAAGTCACAATCGGATTTGGAGATTCAAGCTTTTTGGATCAAATCTTTTGCAAACAGAAGCACTAACATCAATCAAGGAGTGATTCTGAAGAGTTTGAGAGGTTGAAGTGAAGGTTTGACCTATCTGGTATTCAAGATTTGACAGGTTTGCAACTTTTCTTCTACACCTTAATTTAAGCATAATTAGTTAGATTTGTTAGGTTAAAATGGTTAGAGACAAGTAGGAGATGGATTCTGGAAACTTTGAGATCATTTGGTGGAGTTTGAGTTAGTGACACCAATTTTGTTTTGATCAAGAACACGATGTATAGTGAGATATGACATGAGTTTAATAGCAAGATTTAACCAGTGTGAGGTGGTGATCATTCTGAGCCAATCAATTTCAAGAATCGTTAAAGTTGAAGTTTGAGCATAGTTTTGATCTTGGATCGGGTTTAGAGATTGAGGGCATTTCAATTGATTCTAATACCATGGTTGTAATCAGCATGAAATTTAGAACATATTAGGGTTTTAAACCATGGATTTTGGTTGAGTTTGGATGGAGTCCGAGTTAGGTATTTGAGCTCTGCAACTATGGAGCTTTCCCTCCATTTTCATGGCTGGAGGAAGAAGATAAGGTCATGGTCGTTGGATGAGGCAAGGACCCGTTGACTGGACCTAGATCGTGTGGCCAAGATTTGATTTCATGTTTGAAGATGAGTCTGAAAAACAACCAAACGTGGGGTTTCATTAAAATTGTGGTCATGGGCCTAAGTGGACTGATTGATATCCACACCCTCATCCATGGCCCAGTCAGAATTTGAACTGATTTTCGTTACTTATTGCACCGTATATTTTTCTTTTTCTTTATAATATTGTTATTTGCTTTCTGATTAAAATTGGGCCTAGCGCGCATTGCTGATGACACCCCCATTTAGGGCCCATCCTCATATTGAACTGCATACCATTGCTATCTGCACCAATTATCTTCATATTTCATTTTATTTTCTCCATTTTATTTTAAACTTTGAAAAATCATATTAAATAGAAAAATAATGATTTTGGCATGGGAATTTTTTCTCCTATTTCATGTTGATGTCTACAAAATTATAAAATCAAAACATTTGTATTTCATGCATTTTTAATATTTTTTGTATATTTTCTCTTTTAATAGCTTTTAATTCATTTTATGTTGATGCATAGTTTTGTAGAATTTTGTTTAGCTAGTTCCCTTAATATTTTTGAACCATTATTTTTAGGATAGTTAGATTAGGACTTTAGCTCCCCTCTGGATTTATTTCATAATTTTGTGATTAGTTTTTGATTATCTTTGATTAGATGACTTTAGGTTGTGTAGATTTAGGTCAATCCTTAACATAGGTCCACAATAACACTAGAATTTTGGGTTTCTAGGGCAAGTTAGACATTGGGACATATAGGATATTACGTTTAGTCATATAGGATCCACTAGAAATTATATTAGATTTTAATATAATAGTATACTATTTTTAATTGATTTTTGTAGTTGATTGTTGTTTGTGTTGCCCTTGTGGGCTTGTATTTTGTTTTGCCTTGCTTTGTGGGTTTTTGCTTGGCTTGGTGGGCTTGGTATTGCTTTGTGGAGCATGGAGGAGCATAGGGGAAGACTTGAAGATTGAATAAGGAGCTTGAGAGCTTGGAGACTTGTTTGTTTTGTTGTTGTTTTAGGGTTAGGAATTAAGTAGAGCTTAGACTTAGTTAATTTCCTTTCTTAAACATGGATGGTATCTTTCACCTCCATTCTTCCCCATGATTCAAGGTCCTTACATGGTATTCACCTCCCTCCTTAGGAGGGATAAGTGATGGTACCTAGGAAGTAGAACTTTTGAGGGAACCATTCTTTTGATGTTAAACCCTTATAGGCCACCTTTGGTGGTCAATAAGCAGTTTAATATCCTAGCTTATCCAGTTAAGTGATTTCTTTTGGTTTGAGTATCTTGAGAGATGTTGGGCTTGAGTGTGAAGATGAAGACTTCATTGAAGAGTATGGAAGAGGATGATTCCCTGAGCATTTCCATTTCAGCTGAAGCTTGAAGAGTAAGAAGAGCAAGTTGATACTTGAAGATCCAGTAAAGATTGAATGAAGAGCTGAGGCTTAAAAATTGAAGGATAAAGTTGATATTTCCAAGTGATTGAGGACTACTCTGAGAAGCTGAAGCTTGTAGATGAAGAGGATCCAATTGAGATTGACTGAAGAGCTGAAGCTTGAAGAACAGAGGAATCAAGTTGATACTTGTGGTTAAGAGTGAAGCCTGAAGGTGGAACTGATTAAGGAAAGCTGAAGCTTGAAGAAGAAGAATAAGTTGAAACTTATGTTGAAGGGTTGAAACCTGGAGAAGCAAATTGATATTTGTCAAGAATGATGGAGGTCTGAAGATTGAGTTGCTGTCAGAAGAGCTGAGGCTTGGAGTTGGAAGAGGGAGGAGTTGATCTGTTTTCTTGTCTGTTTCTTCTCTGTATTGCTGATGTGCCTTGTTTGACTTGCTTGATGCATTAGAATAAGTTCATATCTAGACTGATTTAAGCTAGGAGCATGATTGCACTAGAGGTTGAGTTGCTCCCTCTGCTTGTATTTTTACTTTATGGCTTTGCTTGCGGGTATTCGGTAGAGCCCTGCTCCCTTGCCCATGTGGTTTGTTTTGCTTGATAGCATGATGTTATTTCTTCTGTATGATTGCAGTTTACTGTATTTTGCTTGATAGCATGTTTATCTTTCTGTATGATTACTGTTATTCATTCTGGCTTGAGATTGAGATGAGCTTGTGGAGGCTGCTGCCCCACACACCTTTCCTCCCTCACTTGCATTGCATGCATTTTACAGTCGTTTACTGTATTACTGTTTACTGTTTAAGCTGATGCTTTATCTGTTTCTGTGTATCATTGACATGATCCCTTAGGACTCTCATTTCCTTTGATAAGGAAGTGATGATAGAACTTTAGTTTGAAACCTATGCATGATAACTTCTAGGAGTTCCCTGTTTCAAACCTCAACCATAGGATGAATCCTTGGTATGACAACAGTAGGACTTGATAGTCTCCCCTTAGTTGAGCCTGTTCTCTTCTCATCTCAAAACAGCTTAAGATACAGTAATCATGAATGATTTCTTTCGTACGTTACGAGCCTTAAGCTATCTGAGAAAGGATTGTTGGAGAGTTTCTTTTCAACAGTCTGGATGTTTAGTATGGCACCCTTTGGGTGACATGCAACGCATTCACTCTCAGGTCATAGTCTTTAGTGCGATTGAAAATGTAAACACAATAAAAAACACTTCTTCCGTAAAAGACAGAAAACAAACGTCAAACCTTTTTGCCCCGTGGGCCCATAACTCAAAGGAAAGCTTTTCTGAAGAAAAGAATATCGTTAAACGTCAGCGCCGATGCAAACAGGCTTTGTCCCTAACTGCTGGAACTATTGTTTAACCCTACTCGATAAAACAGATGAATCTGAATTCCCGTAATCCGTAGTACCCCGAACTACGTAAGCTCTGATCTCTCAAGCCTATTGAGAGTACGTAGGCACAATACTGATGTATTGGCGAGCCACCTTCCCCGTAACCCATAGTAGGTCAAACTACGTTGACTCTGATTTCTCATTCTCTGATGGGAATACGTAGGCATAAAGCGCGACGCTTTGCCGAGTCATTTTCTTTTCTGTTTTGACCAGCCTTGATAGGTAGATAGATAAACCAACCCGTCCAGTAAACACAACAAGCATAGATCCCGTCGAGTACGACGGACGTGAGGGGTGCTAATACCTTCCCCTTGCGTAACCGACTCCCGAACCCAGACAACGGTTGCGACGACCTTGTCTTACCCTTTTCGTCAGGTTTTTCCGATCATTTCCGTTCCCGCTCCGAGGGATAAATAACGAAAGGTGGCGACTCTTCTGTTTTGCCGGCACCTTATTTTCGCGGTAGCGACACTCAAGCAAGAAGGTTGTACTTCTTCAAGTTCAAGCAAGGTGTTATCTTTGACTTTGTGGGTTTCTCAACCCTAGAAGTCCCTCGTATCAAATGTGGCTCAAGGAAACATCACGTGTCTTTCGTCATGGCTTATTATGCAAGAAATCATCAAGGGATTCAAGTTTGGTGCAAGGTGTTTGACCTAATATAGAAATTTGTGGATGCTATGATCAAATGAGCATATCTCCTTCAATTTTCAACATCTTAAGGTGGTTCTTTTTCTAATTAACTCTTCTCATCATCCCTAACAAGTTCTCTTTGCAAGGAAAGATCAAATTATGCTTGGAAAGTCATCAAAAGTGTGAAGACATTATAGGTGATTTTGAATTTTGGAAGGTTTTCTTAGTCAACTTCAGAAGAGCATAAATTAGTCGATTTTCTTCATTTGGAGCCCATTCTTTTACTAGAATGAAATTGAATATGTACTCTACAACTTTGATTCAACATGGAAGAGCTAAAAACCCATGGAAGGTCTTGGTTTTCATCAAAACATTATAGGTCTCTTTTTGGTCCGTAAAAGACTTGAAATTTTTATAAGTGTTTTATGATTTTCACCTCTTTCATGGAGGCTACTTTGAAAGACCATATCTCTGAATTTAAGCTGCCAAATAAATATTTTCTTTTCACATTGCAAAGTTTTCATCTCCCTCTATCCAATGAAGAAGAATCATCTCAAAAAGCCTCCTATATTGTGAGAACCATGGCTGCAAAAATTGAATTTCAAAAATGGATTTCCACTTCAATTCAGAATTGAAATTGTTTGAATTGTCCTCTAATCACCAAATTAAGCCATGAATTCAATCTAAACATGATTAACCAACTTGCCTGGGTTGATTAGAGCCTTGAAACGCAAGGTTTGAGTGAGTTTTGACAACTTTCAAGTCACAACTTGCTCATGCTGCAGGTGTGCACAAATTTGTTGAAAATCACATCATTCACCCTCCCTCTCCATTCAGAAAGTTTCTCCTATAAACAGGGAGTCATTTCCACCCATTTCCACAAGCTTTTGATAGCCAAAACCACTTTGCTAAGATCCCATTTGATCTCTTAAGCTTGAAATTCGAATTTCCATCTCCACACCTTAAACACTCAAATTCCCCACTCAGTTAGCTTCGCTAACATTCAGTGAAGCTAACCAGATCAAGAACTTGAAGAATCGTGGCCTGAATCAAGCTAGGGAACTCCATTTTCAGAGCTTTAAGGTTGAGCTTCAACAGGTATAATTCTTAACCATTTTGATCCAAATTTGTTGCTAAAATGTAGCCATTGATATGCTGATGTTGTTTGTATAGTTAGTTTTTAGTTGTAGTTGAATTTTGTTGTTGAATTTTCAAATTCGTGTTTGAATCTTGTTCTGGGTTTTTTCAAATCGAGTAAGCTATGATTTAAAGAAATTTGGTGCGATGATATGGTTGAGATCGTCTTGAAAAAACGCATCAAATGAAACCACTGTGAGCTACATTGGTTATGGTTTGAAGGATCCATGATTTTCTGCAAATCCTTGGTTGTTTCAGGTGACTGGAGGTTGAAGATGATGATCTCACCGTCCATCATGCCACCTATTTTAATCTCATGCTTTTGACTTTAAATGGACCTGTTGTTAGAACATAGATAGATGTTCAATATATCTCATAGTTTTGATGATAACATTAATGAAATTTTATATAAAGAACTTATATACTCTAATTATGTTCAAGTGTTTATTTGTTTCAGATATCAAAATTAACATTATTCTGGAAGCAAGAACGCCTCTGAACATTACAGAACGAAAAAGCTCTGAGCGTCAGAAGCAACACATTAGAAGACTTTGATCTGCTACAATGACTCTGAGCAAAGCTAAGAAGAACTTTAGCAAAGAACATACATAAAGCTTCAGAAGACTCTGGAAGTAATCAACGCTGCAAGTACAAAAGTTCTGATAAGCAAGTATGCTCTGATAAAGATCTCACGCTTAAAGCACTTTGCTGCAAACTCTGATAGAGAAACTCTGATTGAGTTAACTCTGACCTGAACAACTAAGAACATCATCAGAAATTCTGATGCAAGACGTTCCAAAGTTGTTGAAGAAGATGTTGTTCAAATAAAGATCCGTTGGTATATTCCTTGTCTTATCCTAAACGGATCTTTCCTCATTCATGCATGACACATGATTTTAGACAAAAAGGATTTGTCAAAACATTCTTCTTCTGAGAATGGAAAAGTCAATAGAAGACAAAAAGAACATAATGCATAGTCTTTGAGAAAAGGATTTTAAAGTACTATAAAAGCAATTCTAAGCATCACTTCAAAGGTTAACGAACTTCAAACAAATTCTTGACATATTATTCAACTCTTACAAACATTCTTCAAAAGCTGAATAGTTTATTTTCGTTCTAAAACTTGTGTGAAAATCATTGTTGTGATATAGCTTTTTAGAAGCACATCTTAAACACATTTGTTAGTTTATCTTTGTAAAATATTTCCTTAAGAAGACCAAGTTGTGGTCATAATTTCTTGAGAAGACTAAGACAGTTGTCTTAGGGGTTAACACTGTAATCTTTTTGATTTAGTGGATTAAGTCCTTGTTAAGAAAGGCAAATCACCTTGGTAGGGTGGACTGGATTAGTTTGAGTTCAAACGAACCAGGATAAAAATACTGTGTTATTTTTCTATCATCTTAATTGTTGTAGAAAACCCTTATTCAACCCCCCCCCCTTTCTAAGTGTTTTTCCCACCTTCAGTTGGCATCAGAGCTCCGGTTCTGTAAATACTCTCACTTAACCGTGACATAAAAAGATCCTGTTGGGAAAAACTCGTAATCTCTTGTTCTTGATTCATCATGGCTGCTGAAGCTTCAACTTCAACTTCATACAACAACAAATACGATGATAGAGACAGAATCAACACCAAACCTCCCATGTTTGATGTTGAGAAGTTTGACTACTGGAAAGATAGAATAGAAAGTTTCTTTCTAGGCTATAATGCTGACTTATGGGATTTGGTTACTAATGGTTATATTCATCCTACAAATGATGAAGGTAAAAAGGTTGACAGAAAGTCTATGTCTGATCAACAGAAGAAGGAGTCTAGAAACCATCATAAGGCGAGAACCATTCTATTAAATGCAATATCGCATACTGAGTATGAGAAAATAATAAATAGAGATATTGCATTTGATATGTTTGAATCTCTAAAAATGACGCATGAAGGAAACTCCCAAGTAAAAGAGACAAAAGCCTTGGCGCTCATTCAGAAATACGAGGCCTTCAAGATGGAGGAATCTGAATCTGTAGAAGCTATGTTCTCAAAGTTTCAGATTCTAACTGCTGGTCTGAAGGTTCTAGAAGAAGGTTATTCTACCGCTGATCATGTCAAGAAGATAACCAGAAGCTTGCCAACAAGGTGGAGACTAATGGTGACAGCGCTGAAGCTTGCAAAGGATCTGAATAAGATCACTCTAGAGGAACTGATCAGTTCCTTAAGGAGTCACGAGATTAAGCTGAAAGAAGACGAACCTCAGAAGAAAGGTAAGTCTGTTGCGCTTAAATCTAAAAAATTTGCTAAAGCCTTGCAGGTTATTGAAGAAGGCTCTGAAGAATCTTCCTCTGAAGAAGATGAATTGTCTTTATTGTCCAGAAGGATAAAGAAGCACAAACAAAAGAAGTTCAGAAACTTCAAGAGATCTGATCAGCGTGGCGAATCTTCTGGACATAAGAAATCTAGAAAGAAAGATGTAGTGTGCTACGAGTGCAAGGAGCCAGGCCATTATAAAAATGAATGTCCTAAACTTCTGAAGGAGAACCCCAGAAGGAAGTTTGAAAATAAGAAGAAAGTGCTAATGGCCACGTGGGATGATTCAGATGCCTCTGAATCTTCATCAGAATCAAAAGATGAATGTGCTAATGTAGCACTGATGGCTGACATGGAGGACCACAAAGAAACTGCTGAATTTGGATCAGAATTTGATTCTGAGAAGGACAAAATTATTTTTGTTGCAGATGTCCTTAGCAACAAAGTTGAGACACCAATCATGGTACCTGGACTCTGGCTGCTCGCGACACATGACGGGAAGAAGGTCTATGTTCCAAAGCCTGGAACTTAGATCTGGAGGTGACGTGAAGTTTGGAGGGAACCAGAAGGGCAAAATAATAGGCTCTAGAACTATTGGTAATGGTAACCTCCCTTCCATATCTAATTTCTTACTTGTTGAAGGATTAACACATAATCTATTATCCATAAGTCAATTAAGTGACAATGGTTATGACATAATCTTCAATAAAAAATGTTGTAAAGCTGTAAGTCAAAAAGATGGTTTAATCCTCTTTAATGGAAAAAGGAAGAACAACATTTACAAAATCAATCTTTCAGAACTTAAAGTTCAGAATGTAAAATTCCTTATGTCTGTTAACGATGAGCAATGGTTCTGGCACAAAAGATTAGGTCATATTAGTATCAGACGTATATCTTAGATTAATAAGCTCAATCTGGTCAGAGGACTTCCTCAGTTGAAGTTTAACTCAGATGCTTTTTGTGAAGCATGTCAGAAAGGAAAATTTTCAAAATCTTCTTTCAAAATAAAAAATGTTGTTTCAACCTCTAGACCATTAGAGCTGCTTCATATTGATCTGTTTGGACCAGTGAAAACTGCATCCATCAGAGGCAAGAAGTATGGATTAGTCATAGTTGATGACTACAACAGATGGACATGGGTAAAATTTCTGAAACACAAGGATGAGTCACATTCTGAATTCATTGACTTCTGCAAACAAGTCCAAAACGAAAAAGAATTTAAAATTGTTAAAGTCAGAAGTGATCATGGTGGAGAATTTGAAAACAAATACTTTGAAATTTTTTTTAAAGAAAATGGCATTGCACATGATTTTTCTTGTCCTAGAACTCCTCAACAGAATGGAGTTGTAGAAAGGAAAAATATAATATTGCAAGAAATGGCCAGAACCATGATCAACGAGACTAACATGGCAAAACATTTTTGGGCAGAAGCAGTGAATACAGCTTGTTATATTCAGAACATAGTGCCTGTAAGACCTCTTTTGGAGAAGACTCCTTATGAACTGTGGAGGAATAGAAAGCCCAACATTTCTCATTTCCATCCTTTTGGATGTGTATGTTATATGTTGAATACTAAGGAAAATCTGAACAAGTTTGATTCTAAAGCTCAGAAGTGTTTCATGCTTGGATATTCTGAATGCTCTAAAGGTTACAGAGTATACAATACTGAGACACAGATTATAGAGGAATCAATTCATGTTAGATTTGGTGATAAGCTTGGTAATCAAAAGCCAAAGCATCTTGAAATTTCTGCAGATAGAGAAGTCATTCTCACAGACTCTGAAGAATCAGAGGCAGACAAAGCTCAAGCAAAAGCACCAGAAGCAACGTCAGATGCTACTCCCTTGACTGCTCAGACGGATAGCTTGACAATTTCTGAAGAACCAAATGTTAAAGGATCATCTAGAATCAAAGCCTCTCATCCAGAGGAAATGATAATTGGAAAGAAGGATGACCCTATCAGAACAAGGTCATTTCTCAGATCTTCTGGAACGTCATTGTTTGGATTAGTATCTATCATTGAATTTACTTCTGTGGATGAGGCTCTGAACGATAATGATTGGATACTTGCTATGCAAGAAGAGCTTAACCAATTCACCAGAAATGATGTCTGGGATCTGGTTCCAAGACCAAATGGTTTCAACATCATTGGAACTAAATGGGTCTTTAGAAACAAGCTGAATGAGCAAGGAGAAGTTATCAGAAACAAGGCTAGGCTGGTTGCTCAAGGATACAGTCAGCAAGAAGGTATAAATTACACAGAGACTTATGCTTCTGTGGCAAGGTTAGAATCTATTCGCTTGCTTATTTCCTTTGCTGCACAGAATAATATCACTCTGTATCAGATGGATGTTAAAAGTGCTTTCTTAAATGGTTTCATAAAAGAGGAAGTTTATGTTCATCAACCTCCTGGTTTTGAAAATGAAAAATTTCCAGAACACGTTTTCAAACTTAAGAAATCACTCTATGGCTTAAAACAAGCTCCCAGAGCTTGGTATGAGAGGCTGAGTAATTTCCTTCTGGAAAATAATTTTGTCAGAGGAAAAATTGACACTAATCTCTTTCATAAATCAATTAAGAAAGACATTTTAGTCTGTCAGATTTATGTTGATGATATTATATTTGGAACTACCAATATTACGCTTGGAAAGGAGTTTGCTCAATCTATGCAGGCAAAATTCGAGATGAGCATGACGGGAGAACTTATATTCTTTCTGGGAATTCAAGTGAATCAGACTCTAGAAGGTACCTACATACATCAGACAAAGTATGTAAAGGAACTTTTGAAGAAATTCAACATGTCAAAAAGCAAGGTAGCAAAGACTCCAATGCATCCTACAAGCACGCTAGGTAAAGAAGAGGTAAGTAAAAAGGTATATCAGAAGCTCTATAGAGCTATGATTGGTTCTCTTCTGTACTTGACTGCTTCTAGGCCTGATATTTTCTTTAGTGTCTGTCTATATGCTAGATTCCAATCAGATCCTAGAGATTCTCACTTAACAGCTGTTAAGAGGATTCTGAGGTATCTGAAAGGTACTACTAACGTGGGTTTGTGTTACAGAAGATCTGATGAATATAGATTAGTTGGATTATGTGATGCTGACTATGCTGGAGACAGAATAGAGCGTAAGAGTACTTCTAGAAGCTGTCAGTTTCTGGGAAGTCATATGATCTCTTGGTTCAGCAAGAAGCAACCCACAATAATGTTATCAACAACAGAAGCATAATACATTACTGTTGTTGGTTGTAGCACACAGATGCTTTGTATGAAGAGTCAACTAGAAGACTATCAGATTCATGAGAGTAACATTTCTATTTTCTGTGATAATACTTCTGCTATTTGCCTTTCTAAGAATCCTATTTTACATTCTAAGGCAAAGCACATAGAAATTAAGCATCATTTTATCAGAGACTATGTTCAGAAGGGAATTATTAGTTTGAACTTTGTTGATACAGACCATCAATGGGCTGATATCTTCACAAAACCCCTTGCTGAAGATAGGTTTAAGTTTATTTTGAAGAATATTAGTATGGATTTTTGTCCAGAATAAAACTATTATTCAGAAGAAAATTTATTCTGATGAAATATGAATAATGTTTATTTTCTGAAGTATTTCTTCTGATTATTTATTTTGGTATATTATCTTTTTTGTGAAAATCTGATCTAACAAGTCTCAGAAGATCTGAGCATTGGTTAACGTTTCTTATTCTTAAGAGATTCAGAGGCACATCAACATCAAACACGTGTCACATGATATCTGAAAAGGTGGATTGTACTCAATGAGACGCCGTTTTGAGGTACTGTTTGAATTCTCAATTTCTCGTTTTCCTCCCCACGCTTGTCAGTATCATTAAATGTTTGAAATCATTATTCTTTTTTATGTGACTTTTTGAATTAAATTAAATGAATTAATTGTTGATCGTGTGAATGTGTGCCCTAATTTTTTCGCCCCTATAAATGCCACAACACAACACTTTCTCACACTTTTCACTTTCTCTCACACCGTGTATGCATTTCTGTTTGCTCCACTGTTTCTTCATCTCCTCCAAACCTAAAACCCAAAGAAGCATTCGTTATCTCACTTCATCAACAATGGCAACCTCATCTTCAACCTCTCAACAGTTTGAATCAACAATGGTTGTTGTTTCTTCTACTGTAATGTGTCCTACTCCGTTCACAGCACCTGAAAGAACTCTCCTCACACCCATTGATCAACTAGAAGTTCTATGTGAGTTCTTGATTGATTTTGAAAGCATTACTGAAAATGGATTTGATTTACGTCCAACTGTGTCATCACAAGGATGGACAAAATACTTTGACAGACTGGTTGGTCCAGTTTACCCTTGCTTGGTCAAAGAATTTTGGATTCATGCAAGAGTTTTCCCCCAAATTCATTATGTCTTCAGTTTTGGGTAAAGAAATTATTATCACTGAAGATCTGATTCGCAAGCTGATAGGATATCAAGAATCAGATGGTGTTACTCATCTGCCAGCAAATCGTGTGGATATGGATGAGGTATACAATGAAGTGTTTACTTTTGAGGAAGCCTCAAGCAAGATAAAGGATTTGAAAGTTCAATACAAGATCTGGGCTAAGATCTTCTTAGGTGTTGCACCCTAAAATTTGCTCAACCTTTGTCACTTGGTTTATGTTTCAATTGCATTAGCATTTGCATATAGAGTCATGTACATAGTCTAATCATTTGCATAGCATAGCATAGCAAATCATCCAACAAGGGACCAAGTACTATTCTCATATCTATTAGCCTATCAAGAGGTTATTATGCAAATTCAATCTTATCCAAGTCATCAGAAAGAAATTGAAATCTAAGAAGTCAGTGGATCAAGCAGTGGATCTCTCTCCTATCTTGAGTGTATTTGAAGATCATCAAAGAAGTTGTGAGCTGTGAATTGAGGTCATGGAGGGTATACAGACATCATGGAAGACCTAGAGAGTCATTTTGAAAGAGAGGCAAGTCATTGATGAGATTGCAAGAGCTGCAGTTGAAGACAGTCAACTAGGGTTTCATTTGGGTCAACCCTAGGTCAACCCTAGGTCAAATGATTGATTGAAAGGCATCAAGGCCTATTTGAGAGATGTGGGGTTCATCATTTGACATGTAGATAAGGATGTGGTGTTTTGCCAAGGAGAAATCAAGAGAAATCAAGAAGAAGAGGAGTTTCTAAATTAGGGTTTCGGTGTAAAATCCCCTAATTTAGGTCAAACTTCCAAGCAAGATAATTCAAAATGAAAGCTTCAAATGGATCCTTGGTCAACATGAAACTTGTAGAGGATCTCAATACCTTTAATTTGAGTGGTGGAAGACATCAAGGAGATTTATAGAACTCAAGTTATGGTCCTTGCAAGTTACAGGTCATCTGAGGTATCTGAAATTTTGTCTATGAAAGTTACTTGTCTTCCAAGCAACTTTTACCCCTCAAGGAGATTTTCAAACGAATTTCTGGTCAACATAAGAATTGTTCCTCATTGTCTTATCTTTCTAGAAACGTATGGTATGCCTTCATCTGATTTGTGGAACTCTATTTATGACCTTGGCAAGCAAAGGGTATTTTGGTCATTTGAGAATTACAGGTCATTTCAAGCCTATGCCCAAAACTCATACAAGGAAGCTTCAAATGAAAAACTTCACAACATCAAACTTGCTCCAAATGACATTTTGAGTCTAGAAAAGTGATCATGAAAGTTTGGAAAGTCACATAGCTCAAGGTTCCAAATTTGGTCAATTTAAAAGTGAATTTAATGAATAAAAGTGACCTAAAAATGGGATTTTTCATAACATGACCAAATGGGATGAAGTTATAGGTCATTTTGATTGGAAAAAATGTTTTAAGAACATTGGCAAAAGTAGATTTTTGAGTTTGGTTAAAAGTTTGGAAGTTATGCTAGTTGGCTTACAAAAGAAGTAACATAACCAAATTCACAAGGGATTTGTGCACAAGAGGTTTCTAGCAAGTTCTAGATGTTTCCATAGGCATCTATATAAACCCTAGAGTGGCTCCAATCTTTGGTTGCACTTCATTTTTGATCAAAAACACCAAGTTTCATCTCATTCTTCAACTTTGCAAATCACATAAGAACTCTATCAAATCTTCATCATTTTCCAAAATTCTTGATCCTATCATCATCTACATCCATCATAGATCAAGTTTCCATCAAAATATGTGTTAATTGAAGTAGAATTCGTGCTATCCAAGTGCATCATCCAAATTTCAAAAGGAAGTGGTTACAAGAATCCAAGGGGTTTGAGCAAGAACTACTGCATACAGAATCAAGATCTTGATTAATTGATTGCCATTGGAGCATTGCTGAGCTTGAAGTGGTGATTTCCTCCATCTGTTTTCAACTTTAAACCAGGTTAGTGTTTTCTTCGAATTGGTTAGAATTAGTTAGAATAATAGAGAATTCTTAGGCTAGAATTGTTAGGGATAGTTAGATGAATGATTTTGATGATTTTGAAGGCATTTCATGGAGTTCACCATTGGAGCACCAAAACTGTTGAGCCTTAGAACACCTAGGTTAGGGCATGATAATATTGGTTAGATAGATAAAAATGATCAGCATAGCATGTAGATTGTATTAGTGTAAGAGTTAGCAAGAATTGGCAAGGTTGATATCAGTGTAAAATGGTGGAACCTAGGTTTTCTACCTATCGGGTTTGGATCTAGATGAAGTTTTAAAGGAAACTGAATCCATGGTTGTGTAGAGGAGAAGGAATAGGGCATCTTTGCTTTTTACGGATATGAGTTTCATGGAGAATTGAGGTTGCATGAGGATGTTGAAATCTGGTTGGTGCAAGCTTCGTGCATGGCTCATTAATGGCAAACCCTAGCTCATTGGAGAAGATGACTTTCCCAGCGTTGGATTATACACTTGACTTTGACTCAGAGAATGATCTAACGGCCACGATTTAAAGCTGGAAATAGGAGGGAATTCTGGGTGCCAAAGCGCACCGTTTCATTTAAATCTCGCTGCTGGGCTTAAGTGGCTCATGCTATCCACACCCCCAAACGCCAAGGCCCAACCGATTGAACTGATTTAACTGCTATTGACACCGTTTTGTTTTTATTTTTTTCTTTTGTATTTTCTGATCAGTTGGGCCCAGACGCGCCTTGCTAGGCGCACCCCCAGTCTGGGCCCACCCTTCATTTTCCAATGCTTTTAATTGCTGATTGCACCCCAGCCAATTTAATTCCTTTTAATTTCATCCATTTATTTTTAATTCTTCAAAAATTCATAACAAATAGAAAATTGCATATTTTTAAATGGTTGTTTTTGCATCTTTTTCATACTTTTGTTAAGAAAATTGTCATGTAATAAAATTAGCATTTTATTTCATTTTTGCATTTTTAGTATATTTTTCTTTTAAATAGGTTGTAAATAATGTTTAGTTTAATACTTGATATTGTTGATTTTAGTTTAGTTAGATCCTTGTATATTTTGGACCCATTATTTTTAGGGTACTTCACTTAGGACTTTAATCTCCATATGAAATTTAATTCATGATTTTAGGACTTAATTTTAGATGATTTGTTTAGGTGTGATTAAGAGAATCAAAACTAGGGTTTAGAGATAACATAGGTGTGATAAATCATTTCTTTTAGGAGTTGTAGTTTGAATTTTGGGGTATGGGAATATAGGGGTATTAGGGGTAGATGATAGATCCCTTAGAAAATATTAGGTTTCCCCTATTCTACTATTACTATTAGTATATTGCTTGTGCCTGATTGATTGTGTGGTGTGCCCTCTCTAGGGTTATTATTTGACTGTGTGGGGTATTGGGCCTGCTTGGGGTTTGGGGGTTGAGCTGAAGACTGTGCTGATGAAGCCCATTGAAGATTTAGAGAATGAAGACCAATTTCCAGAGTTGGTGAAGAGCATCTTGCTGGCAGCTGTTGAAGGTTATAGGGTCTAGGAACTAGGCAGAGCTATAGAGTAGAAAACTTGATTCACAAACATGGAAGGTCTTGCTTGCCTCCATCCCTCTCTATGATGCAGAGTCTCTCTAGGACATTCACCCCCTTCCTTTGGAAGGCTTGGTGATAGTGTCTAAGAGATAGAACTCTTGAGAGAAATATTCTATGTGCTGTTAGCAGTCTGTTTGCCACCTTTGGTGGTCAACTAATTGCTTAACACCCCAGTTCATTCTTGTGATTGGTTCCTCAGCTCGGAGATTGGGACTTAAAGAAAAGCCATTGGGAGATTGAAGATAGAGGCATTGCTTGAAGGCTTGAAGATGAAGACTGATGCTTGCTGGAAGCCTGTAGATGTTTGAAGAGGACTTGAAGTCAGATGTTGATGAAGACTGCTTTTGCTGTTTATTTTTGCTATTTATATTCTTGATGTATTGATTGAATTTCCCTGACTGTATTGCTTGCTGTTTAACCTGTTAGGTTGAAAGTGAATTTTGTTCACTTTTGCCTGTTGTTTTCTAGGTTCGAGGTTGAGTGGGACTCCCTTGCCTCGCTTGTATTGTTGCATCCATGCATCTTTTACTGCTCTATTGTATATATGCTATTGTTTCTGTTTCCGTCTATTCCCTTAGGATCTCTGTTTCTCTCTGCGCAAGAGAGGAGCATGATAAACATTAGGTCTTAACCCATGCATGATAACATTAGGTTAGTCTAATTCCCTTCGCAACCATAGGTTAGAGTTCTGTCTCTTCTTTCTCAAAAAAAAACAGAAAAACACAATAATATTTCAAACACAATAAAAGACACTTCTTCCGTAAAAGAATGTAAACTCATCAAAACGTCATTTTTTTGTCCGCTTGGACCATTAATCAGAAAAACCCTTTTTCAGAAGGAGATAAAAGCAATCAAGACAGACTTGTGTCGTACGTGGCCCGAACTACGTTTGCTCTAATCTTTCATGTTGTATGAAAGTACGTAGGCATAGGATGCGATATCCTAGCGAGCAACCTTCCCCTCCTTTCCAGTAGGTAGGCGAACTACGTTGACTCTGATTTCTCGTTACAGACGGGAATACGTAGGCATAAAGTGTGATACTTTGCCGAGTCATTTTCTTTTCTTTTTAACCTTTAACCCTTAGTTTAGATAGATATAACAATCCGTACCAGAAAACAGGCGTGGATCCCGTCGAGTACGACGGACGTGAGGGGTGCTAATACCTTCCCCTTGCGTAACCGACTCCCGAATCCAGGTTTTGGTTGCGACGACCATACCTTTTCCCGTTTTTTGCGAGGTTTACTTCGAGCGTTTCCTTTCCCTCCGTTGGGATAAATAACGCACGGTGGAGACTCTTCTGTCAGCCGGCGCCGATTTTCGCAGTAGCGACAGCTGGCGACTCTGCTGGGGATCCAACGTCCCCTGGTTGCTAAGGACTGCGATAGTTCCTTATGCATTTGGGATCCAACGTCCCTTAAGAGAGTCAATCCTAACGCTTGTGTTCCCGTCGAGGGTTTTGTATGGATTTATATTTTTGTCATTTGCTTTCAGCATTATATTATTGTTATTATTGCTGTATTGGGGTGTGACGGATGTTCTATGATTGAGAGATAAGCCAGACCTGGGCTTGAGTGCACCTAGAATTAGAGTGGAAATTAGTGGGCGCGCACGTGCTTTGCATGTCCTAGTGTCCCGCGAAATCCACACTTAGACGAGGTCCTTCTGGTTGGCCTCCTGTCCTACCCTTTGGGTGGCTCGGGTTGCTGGTTAGTTGGATTGTCGACTCTGGGAACCGATCATTTGGAAGTTGGCTAAGTGAGGCCTCTTCAAGATTTGATGATGCCACTCCTTCTGGGAATCGTATCATCAACCCTGAAAGTCTGTGACGCCGACGACCGCATAGGATGCCATACCATTGTCAGTTACTAGGACACTTACCTGTGAGAGGGTTTGGGGTTATGCAGGTAACTAGACCTTCAGATACCGGTTGTTTCTCGATCTAAGATCCTGAGTATTTATGGACAGTTGAGAGGTCTATCAGAGACCAGTCAGAGTTATGGATGAGGTCTATCAGAGACCAGTCAGAGTTATGGTTGAGGTCTATCAGAGACCAGTCAGAGTTATGGTTGAGGTCTATCAGAGACCAGTCAGAGTTATGGTTGAGGTCTATCAGAGACTAGTTGGAGTTATGTTATGGGGTCTATCAGAGATCAGTGTTGGAGCTTTATATTTGGCCTATCTGAGACCAGGGTTTGAGGAATTTTGGAGGGTCTATTTGAGACTTTTGATATGGTTCAGGCTTCTCAGCTATGGCATTTGGTCCCTGTTGCATGTTACTTGCATTGCATTGTTCGCATAACCATTATCATTGCATCCCATTAACGTGTGTCTGTACTGCAGGTGCATTTGCATATTCCCTGGTTCTAGTGTCCGGACTTCTGAGTATTGATCATGGCTGGCTTGAGGATGACAGTTGCCTACAAGTTACCTATCCCTGATATTACTCCCCTCCTGGGTCTGATTTCTCTTGCTGATGAGGATATCCGTAGAAGCTTCAGGCAGAGTTACGGACGGTTGTTGAGATTGGTTCGCAAACCAACTGATGATGAATTGAATGGGCTGTATACACTGATGCAATTCTATGACCCTGCATTGAGATGTTTCACGTTCGCGGACTTCATTTTAGGGCCTACCATCGAAGAGTATGTAGAGTTTACTGAGCTGCCAGTACAGAATAAGGTTCCCTTTATTCACTCTGCCGCTGAGCCCAAGTTAGAGGATTTAGCTAAGGCCTTGCACATGAATGCTTATGAGCTGTTGATGACTTCTTGGCGAGGGGTTCCAGGTTTCTCTCTCCAGTTTCTGATTGGTAAGGCTCAAGAATACGCCAAGAATGGATGTTGGGTGGTCTTTAACGCTGTTTTGGCTCTATGCATTTATAGGATAGTGCTGTTTCCTAATTTCCCGAACTTCGTGGACATGGATGCATTTCATTTGTTTGCTGCTGGCAACCCTGTACCCACATTGATCGGGGACTTCTACCATTCGATGCACTACCGAAATGAGAACAGGAGAGGCAAGAACGTCTCTTGTTGCGTGCCTTTGCTGTACATGTGGTTTAAGAGCCATCTTCCCCTGAAGGGACCTTTTGTGGATAGTGCAACTACAGCTGACTGGCCAGAGCGCCTGATGAGGCTATCTTCTGAAGACATTGATTGGTTTGACCGAGACTTGCTGGGGTCGGAGCTTATTTTCAGTTGTTCTGGGTATCCTAATGTTCCATTGATAGGAAGGAAAGGGTGCATCAATTACAACCCATCTTTGTTTATTTTCCAGTTCGGATATGCGTTGAAGAACCCACCTCAGGAGGAGGAAGTACAGGAATCTCTGTACTTCACGGGTGATTTGAAGGGAGAGTTACTAGCCAAGCTTCAGCATGTCTGGATGCGTATTAACAGAAAAGGGAAACCACTGTCGGGGAAGAACGATTGTCAGGCTTATACACCCTACAAAGTTTGGATCCAAGAGAGAGCAAGACAGTTGCGGATGCCATTTCCAGATGCACCAGTCCCTGTTCATATTCCGGTGGAAGAACCAACCACTGTTACTATGGAGGTCTACGAGCAAGTTGTAAAAGAAAAAGAAGCCTTGATGAAGATTAATGAAGAGTTAGAAAAGGAACTGGCTCAGATGCGTAGTGAAAAGAACAAGGCTGTGCATTCTTTCCGACAGCAAATCGAGTTAGTAAACAGGCTAGGTGCTGAACTGACCGAAGAGAAAAAGAAGCACGAACGTCTGGGTCAAGAGTTCAGAAGCTCTCATGACATGTTGGAGTCCAAAAAGAAAGCACTCGACGCCGCCCACCGGGAAATCTCTTCTTGCAACAAGACGTGGAATGCTACGCTAACCAACAACAAAAAGAGGGAAGACAAATTGAAGCAGCAAATTTCTGAACTCGAAGAGCAGTTGAAGGCTAGCATTAAGAAGCATGAAGAGGAGGTAATGGCCAGATATAGTCTCCAGAATGCATTGAACAAGGCCATCGAAGGCAGGAACGAAGCTGTGTCTCAGAAGCGGGAGCTAGAGGATCGCTTCGGAGAAGGGGCATGGGAGGAAACCGCTGGTGACGTGCGACGTGTTCTCAAGCGAAGAAATCAACTTGTTGAGGGTCTGCTTACTCGACCAAGTCATCCAGAGACTAAGAAGTTACTAGAAGAGTACCAGGCATATGGGAGTACCTGACTGTTGCATGTATTAACGTGTATGCTCTATTTGCATAGCGCTGACCATCACCAGGATTGTTGGTTGAGGTCATGCCTTCTTATTGTACACTCAGTGATATTGTATTCTTGGCTTAATGGATTTCTCTGCAATATATGAGGCTTTCTATGATTCGGCTCCGATCATCGTATTGTTGCCACTGTCACTGCACTGACACATTCGCACTAGAATCGGGGAATGATATTCCCTAATGCACAGACACATATTGCATTGCATTCCCATTCATATTGCATTACAGGTGATTATCGAACTATATCTCATGTCCTGCATTTTACCAGGTCTTTTCAGGATTGAAGATCAGCGCCCGCACCGATACTCCACTCGTACCAACTGCCAAAGAATTATGGATCAAATGCAGAACGAAATGCAAGACATGCGTGAGAAGCTGACGCTCTTCATGCAGACAATGGAGACCATTGCGAAAGGACAGGAGAATTTGCAAGCTTTGGTACAGCCTCTGTTGGTAAGAAATGCTGGGCACAGAAATGAGGATCATCAGTCTGTGCGAGTCGACACTATTCACGGGGATGGTACTCTCACACCAGTGGCTCCACCTGTAGTAAACATGCCTGCTGTCAATGCGAACAACGGAGCTGCTGCCGGGAACGGTAACGTTGGAATTGGGAACGAGACTGTCGTCAACAACGTTGGGCTCGGAGATGTCAACCTGGGTGATAATATGGGAGGTAATGGCTTCGGCAATAATGGACTTGGCTTCAATGACCAGGGGTTTGACTATGCTGGGAAATACGGCTTCAATGCTCAAGGCTTCGGGCAGGACGGATTTGGTATGCCTAATCAGGGTTATGGCGGATTTGGAAATGGAAATGGCGCTGGGTTAATGGCTTTTGGGCCTGCAGGAGTTGCTCCGGGGTATGGTAACAGGGGGCGAGGCCCGGTAATGAATCAGACCAGAGTTGGCCGTAACAACGAGTACGATGGATATGGAACTGGGAATGGTAATTGGCAAGAAGACCAGCAAGAGGATGCTTTCTCCGGTGGAGGTTTCGAAGGGCCTATGGATGACTCTCAGAGAATCAGGATGCTCGAGGAGCAGATGAGGGGGGTCGTGAATCAAAGTGTTGTTGGCTTAGATATGTCAACAATGGGTCTAGTGCCTGGCCTGAGGGTGCCAATCAAATTCAAAGCTCCCACATTCGACAAATATAAGGGGGACACCTGTCCAAAGGTGCATGTGCGGTCATATTACAGAAGGATGTCGGCGTATTCTAACGATGAGAGGATGCTAATGCATTTATTTCAAGATAGCTTGTCTGGTCCTTCCCTCGAGTGGTATATGGGATTGGAACCAACTCATATAAAGACATGGAGGCAGCTGGCTGAAGCATTTGTAGCTCACTATAAGTATAACAGCGACTTGGCACCCAACCGGGTCCAATTGCAGGGGTTGTCCCAGAAGAAGGGCGAGAGCTTCAAAGAGTATGCGCAGAGATGGCGCGACATGGCTGCTAGAGTTCATCCCCCTTTGGAGGACAAAGAAATGAATGACATGTTCATAGGAACATTCACTGGCATGTTTTATGACAAGTTGTTTCATACCTCTTTGGGCAGTTTCTCAGACTTAATCCTGATGGGAGAGAAGATTGAAAGCAACATTAAACAGGGAAGATTCCAAGCTGAGGAATCCACTTCAGCTGGCAGTAACAGAAGGGCTTTTGGTAGGCGCCGTCAGGGCGATGCAAGCGCGGTGTTTGGGGGCCGAGGCCGAGGCTGGAGCAGAGGTCGAAACTAGTACAATCAGCCGCAGCAGGTGGCAAGCGTTACTATTCCGTTTCAGCAACAACCATTTCAACAACAACAGCGGCAACAGCAACCACAACAGGGGGCACATACTGCCCAGCGCAGATTCCAGAGGGGCAAACAAAGGAGGGTGTTTGAAAAGCCTCCTTCAACGTATGCAGAATTGCTACAGACGTTACTAGGTTTGAACTTGGTGGAGAAGAGAACTATGGCGCCAATAACAGGCACTCCTCCATACGGTTACAATGCAAGCAGGCACTGTGAATTCCACTCCGGGGCTCCTGGCCACGATGTAGAGGGTTGCCATGCGTTCAAGCATGTAGTGCAGGATCTATTGGATAGTAAGGCTATCAATTTTGGACAGGCGGGTCCGAACATAGTGCAGAAGCCCATGCCCAACCATGGGGCAAACGCCATTTTAACAGAGGAGGGTTTGAACTTGATTATGCATGTTGATGACCTCAAGACACCGTTGTGCGAGATAAAGAGCAGATTATTGCAAGGTGGTGTGTATCCAGGTTGCGACGAGTATTGTTTAGGGTGTTAGACCCAAGCTGGGGGGTGTGATGACTTAAAGAAGGGAATTCAGACTTTAATCGATGGAGGCACATTGCAATTTGACCGAGCAGCAATTGAAGAACCTGCAGGGGTAGTAGCAGACAAGCAAAGTGATGTAGCCACTGTGACGATTCCCCGAAAAACGATAACTATAACGGCGCCGGCCAAGCGACCGCCAATCACTATCACCAAGGCAGGACCAATCCCTTATGAGAGCACCAAGGCAGTCCCCTGGTCCTATGGGTTGGAAGTGTATTGTGATGGGGTAAAAATTGATGTTAATAAGCAGCCAGCTGAGACTGTAGACAACGTTGTCGGTACCGGAGGTATGACAAGAAGTGGGAGAATCTTCATATCGCCTGAGGTAGAGGCTGAACGACTGGCAAAGGGGAAGGGAAAGATGAATGAAAATGTCCCAGTGCAGGGGAACGAGAAAGAAACGGCATCGAAAGATGTGGAAGAGTTCATGCGTTTGATTCGTAAAAGTGATTATAAGATTGTTGAGCATCTGCAACAGACGCCGTCAAAGATATCTATACTGTCGTTGCTATTGTGCTCTGAAGCTCACAGAAATGCATTGTTGAAAGTGCTGGATACTTCCTTCGTACCCCAAGATGTTTCCGTGAATCAGCTGGAGGGGGTGTTGGCGCATGTGAACGCAGGCCATAGCTTGGGATTTACAGACTTTGATTTGACCCCGAAGGGGAGAGAGCATAATATGGCGTTGCACGTCTCTGTGGAGTGTAGAGGATCAGCCATGTCTCATGTACTGGTAGACACCGGATCATCCTTAAATGTGCTGCCCAAGAAAGCGATGATGAAACTGGATGTCAGAGGAATCCTGTGTACGCCTAGTGACTTGGTGGTCAGGGCATTTGATGGTACGCGAAGAACAGTTTTTGGATCTATAACATTACCTCTACAGGTGGGGCCGGAGGTTTTCGCGACTGAATTTTATATCATGGACATCCAGCCTGCATACAGCTGCCTTCTCGGACGACCCTGGATTCATGGTGCTGGGGCAGTCACGTCTACCTTGCATCAAAAGCTGAAATACATGGTAGGAGACAGCGTGGTTACGGTCTGTGGAGAAGAAGATATACTGGTCAGCCATCTGTCATCATTCAAATATGTAGAGGTCGACGGCGAGATTCACGAAACACCCTGTCAGGCATTTGAAGGGTTGTGTATTAAAGACAAAGGTCCCGGGCCGAGTAAAGCGTCAGAGGTAGCCGTCTTGTCATATAAGGAAGCTCAAGCTCTAGTAGAGACTGGTGAGACAAAAGGTTGGGGCAAGGTGCTGGATATTCCCGTGAAGATGAACCGATTTGGGCTGGGATATCAACCATCGTCATCAACACCTGCTGTGGGGGCACCCCGTTTCAGAGGACCAATAACCATCACTGCTAGTGGAGTGTGTCACGAGACCATCAACGCTGCTTCAGAGTCTGACGAAGGAGACAGTGATTGCGACATGGACACCTGGATTCAGCCGAGCGTGCCAGGACAGGGATTGTGCAATTGGTCTATTCAGGAGATTGTTCCTGTGACTCTCAAACAGTAATACTTTGTTTTCTTAATTGTTGAACAATCTGGTGTCTTACCCGAGGCATCGTGATTTGCTTAGGGTTGTGCTGTTATGAACATTGCGTGTTTAATCATTAAATAAAAGGCGTTTTTTTTCATGTGCAAATATTGCGATCTCTGTTTTTCCTGTTTTGTGTTTTACAATAAAATGGCAACGCGGTTATTCGCTTTATACGCATTTTGAAGCATTTAACCATTCCTTTTGCAGGATAACATTTTCAGATGACATCATTGAACCACCTATGACTCGTCTCGACTTTGAGCACCCGGTATTTCAGACCGAAGAAGAGATTGTCGAAGATGGCGACGTTTCCGAAGAATTGTCTTGGTTGGTAAAGCAAGAAGAATGAGTCATTCTGCCTCATGAGGAGGTCATCGAAATTATTAACCTGGGGTCGGAAGGGGTTGAAAAGAACATCCGTATAGGAGCCGCGCTGCAGAGCGACGTCAAGCGAAGACGGGTTGAAATGCTCAGAGAGTATAGTGATGTGTTCGCTTGTTCGTATGAAGACATGTCGGGGTTGGATACAGATATGGTTGTGCACCGTCTGCCGTTAAAAGAAGAATGCCCGCCGGTCAAGCAGAAGCTTCACAGAACTAGACCCGATATGGCAGTGAAAATTAAGGAGGAGGTTCAAAAGCAGTGGGATGCTGGTTTCCTAGATGTTACAAAGTATCCCTCATGGGTCGCTAATATTGTGCCAGTGCCAAAGAAAGACGGTAAAGTGAGAATGTGCGTAGATTACCGTGATTTGAACAAAGCGAGCCCGAAAGATGATTTTCCACTTCCTCACATCGATGTGCTAGTTGACAACACTGCTCAATTCTCCGTATTCTCCTTCATGGATGGCTTCTCCGGCTATAATCAGATTAAAATGGCGCCAGAGGACATGGAGAAGACTACTTTCATAACGCCTTGGGGAACATTTTGTTATAAAGTGATGCCCTTCGGATTGAAGAATGCTGGGGCAACATATCAGCGTGCAATGACGACTCTTTTCCATGATATGATGCATAAGGAGATCGAAGTTTATGCGATGATATGATTGCCAAATCCCAGACGGAGGAAGAGCATTTGGTGAATCTGCTGAAGTTATTCAAAAGGCTTAGGAAGTTCAGGCTGAGACTGAACCCTAACAAGTGCACCTTCGGGGTGAGATCGGGTAAACTGCTGGGGTTTATTGTGAGCGAAAAAGGAATAGAGGTCGATCCTGCAAAAATAAAAGCGATACAAGAGATGCCGACGCCTAAAACAGAAAAAGAGGTGCGCGGGTTTTTAGGGAGGTTGAACTACATCGCTCGGTTCATATCTCACCTAACAGCTACGTGTGAGCCGTTATTCAAGCTGTTGAAAAAAGACCAAGCTGTAACGTGGAATGAAAATTGTCAAAAGGCGTTCGATAAAATAAAGCAGTATTTGCAGGAGCCTCCTATTTTGATACCCCAATGGCAGGGAGACCCTTGATTATGTATTTGACAGTTCTTGAGGGAAGTATGGGTTGCGTTCTCGGTCAACACGACGAGACAGGAAGAAAAGAGCATGCGATCTACTACTTGAGTAAGAAGTTTACTGAATGTGAATCTCGATATTCAATGCTTGAAAAAACTTGTTGCGCACTAGCCTGGGCCGCCAAGCGTTTGAGACAATACATGCTGAATCATACAACCATGCTCATCTCGAAGATGGATCCTATCAAATATGTATTCGAAAAGCAGGCGTTATCGGGGAGAATTGCCCGTTGGCAGATGGTCTTGACTGAATATGACATCCAGTATGTCTCGCAGAAGGCTATAAAGGGGAGTGTACTGTCTGAGTACTTGGCAGAGCAGCCTATTGAAGATTACCAATCGATGAGGTTTGATTTTCCTGACGAGGATATCATGTACCTAAAGATGAAAGATTGCGAAGAGTCGTTGCCAGACGAAGGACCAGAATTGGGTTCCAAATGGAAGTTGATCTTTGACGGAGCTGTAAACGCCTACGGTAGCGGAATAGGGGCAATCATCACCAGTCCACACGGGTCGCACATCCCGTTTACTGCTCGATTGACCTTTCCGATTACCAATAATGAAGCCGAATACGAAGCTTGTATCATGGGGCTTGAAGAAGCCATTGTTTTGCGAATCAAAAATCTAGATGTATACGGAGACTCAGCTCTGGTGGTGAATCAAATAAAAGGAGAATGGGAGACACGTCAGCCCAATTTGATACTATACATGAATTATCCGAGGAGATTGTTGCCTTTCTTTGACAAGGTTGAGTTGCATCATGTGCCGCGAGCAGAAAATCAGATGGCTGACGCCCTGGCCACTTTGTCTTCCATGTACAAAGTCAACTTCTGGAACGAGGCTCCTAGAATTGTTATCTCCCGGCTTGACATACCTGCCTTCGTATTTGCCATTGACGAAGCATCCAATGATAAACCGTGGTATTTTGATATCCTTAATTTCCTGAAGAATAAAGAGTATCCGGCTGGGGCATCCAGTCAAGATCAGAAGACTCTCAGGAGATTGGCGGGTAATTTCTATCTGAATCCGGACGGTGTCTTATACAGAAGAAATCACGACTTGGTGCTACTACGTTGTATAGACGAGAAAGAGGCAAAGCTGCTCATGGAGGAAATACATGAGGGTACCTTTGGTACGCATGCTGGTGGGCATGCTATGACGAGGAAGTTGCTGCAGGCAGGTTATTTTTGGCTAACTATGGAAACTGATTGTTTCAAGTTTGCGAGGAAGTGTCATAAGTGCCAAATCTATGCTGATAAGATCCATGTGCCTCCGAGTCCTCTGAATGTGATGTCATCGCCATGGCCATTCTCGATGTGGGGCATCGATATGATTGGAAAGATCGAGCCGACAGCTTCTAACGGGCACCGTTTCATTCTAGTAGCAATCGATTACTTCACTAAGTGGGTGGAAGCGACATCTTACGCAAATGTGACTAAGCAGGTGGTAGCCAGATTCATCAAGAGAGATATCATCTGCAGATATGGAATCCCCGAGCGGATAATCACTGACAACGGTTCAAACTTGAATAACAAAATGATGAAGGAGCTCTGTCAGAATTTCAAGATCGAGCATCACAACTCCTCCCCTTACCGACCCAAGATGAATGGCGTTGTTGAAGCGGCCAATAAGAATATAAAGAAGATCGTTCAGAAGATGGTGGTGACCTATAAGGATTGGCATGAGATGCTACCTTTTGCTTTGCACGGTTATCGTACGACGGTACGCACATCAACCGGGGCAACCCCATTCTCGTTAGTATATGGAATGGAAGCAGTGTTACCACTGGAAGTTGAGATTCCTTTGTTGAGAGTATTACGAGACGTCCAACTAGACGAGGCAGAATGGGTGAAAGACAGGTTGAACCAGCTGAGTTTAATGGATGAGAAGAGGCTAGCTTCTCTAGCATACGGTCGTTTGTACCAGAGCCGAATGAAGAAAGCATATGATAAGAAGATACATCCTTGGAGCTTTCAGATGGGCGACCTTGTGTTGAAAAGGATTCTCCCGCCACAGGCAGACCACAGGGGCAAGTGGACCCCTAACTACGAAGGGCCATACGTTGTCAGAAAAGTATTTTCAGGAGGGGCTTTATTGTTGTCCACCATGGACGGTGAAGACTTTACGTCGCCTGTGAATTCGGACACAGTTAAAAAATGCTTTGCTTAAAATTGACCCGCTGGACAAAAAAAGAGAGTCCAGGCAAAAATGGGGCATCCTGGCGAACCAAAAACAGAATGAAAGGTTCGGGCAAAAGTTAGGGATAAAATTGAAAAAATGTACACCCGCGAAGTTGAAAACCTACACTGGGAGGCTTTGGCAAAAAAGGGTATCCCGGTGAATTGAAAACCCGTAAAGGGCGGTTCACGCAAAAGTTAGGGATTTGAAAAGCAAATGACTGCGGTCCGAATTTGATACTGCATTGAGCTTTGGTGCGGGAGAATATACTCGAGGGGTCGATTATCAGATACAATCTCTTCGGAAGTGTGGATACCAGGAAAGCATTAGAGTCGGGCGAGTCATAGGAGGATCAGTTCATGATGTTCGTCTGCATCCCGTTGCCGACATGTGTACAAATTTGATTTGTCATTATATTTATGCTTCTTGTGCATACTTGTATATTTGTTGTGCGTAGCTCCTCTTTTCAGGAGTTACATCCCGTGTACAAAACTCCGCCCATTCAGGGGCCCAATCAATAAAATATGTCATTCAGTACTTGATGCTGGTTCTTTACTGTTTTGTGCATGATAAACGCCTAGGTTTAATGGAACTAGCGTGTGTATAACGTCGCTGCCCCTTGCCAATAATTGCTAGAACTTTGAATTAACTGAAAATAATGCCACTAACACTAACCTGAATAGATTTGGTTGCGTAGACTTGTCTTGTCTTGTTTGTGGTGTTGCAGGGTTCATAGCCGTACAAAGTGGACGATCAAAAGATTGCAGTATTGACCAGAAGCTCGTAACGAAAGACTCGATCCCCACGCAGGTCGCGCTTCTGAGATAGCACTGTTCCCCACTAAAGAAGGATCGAATTCCCCAGCTAGTCGTAGCTTATCCAAAGGATATTCTCCAGCAAAGTCATTTATCCTCAGCAGAGTTTGGCAATTCCAAAATTGTAGGATGTATTCAGACAATGTGGTGTCCCCCAGAAGGATTCCCCCATCTCAAGCAGAGTGGTTTAGCCTCAGAAGATTAATATTTCCAACTTGTGAGCTGCACTCAGGCAGTCTACCCTTCCCAGTAGGGTCATTTACGTTCCCCCAGCGGAGTCAGTTGATTTTCCCCAAGAGAATCGTTTCGTCCCCAGTGGAGTTCTCTTTCCAGCAAGTGTTCTCTTTCCTCCCAGTGGAACTCGAAGATTAAAACTATCCCCGGCAGAGTTGGTTGGGTGTCCTGGCATTTATTTTGTCGGAATACCGTGTGATACCCGTTCACTCCCCAGCGGAAGTCCAATCAGGATTGGCGCATTCAATTATCCCTCAGCAAAGTTGGCTTCACTTTTCCAGCATTTATTTTGCTGGAATAATTTTGTAACATCTGGTTACCCCCAGCGGAGTTGGCGTTGTCTTCAGCATTTATTTTGCTGAAGCGGGTTCTGTATCCCAGCAGTTCGAGTTTGCATTTGCATTGGCATATAGTGTCATACTTGCATCCACCAAATAAAAGCGCGTAGCATTTCCATGTCGAGTGGAGCATTGCGTCATTGTCAAACAAATGCATTTTGAAATATAAACTAGGTTGGCTAACCGTTTGTTTCAAGTATTGTTTCCCTTGCTCAAATGAATTACCAAACATTCAAGATCCCGACGTGAGACATTCAACGAAAATGTCAGTTTTGGCATTATTCCCCACAGAGTTATCATGATGAATTTCTCTTTGTCCTCGAGCAGAGTTATTTGTGTAAATGTCTTTTGTTTTCCCCGCCGGAGTTGCTTGTTGAATTTTCTCTAGTCCGGCCAGCGGGTTATTGTCTTCAAATTTGTTGTTACGTCAGCATCGAAGGGTTATATGAATCAGAATGTCAGAGGCTGCCACCGGTTATCAGAACAGGCATCCGGTAGTTTGGTTTCCGAATATCCTCAGTAGAGTCCGCCCCAAAGTCGCTGTCACGTCAGTGCTAAGAAGTTTGTGGGTTGGGACCAATGGAGAAATAGGTCCTGACGTGGACAATCTATTCCTATATTGACGGGATTTCTTCGTGCTAGAGAAGTGGGTGTCCTAACGTGGACAAATTTATTTCCCCGGGTTGATGAGATGTGCTAGTCCTAACGTGGACAGATTTGATTTCTCCGTATTGATTGAATGTGAAGTCCTGACGTGGACAAAATTGATTACTCTTCGTGTTGGTGTCCTAACATGGACCATTTATTCCCAGCAGATATCTTTATTCGTAATGGTGAAATGTGCATCCTGACGTGGACGAGTTTATAGTTCTTCGTGATGACAAGATGCGCGAGTCCTGACGTGGACAAATTTATCTTTCTTCGTGTTGGTGAAGCGTGAGTCCTGACGTGGACAAGTTTTATTTCCTCAGCGAGTCAAAGATGTGAGTCCTGACGTGGACAAATCAAGACGAGATATGAGTCCTCACGTGGACGATGTATTCCTAACGTGGAAAAGTGTATTCCTAACGTGGAAAGATGTATTCCTAACGTGGAAAGATGTATTCCTAACGTGGAAAAGGTTATTCCTAACGTGGAAAAGTTTATTCCTAACGTGGAAAGGTGAGTCCTAATGTGGACGATGTATTCCTCACGTGGAAAGTTTAGTCTTGACGTGGACAGATCCAGACGAAGTCTTATTCCTAACGTGGACGATGTTATTCCTAACGTGGAAAAAGTTATTCCTAACGTGGAAATGTTATTCCTAACGTGAAAAAAGTTATTCCTAATGTGGAAAGTTTATTCCTAACGTGGACGATTTATTCCTGACGTGGACAATTCATTCCTATGTTAATAGGATCCATTCGTGCTGATAGAATGCAGACGAGTCATCCCCAGCGAAGTCGCCGTGTTTTTTTCCATGTTGACGGTAGATGGAACCCTGACGTGGACAAGTTTTAGTTGAGATTTCTTCGTGTTGACGAAACGGGCGTCCTAACATGGACAAAGTTCTATCCTTGCGATAATAGAATCTTTTCAAGCTGATGAAAATAATCCCCAGCACGGTCGCTAATGGATCAGTTTGTTGCCGTAACAACCAGATTCAGTCAGCAGACGTTGTTATTCAAGCAGTTTGGGCAGTTTATTTCTGCGGTTGGCAAATTTTCGGGTTCTTAGTATTCAACCGTCTCGTACCTAGAATGTTTGAAGGCCGTTCACGCTTCACCCAGTCGGGTCCAAGTCGCTTGAATAGGGGCAGCTGTTGCACCCTAAAATTTGCTCAACCTTTGTCACTTGGTTTATGTTTCAATTGCATTAGCATTTGCATATAGAGTCATGTACATAGTCTAATCATTTGCATAACATAGCATAGAAAATCATCCAACAAGGGACCAAGTACTATTCTCATCTCTATGATCCTATCAAGAGGTTATTATGCAAATTCAATCTTATCCAAGTCATCAGAAAGAAATTGAAATCTAAGAAGTCAGTGGATCAAGCAGTGGATCTCTCTCCTATCTTGAATGTATTTGAAGATCATCCAAGAAGTTGTGAGCTGTGAATTGAGGTCATGGAGGGTATACAGACATCATGGAAGACCTAGAGAGTCATTTTGAAAGAGAGGCAAGTCATTGATGAGATTGCAAGAGCTGCAGTTGAAGACAGTCAACTAGGGTTTCATTTGGGTCAACCCTAGGTCAAATGATTGATTGAAAGGCATCAAGGCCTATTTGAGAGATGTGGGGTTCATCATTTGACATGTAGATAAGGATGTGGTGTTGTGCCAAGTAGAAATCAAGAGAAATCAAGAAGAAGAGGAGTTTCTAAATTAGGGTTTCTGTGTAAAATCCCCTGATTTAGGTAAAACTTCCAAGCAAGATAATTCAAAATGAAAGCTTCAAATGGATCCTTGGTCAACATGAAACTTGTAGAGGATCTCAAGACCTTTAATTTGAGTGGTGGAAGACATCAAGGAGATTTATAGAACTCAAGTTATGGTCCTTGCAAGTTACAGGTCATCTGAGGTATCTGAAATTTTGTCTGTGAAAGTTACTTGTCTTCCAAGCAACTTTTACCCCTCAAGGAGATTTCAAACGAATTTCTGGTCAACATAAGAGTTGTTCCTCATTGTCTTAGATTTCTAGAAAGGTATGGTATGCTTTCATATGATTTGTGGAACTCTACTTATGACCTTGGCAAGCAAAGGGTATTTTAGTCATTTGAGAATTACAGGTCATTTCAAGCCTATGCCCAAAACTCATACAAGGAAGCTTCAAATGAAAAACTTCACAACATCAAACTTTCTCCAAATGACATTTTGAGTCTAGAAAAGTTATCATGAAAGTTTGGAAAGGCTCATAGCTCAAGGTTCCAAATTTGGTCAATTTAAAAGTGAATTTAATGAATAAAAGTGACCTAAAAATGGGATTTTTCATAACATGACCAAATGGGATGAAGTTATAGGTCATTTTGATTGTAAAAAATGTTTTAAGAACATTGGCAAAAGTAGATTTTTGAGTTTGGTTAAAAGTTTGAAAGTTATGCTAGTTGGCTTACAAAAGAAGTAACATAACCAAATTCACAAGGGATTTGTGCACAAGAGGTTTCTAGCAAGTTCTAGATGTTTCCATAGGCATCTATATAAACCCTAGAGTGGCTCCAATCTTTGGTTGCACTTCATTTTTGATCAAAAACACCAAGTTTCATCTCATTCTTCAACTTTGCAAATCACATAAGAACTCTATCAAATCTTCATCATTTTCCAAAATTCTTGATCCTATCATCATCTACATCCATCATAGATCAAGTTTCCATCAAAATATGTGTTAATTGAAGTAGAATTCGTGCTATCCAAGTGCATCATCCAAATTGCAAAAGGAAGTGGTTACAAGAATCCAAGGGGTTTGAGCAAGAACTACTGCATACAGAATCAAGATCTTGATTAATTGATTGCCATTGGAGCATTGCTGAGCTTGAAGTGGTGATTTCCTCCATCTGTTTTCAACTTTAAACCAGGTTAGTGTTTTCTTCGAATTGGTTAGAATTAGTTAGAATAATAGAGAATTCTTAGGCTAGAATTGTTAGGGATAGTTAGATGAATGATTTTGATGATTTTGAAGGCATTTCATGGAGTTCACCATTGGAGCACCAAAACTGTTGAGCCTTAGAACACCTAGGTTAGGGCATGATAGTATTGGTTAGATAGATAAAAATGATCAGCATAGCATGTAGATTGTATTAGTGTAAGAGTTAGCAAGAATTGGCAAGGTTGATATCAGTGTAAAATGGTGGAACCTAGGTTTTCTACCTATCGGGTTTGGATCTAGATGAAGTTTTAAAGGAAACTGAATCCATGGTTGTGTAGAGGAGAAGGAATAGGGCATCTTTGCTTTTTACGGATATGAGTTTCATGGAGAATTGAGGTTGCATGAGGATGTTGAAATCTGGTTGGTGCAAGCTTCGTGCATGGCTCATTAATGGCAAACCCTAGCTCATTGGAGAAGATGACTTTCCCAGCGTTGGATTATACACTTGACTTTGACTCAGAGAATGATCTAACGGCCACGATTTAAAGCTGGAAATAGGAGGGAATTCTGGGTGCCAAAGCGCACCGTTTCATTTAAATCTCGCTGCTGGGCTTAAGTGGCTCATGCTATCCACACCCCCAAATGCCAAGGCCCAACCGATTGAACTGATTTAACTGCTATTGACACCGTTTTGTTTTTATTTTTTTCTTTTGTATTTTCTGATCAGTTGGGCCCAGACGCGCCTTGCTAGGCGCACCCCCAGTCTGGGCCCACCCTTCATTTTCCAATGCTTTTAATTGCTGATTGCACCCCAGCCAATTTAATTCCTTTTAATTTCATCCATTTATTTTTAATTCTTCAAAAATTCATAACAAATAGAAAATTGCATATTTTTAAATGGTTGTTTTTGCATCTTTTTCATACTTTTGTTAAGAAAATTGTCATGTAATAAAATTAGCATTTTATTTCATTTTTGCATTTTTAGTATATTTTTCTTTTAAATAGGTTGTAAATAATGTTTAGTTTAATACTTGATATTGTTGATTTTAGTTTAGTTAGATCCTTGTATATTTTGGACCCATTCTTTTTAGGGTACTTCACTTAGGACTTTAATCTCCATATGAAATTTAATTCATGATTTTAGGACTTAATTTTAGATGATTTGTTTAGGTGTGATTAGGAGAATCAAAACTAGGGTTTAGAGATAACATAGGTGTGATAAATCATTTCTTTTAGGAGTTGTAGTTTGAATTTTGGGGTATGGGAATATAGGGGTATTAGGGGTAGATGATAGATCCCTTAGAAAATATTAGGTTTCCCCTATTCTACTATTACTATTAGTATATTGCTTGTGCCTGATTGATTGTGTGGTGTGCCCTCTCTAGGGTTATTATTTGACTGTGTGTGGTATTGGGCCTGCTTGGGGTTTGGGGGTTGAGCTGAAGACTGTGCTGATGAAGCCCATTGAAGATTTAGAGAATGAAGACCAATTTCCAGAGTTGGTGAAGAGCATCTTGCTGGCAGCTGTTGAAGGTTATAGGGTCTAGGAACTAGGCAGAGCTATAGAGTAGAAAACTTGATTCACAAACATGGAAGGTCTTGCTTGCCTCCATCCCTATCTATGATGCAGAGTCTCTCTAGGACATTCACCCTCTTCCTTTGGAAGGCTTGGTGATAGTGTCTAAGAGATAGAACTCTTGAGAGAAATATTCTATGTGCTGTTAGCAGTCTGTTTGCCACCTTTGGTGGTCAACTAATTGCTTAACACCCCAGTTCATTCTTGTGATTGGTTCATCAGCTCGGAGATTGGGACTTAAAGAAAAGCCATTGGGAGATTGAAGATAGAGGCATTGCTTGAAGGCTTGAAGATGAAGACTGATGCTTGCTGGAAGCCTGTAGATGTTTGAAGAGGACTTGAAGTCAGATGTTGATGAAGACTGCTTTTGCTGTTTATTTTTGCTATTTATATTCTTGATGTATTGATTGAATTTCCCTGACTGTATTGCTTGATGTTTAACCTGTTAGGTTGAAAGTGAATTCTGTTCACTTTTGCCTGTTGTTTTCTAGGTTCGAGGTTGAGTGGGACTCCCTTGCCTCGCTTGTATTGTTGCATCCATGCATCTTTTACTGCTCTATTGTATATATGCTATTGTTTCTGTTTCCGTCTATTCCCTTAGGATCTCTGTTTCTCTCTGCGCAAGAGAGGAGCATGATAGACATTAGGTCTTAACCCATGCATGATAACATTAGGTTAGTCTAATTCCCTTCGCAACCATAGGTTAGAGTTCTGTCTCTTCTTTCTCAAAACAAACAGAAAAACACAATAATATTTCAAACACAATAAAAGACACTTCTTCCGTAAAAGAATGTAAACTCATCAAAACGTCATTTTTTTGTCCGCTTGGACCATTAATCAGAAAAACCCTTTTTCAGAAGGAGATAAAAGCAATCAAGACAGACTTGTGTCGTACGTGGCCCGAACTACGTTTGCTCTGATCTTTCATGCTGTATGAAAGTACGTAGGCATAGGATGCGATATCCTAGCGAGCAACCTTCCCCTCCTTTCCAGTAGGTAGGCGAACTACGTTGACTCTGATTTCTCGTTACAGACGGGAATACGTAGGCATAAAGTGCGATACTTTGCCGAGTCATTTTCTTTTCTTTTTAACCTTTAATCCTTAGTTTAGATAGATATAACAATCCGTACCAGAAAACAAGCGTGGATCCCGTCGAGTACGACGGACGTGAGGGGTGTTAATACCTTCCCCTTGCGTAACCGACTCCCAAATCCAGGTTTTGGTTGCGACGACCATACCTTTTCCCGTTTTTTGTGAGGTTTACTTCGAGCGTTTCCTTTCCCTCCGTTGGGATAAATAACGCACGGTGGCGACTCTTCTGTCAGCCGGCGCCGATTTTCGCAGTAGCGACATTAGGCTGCATCCATCATAGAAAATCAACAAATTCTCCTGACTACATCAACTCTGATCAGATGTACTTCATGTATTGTCTGGGCAAAGGTTTCAAAGTGGATCTGCCTTACTTTCTTTTCACTCATCTGTGGACTCATGTGAAACAATCTAGAGAAGAAATCAGAACCAAGCACCAAAAGATGAGAAATTGGATACCTATGGGATGACTCATCTCAGATATTCTGACTGAGAATGGACTAGTTGGTCATCTGACAGAAGCTGGTATGAAAGAAGAATTGGCTTCAGTTGTTGGAAAACCTCTGAATGGCAAAAGTCTGCAGAGGATGAGGATTGTATAAGAACTTACTTCTGCATCAGATCAGATTAACTCTGAAGAAGTAAGCAAGAGAAGAATCCCTGTAGATGATTTCCCTCTTTTCTATGCTAATGAACCCAAGGGGATTATTCTGGCTTACATAGCAGAATGCTTAGCAGATGGAAATCCTATACCAGAACATCTGATTCAAAGGGCAGATGAACCTGGATTTGATTTTCATAGGGAGAGACAGAAGAAGAAAAGAAAGGTCTCAGAAGAAGGATCTTTTAAGCCCAAGAGGAAAGCTTCTGACGAAGCATCTGCTGCAAAGCCAAAGTGTGTCAAGAAATAGAAAGGTAACCCTGCTTCTGCTAATTTAGATTATATTTTAGAAACAGTAAGAGAAGTACTAGCATCTGAACCTCCTCCTTATAAACCTATTCCCTCACCTTCTCCACCTCACGACTCTGAACCTATTCCTTCTGAACCAGAAAAATCTCAACCACTTCCTTCTACACCTAAACCACATAAAACTTCTGAACCTCAACAACCACAACCATCTGAACCACAATCTTCTGTACCATCCACACCTTCCTTTAATATCCATCAGAAAACTACCTCGGATAAAACCCCAACTTATGTTCCTCAAACTTCTGAACCAACACCTTCTATAAACCAACCTTCTGAAATTCCCCCATCTGAAAAACAAACTTCTAAACCACAACAACCTGAAACCATCCCATCTGATTCTGAACCAATGGTTCTTGATCTTCAACCTCTTATGACTGTTTATCCAGTTCCCTCTGGATCATCTGAATCTTCTGAATCTTCCGATTCTTCAGATTCATCTGATTCCACTGATTCTGATAGATCATATGTCATTTCATCTCTTCTCAAACCTTTTGTTTCCATTCCATGTGACCCTGATAATGAAACTTTCTCATCTGAACCAACCCCATTTGAACCTCAGATTGCTAGACCTTCATCTGTCCTCACTCCTTCTCCATCATATCCACCAGTCATCTATATCCCTTCTTTTTCCATCCCTTCAACTTCTGAAACCACCAAAACACCTTCTTTAGAAACCTTTCTGAAACCTAAACCTAGGCTGGATGTTGGTACTTTATTTGCTGGTTTTGAAAAAGAATTAAACATGTGGCTATCTTCTGTCAAGAAGGAATGTCTTTCAAGTCTGAATCCTAATGATTCTGAAGCTGTCTGGAAAAGATTCAGAAATAGATTTGACTCTGTAGCTTCCAATTTTTTAGAAATTTGTACTGACGATTCAAAGGTCAGATTTGCTAAAGCTGTTAGACAAACTCTTCTGAGAGTAAGCAGACATCCAACCTTGCTTCTGGAAAAAAAAACACCTGCAAAGGACGTGTGTATTCCTTCTGCAGACTTGGCTGCATCTGAGACTGCTGAAGTGGTTAGACCTGAAGAAGTAGCTCCAGAAGTTTCTGCTCCTGCTTCTGAGACTCTTGACTCTGCTCAACCTGCTGACATGATTGTCCAGAATACTTCTGCGTCCTTGGTTGTTCATGATGCTTCTGCTTCTGCATCTGCTCCTGAGTCATCTGAAGTGAAGAAAGAAGACGAAGATCTGCATGCTCAGCTTACTGAACTCAAGGCTAGCAACACTAAGATCAAATCTTGGATGGTTAAACAAGAAAATACAACTGAAGATATCAAGACATGGATGGTGAAACAAGACGAATCCACATATGAAATAACGAATCTTCTGAGGATTTTGACTTCTCGTCATTCTTAGTTTTCTTTGTTGTTTTGTGCACTTTTGTGTTATCTGATTGTTTCTGTTTCTGGATTATCTTGATTAATGCATCTGAATGTTATGTTATTTTGACTTAATTTATCTTATGCTTTATTTTTTTTCTTCTGTTATTTTTTTTCTGTCTTAAAGATTTTCTTTTTGATATGACAAAAAGGGGGAGAAAATGGTAATTTTGATCATTCACATAAACAGTTACCAAAGGCAACTCATACATGATAAATTTCAACTAATCATATTTTTGAGTGTTTCAGAGCTAATAATTCTCATCTGACAAAATTCTAAGAATTAACTCTGAACTAAAAGTCTGAGAATATGCAAGTTTCCTATAAAGCTGAAAAGAGTACAGAAGCTGAAAGGGAAGTATTTTATCTTTTCAGAAGTATTCATTTCAGGGGGAGATTAATATTCTCAGGGGGAGTAATATTTCTTTTCTATTTAAACAAAATTTCCCAAAGTTTTTGTCACCATCCAAAAGGGGGAGATTGTTAGAACACAAATTGATGTTCAATATATCTCATAGTTTTGATGATAACATTAATGAAATTTTGTATAGAGAACTTATATACTCTAATTCTGTTCAAGTGTTTATTTGTTTCAGATATCAAAATTAATATTATTCTGGAAGCAAGAACGCCTCTGAACATTACAGAACGAAAACGCTCTGAGCGTCAGAAGCAACACATCAGAAGACTCTGATATGCTACAATGACTATGAGCAAAGCTAAGAAGAACTTGAGCAAAGAACATACATAAAGCTTCAGACGACTCTGGAAGTACTCAATGCTGCAAGTACAGAAGTTCTGATAAGCAAGTATGCTCTGATAAGGATCTCACGCTTAAAGCACTTTGCTGCAAACTCTGATAGAGAAACTCTGATTGAGTTAGCTCCGACCTGAACAACTAAGAACATCATCAGAAGTTCTGATGCAAGACGTTCTAAAATTGTTGAAGAAGATGCTGTTCAAATAAAGATCCGTTGGTATATTCCTTGTCTTATCCTAAACGGCTCTTTCCTCATTCGTGCATGACACAGGATTTCAGACAAAAAGGATTTGTCAGAACATTCTTCTTCTGAGAAAGGAAAAGTCAATAGAAGACAAAAAGAACAGAATGCACAGATTGCACAGTCTTTGAGAAAAGATTTCAAAGTACTATAAAAGCAAGTCTAAGCATCACTTCAAAGGTTAACAAACTTCAAACAAATTCTTGACATATTATTCAACTCTTACAAACGTTCTTCAAAAGCTGAATAGTTTATTTTCGTTCTAAAACTTGTGTAAAAATCACTGTTGTGATATATCTTTTTAGAAGCACATCTTAAACACATTTGTTAGTTTATCTTTGTAAAAGAATTCCTTAAGAAGACCAGGTTGTGGTCAGAATTTCTTGAGAAGACTAAGACAGTTGTCTTAGTGGTTAACACTGTAATCTATTTGATTTAGTGGATTAAGTCCTTGTTGAAAAAGGCAAATCACCTTGGTCGGGTGGACTGGATTAGTTTGAGTTCAAACGAACCAGGATAAAAATACTGTGTTATTTTTCTATCATCTTAATTGTTGTAGAAAACCCTTATTCAACCCCCCCCCCCACTCTAAGTGTTTTTCCCACCTTCATCTGTGTGCATGAGTTGACTAGTGTCTATTGTGGATGCGCGCTTTCTGATCTTTAGATCTGCCACGTCATTTAATGAGCTGAGATCCAACGCGCTGTGTTTTTCTGTTTTTATTTTCTTTTTCTAAATTGTTTTTTAATTCCTTTTATTTTCAGAAATTCATTTTAAATTCACTTTAATCAGAAAAATACTAAAATATTTTCTAAAATCCTCTTTTATTTTTCTCTTTCTGATTTATATTTTTATGCATTTTTGTATTTTTCTTGATTTTTATTTGTTTTGCATGATTTTAATTGGTTTAAAAATACTTTTGAGCCATTAAAAATTGTGAAATTATTTTCATATGATCCTATGATGGTTTTAAACCTATGGTGATTTTCTTGGATTTTTGTCTTCTGTTTTAGGTATTTTCATGTATTTTTTATTTATTTGCTTGATTTTAATTAGTTTAAAATCATTTTTGAGCATTTAAAAATGTTGAGGAAATTTTCACATGATCCTATGATGGTCCTAGACCTATGTGTTAATTGCACTTCAAAATTTGACCAACCATTTCTCGTACTTGGTTTATGTTTCACCTCATTGTTCTAGCATTTGCATTTGCATACCATTGTTCATTTGTAGGGGATCAGGAGAGGTGGTGCATAGCAAGAGAAGGTTACCCAGGGTCTAAGCCTAAGCAGGAGGTTTTATTCAAGTGGTCAAGTGTTTATCATCATCATGAGAAGGTCAAAGCTCTTTGAGAAAGGAGATGGATGTGTGTGGTACAGCTCCTATCTTGGAGGCCAAATGAAGATCATCAGAGGATTGTGAGTCCATGGTTGTGAATGGGAGATATTGGGGAAATTTATTGAATGCTTTGAGAGCCATTGTGGAGCTTATCCAAGTGATTACATCATGTACAAGAGGTTGCAGTCAAAGGATTGTACACCTAGGGTTTCATCTGCCTAGTGCAAAGTCAACTGGAAATTTGAAGTGGTTTGGGACTTAATTCCAAGTCACTGTGATCATGGAAAGTTGTGTTGAGACATCTAGGATGTTATTTCAAGGTCAATTTAAGAAGAATCAAGAGTGTGAGAAGTTACTAAGTTAGGGTTTCAGAGGTTTGTCACTGTAAAATCCCCTGCTTAGTGCCTAACTTCAAGACCACATATTTTAAGATACAAGTGTAATATCACTTTGACATAAATATGAGACTTGTAAAGCGTGTTCTTAGATTTCTTTTGAGTACTATAACTCATCCATTGGATTTCTAGAACTCAAGTTATGATGCTGACAAGTCATAGGTCCTCAGATGAATGTATTTTCAGTCAACCAACTTCCAAGGAATTTTTGACCTAGAATCATGTTTCACCTCAACTATTGATGAACATGAAAGTTTTTCCTTATGATCTTAGCTTTCTAAAAAGTCATAGAAGTCCTTCATCTGATTTGTAGAACTCAAGTTATGAAGCTTGCAAGGTAAGGGTATTTTGGGAAAGTGAGATTACAAGTCATTTACATTATAGGTCCATTTCATCCACTTGTGCACTTCAAATGGAACTTTTTCCAACATGAAACTTGATTAAAATGATCCCAATTTCATCCTAGAACATTCATTTGTCATGGATTTGGCTAGGGTTTGGAGATTGGTGAAGGAAAAATCAAGAAAAAGGACTTTAAAGATCATGAATTGGATTGAATTGATTTAAATCCTTTTTATACCATATTTGTGCATTTTTTGACTCATTTAAACATACTAAGAATAATTCACAAAGTAGATTTGGTTTATGATGGGAAAAACTCATGGAATTTCAAGTTACTTCATGTTGAAGTTACACATTCAAATCCAACCATTTGATCATTCCAAGGGCTGATTCTCATCCATTTGATCAGAGTGAATCACCAGCAAGCATTTTGAATTAAAACCAAGGCCTTTGGAGCCATTTCTCACGTGTAGTTCAAAGCTTCCATCTCAATTTTGGATTTTTTTCAATCCTCTATAACAGGCCATAATTGGGCCTCCAATTGATTACAGATCCAAAATATATAAACTCCTGATGAAGAACAAACATTCAGTAGTGCAATTTGGTGAAGATTGGAGTAAATTCAGTTGAGAAAATCCAAGGAGAAAGTGTAATCGTGAATTGGAGTTCCAAGGAAATTCAGAGCAATTGAAGATCACAGTCACCTTCCTTGAAGCTTCTTGAAGGATTTTGGATCACTTTACACAAGTTTGAGCAGCACACAAGACCCAACGGAAGAGCTCCGTTAGGTAAACCTCCTTTTCAAAATTCACTCTCTATAAGCATTCATTTCATGCCATTGTTGATGTATGCTGAAGTCCTACTCACGTAGGCAAATTCTGGATTAATTAGAGGCATGTTCTTGATGATTAATGTTATGAGCTTGATTCTTTAAGGCTTCGTATTTCTTTATTTTGGAGTGATAAATAAATTTGGATGGCATATTCATGATGTACGAAACGAGAGCTTTAAAACGGTATAAGATTTTGCGTGTTTTGATAAGGTTTTGGGTCATCAACTCCGGTCGAGCTCGCCGGAGAAGATGATCGGGGAACAGTACCCCCACCGTCTGGTTCTATTTCCGTTTGAGTGAGTCAGCATGCCACGCGCGTGTTTGACCTATTGACTGAAGCATGATCAAAGGCTAGGATGTGTTTGACTGGCCTGATTGAATTTGTTGACCGCCACGTAATTAATGAAACTGATCATTTCATGTAGTTTCCAGTTGGTTTTAGTTTTGGGCTTGAATGTCTATCCACACCCCCTTCCAATATGAGCCCACCAAAATGAACTATGATCATTTCTATTTGCCACACGCCTCTCTTCTTTTATTTTTATTTTTCTTTTCATTTTCTATTTTGATTTTAAATTAAGAAAAATATCTCCAAAGGTTGTAAAATCCCTAAAAAATACTTTTCATACATTTTAGGATGTCATCTGATTTTAGGAATTTTTTACTTTATTTTTTGGATCATTTTTCAATTAAATAGGGATTTTCACATTTGAGGTGTTTTTGTTGATTTAAAATTGCTTCTTTATTGTTCTTGATTTCCTCTCTTAAGCAATCTTCCTTTCTAGTGGATGATTTTTTTCCTCATGTTCATGTTATGTTAAAGAATTTTTTAAGACCATTTTACCCCTGTTTGGATTATTTTAGGGTTGGTTTTGAATCCACTTTTGATCACCCCCGATTAATCTCTTTCATTTGGTACCCTTTAGGGTTTATTTTCATTTGTGGATACTTTGTTAGGACCCTGCCCTTGATGTGTTGGCCCCTGGTTGCCAACACCCTTAGGGCCTTATGAGATTTTATTTGGTAATTTTTTAGCATGTTTCCTATTTTTAGGGTAATTTCCAAGTTAGGCTACATCTAAGTGATGTTTGCACTAGTGCTTGAACTAGTTTGCTTTGAAAATGACTTTTGTGAATTCCTTGAACCCGTAACTCTTGCGGACTCATATTATAGACATGTTAAAGTGTTTGTGTGCTCAGTTATAGGTCAAAATTTTGCTCATATCTTGTTAAAGTTTGTGCATCTTTTTAAGCTTGCCATTAGGGTTTCACATGATGTATGTCTTGCATTCTTTTGTGTACGTGTTTGCATTCTCTTTTATGAATTCCTTCTCTTTTCTTCTTTTCATTTCCATATGAATGCTTGAGGTTGAGATGGGCTTGTGGAGGCTAATTCCCCACACTTTTTTCCTCCCTCACTTTCATTCTAAATGTGCATTAATGTTTGCATGCTTGCGTATTGCATTTTATTTCATGCTTCCTTCTTTTTCTCTTCTCTTTTCCATGTTCCCTTAGGATCTATAATCTCTTTGAGGTTATGATATACCTTAGTTTTGAATCCATGTATGACAACATTAGGTAGTATTCCTTTTTAACCTCAATCATAGGACCATTTTGCATGACAACTACTAGGTTTGAGTTAGTCTCCCTTTAGTGTGTCCTTTCTCTTCTCATCTTTAAATTCTTTCAAAACACATAATAAAGGTTAAGGATTATTGTACGTTACAAGCCTTAAGTACTTAGGAAATAGTGATTGAGGGGCCTCCTCTCAATTTCCTAGAGTGTTTAGTGTACACCCTTTGGGTGATATGCAACGCATTCGCTCCTAGTTCATAGTCTTTAGTGCAACATGAATTACAAACAATAATCAATGCACTTCTTCTCTAAAAGAATTCAAAAACAAATCATCCAACTTCCTTTTATCCTTCGAGATCTTAATAATGGAAAACCTTTTTCATAAAAAGAGTTTCGTTAACTCTTAGTTCTATCGCAAACAGGTAACGCCTAAGTCTCCAATGGTCGAGCTGCACACACCTAACTGCTAGAACTAGTTGTTAACCCCACTCGGGTAAAAACATTTGAACCAATCGATGTTCTTGTTAGCCCGAACTACGTTTGCTCTGATTTCTCATACCATATGAGAATACGTAGGCACAAGACGTGATGTCTTGGCGAGCAACCTTCCCCCACCTTTCACCCGTAGTTAGCCGAACTACGTTGGCTCTAACTTTCCCATTGCACGAGGGAGTACGTAGGCACAGAGCGGCGATGCTCTGCCGAGTCTCTTTGCTTTTCTTTTGTCCCTGAGACCTTTAGTTAGATAGTAAACACCCTTTTATATAGATAACAAGTGTGGATTCCGTCGAGTACGACGGACGTGAGGGGTGCTAACACCTTCCCCTTGCGTAACCGACTCCTGAACCCGAGATATGGTTGTGATGACCTATCTTCTCCCTTTTCGTCAGGTTTTCTTTGATCGTTTCCTTTCCCTCTTTTGGGATAAATAACAAACGGCAGTGACTCTTCTGTCATTGCCAGCGCCTTTTTTCGCGGTAGCGACACTGTGGTGATGCTTTTGAGTCTTCACTCATGCCTTATTATCCTCATTTCCTTTTTAGGGTTTTTCTTCCTTTTTTTATTTGTTTTTTATTTTGGATTTTTTTTTGTGAACAAATGATTTTGATCCATTATGAGGTGATTCTCTTTCTTCTCCTCATTCCATGGGGATCTTTGATGTTTACTTGGGTGTGATCTCTCATTTGTGGATGTTGATGATGGTCGATTCATTTGGAAGTTTGAATTTGAAATTCAAACTTGTGTGATCCCTCTCATATCTTCATGATGGGGTGTCAACTTTTATTTTGTTGATGCCTCATCTTGCCTCTTGTTTGGTTTTGATTCCTTGTGAGGCTTTTTGATTCATTTTGTTTGGGCATTGTTTGGTTTACCTTGCTTTGGTGTTTGTCTGTATATTTTGGATATGCTTTGGATTCTTGGTGCACCTATGATATGTTGACTTGAGGTGTGCTTGTCCATCTTGTTTGGGCTTGACCTTTTGTTGTTCTTTATGCATCTTTCTTCCTCATCTTTTTCTTCTCTCACTTTGAGACTTCTTATGTCTTTGTTTTCATTTGTGATTGAATAGAATATTGTTTACTTGTGCTTGCTCACATGATCCCTTAGGATTCCTATTCCCTCTGTTTAATATGGGAGTAGGAGAGACACTAGGATTTCAATCCTTTGTATGATAACAATTAAGATAGTCCCTCTTTGATCCTGACTTTAGGTCCACTTTGTATGATAACATTAGGTAGACTTCCTTTCTATCCTAACCTTAGGACCATTTTGTATGATAACATTAGGGTTTTCAGTTCCCTTTAGTGTTTCTTGTGTCTTCTTTTCTCATCTCAAACTTCTCTAAAGACACTTAATAAAGAACGATAAACATTGTACACTATGAGCCTTAAGTACATGGGAAATAATGAGTGGGAGGTTTCTCCTCACTTGTCTAGAGTGTTTAGTAAATCCCATTTGGGCGATATGCGACACATTCGCTGTTATGTCATAGTCTTTTGTGCAATGTGAGTCTCAAACTAACTCAATCCATTTCACTAAAAACCACAAACCAAATTCAAACCTTTTTATCCTTCAGGATTGTTCTTCAAATCATTTTCATAAAGAGTGTGTTGTTTTTTCGTTCTACCGCAAACAGGCATCGTCCCTAACTACTGGAACAAAGACTTAATGTCACTCATAAAAAACACTTAACCAACCTGTGGTTTCATAGCCCGAACTATGTTTGCTCTGATTTCTCATACCAGATGAAGATACGTAGGCACAAGACAGCGATGTCTTGGCGATCAACCTTCCCCCCATCACCTGCAGTTTCTCGAACTACGTTGACTCTGACTTTCCCATTGCACTAGGGAATACGTAGGCATAGGGAGGCGATGTCCTATCGAGTCTCTCCTTTTCCTTTTCCCCGGTTTAGCACTAGCTTTTAGATAACTTACCCCTTTATAGACAATAAGCATGGATCCCATTGAGTACAACGGACGTAAGGGGTGCTCATACCTTCCCCTTGTGTAACTGACTCCCGAATCCAAGATTTGGTTGCGATGACCTTGTCTTTTCCCGTTCTTCTGGTTTTCTTTGATCGTTTCCTTTCCCTCTCTTTGGGATAAATAACGTTTGGTGGCGACTCTTCTGTTTGTTTTTCGCCGACCCTTTTCGCAGTTGCGACACATGTACTATAAAAGTGTCCTAGTGAACTATGAGAAAAAGATGTTTAGATTTTGAGTTATGAAGCTTCAAAGTTTGGAAAAATCGTTGAACACTTAGAAAATTTTCAAGACAACTTTGTAACTTCAATTTTCAGCCAACTTCAAGGCCAGTTTTCATCAGCATCCCTTTGGATTCAAGCATTTCACCAAACATTAAAGTTGTAGGGCATGTTTATGGATTTCTAAAAAGTACAAGAACTCATAAATCTCATTCTTGAGCTTGGAGTTTCGAAGAGATGAAGTTAGGGGTTCTAAACTTGATTTTCAAGTGTTCCAACATGACAAACTTGATGCAAAATCTTTGGTTACCATACAATCTTGTTTTGTAGAACTTGATTGATTGCAAATATCATTTAATCAGATCATTACATAAAAATTAGAAGCATGGTCCCTTGAACTAAAGCTCAAACCACTTGTTATTTCCATTTTTGGCATAAAGTGAAGAATACCATTTTCATAAAGCATGGTTTTTTCCCTAAAACCAGCATTGAGCCATTCCCTTTGCTCCTCTTTACACTCCATAGTACAAGAGATCTTCGGAAGCATGCCCTAATCACATCTACTCTTGTACTTGGCACTTGAAACAAGAAAAATTGATTATCACAAGCAAGTTGGTTTCCAAGTGACCTACTTGGCAAGAACATAGATTCTGCCACACCTCTACTCCCTCTATAAATAAGACCTCAATCCTCACTCAAAAAAGAGGGAGAAAACACTACAAAACTAGCCTCAAACACTGCTGCATCCTCATAATCAAGAGAACTTGCAAGAACTCTTCAAAAACATTTTCTATTCATGCATTCTCTAAAACAACTCCTCAAACCTTCCATATACACTCCATAAACTTCATTCAAGTTATTAAAACCTTGTTGTAACATCTCAAACACCCTTCACCATCTTCAACCTCCATTTTTGCAAGAAGAATCATATTTTGTTCTGGAGGCCAGTTCCAACTTGTTTAATCCTTCAAGCATACTCTAAGGGGTTCAACAAAGTTGTGGAGGTTATTATCTTGCAATTACAATTGCTGAGAAGAAGCCTTGGACTTTCCTCAAGAGGTAAGGAATTCTGACTTTCCACTCTCATATTCATGCATTATCTTGTTACCTTTTAAACAGCAAAGATGTAGTATGTGCGTTGTTTTGCGATTTTGAGTAATGGTTTGCTTTATTTAGTTTGAATATTCCATGTTGTAACATGTTGAAGTTTCATGATGCCACACTGTTGTTGAGTGATTTTTGAGTTACTCAGTTATTTTTAGGACGATATATTGTTGTATTCTTGATCCTTGTGAAAAATATTGTGACTTTGATCTTTATATCATTGAAAATGGTTGAGAGATGAAAGATTTATATGGGTGGAAATTTATGGCCATGGAAGTGCTTTAGGGCACGAGAGAGAGAGAGAGAAGCAAGGAAGAAGAAGATGAAAGTTGAGGTGGAGGTGAGTTGGCACAACATGGCGCTAATATGGCCGTTTTGGAGGGTTCTTAAAATATAATGATATGCAAGCGTATTATGTTTGGATGTAATATCCACCCCAGTGGTAGAAGTTTTGCCTTGCCTTTCTCTTTGACATGCCTGACCTGGGTTTGATCCTGCTGATCAACCCTTTTTCCCTTTTCTGATCTATTTGTTAAATTGATATTTTGTTGTTTGCTTCCATCTATTTTCACAACACGCATATCAGTTGGTTTGGTATGTGTTTTAGGTTGTAACCCTAGCAGCGTGGGTTCAAACCCCATTAGGTGCATACCTTATATTTTTAACCCTTTATTTTCATGTTTTCTTTCACAATTTGATTTGATCATAACTCTTTTGATTTTTATCATTTTAACCCCACTTTTTTTGCTAAATGCTCATAAGAATGTTTTTTTTTCTATGTCAAGAAAATTCCAAAAAGAGTTATTTATTTGGTACTTATTCATGTTCAAAGTATGTGAACATTTTAGGGCTTCTTAGGTTTCCTTTGGATCTTTTTGATTGATTCCTTTGATTCCCCTTTCACCTTTTGACTTATATGAACCCTATACACCTTGTATGAACCTTAATTGATGTGTGAATTTGTATACCCTTATTTTTACATGGTTTTTATTACTTTTCAAATTCATGTTCATATGTGAATACATGTTTAAATGTCATAAAACCTTGGTTGTTACCTTGCTTTTAACATATGATTCTCTTCTATGATCAAGTGATTTTAATGTACATGTGTTTCATGTCTCCCATACCTTGCCCTAAATGTTCCTAAATACCTTTTGCATTGTTGTTTAGTATACATGTTTGGTATGAATCACCCTTGATATGTTTCTCATCTTTTCAAAAAACCATGATTGAACCCCTTTTACATGTTGGTTGTTACCTACTTGTTTAAACATGATTCACCATAATTCACATGTTATTGTAACACATGTCACATTCTTGTTTGGTTGTCACCTCTACTTGTGTACATGTCTTAAATATTGTTATGATTTATGCATGTTGATCTTGAGTTTTGAACTTTGCCATGATAAGTGATGTTTTGACTTATGCATGATTGTTTGTACTTCAAATTGTCATTTGTGATGTTTGGTCTTGTAAGAACCTTATTTCATAGTTGTTTAGATGTTGTAACGTCTATGTTTACCTTTGGTTGTAACCATTTGGTTTAATTCTAAACTTCTATGGATGAATACTTGGTTGTAACCTTGTCATTTGTTTTGCTTGATGTTGTCACATGTTTTCCCTTACTTTCTTGGTTGTTACCATGACATTATATCTTCATCATGTTTAAATGAATATATATGTATGCTTGAAGTGTGCTAATTTCCCCAAGTGATGTAGCTTGTTAACTTTCATCCTAAAGAGTTTCCTTGTGTTCTTAAGTCTAAAGGAAAGTCTCTTTATTGACTCAATGTCATAGGTAAGTCATTATTCCCATCTCCCTTTGACCTTGTTAGAGTCATTAGGACTTTCAACTTAGCCTTAAGCTATAATCCATTCCCTTTGACTTTGTTAAGTCAAGACCTTTAGCACACCTTGTTAGGAGTCCTATAACTTAGAACTTAGGTCTAGAGTTTGTTAAACTCTTTGTGTGTACCATTGTTATCGGTACTCACCTTCCCCTTTTTGACTTTTGTTAAAGTCAATCCCTAGTTAGGTTTATCAAATTAAACTTAGAGAGTTTGTTAACTATACATAAGTATCATTGTTATGAATACTTATTCCCCTTGGAACCTTGACCATAGTCAAGTGTTCATCATTCTAGTTAGGAGAACTACGGTTGCTTGATTCCATCCTTGTTAAGATACGTAGGCATAAGATACGTAGGCACGAGATGCAACGTCTTGGTGAGCATACTTAGTGTATATATCCATAGGTATTTACCATTATAAATCCTTTCCTTAGCACATAACCATTAGCAGACAAACATTAATAATAACACAATTATCAAACAAGAGGATCATGTAGAGTACTATAGATACTTAGGGTGCTAATACCTTCCCATAGTATAACCAACCCTCGAAGCCCCCGATCTCTTAGCTTCATTGTTACGTAGAGCACTTAGGGTTTTCTTCGATCTTTACCCTTTCCTTTGGATAAATCAAAGCTCGGTGGTGAATATTTAAAGATATGTGATTCAAGTTAATTAATAGCTTGATATCCGGTTCTCACTGCAACACTAGGAAAGGTGTTAGCATCTGAAGTATCTGTAGTACTCTACAGGAACCTCTTGTTAGTATTTGTGTTATGTTAAAGTTTACTTGCTAAGAAAAAGGTGTTAAGGTAAAGACCTAAGGTATGTACACTAAGTATGCTCGCCAAGACATCACATCTCGTGCCTACGTATCCTGACTAGGATGGAATCAGAGCAGTCGTAGTTCACCTCACTAGGTGTGAAGAACTCTTGAATATGGTCAAGGTTCCAAGGGGAATGAGTGTTCATAACAATGAAACTCATGTAGAGTTGACAAGTTCTCTAAGTCTAAGTTGAAAAACCTAACTGGAGGGGTTGATTTTAACAAAAGTAAAAAGGGAAGTGAGTACACATTACAATGGTACACACATAGAGTTAACAAACTCTAAACTTAATTCTAAGTTTCAAGACCAATTGGTTCTAGAAAGACTAAAAAGAAGGGGATAACTACTCGTGACAATGGCACTTAAACAGGGTTAACAAACCCTTAACCTAAAACTAGGTTAAGAAGAAGGAAGTGACTCTAACAAGGCCTAAAGGATAACTCTAACAAGGTCAAAGGGGATGATTCTAACAAGATCATAAGGGCTAACTGAGATATCTATGACATGGACTCAATAAAGAGACTTTCCTTTGGATTTGGGGAAGTAAAAGGTAATTTAAGGATGAAATCTAACAAGCTACATCACTTGGAGGGGGTAACTTAACAAAGTTAAAGAAAAAGTAAGATGGTCATAAACATGATATCCAAGCAATAACATTCAAAAATGCCAATTGTAAAATGGGAAAGAAAATGGAAACAACCAAACTATGAGAATAGATGTAACTACATCCAAGGCAAAGACTTGACAAAGTCAAAAAGAGCAAGGTAAAAACCAAGTTCAAAGAAGTTTCAAACTCACATGGTGACAACAAATACGTTACAACATCCAAACATTCATGGAGTATAATTCTAACAAGACTAAAACATCATGGAAAGATTCAACATGGTTTCAAAATGGGAACTTTACAAAGATTCACACAAAACATCCATGTATATCATATGAACAAAATGAGACATTGATGGAAAATTAAGCATGGTACAAGCTTGGATAGCTTATGACAAGTAGGTAACAACTTAAACATGTATGATGTTCAACATGATCATGTACAAAGATGGAAACATCACAATGGTTCAAACATACAAGTATGTATTTCAAAAGCATCTAAGACAAAAATCAAAGATTTATGAACACTTAATCATGGTAAGATCAACATAAATGCATATATACATATCAAAGGCACATAAACATGGAAGGAAGTCACATGTTAGAGGCAAGATGGCCAAGTAAGAATCATGGTATAGTCAAAACTTCAAGATACATTTATCATGTAAACATACACCTAAAAAGTGTCAAAATAAAAATGGTAACAAGTATGCACAATTCTACAATATTACATAAGGTCTATACAAAGTTCAAATGGTTCAATCATGTCCATGTGCGCGAAGAAACCAAAGGAAACAATTAAAGAAACAAACACGGTCCTTAAGAAAAACCTAAAAAGGTCAAACAATTTAAACATGCATAAGTGCCATAAAAATAAATATTTTTGGAAATTTCTTTATGCTACAGTAAAATAGACACATATAGGAACACATAGAAAAAATAATGAGTCAAAAATCATAAAAAAATAAAGAAGTTATGATTTTTTAAACTTGTGAAGAAAATAGAAAGAACAATGTAATAAAAATAAAGAGAAATGTCTCACATGGGACTTGAACACGCTCCCTTGGGTTTAGGTTTAAAACATTTAATCACTGAGCCACGTGAATGGCTTGTCAATAATATGCGCCCATTAAAATAAAAGAGAAAAACAAGCCATAAAATGAAGCGCAAAAAATAAAAGCAAAAGGGTGATCAGCAAGGATCGAACCTTGGACAAGGCAATACAAGGCAAAGGAAAGGCAATGGTTATGCCACTGGGGTGGCCTGTTACATTCAAACAATATATGCTTTCAATACATTATATTTAAAAACAACATTAAAATGGCCAAATCAGCTCCAGCTCACGCTATGTCACATACACCTCAACTTTTTCTTCTTCGCACGCTCCCTCTCTTTCTTTCTCTCCATGAACCCTAGCTTCTTCCATGGCCAGAATTTCTTCTTTACATAACTCTCTCAAAACTCAATCATTTTTAAAACTAAAAAGACTAAACTTGGAGCATTTTTCACAAGGATTTTAAATATGTTATTATCTCATCCTAAAACTAACTGAGCAAGCCACAAATCATTCAACCATAGTGCAATACCATAAAAGTTCAATAAGTCACAACATCATACATGTAACTCAAATAGCACAATCAATGGTTCAAACATCTAACACATGATATTAACTAAATCTTTTCTTTACAAAATGAATCAATAATAGTGCATGGAAAATGAGTTTGAAGATTCAGAAACCTTACCTCTTGGAGTCAGTCCAAGGCTTCTTCAAATGTTCTTACAGAAAGGAAAACATGATCTCCTTGGCTTTGTTGATCCTCAGAGAGATAATTTGAGTGATTGGCTGGCTTGGAAACAAGTTCAAAGATCAAACTCGTGCCTTCTTGCAGAACGAAGGTTGAAAATGATAGGTGATGTTTGAACTGCTTCAGAACTTGTTTAATGATTGGAACAAGTTTTATTGAGTGTTTAGAAAAGGTTTGTGGTGTTTCTTTGTTAGTTGCATGAGTGGAAAGTGTTTGGCTCAAGAATTTGCATAAATAGCATGTTATTGCATATTCTATTGGAGAGGGTAGCTATTGAGGTTTTTTATGTATGATTCTTGTTGTTTTGAAGCTTAGAGATGTCCTCTATTTATAGGAAAAGAGGAGAGAAATGGAGCTAACCAGATTGTCAAATTCTCAACCTTTTGGCTCGGTTCCAATGTAACTTGGTGGTTTCATGATTTTGTGCCATTCCAATGCAAAGTACAAGTCTCTTCTAGGTTTGTTGAGAGGTTTAGGAATTTTACTTCTCAGTACAAAACCTTTATGGTGCATAATGGACAATCAAAATGCTCAAGACAAATTGACATTGTCTAAAGTGGCTTTACAAGAATGGTATTGTACACTTTTTTACCAAAAATGGAAGAATCTTGAAAATAAAGCTTACACCACTTGGATAATGCATGAAATTCAAGTGTACTCATCTGATTTGAGCCATATTAGCAAGTAACAAGGTCTTCCAAATGAAATCTTGAGGACTTGAAGTGGTTTTGCAAAGTGACTCATCATGGCCATGACCTAAAAATCAAGTTTTGGACCTCAACTTCCTCTCTTCGAAACTCCTTGCTCACACATGCTATGGAGGAATTCTTGTAATTTTTGAAAAGCCCCAAACATGCTCTACAACTTTCATGTTTGATGAAATTCTTGAATATCAAGGGATCATGGTGAAAACTGGATCAAAAGATTGTTGCATTTGATGACAAAAATCTACCTTGAAATTTCTCTAAGTGTTTTGAAAATTTTCCAAACTTTAAAGCTCCATATCTCAAAATCTAAGCCTCTTTTCCCATGGGTCAGTTTGAAACTTTTGTATTACATGATTAGAGATAAAAATTGACCTTTGGAACTCAAAAAAATGGATGTGTGGATTGAAAGTTATGATCTTCCAAAGTTGGCACCAAAACTAGGGTTTTTCTCCACACTTAGAAAAAATTCACTTCCTTAACTTTACCCCTTTTGCAAGAAACCCCTCAAATCTTGATTCTTCATGCTCAAATCCATTAATCAAACATGTCATGATGAAATTTGGCTTGAATACTTCAATTTGGACCAAAACCCTAAAAGTCAAATGGTTGACTTTGTTAAATAAAGTTTATGTATCAGATGAGTTCAACTGTGTGATCTTCAATGACCTTGCATTCTTGAAATTTTCAAACATAATGGATGGACTCTAAGGATGTATATGAAAATATTGAATCATGTCCCAAGACATAGGACCATGCTTTGATCAAAATTCAAAGGCACAATTGGCTTTTCCTAATGAAACCCTAATTTGGGGGCCAGATGAAGTTAGGCTTCAATGAACTTGTAGTGAGACCCAATTGTACTTGATTTTGATGAATATAGGCCTCTTGAGTGTATGAAAACTTGATTGGCTGATGATCAATCCAAGACATTGAATGATCAAGCAAAGATCCTCTTGATTCCCTTGGGTCAAAACCCTAATTCAGATGAAAACACACAAGAAACAAACTTGAACAAGGTTAGGGTTAGCTATGATATGCTTGATGTTCCTAGAATGGTGATGGAATCTAGGGGTCAAATTTTGGGGTATGACAGGAAGCAAATAAAGTTGAGGCCATAGTCATAAACTAAGATATAAGGATTTATCTGGTGACTTCGACGATGACCATCACAGTTGCATTGAAAAGGAAGATCATGATTTTTGTTTGCATGATTGCATCTGAGTAAAAATTATAGTACCAGTCAGAAGGTGTAGATTTGAACCTCATTGTTGTTCCAATGGTTGCGCGGAAGTAGTCCTTGTTTACAAACATGTAAAAGCTAAGTAATGGATAGGAAAATACAAATGCAAGAAAACTAAGATGAAATAGAATCTTAGTTACTTGATGTTGTCCAATGATTTAAGATATTGTCTTGAATTCCTTAGAATTGGTCCAAAATTTATCATATTCTGAGTTTTGTGAGCCATATGTTTATGACATTGCTTAAGATGCCTATTGACAAGGTCGATAAGAACCTAACCTGAAATAGAAATTCCATAGAGCTTAGAATGATAAATAACAAAATAACATTATTTTGAAGTGCAAAGGACATTTACTTAGATCTGTATAGGTTAATCTGTGAGTGATAAAAGTTTATGAGTACTTTAATTCCATCCATGCATTTGACAATGTTGGTTTGCTTGTTGATGTAATGATTATGTAAAACATAAGACATAATCCATGTGTTAGGATGATAACAATAGGAGTCACATTATTGTTTGAGTTAAGATGTTAATAAAATTTGGAAGCATAATCATCCTAGAGAGTTAAATTGATGATGTTTCCATTGAAGTCACTTACTGTAATGTTAGCACAAGCCTTTATGTTGTTACCAACAGTCTATTTTTTTATTACCCCGTGCAATATTCCAATGACATCCATCATGTTAACATCAAGATTGAAATGAACCAAAATGAGTAAAGGAAAGTAATAAAATAAAATACAAAACCAGAGTGAACATCAAAAGTTACAATTACCATATAAGTGGTCAGGCTTGAATTTTCTGTTAAGAAAACTTGTGATAGGTTTGACATCAAATTGGTATGGCATTAATATCCTGAATCTGATTCTTACACACATTGGTTGCAGTGGTGAACATAAGTTTGAGATTATTTTCACAAGTCTTAAAAGGCAAATCATTTTTCAATGGTTCACCATTATACAATGTATACGTTTCTTGTTCAGTCAAGATATCCATCCAATGTTTGTAATCTCTTGGACGTGTCTTGACTTGGATTTTATGACCTTTTATGTGAAGGTGAGAAAAGTACACAAGAATGGGGGGTGAATTGTGTTTTCTGTTTTCTTAGTTTACATCTGATCTGAGTTCAGAATCTAAACTGGTGTTCAAATTCTGGTTAATTCTTAGCAGCAGAATGTTAACAGAAGCAAATAAATAATAGCAGAAGACACAAAAATTTATATTGGTTCCTCCCCTAACTGAGAGTAGTCCAGTCCCATTGCTTCACAAGATATTTTCATTATAATCAAAACATGATTACAATCGCTTATGCATTCTGCATAAGACTTTTACACTTGCTCAGACCCAAGGTCCAAGACTTCTGCTCAAGCTCCTCACTCGAGACTTCCTGCTCAGGTTCCACGAACTCAAGACTTCCTTGCTTAAGCCCTCAACCCAAGACTTCTGCTCTAAGTCCCATGAAATGAGCCTCTGCTTGCACCACCTCTGGCCAAGACTTACTGCTCCGCTTCCATGTACTGAGCATTCTTGCTCAAGCCCCTCAGGCCCAAGACCTTTGCTCAAGGTTCCATGAAACGGGCCTCCGCTTGCACCACCCCTAACCAAGATTTACTACTCCTAATTCTATGAACCGAGTTATCGTGCTCAAGCCATACTGGCTCAAACATCTTGGCTCGAGAATTCCTTGCTTGTATCCTAATGATACAAGACTTTTACTCAATCAATCCACTTGATTAAGACTTTCATAGCTTAAGCGCATAGTAAGAGACTTACGTGGCTCAAGCATCTTGGCTCAAGACTTCCTTGCTTGTATCCCAAAGACACAAGACTTTTATCTAAATTGTCGAACAAACTCAGTATAATAGAGAGCAAGGTATGGGAAATTACCATAACAAAGACCTAAAGCTCTTAAGATTTCTAAGATATACAATGTGTAAGAAATCTTAAGGCTTTTACAGTAACAACCTGCATCAGAAAAATCTACATAAACATTAAGTTGATAGCTGCTGATCTTATTACTCCTTCTTCTGGTTGATCCTTGTCAAATATTTAGTTTGAACCTTGAGCCATATTTATAGACTTTTCAGATATTAGTCGTTGAGGAGGTAACTTGATCAAGAGTCTTTGTTGTTACTCTATAGTACAAGATCCATTGAAGATAGATACACCAGAAGATCTTAATCCAATGTGTAACATGTTTAACCTTTGAGTCTTTAAGAGATTTTTTACTATTAGAGTCGTTGAGAGTAAATATCCATAAAGCATCTCAGCCTTTCTTGAACCTTGCAATCTGTAGACTATAGCTGACAATCTGATTTGACAATATAACTTACTTTCTGCAATAACAACATCTTTAGCTTTATCACCAACTCTAAATGGTATCAAAAGTCAATTTGCATTCACTAAGTATAGAGACAATATCATTGTTTCTTCTGATGATGAGGCCTTCAGAGTCTTTGTTAGACATCACTTAGCAAGTGTTCTTCAAATTCTGCCACCAGAAGCTAGCAATGGAGCAACTCTCAAAGTATGCTTAATGTAGAATAATTTTGATAATAATATTTATAAGTATAAGAACCTACACATATGTAATACACATCAAATAAACCATTTTTCTTTCAAAACTTTGTTATCATCAAAACCCAAGGAAAATATGTCATTAACAAATCTTGTTCTAACAATCTCTCGCTTTTTGATGATGACAAACACAAGTATTTAAAGTACAATGTTGGGCAGTTATAATTTTCTTTGCAACATCAGGGTATGAGGTTTGTAAGCTCCCCCTGAGTCTAATAGTCCAAAGCAAAGTTCTGTAGACATCATAATAGGTACTACTCTTAAGAAAAAGTAATCCAGTTTTCTTAGTAACATGAGGGTCTGAGGTTTGTAAGCTCTCCCTGAGTCTAACAGTTCCAAGGTTAAGGTTCGTAAGCTCCCCCTTAGTTCCATATTTAAGAAAAACAAAAATAATATTTTAGCTTTCTTTGGCAACATTAGAATACGAGGTTTGTAAGCTCCTTCTGAGTCTGATAGGCTAAGGCTGAGGTTTGTAAGCTCCTCCTTAGTTCTATGTACAAGAAAGTTAAAATGTGTCGTCTGGGCAAGATAACCATAAAAACAGAAATATAAATAACAAAATTATAAATGACCAATATGTACAACTGAATAGGTACTCAATGGGTTTAGTTTCTGATTTAATACTTACCATTATTTCTCCCTTTTTTGTCACCTCAAAGAAAATATAAAAAGAGAAGAAGAAAAGAATTACAATCATAAATGCATCACAGATCATCATTACAGGATTAGTTTTCAAGGAATTGAAAAACGATCAAGTAACATGGGGTTATTAAGGATTATATAGTGCATGCCTTAAATTTTTAATAGTCGTCACTGTTCCAAGAATCAAGCAGGATTAAATTAGACGTTTGATATGTTCAAAAGTCATTATAAAAACAGTCCAAACCTAGTTCATTTTCATCAAAATCCATCAGAATCATGGAAGCATAAGCTAAGAGTCAAAAGACTCCAGTGGTAAGAGAAATCTCCCAAAGCTCTATGAGACAAGATGTCTAAGACGTTTAGAAACGATTTGTTTCTGAAACATCTACCACTGGGCCTTTTCCCTCTATAAGAATCACTTTTGAAGAAGCAAAATCTGTAGCTCTAACACAACTTACAGAAGTAGGTTCATCAGAAGCTGTGATGAACCCCAGAAAAAAGATAACAAAGAGATCAAAGAAGAGGAGATTGTCCAACAAGTTGTTCTATTGTCCAAACCCAGAAGTAGAAGATGAATACATTGATGAAGATGCGCTAGACATAGACTATGCCAACTGCTTTCATCATAAGGCTCAAGATGACTTAGATAGGGACCTATACTAAGCATTAGCCGTTCTTTATGAGTCAATGTTTAAATTCTGGCACGCAGATTCCAGATGTCGAGACAGATGTCACAACACTAGGATCAAAATAGCTTGATCACATAAATACAAGTGCAGAGATTTAAATGACAGATAAGGAAAATTAACACCATCAATTGTTAACCCAGTTCGGTGCAAATCACCTACATCTGAGGGCTACTAAGCCAGGAAGGAAATTCACTATGATACTATTAGTTCAAAGCTAAACTCCCCCATTTACAACTTCTCAACTAATCCCTACTTTGTGCAACTTCTACCTAGAAACCCTCTAGATATGAGATCCCTCTCTCACTTCCTAATCAGTCACAATCCCAGTGACAATTCAACAACAACAAGCAATAGAAGTAGCATACTTCCAAGACATCACTTGGTTTTGCTTAAAATCTTCAACAAAGAACAATACAATCTTCTTTAAAAGCTTTAGAGTGGACAATTAACAATGAATAATCAATCAACCTTAATGCATCATAGGATACATGAGTGACATACAATTAACAAGCATTATACCCTAAAGACCAACCAAAACACGGCTAATCCTTTTTTCCCAAATTCTTCATGTTGTGTTATCTACTTCAATAGGGTTAGTTCTTCACTTTAAATAGCCTTCAGACCTAATGTACTTGGGCTTCTTGAAGCAAAAAAAATAGCAGTAATCATTTTTATCTCACTGCAAATCATTCTGCACAATAATAGGAACAAAATATGAACTTTCCTAAAAAGGCTCAAGGAACCTTTTTATAAAAACTAAAAGAATTTGTCATAACAGAAATACCCACAATATACTATCATGAATAACACATGTATGAAACAGAACACACTCAAAAATCACACTAAAAATACAAAAATATGCATGCCCTAACATTTTGGTATAACATGTCCTGGAACATGTCACAACAGCATGCAGAACATGATGTCTGATTGTCATGGTAGAACATCTGGTTTAACATCTTGCTAACAGCATGTTATTTTACCAAAATGTAGCCAATCCAAAAATGGTAGAGTTTACAATCTCCCCCTTTGGCAAATTTTAGCTAAAACAACTTTAGCACACGTCAGAGGCATGCATAACAAAATGAAACAGACGAAAAGAAACCCGAGCACAATGTTGTCAAATCAATATAGTACACTTGACAACACAATATCAAGACATCAGGTCTGGCATCACAAAATAACATAAGCTACATGAGAACATGTAAGCTCTGTACAAGCTGCAACTTTGCAGCTACATATCAGACAGGTACATAGCTCCCCTTATCACACATAACCAGTACTCTCCTTGAAGAGGAAAACCAAAATCACAAGAAAAGGAACACATGAACATGAGCTCATGCAAGTTCATACAATAGAACCACACTTCAAACACACCAAACACAAGCACAAGCACAAGCACACCCCCCATAAATACCACAACCAACTGCAGAGAATAATGCATTCTCCTATACATAACACATACTCCAACTTACAAACACACTCAGAATCAAGCATTCGGATCTTGTACACCAGCAGCAGAGGATCTTACCTTTTAGCACAGATACACAACAGTTTATCATGCTCCCCCTAAATGTTGCATACAACCAGGCAACAATCAAACAAAGAAAAACTACTCTTCTTAAGCATTAGTATAAACATGACATAAAGTCATGACATCTGATATAACATCATAAACAACAAACAAATCAACATTTTACTCCCCCTTTTTAGCCAAAAACTGACAAAAAGAAAATAGAGTAAATGTACATAAAAATAAATGGAACCACACATATATGGAAGCACACAAACAAACTGCATAAAGCATAAACACTAATGAAAACACAAATATCTGTATTGGAAACACAAAAGTAACAAATGGAAGCACAAAAGTAGATCATATGTAGATGATCTTCCACCTCTTGCCCCTATCAAAGACCCTTCTACACTCCTTGAAGTTGTCATATGTTTTAGAAGACTTGACACTAAATTCCCTTGCCACATCCTTATAACATTTCTTCTTTAAGTCAGTCTTTTCACCTTGCTCAGTAACTTGCTTAGGCATATCATGCCTTAGAGAATAGAGGAAGGATGCAGTATCTGTTGCATTCCTCCATATCTGTAAATGCTATAATTCCTTAATATTGCAAGTTCTTACCTCATGGCTTATGTTCTCAAGTATATTTGCATATAAGTGTCATACCCCAAATTTGTCCTACCTTTTTAAAAAATTTCTTGCATCCGACTTTATCTTCATTTTGCATCGCCTGCATAGCATATCATACCCTTCATCATGAATAATTCATAAAATGATTAGTCAGAATGAATTTTTGGAAATGCAGACGAACTTATTGAATTGTTTCTCAAATATAAAAAAAAACAGTGGTTGCAAAGTTTTGAGTTTAAGCTTGCAGACATCGATGATATTGGTCTACTATTCCATAGTTTAACCTAACGTGCTCGTCTTATTTTTCGACGACTTTTCATACACATTTCAATCAGTCTGAGTCATTTTATCGGTCTCGATTTATTTTCAAATCTGATCAAACGCTGTATTTTTTTGGAAAGATGTGAATTTTATTTTAATATGTCTTCATTTTAATTTTAACATGTGAATTTAGAAAGATGTGAATTTTATTTAATTTAATTGAATTAAATCATCTATAAGGGACATTTAGGCATTTTAAATTGTTTTAAAGTGTGTGTTTGTTTGTGTGTTTCTTTAAATTAATCTTAATGGTTAAATCGAAATTAATCAAAGGTCCATATTAGTGATTCTTGCATTCATTCATTGTCCAATTAAAAATTAGAATTTTTATTAATTGGATTAATTAATAAAATCTAAAAAAATCTTTCCCATATTCTTGGTTATGACACGCGTCCACCAAGAGAAAGAAAAAAACAGTTTTTATTTGGGTCATATCCCAAATGTGGCTTTAAGATGGGCCACTTAATCCTCTCTCTCATTCACAAGCTTCAGAAAAATTCAAACTCATTCAATCATTTTTTTTTTCTTCCCTGGGTGACAAACCACCATCATTTCACAGAGTATCATCTTTTTTTCTTCATCACACATATCAAGCATTAACCACCATTAATTGACCTTCCTCTCGTGAATGTTTCTCAAACCTTCACCACAAATAAACCACCAACAAAATCCTCCAAACTACCATTTCCATAATCTCTCTGGCGATGAATTGTCATTGAACCTCCATTTCACGTCTAACCTCACCTTCATTCCACCTTCAAATACCACCAAAAACCTCCATTCACACACATCAATCTCCCTTCCGCTCTTCATTCTTTCCAACCAATCTTCAACAACATCCATGTGAACGACACTTTAGCAGCAGCTCCTCAACAATCACATTGCATCGTGTTATTCTGTTCCCATTGCCATCTGTAATACCCCAAATTTTACCCTTAAATTAGTCGGTTCATTTTGCATCTCATCTCATTCTGCATTGCATTACTAACCGCTAACTAGTTTGCTCAGTCTGTCGGTTTGTGCAGGAAAATCACGCTGGGTGTAGTTTAATTGGTGAAGGGCAAAACGGTCATTAATTTGCATCCTGCTGACAATTCATGAAGCCAAGTCGTCATCAGGGGTCCTTCAAGGGATTAGGGTTTCCATCTCCGAGTCCTGTGATTTATTTGAGGGTGAGCTGAATTTTATGGTAGTTTTGACATCAGATTTCTCGTGACACGGTATATTTTATACAAGAGCCGAGATTTAGTCGTCAGGCGGATTTCAGAAATGTTGTTTGATTCCTAAATCATATGGAGCTGAATATGTTGAGATATCAGTGGATTCGGGTTAAATCGGTGCGAGAATTTGCTTTAAAGAAGTTATTTTAACAGATGCATGTTTTCCTGCTTTCTGCCATAAGACAGTTTGCTTTACCGTTTAACTGATTTTCTCTTTTTATCTGTTTAAGGCCATATTCACTAACGTTAATATCGAGTTCAGAGTAATTTGCAAAAGGATTTGTTTGAGCTCGGTTACGCCGAATTTAAATCGTGTAGGATGGTTAATTTGTCGAATTCAGAGTTTGGAATGTCAAAGCTTAATCGATTAATTTATTGGATAAATTTAATCAGACGAGTTTTAACCAGAGGAAATTAGTCAGGTGAATTTATTTGAATGTTTAACCAGATGGATCTAGTCGGGTAAATGGAATCAGTTGAATTTGTGGAGATGAACTGAGTTGGACAAATTTAATCGGATGAATTTAATTGGAAGAGCTTAATTGATTAAATTTAATTAAATGAATTTAGTTGTTTGAGTTTATTTGGAGGAATTTAGTCGGATAAATTTAATTAATTTAATTTATTCGTTGGAATTGATCGGATGAATTATTTCGAGAAATTTAATCGAGAAAGCAAATTCAAGTTAATAAGAAAATAGAATTTTATTTATTTTATATTTTTTATTACAATATTACAAAGATTAATTTCAATTACAAAATAAATTCCTAAATTCTAATAAAGTGATAATTTTCCTAAAAATTGTCTTCACGCCGATTCTTCGACTTCGACTTTTCCAGACCTGCAAAACAAATCAACAACAACATAAAAGCAAGTGTTAATGGTTAAAAAAATTAAGCAGAAATGGTTTTTGGTTGTAATTCGATACCCTGAGTTAATTGTCATCATCGGGTATGTCGGAAGGGCAACAACGACAAAGTTGTCGCCAGCTCCCGACTTATTTTTTCCGACCTCGGCACAAGACCCGGCAGCATCTGTTCAATTTAGCCAGGAGAGAGTAAAAGTGATTTTTGAAAAAGTGATTTTGAAAAAGTGCTTTTGAAAAAAACACTTTTTCTTGAAAAATGGGTTTTTGCCAAACAAGCCACAAACGTATTTTCCTAAAATTTCTGAACCAAAGTGGATCAAACAGCAACCAAATCATCATCCAAAATCGTAACAAACTTTCCACAAAAACAAACAACGAATCCGTCATATCCACACGCAAGCAACAACAATTCCTGAAAAATCTCTGGAACCGGGAATTTCGCAACAATCAAGCCACCATTTCATCACCAAAATCAACAACAACAATTAAACCCAGTACCAACAAATTCCTGAAAAACAGCCACAAAAATTGTGAATAACGGAAATCACAGATCCAGGCCCATGAACTCAGAACAACATCATATAACATGATTATCACCAAGAAAAAAAGGGATCCGAAAAAATAAGAAGAGAAAAGGACGAGTTCATCAAAGAAAAAGGAGCATCATCAGAGAAAAATTTAGATCCTCAGATCCTCATCATCGGAAGGAGCATCATCATTGGTCGTCGAGTCCAAGAACAAAACCACCACTCCAATCGCTTCGAACCTCTAACAAAGAGAGGTGAGCAATTGTTTGCCATTAACAGAGTTCATGGGTTTTTTTCAGGTGTATGAAGGAGAAGAAGGCAAGACAAACATGCAAAAGGAGAAGAGAGAAGGATTTTGTTGACAGCAAGAACTCCCATGGCTGCCACGCCGTGTGGGAGAAGATGAAGTGGAAAGAAAAAACCCTAAAAAATCTCAACAGATCTACCGCCCCCCTTTTCTTATTATCTTATATTATTATCTTATTATTATTATTTCTTTTCTTTTTTTCTTTTTTTTTCTTATTTAAAGTTTAATTTTTAACCTAACAGTGAGCTTATTTTATTAAGAAACATAATTAAAATTTAAGACTTAAAAACATAATTAATTTTTTTTAACATTTAATTTAAAAAGAACTTAATAAATAAAAAAACATTTTTTAAATAACTTAACACTAAGATCCAATTTTCAATAAAACTAAATAAAAAACCATTTTAAGAATATTTTTAAAACTTATTTAAAATATTTTTTTAATAACTCAATGTTAAGATTTAATGTTAAAAAAACATAATACAAAGGAAAATCATTTTTTAAGAGGCTTAATTCAACATTATTTTCTTACCTAAAATTAAAATCAACGTATAAATTAAACAAAAATAAATTAAAATTGTTCTAAAAAACATTTTTTAAAACTTCAACTCAAACTTATTTTAAAACTTAAGCTTAAGACTCATGTTTACAAATTTAAAATTAAAATTTAAATTTTAAAATTAAAATTAACACATTTTTTTTACTTAGTAATTTAAAACTTTTTAAAAACTCAATTTAAAAACTTAAAATTTAACCTTAATTAAAAATTAACTTTCTATAATTAAAAGATTAATTTTTTGTTTATAATTTAAAATTTAATGCTTAACATAATAAATAACTTAACTTAAAAATTAAGCTCCTTTTGTAAATTAAAATATTTTTTTTAAATTAACCCTAAAACTTTTAAAATAAGGATTAATATTTTAATGTCGCAATTAGTCTTAAAATCTTTTCTAAAAATTGTCTCACATTTCGCTTTTCAGTTTCAAATTGAACCTCGCCGTTTATTTCATCTAACTTTGATGCCGGCTTTCGTTCTTCTCGTGTTGTACAGTTATTAATCTTTTATTTTTCGTATTTCGTTGTGGGTTGTAAATTAGCGAGGACATCGTCGCTTTTTATTTCATGATTATTCTTTCATTTTTACGGTTGTAATTTACACGAGGATACCGTCGCTTTGCATTTCCTTTATTGTTTTCATACTTTTTCGTATTTAACTGCCGCTTATTTAATTTATTCATTGCATTATTTACCGTATAGCCCTTCCAAAGGAATAGGTCTAGCCGTTTCACCGCTGCGTCAATAGTCATTTACCTTTGACTTTTTCACCGCTCAAACCCTAATTGCATAGGCGTCCCGCCGCGGACCGAATTACCCTTTACCCTAGCGTTAGGATAAGGAGTCGCCGTACTCCATATTAGGTTTCCCGCCGTGTAATACCTATTTTACCCTTTTAATTCAATTCAATTATACAACCTAGAGAATTCGAGTCGCCGTACTCATATTTTTAGGCGTCCTGCCGTGGACAAGTTTACCTTACCCTAGCATTAGGATAAGGAGTCGCCGCACTCCGTATTAGGTTTCCCGTCGTGGAATATCTATTTTACCCTTTTCAATTCAATTAATTTCAACGTAGAAATAGGAGTCGCCGAACTCCACGTAAGCGTTTACTTAAGAACGCTTATTCCCCATTGAAACCTTGACCACAATCAAGAAGTTTCTAACCTCCCTTTCAAGGGGAACTACGATTACTCTGATTTCATCCCCTACCTCGGATATGTAGGCACAAGATGCGAATCTTTGCGAGTAAACTTAGGACTAACCCTTAGGTCTTTCTTTCACCTTCTAACACTCAGCATATACCCGCAAGCAGATAATTAAATCAAAATAGCAAACATTAAGTAAGAGGTTCCTGTAGAGTACTACAGAAGTTTATGGTGCTAATACCTTCTCTAAGTTTAACCAACCTTTTATCTAAATCTCTCCCCGCATTGTGTTTACGATGCAAAATTAAGTTTTTCCTTTCTTTGACATTTCTTTCAGATAAATTAAAGACCGGTTGTGAATTAAATATGCGATTCAAATTAATTAATAATTTGATATTCTATTCTAACCGCAACACCATCAAACCTTTTTCTCGATTTATTCCACCAACGTTGTTCCACTCATAACAGCCGCATCAACGACACGACGACGGTAATATTTGATTGTCTTGTTGCATTATGACGACTACTGCTCCGATGTGTGATTTCGGTTCGATGTCGCTTGTTATTAATTATCCTTTTTTAAAAAAATTTACCACTGCATTGAATTTGTACTGCTACTGTGTAAGTGAAATAGAAGAAAGAATTGCAGGAATGTTGTTCTGTGATGCTGTCATAGAGTTTTTTTTTATTTGCTTGAAGTTTACCATGTTAAAATACGAGGAATTCATCGGTACGTCTGTGAGTTATCCCTTTAATTTAGAGATTCTTATTGAAATGAGGCGGTTTGGTGGCTTGGAGACTTCATTGTCCATTTATGACTTCGTTCTTGTCTCTTTTATTTCTTTTATAGATTTATTTTATTTCTTTTATAGATTTATTAGTAAAGGTTGAATTGGTGATTGTTTATTAGTTTCAAACGTAGAAAGAGTTTATAGAAGGTGTGCATGGAAGAATCACATAAGAACTTTGTTTCATCCTCTTTTCTTTTATAGCTAAAAACATTATTCATAGTGCATCATTAGTCACATGTAAGGAAGACTGCTACAAATGATAAAAAGTGGGTGATTGTTAAGCTGAGTCTCTATTTTATTGCTGCATAATTTGTATATCTTATTTTTAGCTTGTTTGAGTTTAATGTTAATTTATTCGATTTTGGACATATTACAAAATTAAAAATTTAGTTGAGATTAAGAAGTTAAAAAGAGCGTGATAAGCTTTTATTTGTTATTAGTTGCTAATATTTTTTTTCTTTCTCTAATTTTACTTTGCTTTGATAATTAGACTTTTTAAATATTAATATTGAATGTAGTTTCTAGTTATGACCATTAACCTTTGCACCTATTTTATGTTGTAATTATTTTTTAAATATAATAACTCACAATTCAAATTCGTTTTCGGTTAAGATTACACCCTAAAATATTTTTTTTAATTAAATAATGAAAGAAGTGGGTTTTTGAGATTTAGTACTCTTTAGATTATTGAATAATCGCTCTTGAGGCGCACGCCTTGGGTTGTGTAACATTTTGTTTTTTGATTTTAAAAAACACCTAATCTAATCAAAATCATTTCCTAATTAAATTACGAAAGAACTAAGTTTTTGGAGTCTCGCATTCCTTAAATTTTTGAATGGCTGCTCTTGGGGCGCATGTCTTGGGTTGTTCGTCATTTGATCTTTCGTTCCTAAAATATTTGTCCTAATTATTTGGACAAATGAGTGCCATTAGAGTCTAGCATTCCATATGGTACCTTTGAACGATCTTTGGAAAGTTCATTGTCCATCAAACAAAATTTCATAATTAATCGAATGAAAAGGTGTCGTTGGGGTCTAGCATCCCAGTAATGCCCTGATTAATTAGTTGTGAGGCCAACATCTTGTTTTATTAAATAATCTTCATTCCCCTCAAAATACTTAACTAATTAACCTCATTCTCTCGCTCTCGAGCGATTGAAACCCTTAATACACACTCAAATCAAATTCTCTTTTCTCAATTAAAATCCTTAACAAATTTAATCCATATTCAAACAACTTTTTCAAAAGAATATTGTTTAATCCTTTCTTCCATGCATATAAACTAGCGCTTCAGCCTCCCCTAGCGAGCAGACAAGCAGTTAGAATGCGACCTAAACACTCATTCGCTTAAAAAACACAAACCAACCAACCATTATCCTCCGAACTACGATTGATCTGACTTCCTCATTTCATTATGGGGGTACGTAGGTATAGGATTGTGAGATCCTAGCGAGCTACCTTTTCTTTTTTCTGTCCAAACCTTTTTCCGTAGTCCCACAATCCTTGGCGAGTACCCTAATAAAAAGCCACGTATTTCCCCCTTATAAACTACACCATTACTCGTTACACCTTTAGAAGAAAATAAACAAACTTAGCTAACTTTTCTCACGAGTCAAATTAAGAGGTTCCCGTTGAGTACAATGGACATAAAGGGTGTTAATACCTTCTCTTTGTGTAATCGACTCTCGAACCTATAATTTGATTGCGATGACCATTTTCTTATCTTAAAGGTTTTACCGATATTTTCCTATTCCTTCCTTGGAATGAATAAAGTTTGGTGGCGACTTTGTTCGAACGTTTTTCTGCGTCCATCGCGAGTGTTGCACCCCAAAATTTGCCTAACCTTTTCTCACTTGGCTTATGTTTCATTGCATTAGCATGCATTGGTCTAGCATTTGCATAGCATAGCATTATTCATTTAGCAGGGGATCAAGTGTGGTTTATATCAAGAGAAGCCTATCTAGAGGTCTTATTCAAGCTTGAGAGGTCACCAAAGTCATCAGGAAGAGGGTTGTGTTCTTGAGAAGTGTGGTTGCTTGTATAGGGTTCATCTCCTAACTTGAGGACCAACTGAAGACCATTAGTGGGTTATGAAGCCTTGATCATGGATAGGGTGTGTGGATTGATAACGTGAAATCGTATATATATATATATATATATATATATATATATATATATATATATATATATATATATATATATATATATATATATATATATATATATATATATATATATATATATATATATATATATATATATATATATATATATATATATATATATATATATATATATATATATATATATATATATATATATATATATATATATATATATATATATATATATATATATATATATATATATATATATATATATATATATATATATATATATATATATATATATATATATATATATATATATTGACGCATAATTCAACTAATGTTTGACTGGTTTCAATCCGATTTCGGGTTCTTTCCATGTTATTTGTCTGATATTTTGCAGGTATTTGATGATCATGTCTAAACAAAGCAATATGAAGAAAAGAAGCAATTACAGATGAAATATGGACGAAAACCAGATGAAAACAACATGAAAAACGCAGAATGCACATTTTGTTGCTGTGACGACCGTCACACCTCCATGACGACCGTCACACACCATGAAGACCGTCATGCAGGCAAAAACACACAGCTTCAATTGAACGTGCAAAATACAGTTCCAAGTCCCATGTAATGGACCACTACTCCCTGATTTTTCTGCCTCCAAGTCCACCTTCTTCAAATTACAACTGTTAGAATTCTACCTCTATAAAAGGGGAAGGAGGGGAGCTGAGAAAGAGAGCCGCATTCAGACAACGAAGTGCTGCCCAAATTTATTTCCAGAGCAAAAATTTAGTTTCATTCTTTCTGTTTTTGTTTCCTTTCCTTATTCCTGTATTCCATTTCTACAATATTCATTTGTGCGCTCTATAGGTTTGAAGACATAATCCTGCCGACATCGTTGGGATTTGGCCAAAAGCCAATTGGATACGTTACGGGTTTTTTTCATTATTTCGTTAATTGTAACTTTAATTCTCAGTAATATGAATGTTCTAAGTTTCTGTTTTTATTTATGTTTTACCTTTCCCAATCCATGTCTAGCTAAATCAGAGTAATCGATATGTAATAATAATTCAGACGGGATTTGATAATAACCGGTTTAAAACTTTCTTTTTCAAAATTTGTTTATGGTCTGAGTGTTTAAACTTATTTACTGAATAAACGTTCGTCGCGACAGCGAGAACTTATTTAAAAGTAGTTTTACCACGACAGTGGGAAATTAATTAAGGTACGAACCAACAAGCGACAGCTGCGGTAAGACCAGATAGTAAACACTAGGCATTTGTTTTAATAACAGCGAAAGCACTTTAAAATGGATTAGAACTTAGAGATTTCCAAAAAGTAGTTTTAACCCCGAATGGGACAGCGAAAGCGTATATTCGGCCCTTAGAATTATGACTAGCGTCAACAACCATCGTGAGACGAAAGTCTTCAGATCACTATTTTCTGCTTAAATAAATTCTGAAAAAATATTTTATATACCGGTAACTTGTCAAATCCCCGAAGAACATAATTATTGCATATCGATTCACGTAATTATAATTTAAGTAACGTTTTTAGTTCCCTTTAGTGATAGAAATTATTCCCTTAAACATTATCTACCTAGCTAAACATAGTAACTCCCGAGAACACTAGTTTGATTACGAGTCCTTGTGGGATCGATATCTTTTATTACTACGCGATAGACTGTGCACTTGCAATTAAGTTGTATTAGACATAGAAAGTCGCGATCAAGTTTTTGGCGCCGTTGCTGGGGACCCGTTTAGTCAATAGTGTAACCTTCTGTTACGCCGTATAGACTAGGTTAACAATTTCATTTTTCCTTTACTAGTTCTGTCGATTGTATGCCAAGTAATCGCCCACAAGGCGATATCTTAAAACCTTCAGTCGCAGAACTAGAGCGCTTCTTACATTTAAGAAGCCGCATCATTGAGTACCAACAAAAACATAACATTCCCGATCCTCTCACTCACATTTCCAAATCCGAAGAAGAATCAAAGATGGCTGAAGGACCTCAAAACAAATCGTTGAAGGCATACGCTACACCCTCTCAGATGGAGCCTAGAAGTAGCATTGCTGCCCCAGCTATTACTCGAAACGATTTTGAGCTGAAATTGTCATTGCTGTCAGCTGTACAACAAAACCAATTCTCAGGTAATGCAACTGAAGATCCAAACGAACATTTAACGAAGTTTGTACAATACGCAGACACAGTGAAAGCAAATGGAGTAACTCCAGACGCAATAAGACTTCGTCTTTTCCCTTTCTCTCTTAGAGACAGAGCGTGGACATGGTTACAATCCTTAGCATCCAACTCCGTTACGACGTGGGAACAGTTGAAGAACGTCTTCTTAGCGAGATATTTTCCGCCAAGCAAAATTGCTATGCTTAGAGCTCAAATCAACGGATTTCGACAAAAAGATACTGAATCTCTTTACGAAGCATGGGAACGATTCAAAGATATGATGAGAACATGTCCTCACCACGGTCTAGAAGACTGGGTGACGATTCATAATTTCTCTAATGGGCTTTTATACAACACCAGATTAACGGTAGACGCTGCCGCGGGCGGTGCACTTATGGATAAGCCATACGACGAAGCCTATCAACTAATTGAAAACATGTCTCAGAACCACTGCCAATGGGGAGGTGAACGCATTCCAGTAGAGAAATCCACAGCGAAAGGTGGGATGTACGAGATCAGCAGCCTTGAAAAGTTCAACGCTAAAGTAGATGCTCTAGCACAGAAAATTGATAGACTGACCGTTAACTCCACTGCAACCGTCGCCGTAGTAACTCCAAACTGCGAGTTATGCGGAATCGCTACTAATAATGCGCCCGAATGCCCATTGCTGGCCGGAATCCCACCAGACCAAGTAAATTATGCTCAAGGAAATCCTTACGCAAATACCTACAACCCAGGTTGGCGAAATCATCCAAACTTTTCTTACAAAAGCGATAATGCATTGCAGATGCCTGCTGCTCCGCCAGGATATCAGAAACCAGTTGCTGCTCAGACTGCATCTAGGAAATCAAACCTCGAGTTGATGATGGAAAAATTCATAGCTACTCAAGCTCAAACAAGCAAAGAATTCCTGAATCAAAACATACACACTAGCGAGCAAATTAAACAGCTGACCGGAAAAGTAGACGTTTTAGCCACCCACAACAAAATGTTAGAAACACGGATATCACAAGTGGCTCAACAACAAGCCTCTGCTGATGCACCCGCCGGCATATTTCCTGGACAACCCGAACAAAATCCAAAAGGACAAGCAAATGCTGTCATATTAAGAAGCGGAAAAGAATTGGACGAACTGATCGATCCGAGAACCGAAAACTCAGCCATGCAACAAAAACCAACTGAACAAGCAGAAAAGGAATCCGAGTTAGAGAAGAAGGAAGACAACGAGAAGGAGGATATCGCAAGTGAAAAAACGCAAGCACCTCCAGCGCCATATAAACCACCTATCCCTTATCCTCAAAGATTAATAAACTCCAAAACTTCAGGACAATTTCAGAAATTTGTAGAGCTCCTTAAACAGTTGAATATCACTATTCCTTTTACAGAAGCGATAACTCAAATGCCGTCATACGCTAAATTTCTCAAAGAAATCCTGTCGAATAAGAGAAAGATCGAGGATAATGAAACAATTACACTTACTGCAGAGTGTAGCGCTATTATTCAAAACCGCATGCCTCCAAAATTAAAAGACCCAGGTAACTTCTCCATACCCTGCGTCATAGGAAAGTTCATAATAGACAAAGCTCTATGCGATTTAGGAGCCAGTATCAGTGTTATGCCTTTATCTATATGCAAAAAGCTGAATATGGGAGACCTTAGACCAACCAAAATGTCCATACAATTGGCCGACCGATCAGTAAAATATCCCGTCGGAATACTGGAAAATGTTCCAGTATGCATAGGACAATTCTACATCCCAACCGACTTCATAATCATGAACATTAAAGAGGACTTTGTTACCCCGATTATCCTAGGAAGACCGTTCCTAGCTACATCCGGAGCTATTATAGACGTAAAGAAAGGAAGGCTAACATTCGAAGTAGGAGAAGAAAAGATAGAGTTCATTCTCACCAAGTTCTTACAAGCACCAGCCATAGACGATACCTGCTATTTAGTATATGTAATTGACGAATGTATAAGAGAACTTGAAAATGAAGAGACCGCGTATTCAGAAATAATAAAGATTCAAATACCCGATTTCTCTGAAGACGATGATTGGCGTAAACCGTATAAAGACGACAGCCTAAGCGAAAGCTTAGCACTAACCCCAAATCATATGCCAGGTCCGAAGAACCCATCTTTAGAACATAAAACACTACCTAAAAACCTTAGATATGAATTCCTAGAAGATGAACAAAGAGACCAGTGATAGTCAACGCCGACTTAGAACAACTAGAAACCGTAAAGCTATTAGAAGTCCTAAAGAAGTACCCCACCGCGTTAGGCTATAACATAAGCGATCTAAAAGGTATAAGCCCTTCGATCTGTATGCATCGAATTACAATAGAGGAAGACTGTAAAACCTCTAGAGAGCATCAGAGGAGACTGAACCTCATCCTAAGCACTGTAGTCAGAGACGAAGTAAAGAAATTGCTAGATGCAGGAATCATCTATCCAATCTCCGATAGTGAATGGGTTAGCCCAGTTCATGTCGTACCTAAGAAAGGAGGAGTCACAGTAGTTAAGAACGAAAAAGGCGAATCAATAACAAAAAGAGTCGTGACTGGAAGCAGGATGTGCATTGATTATAGAAAGCTTAACAAAGCCACACAAAAAGATCACTTCCCTTTGCCCTTCATAGACTAAATGTTGGAAAGATTAGCCAAACATTCATATTTCTGCTATCTAGATGGCTATTCAGGATTTTTCCAAATTCCCATTCATCCTGATGACCAAGAAAAGACTACATTCACATGTCCTTATGGTACTTTTGCTTATCGCCGAATGTCGTTCGGACTCTGTAATACTCCAGCAACCTTCCAAAGATGCATGATGGCAATCTTCGCAGATTTCATAGACGACATCATGGAAGTATTTATGGACGATTTCTCAGTATGTGGACAAAGTTTCGAAGGATGCCTACAAAACTTAGAAAGGGTATTAGAACGTTGTGTAAAAGTGAACCTCGTCCTAAATCGGGAAAAATGCCATTTTATGGTCCGACAAGGAATAGTTCTAGGACATGTCATATCAAATAAAGGGATTGAGGTCGACAAAGCTAAAATAGAAATTATAAAAGATCTCCAACCTCCAAAATCCGTACGAGAAATACAGAGTTTTCTAGGACATGCCGGTTTCTACCGCAGATTTATAAAAGATTTTTCAAAAATCACAAAACCTTTGACCGGCCTGTTGATGAAAGATGTTGAGTTCGTCTTTGACGACGACTGTCTAAAAGCATTTGAAACATTAAAATCAGCCCTTATCACCGCACCGATTATGCAACCACCCGATTGGCGACTACCGTTCGAAATCATGTGTGATGCGAGTGATTACGCTGTAGGCGCAGTTCTAGGACAAAGGAAGGACAAGAAGCTCCATGCCATCTACCATGCCAGTAGAACCTTAGATCCTGCCCAAATGAACTACGCTACAACAGAAAAGGAACTTCTAGCAGTTATATTTGCGCTTGACAAATTTCGTTCTTACTTAGTAGGAGCAAAAATTATCATATACACAGACCACGCTGCCATTAGGTACCTAATAAGCAAAAAGGATGCCAAACCAAGATTATTGAGATGGATCCTGTTATTACAAGAGTTTGACTTAGAAATCAAATATAAGAAAGGAACCGAGAACGTTGTTGCAGATCACTTATCCCGAATAGAAGGCATCAAACATGAACCAGTATCGATAAATGAAGATTTCCCGTACGAACATCTGATAGCCAGATTAGAAAGTGACATGCCTAACTTAATCTCGGAAGATCCAGAAATCGAAAAAGCCGTAGAAGCCGTCTATGCCCAAGTCACATTACCTTGGTATGCTGACATCGTTAATTACCTAGCTGCAGGCGTGCTTCCACCGGATCTCACTTATCAGCAAAAGAAGAAATTCTTCCACGATCTGAAACACTACTATTGGGACGAACCTCTACTCTTCAAGAGAGGGGCCGACAACATATACCGTCGCTGTGTCCCAGAGGAAGAAATAGAAAATATCATTTCCCAATGCCACTCAACACCGTATGGTGGTCATGCCAGTACATCTAAGACGTGCACTAAGATTCCCCAAGCCGGCCTATTCTGGCCTAACCTCTGGAAAGACGTTCACATCGCTGTGCTAAAATGTGATTGATGCCAACAAACTGGCAACATCTCACGACGTGATGAGATGCCTCAGAAAGGAATCTTAGAGGTAGAAATCTTTGACGTATGGGGAATAGATTTCATGGGACCATTCCCGCCTTCCTTTGGTAATAACTACATACTCGTCGTTGTAGACTATGTGTCTAAATGGATAGAAGCCATTGCTGCTCCAACAAATGACGCACGAGTAGTAATCAAACTCTTCAAAAACACAATCTTTCCTAGATTCGGTGTACCCAGACTCGTCATTAGTGACGGCGGATCACACTTCATATCGCGAATATTTGATAAACTTCTTTCTAAATATGGAGTCTGACACCGAGTAGCTACACCTTATCATCCGCAAACTAGCGGACAAGTAGAGGTCTCGAACAGGGAAATAAAACAGATTTTGGAAAAGACTGTCGCTACCTCAAGGAAAGATTGGTCATCAAAGCTAAATGAAGCTTTATGGGCTTATAGGACCGCTTTTAAGACACCAATAGGTACTACACCCTTCAAATTAGTTTACGGTAAATCCTGTCATCTCCCTGTAGAATTAGAGCATAAAGCCTTCTGGGCCATTAAGACACTTAATTTCAACTACACTGAGGCAGGAGAGAAACGAATCTTGAACTTACACGAATTAGAAGAACTTCGATTGGACGCTTACGAAAATGCCTGTATCTATAAAGAAAGAACTAAAAGATGGCATGATAAACGTTCAGTCAAGAAACAATTCAGTGTGGGGGACATCGTACTTCTATTTAATTCAAGATTAAAACTCTTCCCAGGTAAACTAAAATCTAGGTGGTCAGGACCTTTTGAAGTGACTAAAGTACTTCAAAGTGGAGCTGTTGAAATTACCGATAAGACGAATGCACCGTTTATAGTGAACGGGCAACGTCTAAAACATTATAATAAAAACGAAAACAGTCCTCAAGTCAGCAGTATAACTTTTCTTGAGCTTCCTGCTCAAACACCCGAATAGCTTGTCACCAAGCTATCGTCAGGCTTTAGACGTTAAAAACAGCGCTTACTGGGAGGCAACCCAATTTTCCCGTATTTCCCTCTTTACTGTATTTCATTCTCAATTTTATTTAAAAGATTACTTTGAAACTTTAACAAAAATTCTAAACTTAAAATTGCTACTATTTTTACTTTATTTTATTTTATTTTTCTCTTTTACTTAAACTTTGTTTTTACCACCTTTTGCTTCTAAAAATTCTGACTTAAAATTTCTGTTTTAAACTTTTCAGGATTTTAAAAGCCTTCAAACCTTCCTCCTGTTTTTCTCCGACTAACCTGCGAGTATGGCCGCGTACGACTTCACAAAGGTTCATTTCCGAGGATTAGCTCAAAAGGCAAGATTTGAAGCATTAACTGAGAGAGACATAGCCTTAACACTGTATTATGATAAGTCTACCATGGAGAAACTAGGAATTACGGATAGCATCCAATACCTGTTTAATCAATTAGGCTGGGAGAACACCTCTTTGAAAACCCGTTTTGCTACCTATAAGGACCTCACCTACGAATTCCTTAGTTCCTTCAGGTACTTACCCAACTATGGTTTCGGATCAAACTCAGAGCTGATCACCTTTAGGATGTTTGGAATGGACCAAACCCATAGCCGGATGTCATTAGCTAACCTCCTAGGATTTCCTAGCGGACCACATGTGTTCATCAGTGCCGAAGATGACAATCTTGATTTTGAACTCAACCAGTTCTGGGGAAGAATCACAAACGACTATCACCCTGACCTAAATAGCATGTATAATGATGAGATTCATAACCCAGCTTTCAGATACTTTCATAAGATCCTAGCTCACACCCTTTTCGAAAAAGAAGAAAATATTACTACAGTATCTAAAGAAGAGTTATTTATCATGTTCTGTGCTTCTCAAGGCCGTACAGTGAATGTCGTACCTTTTATGATGAGATCCTTCCGACGCCTCACTCAGGAACCACAATCACCTATTCTAATAGGAGGCCTCGTGACAATGATTTCCCACGAGCTTGGCCTTAGATTCTACCTAAATGCAAGCACTCATTTTGGCACCATTCGACCCATGAATATCCAGTTTTACTTTAACAGGCGCATTTTAAGAACTATGGGACCTGGACCTTACGAGTACCTCATCAATGAAAAACCTGTCCAGCTATTCACATTGCCAAATCATCAAATGACAAGTATCCATAACAAAGACAATTGGGTTTATGAATTGGATGAGCCTATGAGACCTCCTTCACCTCAATCAACACCACAGAATTACATGTACAACAATGATCACATCTTTGAAGCACATGATTATATGTACTATGAGGATGCTGTATCAGAAGCTGAGATAGACCCTACGACCCCTCCGCATTACAACACCTATCCTGAGCCCATTCCTGAGGAAACCACTGACAAAATAGATACTATTCTGAACCGATTAAACAATGTCGACGCAGCTCTGACCACTGTAAGAGAAGACATCACAAGCATACACAGCGAACTCGCAGTCTTCATGGACTTAGTCTGTGACCAGCTCGACTACTACGCCAAGAAGTTTGACGAATTGAAGGCACGAAAAGACTGAGATATTAGCTTTAGTTTAGTTTAATTTTTCTGTTTTCCGTTTGTTGCGGTGGAAATAGGATCACAAACTATTAATTAGTTTGAATCGCAATTCAATTCACAACCGCTCTTTGATTTATCCGAAGGAAAAGGTCAAAAGAGGGAAAACCTATTTTGCATCGTAAACACAATGCGGGGAAAGATCTAGGGTTCAGGGGTTGGTTAAATTTAGGGAAGGTATTAGCACCCTAAACTTCTGTAGTATTCTACAGGACCCTTTTGTTCAAATGCTTACTATTTTGCTTTATTTATTTGCTTAAGGTATATGTACAAAAGGATTAAAAGTGAGAAAAGAGACCTAAGGGGTTAATTCTAAGTTTACTCGGCAAGACATCGCATCTTGTGCCTACGTATCCTTAGGGGAGTGGAATAGAGTAATCGTAGTTCCCCTCAAAAGGGAAGTTAGAAACTTCTTGACTGTGGTCAAGGTCTCAAGGGGAATAAACGCATCTTAAGGACACGCTTACGCGGAGTGTAGGAACTCCAAATCTCTACGTTGAATTGTTAAATTGTAATTAGGGTTAAATTAGGGATTCCGCGGCGGGAAACCCTAAGATGAGCGCGGCGGCTCTTTGACCTAATGCTAGGGGTAAAATTGTAATTTAGCCTGCGGCGAGGCATTTGTGAAAATTAGGGTTTGTAGTTTGTAGTTTTGAGGGTTTGAGGACTATCGGCGCGGCGGCCAAACAGTTAGACCTAACCTTCGGATGTGTGCAAGGTGACAGAATAATAGTGATGAAAGTGTTAGAAATTTAAATCATGCAAGCGGAAATAAAATGCGAAAAAGTAAACGCGATTATTGGTTCGCGAGGTTACATATGGGAAACAGATACAACAGTAACGAAAATTTGAATAAAATATGAATAACTAAATAAAGGGTCACATGACAAACTGCAAAACGAACAGACAAGGTTAGTGGTTAGGATCAAAAGAGAATTTTGAGAGATTTTTTGGGACTTTTATTGTTTATCTACGATATTTATATGCAAGCTCTTAATATAAAAGATAGACTAAATTAAATTTGCAAAAGGAATAATGGTTTTAATTTTGAAAAGAGTTTTAATTTATTTAATAAAAGAAAGTTTTACTTAATTATCAAAAAGTTTAATTTAATTAAAAAAAAGTTTTTTTTTTTTTAAACAAAGAACCTTAATAAGGTTTAAAATAATAAAATTAAAATATAACAAAATAAAAATTATAAAATAAAAGATAAAAGGGAATTGGGCCGGTGATCAACCCGGACCCAATCCAACATAACGAATGGAAACAAATCTAGGGTTAGGAGGATCCCATTCTCCCCATCGCGGCGCCGCTCTCACGTTCTTGTTCTCGATTTCTCTTTCGATTCAATCTTCTTCCTCTCCATTCGCATGGCTTTCTTTCACAATTTTAACCTGACACAAAACAAACAAAAACATTGAACATAAAAAGCGCGATCTTTCCACTCACGTTCTTTGCGATTTCGATGCGGAAGTCTCGCGTTAAAGTGATCGGAGATTATGATCGGTGACGGTGATGGCCGAAGATTGCTTATGAGGGCGATGATGACGTCGGTCTGAGCTTCAAAAAGGACTTTGCCCGCCGTTGAAACGAAACGACGCCGGTGATTTCCTTCAGAGGGGTCTTGCTCGCGTGAGGGTTTTGATGATCCTCGTCGCCTTGTCGCCGTTCTCCGTTCGTCCTCCTCTCTCTCTAGGGTTTGTGACGCTGTGAGACTGTTCTTTTTATATACTTTCTTTCTGATTTTCGAATGGGCTTTTGTGCTTACGTTTTATTTGATCCACATTCGAAATTTTGCTTTCCAATCTGACTTGATTTGATTCGCTTTTACGATGATTGGATTTGATTGTAACTTTCCTTTTTCAGAACTCCTTGATTGGATGTTATTTGACCCTATTTTCGGATATGGATTTGCTCGGATTTCTCTGGATTTTCATTTGATTTGTTTGATATCTGAACTGGTTTGGTTTTGATGGACTGGATACAGTTTGTGAATTGATATGGCTTTGTGAACTTTGTCTGCTTTTTCTTTGAACTGATACGCTTGTTCATCTGGATTTGTGAACTGATGGACTAACTTTCTGATGTAGCTTCGAATCATGTTTCAGTTCAACTTTCTGGTTTTCTGATACAAGTTCACTGACTCTTCTTTTTCTTCTTTCGTATTTAGTATGGATGCTTTGGTTGAATCCAAACTTCCGAGAAGGGTATACGGCGATGATGATGTTCCGTCTGAGCCTAAAAGCTGATTATTTAAATCCTATGATATTGTTTGATGTTGTGAGCAAAGCAATGGTGTTCGGCCAGAACCGTGACTTTTGGTGATTTGTTTATTGGGCAATGATGTCTCATACTGAGCCTCGGCTTCGCATTTTGCTTTTCCAACGTGGCCTGCACATTTGGTTGAGGCTTACTTTGAACTGATGCGAATTGGGTTTGCTTCGATTGATGGCTTTCACAGATACCTGTTTTTTCTCTGAATTGTTGGCTTGCCTTCTGATTTCAAGCTGGTTTGACTGTGAATGTTAGGGCTATGATGTGTGAACTGATCCCTTACACTTGGTATTTTACCTTTCCAATATGCTTTGCTCATTTGGTCGTGCCTCACCCTGAACTGATACATGATGATCTTTCCTGAGTCGAGCTTAAACTGATTTCACAGATTTTTCTGAACCGAACTGGCTCTACCCTTTTTCTAAGCATGAATTTGTTTCTTTGCTTATGAACATGTGTTGCTGTACATTTGGTGAATTGATTTATCTGCTCATGTTTTGTGCAGCTTACGGATTTCGTTGTGAGCTGATACCATCTGATTCATGTATTTCAGGTGATGGAAAACGGTTCAGACCCGTCGGCATCCGGGTTTGAACCTGAGTTGGCCAGTGTTTACCTTGGTATCGGTTTGGGAACAAACTTGACATTCATTTGAAAACAACACCATATTTACTTGATGGGATGGTGCTTAGCTTGGCTTTGAATCGAATTCAATTACAGCAGATCAAATCAGTTCCATTTCTTTTATTCTCTATCTCTCTCGGTTGTCCCTTAGATAAGAACTGATATTACCTGATCTGACGCCAATGGCGTGGATCGGTAACGGGGGTAGGATGCGACTTCGGTCGTGCCACTCCCGGCACTCGATGATGACATTGTTCTGAGAGTGTCAAAAATCACTTTTAACCCTTTCTGTTACGTTTCTTTGCCTGTTTTTTCAGGTAATCAAGAGGTGTATGAAGAATTCAAGGGAAAACAAACGAAGAAACCAAAGAGTTTTTAGGACTTAGGATTTTTAGGATAGAAGTAACATCTGTAAATGTAATCTTATTGTAAACAACAATTTTTCATGAATTCGAATGTGAAATGATTCACTTCCTTTTGTAAACTGATATCCTTATGAAATAAAAATTCCAAAAAATTTCATTTATATCCATGATCATTCAACTTTGAATTTATTTATATTTATTTTTAGTTATAAATTATAAACATTTGTGAATAAATCCACAAATATTTAAATTCATTATTCTAGTCATAAACCATAAATATTCATGAATGATATTCAAAAGATACTTAAATTCTTGTTCATGTACCTGTCTCGTTTGTAGTCCTAATCTCATCACATGACTAAATTCACTTGCATTCCAACTTAGATGCGCTTCTGACGCTTTTCAATGATAAACATCAACCCAGTCTGATATTCTTAAGATAAACAATTTTATATGACGAACAATCGCCTCTCGTATCATGGCCTGAATATCCTGAGGCTTTAAAGATCTAAATTTGCTAAAATAGTGTGAAAAGACCAAAACACCCCTGTACTTGATTCCTGCCAACAAATCATACTCAAAAACTGGTTAGCGATTAACAGATGCAAAATGACCTGTTTTATGCGCAATGACTGACTAAATGTAAGGGTAAAATTTGGGGTATTACACCGTTCCGTTTTCAATTACTTTGATTTTTGCATTGTTTATTTCCCTTATGTATTACATTACAAACAAGTATTTTAATTACATGTTATTTCAATTTTATTCTTTATTCATTGATTCTATTTTTACGTTATCCTATGTTTCTTGGCCGATATAATACACTGCCATATCGATCCTAGGCCTTAAAACCATGACAAGAGCACCCCCATAGCAAAATTCTGCGTTCTGCAGATTTTGCTGGTGTGACGATCATCACAGAAGCCTGACGCTCGTCACACGGGTGACGACCGTCACAGATGCGTGACGACCGTCACGAGTCCAAAACTGTTATCTGCTATAACAGAGGTTGCGTTTTCTCTCCCACTCCCATCTATTCAACTTCCAATCATCACAAACTCAAACCCCACTTCCAATTTTCGTTTTCCCACCTTGCTCCATATAATCCCAACTCCCATTTCAACTTCCTAATCCACTTCTGTGACATTTTTCATTCCACAGAACCAACTCAATCCACATTTCCTCAGCATCTTCCAACAATGGCAAGAAACAACGAAACCCCAGACCTCAGCAATATCGTGTTCAGCGACGGCGACTCCGGCGAGAAACAGCGAGCCAACTATATCGCCTTCCATCAACGGTCGCTACAGCCGACCCATTATCCGCACCTACCATCCCTCATGGAGCTCGGCCTCCTTGACGGTGTCACTTGGATGCTCCAGAGAGCCGGCATTTGGCATCTCTGCACAAATCCGCAGCCGACTTACGAACAACCCACCCTTGAGTTCCTCAGTTTGTTCAGCTACTTCACTTCCAGCGGCGACCTCAGTCAACACTCTGGCGCCGCATGCTTCCGTATGTTCGGCACGAACTATCAACTGAACCAAAACCAGATTGCCGACATCCTACAATTCCCTCGTGGCGACAATGCTCACCGCCGCATCACTGAACAGTTTCAGCATGAAGCCTTTGCGCTTTGGTACCAGTTGACCAGAATCAATGCCGACGGCTGGGATTCTCTGCATGCAACACACATCCACAACCCGACCATCCGGTATTTCCACCGAGCACTGAGCAACACCATCTTCGCAAGGGATAGCAACCATAAGGTGAACTCCAAATAGCTCTTCTTTCTCCGCTGTGTGTTCCATTCAGAGCCCATCAACGCCGCTCCGTTCCTCCTGGCCCACATTCAGACCAACTGCAAACGTGGCTCTAAGCCATTTTACTTTGGCGGGATTGTTACCTCCATTACACTCGGGCTGAACCTCGGTGACCGCCTCCAGCATCTGCATGCCATTCCCTCGGTATTCCTCGACACCGACCACTGCAGAGCTTCTTACCTCATCCGTTCCAGGGCCGATGGAAAGTACCACCCGGTCGTGCATGGCAAAACCGTCAGAAGTATCATCATGCCATCACGCACCCGGATGCACCCACAGGATCGTGCCAACTGGCTTTTCGACCTCAATGCCCCTGCTGCTACCGCTGCCCCAACTCAAACCAACACCCAAGGTTCTGTGACGAAATGCAAGATGAGTTGGACAGAACCGAGCAACCGGAGGCATCACAACCTCCTCCTTCTGAAGGCACATCCTACCGCCGCCGCCGCCATCGTCCAGAGCCCGACTACTCTGAAGAAGACCTCCGCCGACCCCTCGACCAACAGACCTAGATACTCACTATGATGCAGCAACAGAATCAGCGAGCAGAGCAGTTCGAAGCTTGGCATCGGACCCAAATGCAACAACTCCAAACCGGCCAGGAAACCATCACTTAGAACTTGGCGAATCTTACCTTACAGTTCGAAGGACTCCGCGATTATGTCTATCACACCGGAGCACTGAACTTTGAGGCCCGAGTCGACCAAGCCAGAGGTAGAGGACGCGACAGAGGACGTGACCGAGGCAGAGGCCGTGATTAGTTATTTCTTTCCTTATTTGTTTACTATATTTTCCGTTTCTTGTATTTTCATTTCTCTTGTATTTCCCTCTCGCATTTTTTCAAATTAGTGGGGACACTGATTAAGATAGTGTGGGAGCGGAGCGTTTATTTCCCATTCCCTTGTACTCTTAATTAAGTAATTTCAATTCAAACATTTTCCCGTTTTAGCAAATAAAAGCTCTTTTATATATCTTCTTCCGTTACGCAAATATCCCCACTTTATTCGACATAAACAAAAATTTTCAGTCGTTCCTCAAAAGCAAAAGCATCACGAGAATGCGCCCAAGTTCAAACCAAGTTTTGAAACTCCGAGACGAAAATTCTAACAAAACCAGTACTGTCCTGACACCTTAGACCTCCGGTTTATGCGAGTCGGTTTCACTACCTACGTGTACCAAAGTTTCAAGTTTCTACGCAAACTCAGCCCCAAGTAGTTTATACAAGCAGTCAGCACCATCCTAAACACTTCTAAGCGAGCGACCGATGCAAATAAGTGTATGATCTCCAAAAAGATGAAAAAAAATCACGAAAAGAAAGCCATATAGCCCAAGTATAGAGACATGTTCCCTCTAAGTTAGGTGCTCCTCACCCGAGCATTTAGCCCAACGGTACAAAAACTCATTGAAAAATCAATAGTATAAGCTTATGAGCAATGAAAAGATCAAAACAGCAATGAGATCATATTCACTAACAGGTTGACTTGCCATGAAAGTGTATGGACAACGGGCTTAATGTGATTGCGCTAGAACAAACAGGGTAAACTTGACGCGAGAACCTTGATACTGAGATGCAGTAGCATGATTGGGACCGATTTGCATAAAAAGGAGACCTCCGAAGACTTATAGTCAAGTGTCGTCACCGTACTCGTTTTGTTCCTATTTAGAATCCCGGTTTTTCCCAACTTTCTGAATGAGGAAGCTGCCTCGTGCTCGGCGACTTTTTCCTATTTTACTTGAGGACAAGCAAAGATTCAAGCTTAGGGGAGTTTGATAACGCGAAATCGTATATATATATTGACGCATAATTCAACTAATGTTTGACTGGTTTCAATCCGATTTCGGGTTCTTTCCATGTTATTTGTCTGATATTTTGCAGGTATTTGATGATCATGTCTAAACAAAGCAATATGAAGAAAATAAGCAATTACAGATGAAATATGGACGAAAACCAGATGAAAACAACATGAAAAACGCAGAATGCACATTTTGCTGCTGTGACGACCGTCACACCTCCATGACGACCGTCACACACCATGACGACCGTCATGCAGGCAAAAACGCACAACTTCAATTGAACGTGCAAAATACAGTTCCAAGTCCCATGTAATGGACCACTACTCCCTGATTTTTCTGCCTCCAAGTCCACCTTCTTCAAATTACAACCGTTAGAATTCTACCTCTATAAAAGGGGAAGGAGGGGAGCTGAGAAAGAGAGCCGCATTCAGACAACGAAGTGATGCCCAAATTTATTTCCAGAGCAAAAATTTAGTTTCATTCTTTCTGTTTTTGTTTCCTTTCCTTATTCTTGTATTCCATTTCTACAATATTCATTTGTGCGCTCTATTGGTTTGAAGACATAATCATGCCGACATCGTTGTGATTTGGCCAAAAGCCAATTGGATACGTTACAGGTTTTTTTCATTATTTCGTTAATTGTAACTTTAATTCTCAGTAATATGAATGTTCTAAGTTTCTGTTTTTATTTATGTTTTACCTTTCCCAAATCCATGTCTAGCTAAATCAGAGTAATCGATATGTAATAATAATTCAGACGGGATTTGATAATAACCGGTTTAAAACTTTCTTTTTCAAAATTTGTTTATGGTCTGAGTGTTTAAACTTATTTACTGAATAAACTTTCGTCGCGACATCGAGAACTTATTTAAAAGTAGTTTTGCCACGACAGTGGGAAATTAATTAAGGTACGAACCAACAAGCGACAGCTGCGGTAAGACCAGATAGTAAACACTAGGCATTTGTTTTAATAACAGCGAAAGCACTTTAAAATGGATTAGAACTTAGAGATTTCCAAAAAGTAGTTTTAACCCCGAATGGGACAGCGAAAGCGTATATTCGGCCCTTAGAATTATGACTAGCGTCAACAACCATCGTGAGACGAAAGTCTTCAGATCACTATTTTCTGCTTAAATAAATTCTGAAAAAATATTTTATATACCGGTAACTTGTCAAATCCCCGAAGAACATAATTATTGCATATCGATTCACGTAATTATAATTTAAGTAACGTTTTTAGTTCCCTTTAGTGATAGAAATTATTCCCTTAAACATTATCTACCTAGCTAAACATAGTAACTCCCGAGAACACTAGTTTGATTACGAGTCCTTGTGGGATCGATATCTTTTATTACTACGCGATAGACTGTGCACTTGCAATTAAGTTGTATTAGACATAGAAAGTCGCGATCATGGATATAGCTCATGGAGTGCCTTGAGGGTCATGGTGGAGCTCAGTCAAGTCATTATGCCAAGTGTGAAGAGCCACAACTGAGGGTGTTGCAATTAGGGTTTTCATCTGAGTAACTTTAAGTCAATTGTGCAATTGGAGGAGATTAAGACTCAATTATAAGTCTTTATGATAATGGAGAGTTGTGTTGAGGTACATGAGGTGATATTCCAAGATCAATCCAAGAAGAATTCAAAAGTGTGAGGAGTTGCTAACTAGGGTTCTCAGGGTAAAATCCCATATTTAGTGTCTAACTTCAAGACCACTTATCTCAAGATAAAAGTTTCATCTCAATTTTTGGCTAACATGGAACTTGTAGAGCATGTTCTTAGATTTAATTTGAGTACTAGAAGTCCTTGATTGGATTTATAGAACTCAAGTTATGATCCAGACAAGTTACAGGTCACCAGATGGATGTGAAATTTGTCTGCAAAAGTCAACCAACTTCCAAGGAACTTTTGACCTAGAAGGATGTTTCTCCTCAACTTTTGGCCAACATTAAAGTTGTAGGTCTTGATCTTAGCTTTCCAAATTGTACTAGAAGTCTTTCATCTGATTTGTAGAATTTAAGTTATGAGGTTTACAAGTCAGGGGTATTTTGGGAAAGTAAGATTATAGGTCATTTGGCATTATAGGTCATTTTCACTATCTTGCACACTTCAAATGAAGTTTTGTCCAACATGAAACTTGTTCAAAATTGGATTTTTATGTCAACCTTGCATCAAGGATGTATTGATTTGGTTTAGAGCAAGATTTGGTTTGAAGGAATTGAAGGTGAGAAAATACTTAGAAGGGGGGGTTGAATAAGTATGACAGAAAATAATCAAAGATAAAAACTCAAGTATTTTTATCCTGGTTCGTTGAACTCAACTACTCCAGTCCACCCTTTTCAAGAGTGATTTGCCTTTCTCAACAAGGACTTAATCCACTATTCAAATCAACTGATTACAAATAGCAACACCTAAGAACAACTGTTCTTAGTCTTCTCAAGAGCTACTGATCTAACCTAGATCCTCTTAAGGAAAACTTCCTTTACAAATTAATGTAATACAATGTAAGAGTAAGAAATTGCTTCTAATAAAGCTATAAACACAACTGTGTTATTTCTCTAAGTTTAGAACAATGTATGAACAGCAAAGAATATGAGAGCTTGAGAGTTTTTCGCGTGAGAGTGTTCTTGCAATAATTTTCGTCACATGAAGAATGAGCTATGATTTCCTTTATATAGCCACTTGAATATTGGAGAGAATATAATACCGTTGGAGAAGATATTTCCAATATCAAATAGTACTGTCCTTTGTACTATTGCAGCAGAGAGACGGCGCACAAAATGTGGGTGTAGCAATTGTCTGCTGAGCTGTGAATTTACCATATATGGAATGTATCAGAGGAATAATCTTCTTGCAGAGATTTATGTCTATCCCAATTAAGGAAAGATTTGCTGGCATATTCCAACGGATATATTAAAATAATCTTCTTCAAATAAATCTTCAGATAGTTCAGATCAACAATCAATATCAGAGTCTTCAGTCTTCAGAATCTTCTGGAAACTTCAGAGCCTAAGATGTTCTTCAGATGTTGCTGAATCAGAGTCTGGTGCAGCTGTGTGCTTGAAGCGTAACATGCTCTTAGATCAGAGTCTTCACTCAGATCAGAGTCTTCTCTCATTCAGAGTCTCTTCACTCAGAGTCTTCTTTCATTCAGATTCTTGATAATATATGCAGCGTGTTGTATCTTCAGAATCTTGATGACTAAGCTCTTATACTTCAGATTCTTCTAATCTTCAGATGCTCTTGAGCCATTCAGAATTTATTGTTCACATCAAATTTGCTCTTTAAGATTAAAATCTTTTGTGCCTGTAGAAAACAGTTTAGAACAAATTTAGAGAGTATAATTCTTGTATACAAATTATCATTAATGTTATCATCAAAACATAGAGATATTACTAAGACACAATCTGTGCTCTTACAATCTCCCCCTTTTTGATGATGACAAAACATGAGAAATTTGTTCAATAAAAATATGAATTAAAATTACTCCCCCTGAGATTAACAATCTCCCCCTGAAATGAATACTCTAATGGAATTAGATACTTCCCTTTCTGGTTGAGTACATTTCAGATTCAGAGCCTGATTGAAGCCTGGTTGACATATGTTTGACTTCTAGAGTCAAAGCTTGATGCCATATTAAAGCTTGATGCCAGATGAACAACTTCAGAACACCTGGTTGTTTATCTTGCCATTTCCTGTCTTGAGTTATCTTTTAGATCATAGTACTCAAGGTTAGATATCAGAGTCTGGTCTACTCAGATTTAGCTATTTTTGATCAGGTTCTGAAAAGATAGATCTCAGGAAAACTTCAATGAAATTTGTCAGATTTTTTTAATAATATCTGGGACACTTAAATTCAAAGAATGTTAGTAACATGTCTGACTTAGTTCAGATAATTGCTTATAGATTTGAACAATCAGATTCTATTTTGTTTCTCCCCCTTTTTGTCATAATCAAAAAGAATTTTAAAAGACAGTAAAGATGCAGAAGAAACACATATCCAGATAAGCAAAAAGATCATTGTCATATAGTCAAGAGAACATCCAGATTCAGATAAAAGCATACAAAACATATCAGAAGAAAATCAAAACAAAGCAAAACATGAAAAACTTGTGCAAAACATCAAGTAGGTTTAGCAGATGAGGTTTGTTGAGAAGCAATGAGTTGCAGCAGTGCTGTAATTCTTTCTGAATTTTCATCTTGCTTAGCCATCCAAGTTTTCATTTCTTCATTTGTTTTCTTTTGATCAACCATAAAATCCTTAAGTTCTTTGACATCCTTCTGAAGATCTGTAGATTCTGAAACAGTAGATTCTGAAACAGTCTGAGTAACATCAGGTGCAGGAATTTCTGGAGGTGGAGGAGCTTCTAGAAGAAGAATAGGAGGAGTGTTTCTCTTAATCCGTTTTTGATAAGCAGCAAACCTTACTTTTGACAATCTAAGACATTGAGTCCTGATTTTCAAAGCCTCCCTATTCAGTCTGTAAAGATATTTCTTCCAAACAGCGTTAGCAGCCTCTTTGTCCATAGTAGTCATGCAAACATCCATAATGTCAGCAAAGTCTGAGACATTATCCTTATCAAAATCTCTTAACAGAGTATAAACATGTGATCCCAATTCTGCTTCATCAGGGATTCTGGGTTTGCTTGGTTGGGTTGGTTGTGTTTGTGGTGTTTGTTCAGAAGGTTGAGGTTGTGAAGATGGATGTTCAGATGTTTGTGTTTCAGAAGGTTGAGGATTGATTTGTGGTTCAGATGTTGGTTGGTTGGTTTGTGGTTCAGATGTTTGTTGGTCAGAATGTTGTGGTTGAGGTATTGAGGGAATTGGTTGGGTTTCTGTTGGTTGTGGAGTGTTTTGGATTTCAAGAGGTTGTGGAGTGAGAGTTTGAGTTGGGGAATTTTGTGGAGAAGGTGGATGTTCAGAAGTTGGAGATTTAAACAGCTGTTTCCAAACACTCTCAGAACGAGGTTGTTTGAGATCATTCAAGCATTCATTAATGTAACCAGATGATTCATCATCAGATGATGTATCAGAGTGGTTAGATTTTTCAGAAGTTGAAGATAAAATGACAGACTGGTTTAAAGGTGTGACATCTAATATCTCATCCTCTGGAATGGTATATTCTGGGATAGTGTTTTGTGGTTGTGGTGTTGTTTGTTGAGTTTGTTGTGGAATTTCTGTTTGTATGTTTGTTGGTTGCTTGGATTGTGGTGTATGAGGGGGGACAGAAGATGGTTTAGAGGGTGTGGGGGTATCAGAATGATGAACAGGATTAGAATCAGTGTTAAATACCTGTTTCAGAGTATCTCTAATTTCTTCAAAAGTTGCTGCAGGAGGATTTGGTTGAATCTTCTTCAGCTTCTTCCTTTTCTTCTTCTTTTCAGCATCTGAATGCTTCCTTTTCTTCTGATGACCTTCACTATCAATTTTTCTCTTACGTCTTCTTTCCCTTGTCAAATCAGGAAGAACTTGGCCTTCCTTCTGCAAAAGATTGGCAGGAATCTCAACACCATCTCTTAGGCAGCGAGCAACATACTCAGCAATAATTTCTCTAGGTTCATCTGAGGTGAATAAAGGAAAATCCTTAACAGGAATCCTTCTTCCCCTAACTTCTTCAGAGTTAGTTTTCCTTGGTTTCTCAGATAAATCATCAACCAGTTTCATCCTTCTCAGAGTTAAACCGTTTATTTCAGAGCCAATGATATAAGTCAGATCTTCTGTCAACCCAGCCTCTTGCAGATGCGCCACAAGTTGGTTTTCTATCAGAATATCTGAAATCAGCCTTCCCATAGGGATCCATGTTCTGACTTTTCCAGTTTTATCTCTGGCTGTTTCCCTTGTTTCCTTGACGTGAGACACCAGATGATTAAACAACAAATATGGAAGATCAATCTGAATGTTTTGGTGTAAACAATACATGAAGTAAAGTTGTTCAGCATTAACATAATCAGAAGAGTTTGAAGAGGGTCTGTGAAAGATGGTGTTCATGAAAATCTTAGCCCATATCTTGTAAGTGGGTTTCAAGAACTTAACCTTCTTACAAGGTTCACCAGTAGTACAGATTTCTTGACATACATCTTTCAGGTCTTCACGCGCAGAAGACAGAGAGGTTACTCCATCAGTTGCCTTAAAACCTATGAGTTTCCTTATCAGGTTTTCAGTGATAACTATCTTTTTTCCCAGCACAGAGGAGTGAATGAACTTTGGAGTAGCATATGCATGGATCCAGAACTCCTTCACTAACGTTGGATACACAGGACCCATAAGCCTATCAAAGTAACCGTCCCAGCCTTGTGCTTTGATTGAAGAAATCAGATCAAACCCATTTTCAGCAAGATCTTCTAAGTCCACGAAACTTTCACACAGTACTTCTAGTGAATCAACAGCAGTTAGGAGAGTGCGTACTGGTTCTTGAACAGTGGTAGCATTTTTGGTAGTAACAGCGTTTGAAGTAGATGCCATTGTTGACGATGATGAAGAAGATGAAGGTTTCTGAGTTCTTTTAGGGTTTGCAAAGAGAGAGAACAACAAACAAAAGCGCATATGTGTTTGAGAATGTGAAAAGTGTGAATGTGTTATGAGAGTGGTTTATATAGACAAATAAAGCAAGCATGGAAAACACAACAGACACACATAGGACACATACGCACGTTTGCATTAAATGAAAAGTAATAATTTTTAATTATGATATGACATTTGGGGGAAAATCAAGACAGATTGAGATTTTCAAAGCAATACCTTAAACGTCATAATCAGTAGGTGTACTCCATCTTTTCAGATTCTGAGTGACACGTGTTTGCTTGCATGTGATTCTATAACTCTTAAGAAATGAAACGTTTTCAACTTTCAGATCCTCTGAGATGGTCAGTTCAGAGTTTCACACAAAAAAAAATAATTCACAGATAAATTAAACAAGCAAGACAGATGAAATACTTCAGAGTGTTAAACACTTAGCATCTGAGAAGTTGACTCTGAGAAATATTACTCTGGACAAAAATCCATACAAATATTTTTCAGAATAAACTTAAACCTATCTTCAGCAAGGGGTTTTGTGAAAATATCTGCCCATTGATGATCTGTATCAACAAAGGCTAAATTTATTACACCCTTCTGAACATAGTCTCTGATGAAATGATGTTTAATCTCTATATGTTTGGCCTTAGAGTGTAAAATTGGATTTTTGGATAAACATATAGCAGAAGTATTATCACAGAAGATAGAAAGATTACTCTCATAGATTTGATAATCTTCTAGTTGACTCTTCATCCAGAGCATCTGAGTGGAACATCCAGCAGCAGCAATGTATTCTGCCTCTGTGGTTGATAGTGCAATTGTTGGTTGCTTCTTGCTGTACCACGAGATCAGATGACTTCCAAGAAACTGACAGCTTCCAGAAGTACTTTTGCGCTCAACTCTATCTCCAGCATAGTCAGCATCACAGAATCCAACTAGTGAATATTCGTCAGATCTTCTGTAACACAAACCAACATTAGCAGTACCTTTCAGATACCTTAGAATCCTCTTAACAGCAGTTAAGTGTGATTCTCTAGGATCTGATTGGAATCTAGCACATAAACAAACACTAAACAGAATGTCTGGTCTAGAAGCAGTCAAATAAAGAAGAGATCCTATCATACCTCTGTAGAGTTTCTGATCTACCTTCTTACTTACCTCTTCCTTACCTAGAGTGCTTGTAGGATGCATTGGAGTCTTTGCCATTTTGCTATCCAGCATGTTAAACTTCTTCAGAAGCTCTTTAACATACTTGGTCTGATGTATGTAGGTGCATTCTGGAGTCTGATTTACTTGGATTCCCAGAAAGAATCTCAGTTCTCCCATCATGTTCATCTCAAATTCTGCCTGCATACATTTAGCAAACTCCTTTCCAAGCATAATATTTGTTGATCCAAAAATAATATCATCTACATAAATTTGACAAATCAACAAATCTTTCTTAATGGTTTTACAAAATAGTGTGGTATCCACTTTTCCTCTGATGAAATTTTTCTTCAGAAGAAAATTACTCAACCTCTCATACCAAGCTCTGGGAGCTTGTTTTAGTCCATAAAGAGATTTTTTCAGTTTGTAAACATGATCTGGAAAATTTTCATTTTCAAAACCAGGAGGTTGGTGGACATACACTTCCTCTTCTATAATTCCATTAAGAAAAGCACTTTTAACATCCATCTGATAAAGAGTGATGTTATGTTGTGCAGCAAATGAAATAAGCAAGCGTATAGACTCTAACCTTGCAACAGGAGCATATGTTTCTGTGTAGTCTATGCCTTCTTGTTGACTGTAGCCTTGAGCAACCAGTCTTGCTTTGTTCCTTTCAACTTCTCCTTTCTCATTAAGTTTATTTCTGAAAACCCATTTTGTTCCAATGACATTTAAACCTTTAGGTCTTGGAACCAGATCCCAGACTTCATTCCTTGTGAATTGATTCAGCTCCTCTTGCATAGCTAAAATCCATTCATTATCTTCCAGAGCCTCATCAACAGATGTTGGTTCTATAATTGACACTAAGCCACAGAAGGAAGATTCAGAAGTTCTGAGAAATGCTCTTGTCCTTATTGGATCATCTTTCTTTCCAATTATCACATCCTCTGGATGAGAAGCTTTCATTCTGGAAGAAGATCCTCTGACTGTTGGTCTTTCAGAAATATGCAGATTGTCAAGTTGGGAAGTTAGAGGCGTAGCATCTGGGTTTGCTTCAGAGTCTTTGTCTTCAGTCTTGTCTGCCTCTGAGCCTTCAGAGTCTGTGAGAATAACTTCTCTATCTGCAGAACTTTCAACTTGCTTTGGCTTTTCAGAGCCAAGCTTATCATCAAATCTAACATGAATAGATTCTTCCACAATCTGTGTTTCAGTATTGAATACTCTGTAGCCTTTAGAGCGTTCAGAATAACCAAGCATGAAACACTTCTGTGCTTTGGAATCAAACTTGTTCAGATGATCTTTAGTGTTAAGCATATAACAAATACATCCAAATGGATGAAAATAAGCAATGTTGGGCTTTCTGTTTCTCCACAATTCATAGGGAGTCTTTTCCAGAAGAGGTCTTACAGACACTCTGTTCTGAATATAACATGCTGTATTTATTGCTTCTGCCCAAAAGTATTTTGCCAGATTTGTCTCGTTGATCATGGTTCTGGCCATTTCTTGCAATGTTCTATTTTTCCTCTCTACAACTCCATTTTGTTGTGGAGTTCTAGGACAGGAGAAATCATGTGCAATTCCTTTTTCAGAAAAATATTTTTCAAAATATTTGTTTTCAAATTCACCACCATGATCACTTCTGACTTTAATAATTTTGCATTCTTTTTCAGTCTGGACTTGATTGCAGAAGTCAATGAACACAGAATGAGACTCATCCTTGTGTTTTAGAAACTTTACCCATGTCCATCTGCTGTAGTCATCTACAATGACTAACCCATACTTCTTGCCTCTGATGGATGCAGTTTTCACTGGTCCAAACAGATCAATATGAAGTAATTCCAGTGGTCTAGAAGTGGAAACAACATTTTTTGGTTTAAAATGAGATTTTGAAAATTTACCCTTTTGACATGCGCCACACAGAGCATCTGAATTGAACTTCAGATTAGGGAGTCCTCTGACCAGATTGAGTTTATTAATCTGAGATATACGTCTCATATTAATATGTCCCAATCTTCTATGCCAGACCCATTGCTCATCATTCACAGATAAAAGGCATTTTACATTTTGAACTTTAAGTTCTGAAAGGTTAATTTTGTAAATGTTGTTTTTCCTCTTTCCACTGAATAGGATTGAACCATTCTTTTGACATACAGCTTTGCAACATTTTTGATTAAAGATGATATCATAACCATTGTCACTTAATTGACTTATGGACAATAGATTATGTTTCAATCCTTCAACTAACAGAACATTAGAAATAGAGGGTAGGTTACCATTACCTATTGTACCAGAGCCAATGATCTTGCCCTTCTGGTTCCCTCCAAATTTCACGTCCCCTCCAGATCTAAGTTCCAGGCTTTGGAACATAGACCTTTCGCCCGTCATATGTCGTGAGCATCCAGAGTCCAGGTACCATGATTGGTGTCTGGATTTTGCTGCTAAGAACATCTGCAACAGGTATTATTTTACTTTTAGGTACCCAGATCTTCTTGGGTCCTTTGGGGTTAGATGTTCTGTGGTTTTGCCTAAACTTCTGTTTTTCAACATAGTGTTTATTCTGGCTAGCCCTTGGCTTAAACACATAAGTACTCTTTTCAGAGCTTGTATGTTTAATATCATTCAGATGACCAAACTTAAAATGAGAATACAGAGGAGTCTTCTTGATGAAGAGTTTATCAACAGATTTTGGATTGCTTCCAGAGGAAGATTCACATCCAATGCCTCTTCTGTTGTTCCCACTAACACCATAGATCATAGAAGCCATTTTGCTTCTGTCTATGCTTTTAGTGAGGAATCTTTTAAAACTGGAGTCATATTTTTCTAAAATATTTTCACTTGACTCTGTTTCAGTATCAGATTCTTGTTGAGTTGTTTCTAAATCATTTTTGAGTTTTAAATTTATTTCTTTCTGCTCAACAAGTTCTGTTCTCAGAAGATCAATCTCAGATTCAAGATTGCTTTTCAGCTTCTTGTATTTGAGTTTAATCTTGCTGTAGCTTTCCAACATGTCAGATAAACTTTCAACAAGTTCAGCTCTGGAGAGTTCAGAAAATACCTCTTCAGAGTCAGAGTCTGATTCTGACTCAGATTCAGATGATGACGTTCCTTCATCTTGATCATTTGTGTTGGCCATCAGCGCAACATTTGCACATTCTTCCTCAGATTCAGAAGATGATTCAGATTCATCTGAGTCATCCCATGTAGCCATCAGAACCTTTGTTTCTTTCACCTGAGAGTTTCCCTCATGAGTCATTTTGAGAGACTCAAACATATCATGAGCAGTGTCTCTGTTGGTAATCTTCTCATACTCTGTATGAGAGATTGCATTAAGAAGTATGGTTCTGGCTTCGTGATGATTCTTGAATTCTTTCTTCTGCTCCTCAGTCATTGATTTTCTATCAATCTTTTTGCCATCCTTAGTAGGATGTTCATATCCATCAATGACTAAATCCCAGAGATCAGCATCATACCCCAAGAAAAAACTTTCAAGTCTATCTTTCCAATAATCAAATTTTTCTCCATCAAACATTGGAGGTTTGGTGCTGATTCTGTCTCCTTCATATTTGTTGCTTGATGTAGGAATATCACCCATATTAGCAACCAAATAACTAACAGAGTATTCTTCTCACTGGATCTTTATCTGTCACGGTTAAGTGAATGCACACGCAGAACCGGAGCTCTGATGCCAACTGAAGGTGAGAAAATACTTAGAAGGGGGGGTTGAATAAGTATGACAGAAAATAATCAAAGATAAAAACTCAAGTATTTTTATCCTGGTTCGTTGAACTCAACTACTCCAGTCCACCCTTTTCAAGAGTGATTTGCCTTTCTCAACAAGGACTTAATCCACTATTCAAATCAACTGATTACAAATAGCAACACCTAAGAACAACTGTTCTTAGTCTTCTCAAGAGCTACTGATCTAACCTAGATCCTCTTAAGGAAAACTTCCTTTACAAATTAATGTAATACAATGTAAGAGTAAGAAATTGCTTCTAATAAAGCTATAAACACAACTGTGTTATTTCTCTAAGTTTAGAACAATGTATGAACAGCAAAGAATATGAGAGCTTGAGAGTTTTTCGCGTGAGAGTGTTCTTGCAATAATTTTCGTCACATGAAGAATGAGCTATGATTTCCTTTATATAGCCACTTGAATATTGGAGAGAATATAATACCGTTGGAGAAGATATTTCCAATATCAAATAGTACTGTCCTTTGTACTATTGCAGCAGAGAGACGGCGCACAAAATGTGGGTGTAGCAATTGTCTGCTGAGCTGTGAATTTACCATATATGGAATGTATCAGAGGAATAATCTTCTTGCAGAGATTTATGTCTATCCCAATTAAGGAAAGATTTGCTGGCATATTCCAACGGATATATTAAAATAATCTTCTTCAAATAAATCTTCAGATAGTTCAGATCAACAATCAATATCAGAGTCTTCAGTCTTCAGAATCTTCTGGAAACTTCAGAGCCTAAGATGTTCTTCACATGTTGCTGAATCAGAGTCTGGTGCAGCTGTGTGCTTGAAGCGTAACATGCTCTTAGATCAGAGTCTTCACTCAGATCAGAGTCTTCTCTCATTCAGAGTCTCTTCACTCAGAGTCTTCTTTCATTCAGATTCTTGATAATATATGCAGCGTGTTGTATCTTCAGAATCTTGATGACTAAGCTCTTATACTTCAGATTCTTCTAATCTTCAGATGCTCTTGAGCCATTCAGAATTTATTGTTCACATCAAATTTGCTCTTTAAGATTAAAATCTTTTGTGCCTGTAGAAAACAGTTTAGAACAAATTTAGAGAGTATAATTCTTGTATACAAATTATCATTAATGTTATCATCAAAACATAGAGATATTACTAAGACACAATCTGTGCTCTTACAGGAATTTGGTAAAGGGCATTTTTAAAGGCATTTAAGTTGAAAAAATCCAAATTAATTCATATGTGCTCAAGACAATGCAAATGAGTGCTCATTTTGATTAGAAATATTATTTTGAACATAATGGCAATATTAGAAAGTCAATTTGGGGCATATTTCATGACATTTCTCTTTATTACTTCATGAATAAGTAACACATCAAAGGTTGGTCATATGATGCAAACAAGGACTCAATTTGATCCCTACACTCTCCACAGTCCACAAGCAAGGCATGAGAAGCTTCTTGGAGAAGGAATTGACTCAGATTCGTGTACACCATGATTGAACTTTCACGCTAAAATTGATTTTTGGATATCTCTGTTTGGGCTTTCCATGGGCCTCTAGAACCTTCCAATCCATTCTATATAAGTTCAGAAAGAAGTTAGGATCAAGGTTGGTGATCATTTGCAGTTGGAGCCAGAGATTGCAGAGGAAATTTTCAAGCTTCAAGTGAAAATCGTGTTTTCAGATTGGGTGCATTTTAGAGCAAATTGAAGTATCCAATAGCTTTATCCTTCATCAAGGAACGAATCTGCACAAGATTGGAGTGAGAATCAAAGTGCAAGTGCCTCAATTCCAAGCTATAAACCAGGTATGCACTTTTCATGATTGCACTGATTATAGGTTGATTTAGTTGAAATTGAAATGAGGTTAAGCATTAGGGAGATGCGTGGAACGTTTTAGGATAGGAGTTGTAGAGTTTGATGATGATTCAAGATGTGACACCATTTCTGTTAAGACTTGTAACTGCTTGATCTTGGAGTGTTAGCATGATCTAGATAGCTTAGGTTAATCTATGATGGATGAGGAGTAGATCCGTAGCAAGAGATTGAGATTTGGTGATGTTTGATCAGAGGACATATTTTGGATTCTTGATCGGGTTTTGAAATCTAGGGAGAGTTAGAGGAAACGGATGCCATATTTGGATTCAGGAGGAAAAATAAGGAGAATGGTATAAGGTTTGGTTTGTTTTGATGACCTGTAACTGGTAGCTCACCGGAGAAGACGGTGGCGCGGCCACCAGACCACCGTCTGGTTTGCCTGAGTCATTTCCCCCCTTTCAGAGTTCAAACGAGGACGATGGCTGTCAGCCCTTGGATGAGTGAGATTTGAAGACTTTGTAACCCAATCTAACGCACGAGATTCAATCTGAGGTTGGACTTTGACCAAGCGAAACACGTGCGTTTCATTAATGCGCTGGCGCGCTGGTGATCCTTGGATGAGCTGACAAAGTCTCCAGATCCAATGTCCCTCTTATTTTCTCAGCTTTTAATTTTGTTAATTCATTTTTATTTATTTTAATTGCTTTCTCCATTTTTAATTCATAATAAATTCCTTATTGGTCAAAAAAATAAAATAAAAAAATGTGCATGATCTAGATTTTATTTCTAATTTTCTGGTGCTTTTAGATTTTATTTTCATGCAATTTTCAATTTAATATGATTTTTTGCATTTTCTTTAATTCTTTAATTTTGGCATATTTCCTCATTTTCTTGCTGATTTTTGTCTGAGTGATTGGTATAGAATTGGAGTGAGATTTTTGACTGGTTGTTTGTGTAGATATGCATGATCCGTTAGGAATTATTTCACAATTTTTAGATAACTTTAGGACTGGTTTTGAATTAGGTTCCCATAACCTCCCATTTTAGGGTTCCCATTTGACCCTTGGTGATTTAGGAATTCTTTAGTGGCTTTCCCCTTAGTTTTAGTCCCTGGCCTTTCTACTATAGATACCTAACACATGTAGGTTCCCTTAAAAAAATTATAGGATTTTAGAAGTAGTTTTGGTATTTTAAATAGATTTAAAACTTAGGCTAGTTTTAATATGCTTCTAACATGACTTCCCCTTTAGAATGACCTCAATGGTAGCCCATAGCATCAGATAAATTTTCCATTCCTTTTGGATAGTGCTTTAGACATATAGAGGCTTCTGTTTGCTTGATTGTGGTGTTTGGTTTTGGTGTTTGGACCTCCTTTTAGTAGCTTTCTTGTAGCTTAATCAATTAGGGTTTAGGAAGAGCCTTAGTTTTGATTTCTCTTTCTTCAAATAAACATGGTTTGCCTTGTGTGCATTCCATTCTCATCCAATGATTCAAGGTCCCTATGTGGAGGCCTCATCCCTCCTTTGGAAGGATGTGTGGCATATCACAAGAGGTAGAACCTTTGAGGATGCCTATCTTAGGTGTATGGTTGAGTGCCATGATGGATTCCCTTGGTTTCCATCATGCTTTCCATCATCATGCATTGATCTTGATATTGATTATCATCTCCCTTAGGGGATCCTCTGAAGCTTGAAGATGGAGCTTTAATTTCCTTCTCTTGAGGATAGCTTAGACTGGAAGTTGACTGCAGACTGTGGATTTGTTTTACTGCTGTTAGCCTGCTTTGCTATTGAGCTGCTTGTCTGTTGTGTTGTTTGTTGTATTTTCTGATTGATTGACTGTATTTGTGTAACTGCTTGGTTTGTTGCATTATACTAGGCCTCATGAAGATGATTCTAGGCCTAAGAGCATCATAAAGGTTGAGTTTCTCCCTTTGCTTGTCTGCATTAGAGGTTGAGCATGTCTCCCTCTGCTTGACTGTTATTGTTTGGCTTTGCTTGCTGGCTTAAGGTTGAGTGTAGTCTCCCTTGCCTGTGTGGTGTGTTGCCTCTGACTTGCTTGCTTTAGAAGTTGAGTTTGTCTCCTTCTGCTTGTATTGTTGCATTGCATGCATTTTACTTACAGTTTTATTCTTTACAGTTTATTTCTTCTGCTGTTGTTTTCCTTTGCCATGTTCCCCTAGGAACTCTGACTTCTCTTGCTCAAGAGAAGTTATGACAGACATTAGGGTTCTAACCATGCATGATAACATTAGGTAGTTCCCTCCTAACCTCAACCATAGGTTCAAATTTGCATGACAACTTTAGGATTGGATCAGTTCCCCTTTAGTGCGTCCTTTCTCTTCTCATCTTCAAACAAATCAAAATACCGTAATAAAGGTTAATTGATGTCGTACGCTACGAGCCTTAAGCTACTTGAGAAAGGGTTGTTGGAGAGTTTCTTTCCAACAGCTTGGATGTTTAGTATGGCACCCTTTGGGTGACATGCGACGCATTCACTCTCAGGTCATAGTCTCTAGTACGATATTAGTTGCAAACATCCATAAAAAACACTTCTTCCGTAAAAGACAGAAAACAAAGATCAAACACTCTTTTGTCCTCTGGGACCTTAATCCTTGGAAACCATTTTCATAAGGAGAGTTTTGTTAACTCCCGGTTCTACCGCAAACGGCAAACGCCTAAGTCTCCGTCGAGCGAGCTGCATACACCAACTGCTGGAACCGTCTATTAACCCTACCCGGATAAAAAAGACAAACCCGTGTCTCTTGTTGTCCCGAACTATGTTTGCTCTGATCTTTCATGCCGTTTGAAAGTACGTAGGCATGAGATGCAATATCTCGGCGAGCAACCTTCCCCCGTAACCCGTAGTTAGCCGAACTACGTAGACTCTGATTTCTTGTTCCAGACGGGAATACGTAGGCATAGAACTGTTGTGTTCTGCCGAGTCATTTTCTTTTCTTTTCAGACCAACCTTTTAGCGTAGATAGTTAAACCAACCCGTCAGATAAACACAACAAGCATGGATCCCATCGAGTACGATGGACGTGAGGGGTGCTAATACCTTTCCCTTGCGTAACCGACTCCCGAACCCAGACATGGTTGTGATGACCTTGTCTTATACCTTTTTGTCAGGTTTTTCCGACCGTTTCCTTTCCCTTTCCATGGGATAAATAACGAGAGGTGGAGACTCTTCTGTTTTGCCGGCACCTTATTTTCGCGGTAGCGACAGCGAGGATCGTATTTTTTAAGGTAGGATAATAAGGCTTTAGTAACCATAACATTCAATCGATCCTTATTGTCCATATGCTCTAAAATAACAGCCTTTCCTTCATCAAGATTCATGATTAGTTGACTATACTATTCAGGTTCTTGTTCCAACCATGTTGAATGAAATATCTGATAACATTCAGATCCTCACAATGTAATGCCATAACATTTGACTTGTCATAATGTTTCTTCAACATCTATTTCATCCAAATAACTAGAGAGGAACTGCTTCCTGTAGCAATATACTCATCCTCAGCTGCTCAGTCTGCATCACAATGCCCTACAAGCATGGTAGTTTAACTATGAGACTACAATATTCCATAGTCACTAGTACCATTAATGTATTTCAATATCCTCTTCACTTGATTAATCTGGCTCATTTTAGGCTCAGCCTGATATCTAGCACAAACTCCTACAGTCCGTGTGATGTCAAGTCTTCTAGTTGTAAGATACAACAGACTATCAATCATATTCATGTATAAACTTTGATCTATATCAACACCTTTTTCATAGCAAAAGACATGATGTCTGGATCATCTTGTTCGACATCATACTCAGAGTCACTTGAGGGAACTTCCTTTCTTTTCAATGACTTTTTCTTGGTAGCAAGGGCTACAACTTTACTTCATCCTTTGTCAGGTCCAACCTTAGTACTTTTCTTAGATGCCTTAGAAGGCTTGCTTGTAGACACAACAACCTTCCCCATTTTGTTACTCAATCTTTTAACAATATCAGGATCCAGTTTCTTTATTATAAGCTCATCATCAGAATCTAGACCATCTATATTGACAATGTCCTTAGACTGATCCTTCTCAACACCAGCACTCTCTTCTTTATCTTCAACAAACGTACTAGTATCATTAGAATCATCTCTTTTACCAACTATAAAATCATCTTCAGCCACATCCTCATGAGATTTTTTAGGAGACTTACTCTAAAAGTTTTCTTGTGTGGTTCTAACAGGATGGTCAGGTCGGGCCAAGGATGTTGCGACATCTGACACAACATCAAACTCAAGATCAATAACCAAGGTCTTAGACAGAGACATATGAACACTTCTATCAACAGTGTCATTAACAACAACATTCAAACTAGACTAACTTAAAGTTTCTTTCGCTTTAGGGTTATCTAGACTCATAGTTTCAGAGGTAACAACATTTGAAACATTAGAAACAACAACATTCAAACCAGAAGTATCAACAATATCCACAAAGGCATACCTCTTTACACCCAGGATTTCTGCCTGCATTGGTCCCATTAACTCCATATGCAAAAGTTCTAGAACTTTGGAAGCAGTCTGATGTTGTGACTCGGTATGTGACTTCTTAATTTCCCTCCCAATTTGGAACTTAACACAAACTCTGCTCTCTTTAATCTTGAGCTTTGGCAATCCTCCAACACCTTATTCAGATATGATTTCCTTATCACATTTTCTATCAGGATACCAATCTTCTTCGATATAAGTCTTGAGAGAACCATAAGCCATGAGATATAGATTTATATAATTGACTTTCCACTTGCCCTTTTCCTCGTTTACTTGATTGCTATAAGGTTTAGGATAACCATACAGCCTATAGCAGAAGGCTCTTATACGACACTGCTTTTAATAATGGTGACATCTCTTGGGTTGGAACTTAGGTACGGTGGAAGCTTCTTAATGTTGTTTATGATGTTGGAACTTCTTCTTTGTAACCAAGGTGTCATTTCTCTTTTCAGGATAGATATGTCTAGACATAGAAGATTTTCCTTTTTTGTTATATCTAATTCCTGTTGGACTTCCAACATCTCTTCCAGCTTTGAGTATATCATCCAACACATATGTTCCATTATTTAACATCCTAACAGGCTTGGTCATGTATTCTAGCTTAGAGGTCACTAGGGATACTTCACTCTGAAAATCAGACACTTTAGTAAGCAATTCCTTCTTCTCAACCTACAGTTGTCTTATGACAAGCTTTTGTTTTTCACCCTCCTTGCACACTTCTTTAATTTTGACACATAAGTCTTTGTACACGGCAACTAGGTCTTCATACGACATCTTATTTCCTCATACAGAGTCACATTTCTCAAAGAAGGCTTTAACAAGCTTGATGTCTTTATTATCCTTTCCACCTTCAGAGTCATCTTCAGTCCAAGAAACAATCGTTCCTTTTTTTTGTTTTCAAGATATGTTGGGCATTCTACACTAAATTGTCAAATTCCTTGACACTCGTAACATTGAACACTTTTGTCTTTTTTCTTGAGAACCACAGTTCTTGCTGGTGTCAAGAGAGATGTTCTTGACATTTATTCTTGTTATTCTTTCCATCTTCTCGAGTACTTGATTTCCAATAGTATTTGACATTCCTTCCTTAGTGTCAAGATCATACTGAGTCTCTTTATCTTCAATATTTGATAGAAAATATAAGCTTTTGTTTTTCTCCTTTGACTTGTCACAGATGACTTGTTCAAAGGTTTGAAGAGATCTAATAAGTTCATTAACTCTCATGTCGCTGATGTTTTTAGCTTCTTCAATAGTTGTCACCTTTATATCAGATCTCTTAGGTAAAGCTCTGAGATTTTTTTTTTAACCAGCTTTTCTTCAGATATCCTTTCTTTAGTTGTACATTCACGAGTTGTCCTGAGGATTTCCCAAGCCTCTTTAGCCACAATACAAGTACTGATCAACTTGAAAGTATTCTTATTTACTCCATTGAATAGGGAATTCAAGGCTTTGGAGTTTCCAAGAGCTAATTCATCCTCCTCTTCTGACCAGTCTTCTTCTGGCTTCAAGGACTCATTGATATCCTTGTCCTTCACAATGGGGTGATCCCAACCTTCCAAGACAACTTTCCATGATCTGCTGTCCATAGATTTTAGGAAGCACTATGCCAAAAAAAGACCTTTAGCAGCGCTGCTAAAGGTAAAGGCAACGTTTTTTTTATGGAAAAAGCGCTGCTATAGGCCCACTTTTAGCAGCGCTTTTCCATAAAAGTGCTCTCTATTCTCCCCCCCCCCCCTTTAGCAGCGCTTTCTCAATAAAAGTGTTGTCTATTCTTCACGTCTTAAAAAAAAATCACTTTTTCATAGCGTTTTTAAATAAAAGTGCTGTCTATTTTTCATATATTTTAGAAACGAGTTTTGTTGAATTATGTTGTACCATTTTTTATATTTTTTTCCGATAAACCTGCTTATAATAATTACATTCACCACGGGCCTTTAATTCAACACTTTGGCCTTATATATACCATAACCATTGTAATTCAACACATAAACCTGCTTATAATTAAACACAAGCCGGTCCTCACAACAACTTCACAAATACAGTCACTATACATATAATTACAGAACCGATAACTTTACAAATACATTCACTACACATATAATGCCAAAACTACATACGACTTCCAGAAATATAATTATCCCACATCAATATTTGACAATATATATACCTTATACAATTCTCAACTCAAGAATGTATTGACACCATTCCTCCTTAATTTCTTCCAATCTGTCTTTCGAGTAAGTACCACACTTGAATTTATCAAAGTACTACATAATATAACATAACATGCATGATTTAGTTTTAAAACTAATTACTCAGATGAAATATCGGTTAAATATTAAATAAATCATATAACTTATAAATTGATCCATACCATGATTGGAATCTCTATTTGACCCGAATGAATAATTTCCTTCATAAACCTCAATACAAAATATCCGCAATCAATCCCATTGCACTGACGAGGACATTGTAAATGGAAAAAACAAACGAATATTTATCAGGATATATAGTTTAACTAGTTTTATCAAGTAGAATTACTATAACAGTCAAAATTGTGAAAATATACCTGCACTCTGATCCAGCTAATGTTGTTAGCCTTCCTTTTTGGCATTGTTGCTTGTCTTTGTGATAGGAATATTTGTATAGCTCTAACATAATATAAACGAATATTTAGAACAATCTCACATAATAAATAAAGATAATTATTCAGAACAATATATCTCATCACTTACGTATCAACCATATTCTTCATATCAGGATACTTTGCTTGATCACCATCCAATGAATCCAGATAATACACTATTTCTTTCATTAGATTAATCACAACCAACAACCATTGTCCACTGTAAAATAAGACAAAATTTTAGACGAAAATGTTATATAGAATGGCAAAAAACAAATAATTATAATAAATGAATTTAGAATGAAATCTAACCCATGGCAATAATATATGGCAAAAAAATACAACTTCTCTGTATCTGCAGCCATAAATGCTTGGACTATGTAATCTCTGACTACATCTAGGGTGTGATCAATTGACCGTGAGCTGATACAACTAGCAAATAAGAATGCGAATCTTAAAGTCAATTGATGCGGGACCAACAACTTGTCATACAAGAACCTTAAATAAAAACATAATCAACATTAGAATATTCATTTAAATGAGCAAATAAATTGTTCAATTATTTAACTAAAATTGATCGGAGTACCTGATGTACGAATGCATAACACCGATGCCCAATTCAGAATGTTGGAAAATCTGGTCCAAATCCTCTTTAGCAATTGTTTCGACATATTGAAAACCAAAAATACCTTCCTCCATAGGTATTTGGTGGATGCCACCCTTAGCCACATCTGTTGTTCCTACATATGTTTCAAGGTACAACCTAAATCGAGGAACATATGCTTTTTTTGGCTCGGATTTTTTTTGTTGGGCACTTTGCTAGATTCGGGCATCTTACCCTTGTTGACTTGTTGTAACTGTTGAGCAAGAGCCTAAAAGTCATATAAGTTAAGTAATTAATGTATAATAAGATCATCATGTAACTGTAGTAGTACTTGTTTCTTTGATGCAGCTGAATCGGCAACAACGCACCCCTGTTGCATCCAAAACATCATGTGGTATAGGCAACAACGCACCCCCTCTAAAGCAATATCAACCGATACTTTCAAAAATCCAGCAGGGAGCGGTTTATGGTGAAGTAAGTCTCCCAAAGTGTTATGCACTTTTCCCTTGCCAACCATGCGATAAATCGGTGACGATAAATATAGCCGACAAGGTGAAATGCCCTAAACAAATAATGAATATGATTAATATGTCAATTAAGAAAATTGTGCTAAATTAATTTCAATGTAATATATATAATTACCTCTGGAAGCTTTTGCGGAAAATTACAATTGATATTATCTTTGTCACTAGTATCTTTACACTCTAGACCACGCCTTTCTGACATGTATCTCTCTTTGTACTTTTGTAATTCATGAATTTGAGCTTTCAATTTCTCCAACGTCTCCATCACTTGTTTATTGCTAGGATTTTTATTCTTTGGCTGCTTATACAATTTTGTTGGAGTGACACCAAATCCCTTACCCCTCTCACGTCTAGAATACTCAGGAATATTTAACACTCGACTCAGTACGCTCCTGTAATCATCGTCTTCAGCTGCAGTTATAGTCTGGGATAGTGTAACACCCCCTTCTATACCCCAAATAAATGCATATAAAACAATTAAGCACATACAAATTATCAGAGTAAAAATTTTAGGATAAGGTATAAAGGAAGAATGTCACAATTTCACCACCAAAACTCTTTAACATTTTTCTCCATAAGATATGTAACATTTTCAAAATTAAGCGGAAGATCAAATCATTTAATCGTTTTCAAAATATTAATCCACGTACACATAAGCTATCCAAATTAATATATCATATTCAGTTAGATTACAAAACCACATCAGCTGATACATCGCAATGTATCACAAAAGAATGACTATACTAGTCTAACTACCCGGTGTTACATATCAGAGCAGCCGACTCAAAAGAATGAAGACTAACTTCACAAAAGGACTCCAGCATCCTAATCTGCAATGCCTCATAGAGCATTATAAAACAGCAGAAGGGTGAGAAATATAACCATAATAATCAAAGCATGAGATTATATATATAGGTAATCATGTAACACATATTCACATTTCTCACCATACTTCATTCTCTTAGTCATATATATTTACCATACATATATATAGACAAACATGGATATTCACAAAGCATTCCCACATTATGTATACACTTACAATTTCCACAATCTCATCATTCACACATAAGCATCACTTCATGCATATGTCACATATCAATGTGACTCAACAACTCAATGCAACTCATGCAATGCGGTACCGACTCTCGTTATCTTTTTTCGGTTTTTACATTAAACCGGGTCCACACTTCTAGACCGATAACCCGTTATCTTTTTTTCGGTTTTTACATTAAACCGGGTCCACACTTCTAGACCGATAACCACAAAGGCCCGTCCTCTAAGCCTTCAAACCCACACTTCTAGGTTTGGGACAAGCCACTAGTTTCCACGAAACTAACAGACATTGCCTCTTGACTAAATGATGCATGTACAATCAACCACAACAAATGCACTTAAGACCGACATCTTAATCTCATGCATTCGAATAATTCACCCCTTCGAGAATTTCATCATGATTGCACATACAACATATATCAAACATTTATCAATGTATTCATTTCACACATCATCATATTCAACAACAATGCACACATATCATATATGTTCCCATGCATTCACACCACAATCGCATACATATATGCACTCACAATTCATTAGACGATACACATACATTTCTCATTGTATTCCCATGTATCTCTAATTATCACAACAATCAAGGTATTCTCATTGCAATACCAATCATACAATTATAAGTTATGCACACATATTCAAAATGTTCTCATGCATACCCATTATATAATTGTATACACATCAAGCATTCGCAAATTCATCAAATAATACACACATAATCACTTATTATGTTCACATGTATTTTAACCGATTACAATTAATCATTCATATCACAACTCTAGGATTCACGCCCGAAGGCTACCCACAGCACATGTTATCACAATAGATCATGTCTATATTCATATCATAAGGTATCCACCTATGTGGAACAACCAAACCATCTCCACATGATCAACACAGCAAAAGAAAAATGCTGTCAAACTCGCCCACATTCTCTTGGCGAACCCTCGCAGCGAACCTTCGCCTGGCGAACTCCCTCAGCGAACACTCGCTAGGCTTCGCCTGGCGAGACTTCCCAGCGAGCCCAAGTCAGTAGCTACTGACTTCATTCGCCACCATTCGCCAGCACCTTCGCTGGGCGAACCTTCGCTACCCAACTTCGCCTGGCGAACCCACCAGCGAAGTCCACTGGGACTTAAATATAATTATTCGCCAACATTCGCTAGGCTTCGCCTGGCGAAGCTTCGCCTTCGCTCGCCTGGCGAGAGCCAGCGAACCTGCGCAGAACAGAACCCTATTCTGCTCCTCCTCCACAATCCACCATCATACAACTTCTCACACAACAAAACTAGTACAAATAGCATCAATACATGTTACCCGACTATTCTACGGCATTATTACTCATTTTCAACCGATTAAATCATCAATCTACCGATTATCCAACATTTTTCCCTAAATGGAAAGTGATGAAAACTCTACCAAAACCCTAACCCAACATACATAACATCATACAATGATCAAATAGAAACATTTCTCACCCTTACCTCGATTAATCGGAGCTTTGATGTTGGTTCTTGATGATTTTCACTTTTCCTCTTCTTCTCTTCTCTTTCTCTCCTTTCTTCTTCTTTCCTCTTTCTTTCCAAATGTTTCTAACTTTCTTTTCTTTTCTTCCTCACTTATATATTTCCTTTATTTTCCTTCCTTCCAATTTCCCTCTCAATTCTCTATTAATTCCAATTAATAAAAATTAATTTCCAACATTAATAAAAAAAAAACCCACTAAATCAATTAATTACTATAATTAATTATTTAATGAAATTTGGGCTGTTACAGATAGACTCTCCTGAAATATAGATAAAAGCATAATATAGATAAAAGCATAAATATATTATACACTTTTGAGTTTATGACATAACTAATGTTGTACTTACACATTGTTCAAATACTTGTTGAACTTCTTCCTGAACGACTCCATCTCTTCCCACACGGGCAACCTTCCACAAAACATGGTCCGGAAGATATGTTGCATCACTTTTCTCCTCTTCTAACTACACATTAAGATAGATAATAAAGTCTTCATATCCCATTATATATACTTACTATTTTTTGTAACTATATCATATTAAAGCATTTATATATACTTACTATTTTTTGTTGCAAGCGTGCATATCACAAACGCCCTTTTTTGTATGGATAGGCAGGTTTTGTTGCTCGTTGCCGATTTACGCCACTCACAACCTGAAAAAACAAGTTTAAGTCATATCAGAACTCACATGGAAGAAGTATATATATTGTACATTGTTCATGATAAGTTATAATTACATGAAATTCTTTGGTTCTTCGCTTGGCAACAAATGTTTCCCATTCTTCATCTGAAATCAGATCAGCATACTTCTTTGGACGCTCTGATTTGACAAAGTTTCCATCAGAATCTTTAAGAAACTTGTTCGTTAAAAACGCTCTAAATCCTCTTAATCGTTTTCCGGCCAATTGAAGACAATATTTTTTCCGGTTGGCATCAATATTAAAAGATCTCTGCACACAAATAAACATACATATAGTATGTTTGTATAAGTAATTTAAAGAGATAATCATCGACATAATTAAAAATATCAAATATCATACATGTATCTCGCTCCAAATTTTGTCTTTAGCCGGTTGTAATGAAGAAATTCTCCAATTATCGCAAGTGATTGGAATTTGCGAACGACCAAGTGCTCCAATGTAACTTGTCAGCATCGCACCGTTAGGCTCAATTAATTAATCTGTTTCATTCCAATGCACATCATACTTTATACCTTTATCTCTCGCACAGATGATTTTTTTCAAAATCGTTATTCCTCTTGTAATATCGTCTTCCACGTCTTGTGCTGGTTCGTTTCCATCATGTGATTTTTCCTCGTTGGTAGCCATAATACCTGTAATTCAGAAAAACCAAATTATGAAATGAATAACAAATGTATATGAAAATAAAAACATATAAATAAGAAATATATAAATAAGAAAAACATATATATAATTTTATTGAATGACATAATATGTAATTTTATTGAATGATATAATATGTAATTTTATTGAATGAGACAATATGTAATTTTACAAGTACCTTTGTCACTAATATCTCTTTCTTTTTTTTGTTGGAACATGGTTTACTTGTCTCTTAACAACATGGATGGATGGATTGATCCAAATTCCCTCGTTATGATTATTTCTAATATATGATCCGTCCGCTCTAATATTCTCATCTTGATCATCTATAATATAAGATTCCTTCTCAACATCAACATCACCCTGATCTCCAATGTTATCATCGATTACTTTGTTGGGAAAAAGAACTATAGGCCATTTCGTACTTGCCGGATCAGTGACATAGAACACTTGATTAGCTTGTGTGGCTAGAATAAAAGGCTCATCTTTGTACCCCACCTTATTAAGATCCACTTGCAAAAATCCTGACTTATCCATTTGTATGCCACTATTACTTTTAACCCACTTGCATCCAAAGATAGGAATCTGAAACTTCTTATAATCAAACACCCAAACATGCTCGATAACCCAAAAATACGACATATTTGCATATTTGGGGTTTAAGTCCTTCACACTTAAAATGTGCATTGCTTCAGCAAGCACGGTGACACCACTATTTTGCATTGTACTTTTATCATCTTGTTCTTTAGTATAAAATGTATATCCATTAATTGTGTATGCGCTATAAGAAAACACATGCAAACTTGGACCATATGCTAAACATCTCAACCTTTCTGTTATTGAAGCGGGATCAGAATAAAACTTTGAAAATATATGATCCTTGAACCATGTTATAAAACTTTGATTGTGCTCACGTACTATCCAATTTTCATTTCTATTCAGATTTAAACCTTAGAGAATGTCCTTGTGCATTTCAACATACGGCTCAACCTCAATGTCATTGTGCAGAACATACAAATGCATTTGCTCCCGTTCATCCCTTGAAACTATCACAACTTTATTTCCAATTAACTGTTTTCCTACTATTTTTTCAACAACATGAGATTTTGGGAGGCCAATGGATTGAACATTGGACAAATATTCAGTACAAAACTCAATCTCTTCTTCAACAATGTATCGTTCAACAATACAACCCTCTGGTCGACTTCGGTTTTTCACATACCCTTTCAATATTTTCATATAACGTTCAACAGGGTACATCTATATCATATAAGCCGGTCCACACAATTGTGTCTTTTTCACAAGATGAACAACTAGATGTACCATTATGTCAAAAATGATGGAGGAAAATACACTTCAAGCTCACACAAAGTAATAATTATTTCTTTTTTCAATGTTGGTAAGATCGCAGGATCGATCACCTTACTACAAATTGACCTAAATAAAAAACACAATTTAGTTATTGCGCTTCTCACTTTTTCTGACAAAATAGAATGTATACCTATTGGTAGAAAGGGTTCCATTATAACATGGCAACCATGTGTTTTTAAACTCTTTAACTTGAGGTCTTTCATAGAAACAAGTCTTCTAATATCTGAAGAGTATCCTTCTGGAACTTTAACCTCACTTAGAAACTTACACAATATATTTTTCTCCTTTCTACATAAAGTATAAGTGTAACACCCTTTTCTACCCCACAATTAAAAGGCACCTTTTTCACATATATCATAGTAAAATATTTAACTCAATAAAAATCACCTCAAAGGGTGTACATTTCTCAATAACTCAAAATAAGTCAATGCTCCGTGTACAATGGGTTTTCCCAAAAGATATCAAAAATTGCTTAAAGGCAGCGGAACTCAAAAGGCATAATCCAAAGTTTTCCTTATACGGGAAGATAATCAAAATAACTCAAATAAAACATAGACCCTAACCCGATGTTACACTATTGTCGCACATCGAAAAATCACAGAGATATTTCGGAGAAACGACCCTCGCACGAAAGGCGCGGAAATACGGTTCGACAGAGTCGCCACCGAACTTTATTTTTCCCGAATAAACGGGAGAGGAAAATATCGAGAAAACCTCCTAAAGTGAAATGATAGGAACAGGGTTGTCGCAACCATGTTCCGGGTTCGGGAGTCGGTTACGTGAGGGGAAGGTATTAGCACCCCTCACGTCCGTCGTACTCAACGGGAACCTCTTATGGTAAATATGGGGAGTGTTGTATAAGTTTACTTGTTTTCTTCTCGTTATTAAAGGTAGAATTGGTAGGGTAAAAAGGTTAAAGACACAAAGGAGAGACGGATGGTTAGAGGATAGGGTGCTCGCCAAGGATTGGGGCCCTTGTGCCTACATATACTCATTTGGACGAGAATGAGAAATCAGAGCGTCGTAGTTCGACTACGGGAAAGGATGGGGGAAAACGGAAGATGGATAGAAGTGTGCTCGCCAAGATCATCGCAATCTTGTGCCTACGTATCTTACATTCGGACGAGAATGAAGAATTAGAGCAATCATAGTTCGTGGTAACAACCACGAAAGATGAGGTTGAATAAGTTGGAAGTTTGAGAAAGAGACGAAAGAGTGACTGACAAGCAACCCAAGAGCGTGCCTCAAGAGCTTGTCACTCAAGAATTCAAGGAATGCGAGATTCCAAGAACTCAGTTCTTTCGGGAATTGACTGAATAAGTTAAAGATAAAGAGTTGGATGTTTTGAAATCGAAAGAATGAACTAATAACAACTCAAGGGCGCACCTCTAGAGTTACTCATTCGAATACTCAAAGAATGCTAGATTCTGAGAATATCCCTCTTTCGTAAGTTTTAAAAATGTTTGTGAAAGGATCGAATCGGAAAAAATGGCATGCGAGGCCAAAAGGAAGTTGTTTTGAAGTAGCTCGACGACGTGTCGAGGATTTGATCGAAGATGGAACCGACTTGACAACGTGTCATTGGTTAGATTGTGAGAAACAATATTAGTCCCTAAGGGTGCCCCTAATATCGAAACCACGAGGAGTTGTGAATGAAATGTGGGTTGCGAATACGGACGAGCATTCGACTTAGGAGAATGTTTGAAAATGATTGAATTTGAAAGAGTCGAAAGGTTGAGTGAATAACAACTCAAAGGGCGTGCCTCGAGAACTATTCACTCGAAAATTCAAAGAATGCTAGACTCCAAGAATCTCCTTCTTTCGGAGTTTTAATCGAAAAAGATGTTGAGAAAGTGTTTGAGAAAATCAAAAGATTGAGCGAATAACAACTCAAGAGCGTGCCTCAAGAATTATTCACTCGAAGATCCAAGGAATGCTAGATTCCAAGAATCTCCTTCTTTTGAATATTGATCGAGAAAATGTTTTTTTTTTAAAAATGATTTGAAGCGAAAATGAAATAGTCTCGACTAAATTATCATCTATGAATAATTTGACCGATAATAATTATTAAAGTCATCATTGACTAGAGAATAAGAAAAAAAAGTGGATAAAAACGAAAATGAAAGTTTTGAAAAAAAATGGTCTCGGGTTTGTTATTATTTGTCAATAATTTGGCAAACTATAACTTGGGGTATCGTCATCGACCCTAAAAAGAAGTTAAAGAATAATAAAGAAAAATATTCTAAAACTCTAATCAAAACCAAGTGAGATCATTAAACAAAATAGGAATTATAAAGTGCTTAATAACAATTTAATTCTAACAAGGTATGAAAATTAAAAAAAAACTTTAAAAACAAAGTGGGCTTGGCTGAAATCAAAATGTGGACGAGATATATGGACTGAACCCAAAGCAAAACCAATATCCCCCTTCTTCAAATGAAAACACGGTGGGGGTATAATACAGATATGGGGGGTATGGTTTATGATGACTAAATGAACCATGGGTTGTGTCCGTTCAACATGCAAAAAAAACGAAAAGAAAAGAAAAAAAAAACACACGGGCTTCCAACATAATTTCATCAGCCCAAAACAACAATAGTCTGAGACAGAGTGATTGTAAATTCACGTTGAAACAAGAGGACAAAGAAACAAATGAAAGACGAGCAAACAACCCCCAACGATAGACGCCGCGACGGCCCAAAAAATACAGTCTTCTAATTCAATCTGTCTCTCATGTGGATCTTAGGTTCGAAACCCTTCTCAGCTTTATTTCAGATCATTTCTCCTCCTTTATCTCCTTTCGGTTTCTGAGTTAAGGTTGAAGAAATTTGAGGTTATGAAGATGGATTTCAACGTTGTTATTGTTGGCTTAAGAAGAAGGGTGGAAGTTCGAAGAAGGTTGGGTAAGAAGAGTTCCGAAAAACGGTAAAAATAGGGGTTTCAAATCATTTTCTTTCTTTTTGGTTTAAGTTCTGTTTGGGATTTTGAAATGGGTTGACATTAGGATGTGATTTACGGTTGGTATTTGAAGAAGAAACAAGAGGAAGTTGTATGAAGGTTCTGTTTGGAGGGTATAATGTTTGGGGTTTGTGAAGATGAAGATTTGAAGGTGAGGGAAGGGTTTTTATCGAAGGGGAATGATTGGGTTTTGAAGATGGAGTGTTTATGGTTGTCGTTGTGTAGATTTTATGCGTCTCTGTTTGATCGGTTTTTCATCGGCTCCGAGAATTAGGTGGGTTTTCAAGAGGGTTGCAAAAAAATGGGAGACATTTGAGAGTGAAGAAGAAGATCACTGAGAGAGAGGAAAAACTGGCAGCTAGGGTTTTGAGTCTATTGGAGGTGGCTAGGTTTTCGGTTGGAGGCTTGGTTCTTTGAGGTTGTGAATCAAAACTTTCAAGGAAAAACCAGCAAGGGTCTTTTGAGAAATTGGGAATTTTTTTTTAGCAGAGAATGATATCGTTCTCCCCCCTCTTTTCATAACATATCCATGATTTATGGACGTAGGCGGTACGTACGAGCTTTCGCTCTAATGAATTTTCCGTTCCTCCTTGTACGGTTTGTCATATAGTGGTGTGTCCCGTTTTGCAGGTACCATTTTGGATAATCTCCGCAACTTTTCGTTTTTGAATTGTGAGTGGGCTGGAGGCGGTATCCGTTATGTACTGTTTGAATCATGTGCGGTTCGATAGCTGGGAGGTAGGACTGTTGGTTCAAAACATCTTGAATTTCCTCTTCTTTTGTCGTATATTAAACCTTGTAGTTTCTGGAATGTTTTATATGCTGGAATTTGGATGCAGGTTTTTGAATAGTGGCACATGCCCTTGATTACACGATTTGGAATTGTGATGACTTGCGAAAAAATCCGTTGCGTAGCAGCTCGCCAAGGTTTTGTATGATGTGAAATCGTCATGTATGAATTGCTTTTGTGGTTGCTGGGGTTTCCAGGATGGTTTCGCAAATCATACGGTTTTGTTATTATAGATTTTGTCTGTTGTGAGGCACTTGTTTGCAAGTGAGGTTTGTTGTTGATTTTTGTGAAAAGTTTGTGTATGTGCCTTGTGTGTGGGAGGTGGGCATAGCAGTAGGTCATGCTGTTGTTTTCTGTGGACTGTCTTGTGGTCCCCTTGTAGCAGAATTTTTTGTGAAGAGTGGTGGTCTTTCCGTATGAAGTGTACCATGGCCTTGTTGTTTCGCAAATTTCCTTTTGAAGCTCCTTCTCACTGTTGCTTTTCTTTTGATGCAAGGCTTTTGTGACTTAAAACATTATGCAGGTTGTTTATTTCTCATGAGGCTTTAGCAGTAAATTTATGTGGAGCAAAATTGGTGAGGGGTACCTGCAGCTTTTCAGAGAGTGGGGCCTGGTTAGTGCAAGCTGAAGTATTTTGGGTGCATAACCGCATGTACTGCACGGGAAGAAACGCGCCCCTTATCCTTTTCATGTTATGCCATTTTTCCTTTAATTTTCATTACAAAAGTTGTCTTGGGAGATTGTGAGGATTTGGTGTGGGGTCAACATGAAGCCTTGGTGAAAGTTCCAACCATGATGTGGCCTGCTATAGCTACTATGAAAGTTGGCCTTTCCAAGATGGACTTCGAGCTTATTATAGGCGTGGGACATGGAATGTATAGAAGAGACAAGAAACTCCCATGAATTATAATCATGTTTTATTCACTTTCATTTGTAAAAGCCCAAACAGATTATTATCTTTGTAGTATGAATGGTCTTTATTTGTTCACTTGCGGGTAGGCGAATCACAATTTGTATCGAGACCTTGACTTTCATAGCTTTAGCAGGAACAAAGTGGATCATGGGTGTGAACAAACATAATTCTCCTTTCTATTCTTTATGTCAACAAAATAAATAAAATATATTTCTTCATGTGACCTCCTTGTAATGGGCCTAACTCCAAACCAACTTTGAAGTTCTTGTCCTAACTCAATATAAAAGTCTAATTAATTTGAACATCAAGACTTAAAACCAAATCGAAACGAGGTTTGACTAATTTTGAATTATGACTTCAACCATTCAAATTTTCTTCACAAACAACAATTCTGGACACGGTTACAATGGTCCATGGGCCTTAAGGTCTTCTTTTTAATTTTGCACATCCTATTTTTCACGCTCGAAACATGCCTTTCGGACCCTCACTTGAAACGAACAGAATATGAAATGATTTTGCTATATCAAATCCTAGTTAGGGAATGATTTTTCTGATGACCTTAAACCATAAAACCTCCTGAACTCAGCATAACCTGATAATTTGACCCAAATACTGACAATCGCAAACATTCATGACTTGATGAACTTCAAATGAAAACTTGATTCAATTCAACTCGAGCTTGTGATTGGAACAATATATTTTATCTAAAATTTTTGAATTATAAACAGTGGGTGGATATACAGGGGTAGGACAAATTTAGGGTATGACAGGTGCCCCTATCTAATTGTCTTAGACCGAGTAAGATGAACGGCTACGTAGTTCGTTCTTTCAAGGTAAAAGATAATTAGATATGAAGAAGACCCTGAATTTGTCCGAAAAGAAAAGAAATGCTTGGGAATTGAAAAACAAAACTAGTTAAAGGTAAACCTCTGAGTAAACCGTGAATAAATAGGCAAAAGTCGTCATCATCAAAAGGGTGATGGAATGAAACACACACGGCTACTACCACCGAAAAAAGATGGTAGAGCAAGGCACAATCGCACAATCTGACATCAATGACCATGACAGACCCCCCACTAAAAGGATAACGGAGCGAAACACAACAAACTATCGCACAATCTATCATAAATAATTATGATAGACCCCCCACCAAAAGGATGACGGAGCAAAACTCACACCAGCCACTACCACCAAAAGGATGATAGGGCAAACACAATCGCACAATATGACATCGACGAAATGCCAGACCCACCACCAAAAGGATGACGGAGCGAAACACACACCAGTCACTACCACCAAAAGGATGATAGGACAAACACAACCGCACAATCTGACATCGACGAAATGCCAGACCCACCACCAAAAGGATGATGGAGCGAGACTATAAACAAAATATCGCACAATCTATCATAAATAATTATGATAGACCCTCCACCAAAAGGATGACGGAGCAAAACTCACACCAGCCACTACCACCAAAAGGATGATAGGGCAAACACAATCGCACAATCTGACATCGACGAAATGCCAGACCCACCACCAAAAGGATGACGGAGCGAAACACACACCAGTCACTACCACCAAAAGGATGATAAGACAAACACAATCGCACAATCTGACATCGACGAAATGCCAGACCCACCACCAAAAGGATGACGGAGCGAAACACACATCAGTCACTACCACCAAAAGGATGATAGGACAAACACAATCGCACAATCTGACATCGACGAAATGCCAGACCCACCACCAAAAGGATGACGGAGCGAAACACACACCAGTCACTACCACCAAAAGGATGATAGGACAAACACAATCTCACAATCTGACATCGACGAAATGCCAGACCCACCACCAAAAGGATGACGGAGCGAAACTCACACCAGCCACTATCACCAAAAGGATGATAGGGCAAACACAATCGCACAATCTGACATCGACGAAATGCCAGACCCACCACCAAAAGGATGACGGAGCGAAACTCACACCAGCCACTACCACCAAAAGGATGATAGGGCAAACACAATCGCACAATCTGACATCAACGAAATGCCAGACCCACCACCAAAAGGATGACAGAGCGAAACTCACACCAGCCACTATCATCAAAAGGATGATAGGGCAAACGCAATCGCACAATCTGACATCGACGAAATGCCAGACCCACCACCAAAAGGATGATGGAGCGAAACATAAATAAACTAACGCACAATCTATCATTAATGACTATGATAACCCCCCCCCCCCACCACCACCAAAAGGATGACGGAGTGAAACACGCCAAACAATATCGCACAATCTATCATTAATGACTATGATAGACCCCCCACCAAAAGGATGATGGAGCGAGACTCACGCAAATTGGTCGCTATCACCAAAAGGATGATAGGACAACACAGATTTGAAGTTTACCAACACCCAAAAGGACGCAGGCTAGGTTGAACCAACGAAGTTCGACTATCACCAAAAGGATGATAGTAAGGCAATTGACAACGGTCACGTTTGCTGGGTACAACTCATTGGGGAACCCCCGAGAGGAAGATTGGATTGAAATGAAATCAACGGGGTACGCCCACCGTCTCTATTGGAGATTATATTTTTGCTGAAATGATTTCATGGTTACGCCCATGAACCCTGAAGGGGATGCCCCTGACTGGGCTGAGTTTGTCTTGATGTCTTGTCTTGCTCCACAAAAGGCTGAACAACTTCATGAGGTACGCTCACGGTTTTTTTTTTGCTGAAGATGCCCCTGCTCGGGCTGGATCTTGCATTAAACTTCTTGGGTTTGCCCAACAAAAGGTTGAACAACTTCGTGGAGAACACCCACGGTTTTTTTGCTGAAGATGCCCCTACTCGGGGTGGATCTTGCATTAAACTTCTTGGGTTTGCCCAACAAAAGATTGCACAACTTCGTGGAGAACGCCCACGGTCTTGAATGGTATGTCCCTGGCTGGGATGTATATTAACTTGAAGATCTGATCAACCACGAGGTTGAAATACGTCATGGGAAATACCCATGGTATTGAAAAGAATGCCCCTGACTAGGCTGAATCTTGCTTTGAATATTTTGAAATTTTGTGGGAGAAACCCATAATCACGGAAGATTGCCCCTGACTGGGCTGATGATTGCTTTGAAGCTCTTGAAAATTGTGGGACAAACCCACCATCTTGCGGAAGATGCCCCTAACTGGGCCGATGACAGTCTTGGAAGTCTTCAAGATTGATCCTAGACCTTGCCTTGCATATATGAATGCTGGATGATAAATGATATTCCAAATGAGTGGAAGTGCAAATGCAAATGCTGACGCGCGGAGATGCAAGAGTTGGGGAAGTATGACATGATTTGGAGTATGCATATGATGCAAGATGCTTATGATGTTGAATGTGATGCTTATGATACACATGATGCAGACGGGTAATTGGAAATGCAGAAGGGAGACGCCAGCATGGTGGACTTTGGGTAGTTGCCAATGCGGATTGGACTTCGGGTGATGGGAGGGATTGAATTCCTCGACACGCAGTTTGCTGAAGATGTCACGATTGAAGCAGAAGATGATGCTCTGGATGCCCCGAGTCTGGGTACTTGGTGATTTGTTGTAAGTTTGTTTCAGAGAAGGTTGTAACTCTACTTGTTGGTCAAGGCGACATGGTCTTCCCCAGTCTGGACTTGTTAATGGTTTGCCCCTGCTCGAGCTGTTGAATGATTTGCCCCAGCCTGTGGATTTTGAGGTAGTCTTGCTTCGTGTCAGCCACTGGAAGTTAAATTCTTCCTTGATTGCCCCCTGCTGAAATATCTTTGGATACCTAGCATTGTTTTACAGTTAAAATTGTACATTCACAAATGGTAATAATTAATGCAAAGTTCGACGCAAGTTTTGAAAAAATATTATTTTATTGAAGTTGTCGTGGTAGTGAGACGAATGGATAGTTAGCCCAAACGTTGTGCTAACTTTGATTGGTGTAAAAGATATTGCAAGGAAAATGACACCAATGTTGATGATTAACAATCATGTGAGGAGTCAGGTTACGCAACCTCGCAATAGTATGCTTTCAGAAGAAACCTCGTCTCAATTAGGTCTTTCGAGGGTTGTAACGTGGTCTGGTTCACGGTTGTGAAACAAAGGATGTTAGGCTCAAAGTATGATTTGTACCCACCCCTTCTTCTTAATGATCTCCAGTCCTACGCTCAGTTAATTCTATACTTATCTTGACAGTATAAGCTTGAAGGTTCAAGGTTTGCTCGACGTGACAGTCATCTTATTTTGGTTTTGATAGATATCAATGACCCTTTGATTTGGGTGGCCACGGAATCTTTTTTTTTATTTTTGAGGGTTTCGGGGTCCTCTTTTGCTTTTTTGATCCCTAACTTTTGCATGGATTGACTTTGCTTGTCAGGTCCATCGGGATTGCCTTGATTTTGCCTAAGTCCCCTCTAAGGTGTCTGACTTAGCAGGCTTTTGATGTTTTTTTTGGATTTTGTTGGAAGGTTGTGACTGCCATGTTATGGGTTATTGAAGAACAACCGTCTTCTGGATTTTGCTTGTTGATTCGAGTGCGGGGTTGAATTAACTGAGCACTACCCTGCCCCAGGTTGAGTGTAAAAGGTTTGAATATCCGAAGGAAACTGCTACTCCTAGGCTCGAAGTGGTTTACTAGGGATTAACTCCTTATATCTCCAGTGTTTGGGGAATTGAAACAATGCCTGTACATCATTGATGAGATTCGGTCTGAAAGCATACAGTTTGCAATTATGGGTATCTCGTTTTCATCATCCTCCCTCAAATCATGCTAAACAATAGTGAATAGAGTGGAATGAATAAATGTGTTGGTAATAAGTGAAAATGAGTGAATACGACATAACTAATTTAAAACACGCATAAACAATACATTAATGAAAACCAAATACGAATGGCAATTGTTCAAAGCATACAGTACTTAAACAAACAAAGACAAAACATAAGGAAAATGAAATATGAAATGGCATCATGACTGCCTTCTTTGGGATGAACTTGACTTGACTGGATTTGATGTTGGCACTAGCTGGCTGATGGCATCGGATCGTTGATGATATTCGGAGACTTTCCATTGAAGTTGATAGCATCCCTGTCGATCATGTCTTGAATTATGTGCTTGAAAGCTCTGTAGTCCTCAATGGTATGACCTGGAGCGCCCTTATGGAACTCACAATGAGAATTTGCATCATAATCGGCAGGAATGACGGTTGGAGGAGCCAAATCTCTCGGAACAACGACTTTCTTCTCCATCAACTGAGCAAAGATTTTAACATATGTCATTGGTAGACGATCAAAGACTCTATCTGGCCTCCATGTTCTCTGACGCTGTGGGCGGGTACCTTGTCGTTGCTGAGTAGCTTGCATTTGCTGTTGCTGAGGAGGATATTGGTATCCTTGCTGATTGTAGGCTTGTTGTTGAGGATCCCGTTGCTGTGGCATCTGAGCTTGCACTGCTTGAACAGCTGGCTGATAAGGCATTGGAGCATATTGCGCAGCAGCAACATATGGATACTGGTAGTAAGGAACCTGATAAGGCATAGGAGCGGGAGCTTGTTGAGAAGCTTGCCCTTTCTGCAAAGAGATAGCATTTGTCTCGCCCTCTTTCTTCTTGTATCCGTTGAAAGGCTTCTTGGCATTAGCCTGACTGTTAGGACCTCCTGGGATCTTTCCACTCTTCAGCCCTTCTTCAATTCTCTCACCGACGATCACCAAGTCAAAGAATCCAGCGGAGACACTACCGATCAGCTTTTCGTAGTATTGGCCTTGTAAAGTACCCATGAAGATGTCAATCAGTTCACGGTCAACAAGAGGTGGATGCACCCTTGCGGCTAGCTCTCTCCATCGTTGCACGTACTCCTTGAAGGATTTTTTGTCCTTCTGAGTCATACTCTGAAGCTGAGTACGATTCGGAGCGAGATCTGTGTTGTATTTGTACTGTTTGACAAATGCATCGGCTAGCTCGGCCCAAGTGCGCACACTGTTGCGTTCCAGTTGCATATACCATTCGAGTGATGCCCCAGACAAACTGTCTTGGAAGCAATGAATCATGAACTTTTCATCTCTGGCATAGGCAGCCATCTTGCGACAATACATCTTCAGATGAATGTTTGGGCAACTAAGACCTTTGTACTTCAAAAATTCGGGCACCTTGAACTAGGGAGGAATGACAACATCAGGTACCAAGCACAATTCTAAAGCACTGAAAGAATTTGAATTGTGCCCCTCCATGGCTCGGAGTTTCTCGACTAGATCTCGGCACATCTTCATGGCTTCAGAATCCTGAGCGGCAACAGGACTAGCAATGGGGATAGCAGCATGATAGTTTTGAACGTCGTCATACTGATCCATCAGAGTATCTTCAACATGAGGAACTAGGATTTGCACAGCAGTAGGCTGGGCCTGCGGTATAGCTCCAACAGTAACTTCAGGCGCTGGGATTGGCTGAGAAGTGTTTCCTTCGGCTGTGTTATTGAAGTTCAACGGCATCCCATGGGGATTTGGAATTAGAACTAAAGGGATGGCAGTAGACCCTTGTCCTTGACCATTGTTGTTGACGACAGCGGCGACTTCACGCTGTTCTTCCTCTCTTCTGGCCGCGAGGATGGCTTCGAGGATCTGGTCGATCTTTCCTTTCATAGAATCCAACTCTTCTCTGAAGGCAGCTTGCTCCTGCTGAATCTGCTCCATCATTCGTCTTGTATTAGCTCTAGTTGTGTACTGGTGTAGAGGAATCAGCTTGATTTACTGGAGAAGAAGGAACAGAGACATGAGATTCTGTTGAAGGACTGGAAATGCAAAATGCACAACATATGAAATGCAATGCAAATGATATGCAAGATGCAATGCAAGATACAAGATCCAGGATCACAGGATCACAATCAAACAATTTTGGAGCCGATAACTATAACAGATCCACAACCACAATTTCCGATCAAAAACTGACAGGTATAACCTATACGGGAAGGTCTAAACATTCTGCCCATAAACCCCCTTACAGGATGGTTTCTACGTTTGGTTCCCAGGATCACGGACACTAGTCGTATTAGCGTCACGCAACAGGCTGGCTGTATTACGACGGTAATGACGATAAGGTCTCTCCTGAGTGGGGTCCTCATGCTAGGCGCACAAGGAGCGAGTCCTTGGGGACTAACACTACACGACCACCAATATTGGAACTGGTGCTAACAAAAGGTTCCCAGAATCACGGACCCTTCATTAATCAAGTCGTGCAACAGGCTAGCTGTGTTACAACAAGATCTACGAATAGGTCTCCTCTAGAGGAGCTTTCATGCTAGGCCCATAAGGAGCAAGTCCTCGGAGACTAACACTACTCGACTACCAATTCTAAACTATGTGTTCTCTCTGCTTTTACCAAAGCTCGGGCGTAGAGCTTTACTCATGATGTCATCCCAAGAACCAACAGGAAACCAAGATAACAAGCACAAATAAAAATCCGCAAGAGAACAAATACATAAACAAGAAGGAAACAAAAAACAAACACTCCTCACAAACCAAAAGATAGGCTTGACTCTCTCTTTGCATGGAGCAAAATGTCCCCAGCAGAGTCGCCAGCTGTCGCACCTCGAAAAATCACAGAGACATTTCGGAGAAACGACCCTCGCGCGAAAGGCGCGGAAATGCGGTTCGACAGAGTCGCCACCAAACTTTATTTTTCCCGAATAAATGGGAGAGGAAAATATCGAGAAAACCTCCTAAAGCGAAAGGATAGGAACAGGGTTGTCGCAACCATGTTCCGGGTTCGGGAGTCGGTTACGTGAGGGGAAGGTATTAGCACCCCTCACGTCCGTCGTACTCGACGGGAACCTCTTATGGTAAATGTGGGGAGTGTTGTCTAAGTTTACTTGTTTTCTTCTCGTTATTAAAGGTAGAATTGGTAGGGTAAAAAGGTTAAAGACACAAAGGAGAGACGGATGGTTAGAGGATAGGGTGCTCGCCAAGGATTGGGGCCCTTGTGCCTACGTATACTCATTCGGACGAAAATGAGAAATCAGAGCGTCGTAGTTCAACTACGGGAAAGGATGGGGGAAAACGGAAGATGGATAGAAGTGTGCTCGTCAAGATCATTGCAATCTTGTGCCTACGTATCTTACATTCGGACGAGAATGAAGAATTAGAGCAATTGTAGTTCGTGGTAACAACCACGAAAGATGAGGTTGAATAAGTTGGAAGTTTGAGAAAGAGACGAAAGAGTGACTGACAAGCAACCCAAGAGCGTGCCTCAAGAGCTTGTCACTCAAGAATTCAAGGAATGCGAGATTCCAAGAACTCAGTTCTTTCGGGAATTGACTGAATAAGTTGAAGATAAAGAGTTGGATGTTTTGAAATCGAAAGAATGAACTAATAACAACTCAAGGGCGCACCTCGAGAGTTACTCATTCGAATACTCAAAGAATGCTAGATTCTGAGAATATCCCTCTTTCGTAAGTGTTAAAAATGTTTGTGAAAGGATTGAATCGGAAAAAAATGGCATGCGAGGCCAAAAGGAAGTTGTTTTGAAGTAGCTCGACGACGTGTCGAGGATTTGATCGAAGATGGAACCGACTTGACGACGTGTCATTGGTTAGATTGTGAGAAACAATATTAGTCCCTAAGGGTGCCCCTAATATTGAAACCACGAGGAGTTGTGAATGAAATGTGGGTTGCAAATGTGGACGAGCATTTGACTTAGGAGAATGTTTGAAAATGATTGAATTTGAAAGAGTCGAAAGGTTGAGTGAATAACGACTCAAAGGGCGTGCCTTGAGAACTATTCACTCGAAAATTCAAAGAATGCTAGACTCCAAGAATCTCCTTCTTTCGGAGTTTTAATCGAAAAAGATGTTGAGAAAGTGTTTGAGAAAATCAAAAGATTGAGCGAATAACAACTCAAGAGCGTGCCTCAAGAATTATTCACTCGAAGATCCAAGGAATGCTAGATTCCAAGAATCTCCTTCTTTTGAATATTGATCGAGAAAATGTTTTTTTTTAAAAAAATAATTTGAAGCGAAAATGAAATAGTCTCGACTAAATTATCATCTATGAATAATTGACCGATAATAATTATTAAAGTCATCATTGACTAGAGAATAAGAAAAAAAAAGTGGATAAAAACGAAAATGAATGTTTTGAAAAAAAAATGGTCTCGGGTTTGTTATTATTTGTCAATAATTTGGCAAACTATAACTTGGGGTATCGTCATCAACCCTAAAAAGAAGTTAAAGAATAATAAAGAAAAATATTCTAAAACTCTAATCAAAACCAAGTGAGATCATTAAACAAAATGGGAATTATAAAGTGCTTAATAACAATTTAATTCTAACAAGGTATGAAAATTAAAAAAAACTTTAAAAACAAAGTGGGCTTGGCTGAAATCAAAATGTGGACGAGATATATGGACTGAACCCAAAGCAAAACCAATATCCCCCTTCTTCAAATGAAAACACGGTGGGGGTATAATACAGATATGGGGGGGTATGATTTATGATGACTAAATGAACCATGTGTTGTGTCTGTTCAACATGCAAAAAAAAAACGAAAAGAAAAGAAAAAAAACACACGGGCTTCCAACATAATTTCATCAGCCCAAAACAACAATAGTCTGAGACAGAGTGATTGTAAATTCATGTTGAAACAAGAGGACAAAGAAACAAATGAAAGACGAGCAAACAACCCCCAACGATAGACGCCGCGACGGCCCAGAAAATACAGTCTTCTAATTCAATCTGTCTCTCATATGGATCTTAGGTTCAAAACCCTTCTCAGCTTTATTTCAGATCATTTCTCCTCCTTTATCTCCTTTCGATTTCTGAGTTAAGGTTGAAGAAATTTGAGGTTATGAAGATGGATTTCAACGTTGTTATTGTTGGCTTAAGAAGAAGGGTGGAAGTTCGAAGAAGATTGGGTAAGAAGAGTTCCGAAAAACGGTAAAAATAGGGGTTTCAAATCATTTTCTTTCTTTTTGGTTTAAGTTCTGTTTGGGATTTTGAAATGGGTTGACATTAGGATGTGATTTACGGTTGGTATTTGAAGAAGAAACAAGAGGAAGTTGTATGAAGGTTCTGTTTGGAGGGTATAATGTTTGGGGTTTGTGAAGATGAAGATTTGAAGGTGAGGGAAGGGTTTTTATCGAAGGGGAATGATTGGGTTTTGAAGATGGAGTGTTTATGGTTGTCGTTGTGTAGATTTTATGCGTCTCTGTTTGATTGGTTTTTCATCGGCTCCAAGAATTAGGTGGGTTTTCAAGAGGGTTGCAAAAAAATGGGAGACATTTGAGAGTGAAGAAGAAGATCACTGAGAGAGAGGAAAAACTGGCGGCTAGGGTTTTGAGTCTATTGGAGGTGGCTAGGTTTTCGGTTGGAGGCTTGGTTCTTTGAGGTTGTGAATCAAAACTTTCAAGGAAAAACCAGCAAGGGTATTTTGAGAAATTGGGAGATTTTTTTTAGCAGAGAATGATATCGTTCTCCCCCCTCTTTTCATAACATATCCATGATTTATGGACGTAGGCGGTACGTACGAGCTTTCGCTCTAATGAATTTTTCGTTCCTCCTTGTATGGTTTGTCATATAGTGGTGTGTCCCGTTTTGCAGGTACCATTTTGGATAATCTCCGCAACTTTTCGTTTTTGAATTGTGAATGGGCTGGAGGCGGTATCCGTTGTGTACGGTTTGAATCATGTGCGGTTCGATAGCTGGGAGGTAGGACTGTTGGTTCAAAACATCTTGAATTTCCTCTTCTTTTGTCGTATATGAAACCTTGTAGTTTCTGGAATGTTTTATATGCTGGAATTTGGATGCAGGTTTTTGAATAGTGGCACATGCCCTTGATTACACGATTTGGAATTGTGATGACTTGCGAAAAAATCCGTTGCGTAGTAGCTCGCCAAGGTTTTGTATGATGTGAAACCGTCATGTATGAATTGCTTTTGTGGTTGCTGGGGTTTCCAGGATGGTTTCGCAAATCATACGGTTTTGTTATTATAGATTTTGTCTGTTGTGAGCACTTGTTTGCAAGTGAGGTTTGTTGTTGATTTTTGTGAAAAGTTTGTGTATGTGCCTTGTGTGTGGGAGGTGGGCATAGCAGTAGGTCATGCTGTTGTTTTCTGTAGACTATCTTGTGGTCCCCTTGTAGCATAATTTTTTGTGAAGAGTGGTGGTCTTTCCGTATGAAGTGTACCATGGCCTTGTTGTTTCGCAAATTTCCTTTTGAAGCTCCTTCTCACTATTGCTTTTCTTTTGATGCAAGGCTTTTGTGACTTAAAACATTATGCAGGTTGTTTATTTCTCATGAGGCTTTAGCAGTAAATTTATGTGGAGCAAAATTGGTGAGGGGTACCTGCAGCTTTTCAGAGAGTGGGGCCTGGTTAGTGCAAGCTGAAGTATTTTGGGTGCATAACCGCATGTACTGCACGGGAAGAAACGCGCCCCTTATCCTTTTCATGTTATGCCATTTTTCCTTTAATTTTCATTACAAAAGTTGTCTTGGGAGATTGTGAGGATTTGGTGTGGGGTCAACATGAAGCCTTGGTGAAAGTTCCAACCATGATGTGGCCTGCTATAGCTACTATGAAAGTTGGCCTTTCCAAGATGAACTTCGAGCTTATTATAGGCGTGGGACATGGAATGTATAGAAGAGACAAGAAACTCCCATAAATTATAATCATGTTTTATTCACTTTCATTTGTAAAAGCCCAAACAGATTATTATCTTTGTAGTATGAATGGTCTTTATTTGTTCACTTGCGGGTAGGCGAATCACAATTTGTATCGAGACCTTGACTTTCATAGCTTTAGCAGGAACAAAGTGGATCATGGGTGTGAACAAACATAATTCTCCTTTCTATTCTTTATGTCAACAAAATAAATAAAATATATTTCTTCATGTGACCTCCTTGTAATGGGCCTAACTCCAAACCAACTTTGAAGTTCTTGTCCTAACTCAATATAAAAGTCTAATTAATTTGAACATCAAGACTTAAAACCAAATCGAAACGAGGTTTGACTAATTTTGAATTATGACTTCAACCATTCAAATTTTCTTCACAAACAACAATTCTGGACACGGTTACAATGGTCCATGGGCCTTAAGGTCTTCTTTTTAATTTTGCACATCCTATTTTTCACGCTCGAAACATGCCTTTCGGACCCTCACTTGAAACGAACGGAATATGAAATGATTTTGATATATCAAATCCTAGTTAGGGAATGATTTTTCTGATGACCTTAAACCATAAAACCTCCTGAACTCAGCATAACCTGATAATTTGACCCAAATACTGACAATCGCAAACATTCATGACTTGATGAACTTCAAAATAAAACTTGATTCAATTCAACTCGAGCTTGTGATTGGAACAATATATTTTATCTGAAATTTTTGAATTATAAACAGTGGGTGGATATACAGGGGTAGGAAAAATTTAGGGTATGACAACTATAAGAGCAAGAGCCTCTAAGTTAACCAAAAGGCTAACAACTCGAAACTTCAAAAGTCCTCAATGGCGTCCACGACTAAACCTGGTCATCTGCATGTTACCCATGTGGAGGCAACATTCAAACAGGCAGGGTGAGTAAAACGATTCATAATAATCAATGTAGAAAATTAACATATAAAACGACGTCATATTCATATTCAACATCATCGTATTCATCAATATGCATCAAGGGCCACAACATCACAATTTACTCACAATCATCCCATAAATGCAAATGCAACAAAATTCAATGCATGTGGTACCAATCATCACAGCGTGATGGACATTGGGCCATCAACTCTCCATAGATCCCCATCAATAGGATCGATCCTACTAGAGAACCGGAGCACATCAAAACACTTCACATCCGCACAATAGGATTGAAGCCAAAGTAATCGAGGTCCTGAATCGAAGGTCGGATGCATATGAATGCATGATGCACACGTCAATAATCATCCTCATAATAACATTATAGGTGCATCATCATTCATCATAATCATCATCATCAAAATCATATCATCATAACTCATCATCAGAATCATTATCATCAAAATCATATCATCATAGCTCATCATCATAATCATCATCATCAAAATCATATCATCATAGCTCATCATCATAATCATCATCACCAAAATCATATCATCATAGCTCATCATCATAATCATCATCATCAAAATCATATCATTATAGAATCATCATATAATCGTGTACAAATCACATAGAACTCACAATCATACTAATATTAATTCATCATACTATCACATATTAATCACATAGAATTCACAATTATACTCGTGGTAATCATCATACTATCATGTATTAATCACGTAGATATCATATTCATACTCATGGTGAATTCATCAAAGAAATCACAACATCAAAACATCAAGACATCACTGAACCAGAACATGATTATTAATAAAACATATACATAATTGACTTCTCAAATATAATTAGATATAAAAATATTGGGAAACCAATTCCTTTATCTATACTATGTTATAGCACTGTTCATTAGCTTTCCAACTTCAAACAGGAGCCAAAACGGACTTACGGATCAAAAGTTACGTCCAAAACAATTTCGACCAAAAACATGAACAGTTGTGACGGACAACATGCAATTTCCTGTGTTTTTCACCGTTGGAGGCCTTCCGGACCTCCGATTTCGATTCCGTAAAAGCTCAAACTCTTAGGAGATTATAACCCATTCAAAGTTGTAATCATCTCAAGTAAATTTACAATTTTAACACAATTAAACCATCTAATCATTATTTTAAGATTATGCCTAAAACCTTTAAAATTAAGGGATATAGGTTCAATCCCGTATCATACTTACGCCTCTAATCACAAATTTCCCTACAATTGCCCTAAAGGTATCAGAGTTATTTACTATCAAATATTCCTATCCCTTCAGGGTCAGACAGGTTCAAATCATAGTTTTGGCCACGAAGGCCTAAGATTCCCTTTTTCCCCAATGAACCACGGTTAGATTCACTAATAATAGATTTAGGCCACGAAGGCCAAAAATCTCTTTTCTCATAATCAGCCCCAAAATCTATTAAACCTTAAATCAACCTTAAATACATTGAAATTTACACATGGAAAATCATGAAGGTAATACTTCCCATACCTTAATTGTCGATCAAAGCCTTCTCAAATCTTTCCGGGAACCTTTCGAAGCTTTTGCCTCCAATTCTCCCTCCTCAGAGCTCTGGCCTCAATTCTCTTCACGGTCTAACAAATGAATCATAATTCCATCACAATTTTCTTTTTGTTAAATCTAGAGTTGGGCCTCACAATTGGGTTTTTCCCATATTATCCTCACTAACTCCTCTTAATTGTCCAATTTGTCCTTCTATCACTTATATTTATTTAAAATAATAATAATACTAATATATTAATATCATATACTATTATTTCAGATAAATAACCCAAATTCCATTAATTCCAATATTTCACAAAAATCACCAAAATACGAATATTCTCATTTAAATAAATTAAATTAAATATTCCAATAAAATTTGGGGTGTTACAACTCTCCCCCACTAAAAAGAATTTTCGCCCTCGAAAGTTACCTCAAAGAAATAGAGTCGGATACGACTCCCTCAACTGATACTCACGCTCCCAAATCCAACTTTCTCCAGCTAGTCCTCCCAAAACTACCTTTTCCAAGGAAATCTCTTTACCTCGAAGTTGCTTCTCGTTCATCAATCCGAACTGGCAATGCCTCAACAGTCAAATTATCTCTCACTTGTACATCATCCATCTGAATCACATGTGACAGATCTAGAATGTACTTCCTCAACTGAAACTCATGAAACACATCATGCAAATTCACAACGACAGCGGTAAAGCAATACGACATGCTACTCTTCCCACGCTTCAGTTGCGCCACTCTGATACGGATCAACAAAATGCGGTGTGGGCTTTCGAGACTTCAAAGCTCGACCAACACCAGTTACCGACGTAACTCTTAAAACACGAGATCTCCCTCTTGAAATTCAAGTGCTTTCCTCCTCTTATCATGATAACTCTTCTGAAGACTCTGCGAAACTTTCATATTTTCTTGGATCCTCTTGATCTTCTTAGTTGTCTCTTGCATAATCTCAGGTCCGAGTACAACACTCTCGCCTGACTCATACCAACACAAAGGAGTCATACACCTCCTTCCATACAAAGTCTCATACGGTGCCATCCCAATACTAAAATGATAATTGTTGTTATAGGTAAACTCAATCAATGGCAAATGACTATCCCACGATCCACCTTGATCCAATACACAAGCTCTCAGCAAATCCTCTAAGGACTGGATAGTTCTCTCTGTCTATCCATCCGTCTGTGGATGATAGGCAGAACTCAATCTCAACATGGTACCCAAAGCTGTCTGCAAACTTTCCCAAAACCTCGACGTAAATCTTGGATCTCTATCAGACACGATACTCAACGAAACACCATGCAACTTCATAATTTGATCAATATATAATTCGGCAAGCTTCTGCAACGAATAATTGATCCTCATCGGTACAAAATAAGCCGATTTAGTCAATCTATCAACAATCACCCAAATCGAATCATATCCCTTCAAAGTCTTTGGCAACCCTGTGTAACACGGTGGGAGAACTGACTTTAAACAATGTTGCGGATAGCAAGAGTCGCCACCGACTTTTATTTTATCCATAAGGAAAGGTTATAAAAGAACAGGAAAGACCTTAGAGAATATTTTGGGTCCGGGGGGTAGGTTATGAAAAGGGAAGGTGTTAGCACCCTTTTCATCCATGGTTATCCATGGGCTCTTAGGTACTTAAGCTCACTTTTGAATTATTTTGAAAGTGTAGTGTGTGAATAGAAAATTTTCAGAATAGTTAATAAATAATCCTTGTAAGGATGTGTTAAGAACTTGTTTGAAAACTTGTTGAAAATTTGTTTAAGTGTGAAAAAGTTTTGAAGTGAGCAAGTATCTAGGAGTAGCCTACCCTAATGTTTTAAGGTCTTTCTTATTCTTTATCCTTTCCTTAGTAAGACTATCCCTACTATAATGGAGTAGGTAGTCCTTACTTTGGATGTTAAGGGACATGTGAGGGACAATTGGATTTTTGAAGGCCATTGTGGGGTGTAATAAGCACATATAAGGGACCATCATCATTTTTCGAAAGGGACTTGATTCGTAAAGGCAACCATAAGGGACTTTGATGATTTTCTTTTTGAGGGACTTGCTTTATACACCCCACTTAACCAATATTCATAGGCAACTTGAGGGATATCCTTAGGAAGTGAGACGGCGATTAAAATCGACTTACGTGTGTGACGCGTTTATTTTAATTATCTTTATTTAAAAGTGATCTAAATTTATTTTAATATTACATACATGTTGTTACACTCCCTAATTACTAACCATAATAATAATTAAATAATTAAACAACTTTACATCCAAGAAACAATTACAAAATAATAAGCAAAATAATTAAATAGCAAAGATAAATAAAATATAAATAAGCAATAATAAATAATAAAGGGGGTTAATTCTAAGTTTACTCGGCAAGACATCGCATCTTGTGCCTACGTATCCTTACGGGAGTGGAATCAGAGTAATCGTAGTTCCCCTCAATAGGGAGGTTAGAAACTTCTTGACTGTGGTCAAGGTCTCAAGGGGAATAAACGCATCTTAAGGACACGCTTACGTGGAGTGTAGAAACTCCAAATCTCTACGTTGAAATGTTAAGTTGTAATTAGGGTTAAATTAGGGATTCCACGGCGGGAAACCCTAAAATGAGCGCGGCGGCTCTTTGACCTAATGCTAAGGGTAAAATTGTAATTTTGCCTGCGGCGAGGCATTTGTGAAAATTAGGGTTTGTAGTTTGTAGTTTTGAGGATTTGAAATTGAATGTGTGAAGTTTTACGGACTATTGGCGCGGCGGCCAAACAGTTAGACCTAACCTTCGGATGTGTGCAATGTGACAGAAATAATAGTAAACGCGTGAGATAATTGAATCATGCAAACAGAGAGATAATGTCATAATTTAAACCATGCAAACAGAAATTTAAAGGCAGAATTTAAAGAGCGATTGTTAAGTTCGCGAGGTTACATGAGAGGAGCAGATACAATATGATAATGAAATTTGAATTGAACAATAATAAAATAAAATAAATAACGGTTCTAGTTATTATTTAAAAAAAAAAGATTTTAGTTATTATTTTAAATTTATCTAAAAAAAAATTTTTCTTAAAAATAATAGGTTTTCATATTAATTTGGAAAAGATGTTAATGTTATTTATTTTAAAAAACAGATTTTTATATTATAACAAATTTTAATAAATTAATGATAACAATAATAATAATAATGGTAATAATAATGATAATAATGATAATAATAATAAATAATGATAATAATAATAATAATAATAATAATAATAATAATAATAATAATAATAATAATAATAATAATAATAATAATAATAAAGCAATAATGAATTTTAAATGTGCCAAATAACCCAACAATGTTGCTAACGCAGAAATGCGCTCATCGCAACCAGATCTAAATCGGACGAAACAAAATTTATCGCAAAGAAAAAGAAATTAAGCAAAAAATAGTATTATTGCTCACACAAAAATGCGATCATCGCAACCAGATCGAACTAACACAAATGTCACGCGTCATGCACACAAATGTGCAAACATCGTATCGACATAATTCGGTCAAAAATCTTATATATATAAACTCTAACAATTTAAAAATTATATATATATAAACGTAACAGTAATAGATAAAGAAAAAGAAATAACGGTAATAGATGAAGAAAAAGAAATAACGGTAAAAGATGAAGAAAAAGAAACAACAGTAATAGATGAAGGAAAAGAAATAACGATAAACGATGAAGAAAAAGAAACAATAGTAATGGATGAAGAAGAAAACTAAATAACGGCAAACGGCACTCACTTCTCTTAGGTTTTTTTCATTCTCCTCTTTTCCAACAAGGCAACACATGTATATATAGGGAACAAATTAGGGTTAACACCAAATTGTCAATAATGTCCCTAAAGCCCATTTTAAAGCCCAAACTAAATAATTAGTTAAGAAAAAATAAAATTTAAATAATTTAAAATAATTAAAATAAACTTAAAATAAAAACTAATAATCCTATTGATTCCTAAAATAAAAAATATTATAAAAAGAACAAAATTTTTTTCAATATTTTTTATTTTATGATTTTTTGGATATTTTTATGAATAATTTAGAAAAAAGTGAAAAAAATAATATTTTAAAAAATGATTTAATTAAAATACGAAAATAATAATTAAATAATAATAAGAAACTATTTTTGTTATTTTTTTAATGAAAGATAGAAAAATTTAGAGTAAAAATAATAAAAAACAAAAAAAATGACAAAGGTGAGATTCGAACTCTCAACCTCTCACACTCATAACTCCTTACACATGTCCTCCTGCCAATTGTGCCATTTTTACTTTTTAGAAAAAAAATGCATGTCATATGATATTTACCTGCAAAAAGTCAAACGACTACACAAATTTGTTAGTAATTGATTAAATGCAATGAAATGCGACGACAAATCTTAGGGCAAAATTTGGGGTATTACAGTTATTATGATAATATTTCTCACCCAACCTCTCTTTGATGTTGGCAAAAAAAAAAATCATGAAGTTTGACTTTTTAACTGCATTGACTGCTTTTGACTTATCTGATCATCTGACTGAGCAAACTTTTGAGAAACGTCTTGAAACTTGACATGGGGGTTCTTATACACATATAAGATGTTATGAAGCTCACTTGAAGTCTTGGAAGTCCCTTTAGCCTGATTAAAGTCAAAACCCTAGTTTTGGATGCACTGCTTAGGAGGTGCATTGTCTGAGGGAATTGTCAACTCTTCTGACCAATTGTGAACTTTGTGAACCTTGTGAATCTTCATAAGATATCTTGTGATACTCATGGGAGGTATTGTGAAGCTTGTGAACCTTCAAGAAGCAACCTATGAACCTCATGAAAGGTATTGAAAGCACTGTGGGACTTGTGAACCTTGTGAACCTTCATAAAGTAGCTTGTGGACTTTATGAACTTCATGAAAGGTTATGCAAGTTGTTGGAGAACTTGTGAACCTTGTGAACCTTCTTAGAACACAAAGTCTTGCATTGTGAGGGCAAATTTTGGGGTGCAACAGCTGCCCCTGTTCAATTTTCTGAAACCTGAGGGGTTAGATTGGTATATTTGCCAGTCGTAACTAGGAAGGTTGAAGGGGATTGAACACAAAAGCCCAAAAATTTGCACTCACCAGTGCACTAGAGTGGTACAGATGGCTAGTTGAATATGATTGAGTGGGCTTAAAGATGCCACTAGGGGGGGAGCAGTTCAAAATATGGGTGTATGATGAAAGCTGTCAGGAGTCTGGAATAATAATGATGTAGCAGCATGTCTTCATGAGGATAGAGCAATCAATAGTGATAACCCTAAAGCAGTCTTGAAGCAATGATATGATTTCAGGAGGATAGAACAATGAATGGCTCTAAGGCAGTCTTGAAATAATAATGTGATATGTCTTCAGGAGGATAGAGCAATCGATAGCTCTAAAGCAGTCTTGAAGTAATGATTTCAAGAGGATAGAGCAATGGATAGCTCTAAAGCAGTCTTGAAATAATAATGTAATTTCAGGAGGATAGAGCAATGGATAACTCTAAAGCAGTCTTGAAATAATTAGATGGCTTCAGGAGGATAGAGCAATCAATAGCTCTAAAGCAGTCTTGAAGTAATGATTTCAGGAGGATAGAGCAATGGATAGCTCTAAAGCAGTCTTGAAATAATAATGTAATTTCAGGAGGATAGAGCAATGGATAACTCTAAAGCAGTCTTGAAATAATTAGATGGCTTCAGGAGGATAGAGCAATGAATAGCTCTAAAGCAGTCTTGAAGTAGTAACATGACCTCATGAGGATAGAGCAATGAATAGCTCCAAAGCAGTCTTGAAGTAATAGGATGATTTCAGGAGGATAGAGCAATCAGTAGCTCCAAAGCAGTCTTGAAGTCATGAGAGGCTATCAGGAGGATAAAATAACCCTGAGGTTACAATAAAGCAGTCCAAAGTAATAAGAAGCTCATCAGGAGGATAAAGTAACCCTGAGGTTACAATAAAGCAGTCCCAAAGATCATAAGCTTGTTTGTTGGATAATTAACCTGAAAACAAGGTAGCATTCTGTATAACAACATTAGTTTATGCTTTATGTATGCATGTATGACATGATGCACTTAGGTAATGTACTATAGACATATATGTTATGGTATGATGTAAATGATGTATGTATGATATGACACTGCTGGAAGTGTCTGGATATCCTTGTATAACAACTGCTGGCCAAGGAAAATAAATCCCGATTCGTTGTTGAAGAATATATAACCCTCCGTCTGCTGGGGATAACAAGGTATGGATAACCTCCCGTTGTTGGGGATAACAAGGTATAGATAACCTCCTGTTGTTGGGGATAGTAGGTATAGATAACCTCCCGTTGTTGGGGATAGTAGTATAACATCCCGTCTTCGTTCATCGTGCCCTTATTGGAAAGTAATTTCCCGTATATCCGTATGAGGATAAAAGAGATGGATATAAATTCCAGGGGAGATTAGACTTTGTGAAAATGGATTAGTCCTACTGATGGTTTGTAACTGTTTTGTAAAGATGAACCGGCGAAGCTTCGTTGAAATCCTTCCCTCGTTCGTCCTTAGTAAATACTATTACTGCATTTTCATGCATTTCTGGTAAACATCAATCATATTAAAAGCATACATGCATTTCTGGTAAACATCAATCATATTCAAAGGCATACATACATTCAAACACAACCAATGGACGTTTCGCTTATGTAAATAGGGTAAAAGTAAATCTGGATTCAAAAGATGGAATTTATTTATATCAAAAGTGACCCATACACGGGTAAGTTTGTACAAGGAGACATAAACCCTAGTAAGAGAATTTTGTCATGAAGTTTTACAAAAAGAATCAGCTATGTGGGGAATAATCCTATTGAGTTTCAATTCTACTATTGCCACTCAAGTATCTCATCTTCTTGCTGTTGAGACGGAAACGATTGGATTGAGCTTTATCTGTTTGAGCTTGAGTAAGTAGTACAACTGGTTGCAGTTTCATGAGTGATCCAAACGAGACATAGTCGTACGCTTTAATCCCTAACTTTTGCCTGGATTGCCCTTTCAGGTTTTCAATCCACCGGGATACCCTTTTTTTGCCCAAGTCGCCTTTTCAGGTTTTCGACTTGCCGGGTGTACATCTTTTTATATATATATCCCTAATTTTTGCCCAAACCCTTTTGGTTTGCCGGGATGCCCTTATTTTTGCCTAGGCCTGTCAACCTAGCGGGTCTCTTTTTATGCGTAGTATTTTTTAACTATGTCTGCGTTTACAGGTTGTGGGAAGTCTTTACCAATCATTGTAGTCAGTATCATGGCACCTCCTGAGAACACTGTCTTGACTACAAATGGTCCCTCATATGTTGGAGTCCACTTGCCCCTAGGATCACCCTGTGGTAATATGATACGCTTGATTACCAAGTCACCAGCCTGATATACCTTTGGCTTAACCTTCTTGTTAAAAGCTTTGATCATCCGTTTCTGGTACATCTGGCCATGACAAACTGCTGCTAACCTTTTCTCATCAATCAAATTTATCTGGTCAAGTCGAGTCTGAATCCACTCATCTTCATCCAAGCCTGCATCCTTCATAATTCTCAAGGAGGGGATCTGAACTTCAATAGGCAGAACTGCTTCCATACCATAGACTAAGGAGAATGGGGTTGCCCCTGTTGAAGTACGTATTGTAGTACGATAACCATGCAGAGCAAATGGTAACATCTCGTGCCAATCCTTGTAAGTAACAGTCATCTTCTGTACAATCTTCTTAATGTTCTTATTAGCAGCTTCAACTGCCCCATTCATCTTTGGACGATACGGAGAAGAGTTGTGATGCTTAATCTTGAACTGCGTACAGAGATCAGTAATCATAGTGTTGTTCAGATTAGAGCCATTGTCAGTGATAATCCTTTCAGGGATACCATACCTACATATGAGATTATTCTTAATGAACCGAGCCACAACATTCTTAGTCACAGATGCAAATGAAGCTGCCTCTACCCACTTCGTGAAGTAATCAATAGCAACCAGGATGAAACGATGCCCATTAGAAGCAGTAGGCTTGATCTCACCAATCATATCAATGCCCCACATGGCAAAGGGCCAAGGAGCAGTCAACACATTCAATGGAGATGGAGGTACATGTACTTTATCAGCATAGATTTGACATTTGTGACATGTTCTGGAGTGTTGATAGCAATCAGCTTCCATGGTAGACCAATAGTAACCTGCTCTCAAAATCTTCTTTGCCATGGTATGACCACTAGAATGAGTGCCAAAGGTCCCATCATGCATCTCTTCCATAATTTCTGTAGCTTCCTTCTTATCCACACAACGAAGCATAGTTGAATCATGATTACGCTTATACAGAATGCCATTACTCAGAAAGAATTTAGCAGAAAACCTTCTCAGGAACTTCCTATCTTTGACAGATGCCCCTTCAGGGAACTCCTGAGCTTCAAGATAGTTTTTCACTTCATAGAACCAAGGCTTCTCCTCTGCCCCTTCAGTGTCAATCTCATTGCAGTATGCAGGCTTCTCAAATCTATCAATGGTAATCTTGGGAGCTTCATCATCCCAGCTGATCTCAAACATAGATGCCATGGTGGCCAATGCGTCTGCCAACTGGTTCTCTCTTCGTGGAATATGTCCAAAAGTAATCTCTTTGAAATGTGGGATCAAAGACAACACATGTTCTCTGTAAGGAATGAGATTATCATGCTTTGTATCCCAATCTCCTTTAATCTGACTTACTACCAGAGCTGAATCTCCATACACCTCAAGGAACTGAATCTTCATATCAATAGCAACTTGCATACCCATGATACATGCCTCATATCAGCCATGTTATTGGTACAATAGAAACAAAGTCTGGCAGTAATCGGGGTCTGACAACCTTCAGGGGAACTAATCACAACACCAACACCATTACCATGTGCATTGGAGGCACCATCAAAAACCATAGTCCATCGGGATCCTTGTTCAGGTCCGTCATATTGTCCAGGTTCTTTGGTAACAGACATAATGTCTTCATCAGGGAACTCAAAATTCATTGACTGGTAATCATCTACTGCTTGATGAGCCAAATGATCAGCAACAACACTCCCCTTAATGGCCTTCTGAGTAGTATACTGTATATCATATTCCGTCAAGATCATTTGCCATCTTGCAATTCTTCCGGAGAGAGCAGGTTTCTCAAATATGTACTTGATTGGATCCATCTTCGAAATCAACAAGGTAGTATGGGTCAACATATACTGTCTTAGTCGGCGAGCAGCCCATGCCAAAGCGCAGCAAGTTTTCTCGAGCAGTGAGTATCTTGTTTCACAGTCGGTAAACTTTTTGCTAAGGTAGTATATTGCCTGCTCTTTTCGACCAGACTCGTCATGTTGCCCCAATACACACCCCATTGAGTTGTCTAATACTGTTAAATACATAATCAAGGGTCTTCCATCAACTGGTGGCATCAAAATTGGTGGCTCTAGCAGATATCTTTTGATTTCATCAAAGGCAGTCTGGCACTCATCATTCCATTCCATCACCTGATCTTTCTTCAACAACTTGAAGATTGGCTCACAGATGGTAGTTAACTGGGAAATAAATCTTGCAATGTAGTTCAATCGTCCCAAGAAACCTCTAACCTCCTTCTCAGTACGGGGAGCTGGCATCTCTTGTATAGCTTTCACTTTTGCAGGATCCACTTCAATACCTTTTCCACTGACAATGAAACCCAGGAGCTTTCCAGATCTAACTCCAAAAGTACACTTGTTTGGATTTAATCTCAACCTGTATTTCTTCAACCTCTCAAACAACTTGTGCAGATGATCAAGATGTTGTTCTTTATTCTGAGACCTGGCTATCATATCATCCACATATACCTCTATCTCATGATGAATCATATCATGAAACAAAGCCACCATAGCACGCTGATATGTTGCCCCTGCATTCTTCAAACCAAATGGCATTACCTTATAGCAAAAGGTGCCCCACTGTGTCACAAATGTAGTCTTCTCCATATCTTCAGGTGCCATCTTGATTTGATTGTAACCAGAGCAACCATCCATAAAAGAGAATACCTTATGCTGAGCAGTGTTGTCTACCAGGATATCAATATGAGGAAGTGGAAAGTCATCTTTAGGGCTAGCCTTGTTCAGATCTCTGTAGTCTACACACATACGTACCTTACCATCTTTCTTAGGAACTGGTACCACATTTGCAACCCACTGAGGATAAGAAGTTACGACCAAGAACCCTGCATTGAACTGTTTCATTACCTCTGCTTTGATCTTTTCTGACATTTCAGGACGCATACGACGAACCTTCTGCTTCTTTGGACGACAATCTTCTTTCACTGGCAAACGGTGAACCACAATGTCTGTATCCAACCCTGGCATATCTTCATAAGACCAAGCAAAGATCTCCACATAGTCACGTAGCATCTGAATCAACCTGCTCTTGACACTGTCCTCTAAATCAGCCCCTATCTTGACCTCTTTTCTGTTTTCTTCAGTTCCCAGATTCACAACTTCGACTGGCTTTTCATGTGGCTGTATAGCTTTCTCTTCTTGTTGTAACAACCTAGCAAGCTCTACAGGTATTTCACAATCGTCCTCGTTTCCGTCTTCAGTTTGATAGATCGGATTCTCGAAATTGTAATTGGCAATAGTAGAACTGTTATCAACTGGATCCAGAGTGGATGAGGATCTGCATTTTAGTGACGTGGGTGTGTGTAAGAACACATAGCTGATAAAGCAAAAATAAAAGAAAAAGAAAGACAAGGAACACAATATTTACGAAAACAAAACGTCCACTGATTTTATTGAATGAAGTATGCAAATGAAATGACAACCCGTAACAAGCACACCATTATGCCCCGGGTAAGGCACATGGCTTGAAAGTTTTAATTGTTCCAGAAATTGCAAATTTAAAAACATAACACAGTAATAGTATTTACTCCTGACTAAAGGAGATAGGGATAACATCTTCAGCTGTCCAATTATTGAGTCCAGCACCCACAGTAGGAAAAATCCATGCCTCCAAGTTGTAGTCTTCATCTTGATCTCCCACAGCATTGATAACCCCTTGATTGGTGATACGAACAGCACGGGCACGACGGACAGCCTTCTGGGACTCTGCAGTGAAACCCAAACCAGACTTGTCAGACTTGTATGGAATATCAGGAAGCTGACCCCAAATAGTACAACCACCTTCTTCCACCACAGCTTTTGCATCATTGAGGGAGGCCATTGCCATTGTTGGAGGGTTTCTGATGACCACAAGAACCTTCTTCACAGCAGGAGGAGTCACACAATCCTTAACAGCCCAGGGAACCACTTCAAATGACTGACATGGAGTTTCAATGTATTCACCTTCTACTTCCAGATACTTGAAAGTGTTTACATGGCTGACAAAGTATTCTTCCTCTCCAAAGACAGTAACAACTTTTCCATTCACCGGATATCTCAACTTTTGATGTAATGTGGAGGTCACAGCACCTGCCCCATGGATCCAGGGACGACCAAGCAGACATGAGTACGAAGGACGAATATCCATCACATAGAATGTAGCAGTGAACACCTGAGAGCCAACCTTGATTGGAAGATCAATTTCCCCATGCACTACTCTTCTAGAACCATCAAAAGCCCTTACCACAATATTACTGGGCTTCAATACCGTATCTTCAGGACTCAGCTTGTTCAGGACTTCCTTAGGCAACACATTCAGAGAGGAACCATTGTCTATCAGCACATGAGACAGGGTAGTGCCCCTGCATTCAATTGAAATATGCAAGGCCCTGTTATGATCCCTCTTGGCAGGGGTCAAGTCAGCATCAGAAAATCCTAACCCGTTGTCATAGGTCAGGTGAGCAACACAATTCTCAAACTGGTCCACAGAAATTGCACTGGGTACATGAGCCATCTTTAGAAACTTGATCAATGACTTGGCATGAGCCTCAGAACATAATAACAGGGAGAGCATAGAAATCTTTGAGGGAGTATGCCCCAGCTGATCAACAATATCATAATCACTCTTGCGAATGATTTTCAATACTTCTTCCATCTGCTTGGAGAGGTCATCAGCAGCTGGCACATCAGTAGATACAGGCTCAATAACAGGACCCTTGCCCCGAGCATCAGTGGTGGAAGTAACAGCAGGAGTAACTGCACTCTTAGAAGCAACTGGAGGAGAGAAGACTCTTCCACTACGCGTGATCTTGCTAGATCCAGCAATATTATCAATGTCAACAGGCATATCAGGTAAAGGCTCCTGCTTGACACCATGGATGTAAACATCAGACCCATAGTGCCAAGGCACAGCTTTGTCAGATGTATAAGGAATAGGATCAGGAGTGGTAATGATCAGAGGAGCTACTCTGGCTTCAGCAACAACTTTCACAGGACCTTCAGCAATAATCTTGATTGGGCCCTGATGAGTGATTTTAATGGGACCCTTTGAAGTGATTCTTAGTGGTACTTTGTCAACCATGTCAACCTCTTCAATCTTCTTACCCTGAGTCAGATGATCCACCATACTTTCTACAGATGCTGGTCTTCTTTCAAACACTATAGTATATTTATCCATGAGACGTTGAATCCCATCTCTCAAAATGAAGCAACTATCCGGCTTATAGGTACAATATAGACAATCCTCATGACAACCTGGAAAGATCCCAGCTTGTACTAACCTCTTTTTGATAACAAACAATGGTGTGCTCAACTCCATAACTGAATAGACATGCAGATCTTCATCAATATCTTCATCAATGGCGTTGACAGTCTTCTCGTGATTTGGCATTGGAGCTGTAATCACATTTGGAGTACCTGGTGGATCAAACTCAATTTCTCCAGCATCAATCATATCCTGAATTTTGTTCTTCAAGACCCAGCAGTTATTAGTATCATGTCCTGGACAGTTTGAATGATATGCACATCGTGCATTGGGATTGTACTTGGGAGAGGTAACATTGGGATTCTGAGGAGCCTCCCTCAGGGTAATAAGTTCAGCTTTCAACAAGTGTTGCAATGCCTGAGCCATTGACATGTTGATCTTCGTGAACTGTCTTCTAGCCCTCTGTTGGTTGCCTTGAGGCTGCTCTGTTGTTGCAGGAGTTGGATTTGAAATATGAACTGCACTAACAGACTGATGCCTTCTGTTACGATCAGGCTGACCATACACAGCATTAAATTCTTTCTTCCCAGTGGGAGGCTTCTTTGCAACACCTGATGAAGAAGTGCCCACTTGGATCTTACCACTCTTGATACCATTCTCTACTCGCTCTCCTGTCATGATCAACTCAGTGAAGCCAGATGATGAGCTTCCAATGAGATGACTGTAAAACGGACCATTCAGCGTACACATGAACATATCAACCAACTCCCTATCAGTCAAAGGGGGTTGAACTCTTCCAGCTAAGTCTCTCCACTTCTGAGCATACTCCTTAAAGCTTTCTTTGGCACCCATAGACATGCTTTGAAGCTGCATGCGAGTGGGGGCTAAGTCAGCATTGTATTGATACTGCTTGTAGAAAGCTTCAGCAAGGTCATTCCAATCTCTGATGTTGACACTCTCCAACTGATAATACCACTCTAGCTGAGCTCCAGATAAACTCTCTTGAAAGAAATGGATCCACAACTTCTTATCAGCAGTGTGGGGTTGAATTCTTCTGACATAAGACCTCAGATGCAATTTGGGACAAGAGACCCCATCATAGACAACAAATGTAGGAACTTTGAACCCAATGGGTATGACCACCCCAGATATCAAGCTCAAATCCTCAAAATCCAGCCCAGATGATTTCTGTAATTCCATAGCATCCATTCTATCCACCAGCATCTTGAATTTGTCTTCGTTAGGCTCATGGTAGTAGTTAGCCTCAGAATCAGAGTCCCCCATAGTGTTGTGGAGACTGCCTCTCTCCTGCTCAGATTCTTCAGATTCATAGTCTTCAACCTGTTCCTTGGTCTTGTCAGGACCTTTGAACCTTCTTCCCATGTTGAGCAACCCAGCAGACCTTCTAGCTTTCTTAGTCTTCTTGGCCAGCAGTGTCTTCAATTCATCCTGCCCCTTGGATAGGTTCAGGATCAGCTCTTGGAACTGTGCATTCTGTGCCTGGAGATCCTTAACTGATTGTTCAAGAGCCATTGCTGAAATAAACAGCGAGAAGATGAGAAACCTGTACACAATTATAAACCTGTGATGCAATGATATGGGAATGCATATGCAATGTTTTCAAGGACCGCAGGATTTAAATTTGCTTAAACAAACAAGAAAGTAATTTTTTATTAGTAATAACTTGTTTTGCCTTTTAGGCTTACAAAAAATGAAAACGAAATAAGTACAAAAGATGGGGTTTTAAGTCTCCCATGGACGCTTCCTCTTTGTGTTGAGGTATGAGTTGAGGTTTCGTTCCTCATGAAGTAGCTTTGTTAGCTCTAGGATCCTTGCTTGGCTTGCTTTGTAATGAGCCTCGAAAGTATCCCTTTGCTCTTTCAATTGGATCCATGATCTCTGCAAGTCTTCCATATCAGTAGGCATGTCTGGGTGAAGGATGGTATAAGCTGTGTCTCCTTCAGCAACAGGTTCCATGGTAACTGGTAGGACGGCAGGATATGGCATCATGAGTGTCTGAGCACGAGATCGTACCCATCTGAGATAAGCCTCCATAGGAATAGTGTACTTAGGCTCCAGTGTCTTGTTGTCAATCCTGTTTACCTTTCCCCAAGCTCGTATGAATCTCTGACGGTAACCCTGAAGATCGTTGTCGTAGTCAAACACAATGCCCTGAATCAACATGTCATGTGGACCATCGCTCCGGGCGTAACCAAACTGTCGTAAAGCTAGAGATGGGTTGTAGGTGATGCCTCCTCTTATGCCTAGAAGTGGCACATTAGGAAACTCCCCACAACGGTCAATGATGGTGACATTCTCCATAGATCTGGAGCACCAATGGATGTCTGAGTGAGAAAGTGACATGATCCTCTTGGACCATCTGAACCCTTGCTCATTCTTCATTACTGAGCGAGGAAGGTGAGAAATAAACCACCTAGAAAGTAAAGGTATGCAGCACATCAAAGTTCCTCTTGCCCTTGTAGTACGGGTGTGAAGAGAATGTAGGATGTCTCCAAGTAAGGTAGGCACTGGATTGTGACTCAGGAATATGTTGATGGCATGAACGTCTATGAACTGATCAGGATTGGGGAACAACACTAAGCCATAAATCAATAAGGCTAAGATCTCCTCAACAGCATCGTAGCTCATAGCCTTCAAGAACATTTGAGCTTTATCCACTAATACCTTGGCAAGAATACCTTTAACTCCACTTCTCGTCTCTAGAACAACGTCAGACTTCTTCAGATGTAGAGCTGCAGCAATAACTTCTGGTTTAAGCTCCTTCTCTAAGCCTGTGAATGGCTTCTGATCAAGAACAGGTATACCCAGAAGTTTAGAGAACTCCTCCATGGTTGGAACCAGCTGATAATCAGGAAATGTAAAGCAATGGTGCTTAGGGTCAAAGAACTGAAACAGCACACTCATCATGTCTTCACTGAACCCTGAAGTAACTAGATCCAATAAGTGACCATGTCTCTTGTTGAACTGGGAATGATCAGGCACTAGGGAAACCAACTCCTTGAGCTTAGCAGGTATCCCTACAAAGTTGATCCTGATGGTGTTTCTACGAGCAGAAGCCATGACCTGCAACAAAGAACAAAGATAAATCCTTTGGTCCTTGAAATGGTTAGGGAAAATGATATGCTTATGATGCATGATGATGTCATGATGTCATGCTCAATCACAAACATGTGGCACACACAAACAAGTCACACCATAGCCCTAGGTTTAAAGGCTTGCATGAGGTTCAAAGGCAAGTACCCTCCCCTGAAGTTAGATGGTTCATCCTGTCCTACAAAAGTAACCAGGTTCTAAGGGATCTCAATATCATTGATCCTTCACAAGGGTGGTTGTTCAGAAGGCAACTTACTTGCCAACCAAAACCCTCCAGGTTTAAGATCTCAATGAGCGTAGTATCGAGTGTCAACCAACTTCAGTCTGTACCAAAGCCGGTTACCTCACTACTTTCTAAAGGCCAAGATGAGTTAACTAGGGTTCTAAAAGTCAGTTAGTGCATTGACAACATATGGCAGCCTCAATATTATCCTCAACTTGACTTAAGGAATATAAGCACCAACCAAGAAGTCGCACTAACTATGGCCACCAGATCAACCGTATCGATATACGTCGTACAGTTTCCTTGGTCTATTGCCATTTACCTAAGGTACACTAGATCCGGGTTAGGACCTTTCACACATAAGAGCACCCCAACAATATAATAATAAAGCAAACAAGGCAAACAATTTAAAGTGATCTTAATTCCTAAGGGTACCCCTCTTAAATAGATCCCCAGCAGAGTCGCCAGTTCTGTAACACGGTGGGAGAACTGACTTTAAACAATGTTGCGGATAGCAAGAGTCGCCACCGACTTTTATTTTATCCATAAGGAAAGGTTATAAAAGAACAGGAAAGACCTTAGAGAATATTTTGGGTCCGGGGGGTAGGTTATGAAAAGGGAAGGTGTTAGCACCCTTTTCATCCATGGTTATCCATGGGCTCTTAGGTACTTAAGCTCACTTTTGAATTATTTTGAAAGTGTAGTGTGTGAATAGAAAATTTTCAGAATAGTTAATAAATAATCCTTGTAAGGATGTGTTAAGAACTTGTTTGAAAACTTGTTGAAAATTTGTTTAAGTGTGAAAAAGTTTTGAAGTGAGCAAGTATCTAGGAGTAGCCTACCCTAATGTTTTAAGGTCTTTCTTATTCTTTATCCTTTCCTTAGTAAGACTATCCCTACTATAATGGAGTAGGTAGTCCTTACTTTGGATGTTAAGGGACATGTGAGGGACAATTGGATTTTCGAAGGCCATTGTGGGGTGTAATAAGCACATATAAGGGACCATCATCATTTTTCGAAAGGGACTTGATTCGTAAAGGCAACCATAAGGGACTTTGATGATTTTCTTTTTGAGGGACTTGCTTTATACACCCCACTTAACCAATATTCATAGGCAACTTGAGGGATATCCTTAGGAAGTGAGACGGCGATTAAAATCGACTTACGTGTGTGACGCGTTTATTTTAATTATCTTTATTTAAAAGTGATCTAAATTTATTTTAATATTACATACATGTTGTTACACTCCCTAATTACTAACCATAATAATAATTAAATAATTAAACAATTTTACATCCAAGAAACAATTACAAAATAATAAGCAAAATAATTAAATAGCAAAGATAAATAAAATATAAATAAGCAATAATAAATAATAAAGGGGGTTAATTCTAAGTTTACTCGGCAAGACATCGCATCTTGTGCCTACGTATCCTTACGGGAGTGGAATCAGAGTAATCGTAGTTCCCCTCAATAGGGAGGTTAGAAACTTCTTGACTGTGGTCAAGGTCTCAAGGGGAATAAACGCATCTTAAGGACACGCTTACGTGGAGTGTAGAAACTCCAAATCTCTACATTGAAATGTTAAGTTGTAATTAGGGTTAAATTAGGGATTCCACAGCGGGAAACCCTAAAATGAGCGCGGCGGCTCTTTGACCTAATGCTAAGGGTAAAATTGTAATTTTGCCTGCGGCGAGGCATTTGTGAAAATTAGGGTTTGTAGTTTGTAGTTTTGAGGATTTGAAATTGAATGTGTGAAGTTTTACGGACTATTGGCGCGGCGGCCAAACAGTTAGACCTAACCTTCGGATGTGTGCAATGTGACAGAAATAATAGTAAACGCGTGAGATAATTGAATCATGCAAACAGAGAGATAATGTCATAATTTAAACCATGCAAACAGAAATTTAAAGGCAGAATTTAAAGAGCGATTGTTAAGTTCGCGAGGTTACATGAGAGGAGCAGATACAATATGATAATGAAATTTGAATTGAACAATAATAAAATAAAATAAATAACGGTTCTAGTTATTATTTTAAAAAAAAAGATTTTAGTTATTATTTTAAATTTATCTAAAAAAAAAATTTTTCTTAAAAATAATAGGTTTTCATATTAATTTGGAAAAGATGTTAATGTTATTTATTTTAAAAAACAGATTTTTATATTATAACAAATTTTAATAAATTAATGATAACAATAATAATAATAATGGTAATAATAATGATAATAATGATAATAATAATAAATAATGATAATAATAATAATAATAATAATAATAATAATAATAATAATAAAGCAATAATGAATTTTAAATATGCCAAATAACCCAACAATGTTGCTAACGCAGAAATGCGCTCATCGCAACCAGATCTAAATCGGACGAAACAAAATTTATCGCAAAGAAAAAGAAATTAAGCAAAAAATAGTATTATTGCTCACACAAAAATGCGATCATCGCAACCAGATCGAACTAACACAAATGTCACGCGTCATGCACACAAATGTGCAAACATCGTATCGACATAATTCGGTCAAAAATCTTATATATATAAACTCTAACAATTTAAAAATTATATATATATAAACGTAACAGTAATAGATAAAGAAAAAGAAATAACGGTAATAGATGAAGAAAAAGAAATAACGGTAAAAGATGAAGAAAAAGAAACAACAGTAATAGATGAAGGAAAAGAAATAACGATAAACGATGAAGAAAAAGAAACAATAGTAATGGATGAAGAAGAAAACTAAATAACGGCAAACGACACTCACTTCTCTTAGGTTTTTTTCATTCTCCTCTTTTCCAACAAGGCAACACATGTATATATAGGGAACAAATTAGGGTTAACACCAAATTGTCAATAATGTCCCTAAAGCCCATTTTAAAGCCCAAACTAAATAATTAGTTAAGAAAAAATAAAATTTAAATAATTTAAAATAATTAAAATAAACTTAAAATAAAAACTAATAATCCTATTGATTCCTAAAATAAAAAATATTATAAAAAGAATAAAAAATTTTTCAATATTTTTTATTTTATGATTTTTTGGATATTTTTATGAATAATTTAGAAAAAAGTGAAAAAAATAATATTTTAAAAAATGATTTAATTAAAATACGAAAATAATAATTAAATAATAATAAAAAACTATTTTTGTTATTTTTTTAATGAAAGATAGAAAAATTTAGAGTGAAAATAATAAAAAACAAAAAAATGACAAAGGTGAGATTCGAACTCTCAACCTCTCACACTCATAACTCCTTACACATGTCCTCCTGCCAATTGTGTCATTTTTACTTTTTAGAAAAAAAATGCATGCCATATGATATTTACCTGCAAAAAGTCAAACGACTACACAAATTTGTTAGTAATTGATTAAATGCAATGAAATGCGACGACAAATCTTAGGGCAAAATTTGGGGTATTACAGTTATTATGATAATATTTCTCACCCAACCTCTCTTTGATGTTGGCAAAAAAAAAAAAATCATGAAGTTTGACTTTTTAACTGCATTGACTGCTTTTGACTTATCTGATCATCTGACTGAGCAAACTTTTGAGAAACGTCTTGAAACTTGACATGGGGGTTCTTATACACATATAAGATGTTATGAAGCTCACTTGAAGTCTTGGAAGTCCCTTTAGCCTGATTAAAGTCAAAACCCTAGTTTTGGATGCACTGCTTAGGAGGTGCATTGTCTGAGGGAATTGTCAACTCTTCTGACCAATTGTGAACTTTGTGAACCTTGTGAATCTTCATAAGATATCTTGTGATACTCATGGGAGGTATTGTGAAGCTTGTGAACCTTCAAGAAGCAACCTATGAACCTCATGAAAGGTATTGAAAGCACTGTGGGACTTGTGAACCTTGTGAACCTTCATAAAGTAGCTTGTGGACTTTATGAACTTCATGAAAGGTTATGCAAGTTGTTGGAGAACTTGTGAACCTTGTGAACCTTCTTAGAACACAAAGTCTTGCATTGTGAGGGCAAATTTTGGGGTGCAACACCCTGTCACAAAATCCATAGAAATGTTATCCCATTTCCATTCTGGAATACTCAACGGTTGCCTCAGACCCAATGGTCTTTGATGTTCAATCTTCGACTTCTGACAAGTCTAACCATCATATACAAACTCAACCACTTCTTTCTTCATCCCTGGCCACCAAAATATTTCCTCAAATCCGGGTACCTCTTCATATCACCAGGATGGATACTCAATCTACTTCAATGTCCTTCTTCAAGAATACTCTTTTTCAATTCAACAATATCTGGAACATAAACTCTATCATGACATCTCATGATACCATTTCCAATAATCCGAAATTCAGCTCTTCAACTTTGATTCATCACATCCAATTGATCTACCAACTCAAATCAGGTTTCTCACCTTCTCGAATCTCATCAAGAATTCCACTAGTAAGCTTCAACATACCAAGCTTAACTCCATAAGAAGTCTCTTCACAAACCAAACTCATATCATGAAATTGCTCAATCAGTTCTAACTCTTTCACCATCATCATCGGCATACGCGAAGATTTCCTACTCAATGCATAAGCTACAACATTAGCCTTACCAGGGTGGTAACTCAATTCAAAATCATAATCCTTCAGAAGTTCAAGTCATTCTCCTCGGTCTCATATTCAAATCTTTCTAATCAAACAAATACTTTAAGCTCTTAAAAACATTAAACATCTCAAATCTCGAACCAAACAAATAATGCCTCCAAAGCTTTGACACAACCACAACAACAACAACAACAACAACAAACTCTAAATCATGTGTCAGACAATTCCTCTTATGCATTTTAAGTTGCCTTGAAGCATAAGCTAAAAATTGTTGATGTTGCATTAACACGCCTCTCAATCCCATCAACGAAGCATCATAATATACAACAATTGTTCTGCCGGATTTAGCAAAATCAATACAGGAGCTACTGCCAGCCTCCTCAAAAGCTCTTGAAACTTTCTTCACACTTTACATCCAAAACAAAAGCTTGAACCTTCCTAGTCCACTGTGTCAATGGCAAAGATAACTTGAAAGATCCTTCAATGAAGTTTTGCTAATAACCTGACAACCCAAGAAAACTTCTAATCTCAAAAACAGGTTTTGAAGCTTCCCATTGTGATACATCTTCAACTTCGACATGCCAACCGCAATAACTCTACTCAAGACCACATGACCAAGGAAACTCACTTCCTTCAACCAAAACTCACACTTTGAAAGTTTTACATACAACTGCTTCTCTTTCAACGCTGATAACACAATTTTCAGATGCTCAACATGATCCTTTTTACTCTTCGAATATAACAAAATATCATCAACGAACACAACCACAAACTTGCCCAAATAAGTATGGAAAATCCTGTTCATATACCCCACATGGTGCATTAGTCACACCAAATGGCATCACAGAATACTCATAATGTCCATACCTTGTTTTAAAAGCAGCCTCCTGAATATCTTCAGCCTTCACACGAATCTGATGATACCCAAATCTCAAATCTATCTTACTGAACACACTTGCAACAACCAATTGACCCATCAGATCATCAATCCTTGGAAGTGGACATTTATTCTTGATAGTCTCATTGTTCAATTGTCTACGATCTACACAAAGCCTCATAGAACCTTCTTACTTCTTAATCAACAAAATTGGTGCACCCCACAGTGACACACTCGAACGAAAGAATACCTTCTCAAGAAAATCTTCAAGTTGACTCTTCAACTCTTTCAATCCCAATGCAGACATACGATATGGAGCCATCAATATCAGACTAGTTCCAAGAACTAAGTCAATCGTAAACTCCATTTCACGTTCCGGCGGTAAATCACTTATCTCATTAGGAAAAACTTCTGGATAATCACAAATAATTGGCAAACCACCAACTTCCCCACTTTCATTAACACTCAAAGTTTCCATCAAAATAAACATCTCAGCACCATCCCGCACCGACTCATCAAAACAATTCGTAAGCACTTAGCTTAACTCAAAACAATTCACTACACATACCATCTAAGCTTGCAAGACAAGTCTATCCTATCAAACATGACTTTGTCCACTATCAACAAGAGACTAAGGGTGATCAGTTCCTCAATTTGTCAATAGATAGCCGAAAATCATGATGGGGCATAAACCATCTTTACCTAACTATAAGAGCGTTCATCAACACACTGAGCCACCACTCCACACTTGAAGCATCCTGGAGAAGCACAAACTTATCCCCCACTTGTTTCATTCCCACTTCTGCAAACAAAGGTTAGAAAACAAACATGTATCGACAGCGTTTTCACACACATGCCGCATACAGGGAACAAATAACATTAGACAACTTGGCCGGACAAACCGACCTGCTCTGATATCACTAATGTAACACCCTTTTCTACCCCACAATTAAAAGACACATTTTTCATATATATCAGAGTAAAATATTTAACTCAATAAAAATCATCTCAAAGAGTGTACATTTCTCAATAACTCAAAACAAGTCAATGCTCTGTGTACAACGGGTTTTCCCAAAAGATATCAAAAGTGTATTTTTGACCAAATTTTGTTTATTGCATGCGTACACTTTAGATAACTTCCTTTAGATTTACTGAAATACATTAATGAAGTAAAATTGACACCAGAAACGACAGTTAAATAAGTCAAGTATATAATTCATATATGTTAAAGAATCTTTAATAGGTTAGACGGTTAGATAATATTTCCAAGATATATCATTTAAGATATTTATAAGATTTAATCAATATACAAACAACAGACACTTGAAACAATGTATGTAACACGTCTATATAAAAACTCTTAGCAAGCTTACTTTCATAATCACTTAATCTTTAAAACACTAAGATGTACAAATAGAAGAACATCTAGGTTCCAAAGAGAGATTTCAGAAAGATTGCCATACTAAATGCAGTAACTCAGGAAAGTGAAAGCAAAGCAGCAACTGAAGGATCTACTAACACATAGATGACTTCAGAAGCTCTCACCTCTTCAACATCCTTTGTGAAGACACACAGAAGAAGAAGATCTTCTGGGTCCAGACGTAGAAATCAACTGAGAAAAGAGGCTTTAGAGTTTGCCAAGGAAGAATGGAAAAATTACTTAGATAATCTGGACATGTTAGATGATCTTAGGGAATACCTTAGGGCCAATCCAACAGACTAGAATGTCTAAATAACTTGTAATGTTTTCCTTCTTATTAATGAAAAATTTGCAAGCATTAAGTTCTTACTCTCATTACTTTTGATTCTCTTTGAATAACCATAAATAAATATAATCAATAGTTAATTGAACAAAAGCATGAGAAAACTTTGAATTAATAATAAGATAACTTAATACAAAGGTTATGACAATTACAAGACATAACTATGCAGAAATCTAACATCAAAATCTTTCATAGATAACTTCAAGCTTGTCTCTCTAGATTTTAGACGAATAAGCCTTTGAACTTATGATAACTCCCTGCTAAACAAGTAACTCTGAAAGAACTCGTCCAAAAAAAATGAAGAAATTTTTTCCCTTGTGAATGGAAGAAAAAGTCTTCTTTAAATATTTAAACATAACTTGAGAAAGATCAATCTACAGGTCTGAATTCAGAAGTAGAAGCATATCTTTTTTAATAGGGTCCACTAGGTCTAAATCCTTATTCTTAGGAAGTAAGTTTGAATTCAGAATCTAACTCCAAAAAATAGCATCAGGATGAAGATTTGAGACCACTAGTGCATTAGATGGATCTACAAAGATACGCCAAGTAGGAAGACAATGTTCCCAAACAAGAGTTCCTGGGATTTATCAAATTTCCTCATAATTGATCATATTAGCAATCACTTTAGAGGTTATTGTTATAAAAACACCAGTTACTTTAGAAAGAATATCACACTCAGAATTTAGTTCAACAATGGAAGCATTAATCTAAAACTCTTTAACAAGATCTGAATAAGTGAAACCACAGAGCATCTCAAAGTATCCATTCCATCCTTGTTCACACATAATGTTCCAGAAGTTAAAGCCTAACTTAAGAAACTCATTAAAATCCACTAACTTTTCATTGATGACTACCAGTTGATTCAAAGAAGAATTGATTAGGAAACTTATCTCAAGTTTGGCTTAATCAGCCCACAACCACAGAGAAAATAAAAAGAAAGAGAACTGAACGAGATTCCTAAAAGAATAAGAATCTTGTCAAGAAAAGGACAAAATGATGTTTCACAAGACAGGGGATAATGACAATAAGTATCCGGAAGAAAACATAATTACCCAAAGGTTCTTATCCAACATGTTTCTTGAATCCACTAGATGAATCTCACTTGTATAAAAATTTAAATATTATAAAAGTCTTTGAAAAACCTTTTACTTAAATTGCTTTATCAGAAGTAAAGAATCCTCTTCTGAATCTCAGAATATGACAACTTTTAGAAGCTATCATCCATCAGAGTCTAGTAGAACTAAGCTGAGAAAGAAATATATATTTTTGTCAGTCATAAGTCTCTAAGATTCTATTCAGAGCCAAAACTTCCTCTTGAAACACGAGTCATGAGTGATAGATGAATATTGAATTGTTTTCTTTGACAGCTAACAAATAACAACAACATCACAAAAAGTGAGGAAACTGTTTCCATAAATATGGTCATCATCTAACTTAATAAAATATTCAGTATAGGTAAATACAACAAAGTTTCTTCTTAAATATTTTTGAAGATCCTTTCAAAGGAGCTTCTCTAGAAATCTAATAGAAACTTTGTATATACACCTACACACATATCTCATTGAATCAAAAGATAAGCCAAAAAAGAACAAGCATACCCTTTTTTTGTTATTTTCTCGGTCAGACACGTATCAGTATTCAGACTTGACCATAGAGTCTAAACACCGCTTTGAGTGAGTTTTAATTCAATGGCTATTAAGCCAATGACTCAACTACTCTCACCAAACTCAGTACCTTTAGAACTTGAGTCTAGGTTGAGGGCGCTTCTTCCATCAAATTTTGTAAACAACCTTTGATAAATGACATGGAAGATGCCTCTGCTCTTTTCTTTGATATATACAACAAATACATTTAAATCATGACACTCATACTTCTATGAGACCATTCATAAATGTTCAGATATACTTCCCTTCACCTTATGCCACATTCTGATAGTAATACCATGATTCATTCTAGAGTTTTAGTCTAGAATAAACCATAATATGAACAAGATCTTGTTCTTAGTAGAATCATTAAATTCATTGTCTTGGCTCAAGACAATGAGACTTTTGATAAGCAAAAAACCAAATGATGTTAGCTATCAGAGAATGGAATAAAACAAATTAAAGAACCATCACCTAGTTGTCTGCATAACACAAAGAAAAATTGAAGGTTTCTCATAGACTTGTCCTCTAATACAAGTTCCATGATGACCCTCAATCAAGAAGCAATGGAGTATATTAAAATATCACCTTAAAGAGCGGACCCTTTATTATCAAATTTTGAAGTAAGATAGATTTGGCATAATCTCTTTCTCTTCAATATTTGATTTTTATTTCAAAACTCAGATGCTTCTTCATAATTAGTCATGACTGGCAGAGCCAGATTATTCTTTTATCTGAATCCTGCACTAATGTCATCTTCAGTGAAGATTAACTGACATTGGATTTTAGTAGGGTTTCTCCTTGCTTACAGATCTGGAAAATTAGTTGAAATACAAGTATTTCAGAAGCTTCTAAAGTTACTTTTCTATCAACAAATACTACAACCTATCCAGCTGGTTACAAAGTACTTTTGATAAGAAATATAAGTTTCTTATCATCAGACACTTCAAAGAATCAAGCTTTATGAAAGGTGATATGTTAGATAGCTTTTCATCATCTAATTTCATTTCTTTTCTTCAAATATTTGCAAGACAAACCAACATACCACAATAAGTTCAAGTTGTATAACTCCTTGATAATTGTGACCTCAGGTTTGGATCTAAACCAATCCTCTAAGAAACTGCTTTATGAATCATATGAAGTGTAATTGGACAAGCTTCAAAAAATGACTCCCACAAATCTGAGCACAAGGATACAAAGATAGTCCGAGCATCAGACATATCAATTATGTTGACATACTCAGAAGTAAGATAGAGTACATACTAGAATGCAACTACCTCTAAAGATATTCAATAAGCTTCTTCTGAGCTGGTGATAAAGACTTTCAAATAGATTATCTTTACACCATCAACTTCTATAGTAATAACTTTTTCAAGGATATTCTATAGACATTTAGAACCCCTTTTATCAAGACCAGTGAGTTAAACATATGTTTTACTTTTCCATCATTTAAATTTAGAGGAATCACCAAATGAATATGGTAGAAAAAGCAGTATAGTATTTTTCATGCGGCACAAGATTCCTTATTGAAGGAAAGTATTTGACATACATATTTTTCTTATTGGGTCATTATCAGCACCATTGTTAAGTGTTATGCACAGACTAGACTCTGATACCAATTGAAGGTGAGAAAAGTACACAAAAAGGGGGGTCGAATTGTGTTTTCTGTTTTCTTAGTTTGCATATGATCAGAGTTCAAAATCTAAATTGGTGTTCAGATTCTGGTTAATTCTTAGTAGTGGAATGTTATCATAAGCAAACAAATAATAGTAGAAGATACAAAGATTTATATTGGTTCCTCTCCTAACTGAGAGTAGTCTAATCCCCTTGCTTCACAAGAGATTTTCACTATAATTAAAACATGATTACAATCTCTTATGCATTATGCATAAGACTTTTACACTTGCTCAGACCCAAGGTCCAAGACTTCTGCTTAAGCTTCTCACTTGAGACTTCCTGCTCAGGTTCCACGAACCCAAGACTTCCTTGTTCAAGCCCTCAGCCAAAGACTTCTGCTCCAAGTCCCATGAAACGAGCCTCCGCTTGCACCACCCCTGACTAAGACTTACTGATATGCTTCCATGTACTGAGCATTCCTGCTTAAGCCCCTCAGGCCCAAGACTTCTGCTCAAGGTTCCATGAAATGAGCCTCCACTTGCACCACCCTTGCCCAAGACTTACTACTCATAATTCCATGAACTGAGCTATCCTGCTCAAGCCACACTAGCTCAAGACTTTCCTGCTCAATCAATCTACTTGATTAAGACTTTCATTGCTTAAGCACGTAGCAAAAGACTTACGTGGCTCAAGCATCTTGGCTCGAGACTTCCTTGCTTGTATCCCAACGATACAAAACTTATGCTCAATCAATCCACTTGATTAAGACTTTCACAGCTCAAGCACATAGAAAAAGACTTACGTGGCTCGAGACTTCCTTGATTGTATCCCAATGACACAAGACTTTTATCTAAACTGTTGAACAAGCTCAGCAGAATAAAGAACAAGGTGTACATGATACAAGTATCAGAGGTACGGGAAATTACCATAACAAAGACCTAAAGCTCTTAAGATTTCTAAGATATACAATGTGTAAGAAGTCTTAAGGCTTCTACAATTATAACCTACATAAAAAAAATTTCATAAACATTGAGTTGATAATTGTTGATCTTGTTACTCCTTCTTCTGGTTGATCCTTGTTAAAGATTCAGTATAAACCTTCATCCATATTTATAGCCATTTTAGAAACTAGATCTTGAGAAGGTAAATTGATCAAAAGTATTAGTTGTTTCTCCATAGTACACGAGTCGTTGAAGATAGATACACCAGAAGATCTTAATCCAATGTGTAACATGTTTAAGCTTTGAGTCTTCAAGAGATTATGTACTATTAGAGCCGTCGAAAGTAGATATCTATAAAGCATCTTAGCCTTTCTTAAGCCTTGCAATCTATAGACTCTATCTGACAAATTGATTTGACAATATAGTTTGCTTTTTGTAATACAGTTAGCTTCAGCTTTATCACCAACTCTAAATGGTACCAGAAGTCAATTTGCATTACTAAGTGTACAAACAATAATAACGTTGCTTCTTTTGATGCTGAGGCCTTTAGCTTCAGAGTCTTCATCAGACATCACTTAATAAGTGTTCTTCAGATTCTGCCACTAAAAGCTAGCAATGCAGCAACTCTCAAAATGTGCTTAATGTAGAACAGATTCTGATAATAGTATATACAAGTAAACACACATCAAATAAACCATTGTTATTTCAATACTTTGTTATCATCAAAACCCAAGAAAAAATATGTCATGAACAAATCATGTTCTAACAATATGAAGTTCATGACTATGATTAGTTGATGGTTAAAATAAGAAATAAAATTAGAAACAATTTTTAGTAATGAAGTGTTTATAACTTTTGCATCTTGAATGATCAGCTATATATGTAACTGGTAATTCATCTCCTTCACAGTCCGCAAATATACAATTCTGACAGTCATTTTCCAAACTTGGTTTCCTAACTCCAAGTCATTCACAAATATTGGAGGTCTTAGCATCTAACATAGAGATGGTAAATGAAATAGTTAAGTAACATAGTGATACCATATACTACAACAATTACAACAACAAAAACATAAAGTCCATGAAAGGAAAAAACAAATACACTTCATTAGGTAGCCACCATTGTGATAACACATACAACAACAACAAAAAACACAAACACAGTTGAATATGTAACACCCCACTTCCCAAATTAAAATAAAATACGATTAAATCAAATAAATATCAGAGTTTTGCATCAAAAGTGGGATATCACATTCAAAAAATTCAACAAACACTTCATTAGATGGCTTTCAAAATAAAGCAGCGGAAAAAACTATTTTTTTAGTACATCACTCTCGGCCATCCGCCAATTTACATAAAATATTCATTAAGAAGGTTCACCAAAATAAGATACGCCAAAGGAATACAACAAATTCCAATCACAATAAAGTAAACACCCAAGTCTCGTGTTATGTATCAGAGCATCCTAAGACTCGACCCGCACACCACTATCCAAGCTAGCTATGTACCTGGATTATCTGTACTTCCGAAGAAGCACAGACCACAACAATAACAAAGGGGTGAGAAAACATGATCAAAATTATCGGTAATAGGATACATGAATAAAAGGCAGTAAATAAAAAAATCATCACCCCACCAATATCAAACACGATCTACTGTCCAATCATCAACACAACACATAATAATGCAAGAATGCAACTCAACACCATGCATGCGGTACTGACTCATTGGTTCATTCAATCGAACCTCGGAATAGATCACTTACGCTCCTCTTGAGACATGATCTATCCCCACCATTCTCCACAAAGGAGTACGGGTGAATCACTTACGCTCCTCCTGAGACATGATTCAACTCCACAATTCTCCACAAAGGAGTACGGATGGATCACTTACGCTCCTCCTGAGACATGATCCATCCCATCATTCTCCATAAAGGAGTACGGGTGAATCACTTACGCTCCTCTTGAGACATGATTTAACTCCGCAATTCTCCACAAAGGAGTACGGATGGATCACTTACGCTCCTCCTGAGACATGATCCATCCGACCATTCTCCACAAAGGAGTACGGGTGAATCACTTACGCTCCTCCTGAGATATGATTCAACTCCACAATTCTCCAAAAAGGAGTACGGATGGATCACTTACGCTCCTCCTGAGACATGATCCATCTCACCAAGACACAATGATATGCACGACACCAAATGCAAAACACACAAACTCAAGCACACTAAGTGCACACGATCCTCCTGATCACATCACCATACATCATACATATATATATATATATATATACACACAAATCAATTAGTCATTTTAATTAAAGTCATACGATCCCCTGATCACATCACCATACATCATATATATATATATATATATATATATATATATATATATATATATATATATATATATATATATATATATATATATATATATATATATATATATATATATATATATATATATATATATATATATATATATATATATATATATATATATATATATATATATATATATATATATATATATATATATATATATATATATATATATATATATATATATATATATATATATATATATATATATATATATATATATATATATATATATATATATACACACATCAATCAATTAGTATTTCAATCAAAGTCAATTATTTCATAATTTCACCTTTCAACACCAGGTATACACTCCTCACCACTAAGTACCATCTCTCTACCTATCACAACCCAAGGAATCCTACAAAACGAATCACAAAGCGAAACAGCACAAAATCACATTTCTGTCACGCTCACTGGCTTACTCGCCCAGTGAGGCCTCAGCGAACGCTCGCTGCCTCATTCGCCTAGCGAAGACAGACAGTGACTACTGGAAGTATTCGCTACCCAACTCGCCTAGCGAATCCCTAGCGAATGCTCGCTACTAGCTCGCTCAGTGAAGGTGCTGGCGAACGTCTGCGATTTCACAAAACCCTCACTGTTTATAAATTCATCAGAAGCTCCTAACTCATCCGAATCTCACCAACCTTGTCCCTGTAGTCTTAGCCTAGCATTCTACGACTAAACTACACTATTTAATCCAAGTTTTATCCGATAAAACATTAACTCTACCGATTAAATCATTTTCGGCCTAAAGCGGTAAACTACACCAATTCACCCAAATCACCCAAACAATTCTTATACAGCCACATGCAAGGAGTTCACCATAACAGCAAAGATTAGAAACACAACAACATACTAATCATAATCATCAAATCCCTATGGGGTTAAGGAATCCCCTCTACCAAATATTCATGCAATTACCAATCCCAATCGGTTTCTCCCCCATTACCTCGATTAATCGCTTCGATCGTTGAAGAATTCCTAAGAATTCGACAGCCTAGCCTTCTTTTTCTTCCTCTTGTTCCTCTTCCTCAATTTCTCTCCCACTAGACCATCTTCTTCTTTCCTTCTCTCCAAAACTCACTAATACCCCATTATAACTCTTATTCCTTATTTCTTTTATTCCAATAATAATAATACCAATAATAATAATAATAATAATAATAATAATAATAATAATAATAATAATAATAATAATAATAATTATCAAATTATTATTATTATCAATTATATTATACTAATATTAAAGGCTATAGTTTCTTACATAATTCCCACAAAAGACACGCCGAAATAAAATAACACCAGAAAGATTAAATAATTAAAATGGGTGTTACAGAATATGTAGACAACATTGTCAGATTAAATATAACCTCATTGTCAAAAACAGATAAAATGAGAAACACATATACAACACAAATTTAAGGTCATTATTAAAAAACAGACAAATAAAATTATTAAAAACTATTTGTGTCTTTGTGAAAGCAAACACGAGTTACAAAAGATGCAAGTTTGTGATTTTTTACTTAAAGTAAGATAGAGAACCAAAGTTAAAAAAGGCATAGAAGACGTATGAAACAGATAAAAACACAAACACAATTGAATATGTAGACAATATTGTCAAAACAAATGAAACTCCATTGTAAAAAATAGATAAAATCACAAACACAGTTACAACACAATTCTAAGGTCATTGTCAAAAGACAGGCAACGAAAATCATTAAAATCTATTAGTGCCTTTGTGAAAGCAACCACAGGTTACAAAAAATGCAAGTTTGTGGTCGTTGGCTTAAACTAAGAAAGAGAACCGAAGTTAAAAAAGGCATAGAACACGTATGAAACGTATAAAAAATGAAGCAAGTACCTTGAGTGTTGGAGCAGTAGGATGAGATAGGAATTGCAGTGACAAACAACACTCACAAATTTTAATCAAAGTCGATGAAGAAAAATGGAGCAAGATGAAACAACAACATTAAGTGATAGGGTAAGAGGTTAGCTCACATCGTGAAGAATAAAAATAGTCGTTGTTGTTATTGTAAAAAGTAATTAAATTGGATTTATGATGATGATAATTCTGAGCGATAGAAAGAGAGAAAATTTGACATACTCATGGTAAATTAGAATTCTAAATGAGAAAAATGGTGATTATGCATTGGCCTATTTATTCTCTCGTGTGTGTGTGTGTAAGTTAATTTACATAAGGGAAGGGCAATTAAGAGTTAATGATAGCATTTTATTTTAGTGATTAGATAGGTGAGAGTTGGTAATAGTACTATTTTTATCAATACCACAATTAGTATTTGATACTAAAAAGATTCATGGTGTGTTTTTGAATTAAATGATTATCATTTTTGTATTGTTATGACGGAATATACTGGTATAAAATATTTTAAATTGATTCGTAGAGGGATAACATAAATATGTAAGGTAATTTGTAACCACAAAAAAATAAGAAATAAAATAAAAAATTGAATCTGATGATACACGATAGATACACCCATAGATACACACATCACATTCCCGCAAGAATGAAAGTTAAGATAGATAGAAGAAGAACAAATAAGCACTTTCATGAATAATCGATTATCCATTCCGTTCTTCTTCTTCTTGTAACTAATTCTAGCTTCTCAATCGAGAATTAGTTTGATTAATTAATTATTATCATGCGCACTCTCTCATTGCCATCACCATGTCTATCTTCTTCTCTTCACACCAACAATTCCACGTTCAGTAATCGCTTATTCTCTTCACCTATTTCTTCTTCAATCAGATGTTTTCGCCTCCTAATACCGCATTCTTCTCTCAAACAGACCAAAAAACAACCTACTAAGATCAGTAACAGTAATCCATCTCGGTTAAAGCGTTTGTTTAACTCCAAAGGGGAAGATGATAAGAGGGATGCTGAGAAGAATCGAAGAAGAGAATCTGAATCTGGCAAACGGGGGAAGGATGATGATGATGATGATGGTAGTACTGCTTTGAAGGGTACAATTTTGGCCGGTGTTTTGCTTGTTGGTTTTGTCGGGGGTTTTGCTTCGGTTGGTTATTTCTATAGAGAACCTATTAATTCTTTCTTGAATCAGTTCTCTGGCTTCATTGAAGGTTATTTTTTTCTTAATTCATTTCATTTCCAACTTCTACTTATAGGAATATGTTAATGTTATGATATGTTGCATGTCCCTTTCTTTATACTAATCTTATCATATAGGTACTTCTGTTTGAGTAAACAACTCAATTAAGCATTATAGGATAACCCCTTATCATATAAGCACTTGTTTTTGTAACCCATCATGCAAAATTTATTTAAGTTACCTGCAAACAACTTATGGACATGTCAAACTCTTTTCATAAGCTCTCTAAACGCCTCGAGCTTATTTGAATTGACCTATTTGAGTTTATCTACTTGCATAAGCTCTTATTGTGAGACTATATTTTCAGAAGCTCTTGCAAACGCCTTAAGCTTGTTTGGATTTACTTGTTTAGGCACTTGTGAGGCTCTTTGGAAGAGATTATAGAAAAAATTTATGACATGGCGATAAGGTTTTTTAACCTATTGTCATAAGCTCTTCGAAAGACTAGACATGGCATGATAAGATTAGAAATGAGAATATCAGAGTGTTGGGGTAAGCACCTATATTAGAAAATATGGTGGAGAATAGATTTTTGTGGTTTAGGCATGTAGAGAGAAGACCTTTAGATTTTGTGGTAAGGAGAGTAAATCAGACGGAGATAAGTCAAACAATTAGAGGTAGAGGAAGACCTAGAAAAACTATAAGAGAAAATATTAAGAAAGACCTCAAAACTAACAATTTGGATAGAACATTATGGCGAAAATTGATTCATGTAGCCTACTCCAGTTAGTTGGATAATGCTTGATTGTTGTTGTTGTTGTTGTTGTCGTCGTCGTCATAAGCTCTCTGTAATAGCTTATAGAAACAACTTTTATAGCTTATATCTTTCATTATAGAAATAGGTTATATATAAGTACTTACTATGATAAGCACTTAATTAATTTGTTTATCCCTATAGTAGTGTCAATGTCAATAGGTTAGCCTAGATAAGTTGTTCATAAGCCAATCCGAATGCAGCCTTATTCAAGGGTTTGGAAGAAGGCTTTGTCTGGTTTTATTAAGAATCGTGATGGCTGAAAATGGTAAGTTGTTTATGCCCAAAGCATAAAATGGTAAGTTGTCTATGCCCAGAACAGAAAATGGAAGGGAATTTATGAAAATAATCAAAGAATATTCACAGTCTGACATTACAGTAGTCTCTTGTGGGATTCAAATAAGGAATAAGTGAGGTGATGCATGCTCACACACTTCAATTTATTTTTATAAGCTCGTAGAGATAGCGGTTGTGTTTTGTAGATATATGCATCTTATGATATAAACATTTATACTAGTGCACTTAGCAAAGAGTTTGGAAGAACTTATAAAACTAAATTATGATATGCTCACAAACTTAGTTTATTTTCATAAGCTCTTAGAGATAGCTGGTGTGCATTACGGGCTTATGCAAAATTTACCCTTATTATTCCTTGAGTGTAGAAACAACTCATACATAACTATTAAATGATATAAGTGTTTAATTAAGTTGTTTATCATCACATTATCTAATTCTCTATGTGTTCTTTTGATGAGCAGGTTATGGTTCAGCTGGATATGCGTTGTTTGTAGCTGTTTATGCTGGATTGGAGGTATCAGGGCATCTATCACTTTTCCTTATTTTCCATACTGCATTGCTCATAGCATATGTTATAATTAGAACCAGACATGAAATAAAATGAAACTATGGTACAATGTGGCTCATTTTAAGAAGCTAGAATCAAAGGAGAGCATAGAAGAATAGCCTGTTCTGTGCCTGATCTATCACCATGCCAAATGCTTCTATGTGTTGTTAATCTTCTAATTCGCATTTTCTTACTCTCTTTGCTCTCGAGCAAATGCTTTTTTCCCTGCTATAGATTTGCAATGCTTAAAACTAACTTTACTTTATTTAATATTTTCCCAGATCCTTGCTATTCCTGCCATTCCCTTAACCATGTCAGCTGGACTTCTTTTTGGATCTGTTACTGGCACTATCATAGTCTCTATCAGTGGGACAGTGAGTCAATTTCTTCATATTCTATTTAAAATTATGAATAGAGTAAAGTATAAAATTTTCTGTTGTCTGCTAATATATACTAAATGTGCGTGTATGGTTTAATCTAATATTTTAAGGTATTGTAGGTGGCGGCTAGTGTTGCTTTTCTGATTGCAAGATATTTTGCTCGTGAGCGCATTCTAAAACTAGTAGAAGGAAACAAGAAGTTTCTTGCTATTGACAAAGCAATCGGAGAAAATGGCTTCAAGGTTGTGACTCTGCTTCGTTTGAGCCCGTTGCTGCCATTTTCTTTGGGGAATTATTTATATGGATTAACATCTGTTAAGTTTCTTCCGTATGTATTGGGAAGGTATGGTGCTTATTACTGATCAAAACTAATTTCATCTGAATTCTGTTGTCTTTTTGAAACTCTAAACCATTCAATTTTAGAAAGAGCGTTTTATATTTCAAAATAAGTAAAGGAATTTATATGTTGCCCAGATTTCTTGGGTAATTCATGCCAAAAGTAGAATTTATATGTTAACCTCTTAAGCATAAGTAGACTCTAAATTTTGATGTGCAATATCTTTAGCTTCATCTTGATTCATAATAGAGTTTTTATTGTTATGAAATATCATTAATTAGTTGCAGCAAATTATGACTATAATAAAATGCAGTTAAGAATGAAACTGAGAATATTGATGTTAAGCAGTATATCTAATTGGAATTGTACAGTTTAATTCAATGATATCAATTGCAGATTGCGAGAAATAGTGGTTTGTTCGAATTTCGTTACATTACATAGCTATAGAGCTATGATAGCCACTACTTGACAATACTTTATATTAAATAGCATATCAGTGGAACAATAGTGACACATTGCTATGGCCGCTATTTGACATCATTGATTTATTTTCAACTTTGTTTGAAAATGTACAATTCTTGTAAATTTCTGATTTAAAACACATCATGCAGTTGGTTGGGGATGCTTCCAGGAACATGGGCTTATGTTAGTGCAGGTGCTTTTGGAAGAGCAATAATCGTGAGTTTGTACTTTTTTTTGCCCCAAATTTGTTTTGCATGCTTGGCGTGTTGGCTATTCAATCATTATTAGAACTTTTTGGCCCTTCATTAACTTCATATACTTTTTCCCCTTCTTTGCATCCTTTCTATATGTGTTTTGTGATTGAAGTATGAGATGGTGATAAAGGAAAAGTCGATGATGCTGAAGACATGTTGTCATAATGTTTCTTTGAAAACTTTTTGGCCTTTTATATGAATGAAAGTGAATGCTGTTGGTAGAACATTACAATGATATGTTTTTTTATAGGACTTGCTAGAGGCAAAGAAAGAAAGAAGAGAGACTTGGAGTTTGCCTAAGTTAATGTATTAAGGAAGAGGATGATAAAAATTTGGTTATGGAGTGTGATATTAAAGAGAGATGGAAGGATTATTATTTTCACAAATGATGGATATGAAGTTTTATTGCGAGGATCAAAATATAACCTTTTATTGTAGATTTCAAGAACATGAGGTGAAACAAGATTTGAGAGTGATGGGTAATAGGAAGGCCGATGGGTCATACAATATACCTGTTGATATATGGAAGAGTCTAGGAGGTAGAGACATTAGTTGGCCCCCCCAGTTTTTTTATCAAGATTTTGAGTTCAAAGAAAATACCAGACGGGTGGAGGTGGAACATTTTAATTCTGATTTATAAAAACAAAGGATGTATACAAAATTGCCCCAATTATAGGGATTAAATTTATGAGTCATAAGAAGTTATAGAAAATGTTTATTGAGCAGAGACACTGAAGAAAAACCAAAATTATTGATCATAAATTTGGTTATCTGCATGATATAAAATAGTTGCGCATGATTTTCATTGATATGAAAAAGGCATAGGGTAGCGTGCCAAGAGAAGGCTTGTGTAAATCCCTTGAAAAGAAAGATGTTTGTTTAGATTGCCTATATTTGGGATATCAAGAATATGTATAAGAAGGGCCATGAAGATTTTCCAATTACTATAAAACTGCACCAGGGGTCAACTTTAAGCCCTTGTCATTTTATTGTAGTCTTGGTTATACTCATGGAGCACGTTCAAGAGCCATCACCGCGATGCAAACGAGCTTTTTGCAAATACTCTAGTTCTAATTGGAGAGTTAAGAGAAAAAAAAATGGGAGGTTAGAGACTCAAGACAAGCTTTAGAAGCATATGGCTTCCGTTTAAGTCGAAGTAAGACTGAGCACATAAAATATAAGTGTAGCAAAATAAGAAACAGCCCTAACTTAAAGGTGAAATTTGGAGATCTTACCAGCATGGTTTAAATATTTCAGGTCAATTGTTCAAAACCAGACAAATAGGGATGTAAACCAAGTGCAGGGTGAGTTGCCTCTGGGAACTGGAAGTTCATCCTGAATTTGATGCTGAGCTTGACTCAGTGTTGGGGTAGAGAAGCATTACAAAGGATGGAACTACGGTACAGAAATGGAAAGGCATCTCGGTTAAAAATATACTTCCTCTGTCTCAAATTATAAGTCACTTTGTCAAAAAAATTTGTTCCAAATTATAAGTCACTTTACATTTCCAATGCAATATTAATAACATTTTCTCCAATATACCCTCAAGTATTATTATTATTATTATTATTATTATTATTATTATTATTATTATTATTATTATTTATTCTTTCAACTATTTTAATTTCTCTCTCTCCTGTGTAATTATGAGGGACATTGCTGTAAAGTCATATATAATTTGTCTTTCCCATAAAGTAATAATTAAGTTTTTTAATTTGTGTGAAATGACCAAAACGTCTTATAATTTGGGACGGAGGTAGTAACACGGAAGGATCATGCTGTCATTCGCAGCCAATTTCTTGAGCTTAGCCTTGAGGACAAGGCTTATTCTACTGGGGATGGTTTTGTTAGGGACCGAAAAGTGGAAATGTGTCGACTAGTGACTAGTAGTGAGAATAGGCCCAAGGGTTCGAGTGTCCACTACAGGAAATGTATCAAAGGGAATATGACAGTATTTACTTTCACGTTGGATTGCGAGTCACTGCACATTGAGGAAAAGCTACAAATGTCTCCTTATTTCACCGTTATAACAAACATATACTAAGAGTGCTGAGTTGGTGTTGGAAATTCCGCCTTTATTGCGGTCCGGTTCGCCCCTAGTCGCCTAATTGCGGTCTAGTCCGGTCCGCCCCTAGTCACCTAATTGCGGTATTTTACTTGTCTTCATTGCAGCCTCCAACGCCTACATTGTGTCGGGTTTGAATGGGTGGATTTAGTCTCATATTACTTAGAAATATGACTTGGGTAGTGTTTATAAAGTTTGTAGGGTTGAGTTAGGCTCAATCATATTGTTTAATATGGTAAGCTATCCAAGATATGTTGAATCACCTACTATTAGGTTTTCGCTATCGGGTCACTTATCATTTGTATCCACACTCTAGATGTCCAGTTTTAGGCGTGAGAGTATCCTAGATCTGATGTTGGGCTTTCCGCATTGTCCACGCTCTAGACTCATTGAGACCTGAAAGTGAGGGGGGTTGCAAATTCCGCCTTCAATGCGGTCCATCCCTAGTCGCCTAATTGCGGCATTTGACATGCCTTTATTGCAGCCTCCAACGTCTTCATTGTTTCTTATACTCCCTCTGTCATCCATATTATTATCGTATTTGGAATATTTGTTTGTCTCATTATTTTTCATTTTAGATTACCAATGGAACATTGACTTTTTTATACTAATATACTTTTTTTATTGTATCTCAACACACCTAACTACTCAACTAACTACCATCAATAAGAGTTCTTTAGTAAATATAGCTCACTCTATCAGAAATTAGTACACTCAGTGATTTTCTTAAGAAACCTTAAAAGAATATGAGAGGAGGGTATATCTTTTGCCATGAAAGACCAATTCTCAACTGGACCTTGCTATACCAACCCTAGTTTTAATCATGGATATGTGGAAACTTCATTGAGTTCCTTTCTAATGTTACTGCTGCTTCTACCTTTCAGCAAGAAGAATCTGAACTTAGTGCTCTTGGAGGAAACAATCAGCTACTGACCCTTGGGCTTGGACTATTCGTCACCGCATTAGCTGCTACATATGTCACGAAACTTGCAAAGGTATTATTATGTTGTTATCCATGTCCTAATTAAATAACATGTATTTATATTTTTTGTAATATTTGATATAGGGTACCAAACAAACATCAAACATTACCCTCGTAGTGTATCGATATCAGGACAAAGCTGTTGCATTACTGTCTCTATCATCAATCAGACTTACTATTAACTCATCAACACTTCATGTCATTGTAATGCAGGATGCTGTCAAAGACATCGACGACTAGACCCGGTAGAGGGTAGATAGAAGAGGCAACCGGTCTGCATTTGCAAATGAGGGCAGGTTCATATGACTGGATTGGAGAACTGATATCTGAGTAAATAAATATAAAGAATGGTAGATGAAAGAGAACCAAGGAAAATGGTAGGACCAGCACATGCCCCTTGTAAATTACAATATTCTTATTGATGAGAATTTGGTAGGATCATTTTGTTCCTTTTACATAGCTCTCCCTTAAATTGAAAAAATGTTGCAATTCAAGTGTAAGTGGTGGTTAGTCTGATGTGGTTAGAAAGATCTTAAGGTTTGGGCTGAAATAATGGAAATCAACAAATCAAGGTACGCGAAAATGGGCAAGGAAAGTATGAGAAAACTGACAGTACTCATGTATTATTTTTCTTCAAATAAATTATTTTTAATTTTATATTTTCATTCTATCCTGGCGTAACCGGTTGGTCTAGAATTCAATTCTCAACTAAAATATTATTTATATTTATGCATTAATATAAATAAGTTAGATATTTATAAATCAACCATGTTTAAAAAAAATTATATTATTATTCTATTTTTAACTTTAAGTACTTTTATCTTTTTTAATGTCTTTATGTCTATATTGGATCAAATGAGAGCTAAGATAAATGTATTTCCGAAATAGTTTATAAGCAAAAAGTAATATTTTAACACTTATCAAGAAAATTGAAAATTGTGTTTTTCTTAATATGTTTTATTGGAATATGTAAAAAACAATTTCAGTTTCTGGAAAGAAATAAGAGAGTAAGCGAATCAAATGTAATTTGTATTTAATTTTATTTTAAAAATTATGAAATTTTAAAATAAAATATTTAAATGAAATGAAGTTGATGTTTTTATTTTATTTTATAATTTATAATTAGAAAAATGTATTTTTCTTCTTATAAATGCTTACTAAGGGAGAGTAAGCTTTACCAAGATTGAAGAATTTTTTTTTTATGTTACGGATTTGTTAACCAATTTCATGACTATGCAAATAAAATCAGAGATGACAAATGGGTATGTCCATCTCGTTTAGGCCTGCACCGTAGAGGATATGAGGCTACGTCTTTGACCTTCGCCACATTAAAGTGCAGGTAGAACATATCCAACAGATTGGGTCCATTTTGTCACCTCTAAAAAAACTTAGATTTTGTTATGGCTAAGGTTCAAAAGGAGGTAAAACGGACATATCCAACAGGTCGGGTCCATTTTGTCACCTCTAAAAAAACTTAGATTTTGTTATGGCTAAGGTTCAAAAGGAAGAGAGAATTTCTTTTTGCACCTTATAAGTTTCTAGTAGACAGTGCAAAATTCCATTAATACCCTCAACTTTCGGAGATATATTTTCGGACGCATCTTTTGCATACTCAACAAAGACAATTCTGAGAGGCACCCTATATGTTGGGATTAATATATTTCAAAGATGCATCTTCGAAAAAAAGTTTGTCATTACATTTCCGGAAGAAACTAGAAACACATACATTTAATAAACTTTCCAAATTGCAATTGATATTCATTACATAAAATAATAATTATAATCATGATTTCAACAAAAAATTAAACATTACATTTCAATATCCCGGTGGACGCTTGCACATCTTCAGAATATCTTCGACAATCTTTGTAGCGTCAGTTTCAACTCCAGCGGAACTTTCTCTTCGAAACCGAAATACGTATCTCACATGGCCCTAACAATTTGCTCGAGTCTTAAGTTCAAATTTGCTGAACACAAGGTTTCTTTCGTTGTTAACTAAAGGTGAACGGTACTCGAGATTCAAAATCCTCTGTTTGTCTCTCTAAGGTAGGAGTAGAAGACACTTACGACATACCAACTGATGTTTATTTGTGATATTTGAGAAATTTTGAGTTTGTGTGAAATATAACACAAGAACACCTAAATTTATAGAAGACCTAGTTCAATATGGACCACTCATTGACTGTCAGATTGACTTCGGATATATATTTTCGAAAATGCATCCTATTATCTTGTTCCGGAGATGCATCTTCAGAACTTTTCCTGAACCATTTCAAAACAAAGCAAATAAAATAACCTTTCGGAGATGTATCTCCAGAACTTTCCCTGAAATATTTCCAAAACAGAACCATATAACAAACATTCACATTAAGATGACATATGAACCAAATGTGCATAAAGACCAAAGATGAAGAAAAAGTGAATATGTAATACTTTATTTATACTGAGATACAAATTTATACAAATATTTGTCTGATTAAATAATAAGTCAAAACGAATTAAAACAAGTGTCACCGGCTAAATCTATAGGTGGTTCCCCCTTGAACCTTTGTGAATTCGATTCTTTTTTTAATGTTGTTAAATCTCTCAAATTCTTGCATCATTTCCATGAAATGATCCGATCACGTCTCGGCTTTTGCGGTTGAATGAGTCGTCCACTTCGGTGATGTAAGTGGTATGAGGCAACTCGATTTCAAGTAAACTTGAACAAAATGACTTGATTTTGAAAGCCATCAAATACACATGATACAACTATTTGGATTTTGGTGTGGTGCGGTACGCAGTGGAAAAAAAGGTTTCTGAAAAACTGTAGTGTGTCAGGTCAATACACACCCTATCATATGCACATGCAATTAGGTGACCCATTTCCGGGAAGCTCATCCATTTGACTCTGGTGCCGGACTTCTCAAGAAAGGAACAAAAGACTCATAAACCATATTGTATTTTTCTTTATTTCTGTACAACCGCGTGTACGATTATTTATGCGTCTTCAACTCTTGAATAAGTTGATGTCGAAAAAGCATATAACTATCTTCTCTTTTACCGAGTAAAACCAAAATGGCTCGGTAACCGCAATTACCGTCCCCCACAACATCGACAATCTGCTTAATATATTTGTGCATAAAAACCAGCATCTCGTTGATGAATGGAATCTTCGGAGGAAGCGGCGTCGGAGGTGGTTTGCTAATGTGTGCTCCTTTCACAACATTTTTTTAGAGATTTTAGAGTCGGTGAGTCGAGAAAAACTTTGTCAATGTGTTCAAAATATGAATAAGACCATGTAGTTGGGTTGTCATTCGGTGTAGGCTTCATTTTCTTCGGAGCACTTTTTGTTTTTACCGGTTGAGAATGTGGTTTCATGTCGGTGGTTTTAGGATAGTTAATCTTCCTCAATTGTTCTTTGATGTGTAATTTCATGATGTCACCGTCCTTTGAAAATCTCTCTTATATCGCTTCCCATTCAGTCAAAATTGAGATATTTGATTTCCCGTGATCCATTCGTCCATCATCATTGAACCTAAGTCTTTTCCAATGAGAGCAAACATCGTTCATTCTTATTGGTTCACCAAGTTTCACCTTTCTAGCAAGAGTACAAGCACATTGGAGATCATATGTTTTCACAATAGTGCAACCACACTTTACTATCGGAGCCTACATTATCAGCTCGTTTAGCTTCGTGAAAAATATAGTTTAAACTCGCCTGAGAAATGTTATCGACCAACTGAGAATATAATTTTTTTCTTTAAATCGGTGCTCCAAAACCGTGATGCTCCGACCAAATGTTGTAAGTATTTCATTATGTTTGTTATGAATCATGTGGTTCACATAGTCCCAGTCTCGACACAAATCCATTTTGCTATTTCTCAACCAAATTTTCAAAGTAGCATGGGTCGAGTCAACTCTATTAGTAGTTATATTTCCAAGGTATTTAACATTGTCAATCCACGCGCAAACTATCTTCTCCCTCACCTGATCAAGAATGGTGCTTTCAACATATTTTAACAAAGCAAGATACTTTTCACACACTTTCCAGAAATGAATAATAGAATCGACATATAATTCTTTTGTGGAAGAATTTATTATATGATTCTATGCATCCATTATTTTATCCACAATTACACCCGACTTCACCAATTTTCCACCTTCAAAATCTACTTGTTTCGTCCCTGACGCAGATTTAACTTGACTTCTCACATTCTTTATTATGTGAAACTTACAAAATAATGCATAAGAAGAAGGAAATATCTTTGTAACCACATTCATCAATGTTATATTGTCGGGTTGCTTACGTTTCAATGTTGCAAGTATATTTTTCGATTGAACAAAATTCAAGGTCATGTCACTAATATATTTCTTCTCTTCCGGCTTGAGCCAACATACACTAGGATGACTGACTAATTTTAAATACAAATCATGGTTATGCATACCACATATCGCATTAAATCTCCAATTTTTATTTGTCAACATCTAACCACGGACCTTAAACAGACACTCACATTTTCTATTACCCGTGTCGTCTCTTTTTAGTTTCTGGAGAGGACTTCGATATCTCCCGCTTCTTTTGCATAACATTGTCATAAAGGCGCATCTTGTATCTGAGTCATTATCGGACCTTCCGATTACCATACCAAATCTAAGTCTAGATGCCTCCATGCGAATCCATTCAAGAATTCTATCACGATTTTCAAACTCTTACTTGTTATTAAAGTCATTGCCAACATCTACCGGCTTTACAACAACCCCTTGAACATTCAGAGAAACATTGTTTGGAGAAACTAATTGTTTTAGGAAATAATTAAAACAATAGCATAATATTAATTAATCTACTGATGCATAAGGGATGGAAAATGAACACATACATATTTCGGAAATGTATCTCTGGAAAAGTTCAAACTCAAACACGTTTCGAAGATACATCTCCGGACACTGCGTAAGTTTTTTCAGAAAACGATGGTGATTAATGTGAGCAATGTAGAGGATAAACAACAATATATACCTGAAATTCAATCTTCTTTTTCTCCCCGTGATATGTTAAATCAAAAGGATGGAGATTTAGAGTGAAAAAATGGATTGAGGATAAAGGGTTTTTAGGGTGAGGGTTTTTATTGAAAATGGAGTATGACAACAATTGGGGACTGACCATGCGACTCCAAGCTATATCAAATACTTTTGGAGATGCATCTCCGGAAATACCTGACTTACAAAGGTGACAGAAAACATTTTGGAGATATATCTCTGGAATAAAAATAGACCACATGCATGGGGCGTGTCTCAAAATTGCCTTGGTTGTGTATGTAAAGGGTGTAACACCCTAAATTTAATTGAAATATTTAATTTAATTTATTTAAATGAGAATATTTAATTTAATTTATTTAAATGAAAACATTTGTGGATTATATAGAATTGTGCATTTTTGGGTTATTTATTTAATTAATAGTATATAATATGAATATATTAATATTATTGTTAATTAAAATAAATATAAGTTGAATAAGGGCGAATTGGACAATTGAGAGGAGTTAGTGAGGGTAGTAGGGGAAAAGCCCAATTGTGAGGCCCAAGACTAGGTTTAACAAAAAGAAAATTGTGAAGGGATTAAGATTCATTTGTTAGACCGTGAAAAGAATTGAGGCCAGAGCTCTCAGAGGAAGATTGGAGGCAGAAGTTTCAAAAGATTCCCTGAAAGATTTGAGAAGTCTTTGATCGACAATTAAGGTATAAAGAGTATTACCTTCATGATTTTCCATGTGTAAATTTCAATGTATTTAAGGTCGATTTAAGGTTTAAGGAATTTTGGGGCTGATTATGAGAAAAGTGATTTTTGGCCTTCGTGGCCTAAATCTATTATTAGTGAATATAACCGTGGGAATTCATTAGGGTAAAAGGAACCTTAGGCCTTCGTGGCCAAAACTATAATTTGACATTTGTCTAACCCTGAAGGGATAGGAATATTAGATAGTGAGTAACTTTGATGCCTTTGGGGCAATTGTAGGGAAATTTGTGATTTAGGGCGTGAATATGATACGGGATTGGCCTAATAAACCGTAGGTTTTGTGCCTTTGTCGCCGTAAGACCTTAGGGATGATTTAGGGATGTTTTGGGGACTTTGGGGAAGTGAATCGTGAGGCTTTTTGATTGATTTTAGGTTCTGATGTGTAGCTGAGTTTTGTTGTCATCGCGTTGTTCGCCTAGCGAAGAATGCTTTGCACAGGGAACAATTTCGTTCCCAGACTCGCCTAGCGAAGAATCCTTCGCACATCGAAGAAACTCGCTCCAGACTCGCCTAGCGAACATGCCAGTGAACGTAGCAGAGTTTCACGAATGTTGATCGTGTACAACGATGCCTTGATGTTTGATTCTGTGATTTTTTTGACGAATTAACATGAGTGTGACTGTGAGTTTTATGTGATGTGTACATGATTATATGATGATTCCTAGGATGTAATGATTAGAAAACTATGATGATATTACCATGATTTTAATGAATTCTATGATGACATGAGATATGATGATGATGAATATGATGAATGATGATGTTGTCATATCCTAAATTTGTCCTACCTCTTTTTAAATATTTTCTCATTTTTCGATTCCATTTTTATTTTTGCATTGCCCGTATAATTTCATGTCATTTAGACACGTGTCCACTCACAATTGGGCGTTTTCCATTTGTTATCATTTTTGGCCAATGAGAGCGCGACACGTGGACTAAAGTTGTTTTTGTGTTTTTTTTTTAATTTTTGTCATGTTTTCCTAATTTTTTTTGTACATATATTTGTTTGTTAATAGAATTAAGTTTTTATTTAGAAAATTAGTTGTTTTAATAGAAAATAGAATTTTATTTTAATTTTAGAAATAGATTTTGTTTAGATTTAATTTCGTAGTTTTTAGAAATATTTTTTTAGAAATATTTTCATTCTAGATTAGTTTAAATAGATTTTGTTAATTTAGATTTATTAGATTAATTGTTTAAGTTTAGATTTTAATAGATTTAATTAGTTTTAATCATTTAGCTAGAATATTAGTTTTAAAATTAATTAGAAATTGGTTTTATTAAGTCAAAATTAGTTTTTTTAGAATAACTTTAATTAGGATTAGTTTATTAGAGTTAGAGTCAACTTTGCATTAAACCGAATTTCACTTAATTAATCAAACAAATTAAGACAGCTTGCAGGGCCACGTGTCAGTTTTTTCTGATATAAAGCTACTGTTGGCTTTCTTCCTCCTGCTGACCTAGGGATCCGCCGCCCCAATCATCATCACCCAGAAATTCCTCCATTTTCGAACTTCTTCATCAACCTTCCAACGAACCACTTAAAACCTCCACTATTCATCCTTCAACATCTTCAACCAACTATCCACCATCATCGACCTCCTTCTTCAAAGCTTCTAAATATCAAACACATCCAAACAGAGCTAGCAGAAACCATTCCAGTTTCATAAATGAAGAACTCACTGTCTTCGAACCTCCATTATCACAACCAACTCAGAACCTTCAACTTCACCCATTTCCAGAAACTTCCACTTCCCAACTTCAAAACCATTTCTTCTTTCACTGTTTCCGCCCTTTCATCATCAACAACCAACGAAACAACTCTTCTTCCTTCAAAACCAAATGCTTCGAAAACCACCACCAACCTTCATAAAACCCAGTTGCCAAACCCCTCTTCGAATAATTCTGAATCCCCTTTAGCCCAGATTCACAACCTCCATTAACAATCACCTTCGAACACAAATCTATCATCTTCGAAACTCACCAAAACTCACTCTTCTCCCATCTTCAAATTTCCTCTAATCTGATTCAAACCCCAACCTCCTCTTCTTCAAACCCAATCTTCAATTTCAACAAACCCAAACCCATTTTTTTCAGAACGACCCTTTTGCCAATCTCTTTCCATCTTCAACCCAACCACCAACCTTTAAATCTGAAACCCAAAAGCAATACCCACCTCCTTTCAATCACCACCATGACTCAGAACCAGGACTTGATGAAGAAGATGATTTGAAGTGGACAGATCTGAAACGAAATCGAGTAAGATACAAACCTTAGCGAACAAAACGCGATGAGCTTATGGTTTAAAACCAGATCGGAAACGGAGAGTCAAAATTAGAAAGAGAAAACAAAGAAAGGTTGGGGTTGAACGCCAGCATATTTTGTTTGTCTTTCTCTGTTGTTACGTCGGCGGTAGTGATCAGGACGCTTCGTCGTTCTCCTGGAGTCGTGCTTTTGGTTATTACTTTTTTTTTCTTGACTGGTTTTGTATTTTAAGCAAAAGACCTGGTCATAATGGGCTTGAGAACTCCACATGCGTCATACCCCCATTTCCTATTTCATCGTGGCTTGGCTTTGTGTTGTTTGTAGATGAATGGGTTTCTGGCCCATGATGATTCTACCCTACTCTATTTCCACCCCCATTTTCTAATAGCCCCTGTTCTTTCTTTTTTTTAATGTAAATATGTAATATATATTTTTTATAATATATTTTTAAATAGATTTTTGATATTATAAACATTTTCATATTTCCATTATATATTATAACTAGTTTTTTAATAGTTCTTTTTAAAATGTTAATATTTTATACTTTAATTTCTTTTAGAACTTTTATATATTTTTCTCTAGAGTTTAGTTTCTAACATTTTCATTTATCTTTAGGAATATTATTCCACTCTTGCTCGTTTTTGGTCGATGACGAGACCTCCAAGTTATAGTTTGTCAAATTATTGACAAATAATAACAAACCCGAGACCAACTTTTTTTTAACTTTTCATTTACAATTTTTATCCATTTTTACTCATTTTATTTCATTTTTTTTTGTCAATGACGAATTTTTAAGAATTATTATCGGTCAAACTATTGATAGATGATAATTTATTCGAGACTATTTCATTTTCTATTTCATTTCCTCTTCTTTTCCATTTTTATTCATTTTTCCGATCTATGATGTCTTCCGATTCGTAAGCGTCGTGTATCGAAGTCGATAACCTTCTCGATTTCAAATCTATGGAGAATGACCATTTGGGTCATTTCCCCTACTTTGGGATCATAATAGGCTACCTTCGATTAATCGAAATTTTGTTTGCGATTAAGACGAGATCCATCTTCTTTTGATCCGTGCGACACCATTAAATTGGAGAATGATTCTCAATATCATTTCTCCATCTTGTTTTTAGCACGAAAATTAACTCACGCGACCTCCTATAGACCGACTTTCATCATAAGTCGAGCTACGACGGTTTAACGTTACATTTGTCCCGATTTAATTCATAACCAAACTAACCACTAACTTTAATTTCCGTCAAATACTATTGTGGATATTATTGTATATTATTCATATTGTCATATCATATTCATCATTCTAATTCACCCATAATCGAAAATACATAATAAACTATCGAAATCCTAAAAGCCAAACTGGTGAACTATTGGATCATTGGTCATTTACAGGAAATCCTAATATCGAGTTTGTGCCCGACTTTGCTCAATGTGTAGTTTAGGACAATGCACACACACGGCTTTCTCTTGGGCTACCTGACAATGAGACCCCTTTATTTTGTGCAATCCCGTGTAAATTACATGTACCCCTTTCCCATTCTGATGTACGTCTCGCATTTCTTTGATTATTAGTTTATCTTCTAAGAGCACCCAGAGGGACTAGCGTAGATCAAACTATTTTCAAACTAATTCTCGATTCGTCATCGAGCCACTTTCAAACACCCTCGTAAGTTGAGTGCTCATACGCATTCGCCATCAACCTATTGCACACACTTCACCTTGATTTCGATATTGGGGGCACCCTCAGGAACTAGTATCATTTTTCACAACTCAACCCTTGATGCGTAAGTCAAGTCGGTTCCGTTTTTTTCAAACCATTTCCATTCCAACACATTTGGCACGCGATAATAAGTCAAACCCTTGATTCAACGTCAAGCGATTTTTTATAACAAACTATCAATCAATTAACAACTATTTAATGCTTTTCAAGGTGTAAATAGTGGGTTCATGTCTTTGATCTTAATTTCGGTTGTTTGGATGCGAGTTATCTTATTCGTGTGTGAGCAATTGATGCCTCTAAATAACATTAACAACTCGACATCGTTCAAGCATCGTCCAACTACTCATCCTTTCAGATACCACTCAAACAACTTTCTTTTCACGATGAAAAAGAGAGAGTTCCAAGTCTTTGGTTCGCTCTTCCGATTACTTGGGTCCGAGAAGTCTTTCTTAAGCTTCGAGTAATTGTCATCCGATTCCAACAACTTATCCAAACACCATTCAAACACCACTCCTTCCATGATGAAAAAAAGAGAGTTCCAAGTCTTTGGTTCGCTCTCCCGATTACTTGGGTCTGAGAAGTCTTTCTTAAGTTTCGAGTAATCGTCATCAGTTCAAACTCACCCTTTCAAGTACAACCTTATCTTCAAGATGAAAAAGAGAGAGCTCTAAGTCTTTGGTTCACTCTCCCGATTACTTGGGTCCGAGAAGTCTTTCTTAAGCTTCGAGTAATCGTCATCTGTACCCCCTTCAAACTCACTTCAATCCCGTTTCTCTTCGTAGTTGTTACCACGAACTACGACTGCTTTAATTCTTCATTCTCGTCCGAATGTAAGATACATAGGCACAAGATTACAATGATCTTGGCGAACACTTCTATCCATCTTCCGTTTCCCCTAATTCTTTCCCGTAGTCGAACTACGACGCTCTGATTTCTCATTCTCGTCCAAATGAGCATACGTAGGTGATGCTCCGCAAGTGCACGGATATATCGAAGTAATATAAAAGATTTGTCGAACCCACAGAGACCAATGTCAACCTACCGTTATCTATAGTTGCGGCGTAAAGCTAAGGCTAATGGAATTAGGAAAGTTAAATGCGAATGAAATTAAATACAAAGGAAATAAAGGTAATTGGTTTAAGGAAAAGCAGTAAACGGATGTCGGTATGTAATGCTTTAGTTTTCGGGGACTCGATAGGTCGTCGGTGCCTTTTAGTCTATTGCAAACACTTTTCAGGAGAAAATACTCGTTTAAAGACCTTTTTCTCACGATGGTTGTTGACTCGAGTCATAATTCTAAGGCGGAATGTACGCTTTCGCTATCCCATTCGGGGTTTAAATCACTTTTTGAAAACAACTAAGTTCTGATTTCTTTTAAAGCGCTTTCGCTGTATTTAAAATAAATTCCTAGTTTTTACTATTCAGTTTGAACCCCAGCTTTCGCGTGCCGGCTCGTGCCTTAATGAATTTCCCAGTTTCGTGGCAAAACTACTGTAAATAATTTCTCGCTTTCGCGACGAAGGTTTATTTGGAAGATTTTGATTAAAAACTACGACCAGAAAGGTGTTTGAAAAAAAAGGAAGATGCACCGGATATTATCGAATCCCGTCTTACTAATTCGATTACATACCGATAAAACTAATTTAGCTAGACATGATAATTAATGCAAACAGAAATAGACATAAACATCAAAATAATAAAATATGCATTATGACAGAAACAACATAAATATTCAATTAATAAGAACCTGGAAAGTAGTACTGAAATTGAATTCTCGAGTAGTCCTCCACAACGTCGGCAGGATTCTACTTTGGCGAAATAAAAGTGCAGAAAGAAATACGGCGGTACAAATGAAAATAAAAAGAAAAGGAAATGGGAAAATAATGCAAGAACGTAAGTTCGGCTTCAATGTAAATTTCGGCAGCACTTCGATACGTCGAAGGCCTCCCCCAGTTCTGTGAATCTCTGGCCTATTTATAGGAGATATTTCATTTCTCGACTTCCAGAGACCATGCTTGAGTTATGGAGGAAGTGGGAGTAACTTCCTGTAGTGGGCAGTTAGTGGATAAAGTGTAGGAAGAAATTAAGTTGGACGTGCTTGTGGTCACTTCTGTTATTGACGTTATTCTGATATTGGGTGCATGTTGACTGTAATGGAGCTGTGACGAACGTGTTGCACGTGACGATTGTGATAGGGTATGACGACCGTGATGGTCGTGACGGGCGTCATGGAGCTGTGACGAGTGTCACACTCACAAAATCTGCTTTTTCTGTTTTTCTTCTCTATTTCTTTCTTTCTTCTATCTTTTCCTTCCATTGCTTCTTCTTTTCTTTCTTTAATCCAAATTCTCCATAATCCGCAAAACATAGTAAATTAACCATATAATAGAACATAAATCAAGATAAATTAACAATAGTCGCAAGTAAATTCATGTAAATTGAGTCAAATAAACGATATACTTTCGCGTTATCAGTAGGCACAAGGGCCCCAATCCTTTGTGAGCACCCTATCCTCTAGTCATCTCCTTTCCGCTAGCGTCTTTATCGCTTTATAGTATTGTTTTAGTATTTAATATTGAGAAGAGAAGAAATAAGCTTAGCTAACATTCATCACAATCCGAATTAAGAGGTTCCCGTTGAGTACAACGGGCGTGAGGGGTGCTAATACCTTCCCCTCGCGTAACCGAATCGCGAACTCAGGAACATTAGGTTACGACGGTCGTGTTCCTTCCGTTTTTATGAGGTTTTCTTGATGTTTTCCTCTCTCGTTCATTCAGGATAAATAAAGTTCGGTGGCGACTCTGTCGAACCGCATTTCCGCGCCTTTTGCGTGAGGGTCGTTTCTCCGAAATGTCTATGTGATTTTTCGAGGTGAGACAGATGCACCATTGCTGTTATTGTGAGGATGATTATTGACGTGTGCATCATGCATTCATGGGCATCCGGACTTCGGTTCAGGACCTCGATTACTTTGGCATCAATCCCATTGTGCGGATGTGAAGTGTTTTGATGTGTTCCGGTTCTCTAGTAGAATCGATCCTATTGATAGGGATCTATGGAAGGTTGATGGCCCAATGTCCATCATGCTGTGATGATTGGTACCACATGTATTGAGTCTTGTTGCATTTGCATTTATGAGTGATTTGAAATCATTTATGGTGTTGTGGCCTTTGAGGCCTATTGATGAATATGATGATGTGGAATATGACTATGACGCCATTTTATATGTTGATTTTCATATATTGATTATTATGAATCGTTTTACTCACCCTGCTTGTTTGAATGTTACCTCCATGTGGGTAACGTGCAGATGACCAGGTTTAGCTGTGGATGTCGTCGAGGATATTTTTGAAGTTTTGAGTTGTTAGCCTTTTTGGTTAACTTAGAGGGTCTTGCTCTGATATGTAACATCGGGTTGGGATCTTTTGAGTTAAATATGTTTTATTGATTTATTTTGATTTCGTATGAGGAAAACTTTGGATTATGTCTTTAAGTTCCACTGCCTTGTGAAATTATTGATGTTTTTGGGAAAATCCGTTGTTTACGGAGCCTTGACCTATTTTGATTATTTAGGAAATGTACGCCCTTTTTGGTGGATTTTATTGAATTTAATAATTTACTCTGATATATGTGAATAAACATGTCTTTTAATTGTGGGGTAGAAAAGGGTGTTACATTAGTGGTATCAGAGCAGGTCGGTCCATCCGGCCAAGTGTTTATGTTGTTAGTCCCCTGTCAGTCGATAGTGTGGGAACACTATTGGATGAGTTGTTTTCTTCTAACCCTGTTGGTGGCTGCAGATGGCTGGAAGGAATGGTTGTGCTATTGCTGATGCGTTGGAATCACTTGCCCAAGTGATGGCTCAGAATGGTGGACCTCCAGATGAGTTTCGTGCTTTGGGAAAGTTCCAGAGGAACAATCCACCGACTTTTGTGGGAACTCATGATCCTGATGATGCACAAAAGTGGTTGAAAGTGATTGAGAAGATTTTCTGAGTTATGCTGTGCACTGATGCTCATCATGTGTAGTTTGGTACGCATATGCTAGCAGAGGAAGCTGAGGACTGATGGATAACACTTGTCCGAGATTGGGAGATGCTGGCATTGAAATAACTTGGGTTGTGTTTAAGGAAGAATTCTTGAGGAAGTATTTTCCTGAAGATGTTCGGGGAAAGAAAGAGGTGGAATTTCTTGAGCTGAAACAAGGGAATATGATTGTGGCTGAGTATGCGGCAAAGTTTGAGTCTTTGGTAAAGTTTTGTCCACATTACAACCGTGCTGACGCAGAGATGTCAAAGTGTCTCAAGTTTGAGAATGTATTGAGATTAGAGATTAAGCAAGGAATTGGGTACCAGTAGATTCGTCGGTTTATGGAGCTGGTGGACAAGAGCAGAATTTATGATGAGGATAGTCGAGCTCGATCTACTCACTACAAGCAGCTGAGTGAGAAGAAAGAGAAAGGCTAGTATAGAGGGAAAATGTATGTGACTTCTGGTGATAAAGGGAAGCAAAAGGCTTCTTATGGAAAAAAGCCAAGTGGGGGAGTGACTACTGCTCCAGGTAAGTGTTATAGGTGTGGCGAGCAAGGCCACCATGCTGAGAATTGTAGAGCGCTGAGAAGTCATCGTTGTGGCAAGAGAGGTCATAGAGCTACTGACTGTAAAGACAAAGCTCCGACTTGCTTCAAATGTGGAGAGAAGGGTCATATCAGTACCCAGTGTCAGCAGCCAAAAAAGACTGTTACTGCTGCTCAGACAAATGGCAGAGTGTTTGCTTTGAGCGGTGCAGAAGAGTCCAAGACAGATAACTTGATCAGAGGTACTTATTTTATTAATGTTGTTGAATTGATTGCTATATTTGATACTGGTGCTACTCATTCATTTATTTCGCTTGAATGTGCTAAGAGGTTGAATTTGAAATTGTCTTCTATGATTGGGAGTATGGTTATTGTTGGTTTTGACAGTGGTTAAGTGCCGGATTTTTGTTATCGTCTCCACAGGAAATATAAGATATTGCCGCAGTTCGACAGTTATCGAGTTCTTAACTTTTTAGTAACGAAAGGGGTTTGATTTTTAGTAACGGTATCTTTGCATAAAAAGTATTGAATCGCGGTAAAAGATTAATTTTACAATTTAATAAAGATTGCCAAAGTTAGGGTTCGGTAATCACTTTGCTTGTATATGTCTGATCAACAATAAGCATAAACTTCTTCAGATGTAATCATCCTAATGTAATCATCTCTAACTCACATTGTGATTTTTCCCATTTTGATCCATTGTTGATCTCTCACACAATCTATCAAAATGACAACATTTAGGTTTAACATTTTTTTGTGAACAACCACATTCGAAACTATCTCTAGCTTAGGAAAATAGAAGGATGAAAACCTAGGTCAAGAGTTGGAAAATATCTCTCGATCATAAACCAACGCAAATAGTTAAAGATAAAGCAAGGTTTTCACCATATATTCATCATCCAAGAGTTTATAAACAAAGATCCTCCACATACTTACAAAGCTTAATGATTACCTACATCTAACCTTGACAAAATGAAGAACTTAGCTACTCATTTTCATGGTAGCTTGCAAAAGAAGATTCAGAAGAAGGTTGATGAACATCCGAGTCAAAGAATCCTACTTGGATGAGAATCCACCTTCTTTTTGTGGATTAATGTTTTGAAATGAAGAAACTAAGAGGTTTTTGTGTTTCTAGGTCACAAAATCTATTATGCAGCAAAAACAAAGTAAAATATCATCCCCTGTTCAAAAAGTACAAAGGCTATATATAGAAAAAGTTATTGTCCTGTCACGCTCACGACTTCATTCGCCTAGCGAGCTAACAGTGAATGTTCGCTACAACTTTGCTTAGCGAACATGCTAGCGAGGGCTGAGGAAAAGATTCTAGAATGCTTCGCTACTTGCTCGCTAGGTGCTCGCCTAGTGAGTTCTTCGCCACCTGCTTCGCTGCTAGCGAATAATGCATTTTTGGTTCTGCCCAAGTCTGGGAGTGTTCGCTAGCAGCTCGCTGGATGCTCAGCTAGCGAGCAACTCGCTCCAACACTCGCCATATGTTCGCCTAGCGAACATGCTTTTGCTTTTAAACTTTCTTGATTCCTTTGTCAACTTTCTTGTGTCTTCAATTTTTGCTCAATCATGCTCAATTACTGCACAATAACACACAAATTAAAAGGAACAAGAGCATTTCACGACATATCGCATATCAACAAAAGCAAGGCGGTTTTGAACCGAAATTGCACAAAAAAAAGCGGGAGATGCCCACATTTGATAGCTCAAAGGATCATAATTGGGAATCTAACAACTCTCCCCAACTAGAATCTTACTTGCCCCCAAGCAAAGTATGCCTCTCGCAGAACACGAGGATTCGCTTGAAGAAAAAGGTTTTTCCGAAATTGGATCAAATGGCTCAAACACAAACAACTCAACTGGATACAAGTCTCCAATGGTTAGAACAACACAATACATAAAAACTAAAATCTTAAAGCAATGCAAAACATGTATCAATCAACAACAACGATATCCTGAATGAATCACTCTATCACTCCTCTTCGAATAAGGATTGAAAAGATCACGCGTTTACAACCGCAGGTGCAATCTCACTCTCCAACAAACAATGCCAAACTCAATTCAATTCATATAATGTCTAACAATTACAAATGAAAATGCAGAAGCACAAAGATCACTAAGGTCTTTTCCGGTTGTAGCTTGGTCAGGTTAACAAACAAGGGACATATCTAAAGTCATTGAAAACTAAGTTGCCGACGCAAAAGAGACATTCACTGTACAATTATTCACACATCTCAACTTCATCTTACCTATTTCTCATTTGAAACCTTCACAACTCTTATTCCACAACTCAAAAAAAAAAAATTCTCAATATTTTTCTTCCAAGCAAGCATTCATTTCCATTCTTTTCTTTTGATTATATTTTTTTTGCTTCACACCGTATTTACAAAACAAGTGTTTCTCTTTCTTTTTTTTTAATTTCTTTTCGATGCTTGCTTGGTTTTTCGAGAGTTGTGATAAACTACCAACTTACAATTTCGTTCTCCCCAACTTATCTTCTACTTCCTTCTTTAAATGAATGCTCTTTACTTTTGACGGCAAAAGAACAATAATAAAAAATTTGCAGGTTTTCAAGAAAAATATTTTTGAAATCTCGCTTTGTTTCAAGCTGAGACTCAACAGTTTAGGCTCAAGGGGGGTTAACAAATACTCTCTGCTCACGGGTAGCTTGCGTATGGAACTGGTTGTGCTCTAAAGAAACAATGTCTTGATCATGTCTAATTGCTTCCACAAGTTCACAATAATAAAAGACAAAACATGAACAAAACGAATCAACACAGTTCATTAGAATCCAACATTTATTTGAACAATGGAGGTTTCCTCACAATTTGTGGTCTTAAGTACTAAGTGAATCATTCATTCAATCATGTTGCAAAAAGAACAATATTCAATTACAACAAGAATAAAGTTCTTCATGCATTCTAAAGTTCTAACCGAAGGTAACCATGTACCTTAGCCGTATTCGCTTGTTTATTTTTATCATTGCCATCCAAGCTCGGATGCACCTTCATTGGATACTTCTTTCAGAGAGCAACCAATCTAGAAGGTTTTGACACCCAAAAACCACAAAAATCATTAAACAGAATAATTTAAAATAAACACAATAATTTAAACAAAGAATTAACCAATAAACTAAAAATAGTGTGCACGGGGGACTGAACACCCCAAAAGTACAACCATAATAATGAAATCAAACAGCAAATATCCGACAATAAAACAAAATACAATACTAAAACTGAAAAGAAAACAACTCAGTCCTCCTCGGACTCAGACTCCTCCTCAGAACCGTCATCATCATAATCCTCCTCTCCCTCAACATCATCAGTCTCATCATCATCGTCAGCATCATCATCAACAACAGGACCACCAGCACCCGCCCCCTCTCCAAAAACAGGCCTGTCCACAGGCCAGTTTGCGTGCTGCAAGAACTGCTCACTCGTCATCAAGGGACGCTCAATGGAGGGGTCTCAGATCTGGAGCTGCAAAACCTGCATAGAATCATGGATATCCAGCATAGCCTGCTGTGATGCCGCCATCCAATCCCAATTATAGTTGCACACTGCTTGCTGAAATGGGTCGAACCCTTGAGAAGAAACACCGAAACCATCAGTAGTTCTGACACCAGCAGCTGCACCGCCCCTATAGTTCCTAGCCCTATAGTACTTGTCCATATACTTATCATCAATGGGGGCCGGGATCTTGACCAAACTGCGGGAAGGAATCTTCATCCGCGACTGAGTACATAAGGCCATAATGAGGCAGGGAAAAGCAAGGGGGAAGTTAACCCGCGACCCTGACTTAAGACCATTTTCAACAATGGACTTCATCTCATTAGCAATAATCCTGGCTACATCAATTTGGACGTTGGTGAGAATGCTAAGGACAAGGTGTGCCACTGGGATCGACACGGTAGATGTGTGGGATTTTGGCATGATGTTTGTAAGGACCAGAAGTAAAATCAATTGAGCTAAAGGAATCATGTTTTCCCTATGATATCTCAAAGGGTGACCAGCTTGATTTAGCTCAATCGATTTCCCCTCTATCAGCAGGGCAGCGAATATGGTATCGGTGTTCCTATGCAACCTTAGGTCTCGGGTATACCTGTCCAATTCATTGGCTCCCAGAAGAAGCGGTTCACCTAGCACTCTGTTGATGGAATCCCTGTCAAAGATCACTTGACGACCCATCACTCTTGTAGACCATGTGAAGGGTTCGTCATCATTTGGCAGCGCGTTCGCGTAGAACTCGCGCACCATGTCTATGCTGTAGTTCTCAAGAGGGAAACCAATCTGGCCCACCGCTTACTGTTGATCAGCCCAGGAAAAGTGTCGTACTCTCCTTGAGGGTCTATGATGAACCTCTTCTCAGGGAGGATCTTCCTTTTTTGCAACGTCCCAAAACGGACAGCTTGCTTTGGACCTATGAACTTTTCCGTATGGAATTGAATCGGGACCGTACAGGAGGTACTGGCAACCTTTCTTTTCTTGCTATGACAACATGAGGCCATCTGCAAAACAGACACAAAAGAACCAACAAACAGCAGCACAAGCTCATCAGTAATCAAAAATAAAACAAAGTTCTGTCACGCTCGCTGGCTTGCTCGCCTAGCGAGTCCATAGCGAATGCTCGCTACTGACTCACCTAGCGAACGAGCTAGCGAGCACTGCGAAAATGCTAAAATCAGCCACTGTTTTGGACCCCAACATCCAAAATCCCAAATTCGATGAAAACAATTCAAGAACTACCAGATTAAACATGAATGGAATCGTTCTTGGTAAACATGCAAACCTAAAGTTTCACAAATCTATAACTATCAAAATCTACCTAAACCCTAATGTTCCTACTATTAAAAAAATGAAGAACAGAAAGAGAGGAGATTGCTCAAACCTTACTGCAGCAGAGAGATTAGCGAACACGAATTAGGGCTTGCAAGGAGTAGAGAGGAGAGCTCTGGTGCTTTGTGTTTTGCAGTGAAAGTGAGAGTGAGTGGGAAAGACTTAATTTCAAAACAAAAACTGATTTTGGGCCTACAAGAGTGGCCCACCAATAAATACAAGTGCCAGATACGCGCCCATTCGCCTAGCGAACATGTAGCGAAGGCTCGCTACATGCTCGCCTAGCGAACGTGCTAGCGAGCATGACAGAATTTTGAAAAAAAATCAGGATAGCAGCCAAAGGTCAAATTTAGCATACTTCCTCATGTAGATTCCACAAAACATACTCAATAAACAGCAAATACTTACAATGTTGAGGTGCCTCTCAACAAGCGCTTGTTTAACATCGGATAAGCAAGACGGTCCAAGATGCTCACATCGGAACATCCAGAAGAAAGGCACAACTGTCTCGATCAATTAGGCCGCCAAGATACACCTTTAAATGTTGGCCATTTACTGTCCAACTGTCCTTCTTTGCCAAGTCTTCAATCACAACAGCCCCAAAAATTTTCACCTCTTTTACACGAAATGGCCCGGACCATTTTGACTTCAATTTTCCAGGAAAAAGTCTCAACCTGGAATTAAACAACAACACCAACTGCCCAGGCACAAATTCTTTTTTTCGGAGCTTTTTGTCATGATATTCCTTAACTTTTTCTTTGTACAACCAACTTGAGTGATATGCGGCATTGCGCATCTCTTCCAACTCAAGCAGTTGCACCTTTCTTTTTTCACCGGCCAACTCATTATCAAAGTTAAAAATTTTTAAAGCCCATAAGGCTTTGTGCTCCATTTCGACCGGCAAATGGCAAGTTTTACCAAAAACCAGTTGAAATGGAGTTAGCCAATTGGAGCTTTATAAGCAGTGCGGTATGCCCATAAAGCTTCATCCAATTTTTGCGACCAATCTTTTTGCGAGTTAGACATGGTTTTTTCAAGTATTCTCTTGATCTCCTGATTAGAGACCTCAACTTGACCATTTGCCTGTGTGTGATACGGAGTTGCCACTCTATGTACTACACCATAATGTTGCAAAACTTTTTCCAACGGTGCATTACAAAAGTATGACCCTCCATCACTGATCAACACACGGGGGGTTCCGAAACGGGAAAAGATGTTTTTCTTTAAAAAATTTATGACCGTTTTAGAATCCGCCCGAGGTGAGGCAATCGCCTCAACCCACTTTGACACGTAGTCAACTGCAACCAGCAAGTATTCATTTCCAAAATAGGGTGGGAATAGTCCGACAAAATCGATACCCCAACAATCAAATAATTCAACCTCTTGGATGTTTTGGAGAGGCATCTCGTCTCTCTTACCTATCCCACCACTTCGTTGGCAACTGTCACAACTTTGTGCATGGGCATTTGCATCTTTAAAAAAAGAAGGCCAATAAAATCCTGATTAAAGGACTTTATTTTCCGTTCTTGCCCCATTGAAATGTCCGTCATAAGGCGAGTTGTGACAATGCCATAGAATACTTTGCGCTTCATCTGTGGTAACACACCTTCTCAAAATGTTATCACCACCCAACTTAAAAAAGTATGAGTCATCCCACACATAATACTTACAATCCGAGATGAATTTCCTTTTTTGGTTCGGAGTTAGGTCTGGCGGCACAAAACCACTCACCTTGTGGTTTGCAAAGTCTGCAAACCACGGCCCCTAACTTGAAGTTTAAAAAGTTTTTCATCGGGAAATTCTTCTCAGATTTCCTTTTCAAAAGATGTAACCTCCACATTCACAAGGCGAGATAAATGATCCACCACCAAATTTTCTGATCCTTTCTTGTCCTTAATTTCTATATCAAATTCTTGTAACAAGAGGATCCAACAGATGAGCCTTTGCTTCGAATCCAGTTTGGTGAGCAGATATTTAATCGCTGCATGGTCGGTATACACAATCACTTTAGAACCAATAAGATAAGACCGAAATTTTTCCAGCGCATACACTATCGCAAGTAGCTCTTTTTCGGTGGTAGCATAATTAATTTGCGCCTCATTTAAAACCTTACTTGCGTAGTGTATAGCATGAAATTTTTTTTTCTTTCCTTTGTCCCAATACCGCTCCAATAGCATAGTCGCTCGCATCACACATTAGTTCAAAATTCAAATTCCAATTCGGAGTGACTATAATTGGAGCGGTAACAAGTTTTTCCTTCAAAATTCTAAAAACATGTAAACAATCTCTCGTCCTGTCTCTAGTCTGTTTCGTCAGCATACGCAGGGGCATAAGCATCACATGCCTATTTCATACATTCATTTCACATACTCATTACATACTCATTCCATAACATCCTGCATATTTAACTACATACACATTAACATATGCAGTAACATATGCGTTAGCATTCACAAGTTCATTGTGTCTCGCCATCATTGGTCGTTACCGCCGAGTAACTAGGTTTGTCCATTCTCTCCAAATAGATTGTCAGCCCTAAGCATAAAATACATATGTGTTTCCAGTTTCCCCACAGAGCTCAATCCTCGTGGATGACGGTTACTTCAGCTATCTTTCCTCGCCAGGATAAGATATCTGCCCTTCGAGATCATTCCCTCGATGGAGTCTTGATTACCAGTTTTCTTTCTAGCTCGATCCTAGATTGAATCTCAGTCTTGTCGGTCGCCGAGCCCAACCGGACGTGCATTTATTTTGCACCGTCTAAAAATCTTCACCATACCTTAGCAGATATGCGACTGTTCTCGCCTGAGAAGCTTATCACTGTACCCGGATGTGCATTTATTTTGCACTATTTTTCAAGAAAATCAATCACAACCCTTTACAGATACACGCCAGTTCACGCCTGGAAAATCTATCAGTACATCTTACAGCATCGGTATGCGACTGTTCTCGCCTGAGAAGCCTATCGATATAACAATTCTACATGTTACAACATCGGTATGCGACTGTTCTCACCTGAGAAGCCTATCGGTATAAAACTCTACAATCATACATTTTACAATCGATCAGCAACAGTTCTCACCAGAGAAGCTTATCACAACCTTACGCAACAGGATATGCAACAGTTCTCCGCCGAGAAGCTTATCATCATTATATGTTATCACCTCTACAAGCAGTTCTTACATGAGAAGCTTATTATTGCCACTCTTGCAAATAAGCGACATTTCTCACCCGAGAAGTTGATCCTATCTTTGTTATGACTCGCAGCAAATGGCCATCTCCATCGAGCAGTTGGGCTTCCATTTTCCTTGTCGTCTTGAAGTATGGGGAGGTTTGAACCGAAGCATATTCAGGAGAGCATGAATCTTGAAAAATGAAGAGGTTCATTTACCCTTTAGTAAAAGAAGGAGCATAATCATATTCAGGAGAGCATGAATCTTGAAGTATGAGGAAGTTCAGTTTACCCTTTAGTAAAAGAAGAAGCAGAATCATACCCGACGCGCTGTCCTCGGAAGTATGAAGAAGTTTATTTTATCCTTTAGTAAAAGAAGAATCTGAAACATATTCCAGGCGCCAACCTTAAATATGAGAAGATTTATATATCAGATAAGCAGCAGCCTCTTTATTTGAGTGCTTATCCGTTTTGGCATATAAGTCCCTTCCAACGATGAGTGACAGTTCTCCCTCGAGAAGCTTATCAGGGCATTTCACTCAAAGTCCATTTATTTTGGCATACAGCCGGTTCCTTTCACCCTGTATATTTGCTACGGATTCCCGAAAAGTCCGTTTGATCGTGTCATGAGGGATAGTTTACCGAAGCTTGGATGTTATTCTTTGCTCTATGCTCCAGCATTCTGTGATCGATCTTGCAGTCGTACATGATCCAGTCTTACTTTTAGATTCCCCAGTGGAGGCCGTCTCATAGGTACCATCTCCATTTGAGAATCTCGTTCCTTTTTTAAAAAAGACAATTGGACGTATCCGTACCAGTTGACCATCATTTTTGGAATTCCCCAGTGTTGTGCTGTGTTCCAGCGCGTCGTTTCCCCCAGTGTGTTCTTCTCGTGGCGTCTGTCCCTATGACGTCGTAGTTGTCAGAATCGTCGCATTCATCAGTCCAGCATACGCATCATATCATGTTCATGGCGCTGCCTGCATTAGTTTTGTTTGGTCCATAGCATTGCATATCGCCACATATAAGGGCAAAATTTTGGGTTATCTATATTTAAATCCCTCCACCATGATTTCTAGAGTCTCCGTCACTCAAATCATCCGGTGTAGCTATTTAAATAGGGGCAACTGTAATACCCCAAATTTTACCCTTACATTTAGTCATCCATATCGCATATCATTCCATTTGTGCATTCACTAACCGCTAACGAGTCATGGAGTGCGTTTTGTTTTGCAGGAATTATTCCAGGGGCGTTTTGGTCATTTTAAGCAGAATTCGTAATTTTGGGGACAAATGAGACATTATTCTTGAGGCATTTATTTACATGGGTTGATTATGTCAAGGTGTCGGCACGTTTTGACTGGTATTGAGAAACTCTTGTCAGAAGTATAACTGGATTCAGGGCCGTTTCAGTGTTTTGTTTTGAAGATGGGAGCTTGGGATGAAAAGAAAGTGGATAGTGTCAACGGGATTGTAGTTTAAATTTGTTCGGATATAATCATGTCGCGGGATATTAGTTATAAAATTGATCAAGGCAAAGGAGAAGGGAGTTTTAAATATTTTTGGGACTTTTATCCATAAGTATTCACAAGTTATAACTCAAAGGTGAATTTAAATAATTTGTGAATTATTATTCATGGATATTTAAATTTACAATTGAGAAAGTAAGTATGAATATTTGTTGGATTTCATTTCATAAATATTTATTAGTTTACAATTTGAAATGGATAAATGAATTTGAACTTTATTCAATAAATGCCATTGGTTTACAAGAGGATCCATTTACAACAAGTATCTATCTTAAGGAAATTCTAAGTCCTAAAACGTCTAAGTGGATCTTCACGAGGCTCCTTCGATGTTCTTCACGAATCTCCCATTAACCTGCACAACAAAGAGAATACAACACAGAATGGAAGGAAAATGTTAGAGGTTGTTTTGACACTCTCAGAACAATGTCATCATTGAGTGCCGGGAGTGGCACGACCGAAGCCGCATCCTACCCCCGTTACCGATCTGTGCCATTGGCGTCAGATCAGGTGGTTATCGTTCTTATCGTACGGGACAACCGAGAGAGAGAGATAAAGGAAGTTTTTTCGAGCCAAAAGGAATCAGACAGTATCAGAAGTTGGCATAACAGAAGATATTCCAATGTTAAAACCAAAATTGCACCAACTCAAAACCATATCAGATAAAAGCAGGTTATTATGAATCATCCAGGCTGTATCAGAGATAGTAAGGGATACCAAACCAAGCCCAAACCAGATATGAAAAACTTAACTGAAATCCGAACTTAAAGCTGCATCAGGAAAATCAGCACATCAGTTCAAATAGAATCCAAATATTAAGTTGCATCAGTAAAGGCCCATATCAGTCTATCAGAAAAAACCAGTTCAGCAATGTAAACTATGCTGGATTACTAGAACCAAACCGCAGCTGCATCAAAAGAAGGACCAAGTCCAATAATTCACAAACCACAGCAGGAAATGCCCAACTGAGTTCGTGCCAGGTCACATTGGAAAATCAAAATGCAAAGCCTAAGGCTTAGTGATGAACATCATAGCCCAAATTCGCAGCCACCTATCAGTTCAGGAAAAAAGAGAAGTGAGTTTCAGTTCAGACAAAGAAGAATCGAGATGTCAAAGACAGTCGAAGTTGCCTCAAAAAAAGAGTTTCATGAGCATCATATAAACTCATTAAGTTTCATGTTCAACAAACAACAAAACAAGCCAACAGCGGGTAGCAGAAAGTCCATCGCGTATCAGAGAGTTTAATCCCAGTGAATCTATATCAAAAAAAGACAAATCAGTTCATCATAAGCAATTCACTAAAAGCCACAGAAATAAAGGAATCAAAAATCAAAATGGATGGAACAGGGATTCAGCCCTCAGTTTAACCATCATTGGGCGTGAGAATTCGAGTGGCTGGGAGAGCCACGACCGAAGCCGTTACCAACTCCCTACCGAACGTCGAACTGCAAGCATCGGTAATTTCGTGCAAGCTATCAGCTCAAAATATCAGCTCAGACCCGAAGGTCATCATCGCTAAGGCAACGCAACCAAAACCAAATGGCAATAGCATCCCTCAAAGGTTCAGATCAATGGTCATCATCACCATAGGACCATTCTCGGCGGCGTCGACCCGGCAGTATCCGCACCACCAGTTCCCTCTGAAAGAGAAAAAGAAGTAGGGGCCGAAATGATTTGCCGAAAAGGACCATATGCCGAAATTGGATACCATTTCATCAGCAGCAAAACCATCATGAGCATCCGAACTGCATTAAAAAACCAGACATCAAAGATCAAACAGCGTCAAGAGTCGGTACAACAGAAGGTTTCCGAATCCGTGATGAAGGCTACAACTGGACATTAGGATCAAATTGGATAACCGAAGGTGAGTCCATAAAAAGTCTACATCAGATGAATCAGAGGAAACAAGGCAAGCAGCAATAGGAATTGTAGCATCATGTTCCGATGGCTCAGACAGAGCGTCATCATCGCCGTATACCCCTTCTCGACATTTGATTCGACCAAAGCGTTAGCACCAGTTCTGAAAGAAGAAAAAGAAGAGTCAGTGAACTTGTATCAGAAAACCAGAAAGTTGAACTGAAACATGATTCGAAGCTACATCTGAAAGTTAGTCCATCAGTTCACAAATCCAGATGAACAAGCGTATCAGACAAAGTTCACAAAACCACATCAGTTCACAAGTAAAAGGTCGAAGTTTGAAGTAAGTTGGTTAGTTCCCAAGTTGAAACGAATATGAGATAAGCGAATGGATATCCATATCATTGATCCGGTTATCCAAATTCGCATCTGAAAGAAAAACAAATAATCAAATCCAATCCAATCTCAGTTTCGAGTAAACCTGGAAAAGGAAAGGGAATCACGATCAAATCCAATCAAATCTTAATCAGTAAAAAACCCCACAAGAATCAAATCGAATCTCAGGGTAATGTCCAATGTCAAAAGGCCCAAAGATCAGAGAAAGAATATAAAGAGGAACAACATCACCTCGTGAAAAAAAAAACCTAGCGGGAGAGAGAGTGCGAAAAGCGGCCGCGAAAGAGAGAAGAGGGGTTTCGTCAAAACTAGTCATCAGAACACAAGCCAAGAGATTGAGGAAGGTCCACCGACGCCGCCTCCATCCACGACGAGCAAACCTTCCCTGGAGGCTCAGTTCATCGCATCATCGCCTCCGCCTCGTTAATCACCGTCACCACAATCAAAACGTAAGCGAGGAACACTCATACACCTTCATATCTAATGTTTTATGGATGATTTCAGGGCTTCATCATGGAGAATGAGAGAAAGCCATCGAAAACGAAGGGTAAGAACATGAACGAAGAGAGAATCGAAGCAAATAAGACGAAGCAAAGAAATCGGCGCCGCGGAGAATAGGGTCCTGAAACCCTAGTTCATGTGTTTTGTTGTTTATTGGTTGCTCACCAACCGGGTTGGGTCCGGAGGTGATTACCGGCCCAACCCCTTTTATTTTCTATTTTATTTTCTATTTTTATAATTAGTATTATTTTTTATTAAAGCCTTTTTCTAATTAAATATTAAAATTGTTTTAAAAATAAACAGCAATAAAACCCTTTTCCAATTAATAGTAAAAACTGTTTTAAAAATAACAATTGATTTTTTTTTTAACTAAAATGTTTTTAATAATAAACAATTTTTATTTTTATCAAAACAATAACATAAATTTTTTTTTTCAAAAAAAACCAAACTATGGTTGGGAATTAAATTTAACCTTTTTTATATATACATTAAGACTTCCTTTTAAGCCTGAACCGAGAACTTTCTCTTCATGTCAATAATAAGAAACGAAATCTCGAATCTGGCATTTTTTATTTCTTCACCATCTGATAATTCATCTAATCCTGCCCACTAATGTTGTTTGTTCGTTTTGCAGTTTATTGCGTTTACCGTTATTTATTTTATTTTACTATTGTTCAATTCAAATTTCATTATCATATTGTATCTGCTCCCTTCATGTAACCTCGCGAATCCTAACAATCGCGCTTTAAATTCTGCCTTTAAATTTCTGCTTGCATGGTTAAATTAGGACATTATCTCTCTGTTTGCATGATTCAATTATCTCACGCGTTTACCACACTTCTGTCACATTGCACACATCCGAAGGTTAGGTCTAACCGTTTGGTCGCCGCGCCAATAGTCCTCAACTTCAAACCCTCAAAATTACACCCTTACAAACCCTAATTTTCACAAATGCCTCGCCGCAGGCAAAATTACAATTTTACCCCTAGCATTAGGTCAAAGAGCCGCCGCGCTCATTTTAGGGTTTCCCGCCGTGGAATCCCTAATTTAACCCTAATTACAACTTAACAATTCAACGTAGAGATTTGGAGTTTCTACACTCCACGTAAGCGTGTCCTTAAGATGCATTTATTCCCCTTGAGACCTTGACCACAGTCAAGAAGTCTCTAACCTCCCTTTTGAGGGGAACTACGATTACTCTGATTCCACTCCCGTAAGGATACGTAGGCACAAGATGCGATGTCTTGCCGAGTAAACTTAGAATTAACCCCTTAGGTCTCTTTTCTCACTTTTAATCCCTTTGTACATATACCTTAAGCAAATAATAAAGCAAAAATAGTAAACATTTGAACAAAAGGTTCCTGTAGAGTACTACAGAAGTTTAGGGTGCTAATACCTTCCCTAATCTTAACCAACCCCCGAATCCTAGAATCTCCCCGCGTTGTGTTTACAACGCAAAATATTTAGGTTTTCCTTTTTTGACCTTTTCCTTCGGATAAATCAAAAAGCGGTTGTGAATTGAATTGCGATTCAAACTCATTAATAGTTTGTAATCCTATTTCCACCGCAACAACCTCCTTTTTAAACACTTCCTCTTCGACTTCCCATGGTTGCAACTCTTTAAAATTATCAAGTTCTCGTAAACATTCCTCTAGAGCTTGCTCTTCTTCAATGGTGAAAACGTTAAAAGAGTCATCAAGGGCTAATTCCACAGGTGAGGTCACGTGAATATGCTTAGATACTTCCAATGTTGCTTCTTCTACCACATCAATTCGGAAACCATCACGATTATCTTTTGAATGCTTCATAGCTTCAAAAAGATCAAAAGTGACTTCTTCATTTTGTACTCGCACCTTTATCAAACCGTCATCAACATCAATCATCATTCGAGCGGTTTTCATGAAAGGTCGACCTAAGATTAGCGGAGCATCATTATCCTCTTCCATGTCAATTACAATGAAATCAACCGGAAATAAGAATTTGTCGACTTTAACCAATACATCTTGAGCTAACCCATGAGGATGGGTAGTCAACTTATCGGCCAATTGCAACGTCATCCGTATGGCTTTCATTTCAATGTTGCCAAGCCTTTTCACAATATACAAATGTATTAAATTAATGCTTGACCCCAAATCAATTATCCCTTTCCCGAGATATTCATCACCGATAGTAACCGGCAAAGTAACTCTTCCCGGATCCACTTCTTTTCTCGGAAGAGTCCTTTGGATGATGGCACTACAACTAGCATCAAGAACAATTGTTTCTGCCTCTGTATACCTCCACTTTTTAGTTAGTATGTCTTTCATGAACTTGGCATACTTTGGCATTTGTTCCAAAGCTTCGGCAAACAGAATGTTTATTTGTAGTTGTTTAAAAATATCCATGAATCGGGCGTAATGCCGTTCATTTTATCTCCGAGATGGAGCATGCGGATATGGTAAGTTTTGGACCAGAGTAGTGCTCACTACCTCCTTTCCTCTAGACACTCTAGAATTCCTCTCTTTTTTCTTCTTCACTTCCTCCACCAAGACTTTTTCACTTGTATTATTTTCAACTTCTACACTTGTTTTATTTTCAACTTCACCATTTTTGTTATTCTTTTCAACTTCATCCTCACTCAATATTGTGAAGGCAAATCGCCACACACCACACGAGTTTGCAAGACATCACTTGATATAGGTTTCGATGATGACGAGTTACAACCATGGATGAATTGGCAATTGTAAATTCCACCTCTACCAAACAAATGCAATGTATCACCTACCGTATCCTTTTACATTTGTCTAAAAACTATTATAATTAATATAATATGTGTAGATAAAATGTGGTCGTGACAAAAGGCATGAAAAACCACAAGAATTTCAATTTTTGCAGGTTTGCAGGGTATGCGTCGACCATAGGGTCGGCGCATACATCAGTGTGTTTTTCCACTAGTCAGCGCATGAAGATTTGAGTCGACCGCAGGGTCGGCGCATGAAGAAATTACTCTTCAACGGGTCAGCGCACGCCGACTGTATGATCGACGCATACTGATATATTTTGCAGATTTCCAAAAGTGCAGGCTATGCGTCGATGCACAGACCTGCTGTGGTCGACCGTTTGCGCAGAAATGCAGTTTTTAAATGATTCCCACTATTATTTGAAAAGCTCTTATATCTTTGGTTGGTCTGGTACTATATATACAAGTTCAACCACTTATGTCAAGTAACATTTGATAAAAACTGATTCATGTGTTCAAGAATAAGAAAGAGTGAAATAGGTGTCCAAGATTCATCATCTTCATCTTCAACATCTCACAACACATCAATTACACACAACCATTTTTGAAGTGCATTGTGAGTGATTAAAGGTGATAAGGTTCGAAGCTTAGATTGGGTAATCTAGTTCGGGTTGAAGCTTGTGACAGGTTATTTCTTGAATAAAACCGTTAGGGTTTTATCCTCTAAGATTGGTTAGATTTTTGGGAGTTTTTGGACGAGATTCTTCATCAAGGGTTAGCTGAGCGAAGGTGATTGTGAAGAGGTGTTCTTCAACAGTCTAGTAGCGGATTCAGTGATACTGAGGGGAAGATCTCGGGTTCGATTCGTTGTAGTTGAGATCAACCGGGACGAAGGTTTGAAGAACTAAGGGTTACTCAATAAGGTGGCTGGAACCAGAGGTCTATCAACAATGATCGGAGGACTTGATTCATCTTGAATCAAGGGGCAAGGAGTGGAAGCAACATTCAACATCTTGAGAATTCTGTTGTATTTTTGCTGTTCAATCCTTGTATAAACTGTTACATTCAACAGGTGATATCTATTAAATCTATCTTAATTCTAGTTTTAGAATTGAGGGCAGACGTACCCCGAAGCGAGGACGACGGGGGAACTGCCTCACCAAATACTTGTCTTCTCTATTTTTCAGCATTTTCGTTTTAGCTTAAGAATAAGTGATTTTTGTATAAGCATTATTGTCAAACTGTGATATCAATTGAGTAAGAGGTTAAAACTCTGTTTTTGAATCCAAAGAACAATAAGACATTGTACTAGGCTAGTTGGAATCACTTACTCAACATTAATATCACTTGGAGTGTTTTTGCACGCCAAGTGTTCGACAAATTGCCTAAACCAAAATTATCTTATTTGTGTATCTAGTTTTGGTTTACTCTTTAAATCATTGGAACTAGGAATCCTAACAAGTGAATTAGATCATTGATAAGTGTGATTCGTGTTGTGATTATCTTTTCCATATTTTCATTAATCCAAAGGCTTAACGCATATCCGGTTTTCCAATAACCGTTCGTTTTAGACTATATTTTCCTCGGACGCTTCCGCACTTAAAACAAACTTTCAAAACCAATTTTTTAATTGGTAGCGCCGACTCAAAATTTTAATTGGGATCTATTCAACCCCCCTTCTAGATCTGTGCCATAGTCTAACAAGTGGTATCCAGAGCCCCGGTTACTCGGTGCTTCAAATACAACATTGATAGAAAATGGCTAACGAACCAAAAGGGGCGTACAATAGAGCTCCCGTTTATAACGGTGAAAATTATAGTTATTGGAAAGACTGTATGCGGGTGCACATAAACTCCATAGATAGAAAAATATAGAATGTTATCCTCAATGGTCCAATAGAAATTACTATGACCAATGCGGATAATGTGGTTGTGCCAAAGCCCGAAGCACAATGGACCGATGACGATGAGAAAAAAATACAATTATGATTGGAAAGCCAAAAATATCTTAATCTCCTCATTAGGTGTAGATGAATACTATAGTGTATCCCATTGTCCTACTGCTAAGGCCATGTGGGATTCACTACAAATCGCCCATGAGGGGACGGACGATGTTAAGTTGGCTAGAATCAACACATTAACACAAGAGTTTGATCTCTTTTTCATGGAGCAAGGGGAAACCATTGCTGACATGCAAAAGAGATTTACTCATCTCATCAATCGTTTACATTCATTAGGTAGGCATGTTTCCAATGATGTTGCTACTAATAAGATCTTGAGATGTCTTAACAGGGAATGGCAGCCAAAAGTGACCGCCATCAAAGAAGCATATGATCTTACCTTATTAGACTTGACAACATTGTTTGGCAAACTACAAGAGCATGAACAGGTACTCTTGAGCCTAGACCAACGCGAAAAGAAGGAAAAGAAAGAAAAAATGAAGGTGAGTGAAAAGAAATCGATAGCTCTTAAGACTTCCTCCTCGAAGTCTCAAGCAAAAGAGCAAAGTGATTATTCCTCAAGCGACAAAGAAGAAGAGGACAAGAGCGAAGATATGGGGCTGTTCGTTAAACAGTACAACTGTTACGTGAGAAAGAACAACATCCAACATTCCGAGAAGAACTTGGTAAACTTCCGGAAACAATTGAGGTACTCCAAAGATGATGACTCAAAAGGTAAAAAGACTAGAGGGACGTGCTACAAGTGTGGGAATCCCAGTCACTACAAACCGGACTGTCCGATGAACAAAAAGGCAAAGGAAAAAGAATCATCAAAGTCATACAAGAAATCATCAAAACCAAGGAGAGCGTACATAGCTTGGGAAAGCGATAGCGACTCTTCCTCCTCTGATGAAAGCTCTAGTGATGAAGAAGAGTTTGTGAACCTATGCCTTTCCGCACATCAGAAAAATAAGAAAAAGCAGGTACGTCACTCTAAATATGAGAAGTCCTCAAATATGTCGCATTCAGAATTACAAACCGCATTTAATGCTTTATACAATGAAGCAACTGAAGCCCTTAAGAGACTTGCCTCTAATAAAAGAATTTTTACTTACTTAGAGTACAAAGTTAAAGAGTCCGAAAAGAAACTAGAGGACCTTAAGGCTTCCATTGTGGAAAGTAATAAATCGGATTGTGAGGACCATAGAAATCCTTTCGACTTTGGATGTGATACTTGTCATATTTGGCAAGGTGAAGTTAGAAACCTTAAGGCCAAATTAAACAAGGCACTTGAGCCTAAAATTACATTTGCTGTTGATAGAAAGGATTTTAGAAAGAGTATGGTAAACCCATATAAAAAATATGCATATGTAATTAGGGATCAAGCAAGTAAAAGTGATTCTAAAGTCGATTTTGCATGCTTATATTGTTGCAAGAAAGGCCATTCCATTGCTAAATGCCAATTTAGGAGATTTCTGGTTCCTAAAGGCATCTATCAATGGTTGCCCAAACGCAACCATCTTGTCGCTAACATATTAGGTCCCAATATGCCATTGGGTACCTTCTCTTGCTAATTATGTTTTGATAGGTAAAATGTGTCGAGACCACCGAGAGAAGATGGGTTCTCGACAGTGGATGCTTAAGACACATGTCTGGAGACATATCCTTATTCATAGACTTCGTGGCTAAGAAGAAAGGGTATGTAACTTATGGTGATAACAACCGTGGAGCGATAATAGGTAAAGGTAGTGTAGGTAACCCCTCTTCTACTACGATTTCCGACGTGTTGCTTGTCGAGGGCCTTAAACATAATCTGCTTAGCATTAGCCAATTATGCAACAAAGGATACAATGTATCATTTTCAAAAGATTGATGCAAAATTGTGCATGATAATGACAAGAAGAATATGTTTAATGGTTTTAGAGTAAACAATGTATATATGCTTGACTTAAATGAAGTATCGTTAACAAGCGACAAATGCCTCATAACAATGAGTGAAGACTCATGGCTATGGCATAGGCGTTTGGCGCATGTTAACTTTGACTTACTAAATAAAGTAGTCTCAAAAGACTTAGTCTTAGGACTTCCCAAAATAAAGTTCACCAAGGATCACCTTTGTGATGCTTGTCAAAAGGGGAAGCAAACGAGGATCTCATTTAAATCCAAAAAGATTGTTTCAACAACGAGACCTCTTGAACTTCTTCATATGGACTTGTTTGGGCCGTCTAGGATTAAAAGTCTAGGAGGAAACTATTATGGGTTCGTAATAGTGGACGATTTTTCTAGGTTTTGTTGGACTATCTTTTTAGTAAGTAAGAGTGATACATTCGCCGCTTTTGAAAGGTTTGCTAAGCTTTCCCAAAATAAGTTAAATACAAACATTGTGTCAATTAGAAGCGACCATGTGTTGCACCCTAAAATTTGCTCAACCTTATTCACTTGGTTTATGCTTCAATGTCATTAGCATTTGCATATAGAGTCATGTACATAGACTAACCATCTGCATAGCATAAGCATAGCAAAGTCATTCAACAGGGGACCAATCATTATTCTCATCTCTAGAAGCCTGTCAAGAGGTTATTATCCCAATTCAATCTTATTCAAGTCATCAGGAAAGAATTTGAAAGCAAAGAGTTCAGCAGATCAAGCCTTGAGTCCATCTCCTAGCTGAGGGTATCTGAGGGTCAGCAAGAGGGTTGTGAGCTGTGAGTTGGAGGCATGGAGAGTATCTAGACATTATGAGAGACTTAGAAAGTCATTTGGAGAAGGAGACAAGTCATTGATGAGAGCACAAGAGCTATAGCTGAAGACAGTCAACTAGGGTTTCATCTGGGTCAACCCTAGGTCAACCCTAGGTCAATTGACTGACTTAAGGGGCATTCAAGTCTAGTGGAGAGATGTGGGGTTCATCATTGGACATGTAAAGAAGGATATGTAGATATGCCAAGAAGAATTCAAGAGAAATCAAGGAGAAGAGGAGTTTCTAAATTAGGGTTTCTGTGTAAAATCCCCTAGTTTAGGTCAAATTTCCAAGCAAGATAAGTCAAAATGCTAGATTCAAATGGCTTCTTGGCCAACATGAAACTTGTAGAGGATCTCAAGACCTTTAATTTGAGTGGTGGAAGACATCAAGGAGATTTATAGAACTCAAGTTATGGTCCTTGCAAGTTACAGGTCATCTGAGGTATCTGAAATTTTGTCTGTGAAAGTGACTTGACTTCCAAGCTAGTTTTACCCCTCAAGGAGATTTCAAATGAATTCTTAGTCAACATAAGAATTGTTCCTCATTGTCTTAGCTTTCTAGAATGGTATAGTATGCCTTCATATGATGTGTGGAACTCAACTTATGGTCTTGGCAAGCAAAGGGTATTTTGGGCATTTGTGAATTACAGGTCATTTTAACCTATGTCCAAAACTCATACAAGGAGGCCTCAAATGGAAAAACTTACAACATCAAACTTGCTCCAAATGACATTTTGAGTCTAGAAAGAAGGTCACAAATTGTTGGAAAAGCTCATAGCATGAAGTTGCATGATTGGTTAAATTTGAACTAAAATGGCTTATAATTTGAATAAAGTCAAAGTGGAAAATGGTTTGGGAGATTTATAAGTCCAAATGGAGACTTCCAATATATGATTTTGAATGGAAAAGACATTCTAAAGACAATGGTTCAAACACTTTTTTGAGTTTAGAAGGAAAAAGAAAAGTTATTCATGGTTACTTGCATTTGAAGAAACATTTCAAAAATGGATCAAAGTTGGAAGGCAAGGGAAATTGTAAGATGGATCTAGAAAGTTCATTTGAGCCCTATATAAGCATGAAATGAAGATTGATCAAGGGTTGGATTCATTTTTCACCAAGAATTTCCCAAATTCTCTCCATTCTTTCTCATTGCAATTTCACTTCAATTTCCCAAAATCTCCATCAATTCTCATAATCCTTGATTCTACTCCACTCCATAATCATCAAAGATCAAAGATCACTCAATATCTGGCTGGTTTTGATCCATTCTCATGTGCTGTTATCATCCTCTTCAAAAGTGAGGAATCAATCGGTTAGCAAGATCCAAGGCCAAGAAACAAGAGGTGTTGCATACAGAAGCAAGAGCTTCAATCACTGATCAAGATCTGAGCATTGGTGTTGGTGGATTCACGAGTTTCCATAGCTGTTTTCAAGCTTTTGCATCAGGTGCGTTTTCATTCAAATTGATTAGTTCAGTTAGTTTAGCATAGTTTTGTTAGTATAAATGTGATGTAGGATGTTAGTAGAGCAATTAGGATGAGTTTGGAGTAGTTTGGTGATGATTGTTAGCAGGTTGTTAGAACTGTTAGGGCTTAGAACTTGCAGCATAGTGCATTATAATATTAGGTTGTTAGCGCAGGATGATCACCATTAGTCATAGATTAGATTAGTGTAAGTTTGATTGAGAATTATGCTGGTGAGTTGCAGAGTATTTCCATGGTGGCCAGAATTTATTGCTATCGTGTTTATTGATTGGCTGAGTTTTAATGCAAACAAAGACCATAGACGTGTAGAGGGAGAGATTCTGAGTGTTTTTCATGTTTGCATCGTGTTGATTCATGGACTGTAGAGTGAGAGCAGATTGGTGGAAGTTGGTTCGTGCATGAACATTCATGGAGTATAAACCCTAATTCTCATGATCTAGTGAAGAAGACGAAATCTGGACTGTCCAATTCGTGTGGACTTTTGACCTCAGAAGCCCATCGTGTGGCTGAGATTTGATTCTGAGATTTGGAGGGAAGTGCGTTGGTGCCCTAAACGCACCGTTTCATTAATTGAAACGGGCGGGCCTAAGTATGTTTTGCTAATCCCACCACCCTACTGCCAGGCCCAATCAGTTTTGAACGTGAATCCTATGCTATTTTCACCCCCTGCGTGTTTTTGTTTTTTTAATAATTCTGAAGTGGTTCTGGGCCTAATCCAATTTGCTACGCGCACCCCACCACTGCTTGGCCCATCCTGAAATGAACTGAGCGTGTCTTCTATTCAAACCCCCCTCCCTTTATTTCATTATTAATTCTTTTATTTTCTTTAATTCTTTTATGCATTTTCCAAAATTCATAATAAATAGACAAAAAATCATTTTTAATTCATTCTTTTTACATCATTTTCATTAGAATGTGTAGAAAATTGTCATTAAATAAAATTGCATTTTTATTTTTATTTGATATTTTTCCCATATTTTCCAAATAAATGTCATTTTAAGTAGTTTCATTTCATGCATGATTTTGTTAATTTTTGTTCTATTACATGCTTTCATATTTTTTGTTCATTCTTTTTAGGTTGTTTAGATTAGATATTGAACTTGTAGAAACAATTTAGTTCCCATTTTTAGGAATTAATTTTAGATGCTTAATGTAGGCTTGAACAACATGAACAAATTAGGGTTTTTAGGGGGTGACTTAGGAAGTTTGATTCTTTCCCTTAGGACTTAGGGTTTGACTAGTTTAGCTATGGGACTATAGGGGCTATGGGTAGTTATTAGATCCCTTAGAAAAAGTCAGGATTCCCCTACTGCTATTAATGCTCTGTATCTATCTGATTGACTGGTGTGGTGTGCCCTCTGGGGATTATTGCTTGCTTGCTTGGGTATGGGGATTGTCTGGGGACCTGGGGAAGCTGAAGACTTGAGGAGATGAAGACCATTGGAGATCCAAAGATTGAAGATCCACTGCCAGAGTTGGAGAGGAGGTTCTTGCTAGCAGCTGCTGAGGAGACTAGGGTTTAGGAGCTAGGCAGAGCTCTAGATTAGAAAGCTTGTTTCTCAAACATGGAATGCCTTGTCTGCATCCATCCTTTCTCTATGATTCAAAGTCTCTTTCAAATATCCACCTCCTTCCTTTGGAAGGATCAGTGAATATATTTGAAAGATAGAACTTTTGAGAGGAAACTTTCTGTTTAATGTTAACAGTTGATGAACCACCCTTGGTAGGTAATTAACTGTCTAACATTCATTCACTTCACTCTTGTGACTGATCCCTCATCTGGGAGATTTGAGCATGAAGAAAAGCCATGGCAGATAGAGGACTGATGATCAAAGCCCTTGCCTGAAGGTCTTGAAGATGGATATTGATGCTTGTTGAAGCCTGTAGCTGATTGGAGATTACTTGAAGCCAGATGTTAATTCAGAGCTGCTGATGCTGTTTCTTTTGCTGTATTTCATTTGCTGATGTATTGATTGGTTTTCTGGACTGTATTGTTTGCTGTTTACCCTGTTGGGTTGAAAGTGAAGCCTGTTCACTTTTGCCTATTGTTTTCTAGGTTCGAGGTTGAGTGGGACTCCCTTGCCTCGCTTGTACTGTTGCATCCATGCATTTTACTGCTTTACTGTATATATCTGATATTGTTTCTGTTTTGCCTATCCCGTAGGATCTCTGTTTCTCTCTGTGCAAGAGAGGAGCATGATAGACCCTAGGCCTTAACCCATGCATGATAACATTAGGTTAGTTTGTTTCCCTTCGCAACCGTAGGTTAGAGTTCTGTCTCTTTCTTTCTCAAAACAAACAGAAAAACACATAAAGATTTCAAACACAATAAAAGACACTTCTTTCGTAAAAGAATGTGAACTCATCAAGACGTCATTTTTGTCCGCTGGGACTGTTAATCAGAAAAACCTTTTTCAGAAGGAATAAAATCAATCAAGGACAGACTTGTGTCGTACGTGGCCCGAACTACGTTTGCTCTGATCTTTCATGCTGTATGAAAGTACGTAGGCATAGGATGCGATATCCTAGCGAGCAACCTTCCCCTCCTTTCCCGTAGGTAGGCGAACTACGTTGACTCTGATTTCTCGTTCCAGGCGGGAATACGTAGGCATAAAGTGCGATACTTTGCCGAGTCATTTTTATTTTCATTTTATTTTCTTTTAACCCCTGACCCTTAGTTTAGATAGAAATACCAATCCGTACTAGAAAACAAGCGTGGATCCCGTCGAGTACGACAGACGTGAGGGGTGCTAATACCTTCCCCTTGCGTAACCGACTCCCGAATCCAGGTTTTGGTTGCGACGACCATACCTTTCCCATGTTGTGCGAGGTTTACTCTGAGCGTTCCCTTTCCCTCCCGTGGGATAAATAACGCACGGTGGCGACTCTTCTGTTCAGCCGGCGCCGATTTTCGCAGTAGCGACAGCTGGCGACTCTGCTGGGGATCCAACGTCCCCTGGCTGCTAAGAACTGCGATGGTTCTTATGCATTTGGGATCCAACGTCCCTTAAGAGAGTCAATCCTAACGTTTGTTTTCCCGTCGAGGATTTTGTATGGATTTATATTTCTGACCTTTTATTTTCAGCATTATATATTGATTATTATTGCTGTATTTGGGGTGTGACGGGTGTTCCGATATTGAGAGATAAGCCGGACCTGGGCTTGAGTGCACCTAGAATTAGCGTAGAAAGTAGTGGGCGCGTGCCGGCTTTACTTGCATTAGTGTCTCATGAAATCTACACTCGGACGAGGTTCTTCTGGTTGGCTTCTTTTTCTACCCTTTGGGTCGAAGGGGTTGTTGGTCAGCTGAATTGTCGACTCCGGGGACCGATCATTTGGAAGTTGGCTAAGTGAGGCCTCTTCAGGATTTGATGATGCCACTCCTTCTGGGAATCGTATCATCAACCCTGAAAGTCTGTGACGCCGACGACCGCATAGGATGCCGTACCTTGTGCCAGTTATAGGGCCACCCACCTGTGAGGGGATTTGGGGTTATGCAGGTAACCAGACCTTCAGATACCGGTTTGTTCTCGATCAGAGATCCTGGGTATTTATGGAGAGTTATGAGGTCTGTCAGAGACCATTTGGAGATGTGTTCTGAGGTCTGTCAGAGACCATTTGGAGATGTGTGTTCTGAGGTCTGTCAGAGACCAGTAGGAGAATCTTGAGGTCTGTCAGAGACCAATTGGAGATATGATTTGAGGTCTACCAGAGACCAGTTGGAGTTATGGTTTGAGGTCTGTCAGAGACCAGTATTGGAGCTTTGTGTTAGGTCTATCTGAGACCAGGGTTTGATAACTTCTGGATGGTCTATCTGAGACCTTTCTTGATTGGGTTTAGGCTATTCAGCTGCAGCTTTGGTCCCAGTTGCATGTTACTTGCATTGCATTGCCTGCATATCCATTACCATTGGCATTTCACTAACGTGTGTCTGTGCTGCAGGTGCATTTGCATTTCCCTAGTTCTAGTGCCCGGACTTCTGAGTATTGATTATGGCTGGTTTAAGGAAAACAGTTGCGTATAAGCTGCCTGCACCTGATATTACTTCTTTGCTTGGTCTGATATCTCTTGCTGGTGAAGAGGTTAGGAGAAGCTTCAGAATGAGCCATGGGAGATTACTGAGATTAGTCTGTAAGCCCACTGCTGATGAGATGAACGGGCTATACACCTTGATGCAGTTCTATGACCCTGCATTGAGATGCTTTACTTTTGCTGACTTCATTTTAGGGCCTACCATTGAGGAGTATGTGGAGTTTACCGAGCTTCCCGTGCAGAACAAGGTTCCCTTTATCCACTCTGCTGCTGAGCCCAAGTTGGAGGACTTAGCCAAGGCCTTACATATGGACGCTGCAGATCTGTTATTGACTTCTTGGCTTGGGGTTTCAGGTTTCTCTCTTGATTTCTTAGTTGTCAAAGCTCGAGAGTACGCCAAGAACGGTTGTTGGGTGGTTTTCAATGCTATTTTGGCTTTATGCATTTATGGAATTGTGCTGTTTCCTAACTTGCCCAACTTTGTGGATTTGGATGCTTTCTATCTGTTTGCTGCAGGCAACCCAGTGCCAACCTTGATTGGAGACTTCTATCATTCATTGCACTACAAGAATGAGAACCGAAGAGGAAAGGCTGTGTACTGCTGTGCTCCTCTGTTGAATATGTGGTTCAAGAGTCACCTTCCCATGAAGGGACCATTTGTGGACAGTGCAACCTCAGCCAGTTGGTCAGAACGCCTGATGAGGCTATCTTCCGAAGACGTTGTATGGTTTGATCGAGATTTGTTGGGATCCGAGCTCATCTTCAGCTGTTCTGGGTACCCTAATGTGCCGCTGATAGGAAGAAAAGGGTGTATCAATTACAACCCTTCTCTATTCATTCGCCAGTTCGGATATGCACTGAAGAATCCACCTCAGGAGGAAGAAGTACAGGAATCTCTGTACTTTACCGGAGACGTGAAAGGGGAGTTATTAGCCAAGTTGCAACATGCCTGGACGCGTATTAACCGCAGAGGGAAGCCTTTGTTAGGAAAGAATGACTGTCAGGCCTATGCACCTTACAGGGTTTGGATCCAGGAACGAGCAAGTCAGTTATTAATGCCATTTCCAGCTGCACCCGTCATTGTTCCCGTCCCGGCAGAAGAGCCAACTACTGTTTCTAGGGAAGTCTATGAACAAGTTGTGAGAGAAAAAGAAGCCTTGATGAAGATTAATGAAGGGTTAGAGCAAGAGTTAGCCCAGGTACGCAGTGAGAAAAACAAGGCTGTATATGCTTTCCAACAACAGATCGAGCTGGTAAACAGGTTAGGAGCTGAGTTGACCGAGGAAAAGAAAAAGCGCGAACGTCTGGGGCAAGAGTTCAGAAGTTCCCATGACATGCTGGAAGCCAAAAAGAAAGCGCTCGACGCAGCACACCGAGAGATCTCTTCTTGCAATAAGACTTGGAATGCCACACTCACCAACAATAAGAAGAGGGAAGATAAGCTGAAGCGGCAAATTTCCGACCTCGAAGAGAAGTTGAAGTCTAGCATCAAGAAGTGCGAGGAGGAAGTGATGACCCGGTATAGTGTCCAACATGCACTGAACAAGGCAATCAAATCCAGAGATGAAGCAGTGTCTCAGAAGCGAAAGTTAGAAGATTGCTTTGGAGAAGCAACATGGGAAGAAACTGCTGAAGACGTACGCCGTGTCCTTAAGAGGAGAAACCAGCTTGTTGAAGGGCTGCTTGATCGACCAAGCCATCCGGAGACCAAGAAGTTGATAGAGGAGTACCAGACTTTTGGGAGGATTTGATCATTTCATGTAGTAACTTGCATGCTTTATTTGCATAGTGCTGACCATCACCAGGATTGTTGGTTGAGGTCATGCCTTCTTTGTACTCTCAGTGATATTGTACCCTGGGCTAATTGATTCTCCCTGCAATATATGAGGCTTTCTATGATTCAGCTCCGATATTCCTATTGTCAACACTGTCACTGCACCGGCACCTTCATACTAGAACTGGGGGAATGAACTTCCCTAATGCACAGACACATTGCATTGCATTCATATTCATATTGCATTACAGGTAATCTTTGGATGGTGTCTTATTTCTTGCTCTGTACCAGGTACTTAACAGGATTGCAGATCAACATCCGCACCGCTATTCTACACGCTCCAATTGTCGAAAAGTCATGGACCAAATGCAGAACGAGATGCAAGATGTGCGCGAGAAGCTCGCCCTCTTCATGCAGACCATGGAAGCTATAGCGAAAGGGCAGGAGAATTTGCAGGCCATGGTCCAGCCTCTGTTGGCTCGCAACGCTGGTCATGGTAATGAAGATCATCAGTCTGTCCGGGTTGATACTGCTCATGGAGACGGTACTCCCACGCCAGTGGCTCCGCCCGTAGTCAATATACCTGCTGCTAATGCCAACAACGCTACCGCTGCTGTGAATGGTAACGTCGGAGTTGGGAATGAAACTGCTGTCCATAATGCTGGGCTGGGTGATGTCAATTTGGGAGATAATCTAGGAGGCAATGGCTTTGTCAATACTGGGTTCGGATTCAACGATCAGGGATTCGACAACACTGGCAAGTATGGCTTTAATGCTCCAGGCTTTGGGCAAGATGGTTATGGTATGGTCAATCAGGGTTACGGAGGCTTTGGAAACGGAAACGGTACTGGATTTATGGCTTTTGGTCCCGCTGGAGGTGTTCAAGGGTACGGCAACAGAGGCCGAGGTCCGGGGATGAATCAGATCAGAGCTGGACGTAATAATGCATATGATGGGTACGGAGCTGGAAACGGTCTGTGGCAAGAAGATCAGCAGGAGGACGCCTTCTCCGGAGGAGGTTTTGAAGGGCCGATGGATGATTCCCAAAAGATTAGAATGCTGGAAGAGCAGATGAAGGGAGTCTTAAATCAGAGTGCTGTGGGATTGGACATGGCAACCATGGGCTTGGTACCTGGCTTAAGGGTGCCAATTAAATTCAAAGCTCCTGCGTTCGACAAGTACAAAGGAGACACATGTCCGAAAGTGCATGTGCGAGCTTATTACAGAAAGATGTCTGCATACTCAACTGATGAAAGAATGCTAATGCATTTCTTTCAGGATAGTCTGTCGGGCCCTTCCTTAGAGTGGTACATGGGGTTGGGGCCAACTGATATCAAGACATGGAAGCAATTGGCGGAGGCGTTCGTAGCTCATTACAAGTATAACAGCGACTTGGCGCCCAATCGGGTCCAGTTGGCCGGGCTGTCACAGAAGAAGGGGGAGAGTTTTAAAGAGTACGCGCAAAGGTGGCGCGATATGGCTGCCAGGGTCCGTCCTCCTGTAGAAGATAAGGAAATGAATGATATGTTTGTCGGCACATTCACAGGGCTGTTTCATGATATGCTGTTTCATACGTCTCTGGCCAGTTTTTCAGACCTGATTCTGATGGGGGAAAAGATTGAACGTAATATTAAGCAAGGAAAGTTCCAAGTCGAGGAATCAACTGCATCTGGCAGTAATAGGAAAGCTTATGGTGGGCGCCGTCAGGGCGAGGCAAGCGCGGTATTTGGAGGCCGAGGCCGAGGCCGAGGCAGGGGACGAGGTCAATATCGTCAGCCGCAGCAGGTGTCGAGTGTTACTATCCCATATCAACAACAACCGGTTCAGCAACAGCCAATGCCACAGCAGCAGCAGCCTCAGCAGGGGGCACAGCAGGCTCAACGAAGATTCCAGGGTAGTAAACCGAGAAGAGTGTTTGAGAAGCCTCCCTCAACCTATGCTGATTTGTTGCAGACATTGTTGGGACTAAACCTGGTAGAGAAAAGAACTCTGGCGCCGATAACGGGAGCTCCCCCGTTCGGCTACGATGCAAGCAGGCACTGTGAGTTTCATTCTGGGGCCCCGGGTCACGATATAGAAGGTTGCCATGCTTTTAAGCACGTTGTGCAGGATCTTTTAGACAACAAGACTATCAATTTCGGAATGGCAGGTCCGAATATAGTCCAGAAACCTATGCCTAATCATGGGGCAAACGCTGTTCTGACTGAGGAAGGTCTTAATCTGATTATGAATGTTGAAGATTTAAAGACGCCGCTGAGCGAGATAAAGAGCCGACTGTTACAAGGAGGTGTTTACCCAGGATGTAACGAGTATTGCTTAGATTGTTGGACCCTAGCTGGGGGGTGTGAGGATTTGAAGAAAGGCATTCAGGCTTTAATTGATGAGGGCATATTGCAGTTTGATCGAGCGGCAACTGATGAGCCTGCAGGGGCAGTAGTGGATAATCGGAGTGATGTGGCCACGGTAACGATTCCGCGGAAGACGATCACTATTGCAGCACCAGCTCAGCGACCACCGATCACCATAACTAAAGCCGGGCCAATCCCGTACGAGAACACGAAAGCAGTCCCATGGTCATATGGGTTAGAGGTGTATTGTGATGGGATAAAGATTGATGTTAACAAGCAGCCAGTAGAGATTGTGGATAATGTTGTGGGCTCAGGAGGCATGACGAGGAGCGGCAGGATTTTTATATCTCCTGAAGTGGAGGCTGAAAGGCTAGCGAAAGGAAAAGGGAAATTGGTTGAAAATGTTCCAGTGCAAGCAAGTGAAAAAGAAGCGGCATCGAAGGATGTAGAAGAGTTCATGCGCTTGATTCGGAAAAGTGATTATAAGATTGTGGAGCATCTGCAGCAGACACCGTCCAAAATATCTATCTTGTCATTGCTCTTATGTTCGGAAGCTCACAGAAATGCGTTGCTGAAAGTCCTGGATACTTCTTTTGTACCCCAGGATGTCTCCGTAAATCAGCTAGAAGGAGTATTGGCACATGTGAATGCAGGCCACAGTTTGGACTTTACCGATTTTGACTTGACTCCGAAAGGCAGAGACCATAATATGGCATTACACGTATCTGTTGAGTGTAGAGGATCAGTAATGTCACACGTATTGGTTGACACCGGATCATCTTTGAATGTGCTGCCTAAGAAGGCGATGATGAAGCTGGATGTTCGAGGGATTTTGTGTACACCCAGTGATTTGGTAGTCAGAGCATTTGACGGCACGCGGAGAACAGTCTTCGGATCGATTACCTTGCCTCTGCAAGTGGGGCCGGAAGTGTTTGCAACTGAGTTTTATATCATGGATATACAGCCTGCGTACAGCTGCTTGCTTGGAAGACCCTGGATTCATGGGGCGGGGGCAGTCACGTCTACCCTGCATCAGAAGTTAAAGTATATGGTCGGAGATAGCGTAGTCACCGTGTGCGGAGAAGAAGACATCCTGGTCAGCCATTTATCGTCGTTTAAATATGTGGAAGTCGACGGGGAGATCCACGAAACGCCATGCCAGGCATTCGAAGGTTTGCGCATCAAGGACAAAGGTCCCGGGCCGAGCAAAGTGCCAGAGATAGCTGTCTCATCGTATAAGGAAGCTCAAGCTCTAGTGGAAGCAGGAGAAGCCAAGGGCTGGGGCAAAGTGCTGGACATTCCTGTGAAGATGGACCGGTTCGGACTGGGGTACCAACCGTCGTCATCGACCCCTTCCGTGGGGGCCCCCCGTTTCAGAAAGTCAATCACCATCTCTGCCAGTGGAGTATGTCATGAAACTGTCAATGCTGCTTCAGAGTCTGATGAAGGAGACAGCGACTGTGATATGGATGCCTGGATTCAGCCAAGCACGCCAGGACAAGGACTGTGCAACTGGTCTATTCAGGAGCTTGTTCCTGTGACTTTTAAACAGTAATGCTTTGCTTTATTAATTGTTGAATAATCTGATGTCTTGTCCGGGGCCTCAGGATTTGCTTAGGGCTGTGTTGTTATAAACATTGCGTGTTAATCATTAAATAAATGGCGTTTTTTCATGTGCAAATACTGTAATCCCTGTCTTTCTTGTTTTGTATTTTTCAATAAAATGGCAACGTGGTTATTCGCTTTATACGCATTTTGAAGCACTTAACCATTCCTTTTGCAGGATAACATTTTCAGATGACATCCTTGAACCACCTATGACTCGTCCCGACTTTGAGCACCCAGTGTTTCAGGCTGAAGAAGAGGTTGTCGAAGATAGCGACGTTCCTGAGGAACTGTCTTGGTTAGTGAAGCAAGAGGAAAGAGCCATTCTGCCTCACGACGAGGTCATCGAAATTATCAACTTGGGGTCGGAAGGGGTTGAGAAGAATATTCGTATCGGAGCCGCACTGCAGGGTGATATCAAGCGAAAACTGGTTGAAATGCTCCGAGAGTATAATGATGTATTCGCTTGGTCATATGAAGATATGCCGGGGCTCGATACTGATATGGTTGTGCATCGCCTGCCACTGAAAGAAGATTGCCCGCCGGTCAAACAAAAGCTTCGCAGAACTCGACCAGATATGGCAATGAAGATCAAAGAGGAGGTGCAGAAACAGTGGGACGCTGGGTTCCTGGCTGTGACGAAGTATCCTTCATGGGTTGCTAACATCGTACCAGTGCCAAAGAAAGATGGCAAGGTTCGAATGTGCGTGGATTATAGAGATTTGAATAAAGCAAGCCCAAAAGACGATTTTCCACTTCCTCACATTGACGTGTTAGTTGATAATACTGCTCAGTACTCCGTATTCTCCTTCATGGATGGCTTTTCAGGCTATAATCAAATTAAGATGGCGCCAGAGGATATGGAGAAGACTACTTTTATAACGCCTTGGGGAACATTTTGCTACAAAGTGATGCCCTTTGGTTTGAAAAATGCTGGGGCAACATATCAGCGTGCGATGACGACTCTTTTTCATGACATGATGCATAAAGAGATCGAAGTTTATGTTGACGATATGATTGCCAAATCCCAGACGGAGGAAGAGCATCTGGTGAATCTGTTGAAGTTGTTTAAAAGACTTAGGAAGTTCAGGCTGAGGCTGAACCCTAATAAATGCACCTTCGGGGTGAGATCGGGTAAACTGCTGGGGTTTATCGTAAGCGAAAGAGGAATAGAGGTTGATCCTGCTAAAATAAAAGCGATTCAAGAAATGCCGACGCCTAAAACAGAGAAAGAGGTGCGCGGGTTTTTAGGGAGATTGAACTACATTGCCCGGTTCATATCTCACCTAACGGCCACGTGTGAACCATTATTCAAGCTGTTGAAGAAAGATCAAGCTGTGACGTGGAACGAAAATTGTCAAAAGGCGTTCGATAAAATAAAGAAGTATCTGCAGGAGCCTCCTATTTTGATACCCCCAGTGGCAGGTAGACCCTTGATAATGTATTTGACGGTTCTTGAGGGAAGCATGGGTTGTGTTCTTGGTCAACACGACGAGACGGGGAGAAAAGAGCATGCGATCTATTACCTGAGTAAGAAATTTACAGACTGTGAATCTCGATACTCAATGCTGGAGAAAACTTGTTGCGCGCTAGCTTGGGCCGCCAAGCGTTTGAGGCAGTACATGCTGAATCATACAACCATGCTCATCTCGAAGATGGATCCAATCAAATATATATTCGAAAAGCAGGCGTTGTCAGGTAGAATTGCCCGTTGGCAGATGGTCTTGACTGAATACGACATTCAATACGTCTCGCAAAAGGCTATAAAGGGGAGTGTGCTGTCTGAATATCTGGCAGAGCAGCCTATTGAAGAGTACCAATCGATGAGGTTTGATTTTCCTGACGAGGATATCATGTACCTAAAGATGAAAGATTGCGAAGAGCCGTTGCCAGACGAGGGACCAGAGTTGGGTTCCAAGTGGAAGATGATATTTGATGGAGCTGTAAATGCTTACGGTAGCGGGATAGGGGCAATCATCACTACGCCACACGGGTCGCACATCCCGTTTACTGCCCGATTGACCTTTGCCGTTACCAACAATGAGGCCGAATACGAAGCTTGTATAATGGGGCTTGAAGAAGCCATTGATTTGCGAATCAAACATCTAGACGTATACGGAGACTCAGCTCTGGTGGTGAATCAGATAAAAGGGGAATGGGAGACACGTCAGCCCAACTTGATACATTACATGAATTATGCAAGGAGATTGTTGCCTTTCTTTGACAAAGTTGAATTGCATCACGTACCGCGGGCAGAAAATCAAATGGCTGACGCCCTTGCCACTTTGTCTTCCATGTACAAGGTCAACTTCTGGAACGAAGCTCCCCAAATCACTATCTCTCGGTTGGACAGGCCAGCTTATGTATTTGCTATTGACGAAGCATCTGATGACAAACCGTGGTATTTTGATATCCTTAATTTCCTGAAGAATAAAGAGTATCCGGCTGGGGCATCCAGTCAAGATCAGAAGACTCTCAGGAGATTAGCGGGTAATTTCTACTTGAATCCGGATGGCGTCTTGTACAGAAGAAACCACGATTTGGTGTTGTTGCGTTGTGTAGACGAGAAAGAGGCAAAGCTTCTCATGGAGGAAATTCACGAAGGTACCTTTGGTACGCATGCTGGTGGGCATGCTATGACGAGAAAGTTGCTGAGGGCAGGTTACTTTTGGATGACGATGGAAACTGATTGTTTCAAGTTCGCAAGGAAGTGCCACAAGTGCCAAATATATGCTGACAAAATACACGTGCCTCCGAGTCCTCTAAATGTGATGTCATCTCCATGGCCATTCTCGATGTGGGGAATCGATATGATTGGGAAGATCGAGCCGACGGCTTCTAACGGGCATCGGTTCATCCTAGTAGCAATCGATTATTTCACCAAATGGGTGGAAGCGGCGTCTTACGTGAACGTAACGAAGCAAGTGGTGGCCAGGTTCATCAAGAGAGATATCATTTGCCGATATGGGATTCCCGAGCGGATAATCACGGACAACGGTTCCAACCTGAACAACAAAATGATGAAGGAGCTCTGCCAGAATTTCAAGATCGAACATCACAACTCCTCCCCTTACCGACCCAAGATGAATGGCGCTGTTGAGGCGGCCAACAAGAATATCAAGAAGATCGTTCAGAAAATGGTGGTGACCTATAAGGATTGGCATGAAATGCTACCTTTTGCTTTGCACGGTTATCGTACGACGGTACGCACATCAACCGGGGCAACTCCGTTCTCGTTGGTATACGGAATGGAAGCGGTATTGCCATTGGAAGTTGAGATCCCTTCTTTAAGGGTATTGCGAGACGTTCAGCTGGACGAGGCAGAATGGGTAACGAATAGATTGAATCAACTGAGCTTGATGGATGAGAAGAGGCTAGCTTCTCTAGCATACGGTCGTTTGTACCAGAGCCGAATGAAGAAAGCGTACGACAAGAAGATACTTCCGCGAAGCTTTCAGACGGGCGACCTTGTGCTGAAAAGGATTCTCCCGCCGCAAGCAGATCACAGGGGCAAGTGGACCCCCAACTACGAAGGGCCATACGTTGTCAGAAAAGTCTTTTCAGGAGGAGCGTTGTTGTTGTCCACCATGGACGGAGAAGACTTTGCGTCACCTGTGAATTCGGACGCAGTTAAAAAATACTTTGCTTAAAATAGACCCGCTGGACAGAAAAAGAGAGTCCAGGCAAAAATGGGGCATCCTGGCGAACCAAAAACAGAATAAAAGGTTCGGGCAAAAGTTAGGGATAAAATTGAAAAAATGTACACCCGCGAAGTTGAAAACCTACACTGGGCGGCTTCGGCAAAAAGGGGTATCCCGGTGAACTGAAAACCCGTAAAGGGCGGTTCACGCAAAAGTTAGGGATTTGAAAAGCAAATGACTGCGGTCCGAATTCAATGAGCATCAATGCGGGAGAATACATTTGAGGAGTCAGTTATCGGATACAACCTCTTCAGAAGTGGGGATACCGGGAAAGCATTAGAGTCGGACGAGTCATGGGAGGATCAGTTCGTGGTGTTCATCTGCATCCCGTTGCCGACATGTGTACAAAATTTAATTTGTCAAAATATTCATGCTTCTTGTGCATACTTGCATACTTATGTATTTGCTTTGCGTAGCTTCCTCTTTTCAGGAGTTACATCCCGTGTACAAAAAACTCCGCCCATTCAGGGGCCCGATCAATAAAATATGTTATTCAGTACTTGATGCTGGTTCTTTACTGTTTTGTGCATGATAAAACGCCTGAGTTTAGTGAAGCTAGCAGGAGTATAACATCACTGGCCCTTGCCAACAATCATTAAAGCTTTGAATTAACTGAGTGTAACGTCACTAACCTGAATTGATTTGATTGCGTAGGCTTGTCTTGTCTTGTTTGTGTTGTTACAGGTTTCATAACCATACGAGGAAGATGATCAAAAGATTGCGATAACGAAAGACTTAATCCCCACGTAGGTCATGCATGTTCTTCCTGAAGAAGGATAGAATTCCCCAACTAACCGTAGTTTATCCAAAGGACGTGCTCCAGAAAAGTTATTCGTCCTCAATAGAGTTTGGCGATTCCAAGGTCGTGAGGCTATATTCAGACAGGTTCATCTTTCCCCGCAAGGTCATGCACTCTCCCCCAGCGGAGTCAGTGGATTTTCCCCGAGAGAATCATCCCATCCCCAGCGGAATTCTCTTTGCAAGTGTTTTCATTCCTTCCAGTGGAACTCGGAGATCGAGACTCTCCAAAGCAGAGTTGATGGTGGGTCCTGTCATTTATTTTGTCGGAGATACTGGTGATATCAGTTCACGTTCCAGCAGAAAGTCCGATCGAACTATGCGCACCTGCTATCCCCCAGCAAAGTTATATTCCCCAGCAGGATGCTACTTCAACAAGGTGCTCGGTTTGAGTTCCCAATTTCCCAGCAAGGTCGACGTCACCCTTCTAGCATAATTCTGTAGCATCTGGCTATCCCCGGCGGAGTCGGCATTATCCTTCCAGCATTTATTTTGCTGAAGCAGTTTCTGTACTCTAGCAGTTCAGGTGGAGAGAATTCTTGCTCAAATGAATTACCAAATGTTCAAGATCTCGGCATGAGACATCCAATGATAATATCAGTTTCGGCAGTATTCCCCACGGAGTTATCAGGATAAGTTTCTCTTTTGTCATCAGGGGTTCCATGAATCAGAATTTCAGAGGCCACCGCCGGTTATCAGAGCAGGCGTCCGATAGTTGGTTTCCAGACATCCCAGTAGAGTTCATCTCAAAGTTGCTGTCACGTCAGTGCTAAGAAGTTTGTGGGTTGGGATCAGTGGAGAACTAAGTCCTGACGCGGACAATTTACTCCTAGATTGACGGGATTTCTTCAGAAGTGGGCGTCCTAACGTGGACAGGTTTATTTCCCCGGATTGGTGGGGTGTGTTAGTCCTATCGTGGGCAGATTCAGTTTCTCGAAATTAGTGGAATGGGAGGTCATGACGTTGACAAAAGTGATTACTCTTTGTGTTGGTGCCCCGACGTGGACAGATCAGACAAGCGTGTGAGTCCTTACGTGGACAAGTCTTATTTCCTCAGCGGGTCGAAGACGCCTGAGTCCTAACGTGGACCAATCAAGACGAGATCGGTGTCTTGACGTGGACAAATCAAAGAAATTATTATTCCTAACATGGAAAGATGGAGATTCCTTACGTGGAAAGATTTGAGTCCTAACGCGGACATATCAAGATTGATTCCTCACGTGGAAAAATGGTGATTCCTTACGTGAAAAAGAGATTGATTCCTTGCGTGGAAAGTTTAGTCCTGACGCGGACAGATGGAAAAGAAGTTGATTCCTGACGTGGAAAGAGAAGGTGTTTCCTTACGTGGAAAAGTTTAGTCCTAACGTGGACCGATCAAGGTTTGATTCCTAACGTGGAAAGATCAGAGTCCTTACGTGGACATATCAAGAGCATCCCTTACGTGGAAGAAGATGGTTTCCTTACGTGGAAAGACGAGTTTATTCCTTACGTGGAAAGATTGAGTCCTTACGCGGACATATCAAGTTTGATTCCTGACGTGGAAAGAAATGGATTATTCCTGACGTGGAAGAGTGTAGTCCTGACGCGGACAGATCAAAGAAGATATCCCTAACGTGGAAGAAGAAGATTTACTCCTTACGTGGAAAAATTGGGGTCCTTACGTGGACAGATTCAAGAAAGTTGATTCCTGACGTGGAAGAATGATGTACTCCGTACGTGGAAAGTTGAGTCCTGACGGGGACAGGTTCAGAACCAAGGTTGAATTCCTTATGTGGAAAGATTGGAGTCCTGACGCGGACATGTCAAGTGGTATTGGAGTCCTTACGTGGACAGATTGATATAGTTCTCCTTATGTGGAAAGAAGATTGCTTCCTGACGTGGAAAGATGAAAGGGTTAGTCCTGACGTGGACAGATGCAGAAGAAATGACTCCTAACGTGGACAGGTGTTACTCCTAACGTGGAAGAGTGTTATTCCTAACGTGGACGATGCAGTTTATAGAAATGCAGACGAATTATCCCCAGCGGAGTTGCTGAGATTTTTCTGGGTTAACAGCAAGTGGAGTCCTAACGTGGACAGGTTCTAGTTGAGAGTACTTCGTATTGATGACGGACAGAGTCCTAACGTGGACAAGCAAGCAATCTGTTATGACAGAATCCTCTTCAGAACGATGAAGACAATCTCCAGCACAGTCGCACGAGATCAGTGGGTTACTGTAATAGTCAGATTCAGTTGATGATTGTCGTTCCCCGAGCAGGAGCGCAATTTAGTTTTGCGGTTGGCAAATTTCTGGTTTCACTAGTATTCAACCGTCTCGCACCGCGAATGTCTGAAGGCTCCGGGCTCTTCATCCAATCGGGTCCAAGTCGCTTGAATAGGGGCAGCTGTTGCACCCTAAAATTTGCTCAACCTTATTCACTTGGTTTATGCTTCAATGTCATTAGCATTTGCATATAGAGTCATGTACATAGACTAACCATCTGCATAGCATAAGCATAGCAAAGTCATTCAACAGGGGACCAATCATTATTCTCATCTCTAGAAGCCTGTCAAGAGGTTATTATCCCAATTCAATCTTATTCAAGTCATCAGGAAAGAATTTGAAAGCAAAGAGTTCAGCAGATCAAGCCTTGAGTCCATCTCCTAGCTGAGGGTATCTGAGGGTCAGCAAGAGGGTTGTGAGCTGTGAGTTGGAGGCATGGAGAGTATCTAGACATTATTAGAGACTTAGAAAGTCATTTGGAGAAGGAGACAAGTCATTGATGAGAGCACAAGAGCTATAGCTGAAGACAGTCAACTAGGGTTTCATCTGGGTCAACCCTAGGTCAACCCTAGGTCAATTGACTGACTTAAGGGGCATTCAAGTCTAGTGGAGAGATGTGGGGTTCATCATTGGACATGTAAAGAAGGATATGGAGATATGCCAAGAAGAATTCAAGAGAAATCAAGGAGAAGAGGAGTTTCTAAATTAGGGTTTCTGTGTAAAATCCCCTAGTTTAGGTCAAATTTCCAAGCAAGATAAGTCAAAATGCTAGATTCAAATGGCTTCTTGGCCAACATGAAACTTGTAGAGGATCTCAAGACCTTTAATTTGAGTGGTGGAAGACATCAAGGAGATTTATAGAACTCAAGTTATGGTCCTTGCAAGTTACAGGTCATCTGAGGTATCTGAAATTTTGTCTGTGAAAGTGACTTGACTTCCAAGCTAGTTTTACCCCTCAAGGAGATTTCAAATGAATTCTTGGTCAACATAAGAATTGTTCCTCATTGTCTTAGCTTTCTAGAATGGTATAGTATGCCTTCATATGATGTGTGGAACTCAACGTATGGTCTTGGCAAGCAAAGGGTATTTTGGGCATTTGTGAATTACAGGTCATTTTAACCTATGTCCAAAACTCATACAAGGAGGCCTCAAATGGAAAAACTTACAACATCAAACTTGCTCCAAATGACATTTTGAGTCTAGAAAGAAGGTCACAAATTGTTGGAAAAGCTCATAGCATGAAGTTGCATGATTGGTTAAATTTGAACTAAAATGGCTTATAATTTGAATAAAGTCAAAGTGGAAAATGGTTTGGGAGATTTATAAGTCCAAATGGAGACTTCCAATATATGATTTTGAATGGAAAAGAAATTCTAAAGACAATGGTTCAAACACTTTTTTGAGTTTAGAAGGAAAAAGAAAAGTTATTCATGGTTACTTGCATTTGAAGAAACATTTCAAAAATGGATCAAAGTTGGAAGGCAAGGGAAATTGTAAGATGGATCTAGAAAGTTCATTTGAGCCCTATATAAGCATGAAATGAAGATTGATCAAGGGTTGGATTCATTTTTCACCAAGAATTTCCCAAATTCTCTCCATTCTTTCTCATTGCAATTTCACTTCAATTTCCCAAAATCTCCATCAATTCTCATAATCCTTGATTCTACTCCACTCCATAATCATCAAAGATCAAAGATCACTCAATATCTGGCTGGTTTTGATCCATTCTCATGTGCTGTTATCATCCTCTTCAAAAGTGAGGAATCAATCGGTTAGCAAGATCCAAGGCCAAGAAACAAGAGGTGTTGCATACAGAAGCAAGAGCTTCAATCACTGATCAAGATCTGAGCATTGGTGTTGGTGGATTCACGAGTTTCCATAGCTGTTTTCAAGCTTTTGCATCAGGTGCGTTTTCATTCAAATTGATTAGTTCAGTTAGTTTAGCATAGTTTTGTTAGTATAAATGTGATGTAGGATGTTAGTAGAGCAATTAGGATGAGTTTGGAGTAGTTTGGTGATGATTGTTAGCAGGTTGTTAGAACTGTTAGGGCTTAGAACTTGCAGCATAGTGCATTATAATATTAGGTTGTTAGCGCAGGATGATCACCATTAGTCATAGATTAGATTAGTGTAAGTTTGATTGAGAATTATGCTGGTGAGTTGCAGAGTATTTCCATGGTGGCCAGAATTTATTGCTATCGTGTTTATTGATTGGCTGAGTTTTAATGCAAACAAAGACCATAGACGTGTAGAGGGAGAGATTCTGAGTGTTTTTCATGTTTGCATCGTGTTGATTCATGGACTGTAGAGTGAGAGCAGATTGGTGGAAGTTGGTTCGTGCATGAACATTCATGGAGTATAAACCCTAATTCTCATGATCTAGTGAAGAAGACGAAATCTGGACTGTCCAATTCGTGTGGACTTTTGACCTCAGAAGCCCATCGTGTGGCTGAGATTTGATTCTGAGATTTGGAGGGAAGTGCGTTGGTGCCCTAAACGCACCGTTTCATTAATTGAAACGGGCGGGCCTAAGTATGTTTTGCTAATCCCACCACCCTACTGCCAGGCCCAATCAGTTTTGAACGTGAATCCTATGCTATTTTCACCCCCTGCGTGTTTTTGTTTTTTTAATAATTCTGAAGTGGTTCTGGGCCTAATCCAATTTGCTACGCGCACCCCACCACTGCTTGGCCCATCCTGAAATGAACTGAGCATGTCTTCTATTCAAACCCCCTCCCTTTATTTCATTATTAATTCTTTTATTTTCTTTAATTCTTTTATGCATTTTCCAAAATTCATAATAAATAGACAAAAAATCATTTTTAATTCATTCTTTTTACATCATTTTCATTAGAATGTGTAGAAAATTGTCATTAAATAAAATTGCATTTTTATTTTTATTTGATATTTTTCCCATATTTTCCAAATAAATGTCATTTTAAGTAGTTTCATTTCATGCATGATTTTGTTAATTTTTGTTCTATTACATGCTTTCATATTTTTTGTTCATTCTTTTTAGGTTGTTTAGATTAGATATTGAACTTGTAGAAACAATTTAGTTCCCATTTTTAGGAATTAATTTTAGATGCTTAATGTAGGCTTGAACAACATGAACAAATTAGGGTTTTTAGGGGGTGACTTAGGAAGTTTGATTCTTTCCCTTAGGACTTAGGGTTTGACTAGTTTAGCTATGGGACTATAGGGGCTATGGGTAGTTATTAGATCCCTTAGAAAAAGTCAGGATTCCCCTACTGCTATTAATGCTCTGTATCTATCTGATTGACTGGTGTGGTGTGCCCTCTGGGGATTATTGCTTGCTTGCTTGGGTATGGGGATTGTCTGGGGACCTGGGGAAGCTGAAGACTTGAGGAGATGAAGACCATTGGAGATCCAAAGATTGAAGATCCACTGCCAGAGTTGGAGAGGAGGTTCTTGCTAGCAGCTGCTGAGGAGACTAGGGTTTAGGAGCTAGGCAGAGCTCTAGATTAGAAAGCTTGTTTCTCAAACATGGAATGCCTTGTCTGCATCCATCCTTTCTCTATGATTCAAAGTCTCTTTCAAATATCCACCTCCTTCAAAGGAAGGATCAGTGAATATATTTGAAAGATAGAACTTTTGAGAGGAAACTTTCTGTTTAATGTTAATAGTTGATGAACCACCCTTGGTAGGTAATTAACTGTCTAACATTCATTCACTTCACTCTTGTGACTGATCCCTCATCTGGGAGATTTGAGCATGAAGAAAAGCCATGGCAGATAGAGGACTGATGATCAAAGCCCTTGCCTGAAGGTCTTGAAGATGGATATTGATGCTTGTTGAAGCCTGTAGCTGATTGGAGATTACTTGAAGCCAGATGTTAATTCAGAGCTGCTGATGCTGTTTCTTTTGCTGTATTTCATTTGCTGATGTATTGATTGGTTTTCTGGACTGTATTGTTTGCTGTTTACCCTGTTGGGTTGAAAGTGAAGCCTGTTCACTTTTGCCTATTGTTTTCTAGGTTCGAGGTTGAGTGGGACTCCCTTGCCTCGCTTGTACTGTTGCATCCATGCATTTTACTGCTTTACTGTATATATCTGATATTGTTTCTGTTCTGCCTATCCCGTAGGATCTCTGTTTCTCTCTGTGCAAGAGAGGAGCATGATAGACCCTAGGCCTTAACCCATGCATGATAACATTAGGTTAGTTTGTTTCCCTTCGCAACCGTAGGTTAGAGTTCTGTCTCTTTCTTTCTCAAAACAAACAGAAAAACACATAAAGATTTCAAACACAATAAAAGACACTTCTTTCGTAAAAGAATGTGAACTCATCAAGACGTCATTTTTGTCCGCTGGGACTGTTAATCAGAAAAACCTTTTTCAGAAGGAATAAAATCAATCAAGGACAGACTTGTGTCGTACGTGGCCCGAACTACGTTTGCTCTGATCTTTCATGCTGTATGAAAGTACGTAGGCATAGGATGCGATATCCTAGCGAGCAACCTTCCCCTCCTTTCCCGTAGGTAGGCGAACTACGTTGACTCTGATTTCTCGTTCCAGGCGGGAATACGTAGGCATAAAGTGCGATACTTTGCCGAGTCATTTTTATTTTCATTTTATTTTCTTTTAACCCCTGACCCTTAGTTTAGATAGAAATACCAATCCGTACTAGAAAACAAGCGTGGATCCCGTCGAGTACGACGGACGTGAGGGGTGCTAATACCTTCCCCTTGCGTAACCGACTCCCGAATCCAGGTTTTGGTTGCGACGACCATACCTTTCCCATGTTGTGCGAGGTTTACTCTGAGCGTTCCCTTTCCCTCCCGTGGGATAAATAACGCACGGTGGCGACTCTTCTGTTCAGCCGGCGCCGATTTTCGCAGTAGCGACACCATGGAGGTGAGTTTGAAAATCACTTATTTGAAGAATATTGCGGTAACCATGGTATAGATCATAACTTCTCCGCTCCACGCACCCCTCAACAAAATGGGGTTGTGGAGCGTAAAAACCGAATTTTAGAAGAATTGGGAAGAACAATGATTAACGAAAGTGGTTTACCGAAATATTTTTGGGCCGACGCCATTAGTACGGCGTGTCATGTTTTGAATAGGGTGCTTATTCGCCCCATTCTAAATAAAACACTGTATGAGCTTTTAAAAGGGCAAAAGTCAAATGTTTCTCACTTGCATGTGTTTGGTTGCAAATGTTTTGTATTAAACAATGGAAAGGAAAACTTGGGCAAGTTTGATTCCAAGGCCGACGAAGGTATCTTCCTCGGATACTCTCAATCGAGTAAAGCATATAAAATATACAATAAACGATTACTTGCTGTAGAAGAGTCTGTGCATGTTACTTTTGATGAGTCCTATCCGAGAAATGTCGGAAAGGATATTGTTGTTCATGGTGCAGGTACATCTACGGAAGACATACTCAAAGGGGGCGAGACGGGGATTGATCAACCTGACGAAGCCAAAGTTGAGGAGGATAAAGATGTACACCATGAGGTAACCGAGGAAGCTCATCCGCCTTCAAACAATGATCTACCTCAAGCTTGGAAGTCTCCCAAAGACCATCCAATTGACAACATTCTCGGAGACATCACAAAGGGTGTAACAACTCGATTGAAGCTAAGTAATTTCTGTTATCACTTTGCGTTCGTTTCACAAATGGAACCTAAAAACCCTAAGGAAGCCCTACTTGATGAACACTGGTTTTTGTCAATGCATGAGGAACTAAATCAGTTCACTAGAAATGAGGTTTGGGACCTTGTCCCTCCTCCGCGAGGTCATTGAGTAATCGGCACCCGATGGGTGTTTAGAAATAAATTGGACGAAATCAGAGTAATAATTCGCAACAAGGCGCGTTTAGTCGCGCAAGGGTATAACCAAGAGGAAGGCATCGACTATGAGGAAACCTATGTGCCGGTTGCCCGACTCGAGCCTATACGCCTTTTGCTTGCTTTCGCCTGTGCGAAGGATTTTAAGTTATTTCAAATGGACGTTAAGAGTGCGTTCCTTAACGGGTACATAAATGAAGAAGTATATGTTGCGCAACCTCCTAGTTTTGAGTCTCATGAATATCCTGATCATGTCTACAAACTGAAAGGGCTTTATATGGTCTCAAACAAGCTCCTAGAGCTTGGTATGAGAGACTAAGTAAATTTTTACTTGATCAAGGTTACTCAAGAGGAAATGTTAACACTACTCTCTTCATTAAATGTCAAGGAAAACACTTAATTCTTGTACAAATTTATGTTGACGATATCATATTTGGATCTACTAACATGAATCTCGTGAGAGACTTTTCTGAGCTTATGCAGGGTGAATTCGAGATGAGTATGATGGGTGAACTCACATACTTTCTCGGTTTGCAAATCAAGCAACTGAAAGAAGGAACATTCGTGAGCCAAACAAAATATTGTTTGGAACTTCTCAAGAGATTTGACATGGCAAATTCAAAAGCCATAGACACTCCTATGCCAACATGTGTAAATCTGAGTAAAGGTGAAAGTGGTAAGGACGTTGAGGTAAAAAGGTATAGAGGTATGATTGGCTCTCTTCTCTATCTTACTACTTCTCGTCCCGACATTATGTTTAGCGTGTGTATGTGTGCAAGATACCAATCATGTCCAAAGGAATCACATCTAAAATCTGTTAAACGTATACTTCGATACCTATCTGGTACTCCAAAGTATGGACTATGGTATTCCAAAGGTAATGATTGCTCATTGGTAGGTTTCTCCGATTCCGATTTTTCCGGTTGCGAATCGGATAGGAAAAGCACCAGCGGTACGTGTCACTTATTTTCAAATTCCTTGGTCAGTTGGCACAGCAAGAAACAAGTGTCTGTTGCTTTGTCAACCGCCAAAGCGGAATACGTAGCCGCCGGTATTTGTTGTGTGCAAGTCCTATGGCTTAAGCAGCAACTATTGGACTTCAATTTAAAACTAGAACGTGTTCCAATATTTTGTGACAATACTAGTGCTATTAACCTTACCAAAAATCCGGTGTTACATTCTCGTACCAAACATATAGAAATTCGACACCATTTTCTGAGGGATCATGTAGAGAAAGTTGTTGTTGTCTTTGAACACGTTGACACCAAAAATCAACTAGCGGACATTTTCACAAAGCCGCTAGCCATTGAACCTTTCTTTCATATCCGTCGAGAACTTGGCATTCTCAACATTTCTGATCGGGTTTAATGATTGCTAGTTTCGTATTACTCTGTTTACAACTATACTCTTGTACTTCTAACAAGTTGAGTTTTGTTGCAAGCACAAGTATGTTGTTATCAAGCGTTGTCGGTGTAGAGGTGATATTGCTCCTTTTCTCTCTCTCTCTCTCTCTCTCTCTCTCTCTCTCTCTCTCTCTCTCTCTCTCTCTCTCTCTCTCTCTCTCTCTCTCTCTCTCTCTAAACATTCATGACTTAAACTAGTATATCATTTGACTATCATGGTATTTATATATATATGACATTTTCTGCAAATGCTATGTGTTTTGGATGCAAATTATATTGTGAAAGTTTTAATAGGCATCAAGTGTGGCATTCTACATGACATAAAATGAAAATCTGAGTTTTTGATCACTACGAGTCGACCAAAACAGGGCAGCGGTCGACGCATGCTATATACTTTCAAAATTATCAAAAATCACACAGTATGCATCGACGCATGCAGGGGTTATGGTCGACGGCTCGCGCAAAAACCCATAATTTTTTTTCGTTTGAAAACCGTTCCATCTCTTTACATTCTCCATTAAATGTGCAGTAAACATTTACTATGATTTGAAAGTGCATTTTCTTGTAACTTGCATCTAGTCATCTATTGTGTCCCCTTGTCTCCTCCCTCTTACCAAAACCCTAAACCTTCTTCTATAAAAAGGGATAGTCCTCATCTTCTCCAAACTCATCTCCAACTACCCTCTCCAAAGGCATTGCAGTTAACCTCTACAAAATCTCCAAAAATCATCATCCATGGCTTCTCTATTTCGCAAAAATACTGGAAAGAAAAAAAGGGCTCAACATCCGCTTCATTACCCATTACTGCTGTCTCACTAGTTCCACCACCTGCTGTTGACAACTTCAACAAGAATATCAGCAAGAGAGCAGTCGTTCCGCAACACGCATTCTACAAGGCAACGGCGGAGCGCATGTATCTCACCCAAATTATGTCTTTGCTGGAGTTTTAGGGGTTTTTCAACTTTCTGGAGTGCAACACAAAATACAGTGAGGATTTAGTTCGGTTGTTCTACACTAGCCTGCGGGACACCTTTCAAGGTCAATATTTTCACACCTCTGTCGGAAATAAACAGGTAAACATAAATTCTGAAGTCTGGAATAAGTATTTTGATTTGACTGTAGCTGCTGATGCACAACCTCTTCATGAGGTAACGGACTCTCGCACTGTTCCAGGATATGAGTTTAAGAGTGCTCTAAATGACATGCTTAAAAGGCCCTATTCGGATGCTATTGTCAATAGTGATGCCTTTCCTAGAACGGTTACGGTAGGCAAACTCCAAACAGGGGAGCGCATCCTTCAGTGGATTGTGGCTCGCATCCTGCGGCCGAAGAAAGGTGGCATGTTCCGAGTTGAACAGGCTGAGGTACATCTCATTTATATTTTGAAACATAAGATCAAAATAAATTGGCCATATTATATTGTAAACAGGATTTTTGCTCTGAGAGATTCAGGCAGAGGAACTGCTCTAGCCTATGGGTCGTTTATTTCGAAGGTTCTCACCACAACAAATGTTGTATATCCATCGTTTCCGTGTGTTTCAGTATCCTCTGACAAAGAATTCAGCACTAAAACCTTCTCTATGATGGGATATTTTTGGTGTGATGAACGACAAACATACAAGTTTGTCTGTCGAGCAAACATTCCTCGGGTGACTCATGACTCTGATAAAAGTTCTGAATAGGAAAGCGAAGAACAAGATGAACAGGAAGATGAAGAAGAAAATGCAGCGGAAGATGTACAAGAACCCGTATGTGAGACGCAAGACCATTATCAATCACCGGTTCAACATGAGATTCCAAATACTGATTGGCTTCAGCACTCAGCTCCATCTGAAGAACAGGAAGAAGGTTACACAAATCAGGGATGGGGTGAGTGGCAGTACACAGGCTGGACCACCCTATGTAGATTTTATGATCCATACCATGGCTACCCTCAAGATCATCAACCTTCTCAGTACTCATCACCTCCTCCACCATCGAACAACTCTAAAATCCTTAATATGATGTAGTCCATGCAGTTAGATCAGCAGACCTTTATGAGGAGTCAAGATACGCGGATGGATTAGATCCGAGCTGAGCTTCGTACTCAAAATAAACGGTTAAATTCGTTTTCAACTAGGATGGATGCCCACTTTGAAGCTCTTGTTGCATCCAGTGAGAGGCAAGACATGGAAATCACTGACAGTCTCCATCACCTCAATATGTTCGTGGAAGCATTTGTGGACTTCTCGGATCCTCACCGCAATCCAGATGTTGCATACTGAGGGAGGGGCCGAGGTCGGGGTCGGGGATATTAGTTACATAGTTGCATGTTTTCACTGTGTATTTTCTATTAATTTGTGTTATGTTTCTCTGAATATTTTGCCCATTTGCATACTGTATGTTTTTGTTAATTGACTAGTTCTCTTTCTCTTTTTGATGTTGTCAAAGGGGGAGAAGAACATGTAGCAAGTACCAAAGCCAAGCCAGGATGTTCACAACAGTTAATGGTTGTTTGATGGTTGTTTGTTTTGCAGCCTCAAATTACAAAAGAAAGGGGGAGTTTGTGTATACATTGCATATTGTTGTGTTTTTGGTTGTTTTGGTTGTATACAGGTTGTCATCATCAAAAATGGGGAGAATGTGAAGGCAAATCGCCACACACCACACGAGTTTGCAAGACATCACTTGATATAGGTTTCGATGATGACGAATTACAACCATGGATGAATTGACAATTGTAAATTCCACCTCTACTAAACAAATGCAATGTATCACCTACCGTATCCTTTTACATTTGTCTAAAAACTGTTATAATTAATATAATATGTGTAGATAAAATGTGGTCGTGACAAAAGGCATAAAAAACCACAAGAATTTCAATTTTTGCAGGTTTGCAGGGTATGAGTCGACCATAGGGTCGGCGCATACATCAGTGTGTTTTTCCACTGGTCAACGCATGAAGATTTGAGTCGATCGCAGGGTCGGCGCATGAAGAAATTACTCTTCAACGGGTCAGCGCACGCCGACTGTATGGTCGACGCATACTGATACATTTTGCAGATTTCCAAAAGTGTAGGCTATGCGTCAACGCACAGACCTGCTGTGGTCCACCGTTCGCGCAGAAATGCAGTTTTTAAATGATTCCCACTATTATTTGAAATGTTGTTATGTCTTTGGTTGGTCTGGTAATATATATAAAAGTTCAACCACTTATGTCAAGTAACATTTGATAAAAACTGATTCATGTGTTCAAGAATAAGAAAGAGTGAAATGGTGTCCAAGATTCATCATCTTCATCTTCAACATCTCACAACATATCAATTACACACATCCATTTTTGAAGTGCATTGGGAGTGATTAAAGGTGATAAGTTTCGAAGCTTAGATTGGGTAATCTAGTTCGGGTTGAAGCTTGTGACAGATTCTTTCTTGAATAAAACCGTTAGGGTTTTATCCTCCAAAATTGGTTTGATTTTTGGGGATTTTTGGACGAGATTCTTCATCAAGGGTCAGCTGAGCGAAGGTGATTGTGAAGAGGTGTTCTTCAACAGTCTAGTAGCGGATTCAGTGATATTGAGGGGAAGATCTCGGGTTCGATTCGTTGTAGTTGAGATCAGCCGAGCCGAAGGTTTTAAGAACTAAGGGTTATTCAATAAGGTGGATGGAATCGGAGGTCTATCAACAACGATCGGAGGACTTGATTCATCTTGAATCAAGGAGCAAGGAGTGGAAGCAACATTCAACGTCTTGAGAATTCTGTTGTATTTTTGCTGTTCAATCCTTGTATAAACTGTTACATTCAACAGGTGATATCTATTAAATCTATCTCAATTCTATTTTTAGAATTGAGGGCAGACGTACCCCGAAGCGAGGACGACGGGGGAACTGCCTCACCAAATACTTGTCTTCTCTATTTTTCAGCATTTTCGTTTTAGCTTAAGAATAAGTGATTTTTGTATAAGCATTATTGTCAAACTGTGATATCAATTGAGTAAGAGGTTAAAACTCTGTTTTTGAATCCAAAGTACAATAAGACATTGTACTAGGCTAGTTGGAATCACTTACTCAACATTAATATCACTTGGAGTGTTTTTGCACGCCAAGTGTTCGACAAATTGCCTAAACCAAAATTATCTTATTTGTGTATCTAGTTTTGGTTTGCTCTTTAAATCATTGAAACTAGGAATCCTGACAAGTGAATTAGATCATTGATAAGTGTGATTCGTGTTGTGATTATCTTTTCCATATTGTTATTAATCCAAAGGCTTAACGCATATCCGGTTTTCCAATAACCGTTCGTTTTAGACTATATTTTCCTCGGACGCTTCCGCACTTAAAACAAACTTTCAAAACCAATTTTTTAATTGGTAGCGCCGACTCAAATTTTTAATTGGGATCTATTCAACCCCCCTTCTAGATCCGTGCCATTGTCTAACCAATATTTCTTCCTCAACTCTACCATCAAGTTCATCATCAATTTATTTTTCTCATCCTTTTTCTCTACCTCTCTTTTTTCACTCTCGTCAACCAACTCTTTTCCACTTCTCGTCTTTATTACCTTACAATGCTCCTTAGGATTTGTTTGCGTGTTTGCCGAGAAAGATGGTCTGGATTGTTGTTCCGCTAATTGCTTGGCAAGTTGGCCAACTTGAGTCTCAATATTTTTGATTGCCGCGTCGTTGCTTTTTTTATTAGCCATTGACATTTGCATAAATTGCGTCAATGTCTCTTCCAACTTTGAAGTTACGACCGACGATTGTTGAGGTTGATAAGGATTTTGACGGTTATAAGAACCACCCCCATAACCTTAGTTATGTTGATAGTTACCTCTAGGTTGGTATCCTTGATTTCCTTGATAGTTTTGTTGTTGTTGATTGTGAGATTATTGTTGATACGGTGGTTGTTGTTGCCTTGGTTGGTAATCTCTTTGATTTGCCATGTAATTCACATCTTCAAACCCGGGAGGTGGACAAAATCCGGTATCATGTTCACCTTTGCAAAGTTCACAACAAGCTATTTGTTTAGATTTTGAAGGCTCTTTCAACTCTTTTATTTGTTGAGTTAAGAGTTCCCCTTGTTGTGAAATGAGTTTGTTTTGGGCGAGAATAACATCATTTGTCCCTAACTCGAGCACACCCAGTTTTCTTTGAGTCACTCCACGGTTATGATTACCTTGATGATCATTAAGTGCCATCTTATCAATAATTGCAATTGCATCATCTGCACTTTTTGACATCAAAGAACCTCCCGTTGTAGCGTCCAATAAGGTCTTGTGAACTGAAAGGAGTCCATTGCGTAAAATATGAACTTGAGTGAGCTAGTCGAAACCGTGTCCCTTGCACTTTCTTAACATAGATTTGTATCACTCCCAAGCTTCTTTTAGTGATTCACTAGCTCCTTGAGAAAATACCGTAATCGCAGTTTTAGCATCCATGAATCGGTTATGTGGAAAGAAACGTTCAAGAAACTTCTCTTCTAGAAGATTCCAATCCGTCATGATTGTTGTCGATTGATCAAGATACCACTCCTTCGCTTTCCCAATCAAGGAATGAGGAAATAGCCTCCTAAACAATGACTCTTCGTCAGCTTCTGTTGCTCCCGTTGCGCCCGCAATCTCATAGAATTTTGTTAGATGGGTGAACGGATCCTCATGATCTAGCCCCGTGAAAGGATTTTGATATACTAGAGCTAGAATTCCCATTTTCATCTCAGCTTGTCTTCCGTTTTGAAGATTCTATGCGAACTGAGCTGTATGTCTTGGACTGTTTGTGCATGGAGTGGAAACTGGAGGTGGTGGTGGATGTGTTGCCATAATTGGTGTGAAATATGGTGATGGTGGTGTTGTAGAAGAACTTTCTCCTTGTTCTTGTCGTTGTTGAGCAAGTTGCCTCCTCCATCTTGTTCTGCTATTCAGTTTCCTTGCGGTTCTCTCGATCTCGAGATCAAAAAGAAGTTGGTCTTCAGGAATCTGTCCTCGCATAAAACGAAAGCTGCACACTAAACCAAACAAATTAACAAGCACAAGTTAAAATTTCAAGAGTTAACAATTCAACAACTAGTGCGATGCTCGCAATATCAATTATTATTCCCCGGCAACGGCGCCATTTTGTTGGTTTTGAAAGAGGTTAAGTGTCAGGTTTTTGTTATCGTCTCCATAGGGAATATAAGATATTGTCGCAGTTCGACAATTATCGAGTTCTTAACTTTTTAGTAACGAAAGGGGTTTGGTTTTTACTAACGGTATCTTTGCATAAAAAGTACTGAATCGCGGTAAAAGATTGAATTTACAATTTAATAAAGATTGCCAAAGTTAGGGTTCGGTAATCACTTTGCTTGTATATGTCCGATCAACAATAAGCATAAACTTCTTCAGATGATAAACACATTCACAACATCCTCCCAATGTGATTATCTCTAACTCACATTGTGATTTTTCCCATTTTGATCCATTGTTGATCTCTCACACAATCTATCAAAATTACAACATTTAGGTTTAACATTTTTTTGTGAACAACTACATTCAAAACTATCTCTAGCTTAGGAAAATAGAAGGATGAAAACCTAGGTCAAGAGTTGGAAAATATCTCTCGATCATAAACCAACGCAAAGAGTTAAAGATAAAGCAAGGTTTTCACCATATATTCATTATCCAAGAGTTTACAAACGAAGATCCTCCACATACTTACAAAGCTTAATGATTACCTACATCTAACCTTGACAAAATGAAGAACTTAGCTACTCATTTTCATGGTAGCTTGCAAAAGAAGATTCAGAAGAAGGTTGATGAACATCCGAGTCAAAGAATTCTACTTGGATGAGAATCCACCTTCTTTTTATGGATTAATGTTTTGAAATGAAGAAAATAAGAGGTTTTTGTGTTTCTAGGTCACAAAATCTCTTATGCAGCAAAAACAAAGTAAAATATCATCCCCTGTTCAAAAAGTACAAAGGCTATATATAGAAAAAGTTATTGTCCTATCACGCTCGCGATTTCATTCGCCTAGCGAGCTAACAGCGAACGTTCGCTACAGCTTCGCTTAGCGAACATGCTAGCGAGGGCTGAGGAAAAGATTCTAGAATGCTTCGCTACTTGCTCGCTAGGTGCTCGCCTAGCGAGTTCTTCGCCACCTGCTTCGCTGCCAGCGAATAATGCATTTTTGGTTCTGCCTAAGTCTGGGAGTGTTCGCTAGCAGCTCGCTGGATGCTCGCCTAGCGAACAACTCGCTGCAACACTTGCCAGATGTTCGCCTAGCGAACATGCTTTTGCTTTTAAACTTTCTTGATTCCTTTGTCAACTTTCTTGTGTCTTCAATTTTTGCTCAATCATGCTCAATTACTGCATAATAACACACAAATTAAAAGGAGCAAGAGCATTTCACGGCATATCACATATCAACAAAAGCAAGGCGGTTTTGAACCGAAATTACACCAAAAAAAGCGGAAGATGCCCACATTTGATAGCTCAAATAAACACAATTGGGCATCTAACAGTTATCGATACCCCAGCTAATGGTTATGTGACTACTGCGTTAGTCTGTTTGAGCTGCCCTTTGACCATTTATGATAAGAATTTTATGATGGACTTGGTCTGTCTACCTTTGCATCAAATCGATGTTATTATTGGAATGAACTGGTTGGAGTACAACTATGTTCATATCGATTGCTACAGCAAGACTGCGAGGTTTCCAGATTTTGGTGATGGTGGATAGCTAATGTATGTATCTTCCAAGGAAGTAGAAGAACTCCTAGAAGGTGAGATTCAGGTGTTTGCAATGTTTGCATCACTTCAAGTTGATTATGAAGCAATGAGTGTGGAACAACCAGTAGTCCGGGAATTTCCAGAAGTATTTCCAGACGACGTGAGTGACTTACCTCCTCAGCATGAGGTAGAGTTTACTATTGATGTGATATCGGACACTAGTCCTATGTCGATGGCTCCTTATCGGATGTCTGCATCTGAGTTAGGGGAATTGAAGAAACAGTTGGAAGATCTACTTGACAAGAAGTTTATTCGACCGAGTGTTTCTCCGTTGGGTGCTCCTATGTTGTTGGTGAAGAAGAAAGATGGTAGTATGAGATTGTATATGGATTATCGGCAGTTGAATAAAGTAACAATCAAGAATAAGTATCCGCTTCTGAGGATTGATGATTTGATGGATTAATTGGTGGGTGCTTGTGTGTTTAGCAAGATTGATTTGAGGTCTGGTTATCATCAGATTCCCGTTAAGCCTGATGATATTCCGAAGACAACATTCAGGACGAGGTATGGACACTATGAATATACTGTCATGTCGTTTGGTGTGTCTAATGCACCTGGTGTATTCATGGAGTATATGAATAGGATTTTTCATCCTTATTTGGATCAGTTTGTGGTAGTGTTCATTGACGATATCTTGATATATTCGAAGTCTGAGGAAGAGCATAAGCAACATCTAAGGGTGGTATTGCAAGTTTTGAGGGACAAGAAGCTTTATACCAAGTTGTCCAAGTGTGGGTTTTGGTTGAAGGAAGTGAGTTTCCTTGGCCATGTTGTAACACCCCACTCTAAACTATCGCGGAAATAAGATAAACAACAGAAACAATTCAGAGTGCAGCAAATAAAATCTCATGACGACCGTCATGGATGTCACGACTGTCACGGTCATGACGAGCGTCATGGAGCTGTGACGACCGTCACGCTCCCAAATTCTCAGACGCAGCAGAGGTGTCACATTCTACACTTAACCAAAACACATACACCTGCAAAAGCTCATTTACTAACACACGTAGCACAAAATTCAGATGAACAAACAACGGTAACTTGTTTAACATTTTAATCATAAACGCCATGTTATAATACACTTCCAACGATTCGTACTAATTAAATTCCATTAAAATTCAGCAAGTAATTATCTTGCATCAATTCGCTAAAACAACTATGCATCCAAGCAACATTTGGCATTATCAGAAACAACCAATCTATTTGCCATAGTACTTAATAAAATTCAGCAACAAGGAATTCAATTAAAATAATAACATTAATCGTTCATCCCCCCCAGAGTGCTACGTATCAGAGCGACCAACGACCTTAAACATAAAGCTACACTTTCTTCCGAGTTACCTGCAAATTACCACCAACGGAGGTAACATACAGCATAAAGGGTGAGATATCAACAATATAACATAAGGCATGATAAAAGTCATGTCAGAATATTATCACAGCATTATAATTCCAGCAGTTCGCATAAATATTAGTAATAATTAAACTGCAACAATTCATTATTCATAACCACAACAATTATCATCATATCTCAGCAACTCATCAAAACAACTCAACAACGCAACTCAACAATGCGACTCATCAATGCGACTCAACTGTGCATATGCATGTGGTACCATTTAGGAGCCAACACTCCAAAACTAAGGACAGGGCCAACACCCCGAACCCATCTAGGAGCCAACACTCCAAAACTCGGGACAGGGCCAACACCCCGAACCCATCTAGGAGCCAACACTCCAAAACTCGGGACAGGGCCAACACCCCGAACCCATCTAGGAGCCAACACTCCAAATAACGCCAATACAGGCACAACCGTCGCCAATCCAGGCCAAATTCTATGCTATGAGATGCAACTATTATGGACTATAACACAACAAAAACAACAACATTAACTGTGCAACAACCGTGCAACAAGGCATCACGCCTACAACCAATTATCCATAACAGAAACATCACATTTTGCATATATTATGGACTCACCATTTCAATCTGTTCACATCAGAGAACTACCAACAGTATCGTTCCTACGAATAAGACTCTAACACATTTTCGCAGAGAACAGTTAAAAGCAACCTCGTCTCTACAATCGAGAACTCAACAGCATTTTCATGTCAGAGAACAACTGACAACATCATTACTACAAATAAGAACTCAACACATTTTCATATACCTTCATACGGGTAATATAACTACAACTTATCCACATAATCCAAGGAAAATATTATAATAACATTTTCTCAACAAATAGGAAATTAGCGCGTGTCGGCGCCGATTCCCAACATTACTACATAACTAACGGCATAAACATTAATGCAGGCGTAGACAAACATTAACCCTTAATATTTCTCAACCTACGGGAACATTTACCCTTAATATTCTCTTAATATTTCTCAACCTACGAGAACATTTACCCTTAATATTCTCTTAATATTTTTCAACCTACGGGAACATTTACCCTTAATATTCTCTTAATATTTCTCAACCTACGGGAACATTTACCCTTAATATTCCCTTAATATTTCTCAACCTACGGGAACATTAATCCTTAATATTTCTTTCTTCGACTTACGGGAACATTAATCCTTAATATTTCTTTCTTCGACTTACGGGAACGTTTCTTCAACTTGCAGGAACATTACTACGGTAACGTTACTACGGGAATATTACTACGGGAACATTACTACGGTAACGTTACTATGGGGACATTAATCTTTAATATTTCTTTCTTCAACTTACGGGAACATTACTACGGTAATGTTACTACGGGGACATTAATACGGGAACATTACTACGTATTTGCCCCATTAGGAAAACCTTAGAGCATCGTATATAACACATTCGTTCTTACATAGAAAAACCCCGTCCCTAACATTTATCGATTAACGGAAATTATACCTATGAATCAATTCCCTACATGAAATTGATCATACCCACGGTTATAGAATTGAACCCCACCCTTACCTTAGAATAGAGGCCAATTCCACGCTTCCGATTCCGGTTCTGATTTTGCTCTCCGGCGACTTTTCTGCAACTATCTTCCAATTCCCTTATGGATGATTCTCTGCTCTCCATTTCTCTCAACAGCCACCTTCCTTTTTCCTTCTCTTCAACTTTTTTCCTCAAATTTGGTTTTCTGAGCAGTTTATCGTGAAAACCCTCTTTCTCCCAAAATCCTTTTTCTGGCAGTTTATCGTGTCCTCCTCTCTTTCCCAAAAACTTCTCTATTTCCTTTAATCCCTTATTTCTTATTTTATTATTTAAATCCAATAATAATAATACTACAAATAATATTCTTCCACTAATAATAATATTCATAATAATAGTAATAATATTCCACCAATAATAATATTAATACTAATAGTAATAATAATAATAATAATAATAATAATAAAAATAATAATAATAGTAATAATAATAATAATAGTAATAATAATAATAATAATAATAATAATAATAATAATAATAATAATAATAATAATAATAATAATAACATTACTATTAATTATTAAATTATCACTAATTATTAATTATATTATACTAATATTAAACTCCAATCATTATTAATAATTCTTACAGTCTAAGGGCATCCATCAACTCCACCCAGACACACTCCCACATAAAGGCACACCAACAATTCATAAATAATTTAATTAAAATAAACGGGCGTTACAACTCTCCCCTACTTAAAAGAATTTCGTCCTCGAAATTACCTCAATCAAACAGCTCCCAACCAGACCACTTTCACCAAAGCAATCTCTTCACCTCAAAGTTGCTTCTCGTTCATCCACCTGAACTAGCAACGCCTCAATAGTCAAATTACCTTTCACTTTTACACCATCCATCCGAATCAATGTACTTCTTCAACTTAGGCACATACCACATCATGCAAATTCCCATGAGTGACAACGGTAAAACGGTCTAACCTACTATTTTTCCCACGCTTCTGCTGCGCCACTCTGGTACAGATCACAAAACACAGTGTGCTTCCGAGAATTCAAGCTTGACCAACACCAGTTACTATCGTAACTCTCAAAGCACGTCTTTCTTGGATCCTTTGGATCTTTTCAGTCGTCTCTTGCACAATCTCAGCTAGCTTCAACATAGAATGATTAATCTCACTTGTTAGGAAAAGAGCCAAATTAGTCATTCTATCCAAAATCACCCAAGTAAAATCATATCCCTCAAGTTCTTCGGAAAACCCAACACCAAATCCATGGGAATACTATCCGATCTCCACTCTGAAATATTCAACGGTTGCATCGGACCCAACGATCTCTGAATTTTATTCTTCGACTTCCAACAAGTCTAACCAGCATATACTAACTCAACCACTTATCTCTTCAACTATGACCCTCAAAATAATTTCCTCAAATCCGGTTACATCTTCATAGCACCGGGATGGATACTCCATCTACCTCAATACTCTTATTCCACTTAATAATATCTAGAACACAAACTCTATCACGACATCTCATGATACTATTTCCATTAATCTGAAAATCATCCCTTCGACTTTAGTTCCTCAGATTCAACCAATCTACCAACTCAAACCAGAATTCTGACCTTATCGAATCTCGTCAAGAATACCACTAGTAAGTTCCAACATACTAAGCTTAACTCCATAAGAAGTCTCTTCACAAACCAATTCATACCACAAAATTGCTCAATCAGTTCTAACTCTTTTCACCATCATCATCGGCATATGCAAGGATTTCCAAGTCAATGCATAAGCTACCACGTTTTGATTTTCCCGAATGGTAATTCAATCTGAAACCATAATCCATTCCGGAGTCTCAATTATTTTCTCTGCCTCATATTCGACTCTTCCAAATCAAATAAATACCTTAAGCTCTTGAGGTCACCAAACATGTCAAATCTCAAACTAACTAATCGAGCTTCCAACTCCGGCACAACCACAACAAAAACCAACTTTAAATCACTCGTCAGGTGATTCCTCTTATGTACTTCAAGTTGCCTTAAAACATAATCCAAAACTCGCTGACGTTTCACTTATCATATCAACAAGGCATCATAAACACAACAAATGGTCCTGTCGGGTTCGGCAAAAATCAACACACGATACATTTTCAATTTTATGCTATAATTGAACCAGGTACAGGCCTCAAAACAATTTTTCCTAGAAAGAGCATCTCGTTATCTTTCCAACGCTTCGAACGGGGACTAAAACCGACTTACGGATCAAGAGATATGAATTTTCGAAGTTTCTCCAAAACAGAATTTTTCTGCATAAAAGCTGCTACGGGTTTGAGCATTTTCGCCCGAAAATCCGACCGATTCAATTATTTTCTTCGAAACAAACACATACTCATTCATACCAAATATATATTAGTGATTTAGAACCATCAAACGTGAAATCTACGACTTTCAATTTTAATCCGAATCTTAAATCCTCAAATCTCCAAAAATGCAAAAACTTACAAAAATCCATCAAATTCGATAAAACAAGCATACTCGATCACGGCCTAACATTACCCGACACAACAGCGTAATCTATTCTAACTTTCGTCCGTAAAAACATTGATTCCGTAAAAAGCTGCGATCTCGGAATTCGACGTACGACAACAATTTCACACTCTGTGGCCTTAGCACACACACCAGACACAAGTCTCAAAGCTACTCAATCAATTTAGTTCTTTGACCATCCAACAGACATGGAGCTCTCAATATCGAATTAGTTTCCGCAACTAAGTCGATCACAACTCCACTTCACTTCTTGGCTGTATATCCTTATCTTGTCAGGATAACTTCCAGTCAACCACAATTAATTGGCAAATCGCCAACTTCTCACTTTCATTATAAATCAAAAATTCCCATCAAATTAAACACTTCAACACCGTCCTGCGCCGACTCGTCAAAACAATTCTTAAGCACTTAGCCTAACTCAAGGCAATTCATTGCTCACGCCATCCAAGCTTGCAAGACACGTATATCCCATCCAACACAATCCCAACTACTATCAACAAGAGATCAAGGTTGATCAGTTCCTCAATTTGTCAATAGACAGCCGAAAATCATGATGGGGTATAAACCATCTTTACCAAACTATAAGACCATTCAACCACACACCGAGCTACAACTCCACACTTGCAGCATCCTGGAGAAGCACAAGCTTCTCCCCCACTTGAATCATTCTCACTCCTGCAGACAAAGGTTCCACAACACAACATGTACCGACAGTGTTTTCACACACATGTCGCATACCAGGGAATACACAACATTAAACAACTTGGTCGGACGGACCGACCTGCTCTGATACCAATTGTAACACCCCACTCTAAACTATTGCGGAAATAAGATAAACAACAGAAACAATTCAGAGTGCAGCAAATAAAATCTCATGACGACCGTCATGGATGTCACGACCGTCACGGTCATGACGAGCGTCATGGAGCTGTGACGACCGTCACGCTCCCAAATTCTCAAACGCAGCAGAGGTGTCACATTCTACACTTAACCAAAACACATACACCTGCAAAAGCTCATTTACTAACACACGTAGCACAAAATTCAGATGAACAAACAACGGTAACTTGTTTAACATTTTAATCATAAACGCCATGTTATAATACACTTCCAACGATTCGTACTAATTAAATTCCATTAAAATTCAGCAAGTAATTATCTTGCATCAATTCGCTAAAACAACTATGCATCCAAGCAACATTTGGCATTATCAGTAACAACCAATCTATTTGCCATAGTACTTAATAAAATTCAGCAACAAGGAATTCAATTAAAACAATAACATTAATCGTTCATCCCCCCCCAGAGTGCTACGTATCAGAGCGACCAACGACCTTAAACATAAAGCTACACTTTCTTCCGAGTTACCTGCAAATTACCACCAACGGAGGTAACATACAGCATAAAGGGTGAGATATCAACAATATAACATAAGGCATGATAAAAGTCATGTCAGAATATTATCACAGCATTATAATTCCAGCAGTTCGCATAAATATTAGTAATAATTAAACTGCAACAATTCATTATTCATAACCACAACAATTATCATCATATCTCAGCAACTCATCAAAACAACTCAACAACGCAACTCAACAATGCGACTCATCAATACGACTCAACTGTGCATATGCATGTGGTACCATTTAGGAGCCAACACTCCAAAACTAAGGACAGGGCCAACACCCCGAACCCATCTAGGAGCCAACACTCTAAAACTCAGGACAGGGCCAACACCCCGAACCCATCTAGGAGCCAACACTCCAAATAACGCCAATCGTCGCCAATCCAGGCCAAATTCTATGCTATGAGATGCAACTATTATGGACTATGACACAACAACAACTGTGCAACAACCGTGCAACAAGGCATCACGCCTACAACCAATTATCCATAACAGAAACATCACATTTTGCATATATTATGGACTCACCATTTCAATCTGTTCACATCAGAGAACTACCAACAGTATCGTTCCTACGAATAAGACTCTAACACATTTTCGCAGAGAACAGTTAAAAGCAACCTCGTCTCTACAATCGAGAACTCAACAACATTTTCATGTCAGAGAACAACTGACAACATCATTACTACAAATAAGAACTCAACACATTTTCATATACCTTCATACGGGTAATATAACTACAACTTATCCACATAATTCAAGGAAAATATTATAATAACATTTTCTCAACAAATGGGAAATTAGCGCGTGTCGGCGCCGATTCCCAACATTACTACATAACTAGCGGCATAAACATTAATGCAGGCGTAGACAAACATTAACCCTTAATATTTCTCAACCTACGGGAACATTTACCCTTAATATTCTCTTAATATTTCTCAACCTACGGGAACATTTACCCTTAATATTCTCTTAATATTTCTCAACCTACGGGAACATTTACCCTTAATATTCTCTTAATATTTCTCAACCTACGGGAACATTTACCCTTAATATTCCCTTAATATTTCTCAACCTACGGGAACATTAATCCTTAATATTTCTTTCTTCGACTTACGGGAACATTAATCCTTAATATTTCTTTCTTCGACTTACGGGAACGTTTCTTCAACTTGCAGGAACATTACTACGGTAACGTTACTACGGGAATATTACTACGGGAACATTACTACGGTAACGTTACTACGGGGACATTAATCTTTAATATTTCTTTCTTCAACTTACGGGAACATTACTACGGTAACGTTACTACGGGGACATCAATACGGGAACATTACTACGTATTTGCCCCATTAGGAAAACCTTAGAGCATCGTATATAACACATTCGTTCTTACATAGAAAAACCTCGTCCCTAACATTTATCGATTAACGGAAATTATACCTATGAATCAATTCCCTACATGAAATTGATCATACCCACGGTTATAGAATTGAACCCCACCCTTACCTTAGAATAGAGGCCAATTCCACGCTTCCGATTCCGGTTCTGGTTTTGCTCTCCGACGACTTTTCTGCAACTATCTTCCAATTCCCTGATGGATGATTCTCTGCTCTCCATTTCTCTCAACAGCCACCTTCCTTTTTCCTTCTCTTCAACTTTTTTCCTCAAATTTGGTTTTCTGAGCAGTTTATCGTGAAAACCCTCTTTCTCCCAAAATCCTTTTTCTGGCAGTTTATCGTGTCCTCTTCTCTTTCCCAAAAACTTCTCTATTTCCTTTAATCCCTTATTTCTTATTTTATTATTTAAATCCAATAATAATAATACTACAAATATTATTCTCCCACTAATAATAATATTCATAATAATAGTAATAATATTCCACCAATAATAATATTAATACTAATAGTAATAATAATAATAATAATAATAATAAAAATAATAATAATAGTAATAATAATAATAATAGTAATAATAATAATAATAATAATAATAATAATAATAATAACAATATTACTATTAATTATTAAATAATCACTAATTATTAATTATATTATACTAATATTAAACTCCAATCGTTATTAATAATTCTTACAGTCTAAGGGCATCCACCAACTCCACCCAGACACACTCCCACATAAAGGCACACCAACAATTCATAAATAATTTAATTAAAATAAACGGGCGTTACACATGTGATTTCTAGTGGAGGAATTGTTGTTGATCTGTCGAAAGTTGATGCTTGTTGCTGCGGGAGACTCCAAAGTCTGATACTGAGATTTGAAGTTTCCTTGGATTGGCTGGTTATTATCGCAGGTTTATAGAAGGCTTTTCAAAGTTGGCGCTGCCTTTGACTCAGTTGACTCGAAAGAGTCAAGCTTATGTGTGGGATGTTGCTTGTGAGAAGAGTTTTGTAGAACTCAAGAGGAAGTTGGTGACTGCTCCAGTGTTGATTTTGCCAAATCCGAGTGAGTCTTTTGTAGTGTATTGTGATGCATAGAAAATGGGTCTTGGAGGCGTATTGATGCAGAATGGTCAGGTTGTTTCTTATTCTTCCAGGCAACTGAAGGTTCATGAAAGGAATTATCCTATGCATGACTTAGAGTTGGCCGCTGTGGTGTTTGTGTTGAAGATTTGGAGACATTATCTTTTTGGGTCCATGTTCGAAGTGTTCAGTGATCACAAGAGCCTGAAGTGTTTGTTTGATCAAAAAGAGTTGAACATGAGGCAGAGAAGATGGCTTGAACTTCTGAAGGATTATGATTTTGAATTGAGTTACGATCCTGGTAAGGCTAATATTGTGGCTGATGCGTTAAGCAGGAAGTCCTTACATATGTCGATGCTTATGGTTCGAGAGTTAGGACTGATTGAACAATTCAGAGATATGAGTTTGGTTTGTGAAGAGACTCCTAACAGTGCGAAGTTGGGTATGCTAAAGTTGACTAGTGGTATTCTCCAAGAAATCAGAGGAGGTCAGAAATCTGATTTGAATTTGGTGGATCGTCTGACGTTAATCAACCAAGGTAACGGAGGTGATTTTCGGATCGATGAGAATGGTGTGATGAGGTTCAGAGATAGAGTGTGTGTTCCTGATGTGCCAGAATTCAAGAAGAGCATTCTTGAGGAAGGTCACAGAAGCGGGTTGAGTATTCATCCTGGTTCCACAAAGATGTATCAAGACTTAAAGAAGTTGTTTTGGTGGCCGAGTATGTAGAAGAAAATTGCATAGTTTATGTATGCTTGTTTGACTTGTCACAAGTCGAAGATTGAACATCAGAGACTGTTGGGTCTGATGCAACCGTTGAGTATTCCAGAATGGAAATGGGATAGCATTTCTATGGATTTTGTAACAGGTTTACAGAAGATTTTGAAGGGATATGATTTGATTTGGGTGATTGTCGGTATATTGACTAAATCGGCTCATTTTATACCGATGAGGATCAATTATTTGTTGCAGAAGCTTGTCGAGTTATATATTGATTAGATTGTGAAACTGCATGGTATTTCTTCAAGTATTGTGTCTGATAGAGATCTGAGATTTACGTCGAGGTTCTGGGAAAGTTTGCAGATAACTTTGGGTACTAAGTTGAGATTGAGTTTTGCCTATCATCCGCAGACGGATGGGCAGACAGAGAGAACTATCCAGTCTTTAGAGGATTTGATGAGAGCTTGTGTATTGGATCAAGGTGGATCTTGGGATAGTCCTTTGCCATTGGTTGAGTTTACCTACAATAACAGTTACCATTCTAGTATCGGAATGGCACCGTATGAGGCTTTGTATGGTAGAAGGTGTAGGACTCCTTTGTGTTGGTATGAGTCAGGCGAGAGTGATGTACTCGGACCTGAGATTATACAAGAGACGATTGAAAAAATAAAGATGATCCAAGAAAAGATAAAAGCGTCGCAGAGTCGTCAGAAGAGTTACCATAATAAGAGGAGGAAAGCACTTGAATTCCAAGAGGGAGATCACGTGTTTTTGAGAGTTACGTCGGTAACTGGTGTTGGCCGAGTTTTGAAGTCTCGAAAGCTCACATTGGATTTTGTTGGTCCATATTAGATTTCACAGAGGGTGGGGGAAGTAGCATATTGGATCGCTTTACCACCGTCGCTTACGAATTTACATGATGTGTTTCATGTGTCTCAGTCGAGGAAGTACATTCCAGATCCGTCGCATGTGATTCAGATGGATGATGTACAAGTGAGAGATAATTTGACTGTTGAGGCATTGCCTGTTCGAATTGATGAACGAGAAGTGAAACAACTGTGAGGTAAAGAGATTGCCTTGGTAAAGGTAGTTTGGGGAGGACCAACAGGAGAAAGTTGGACTTGGGAACATGAAGATCGGATGAGGGAGTCGTATCCGACTCTGTTTTCTTGAGGTAATTTTCGAGGACGAAAATTCTTTTAAGTGAGGGATAGTTATAACACCCCAAATTTAATTGGAATATTTAATTTAATTTATTTAAATAAGAATATTCATTTTTCGGTGGTTTTGTGGATTATTGAGAATTGTGCATTTTTGGGTTATGTATTTAATTAATAGTATATAATATGAATATATTAATATTATTGTTAATTAAAATAAATATAAGTTGAATAAGAGCGAATTGGACAATTGAGAGAAGTTAGTGAGGGTAGTAGGGAAAAAGCCCAATTATGTGGCCCAAAACGAGGTTTAACAAAACGGAAATTGTGAAGGGATTAGGATTCATTTGTTAGACTATGAAAAGAATTAAGGCCAGAGCTCTAAGAGGAAGATTGGAGGCCTAAGTTTCGAAAGATTCCCTGAAAGATTTGAGAAGGCTTTGATCGACAGTTAACGTATGGGGAGTATTACCTTCATGATTTTCCATGTGTAAATTTCAATGTATTTAAGGTCGATTTAAGGTTTAAGGAATTTTTGGGTTGATTATGAGAAAAGGGATTTTTGGCCTTCGTGGCCTAAATCTATTATTAGTGAATCTAATCGTGGGAATTCATTGGGGTAAAAGGAACCTTAGGCCTTCATGGCGAAAACTATGATTTGACATTTGTCTAACCATGAAGGGATAGGAATATTAGTTAATGAGTAACTCTGATGCCTTTGGGGAAATTATAGGGAAATTTGTGATTTAGGGCATGAATATGATACAGGATTGGCCTAATAAATCGTAGGTTTTGTGCCTTTATCGCCGTAAGACCTTAAGGATGATTTAAGGATGTTTTGGGGATATTGGGGAAGTGAATCGTGGGGCTTTTTGATTGATTTTAGGTTTTGGTGTGTAGCTGAGTTTTATTGTCATCCCGTTGTTCGCATAGCGAACAATTTCGTTCCCAGACTCGCCTAGCGAAGAATCCTTCGCACATCGAAGAAACTCGCCCCAGACTCGCCTAGCGAACATGCCTGCGAACGTAGTAGAATATCACGAATGTTGATCATGTACAACGATGCCTTGATGTTTGATTCTGTGATTTCTTTGACGAATTAACATGAGTATGACTGTGAGTTTTATGTAATGTGTACATGATTATATGATGATTCCTATGATGTAATGATTGGAAAACTATGATGATATTACCATGATTTTGATGAATTCTATGATGACATGAGATATGATGATGATTATGATGATGATGAATATAATGAATGATGATGCACCTATGCTGTTATAATGAGGTTGATTATTGATGTGTGCATCATGCATTCATGTGCATCTGGACTTCGGTTCAGGACCTCGATTACTTTGGTATCAATCCCATTGTGTGGATGTGAAGTTTTTTAATGTGCTCCGGTTCTCTAGTAAAATCGATCCTATTGATGGGGATCTATGGAGGGTTGATGGCCAGTGTCCATTACACTATGATGATTGGTAGCACACGCATTGAGTCTTGTTGCATTTGCATTTACGAGTGATTTGGAATAATTTATGATGTTGTGGCTTTGAGGGCTATTAATGAATATGATGATGTGGAATATGACTATGACGCCATTTTATATGTTGATTTTCATACATTGGTTATTATGAATCGTTTTACTCACCCTGCCTGTTTGAATGTTACCTCCACATGAGTAACGTGCAGATGACCAGGTTTAGCCGTGGACGCCGTCGAGGATATTTTTGAAGTTTTGATTTGTTAGCCTTTTTGGTTAACTTAGAGGGTCTTGCTCTGATATGTAACATCGGGTTGGGGTATTTTGAGTTAAAATGTGTTTTATTGAGTTATTTTGATTGTCTTCTCATATGAGGAAAACTTTGGATTATGTCTTTAAGTTCCGCTGCCTTGTAAAATTATTGATGTTTTTGGGAAAACCTGTTGTTTACGGAGCCTTGACCTATTTTGATTATTTGGGAAATGTACACCTTTTTTGGTGGCTTTTAATAATTTACTCGGATATATGTGAATAAATGTGCCTTTTAATTGTGGGGTAGAAAAGGGTGTTACAAAGGGTGCGTCTAGAGATATATCTCTCAAACCAGGGGCATGATTGAAAATTCAAACGGTGTGCTAGAAGCTTATATGGTGTAATAAGAAATTCTCAAAGAAAGATGTGGAGAAAGGCCCAAAAGGAAGTAAGGAGACTTGTGAAGGCAAATTCAAGAGACTTATCATTAGGCCCAAGAAGATGGATGACTATGTCACTAATTGATAAAGCAAGTGACTCACTTCTGGAAGGAATAATAAAAATGACCTCAAGAGTTTGTTACGTTTTTTTATTAGAAAGATTGCATTATAATTAGAGGAATGTAGCAGAGTGAATTATGTTAGTCAGATATAAATTGATTGTAATCTCACCTGGATTGATATCAAAATAAATTAATCATCTATTTTTCGTATCTTTCTTCTTATGAGGCATTCCTGTCCTTGAACTTAGGGAACACATTTTACCATTTGGTCTCAAAGAATTTGTATGGGAAAATCCTTTTTTCGCTCAATCTTTGACCTTGCTCTGATTCGATCCATTACCTTCTTATTATCTAAAAACATGAAAATAAGACAAAAGGCATAAAATTGAACCAAAAAGATGCAAACACTCATGAAACAGAAATAAAATAAACAAGAAAAACAATATTTTTACCATTACTTATCAAATAATAGGTCATGTCAAAAGTGAATGCCCTACTCTTTTAAAGAAAATAAAAGTTAACAAAAGGAAGGATAGAAAACCAAGGCTTACGTGACATGACAAGACAATGAAGTAAATTCATCGTCAGATGAAGAACAAGAAAACATCGCACTAATGACTTCACATAATTCATATGATGAAGAAATGTGATTAGTAATCTTGAACCATCTTATGATAAATTACATAATGCTTTCCTTAAATTATATGCAAAATGCTTGAAACTTTTTAGAACATGTTCAAAACAAAACCAAATAGATTTAACTTTAGAAAGTAAGTCTAATAACATGAAAGTGGAATTACAAAGTCAAAAACTCAACATGCAATAAATGTTAAGCACATGAATCTAAAACTGTTAAATCAAACAAGTTCATAAAGAAATTTGAGAAATGACAACTTGGCTTGAAATATGTGATAAGTATACAAAGATACCTAAATGATAAATATAGGCATGGTTTCTCTAAATTTGATAAACCATGTACAAGTAAAACTATATTTATAATTGCTAGCAATAAATTCAACAATGTGGAACCAAAGAAATTGCATGTTGTAATTCATCCTAAAATGTCTTATGGTAGAAATAATTCTTATGCATATAAAAGCAATCATGTCTTTAAACCTACACATTTATATCACAATACAAAAGGTCATACTCCTAGTGTTTTCTACATAAAAAAATTTGGTGTTCCTAATGATGAGTATGTATGGGTAAGGAAATAAACTAACCAAAGAGGACACAAAGAATATTGAGTACCAAGAAAGATATTTTAATTCTATTTTGTAGGTGTTTGAAATCCAATGTGCTAAAATTATTAAGTTAAGATTGGTTTTTTGAGATACAATAATACCATATGATAATGTAAGATTAAATTTTTATTTGGTTGAAGATAAATTAAAAAGATTAACACTTTTAAAGAGCATCACATTGGTATCAACGTAATCACGTTCAAAGAGCATCAATGTTGATATCAAGATTGACATCAAATCATTATGAAAAAGATAAGTATTTTAATGTATGATGTATCTTTTTCCTATATTATTTTACCTTGGATGTTACTCTTTTTCTTTTTGATAATGTCAAAAAGGAGGAGAATAGATTATTGTTTTTGTTAATTTTCATTATATTAATTTTTAGTATAATAAAGACAAAATATAAATTGCAAATTTAAAGGGGGGATATACAAGATAGAGGAACATCAAATGTCAATCAAAAACTTCTATTAATATATTTTGTCATCATAAAAAAGGAAGAGATTGTGAAGAAGGTGTTTGTCATCTATCTTAGTTTAATTTTAATGAAGACAAAGCTTATTAAAGAAGAAATATCAAAGAAGAAAAATTTTGGAATCAAGAATCAAGATTGCATAAGCTTTAGATGTTATGAAAATCAAAAGAAATTAGTCATGAAATAAGGTACAATGGTAATTCATTATATATAAACTTTAGATGTCCAAAGAAACTTATCTTCACTTCATCTAAACTCTTACTGCATTTGCATTCTTGAACATACATGGTTCCAAGTTTTAAAAGATCAATTTTTTCCAAAATTTCAAAGTGTATTTGAATACTCGTGTCTTGTGGTCGAATAGAAATGCTCAGTAGAATCAAAATTATACAACATGTATTCGAATGCAAAGTTGTGTAGTCAAATGTAAATATTGTCCAAAATGAAGAAAAAAAAATGCACATACACATGATTTGTATTGGAATAAAAATCTTTAAAATTCAATTTTTTGAATGTTTGACAATTTGTATTTGACTAACAATATATTGTATTCGAATACACCTTCGAACCATTTCATTTTTACATTGTCAAAAGGCTCTCTAAATCAGCATAAAGGTTCATGATTGAATGTGAATGTTTACAGAATTATAAAGAGGTGTTCTAGGATGTATAAATAATGATGTGCATCAGAGAACAATTTTTTAACCTCTTTCTATCTTAATTCACATACAACCCAAACAAATTTTCAAAGTGTTCACATATAATAAAACAATGAAATTTTGTGCATAAACGTTCATATCATTGAAAAGGTTTCATTCAAATTTTTGAGCACTTAAGATTCATATATTATTGAATTGTATATTAAAATTGAAAATCAATTGTCAATTAAAACAGATTCAAGAACAACTTCATATATTCAAATTTGTTCAAGTGTTGTAATTGACAACCAAGTGGGTGGTGACTTAATTTGTAAATAAAGTGCGTGTATTTTCTAAAAGTGTTTGTAACAGAAAATGGTGTGTTTTCTAAGTGTTGTAAACAAAAAGTAGTTTACTTTCTAGTTTATGTGAGAATCATCATAGTGTTTGATGATTTTGGTAAAAGTCCTTTGAATCGGAGATATACAAAGTCCACCATAGGTTTGGTGTTTATGTCAGAAGACTATAAGAGATGTCTTGGTGTGAGGCTTATACAAAGATCTAACATAATGAAAAATGCTTTAAGATGTGAAGAGACTGGATGTATCTTTGGTTGATAAGGGGAACTAAGATAAATCTCTTGTGTTCATTTACTTTACCATAATTTATTTTTCTGTAGTACATCATATAAACCAGTCCCCACTGTAACACCTAAATTTTATATTTATTGAATTTATTTGATTTTATTATGATTTTTTTGTATTTTTTTAATTATTCGATAATAATAATTAAATAAATAAGGGTAGTAGAAATGTGTGATATTGAGTTGAGAGTGTGAAGAGTAATTAGAGACTAGTAGAGTTTGATTAATTTATTAGAATTTATTTTAATAATAAAATAATAGTGTTTTATTATATTTATTAAATTCAATACAAAATAGAGAGTTTGAGGGTAAAGTATGATTTATGAAGAGTATAATGGAGGAAGAAGTAAGAGGAATACGAGTTTGAGTCAATATTAGAATTCTAATAAAGTTTACCCTAATGATATAAATTAGAGCATAACCTAGTTTGAGTTTTTCAGTACGTAGAATCATAATTTGGAGATTAGATAGGAAACTAGAGAAAGTGCAAGAGAAAGCTTAGAACTTGGAGGGGATTAGAAGATAAAAAAATAAAATTTTCACTACTGCTAGGATAACCAGGTAAAAGGGGAGATTATCTCAATAATGGGTATATGCATGAGGGATAGAATTGATAAGTCCTTAATCTCCAATAGGGTTTTTGGGATTTTAACATAATTCAGTCATTTGTGTTTGAATTGTTGTATGTGATGATGATTGGTGATGAAATTCGCATACTATGTTGTGTGATTTTTTTTAGGGGTTAACTTATATTCACCATTTGTTGTTATTTTGAAGGTTTTGAGATTAACATGATTTTATGAAAACTATGAATTAAAAATGTTAATTAAATGAAATTAGATGTTATTGATGAATGTATAACATGTTTGTAATCTATGTGGATCGACATTGGGTGGATTGATCGTGAATTATGATTTTTGCATTGAACTCCATGAGGAAGACGAGATTCTGCAGGTTGCGGAATGGTGATGGGTGTCACGCTGGTGATGGGTAACCCGTCACGCTACTCAGGTTTGTCTTTTAAGCCTATCGTCATACGAGTGACGTTCTAAAGAGTTGATGTGGTGACGGGCGTCACAACCCTGATGGGTAACACGTCATGTGTCTACAGTGAACACAAATGCTTATTTTGATGAAATTAAATTATAGATTTTGAGCTTTCGAATTTTGTGGATGCTTTAGGTACTGTTAGATCCTGTTAGCTACTACTTGAATGATATATTGGTATGACTTGGCGATTACACACGATTTTAATCGATTCTATGTAGTATTGACGAATGATAGATATGTGTGCATGTGATGATGATGTTGCATTATTTGTCATGAATTGTGATGATGACATGTTGCTGTAACGGCATGAATTATGTTGTTGAATTGCGAGTATGTTATTGTTGGATGATAGTTCAGGAAGGGAATTGTTATTGTTCGGTCAATGCATGTTTTATTTATTGCCGGGATGAGAATTTAAACATTATATTGTTATTGCATCGACGTGTTGTGACATGCCTTCATTATGTTGTTGTTGATGATGAAAGATACAAGTTGCAATCTGAGCAGAGTGGATTGATGACTTGTCACAAATTCGAGCAAGGTGGATTTAGGGTTTGAGCTGGGTGAACCCGATTCCTGAGTGAAGCAATTGATGATGATACGGTAGCACATGCATATGAGTCTCGTTTAAGTTGCAAGTCTCATTGCATAATTTAAATGATGAGTATGTGATTGTTTTATGTATGTTGATAGGTTGGTGTGAGAATGGTGTTTTGTGATTGTTGTTGAATATGTAGATATTTGAAATCTACATTGCAACTTATGTTGTTAATTTTATTGATGTGAATTCTTTCCCCCTTTACTTTTATGTTGTCCACAATGGACATATTATAGATACTCATGAGTAGAATTGTTGTTGTGAGTGGGAAATAGCTCCTGGAGTTATTTTCATTTAGTTATCGCATTTTTAGTCGCTATGCTCTAATTCTATAACACTGGGAGCAAACAATGTTTTCTTTTATTATGTTTGATGTCGACTTAATTGTTTTATTAAAACTTAATAACTATCATCTTGAGTTGTTGTGAGGTATTTGAAAGTGGATATTGAATCTCATTTTGAATCATTTTGTGAAAGTCGACTCTTTATAAGATCAAATTATGGTTAACATGTTTTATTACCTCGATTAGTGTGACTCAGCTACGATGACACTCTAAGTGAATGCAAGCATGCGATGACAAGTGTTATATGTTGCTTTACTTTTCCACTGCGTGTTTTCAAAATGTCTTTGTTTGTTGAAGGGTTGTTGTTGGTGACATCTGGAATTGTCAAATAATTATTTATATATAACTTTTGGGGTTTAGGGTGTTACACCCATACTAGTCTTAAAACCAATAAAATTAAAAAGGGCCATAATCCTGCATAAAAGTAGAAAATTTCTAGCAAGTCTAATTGACCCCATTTTATATTATCTCCGATACTTACAAAATTAACATGCTTCACACCTTAAATACACATCAAAACTATTTTGTAACAAGATTATAATAAATTTTATTGAAGAAGAAGACAAAAAAGATATCCATCAAAAAGAGATGAAAACTAAACTAGAGAATTTACAAGAGTATTGAGATAATTATAGTCATATGTTCAGTTCATCAATTTGCTGGTTTCTAAGTTTTCATCAATTTGGTTTGGTTTTAAACCAGAAATATTAGTATTTTCCGATTTGAGTTATTAGTTTAATTAAATTTTTATGACCCACTTACATCTTAATAGAGTACTAAAAAGCAAGCCAAAATTTAGTTTGGAAGATGTGAGGGCAAAGCCTCATATACTAGATATTCAGGTTTCAATGATGTCAAAACTTAGTCGCATGGAAGAAGAGTTATTTGGCGTTATCATTGTAATGCATAAGCATACCATATTTGTCATGTTTCATTTGCTTGCACAACACATCTCTCGTACTGCTCTTAGTATTGTTAAAATATGCGCCATACGAGTTAAAAACTCATTGGTCGTCATATGTATCATCTAAGAGTGTCTAAAACATCAAAATTAGGCAATTTATGAAATTTCAGGTCCTTGAGTCGACCACACCTTTGCTCCAGTTGACTCATAATAAATGGCTCAAACTTGCAAAATCTTTGGGATAGGTATGGTCGACCTATCGGTCGACGCATACTGTTACTATTTCAAATTTTCTGAAAAATTAGGTTATGCGTCGACGCAAACCTTGCTCCGGTCGACGTATGGCTGTTTGTTTTGCATAGTCTGTTTTCCATGAGTTAGCTCCGGTCGACCATACCCTCTGCATGGGTCAACCGCTCGCTGTTTGCTGCATAATTTTGGTCTGTCTATCATTTTTGAAAAGTGGTTTTGTCAATTATTTTTGGTATGGTATAAATAGCAAGTGGCGATATTCATTTCATAATAGTTTTGAATCAATTAGAAAACAAGAAAAGTGAAAGAGGTGTCAATTCAAGGTCTTATCATCTTCATCTTTTACATTTCATACCACAACAATCACACACAATAATATTTGTTATGCATTATGAATTGTTTGAAGTGATAATGTCTGAAGCCGTTGATTGGGAATCTGGTTCGGATTGAGGAATTGGCAGGTTTTTCTTGAATAAAACCTATATAGTTTTTTCCTCCAAGATTATATGAATTTAGGGGGTTTTTGGTACGAATCTTCTCAACATATACTCAGCTGAGCAAAGGTGATCGAGGAGCGGTGGGTTCCATCGTTCTAGTAGCGGTAATCGGTGAATTATAAAGGAGAAGTTCGGGTTCGACACGCGAGTGCTTGAGATCAGTTGGGCTGGGGTTTGAAGACGAAAGGTTATTCAAACATAGAGCTGTAATCGGAGGTTCATTCACAAGCATTCGAAGGATTTGATTCGACTCGAATCAAGGGGCAGGAGGAGATAGCATCTACAACAACAAGGGAGTTTGTTTGTGCGTTTGCTATTCTATTCTTGTATAAACGATTCTACAACAGGTTACAAATAAATGTAAACTAATAAGTGTGTTTGATGCTTCTAAAAAGCTATATCACAAACTGTGATTTTTACACTTAAGAGTAAGAACAAATAAAACTATTCAGCTTTGAATAAGAATGAGTGTATGAGAGTTGTTGAATAATTTTCTCAAGATTTGTTATCAGTTTGTTAACCTTGAAGAGATGTTGAAGACGTCCTTTTATAGTGCTGAAAGTCCAAAGCTTGAAGACTGTGCAAGTAGAGTAGCTGTAGCCTTTTGTCTTCACATGACTTTTCCTTTCTCACAAGTAGAATGTTCAGAGAAATGCCTTTTGCCTGAATCCTTGTGTCTATCACAAATAAGGAATAGTTCCATTGGAGAGGATGTTGAGAATAGTACCAAGTCTATTCACGTGCTGACATCTTTTCAAATGTAAACAACATCAGATCCTCTGATGTGCTACTTGTTCTTTAGATCAGATTCAATGATATCAGAGTTGCAGCAATAGTGCTTTATCATGAGTGATCTGATTAGAGCATAACTGTTTTTTAGAGCCTCTGTACTTGCAGCGTAAAGTACATTCAGAGTCTTCTGAAATAATGCTTTAAACTCTTCATACAAAATCTTCAGCTATGCTTTAGATGCTTCTGCAGCTTCTGCTTCAGAGTCTTCTGCAGCTTCTACTTCAGAGTCTCTTTTGGCAGTGCTCAGAGTCTTCTGATGGCTTGCTTTTGATGCTTCAGAGCTTTGCGTAACTTGCTATTCAGATGCATTTTGCTTCCATAATGATATTTAATTTAATATCTGAAACAAAAATACTTGAACAAAAATTAGAGTATATATTTTCTTAATACAAAATTTCATTAGAGTTATCATCAAAACATAGAGATAATATTAAACACCAATCTGTGTTCTAAAGTAACGGTTCGTTATAGACGATAATTTTTCCACGGCCGCTTCCGCAAATTAAATAATTTTTAAAAACCAATTTTATTGGTAGCGCCAACTCATTTTTTAATAAGGGATCTATTCAACCCCCCTTCTAGATCTGTGTCATCGTCTAACAAGTGGTATCAGGAGCACTGGTTCACTCCGTGCTTCAAGTATAACTTTGTAGAAAATGGCTAATGAACCTAAAGAGGCCTATAATAAAGCTCCTATTTTTAATGGAGAAAATTATAGTTACTGGAAAGACTATATACGGGTGCACATTAATTCCATTGATAGGAAAGTGTGGAATGTTATTCTTAACGGTCCAATTGAAATAACTATGACCGATAAGAATAACATGATTGTGCCTAAGCCTGAAGCACAATGGACTGATGATGATGAGAAGAAATATAATTACGATTGGAAAGGCAAAAATATTTTGATCTCCTCATTAGGAGTTGATGAATATTATAGGGTTTCTCATTGTTTAACGGCAAAAGCTATGTGGAACTCATTGCAAGTTTCCCATGAGGAAACCAATGATGTTAAGCTAGCGAGAATCAATACGCTAACATAAGAGTTCGATCTCTTTTACATGGAGCAAGAGGAAACCATTATGGACATGCAAAAGAGATTCACTCATCTCATCAATAGATTACATTCACTAGGTATGCCAGTTGCCAATGATGTTGCTACTAACAAAATTTTGAGATGTCTTAACCGGGAATGGCAACCAAAGGTAACCGCCATCAAATAATCTAACGACCTCACAATTTTGGATCTCACAACATTGTTTGGAAAGCTTCAAGAGCACGAACAAGTGCTTATAAGCCTAGAGCAACATGAAAAGAAGGAAAAGAAGGAGAAAATAAAAAATACTGAAAAGAAGTTTATTGCTCTCAAGACTTCTTCCTCAAAGTCTCAAACTAAGGATCATAGTTATTACACTTCGAGTGACGATGAAGATGATGACAAGAGTGAGGATATGGGGCTGTTTGTAAAGCGTTACAACCGCTATGTCAAAAAGAACGACATCCAACACTCCGAGAAAAATCTTGTCAACTTCCGAAAACAATCAAGGTACTATAGAAATGATGACACTAAGGGAAACAAGACAAGAGGGTCATGTTATACTTGTGGAAAGACCGGACACTACAAACTGGATTGTCCCTTGAAAAAAAAGGGCAAAGAAAAGGAAACAAGTAGATCATATAAGAAGCAATCTAAGCCAAGGATAGCGTACATAGCTTGGGAAAGCGATAGTGATTCCTCCGAGGATGAAAGCTCAAGTGACGAAGATGAATCCGTAAATCTTTGTCTTTCTGCCCATCAAAAGAACAAAAAGAAACAGGTACGGCATACCAAATATGAAAATTCCTCTAAAATGTCTCATTTTGAATTACAAACTGCTTTTAATACTTTGCATTGTGAAGCAAAAGAAGCCTTTAAAAGGCTCGCCTGAAATAACTAAATCTTTGCTCACTTTGAGCAAAAGATTCGTGAGTCCGAAAAGAAACTTGAGGGACTAAAAGCTTCCATAGTGGAAAGTACTAAAGTAGGTTGTGAGGGTCTAAGAAGTAGAGTTGTTAACTCTGGGTGTGATACTTGTTACATTTGGCAAAATGAAGTTAAAAACCTAAATGCCAAACTTAACAAGGCTCTAGAGCCCAAAATTACTTTTGTCATCGGTAAAGCTAATTTTAGAAAGAGTATGGTTAATCCATATCAAAAATACATGTATGTTGTAAGAGATCATGATAGCAAAAGTAATTCAAAATTTAACTTTTCTTGTTTATATTGTTGCAAGAAAGGCCACACCATTGCCAAATGTCGTTTTAGGAGATTTTTGGTTCCTAAAGGAATTTAGCAATGGTTGCCTAAATGTGACCATTTTGTCACTCACAACTTAGGACCCAATAAACCGTTGGGTACCTACTCTTGTTAATTTTTTTTCGTAGGTACAACGTCTTGGCGTCACCAAGAGAAGATGGGTTCTCGATAGTGGTTGCTTAAGACACATGACAGGAGACATATCTCTCCTCATCGACTTCGTGGCAAAGAAGAAGGGATATGTAACCTATGGAGACAACAACCATGGTGCAATACTTGGAAAAGGTAGTGTAGGTAATCCTTCTTCCACTACTATCTCTGATGTATTGCTTGTCGAGGGCCTTAAACATAATCTCATTAGCATTAGCCAATTATGTGATAAAGGATACATGTATCATTTTCAAAATATTGTTGCAAAATTGTGCATAATGATGTAATGAAGAGTGTGTTTAATGGTCTATGAGTAAAAAATGTCTATATGTTGGACTTTAATGAAGTATCCTTGACAAGTGATAAATGTCTCATAATAATGAGTGAAGACTCATGGTTATGGCATAGACATCTAGCACATGTTAACTTTGACTTGCTAAACAAAGTAGTTTCAAAAGATCTAGTCTTAGTTCTACCCAAAATGAAGTTCACCAAGGATCACCTTTGTGATGCTTGCCAAATGGGAAAGCAAACGAGAATCTCTTTTAAATATAAAAATATTGTTTCAACTACGAGACCTCTCGAGCTTCTCCATATGGATTTATTCGGGTCATCTAGAATTAAAAGCCTAGGTGGCAACTATTACGGTTTTGTAATAGTTGATGACTTTTCTAAATTTTGTTGGACTATTTTCTTGGCTAGCAAGTGATAGTCTGAGTTGCACCTAAGAGGGGGGGGGGGGGGGTGAATCAGGTTCTTTGAAATTTTCTGGTTTTAGATACTGGTTTATTAATTTCTTGAGATATAATGATGGTATGAAAGCGGTAAAGTGCAGAAAGTAAAGAACACAGAGAGATATCCTGGTTCCCTTTACACTCCGAAGGTACTCTAGTCCCCTTTCACACGAAAGAGATTTCACTATAGTTAGGATCAGTGTACAACTTTATTTCTAACCTATAGGTAGATCAAAGGCTCTTAAACACCTTTAAGATCTAAACACTAAGTGCAATGAGAACAATCATCTTCAATGCACACACTTGCTTTCAACAATCCTGAACAACAAGGGGAAATAAAAACAATCTGATTTGTAATGATTTGTAACAGTGTATACAATGTTTATCAATGATGAGATTGATCTTCTCTTTCAATGAGAATTTCCACAAGTGTCTAAGACTTGTTGCTCAAGAATTTTCTTTCAAAGGATATGAAAATATGCAGAAAATTCTTTATGAAAAGTAAATTGACTTTAGATGTGGAAAGTTGAAAATATGTTAATGATTTTTTGATTGAAAGAGGTTATTTGAATGTTGAAAGATTTAGGTATTTATATTACACAAACACCTCTTGAGAAAATCATGCAAATCTTCAGAAAATTTTATATTACACAGAAGATTGGTTGAAGAGATGCAATTTTTCAGAATGATTTTTCAAAAATGTTCAGTGAGCAATCGATTGCACATAGAGACCAGTCGATTGCACCTTCACAAAAACACTTGAAAATTCAAATTTTCTGCAGAGCAATCGATTGCACACTAAAACAAAAGCGAAAAATAGAAAAAATTTTAAGCATGCAATCGATTGCTTACTGAGACAGAAGCAAAAATGAATTAAAATTTTGATCATGCAATCGATTGCTCTAAGACTGCAATCGATTGCACTTACAAAAACTTAGAAAAATTTTGTTTCAAAAAGCTTATGTTAGTGTGAAAAGTAATGCAAAAGTTTTTTAAAGTTTTGAGCAACTAGGACTTAAACACTTAATGGATATTTTCATTATACCTTCTGAGGAAAACATTCTTCATGTCAAGTCTTTGTTCTGATTCTGATGTCTTGAAATGGTTGAACATCTTTTCCTTCTTTGTTGAGTGATTTGTCTTCATTAAAACATAAGTTGATCCCTAAGAATCTTGATTTCACATTCTTCTCCTTTTTGATGATGACAAAGCATTTCTCTTTTGTTGCGAAGTTCTTTCCGACAAGTTTTCTCCCCCTCAATATATGAAGTGTTGAGAAGTTATGATTTTGTATTGAGATTTGAAGTAGCCTTGTATTTGTACCTTAAAGATCAAGGAAAGACAACAAGCAAGAAAAGAGCAACATCCTTCTCCCCATTTTGACATTATCAAAAAGAAGGGAAAGGTAGATAAAAGCAAAATATATATATATATATATATATATATATATATATATATATATATATATATATATATATATATATATATATATATATATATATATATATATATATATATATATATATATATATATATATATATATATATATATATATATATATATATATATATATATATATATATATATATATATATATATATATATATATATATATATATATATATATATATATATATATATATATATATATATATATATATATATATATATATATATATATATATATATATATATATATATATATATATATATATATATATATATATATATATATATATATATATATATATATATATATATATATATATATATATATATATATATATATATATATATATATATATATATATATATATATATATATATATATATATATATATATATATATATATATATATATATATATATATATATATATATATATATATATATATATATATATATATATATATATATATATATATATATATATATATATATAAACAAGAGACATAGATAATATATTGAAAATAACATACCAACTAGTCATAAATTTAAAGTGCAAATAAACGAGTACAATGATAGTAGAAAGTACAGAATTCAAACAACCATAAATAATCTTAAAGAAACATAAAGAAACATGATAACAATTTATGACAGATCCATGTTGGGGTCAAAGGTTTGTTGGTTTGGAAATGTTTGCTGGAGAGGTGATGGACGAGTTGGAGGGACGACTGGGTTGGAAGGATATAAGGCGGAATGTATAGGTGAGAGTAAAGATAGGAGAATTATTGATTGACGGCCTCTTGGAAGTTGTTGATCCTAGTGTTTGTTGACTCTTGAATTGCATTGTATTGGTCATTTATGGAAGTGTTGAGATTTCCAAATTGTTGAGTCATGTAATCCATCAATTGTTGGTTACTAGGGTCATGTTAATTTGGAGGAGGAGGAACATCATCATCTTCTTCATTCTCTTGCTCATCATTTTCAGCCTTTCCTTCACCAAGATAAACAATGGTTTTTGTTTCCGGGTTGTATTTGACGCCCATCCGAGAGTCCACATTCTTGATGGAGATTTTGTTGGCATTTGATTGCATGAGACACTTATCAAATCCTTCAAAATCTACTTCAAAATGTTCCAAAATATTTGTGATGAACCATGCATATGGCAGAAACTTTGATTTTTCATTGATTCCTCCCATGTGAACCAAGATTAAATAAGCCCAACTTATTTCAATACCATGCTTCATAGTCTATAAAATCTGCATTTCTAAATCAGTCACAATACAGTAGTTTCCAGCCCTTGGAAACATTATGTAACCATAAAATAATGAAACATCCGATCATCAATGTTGAAAATACCTGCCGACCATGAGGTTCGAGAGGGTTCCATGCCGCCTAAGGATCTGACACGTTTTGCATGGAATTCTACTTCAGACATTCGGCCAAGACTCCAATAGAATTCTCTTTTGTTATATGTGTAACGCCCCATATTGCTTTCAGGATTACCGAATGACCCCACAAACCAACACGGGTCTTTTCAACATATTTTGTCCTCAATCACACGCTTTCTGAGAAACTTCCCAGAAGGTCACCCATCCCAGAATTGCTCCAAGTCAAGCACACTTAACAGTGGAGTTCTTATGGAACTTCATGGTTGAATGAAGGCTTATAAGGATTAATTGGTACTACCTATACCAACAAGATGCATCTTCTTTTCGGTAGCCCGTTCTAAAGAACTCCACAGTTAAGTGTGCTTGACTTGGAGCAATTCTGGGATTAGTGACCTTTTGGGAAGTTTCTCAGAAAGCGTGTGATTGAGGACAAAGCATGTTCAAAAGACATGTGTTGGTTTGTGGGGTCAGTCGGTAATCTCGAAAGCAATATGGGGCGTTACAAATGGTATCAGAGCAGGTCGGTTTGTCCGGCTAAGTAGTCTAATGTTATTTGTTCTCTTGTATGTGACATGTGTGTGAAAACACTGTCGGTACACGTTTCTTTTCTAACCTTTGTCTGCAGAAGTGGGAATGAAACAAGTGGGCGAGAAGTCTATGCTTCTCCAGGATGTTGCAAGTGTGGAGTGGTGGCTCAGTGTGTCGATGAATGCTCTTATAGTTTGGTAAAGGTGGTTTATGCCCCATCATGATTTTCGATTGTCTATTGATAACTTGAGGAACTGATCACCCTTAATCTCTTGTTGATAGTGGACGGAGTCATGTTGGATGGGATAGACGTGTCTTGCAAGCTTAGATGGCGTGAGAAGTGAATTGTTTTGAGTTAAGCTAAGTGCTTACGAATTGTTTTGATGAGTCGGTGCAGGATGGTGTTGAGATGTTTATTTTGATGTAAACTTTGAGTGTTAATGAAAGTGGGGAAGTTGGTGGTAGACAATTAATTGTTATTGTCCGGAAGTTTTCCTGATGAGATAAGTGATTTACAGTCAGAACATGAAGTGGAGTTGTGATTGACTTAGTTCCTGGAACTAGTCTGATATTGATGGCTCCATATCGTATGTCTGCATCGGGATTGAAAGAGTTGGAGAGCCAACTTGAAGATTTGCTTGATAAAGTATTCCTTCGTTCGAGTGTGTCACCGTGGGGTGCACCAATTTTGTTGATTATGAAGAAAGAAGGTTTTGTGAGGCTTTGGATGGATTATAGATAAGTGAACAAGGTGACTACCAAGAATAAGTGTTCACTTCCAAGGGTTAATGATTTGATGGATCAGTTGGTTGTTGCAAGTGTATTCAGTAGGATAGATTTGAGATCTCGGTATCATCAGATTCGTTTGAAGGTTGAAGGTATTCAAGAGACTGCTTTTAAAATGAGGTATAGACATTATGAGTATTTCGTGATGCCATTTGGTGTGACTAGTGCACCATGTGTATTTATGGAGTATATGAAAGGGATTTTCCATCCTCATTTGGACAAGTTTGTGATTGGGTTTATTGATGATATTTTGATGTATTCGAAGAGTAAAGAGGATCATGGTGAACATCTGAAAGTTGTGTTATCAGCATTGAAAGAGGAGTGGGTGGTATGCAAAACTGTCAAAGTATAAGTTTTGGTTGAAGGAAGTGAGTTCCTTGGTCATGTGATCTCGAGTAGGGTTATTATGGTTGATATGATGAAGGTTGAAGCTGTATCGCAATGGAAAGCTCCAAAACCTGTTTTTGGAGATTAGAAGTTTTCATGGGTTGGCAGATTATTATCGAAAATTCATTGAAGGGTTTTTCCAAGTTATCTTTGCCTTTGACGCAGTGGACTAGGAAGGTTCAAGCTTTTATTTTGGACACAAAGTGTGAAGAAAGTTGCTAGAGCTTTTGAGGGGACTGGAAATAGCTCATGTTTTGATTTTGCCGAATTTGGCAGAACCATTTATTGAATATTGTGATGCTTCGGTGATGGGATTGGGTGGTGTGCTAATGCAAACATCAACAAGTTTTAGCTTATGATTTAAGACAACTTAAAGTACATAAGAGGAATTATCTGACATATGATTTAGAGTTGGTTGTTATTGTTCTTGTGTCGAAACTTTGGAGGCATTATTTGTTCGGTTTGAGATTTGAGGTGTTTAGTGATCATAAGAGTTTGAAGTATTTCTTTGATCAGAAAGAATTGAATGCGAGGCAGAGGAGATGATTGGGACTTCTGAAGGATTATGGTTTTGGTTTGAATTACCATTCAGATAAAAGCAAACATGGTAGTTGATGCATCGATTTGGAAATCTTTGCATCTACCGAGGATGATGGTAAAAGAGTTAGAACTGATTGAGCAATTTCATGATATGAGGTTGGTTTGTGGAGAGACTTCTTATCGAGTTAAGCTTTGTATGTTGAGGCTTACTAGTGGTATTCTTGATGAGATTCGGGGAGGTCGGAAATCTGATTTGAGTTGGTGGATCGGTTGAATTTGATGAATCAAAGTCGAAGAGCTGATTTTCGGATTAATGGAAATGGTATCATGAGATGTTGTGATAGAGTTTGTGTTCCATATAAATTGTTAAGTTGAAAGAGAGTATTCTTGAGGAAGGACATCGAAGCAAATTGAGTATCCATCCCAGTGCTACGAAGAGGTACCAGGATTTAAGGAAATTGTTTTGGTGGCCAGGGATGAAGAAAGAATTGGTTGAGTTTGTATATGCTGGTTAGACTTGTCAGAAGTCGAAGATTGAACATCAAAGACCGTCGGGTCTGATGCAACCGTTGAGTATTCCAGAATGGAAATGGGGTAGCATTGCTATGGATTTTTTGATAGGTTTACCGAAGAATTTGAAGGGATATGATTCGATTTATGTGATTGTTGATATATTGACTAAATCGGCTCATTTTATACCGATGAGGATCAATTATTCGTTGCAGAAGCTTACCGAATTATATATTGATCAGATTGTGAAACTGCATGGGATTCCTTCGAGTATTGTGTCTGATAGAGATCTGAGATTTACGTCAAGATTCTGGGAAAGTTTGAAGACAACTTTGGATACTAAGTTGAGATTAATTTTTGCTTATCATCTACAGACAGATGGACAGATAGAGAAAACTATCCAGTCTTTAGAGGATTTATTGAGAGCTTGTGTGTTGAATCAAGGTGGATCGTCGTTGGTTGAGTTTACCTACAATAGCAGTTATCATTCTAGTATCGGAATGACACCATATGAGACTTTGTATGGTAGGAGGTGTAGGACTCCTTTATGTTGGCATGAGTCAAGTGAGAGTGTTGTACTCGGACCTGAGATTGTGCAAGAGATGACTGAAAAGATCAAGAGGATCCAAGAAAAGATGAAAGTTCGCAGAGTAGTCAGAAGAGTTATCATGATATGAGGAGGAAAGCACTTGAATTTCAAGAGGGAGATCTCGTGTTTTTTAGAGTTACGCCGGAAACTGGTGTTGGTCGGCCTTCGAAGTCTCGAAAGCCCACACCGCATTTTGTTGATCCGTATCAGAGTGGCGCAGCGGAAGCATGGGAAGAGTAGCATGTCGTAGTGCTTTACCGCTGTCGTTTGCGAATTTGCATGATGTGTTTCATGAGTTTCAGCTGAGGAAGTACATTCTAGATCTATCGCATGTGATTCAGATGGATGATGTGCAAGTGAGAAATGATTTTACTGGTCAGACGTTGCTAGTTTGGATTGAGGAACGATAAGCAACTTCGAGGTACAGAGATTTCCTTGGTAAAGGTAGTTTTGGGAGGACCAGCTAGAGAAAGTTGGATTTGGGAGCGCAGAGATCAGTTGAGGGAGTTGTATTTGACTCTATTTCCTTGAGGTAATTTTCGAGGGGGGAAATTCTTTTAAGTGGGAGAGAGATGTAACACCCCAAATTTAATTGGAATACTGATTTAATTTATTTAAATAAGAATATTCGTATTTTGGTGATTTTCGGTGGTTTGGTGGAATATTGGGAATTATTGGAATTTGGGTTATTTATTTTGAATAATAATATATAATATGAATATCTTAATATTATTATTGATTAAAATAAATATAAGTGAAATAGGGGCAAATTGGACAGTTATGAGGAGTTGTGAGGGTATTATGGGAAAGGCCCAAATTGTGAGGCCCAAGTCTAGGTTTAACAAAAAGAAAATTGTGAAGGGATTAGGATTCATTGGTTAAACCGTGAAGAGAATTGAGCCCAGAGCTCTGAGGAGGAAGATTGGAGGCAAAAGCTTCGGAGGATTCCCAGAAATAGCTTCGGAGGATTCCCAGAAATATTTGAGAAGGCTTTGATCGACAATTAAGGTATGGGGAGTATAGCCTTTCATGATTTTCCATGTGTGATTTTCAATGTATTTAAAGTCGATTTAAGGGTTTAAGGGATTTTGGGGTTGATTATGATGAAAAAGGGATTTTCGGCCTTCGTGGCCTAAATCGATTATTGAGATTTGTAACCGTAGGGATTTATTTGGGAAAAGGGGAAATTAGGCCTTCTTGTGGCCAAAACTCTGATTTGACATTGGTCTAACCCTAGAGGAAATTTGATAGTGAGAACTCTGATGATTGTGGTGTAGTGGTAAGTATTCCTGAGAGTTATAGCGTGGATATGAGAAAAAGTGATATTTGGCCTTCGTGGCCTAAATCTATGATTTGTGAATCTAACCGTGGGATCCGTTGGGGAAAAGGGAAAGGTAGGCCTTTGTGGCCAGAACCTTGAATTGTTATATGTCTGACCCTGAAGGGATAGGAATATTAGATAGTGAGTAATCCTAATAAGTAGGGTGTAATTGAAGGAAAAATTATGATTTAGGACGTGAATATGTTACGGGATTGGCCCAATGAACCGTGGGTTTTGTGCCCTTATCGCCGTAAAACCTTAGGGATGATTTAAGGATGTTTTGGGGGCATTGGGGAAGTGAATTATATGGACATTTGGGTGGATTTATGTTCTGGTGCGTAGCAGAATTTGCTGCCATCGCACAGTTCGCCTAGCGAAGAATGCTTCACCTAGCAAACAATGTTGTTTCCAAACTCGCCTAGCGAAGAATGCTTCGTCTAACGAAGAAACTCGCCTCAGACTCGCCTAGTAAACATGTCAGCAAATGTAGCAAAGTTTCGCGATAGTTGATTGTGTGCAGCGATGCTTTGATGTTTGATTCTGAGATTTCTTTGACGAATTAACATGAGTAGAACTGTGAATATGAATTAATATGTGATAACTGTGATTACTATGAGGATTACCGCGAGTGTGATTATGAATTAATATGTGATAATATGATGAATTAATATGAGTATGACTGTGATTACTATGTGATTTGTACATGATTATATGATGATTTCTATGATGACATGATGCATGATGATGATTATTATGATGATCTATGATGACATGATGTATGATGATGATTATTATGATGAGCTATAATGACATGACGTATGATGATGATTATTATGATGAGCTATAATGTTTGATAATGATGAATGATGATGCACCTATGATGTTATTATGAGGATGATTTGTGACGTGTGCATCATGCATTCATGTGCATCCGGACTTCGGTTCAGGACCTCTATTACTTTGGCTTCAATCCCATTGTATGGATGTGGAGTGTTTTGATGTACTCCGTGTTGCGGTGGAAATAGGATCACAAACTATTAATGAGTTTGAATCGCAATTCAGTTCACAACCGCTCTTTGATTTATCCGAAGGAAAAGGTCAAAAGAGGGAAAACCTATTTTTGCATCGTAAACACAATGCGGGGAAAGATCTAGGGTTCGGGGGTTGGTTAAATTTAGGGAAGGTATTAGCACCCTAAACTTCTGTAGTACTCTACAGGAACCTTTTGTTCAAATGTTTACTATTTTGCTTTATTCATTTGCTTAAGGTATATGTACAAAGGATTAAAAGTGCGAAAGAAAACCTAAGGGGTTAATTCTAAGTTTACTCGGCAAGACATCGCATCTTGTGCCTACGTATCCTTACGGGAGTGGAATCAGAGTAATCGTAGTTCCCCTCAAAAGGGAGGTTAGAGACTTCTTGACTGTGGTCAAGGCCTCAAGGGGAATAAACGCATCTTAAGGACACGCTTACGGGGAGTGTAGAAATTCCAAATCTCTACGTTAAAATGTTAAGTTGTAATTAGGGTTAAATTAGGGATTCCACGGCGAGAAACCCTAAAATGAGCGCGGCGGCTCTTTGACCTAATGCTAGGGGTAAAGTTGTAATCTTGCCTGCGGCGAGGCATTTATGAAAAATTAGGGTTTGTAAGGTGAAAGGGTTTGAAGTTGTTTTGAGGACTATTGGCGCGGCGGCCAAACGGTTAGACCTAACCCTCGGGTGTGTGTAGTGTGACAGAAACAGTGGTAAACGCGTGAGATAATTGAATCATGCAAACAGAGAGATAATATAAGCAGAAATTTAAAGGCAGAAATTAAAGCGCGATTATTAGGATTCGCGAGATTACATGATAGGAGCAGATGCAATAGGATAATGAAAATTTGAATTAAAAATACACAAAAATAACTACTGGCAGCGTAACAAGCTACAGAACGAGGAAACACTGTTAATAAACCGAATCAGACAGTCAACGAATGAATTATGAGACAAAAATGCAAGATCGGAGATTTTTTTATTGCTTATGCGTAATAAGTTAAAAAAATGTTAAAATAAAAAAAAAGATTAATTTTTTTTTAAAGACACAATAGTTTAATTTAACTATCTAAAAAATTTTATTTTTTATGTTATCATTTTCTAAAAGAGTTTAAGCTAGATTTTTTTTTTTAAAAAAGTTAAATTATATTATATTTTTTTTAAAAAACAAATGTTTAATTTTTAGAAAAGGTTTTAATAAAAATTTAAAAATAATAAACAAATAAACCAATAAAATATAAAATAAATAAAATAAAAGAGGGTTGGGCCGGGTATCACTTCCGGACCCAACCCAAACGAATCACAAATTGGAAGGGGATTAGGGTTCCCCCCCAGAACCCTAACGGCGCACATCTTTTCTCTTCTTCTCATGTTATCGTTCCTCTTCTCTTTCTTCTTCCTCGATGCTCTCTTCTTCCTCACGCCGTGACCTTCTCTGTTCCTGAAACGAACCACGAAACTATGTGAGATAATACGTTTACCTTTGATTTGGCCGATGATGCTGAAGCTGAGGCCGTAGAGTTGATTGCCCGTCGTTCTTTGTGAACGATGAAGGTGGTCCCTCTGATGTTATGGATTCGCGTTCAGTGATGGTGATCTCTGAGCGATGATGACGATTGCTTCGTCTGAGCTCACGCTGTTTAGGGTTTTCTGCGTAATCTCTTCGCTAGGGTTTCTCCTCCCTTTATACTACTTTCAAACTCGTGGGCTTGGACCTCCTTCTGATTTTATGTTATTTGAAAACTGATTTTCAATGATTGATTGCTTTCTGGATTGATTGGAGATTTATTTCAATCTAATTGTGATTTCCTTTCCTTTTCAGGTTCTCTTGATTGGATTTTGTTGATTTGATCTGAGATAACTTCCGTTCTGTTTGATTTGTTGGATGCTCATTGAATGACAAATTCAATCTCTGATTTGTTGTGTTAAATGCTGGTCTATCCATGCTCAAAGTTTTTGAGGATCTGAATAAGATCTTTTTTTTTAATATTCTTCTTTCGCAATGGGTATACTTTGATCGATTTGCTAACTCTGAATTATTGTTTGGCAGGGAACGAATAGCAGTGAACTTGGGCCAAAATGAAATTAGCAGCCCAGAGTTTGGTTTATGGGGAATTCACCGAATTTGAGGATTAGGGTGATGTTCTTTGGAGACTTGCACTCGTTCCTGCTCTGAGACTAAACTCTTCCCTTCTGACGACTCAAAATTGTCCATACCGACTGGGGTTTTGTGAATACCACTCGTGGATTTAGGAGTCTGTAGGTTCCTGCATCGACCTGTATGTCCTGGGTGTGAATAACTAACGTTGGGTTAGTTAATTTTGTTTGGTAAGAAAAGACAACACCCTGCTTCACTCCTTGGATTTCCTTGAGCATATCTGATGATGATGTATTGGTTATGCAGGTTATAGGCTGGTGTAAGGTGCCTCCTCCTCATTTGTCCTTGTTGCTGATATTGCTACTCGTATTGTTGATTCTGCAGCATCTGATGTTCCTGGCGTTCCAGTTGGGGCTAAAGCGTAGTGGATCCTGACTGATGGGTTTTTTAGGTTTGTCTAGATCACACTCACCCTACCTTGTGAGGATGATGAATTGATGATGGTTTGCTGATGAGTGTTAGTATTATTCTTGCAGGGAGCTCAAAAGGGGACCTGTTGCAGGGAGTTTGCAGAATTTCCTTGCTTAGCATCTACACTTTTATTTGGTTGAATTTTACTCAATGTGATTTGCTGTGTTGTTGCTAAACCAGACATAGAACTATGTTGCAAGCCTGCAGCATTGTTCTGCTGTATAATTGTCGCAGAACCTTGTAAGTTTGATGGCTGCATTTGAGAGATCATTTGATTTTCATGAGACTGTACTGAAGTAACTTGAGATTGTGACTGTGCTGTTGAAAACATATGAGTTGGGGAAGCTGTCCAGGTTGCAAGGACAAGATGGGTTTCCTGAACTTATGAGGTTTACACTCTGCTTTTCTATGCTCTCAATTTTCTTTGAGACTAGGCGTAATGATGTGCTTAGGAATCTGTAGGAATGTTATCATGCGTTCTGGAATTATTCTGTATTGCTTCGACCTTTCCACCTGATCTGACTTGGGTTGTTGAGGGGGTAGAATCATACTGCTGCTAATTCCCCATTAGGTGAGCCTGTCCTAATGTTTTCTTGAAAGAGACTGATAGAAGTTACTTGTCTGGTTGTGTTTTCATTTTATGTATATATTTATGCTTTCTGAACATTTTCCTTATGTGTGATTCACTCTCTATAGTCTGAGATTGGACTAATTGATTATTGTGAGGGTGGCAAAGTTCGGGGACTAACAGGGCCTATGCAGAGACCTTGATTTGATGGGGCTTTTCCAAGCAAATTATGTGCAGAGGGTTGCTTTAGTGAGTAATGTTATCGACATTCTCGTCAAGTTCATCACTTATTGTTATACTCCTGACTTCTGGACTAGACTCGAATGGTAACAGCAGAGTTCTATTCCCAATGGCCTGTTGATGTTCATGTTGTTATTGCAGGTTGTAACTCGTGTTGCTTGGTTTGTTGTAGCTGATATTGGTTCTACGGTTTTGTAGCCTGTTTCTTGAACTGAACTGTTTTAAACTCTGCTATGAAATTGGGGTTGCAGAATCTTCCGATACCTTGTCCTATGTTATTTTGCTGTGGCTTGTTGTGTGTCTCATTCTTCTGTGCATGGTTCAGAACTGATGCTGCTCATTCAAATTCTGAATCTGACATTGGTGCGTGTGTGGCTTTTCAGGTGTTGGAAACTTCGGAACCATAGCGACTCAGACCTGCCGGCATCCGGGTCTGAGTCCATACTTGCCCATGTTGCCTTATTCTCGTATCAGTTCGGAAATCCAATCACGGCAAAACGAATCAGCCCCACTTCTTTTATTTTTTCTATCTCTCGGATGTCCCGTATCGATAAGAACAAGCATTGCCTGATCTGACGCCCATGGCGCGGATCGGTAACGGGGGTAGGACGCAGCTTCGGTTGTGCCACTCCCGGCACTCGATGATGACAATTGTTCTGAGAGTGTCGAATAACCTCTAACACTTTCCTTTTTCTTCTGTTTTGTTTTCTTTGGCTCTTTTCAGGTAATCGGAGCTTCATGAAGGACTCAAAGGAGGAAGATTATGAAGAACACTTAGAAGCTTAGGACTTAGAATTTTTTTAGAATAGATAGCCAATGTAATGAATCTTTTTGTAAACCAGTGGGTATAAAGTTCAAAATTATTTATCCATTTCCATTGTAAACTAAATATTTATGAAATAAAGTTCAAAAATATTTATTCACTTCTTATTTGTAAATAATAATTCGAAAATTATTTAAATTCACTCCTTAGATGTAAATTGCAAATACTTATGAATAAAGCTTCAAAAATATTTAAACTCACCTCTTAGTTGTAAATTATAAATATTCACGAATGATATTCACAAATGTCTAAACTCATTTCCCTTTTTGTATTGGACAATATTATGAATGAGATCCACTCTCTTTATATTAATTGACTGCTTACCGTAACCGGATTAAATCTGACCAAAACTCAAACTGAGTTCCTGCTTTCCAAATAACCTTAGCAGTATCTGCTTCCTCTCAGGAATACTGTCCCACTTGTCTCAAAATCACAGACTCCACGTGAAATGACCAAAATGCCCCTGTGGTAATTCCTGAAATAAAACGCACTCATATGATTGGTTAGTGATTAATGGATGCAAAATGAAATGCTATGTGAAATGAACTGACTAAATGTAAGGGTAAAATTTGGGGTACTACAGTTGCCCCTATTTAAATAGCTACACCGGACGATTTGAGTGACAGAGACTCGAGGAATCGTGGTGGAGAGATTTAAATATAGATAACCAAAAATTTTGCCCTTATATGCGACGATATGCAATGCTATGGACAAAACTGGAACGACTTAATGCAGATGATGCCATGACTATGATATGATGCGTATGCTGGAATAATGAATGCGAAAATGCTGACGAAACATGACGACACCGAGACAGACGCCACGAGAAGAAACACACTGGGGAAAATGACGCGCTGAGACACAGTACATCACTGGGGAATTCTAAAAATGATAGTCAACTGGTGCGAATGACCAATTGTCACTTTTAGAAAAGGAACGAGATCCTCGAATGGAGATGGTACCTATGAGACGGCCTCCACTGGGGAATCTAAAAATAAAACTGGATTACGTACGATTGTAAGATCGATTACAGAATGCTGGAGCATTGAGCAAGGAATAACATCCAAGCTTCTGTAAACTACCCCTCGTGACAGGATCAAACGGACTTTTCGGAACTCCGTAGCAAATATACAGGGTAAAGACCAACTGTATGCCAAAATAAATGGACTTTGATGGGAATTGCCCTGATAAGCTTCTCGAGGGAGAACTGTCACTTATCGTTGGAAGGGACTTATGTGCCAAAAAATGGATAAGCACTCAAATAAAGAGGCTGCTGCTTATCTGATAAATAAATCTTCTCGCATTTAAGGTCGGCGCCTGGAATACGATTCTGATTCTTCTTTTACTGAAGGATAAATAAACTTCTTCATGCTTCAGAATCGTGCTCTCCTGAACATGAAAAGGGTAAACTGAACTTCCTCATACTTCAGGATCGTGCCCTCCTGAATATGAAACTGGATGACTGAATATACTCATATTTCAGAATCGTGCTCTCCTGAATATGAAACTGGATGACTGAATTTCTTCATATTTCAGAATCGTGGTCTCCTGAATATGATTCGGTTGTTTCTTGTAAATGAATTTCTTCATACTTCAGAATCGTGCTTTCCTGAATATGAAACTGGGTAATCGAACTTCCTCATAACTCAGAATCGTGCTCTCCTGAATATGATTCCGCTCCTTCTTTTACTAAAGGATAAACGAACTTCTTCATAACTTCAGAATCGTGCTCTCCTGAATATGAAACTGCTCAAACCTCCCCTTAACTCAAGATCGTGCTCTCCTGAATACGATTTGGTTCAAACTTCAAGACGGCAGGTAAATGGAAGCCCAACTGCTCCATGGAGATGGCCATTTGCTGCGAGTCATAACGAGGATATGATCGACTTCTTAGGTGAGAAATGTCGTATGTTGATGCTGTAAAATGTAAAGTGTAAAAGGTTGTAACATGTAGGATTGTAAAGTGTTTTACTGATAGATTTTCCAGGCGCGAACTGGCGCGTATCTGTAAAGGATTGTAGTTGATTTTCTTGAAAGATAGTGCAAAATAAATGCACGTCCGGGTACAGTGATAAACTTCTCAAGCGAGATAGTCGCGTATCTGCCAATGTATGGTGAAAATTTTAGATGGTGCAAAATAAATGCACGTCCGGTTGGGATTGACGACCGACAAGACTGAGATTCAATCTAGGATCGAGCTAGAAAGAAGACTGGAAATCGAAACTCCATCGAGGGAATGATCTCGAAGGGTAAATATCTTATCCTGACGAGGAAAGATAGCTGAAGTAACCGTCATCCACGAGGATCGATCTCTGTGGGGAAACTGGAAACACCTATGTATTTTATGCTTAGGGCTGACAATCTATTTGGAGAGGATGGACGAACCTAGTTACTCGACGGTAACGACCAAGGACAGAGACGCAATGAACCTGTGAATGCTAACGCATATGTGAATGTATGTTAATGTCTATGTATGTAGTCAAATATGCAAGATGTTATGAAATGAGTATGTAATGAGTATGTAATGAATATGAAATGAAATAGGCATGTGATGCTTATGCCCTTGCGTATACTGACGAAACAGACTAGAGACGGGACGAGAGATGAAATAAACATCTCGACGGGAATACCCTGCGTTCTCTGCAACCAATACGTCAATCATGGGTAAGAAAGATCAATGGTAGAACCAAGTCTGGTTTTAAAGTTTGGAATTCTCTGGGGAGAAGGTAATCTGCTTGTGGTGTACAGTATCACGTCTTCACATGGGGAGAAGAAAACCTGAGGGACACTTTTGAGTTACCCAAGAAAAGGTTGTCAGCTTATAGTCTCTCTGGGGACTATCACTGGGCAATGGTTTGAAAGTGTTTCTGCAATAATGATATTTCCGGGGAATGAAGAGATCCTGTCGGAATTTCCACTAGTCAAAGTAATTTATTACATTTCAAATTTGTTTGTTTTTTGAAAAACAGTTTTGAAAAATCTACAATGCACCTTTCATTTTCAAATTTTAAGAATAAACGCATTTTGCATAACAATAGAAAATAAAGAGCAATGCACCAAGGAATGTAAGTAACGAGATGGTATCTTTTATTAAAGGGTGGCTGCTTGCTGAAGGCAGAGCTCCACAGATGATTACATTTTGAAATTGGCAACATGGGAAAAGGTTACATCGAATCCAATAACACCTACTGACACTAATAACTAAGACTAACCCAGAATCCTGCTTTGGGCAAGGATGAAAGAAACTGAAACATGGCTCTTATGAGATAATCAGTGTCTTCTGATGCAATGAAATGCCTTTGTCCCTAACTTTTGCCTGGACCGCCCTTTCGGGTTTTCAATCCACCGGGACGCTCTTTTTTGCCTAAGCCGCCCTTTCGGGTTTTCGTCTTAGCGAGCTTTTTATTATTATTATTTTTTTTTTCAACCCTTACTTTTGCCTAAGTCGCCTTTTGCAGGTTTTCGACTTAGCGGGTTTTTAGGCATAATATTTTCGGACTGCATCAGAATTCACGGGATGTGCTAGTTCTTCACCGTCCATTGTCGTAAGTATTAGAGACCCTCCGGAGAAGACGGTCTTTACAACGAACGGGCCTTCATAATTGGGCATCCACTTTCCACGCATATCTTTATGTACTGGTAAGATCTTTTTGAGTACGAGCTCTCCTTGACGGAACTCACGGATACGAATCTTCTTATCAAACGCTCTTTTCATCCGCTTCTGATATAATTGCCCATGGCACATGGCCGTCAAACGCTTCTCGTCAATGAGATTCAACTGATCCAATCTGTCCTGAACCCACTCAGCTTCCTCAAGTTCAGCCTCCATTAACACTCTTAGCGAAGGTATCTCTACTTCGATGGGGAGTACGGCGTCCATTCCATATACCAGTGAGAAAGGTGTTGCCCCTGTCGAAGTTCTCACCGAGGTTCTATATCCATGCAAAGCAAACGGTAACATCTCATGCCAATCTTTGTAAGTCACAACCATCTTTTGCAGGATCTTCTTGATATTCTTATTTGCAGCTTCAACGGCCCCATTCATCTTAGGACGGTACGGAGAAGAATTGTGGTGAGTGATCTTGAAATTATCACACAACTCTTTCATAGTTTTATTATTCAGATTGGTGCCATTGTCAGTTATTATCCGGCTTGGGACCCCATAGCGGCAGATGATCTCTTTCCTGATGAATCGGGCAACCACTTGCTTGGTCACGTTAGCGTAGGAGGCAGCCTCTACCCACTTGGTGAAATAATCAATGGCAACGAGGATAAAACGATGTCCATTAGAAGCTTTCGGCTCGATTGCCCCAATCATGTCAATGCCCCACATAGAGAACGGCCATGGTGAAGACAAAACATTCAACGGTGACGGAGGTACGTGTATTTTATCAGCGTAAATTTGGCATTTATGGCATTTCCTAGCGTATTGGATGCAGTCAGCTTCCATGGTTAACCAGTAATACCCAGCCCTTAACATCTTCTTGGACATAGCATAACCATTGGCATGGGTTCCGAAGGTCCCCTCATGGATTTCCTGTAGTAACATGTCCGCTTCCCGTTTATCAACACATCTGAGCAGGACCATGTCGTGATTTCTCTTGTATAGCACACCGTTACTGATAAAGAATTTGGACGCCAGTCTTCTCAATGTCTTTTTGTCCAGACCATTAGCACCATCGGGATACTCCTGCTTGACGAGATAGTTCTTGATATCGTGAAACCAAGGCTTTTCATCCACCTCAACTTCTTCGACCGTCTGACAATAAGCGGGCTCAACTTTGCGCTCAATATGGATAAGAGGTGCTTCATTAACGAATTTAACTTTCCACATGGATGCTAACATGGCTAATGCATCAGCTACGTGATTCTCGGATCTAGGAACATGCTCGAACTCTATCTCGTCGAAATACTTGATCAGCTCAATAATGTAGTCCTTATAAGGGATCAGCTTCTCATTCTTCGTTTCCCATTTGCCTTGTACCTGGTAAATAACCAAAGCTGAGTCACCACTTACTTTAAGAAGTTTGATTCGGAGGTGAATCGCCGCTTCGAGGCCGAGGATACATGCTTCATATTCTGCGACGTTGTTAGTGCACTCAAAGTCCAACCTTGCTGTAAATGGAGTAAATCCACCCTTTGGGTTCATCAAAACGGCGCCTATACCGTGCCCATTGAAATTTGAGGAACCATCAAACATCATCTTCCACCAAAGACCTGGTTCTGGACCTTCGCTCGGATCTGGCTCTTCACAATCCCTTTTAATCAACAAAATATCCTCATCGGGAAAATCGAGCTTAAGAGGTTCATAATCTTCAACTGGCTGGTCTGCAAGATAATCAGATAAAATACTACCCTTAATCGCCTTCTGGGGTACATACTGGATGTCATATTCGGATAACAACATGTGCCAACGGGCTAGCCTCCCGGTTTGAGCAGGTTTTTCAAAAATATACTTGATCGGATCCATTTTAGAAATCAATAGAGTGGTATGACAGACCATATACTGCCGAAGGCGCTTTGCGGCCCATGCCAATGCACAACAAGTTTTCTCTAATGGTGAATACCTATTTTCGCAATCGGTAAACTTCTTGCTCAGGTAATAAATCGCATGTTCCTTTTTCCCAGTCTCATCATGTTGTCCAAGCACACAACCCATAGACTTCTCGAGCACGGTAAGGTACATAAACAACGGCCTTCCAGGTACGGGCGGGATCAGAATAGGGGGATCTTGCAAATAACCTTTAATCTTCTCAAACGCTTTCTGACAATCTGGGTTCCACTCAACTGTCTGCCCCTTGCAAAGCAACTTGAATATCGGCTCACAAGTAGCGGTCATATTAAAGATAAACCTGGAAATGTAATTCAGACGTCCCAGAAAACCCCTAACTTGCGTCTCTGTTCGCGGAGCCGGCATATCTTGAATGGCTCGGACTTTGTCAGGATCCACCTCAATCCCTCGCTGGCTAACAATGAAACCAAGCAATTTTCCGGATCTGACACCGAAGGTACATTTTGCAGGATTCAATTTCAACTGATATTTCCTGAGTCGTTCAAACAACTTCACCAAATGGTCTAAATGCTCCTCTTCACTCTGAGATTTGGCTATCATATCGTCCACATACACCTCAATTTCTTTGTGCATCATATCATGAAAAAGAGTGGTCATAGCGCGTTGGTAAGTTGCCCCTGCATTCTTTAAACCGAAGGGCATGACTTTGTAGCAGAAGGTTCCCCAAGGAGTAATGAAAGTAGTCTTCTCTCGATCATCGGGATCCATCTTGATCTGATTATAGCCAGAGAAACCATCCATAAATGAAAACAACGCAAAACTGGCTGTATTGTCTACAAGTGTATCAATATGTGGCAGAGGGAAATCGTCTTTCGGACTTGCTTTGTTCAGGTCCCTGTAATCCACACACATCCTAACCTGAAATCGTCTTTCGGACTGGCACAATGTTGGCAACCCAATCTGGATATTTCGCGACTGCCAAGAAACCTGCATCCAACTGCTTTTTAACCTCATCTCGAATCTTCAAAGACATGTCGGGTCTCGTTCTTCGGAGTTTCTGCTTGATAGGTGGACAATCTGGCTTAAGTGGCAACTTGTGAACAACAATATCTGTGTTCAGGCCCGGCATATCTTGATACGACCATGCAAACACATCAATATACTCTTTTAACAACTCAATCAACCTCGGCCTAATCTCCGTCCCAAGCATTGCACCAATCTTGACCTCTTTCTTGTTTTCATCTGTACCGAGATTAATTAGGTCCACTTGCTCTTTATGCGGTTGAAGCTCTGCGTACTCGTACTCAATCAATCTTGTCAGTTCCGCGGGTACTTCAAAATCTTCTTCACCCTCGTCCTCAGCTTGATTGATGGGTGCATCCCAGTCAGGAGTATCAGCAAAGTCATTGGATCCAACAAGGTTTACGATATCTCTGCATGATGGAAGGCTTACTTAATTAAAATGCTCGAAGACATGTAAGAATGAAATGCTGTTTTTTCTTATTTATTTATTATTGGAAGAAAGGTTGCCAATTTCATTTTTAAAAGTGAAAACAAAAAACGCAAATGAACAAAGTGGAATCGAACAAAATACTTTTATTAATATCTTTTTATGAATGAAAGGTGGCCCGACAAAACAACCCTATAGCCTTGGGCAGAGCTACAGATTTTTATTTGAAAATGTAAATGAAACTTAAAAAACAATTACTTTGACAAGGGAAAAATAACAGGGATCTCTACGGCCTCCCAGTTGTTCAAAACTGCATCACCCTTAAACACCAGGTTGCTCAGCTCTTCATTTTCTTCACAGTTGCTGATGGCATTGATTTGGAAGCCTCCGCTGACAAATACTTCTTGGATAACCTTCGGACGCCCTTCGACAGTTGTGGCAGCTCCATTCTGAGTTGGTTTGTAACCCAACCCAGAGCGATCAGTCTTGGTCTTGACATCAATTACCTCTCCCCAACCTTCAGGAATGCCCCTGTCAATTGTTGATTTGGTACTCTTCAGAGATGCAAAAGATGGATTACCCTGACCCACTGTCTCTTCGACTTCCAGCAGAACAGCATTGGCGATCTCAAGTGCTTGAAAGGAAATGTCTAAAGCATTCTCATCGGTCTCGATGTAACAGAAAGAAGACAGGTTACTGACCATCAGATCTTCCTCACCGTGTATAATAACCAACTTTCCGTCGATCACGAATTTCATCCTTTGATGTAACGTTGAGGTCACTGCCCCAGCGGCATGAATCCACGGCCTTCCGAGCAAACAACTGTAGTTGGGATTAATGTCCATGACTTGAAACGTGATATTAAAAACTTGCGGACCAACCAGGATAGGAAGCTCAACCTCCCCCATTACCGATCGGCGAGAGCCATCGAAAGCCTTGACAATCAAAGGAGTAGGTTTCAACACAGTCTCTTTACAAGCCAACTTATCAAGAACCCTCTTGGGTAGCACATTCAGAGAGGACCCGGTGTCTACTAGCACTCTTGCTAAATTGTCTTCCTGACATTTTACCGATATATGTAAAGCACGATTATGGTTCGGACCCTCCTTCGGTAACTCTTCATTGCTGAAACTGAGGGTGTTACAGGCGGTTAAATTGGCAATCACACTATTAAATCGACTGGTGCTAATATCTTGATCCACATGTGCTTGAGTCAAAACCTTCTGCAAGGCCATCCTATGAGCGGGTGAATTCATCAACAGAGATAGAATTGAGATCTTGGAAGGAGTCTGATGAAGTTGATCGATAACTTTATAGTCACTTTTCTTGATGATCCTCAAAAATTCGGCATCTTCATTATCCGTAACGGCTCCCTTACCTTTGTCTTTGGCAGGAACTGGGATACTAGTGGTCTCCTTAGGTGGATCATCATTAGAACGGGGAGTATACACGCGACCACTGCGAGTCATCCTGCTTACCTCTGCGATATTGGTCACTGTGCCCTTAACCTCTTCATTTGGAATAGTCTTCCCAGACTCCTTGTCGATCACCGTCACGTCATATTTCCAAGGCACGGCTTTAGGGTCACTGAAAGGAAACGGACCCGGTCTTCGAATAACTATAGGCTTAGGCTGATTCACTTCAGGGATATACGACCTTGGTATATCGAACACGAGGTTGGCGGAGCCTGCCCCTGATAAATTAAACACGGGTACCTTACCCTTTGATTCAGGCTGATGGAAAACAGGCTCAACTACAGCGACTACATCCTTCTTGGCTTGGCTTGTCACTTGTAAAACACCCTCATTAATCAGCCTCTGAACATCATTCTGAACTAACACACAACCCTTAGTACTGGCTTCACAACTTACGCATGCAACGTGGGAAGTATCTACTAAACCAGCTTCAAACAGTTTCGAATGGAACATCTTGAGAGGAGTCTTAATCTATTCAACGTCAAGGGCATAACCGTCCCCCGAATCAACACTAACGGCATTGACACTCTCATGGTTAGGAAAAGGGTTCTTCTTAACATTTGGTTGAGGATCTTCAAATGACAAAATCTTCTTTTCCAATAGGTCCCTGACAATATTTTTGAGAGCATAACAATTCTCCAGATCATGACCAGGCGCACCCTCATGAAATAAACAGTGAGCAGCGGCGTTGTAATTGGCGGGTAGAGGATTAGGAGGCGGACCCAAAGCCCGAGTGGTGATGAGACCTTGCTTGACCAAAGAGGGATACAACTCGGTAAAAGTCATCGGGATCGGCGGACAAGGTTTATACGTTCTTCTGTTCGGCATATTCTGGCGAGGAGCCGGACTCTTTGGCTGTTGAGGAGCAGGAGCGTTGGGCGCCTGTAGGTAGTTGACAGGAGGCGGATAAACAGGAGGTTGTTGCATAGGTTGATACATGGGAACCTGGTGATTGAAAGAAGGTGTAATAGCTGCCACATAGGGTTGTTGAGCATACTGGACTGGGTACCCTTGAGGTTGAGCATAACCTTGCGGATGCCGATAAGAGCGTTCCCTTGGTCTACCAGAGGATATAGCATTAGTCTCACTCTCCTTCTTTTTCTGGGAGCTATACGGAGGTTTCTTCGGCTGATCCTTAGAAGCGCCATGATTATTTGTCATCTTACCACTCTTCATACCCAATTCAATCTTGACACCCACAGCAACGATGTCGGAGAAATTTGAAGTCACACTACCCACCATTCTTTCGTAAAATTCTGGACGGACCGTGTCGACAAACCAATCAGCTAACTCTTTCTCGGTCAAAGGAGGTTCTACCTGCGAAGCAGTCTCTCTCCACCTTTGAGCATACTCTTTGAATGACTCAGAATTCTTTTGTGACATACTCAGCAATTGTCTTCTGTCAGGAGCCAGATCCATATTGTACTTGTAGTGTTTGATGAAAGCGTCAGATAAATCTTGAAAGCTCTTAACGCGAGACTGGTCTAAAGTTAAATACCACTTGGAGGAAGCACCCTTCAAACTATCTTGGAAGCAATGAATCATCAGTTTATCGTTCTCAACATGGGCAGCCATTTTGCGATAATACATGATCAAATGACTCTTAGGACAGGTGGCACCTTCATAACGATCAAAGTTCGGAGTTTTGAACTTCGGGGGAATAACCAAACCTGAGACCAAACAAACATCTCTTGCAGCAGTCCCAAAAATTTGATCGCCCTCTACCTTTTTCAATCTCTGGACGATAGTGTTTACTTCCTCACGAAGCTTATCATGTTTCTCATAACCCTCAACATTCTCATCAAGATTATCAAAAACTGTCTCATTGAAGTACGGTTGCGCACGAGTGTGTACAACAGGTGGTGCAAAGATAGGAGCCCCCCTAGAAACTTCAGAAAACAAAGGCACGGCTTGCTGAACAGGTTGATTAATCGGAACAGTGGCTTGAGGAGGCACAAAACCGGGAGCAAGACCATAAGGTGGGTCCCCTGCTACGGTCACACTTGGTGGAGGGTCCACAGTAACGCCGGTAATCTCAGAAACAACAGTGGGCTGGGTATCCATCTTAGCATTCATGACATGTAACAATTCCATCATTCGCCCCATACCCCCTCGAAGGTCTTCAAGTTCATTGCTAAGGCGATCAATCTCTTTTGCCTGATCCTCCATTCTTTTCCGAGTTTGAGCTCTGGTGTTGTATTGGTGCCGAGAACTCAGGGTGACGAAACTGGAAGGTGAGAGAACCGAGTGTGAGAAATCGGGAGACACATGTAATGCAAAAGTATGATGCTAAAATGTGAATGTAAATGAAGATTTCATGGAATTCAAAACATTTACTAATGCCGTGGGGTACCAAGGAAATCTTTTCCTTGTTTTTTCATTTTATATTTTTTTTTTATTTATGGTATCCCGCGATATCCATAAATGATGTTTGAGCTCCATGAAATACAATGCAATGAGATGCTTTATGGATGCAATGCATGAAAACACACAAAGTCCTAGGTTAAAAGCTTGCATGAGGTTCAAAGGCAAATACCCTCCCCTGAAGTTAGATGGTTCATCCTGTCCTACAAAAGTAACCAGGTTCTAAGGGATCTCAATATCATTGATCCTTCACAAGGGTGGTTGTTCAGAAGGCAACTTACTTGCCAACCAAAACCCTCCAAGTTTAAGATCTCAATGAGCGTAGTATCGAGTGTCAACCAACTTCAGTCTGCACCAAAGCCGGTTACCTCACTACTTTCTAAAGGCCAAGATGAGTTAACTAGGGTTCTAAAAGTCAGTTAGTGCATTGACAACATATGGCAGCCTCAATATTATCCTCAACTTGACTTAAGGAATATAAGCACCAACCAAGAAGTCGCACTAACTATGGCCACCAGATCAACCGTATCGATATACGTCGTACAGTTTCCTTGGTCTATTGCCATTTACCTAAGGTACACTAGATCCGGGTTAGGACCTATCTCACAGCACAAGGAACAGTCCCACAATCAAAGTACAAATATATACATGTAAATGAATAATATCACAGATAGTAATAAATATGAACAAGTTAGGGATAACCCTTAAAAGTTTAGGAGTCCCCAGTGAAGTCGCCATTTTCTGTTGCAGTGGAAATAGGATCACAAACTATTAATGAGTTTGAATCGCAATTCAGTTCACAACCGCTCTTTGATTTATCCGAAGGAAAAGGTCAAAAGAGGGAAAACCTATTTTTGCATCGTAAACACAATGCGGGGAAAGATCTAGGGTTCGGGGGTTGGTTAAATTTAGGGAAGGTATTAGCACCCTAAACTTCTGTAGTACTCTACAGGAACCTTTTGTTCAAATGTTTACTATTTTGCTTTATTCATTTGCTTAAGGTATATGTACAAAGGATTAAAAGTGCGAAAGAAAACCTAAGGGGTTAATTCTAAGTTTACTCGGCAAGACATCGCATCTTGTGCCTACGTATCCTTACGGGAGTGGAATCAGAGTAATCGTAGTTCCCCTCAAAAGGGAGGTTAGAGACTTCTTGACTGTGGTCAAGGCCTCAAGGGGAATAAACGCATCTTAAGGACACGCTTACGGGGAGTGTAGAAATTCCAAATCTCTACGTTAAAATGTTAAGTTGTAATTAGGGTTAAATTAGGGATTCCACAGCGAGAAACCCTAAAATGAGCGCGGCGGCTCTTTGACCTAATGCTAGGGGTAAAGTTGTAATCTTGCCTGCGGCGAGGCATTTATGAAAAATTAGGGTTTGTAAGGTGAAAGGGTTTGAAGTTGTTTTGAGGACTATTGGCGCGGCGGCCAAACGGTTAGACCTAACCCTCGGGTGTGTGTAGTGTGACAGAAACAGTGGTAAACGCGTGAGATAATTGAATCATGCAAACAGAGAGATAATGTAAGCAGAAATTTAAAGGCAGAAATTAAAGCGCGATTATTAGGATTCGCGAGATTACATGATAGGAGCAGATACAATAGGATAATGAAAATTTGAATTAAAAATACACAAAAATAACTACTGGCAGCGTAACAAGCTACAGAACGAGGAAACACTGTTAATAAACCGAATCAGACAGTCAACGAATGAATTATGAGACAAAAATGCAAGATCGGAGATTTTTTTATTGCTTATGCGTAATAAGTTAAAAAAATGTTAAAATAAAAAAAAAGATTAATTTTTTTTAAAGACACAATAGTTTAATTTAACTATCTAAAAAATTTTATTTTTTATGTTATCATTTTCTAAAAGAGTTTAAGCTAGATTTTTTTTTTTAAAAAAGTTAAATTATATTATATTTTTTTTAAAAAACAAATGTTTAATTTTTAGAAAAGGTTTTAATAAAAATTTAAAAATAATAAACAAATAAACCAATAAAATATAAAATAAATAAAATAAAAGAGGGTTGGGCCGGGTATCACTTCCGGACCCAACCCAAACGAATCACAAATTGGAAGGGGATTAGGGTTCCCCCCCCAGAACCATAACGGCGCACATCTTTTCTCTTCTTCTCATGTTATCGTTCCTCTTCTCTTTCTTCTTCCTCGATGCTCTCTTCTTCCTCACGCCGTGACCTTCTCTGTTCCTGAAACGAACCACGAAACTATGTGAGATAATACGTTTACCTTTGATTTGGCCGATGATGCTGAAGCTGAGGCCGTAGAGTTGATTGCCCGTCGTTCTTTGTGAACGATGAAGGTGGTCCCTCTGATGTTATGGATTCGCGTTCAGTGATGGTGATCTCTGAGCGATGATGACGATTGCTTCGTCTGAGCTCACGCTGTTTAGGGTTTTCTGCGTAATCTCTTCGCTAGGGTTTCTCCTCCCTTTATACTACTTTCAAACTCGTGGGCTTGGACCTCCTTCTGATTTTATGTTATTTGAAAACTGATTTTCAATGATTGATTGCTTTCTGGATTGATTGGAGATTTATTTCAATCTAATTGTGATTTCCTTTCCTTTTCAGGTTCTCTTGATTGGATTTTGTTGATTTGATCTGAGATAACTTCCGTTCTGTTTGATTTGTTGGATGCTCATTGAATGACAAATTCAATCTCTGATTTGTTGTGTTAAATGCTGGTCTATCCATGCTCAAAGTTTTTGAGGATCTGAATAAGATCTTTTTTTTTAATATTCTTCTTTCGCAATGGGTATACTTTGATCGATTTGCTAACTCTGAATTATTGTTTGGCAGGGAACGAATAGCAGTGAACTTGGGCCAAAATGAAATTAGCAGCCCAGAGTTTGGTTTATGGGGAATTCACCGAATTTGAGGATTAGGGTGATGTTCTTTGGAGACTTGCACTCGTTCCTTCTCTGAGACTAAACTCTTCCCTTCTGACGACTCAAAATTGTCCATACCGACTGGGGTTTTGTGAATACCACTCGTGGATTTAGGAGTCTGTAGGTTCCTGCATCGACCTGTATGTCCTGGGTGTGAATAACTAACGTTGGGTTAGTTAATTTTGTTTGGTAAGAAAAGACAACACCCTGCTTCACTCCTTGGATTTCCTTGAGCATATCTGATGATGATGTATTGGTTATGCAGGTTATAGGCTGGTGTAAGGTGCCTCCTCCTCATTTGTCCTTGTTGCTGATATTGCTACTCGTATTGTTGATTCTGCAGCATCTGATGTTCCTGGCGTTCCAGTTGGGGCTAAAGCGTAGTGGATCCTGACTGATGGGTTTTTTAGGTTTGTCTAGATCACACTCACCCTACCTTGTGAGGATGATGAATTGATGATGGTTTGCTGATGAGTGTTAGTATTATTCTTGCAGGGAGCTCAAAAGGGGACCTGTTGCAGGGAGTTTGCAGAATTTCCTTGCTTAGCATCTACACTTTTATTTGGTTGAATTTTACTCAATGTGATTTGCTGTGTTGTTGCTAAACCAGACATAGAACTATGTTGCAAGCCTGCAGCATTGTTCTGCTGTATAATTGTCGCAGAACCTTGTAAGTTTGATGGCTGCATTTGAGAGATCATTTGATTTTCATGAGACTGTACTGAAGTAACTTGAGATTGTGACTGTGCTGTTGAAAACATATGAGTTGGGGAAGCTGTCCAGGTTGCAAGGACAAGATGGGTTTCCTGAACTTATGAGGTTTACACTCTGCTTTTCTATGCTCTCAATTTTCTTTGAGACTAGGCGTAATGATGTGCTTAGGAATCTGTAGGAATGTTATCATGCGTTCTGGAATTATTCTGTATTGCTTCGACCTTTCCACCTGATCTGACTTGGGTTGTTGAGGGGGTAGAATCATACTGCTGCTAATTCCCCATTAGGTGAGCCTGTCCTAATGTTTTCTTGAAAGAGACTGATAGAAGTTACTTGTCTGGTTGTGTTTTCATTTTATGTATATCTTTATGCTTTCTGAACATTTTCCTTATGTGTGATTCACTCTCTATAGTCTGAGATTGGACTAATTGATTATTGTGAGGGTGGCAAAGTTCGGGGACTAACAGGGCCTATGCAGAGACCTTGATTTGATGGGGCTTTTCCAAGCAAATTATGTGCAGAGGGTTGCTTTAGTGAGTAATGTTATCGACATTCTCGTCAAGTTCATCACTTATTGCTATACTCCTGACTTCTGGACTAGACTCGAATGGTAACAGCAGAGTTCTATTCCCAATGGCCTGTTGATGTTCATGTTGTTATTGCAGGTTGTAACTCGTGTTGCTTGGTTTGTTGTAGCTGATATTGGTTCTACGGTTTTGTAGCCTGTTTCTTGAACTGAACTGTTTTAAACTCTGCTATGAAATTGGGGTTGCAGAATCTTCCGATACCTTGTCCTATGTTATTTTGCTGTGGCTTGTTGTGTGTCTCATTCTTCTGTGCATGGTTCAGAACTGATGCTGCTCATTCAAATTCTGAATCTGACATTGGTGCGTGTGTGGCTTTTCAGGTGTTGGAAACTTCGGAACCATAGCGACTCAGACCTGCCGGCATCCGGGTCTGAGTCCATACTTGCCCATGTTGCCTTATTCTCGTATCAGTTCGGAAATCCAATCACGGCAAAACGAATCAGCCCCACTTCTTTTATTTTTTCTATCTCTCGGATGTCCCGTATCGATAAGAACAAGCATTGCCTGATCTGACGCCCATGGCGCGGATCGGTAACGGGGGTAGGACGCAGCTTCGGTTGTGCCACTCCCGGCACTCGATGATGACAATTGTTCTGAGAGTGTCGAATAACCTCTAACACTTTCCTTTTTCTTCTGTTTTGTTTTCTTTGGCTCTTTTCAGGTAATCGGAGCTTCATGAAGGACTCAAAGGAGGAAGATTATGAAGAACACTTAGAAGCTTAGGACTTAGAATTTTTTTAGAATAGATAGCCAATGTAATGAATCTTTTTGTAAACCAGTGGGTATAAAGTTCAAAATTATTTATCCATTTCCATTGTAAACTAAATATTTATGAAATAAAGTTCAAAAATATTTATTCACTTCTTATTTGTAAATAATAATTCGAAAATTATTTAAATTCACTCCTTAGATGTAAATTGCAAATACTTATGAATAAAGCTTCAAAAATATTTAAACTCACCTCTTAGTTGTAAATTATAAATATTCACGAATGATATTCACAAATGTCTAAACTCATTTCCCTTTTTGTATTGGACAATATTATGAATGAGATCCACTCTCTTTATATTAATTGACTGCTTACCGTAACCGGATTAAATCTGACCAAAACTCAAACTGAGTTCCTGCTTTCCAAATAACCTTAGCAGTATCTGCTTCCTCTCAGGAATACTGTCCCACTTGTCTCAAAATCACAGACTCCACGTGAAATGACCAAAATGCCCCTGTGGTAATTCCTGAAATAAAACGCACTCATATGATTGGTTAGTGATTAATGGATGCAAAATGAAATGCTATGTGAAATGAACTGACTAAATGTAAGGGTAAAATTTGGGGTACTACACTCCGGTTCTCTAGTAAAATCGATCCTATTAATGGGGATCTATGGAGGGTTGATGGCCTAGTGTCCATCGCGCTGTGATGATTGATACCATATGCATTGAGTCTTGTTGCATTTTACATTTATGAGTCTTTTGGTATGAATTATGATGTTGTGGCCTTTGAGGCCTATTAAGGATATGAATTTGTTGAATATGAAAATGACGTCGTTTTATATGTTGATTTTTATCATTGATTATTATTAACCGTTTTACTCACCCCTGCATGTTTGAATGTTACCTCCACGTGGGTAACGTGTTGATGACCAGGTTTAGCCGTAGACGCCATCGAGGATTATTTTTGAAGTTTTGAGTTGTTAGCCTTTTTGGTTAACTTAGAGGGTCTTGCTCTGATATATATAACATCGGGCTGAGTTCTTTTGAGTTAAACCTTATACTGTTGAGTTATTTTGCTTATCTTCCCGTATGAGGAAAACCTTGATTTATGCCTTTGAGTTCCGCTGCTTTGTGCAATTTGATGTATTTTGGGAAAACCCGTTGTTTACGAAGCCTTGACCTATTTTGTTGATTTGGGCAATGTACGCCCTTTTTAGTGGCTTTTTATGGAATTTAATAATTTACTCTGATATCTATGTTATTTTGCCATAATAATTGTGGGGTAGAAATGGGTGTTACAGTATGCATCCCAGACTGAGTTTTCGTCATAGAGTTTCCCACCGGAGGATGGAATATCCAAAATCCTTCCAAGCATCTTTGAGTGAAGTGGGATTCTTTTTCCTCTAACATATGTTATCAGTTTGCATTCTTCCATTTACAAGTTGTTGTAGAACAATCTTACCAAATCCGGATAATATGGTCTGGATGAGGAAATCAAGGATTCCAAACCGCATGCAATCAAGGTTTCTTGAAAAGAAAAACATTCTTTAGGGAATGATGAGAGAATACCATATTTTGGTGTTTGCGCAACCTTCTTCTGAAAGAACTTAGTGAATCTTTCTTTTTGTTCATCAGTCAAATGTTGAAGAACAAGTGGAGTCTCTGAAGATGAAGATGTTGGACCTTTGCCTTTGCTTTGTGCTGGAATCTTTCTCTTTGAACGTGAAGCCATGAGAGAATGATGAAAGGGTTGTGTGTTACGGTTTGTGAGGGAAGGAAGAGTTTTTTGTTTGAAGTTTAGGCTTTGGGAGAGATGGTTAAATATTTATTTAGATGGAGGGTTTTATAATGGTTGAGAGGAGAGAAAAAGTTAATGTGGGGATATGAGTAGTTGAGGGCTATTAATGATTAGGACTTTGGAAATATGAGAGTTTATGGTCAAAGTATTGAGAATATGGCTAGGTAGTAAGAGATAGTCATAGGTAGGTCAAAAGTTATAATAATATGGTAGTTGGAAAGGTTAAAAGCCCATGGATATATTAAATAAATAAATAAAATAGATTTACAGTAGGTGCAATCGATTGTCACAGAGGTGCAATCGATTGCTCTACAAAATAGAAACGAAATAAAACAAAAGCTACATGGTGCAATCGATTGACACTAGGGTACAATATGTAACACCCCGTTCCCTAAAACAAAATAAAAAAATTAAATAAACACATATCAGAGTTTCTCTCCCTAACGGGATGTCACAACTCTCAACAAAATTTTCACAAATCATATCAAAACCGATTCCCAATAAAAATTCAGCGAAAAAAGAAGTCTGTCATAACTCAAAGTATACGTACATCACCAACATCCAACAACATCATCATATAAATACAACCATCGGCCAACTGCCTAAAATATATAACATGATCATCAAAATCATCACATGTCTCACAAAAGTCAGATACGCCACAGGGGCACACATATCATCAATAAATAATAAGACTCCCAAAAGCCCCGGTGTTACGTATCAGAGCAGTCCTACGACGACACCATAATCCAAGTTAGCTAAACACATGGATTGTCTGTACTTCCGAAGAAGCACAGACCACAACAATAGCAAAGGGGGTGAGAATCACGATCAAATAATAATGGTATATAAATGTACATGAAATAAAAGGCAGAAACAATAAATCATTATTCCACCTACAACATATATGGACCTACTGTCCCATCATCAATATCCATAATTCACACAAACCACAATACAACACATGCACTTAACTCAATAATAAGCGGTACCGATTCACAACAACGATGGACATCGGGCCATATACCCTCCACAAAGGAGCACATGCACCGATGGACACCTGGCCATCACTCTCCACTCAGGGAGCACACCACACTGATGGATAACTGGCCATCAACCCTCCACAATGGGAGCACATAACAACGATGGGCAACTGGCCATCAACCCTCCACAACGGGAGCACATCTCCGATGGACACCTAGCCATCACCCTCCACTACAGGAGCACCTCATCAACATCGATGGACACATGGCCATCACCCTCCTCACCAGGAGCACAACACATTAACGATGGACACTTAGCCATCACCCTCCTCACAGGGAGCACACCAACAATATTCACATACATCATACATCTAGCACACCAAGTGCAAACCGATCTTATTGATCCACCCTCACACAGTATATATACACGACGCACAAGGCGTACCCATCCCACGGATCCTTCACATCATAAAATACATATATAACAAGCCCACAAAGTGCGTCGATCCCACTGATCCGCTCACCACACAACTTATCACATACAATGCACACAAGGCACGTCGGTCCTTCTGACCCAAATATATCACATAGCCGCACATAAGTGCAATGCATATTAAGCGTACCGATCCTCACGGATCCACTCACCACAACACACCAACACAACACACTCAAGGAGTAACGATCATATTGATCCTCATATCTCGCACACAACACATCAATACCACGCGCACAAGGCATAACGATCCTACCGATCCAGTCCTCATACTACAGTATGTAAACGCAACGCACACAAAGTGTATCGATCCTACAGGTCCACATCCATCTCACAACATACAAACACAACGCATAACCAGCATATCGATCCTACGGATCCACATCCATCTCACAATATACAAACACAACGCATAACAAGCGTATCGATCCTAAGGATCCACTCACCACCACACATCCCCACACATAGCACATAGTGCATACATATCACATACACATCCTTACACATCCATACTTATCTAGACTTAACACATAATCCACCAATTATGTCAAATGCGATAAACGCCGACCACCTAACCCTACAACCCTCAACACACTCTCAGCACCCAGCTATCATCACAACACATCAATCTGATCGCACTCAGCACCCTTATATCACCACATACATGTATCTTAACATACACTGACGCAATCTCTCGAATTAAGTGAATATCAAGGAGTTCACATCCTGCACTACACAACATATAGGTATCATAACATACCCCAATCCACTTATCATGATATCACGAGTACCACATTCGTCAAGTCCCGACGCCACACATACACTCACCTCAGCTCTCCAGCAAGCTCCTCATCATACATGACCAACAAGGGTCCAAAACCATAAGGAAACAACACAAAACAACAGCAAAAACACAAGCTGTTGTCGGGTTCGTTGGCACGTTCGCCTGGCGAAGCCCTGTAGCGAAGGCTCGCTGCCATTCGCCTGGCGAAACCTCTGGCAAAGCCAGACAGAAGCTTCTGCCAGCACTCGCTAGCTAGTTTTCCTGGCGAAGCATGGCGAAGGCTCGCCCCTCATTCGCCCAGCGAATACCTGTGTACTGAGAAAAATTCTGCACAGCAGAAATAGCATCCATCACCGATTCCACCCGATTAAATTGAGTCTAACATCCACTCGCAACCAAACAACATACTACGACTTAATTACAAGGTCTATTCGCGATTCTACCCGAAAAATTATCAACTCTGCTCAAATAACCCACTTCTGGCTCAACTTCGAATTTTCCCGGAAACCTCAAATGCTCTCAAACAATTATCACAACCACATGCAAACGAATTAACACATTCAATCACCACAATCACAGCAAAAATGACATACAATCAACATCAGATTATCATCATCATGCAAATATACTCATACATGGGGTTAGGGATTCCCCTTCTACCAATATTCATGTAATACCATTTAACCGATATATCCCCCCCCCCCCCTTACCTCAAATTCAATTCTGGTGTTGATGAAGCTTCAGAAATCCACGGCTTGATGATCTTTTTGCTTCAGCCTATGCTCTCTTGATTGTGCTTGCTCTTTCTCCCACCGTGTGTTCTTCGTTCTCTCTACCGTGTTCTTTCTCTCCTTTTCCTTCAACCTTTCCAAAATGCCAAAATTGCCCTCAATACCCCTAAAATTCCCTTATATTTCAAATAAATAATTAATTCTCATTTTCTTTTAATCCCAAAAATTTCAATAATAATAAATCCTTATTTTAATCCCAAATAATCCAATTTTATTTATTCTTAATCCCAATAATAATATTCTCATTTCCCCTCATTCCAAAAATTCAAAATTTAATATTAATATCCCAAATAAATATTATTTCCACAATTTCTTTAATTTCCAAACTCTTCCAATAATATTATTAAATATGACAATAATAACAATAATATTAATAATAATAGTATCAACACTATTAATCATCATATTATTATTATTATTAATCATATTTCTCTAATATTATGGAACTCAATTCCTCAAACAATTTCCACACACCATGCACCGAAAAACAAATAATACGGAAAAACCAAATAATTAAAAATGGGTGTTACAACTCTCCCCCACTTTAATTATTTTCGTCCCCAAAAATACCTGATGGAAATATCTCTGGATACGCTTCCTGCATCCTGCTTTCGAATTCTCAGGTCACACTGCCTCTTGCAGCACTTCTCCAAGCCATTCCCACCAAAGGTTTCTCTTTCCCCCAGAGTTGCTTTTCGTTCATCAATCCGGACTAGCAATGCCTTAACCATCAAATTATTTCTCACTCGCACATCATTCATATGATTCAAGATACTCCCTCAATGAAAACACATGAAACACATTATGCTATCCATAAGCGATAGCGGCAAAGTAGTCTAACATGCTACTTTCCCCCCGTTTCCGCTATGCCATTCTGATACAGATAAATAAAACATCGAGTGTGTTCCCGAGACTTCGAAGCTCAACCAACACCAGTTACCATCGTAATTCTTAAAACACGTCCTTCCTTGGATCTTCTTGATTGGTTCAGCCGTCTCATGCACAATTCTCAGATCTGAGCATAACACTCCCGCTCGATTCATTCCAACTCAAGAGAGTCCCACACTTCCTATCTCACAAGGCCCCATACAGCGCCGTTCTGATACTAGAGTGGTAACTGATACTGTAGGTGACTCAATCAGCGGTGATTAACCATCCCACGATCCACCTTGATCCAACACACAAGCTCTCTCCAAATTATTAATATAAACCTCCAATTTCTATTCGACACAATATTCAACCGTATCCCATACAACTTCACCACTTTCTCAATATGCATCACATAAATCCTCAACATAGAATAGTCAATACACTCACAATAACCCAAATTAAAATTATATCTTTCTAATTCTTTGTAAATCCCAACACCCAAATTCACGAAAATACCACCCCATTTCCTCTCTGGAATATTCAACGGCCGCGTCAGACTCAACGGTCTCTGACGTTCAATCTTCGACTTTCGGTAACTCTAACTAGTATACACAACCTCAACCTCTCCTCTCCATCTCTATGGTCACTAAAACAATTCACTCAAATTTTGTCACTTCTCCATAGCACCAGGATGGATACTCCATCTACCTCAATGTATTCTTCCAGAGTACTCCTACTCCTTTCAACAACCGCTGAAGCACAAACTCTACCACAACACATCATGGTACTATTTCAACAAATCCGTCAATCAACTCTTCGACTCTGGTTCATCAAATTCAACTGATCCACCAACTCAATCCAGATCACCTACCTTCCCGATTCTCCTCAAGAATACCACTAGCAAGGTCTAACAATAAAAGCTTAACTCCATAAGAAGTACCTTCACCCGCCAAACTCATATTACAAAATTGCTCAATCAGTTCTATCTCTTTTCACCATCAATATTGGTATATGCAAATATTTCCAACTTACCGCATTAGCTACCACGTTCACTTTAACCGAATCGTAATTCAACTCAAAGCCGTAATTCTTCACAAGTCCCAATTATTTCTTCTCCCTCATATTCAACCCTTCCAACTCAAATAAACACTATAAGCTCTTAGGATCACCAAGTATTTCAAATCTCAGCCAAAATGATTGAAGCCTCCAATTCCGGCACAACCACAACCGCAATCAACTCTAAATCACCGGTCGGATGATTCTTCTCATGTACTTCAAGGTGCCTTTAACATATCTCCCAATCATATCAACAAAGCATCACGAAACACAACAAACAGTCTTGTCGGGCTCAGCAAAAATCAACACACGAGCTGCTTATTCTCCCACAATGATAACTCAAATTCTCGGTCTTCAACATGATCCTTTATACTCTTCGAATGCATTAAAATATCACTGGTTAACACAACCATTGCCTCACTCAAATAAGTAGGGAAAATCCCATGCCAAAAGAACAAACAAGTTGTGAGTCATGGCGAAAACACGAACCGTACCTTCTGCACTCACTATAACATCCAACCATGTCTCATCAATAAAACTCAACTCCATGTCATTACTTCACCATCACATAGATCATGGTAATAGCTTTCCAACACTTCAAACCGTGTGCCATTCTAAGTTACGGTTCTCCTGTTACGACAAAAATACCAGAACAATATTTTCTGCCCAGGACCCCTTCGCTAGGCGAACACCGTAGCGAGCGTGGAGCCGTTCGCTAGCATGCTCGCTAGGCGAAGGACCTGGCGAACATGACAGTACAAAATCCTATTTTCGATCATTACCTGACTTCCGAGTGTCCGATTTCGATTCCGTAAAAAGCTGCGATCTTGCAATTCAATGCACGGCAACAATTCCATACCTAGGAGGTCATCCAACACACTTTCAATCTTTAAATATTTTGAAACCCAATTACTCCCAATCTCAAAAGCAGACCTTAAAGTCTCCCAATGCGATACAACTTCGATCTTCGACATATCAACCACAATAACTTTTACTTGAGATCACGTGACCATAGAACTCATATCCTCCAACCAATTGTTCCATCAATTATCAATTCTTGGAAGCAAACATTTATCCTTGATAGTCACCTTGATCCCTTATCCATAGTTCACCCAAAGTTTCGCAAAACCTCATGCCTTTCTAAACAACAAAATTGGTGCACCCAACGGTAACACACTCAAACAAAAGAACCTCTCTTCCAGCAGGTCTTCAAGTTGACTCTTCAACTTTTCCAATCCCAACGCAGACACACAATATGAAGTCACCAATATCAGACTAGTCCCAAGGACGAAGTCATTGCGCAATCTTCACTTCATATTCCGGTAGTAAATCACTTACCTCCTCAGGAACTCTCCGGACAATCATTATTAATTGACAAATCCCAATTAGTTCACTTTCCTTAGCATTCAAATTTTTCATTAACATAAACACCTCAACACGTCTTACATCGACTCTTCAAAATAATCCCTTAAGTACTTAGCTTAACTCAAGACAATTTTTTGCTCACGCCACCTAAGATTGCAAGACACGCCCATTCCATCCAACATAATCCCAACTACTATCAACAAGATATTAAGGGTGATCAGTTCCTCAATTTGCCGATAGACAGTCGAGGATCATGATGGGGTATGAACCATCTTTACCAAACTATAGGAACGTTCAACCATACACCGAGCTACAATTTCACACGTGCAACACCCGGGATAAGCACAAGCTCCTTCCTACTCAAATCATTCCACTTCTACCAACAAAGCTAGACAACGACATGTACCGACAGTGTTTCTCACACACGCCGCATACAGGGGATTAGACTACAACACAAGACAACTTGGCCGGATGGACTGACCTGCTCTGATACCAACTTGTAACACCCCGTTCCCCAAAACAAAATAAAACAATTAAATAAACACATATCAGAGTTTCTCTCCCTAACGGGATGTCACAACTCTCAACAAAATTTTCACAAATCATATCAAAACCGATTCCCAATAAAATTTCAGCGGAAAAAGAAGTCTGTCATAACTCAAAGTATACGTACATCACCAACATCCAACAACATCATCATATAAATACAACCATCGGCCAACTGCCTAAAACATATAACATGATCATCAAAATCATCACATGTCTCACAAAAGTCAGATACGCCACAGGGGCACACATATCATCAATAAACAATAAGACTCCCAAAAGCATCGGTGTTACGTATCAGAGCAGTCCTACGATGACGCCACAATCCAAGTTAGCTAAACACCTAGATTGTTTGTACTTCCAAAGAAGCACAGACCACAACAATAGCAAAGGGGGTGAGAATCACGATCAAATAATAATGGTATATAAATGTACATGAAATAAAAGGCAGAAACAATAAATCATTATTCCACCTACAACATATCTAGACCTACTGTCCCATCATCAATATCCACAATTCACACAAACCACAATGCAACACATGCACTTGACTCAACAATATGCGGTACCGATTCAAAACAATGATGGACACCGGGCCATCAACCCTCCACAAAGGAGCACATGCACCGATGGACACCTGGCCATCACCCTCCACTCAGGGAGCACACCACACTAATGGGCAACTGGCCATCAACCCTCCACAATGGGAGCACATAACAACGATGGGCAACTGGACATCAACCCTCCACAATGGGAGCACATCTCCGATGGACACCTGGCCATCACCCTCCACTACGGGAGCACCTCATCAACATCGATGGACACATGGCCATCACCCTCCTCACCGGGAGCATAACACATTAACGATGGACAACTGGTCATCACCCTCCTCACAGAGAGCACACCAACAATATTCACATACATCATACATTTAGCACACCAAGTGCAAACCGATCTTATTGATCCACCCCTCACACAGTATATATACACGACGCACAAGGCATACCGATCCCACGGATCCTTCACATCATAAAATACATACATAACAAGCCCACAAAGTGCGTCGATCCCACTGATTCGCTCACCATACAACTTATCACATACAATGCACACAAGGCACATCGGTCCTTCTGACCCAAATATATCACATAGCCACACATAAGTGCAATGCATATTAAGCGTACCGATCCTCACGGATCCACTCACCACAACACACCAACACAACGCACTCAAGGAGTAACGATCATATTGATCCTCATATCTCGCACACAACACATCAATACCACGCGCACAAGGCATAACGATCCTACTGATCAAGTCCTCATACTACAGTATGTAAACGCAACGCACACAAAGCGTATCGATCCTACGGGTCCACATCCATCTCACAACATACAAACACAATGCATAACCAGCGTATCGATCCTACGGATCCACATCAATCTCACAATATACAAACACAACGCATAACAAGCGTATCGATCCTACGGATCCACTCACCACCACACATCCCCACACATAGCACATAGTGCATACATATCACATACACATCCTTACACATCCATACTTATCTAGACTTAACACATAATCCACCAATTTTGTCAAATGTGATAAACGCCGACCACCCAGCCCTACAACCCTCAACACACTCTCAGCACCCAGCTATCATCATAGCACATCAATCCGATCGTACTCAGCACCCTTATATCACCATATACATGTATCTCAACATACACTGACGCAATCTCTCAAATTAAGTGAATATCAAGGAGTTCACTCCTGCACTACACAACATACAGGTATCATAACATACCCCAATCCACTTATCATGATCTCACGAGTACCACAGTCATCCCGACGCCACACATACACTCACCTCAGCTCTCCAGCAAGCTCCTCATCATACATGACCAACAAGGGTCCAAAACCACAAGGGAACAACACAAAACAGCAGCAAAAACACAAGTTGTTGTCGCGTTCGCCCGGCGAAGCCCCGCAACGAAGGCTCGCTGCCATTCGCCTGGCGAAACCTCTGGCAAAGCCAGACAGAAGCTTCTGCCAGCACTCGCTGGCTAGTTTGCCTGGCGAAGCATGGAGAAGGCTCGCCCCTCATTCGCCTAGCGAATACCTGTGTACTCAGAAAAATTCTGAACAGCAGAAATAGCACCCATCACCGATTCCACCCGATTAATTTGAGTCTAACATCCACTCGCAACCAAACAACATACTACGACTTAATTACAAGGTCTATTCCCGATTCTACCCGAAAAATTATCAACTCTGCTCAAATAACCCACTTCCGGCTCAACTTCAAATTTTCCCGGAAACCCCAAATGCACTCAAACAATTATCACAGCCACATGCAAACGAATTAACACATTCAATCACCACAATCACAGCAAAAATGACATACAATTAACATCAGATTATCATCATCACGCAAATATACTCATACATGGGGTTAGGGATTCCCCTTATACCAATATTCATGTAATACCATTTAACCGGTATATCTTCCCCCCCCCCCCTACCTCGAATTCAATTCTGATGTTGATGAAGCTTCAGAAATCCACAGCTTGATGATCTTTTTGCTTCAGCCTCTGCTCTCTTGATTGTGCTTGCTCTTTCTTCCATTGTGTGTTCTTCGTTCTCTCTACCGTGTTCTTTCTCTCCTTTTCCTTCAACCTTTCCAAAATGCCAAACTTGCCCTCAATACCCCCAAAATTCCCTTATATTCCAAATAAATAATTATTTCTCATTTTCTTTTAATCCAAAAATTCCAATAATAATAAATCCTCATTTTAATCCCAAATAATCCAATTTTATTTATTCTTAATCCCAATAATAATATTCTCATTTCCCCTCATTCCAAAAAATCAAAATTTAATATTAATATCCCAAATAAATGTTATTTCCACAATTTCTTTAATTTCCAAACTCTTCCAATAATATTTTTAAATATGACAATAATAACAATAATATTAATAATAATAGTATCAACACTATTAATCATCATATTATTATTATTATTAATCATATTTCTCTAATATTATGGAACTCAATTCCTCAAACAATTTCCACACACCATGCACTGAAAAACAAATAATACGGAAAAACCAAATAATTAAAAATGGGTGTTACACAATCGATTGCAAGTTTCAAAAATTCAATATTTTTAAAAAACTTACAGTGAGCAATCGATTGACACAGGGGTGCAATCGATTGCAAGCAGTGAAATTTGAGAAAAACACCATAGATGAAGATCTTTCATGATTCAACACCAGTTTCATCCAAAATTCCAAGTTCTCTTTGAATTTTGAAGAAAGATTCCTTTGCCAAAGGCTTTGTGAATATATCGGCAAGATGATTATGAGTATCCATAAAAGTCATCTCGACATCTCCTTGAAGTACATGATCTCGCAGAAAATGATGGCGTATGTCGATGTGCTTGGTTCTTGAATGCATGACTGGATTTTTTGTTATGTTGATTTCACTTGTGTTGTCACAACAAAGAGGAATGCTACCAAGGTCGAGTCCATAGTCACGAAGTTGTTGCTTGAGCCAAAGTATATGTGCACAATAACTACCTGCTGCTATGTATTTTGCTTCAGTCGTACTAAGTGCTACGTGTCATACCCCAAATTTTACCCTTAGATTAATGGTCATTTTCGCATTTCATTTTAGTACATATTTTGTTTTAACTAACCATATTACCTAGTTTTGTTTATTTTGTAGATGGCTAAATAAAATTTGAAAGGTCATAAAAGCATTGTGTATGCCCATCAAGGTTTTGCAGGGAAGGTTGTTATCATTCTTATAGCTCTCAGCCAGTATAGGATCGTCTCTCTCCATTATTTGAGCACTAATTCCAAGTGGATGATGTGGATTTTTATGGCTATATCACAATGAAGTTAGGACCAAGCTATAATCTTTGTGGTTTGTACATGTATCACCAATTGGAACTTGTTGGACTTTAGTGTGTTATGATTTAAGGCCATGGTTTATGGAACCTCAAAATTTGTTTGCAATGTGATGTTTCAAAGGCCGTGCATGCCAGAATTTGGTTATGCTTTAATTGAGATACTCATTGTAATTTCAAAAAAAAATTCAAAGCATTTCAAATTTTCCCTCACCACGATTTTAGCCACGATGGTTTCCTTCTTCGGATTCATAAGTTGGCAAGAATGTGGTTCCTACGTTACCGTGAAAGATTCATCGTCCAAATATCCAATTACCAATGCGGAAGAGGGATTCAAGTTGTTATGGAATTCAAAAGGTGGACCATAATGCAAAAAATAAAACAACATTAAGTCATCCAAACATACCCAAAGAAACTTAAAAATTCAAGCTCATGCTAGGATGCCAAACTCAAGTTCATATCTCCATTTCAATTTGCTTTGAAAGTTCGTCAAATCCAAGTCAATTCAATTTAAGGCCTTTATAGTTTCAAGATATTTGTTCATTTTCAAATAAGTGTTTTCAGGAATGCAAAGGACACTATTAGTTTGTTGACTTGGTGGCTATCTTAGTTTGCAAGATGAATTCATTTTCTCCTCATGTAGCTTTCAATTGTCATATATGTTTTTGAGATTTTTTTTAGGGTTTTTTTAGTTTGAAGAATTAAGAGCTAGCAGGCTCTGTTTGTTCTGTCACATTAAGGGTCGATATTGGTACATTGGGAAAGGACAAAAGTTTTAAGTTCTTTAAGAAGCTCGGATTCTCCAAATCATAACCATGTTTATTGTTTTCATGAAGTTTTAATTGGCTTTACTACGGGAGAGATGCGGTGTTCGTTTCGGATATAACACATTTACTGCATAATTCTACAAAACACCATTTAGTTTCATTTATGAAAATCGGATACAGTGTTTGAAATAAGAAGAAAAATCAAAGACAACACTCAAACAAATTCCAAAAATAGAGCGTTGACTTAATGAATTAAAGAGAGGAATCTGAACATGTTCTAAGCAAAAAGGAAAGAATTGAAGGTACTGTTCCAAAATGATTAATATCAGGCCCTGCAAGTTAACAATCGGATCACATTAAAATATTAACCTCCAGATTTGCTGAAAAAATGGAAACAAACAGCCTGTATTCAACAAAAGATTTTCATGCCCAAAACATGTTCAAGACAGCATTCAAAGTGAAATTAAATTAGGTAGAGAATTGTTCCAAACATGTTCAAAATGAAATGGAAATAATGCTATTAGGTTCATAAACAGCCCATCTTGTTGTCAAAACAACTTCCCGACACAATCAAAACAATGATATTCTGTTTTCAAAGCAAAATTAAAATTCATGATTTTCTTCATATACGCCAGATACTAATGGGAAGAGCCTATAAAAGGGTACAATTCACAGTACAAAAGGGATTAATATCGATATCACTGATATACACAACACAAGGGAAAAAAAGAATTGACACAACACATTCACGAATGATACACAGAGGTCCTCAAAGTTCATACAAACACGAAAACAGATCCGAAAAAACCCTCAAATCACAAAGAAAGAAGAACTTATCCCTTGTGGCTTTCGTTTCTGTCACTACCGAGTAGCTGTCTCCACCGTTATTTCCGACGCTATCATTAATACCCGGAAGCACCGCTGTCGCTGAGATTCCTCAACCTCGTCACCAAATTCCAACAGATTCCTGCACGAACACATTACATTGTAATTCCATTTGTTATATTTATGGACATTTATTGATTTGTGTTGTTATTTGCTTTCAGTTTAGGGAAGACAAATAAGTAAATCGTGAAACAGAGAAGAGACAACAGAGAGAGAGGAAGTCTGAGAAGAAAGGGGAGAGGGCGCCGCTAGTGAGAAGATTAGGGTTTCAGATTGGAAATCCACCCCCTTTTCTTTTGTTGGGTCCGGACCGTGTTGGGTCCGGTGGGTTCATCACCACCGGCCCAACCCATTTATTTTACTGTTTTTTTAGCTTTATTTTTAATTTTTGTTCATGTGGTAATTGTAATTATTAATAAATAAAAAATGAACTACTAACACTAACACTAACCAATTTCTAACATAATAAATCTTAAAATATTTTATTTAATATAAGTTGAAAACGTTTTGAAATTAGAAATAATAAAAACAGTTTTATTTGAGAATTAGCAAAAAAAAATTAATTTGGATTGTTAATTTAGGATTATGGTAGTTAAAAATAAAGTAAAAATGATATTAAAAAAAAACTTCATGTTAGCTTATGTTCAAAAAAATGCAAGTTTTATTTCAATATAAATATAATTAATTAATTTTAGATTTGGGTTTTTAGAAAAAAAATAATAATAAAAAAAAGAGTTTTAAACTAATTTAATTTAAATTTATAGTTTATAATAACAAATTCTCCATTTAATCTCTAGCCCTTTTAACTAAAAATAATATAGAAAATGTTAGATTAGTTTTTAAGTATTAATTTAACTTTATATTTCTTAACATTTTAAAACTCACAAAATAAATGTCAAAAACATTTGTCCTCTCCTCAAATAATTTAGTCTTTTAAAAATAAAATAAAACTCTTGTATTTAACTTAGGATTAATTAATTTAGCACTTTTTAAGTTAATCCAAATTTTAACTTTTCTTAATTGCCATAAAATCTAAAATCTCATAAAAATAATTAATTTCTAACATTTTCTTTTTTCACTTAATTTAATCTAATTTTCACTTAACAGCAAAATCCTCAAAGATACAGACAAAAACAATTAACCATAACTTCTAATTTCTCAAATTAAAAAAAAAACAATTACACCCATTTCCACTTAATCACTCCCCTAATCACTGTCTAACCTTACTTGATAAATTATCCATTCTATCTCTAGTCACTTGCTATTTAGAATACGCTTCTTTATCTCAGGCTATCCAATACGCTTTATTTTCTGTTTTATCATTTTTTTTTCCTCCGAAGGAAAGGTTCACATATCTGACCGTCGAGTTAATACCTCACCTTCACCCCATCCTAGCCTTAGGATCCGAGTCACCGTACTCGTACTTAGGCGTTCCGCTGTGGATATTCAACCCTCTATCCTAGCCTTAGGATTAGGAGTCGATGTACTCCATATAAGTTCCCTCCGTGGAATACTTATCTCACACCCTCTTAATTCAACTTATAACGTAGAAATCAGAGTCGCTGCACTCCAAAGTAAGCGCTTCCCTATGAACGTTTACCTCCCCCTGGAACCTTGACCATAGTCAAGAAGTTCCTCTTCCTCCCTATGTGAGGGAAACTACGATTACTCTGATTCCATCCCCTACCCAGGATACGTAGGCACAAGATGCGAGTCTTGGCGAGTATACTTAGGACTAACCCCTTTAGGTCCTTTTCTCTTAACCTTTAACCTTTAGCATTACCCTTAAGCAGATAACTATAGCAATAGCACATTTAAAACAAGAGGTTCCTGTAGAGTACTATAGAAGTTTAGGGTGCTAATACCTTCCCTAAACTTAACCAACCCCCGAACCCTAGATCTCTCCCCGCATTGTGTTTACGATGCAAAATAGGTTTTTCCTTCCTTTAACCTTTCCTTCAGATAAATCAAATACCGGTTGTAAATGAATTAAGATTCAAATTAATCAATAGCTTGACATCAAATTTCACCGCAACAGAAAATGGCGACTTCACTAGGGAGTACTAACATCTTTTGAGGGTTATCCCTATCTTGTTTTTCATGCTTGCTTTTGCTTATTATCTGCTTATATATAATTGGTGTACCTTTCTTGGGGTTTATATCATTGTTGTGAGATAAGTCCTACACCCGGACTTGAGTGCAATTATTATAGGAAGGTGATATATTCGACGAGGCTTATAGGGAGTGAGTCCCGACCAAGCTGACTTGAGAATCACCGCTCAGTTGAGACCCTTTCGAAAATGGTTTGGTTGAACGAGTATAGTCGTGAAAACTTTTACTATTGTCAATTGGAGTCGGTGATACTGAGGACCGTAGTTACCTAAATACAACTTTGGCCTTATCTAGGATGTGGTGCGATGACTATGAGGGAGTAGTCCCGAAATAGTTACTACACGATGCTACACTCAAAAGAGGTTCTCTTGAGAATATTATTAACCACTGAGTCAGTCGGGAAATTGATAATATCCGAAAGATGAACTGATGACTTTGGGCACCTTTTTAGAACCCTTGTTCTGCAGGTACAATTAACCCATAGTACTTACCTTTCAGGATGGGTAGACCTTGGCTCCGCTCATGTTCCTCTAACCTAGGACCTTTGTTTGCTTTGTGTGTTTGTGTATTGCATCTAGCACCATATCATTTCTAGTTTCAAGGAGTTCAACTATCCTTTGCAAATTCAGAAATCTTGAATTTCAAAACCTAAAACTTTTTAACAGTTTCCTCGAAAATATTTGCAATCGACCGTTGAAATTCTTGAAACCTTTGCATTGCATGCCATCCTGTTTTTGCATTTGCATTTTCCTTCCGGTTTCTCATCGTCGGTTCTCTCGCTTCCAGTTTTGTCACCATGAGTCCTCATTACCAGTACAACACCAGAGTCCGAGCTTGGAAAAAGACGGTGGAACAAAATCAAAAGCTTGATCGCGTCAGAAATGAACTTGAAGACCTTAGGGTAAGTGTTGGGTAAATAATGGAGATGCTTCAGGCCATTAATGCAAGAATGGACGCTCAACCTACTGTTGTTTCTAGGATTATCGGTAATATGGTGGACCTTCAGCCAACTGTTACTATTGCAAATGTACCTCCTTACGGTCTTCCACATGGTTTTGTGCCGACTCCTTCTACGGTTCCTATTGCTCAACCAGTTCAACAAGTTGTTCCTCTAAAGTTCAAAACTCCAAGTTTTGACCATTATGAAGGTGCTACTCGTCTAAAGAGTCAATCGACCATGTACTACCGTGAAATGGATGCTCATCAACCTTGTCAACATCAGCAAAATTATATTCAACAACAAGGTTATCCTGTTCAGTACGCTCAACAACCGTATAGGGCTGCTGTAACACCTAATTTCAATCAACGAATGCCTGCTTGTCAGCCTGTGCAAGCGGCACTTGTCTATCATCCTCTGGTATATCAACAACCTCCTGGTTATCAGCATGCACAAACTTCTGTCGACTATCAACGAGCGCTCAACGCTTCTGCTTATCAACAACCAAAGAATTAGGCACCTCGCCGAAATGGTCCGAACAGGAGACAGTACAAGCCGATTCCTCCTATTCCGATGACTTACACCAAGTTGTACCCCTCACTAGTGCAACAAGGTTTGATTACTACCAGAGCTTTGGGTCCACCTCCTAATCCACTACCAGCTAATTACAACGATGTCGCTCATTGTTTATTTCATGAGGTCATGATCTAGAAGGCTGTTACGCTCTTAAGCATCTTGTCAGAGAGTTAATGGAGAAGAATATCCTGTCCTTTGATGACCCTCATCCGAATGTCGGGAACAACCCTTTACCAAATCTTGGGGCTGCCAAGGTTTCTCAGATCATGACTCCTCGCAGGGTATTCCCGTTGCCAAGATCAAATTCTGCAAAGCTTGTTTTCAACATGTCTAAGCCAGTTACTCCTACAGTGAATCAGCCGAAGCCAGTAGTTATTCAGAAGCCTAGTCCATCTCATTTCAGTGATCCTCAAGCTATATCCTGGAAGTATGATGGGACCATGATTGACAAAGAATCTGGGAAAACTATTCCGAAGGAAGAATTAAATACTGTTAATGGAGATGTGACCAATATAGTTGGGGCAATCAAGACGACTCATTCCAATGAGACTCTGCCAAAAGAAACCATTACTATGCCAGACTTGGATACAAAGACCTAATAGGAGTGCCAGACAGTTCATTTATTTATCTATATGTATTTTGTCTCTTCGACTATGAAAGCATATTTAACATGTATGAACTTGTTTGTTTTGAATAATTTATGCAACGCATATGTTTGTCTTGAAGAAATCCATTGTTTCACTCATAAAAATTATTTTTCATAATTTATAATGTCGACTTTACCCGATCTCTTGCCTTGATAGAGAATTGGGAGGTGGATGATGAACCAAAAAATGTAAAATCTCTTGTCATATGCTTTCGAGTGAAACCCTACTGATGATGTAAGGCATTGTTTCAAATCCTAAACACCAGAGATATAAGGATGATAATCCCTCTTTAACCCCTTTGAGCCTTGAAGTAGGAGCCTTTCTTTTCAGATAAGAACCCTAATCTTAACCTGGGGCAGGTTAGTTTTTTTAGTTAAATTGATTGAGCGCTCAGACTCTTAAAAAGGAGGAGCAAACATTCAAGAATCCATTTCATCCTTAACATATTAGGAGGCTGGAAGTCAAAAGACACAAATGATTATCCCTCAACTATCTAAAATAGTGAGGCAATCATAATCCTTCAAAAAGGTCAAAATTCAAAAAGAGTCACACGACTTGTCCAAAAGTAAAAAAATGGAAAAGAGCCCGCTAAGTCAAAACCTATGAAGGAGACTTAGGCAAAACTGGGGCATCCCGCTGGACTCTAAAGCCAAATGCAAAAGACTTCGTCCATGCAAAAGTTAGGGAATAAAAGCAAAAGCAAGGGAGTACCATAAAGAATCCCCAATAAAGAACAAAGTCGTGTTGATCGAACACAAAAGAAAGTAGATGAGTGACTGCCATGTCCAAAGCCTTGAGGAATTCTCAACCATATCAAATCCGCTTGAGAGATGAGTGCTCGCATCCAGTTGACTAAATGTAGGATTAGAGAACATCACGAAGAATGGGTGGGTACAAATAAAATTTGAGCCTTTATCTTTTGCTTCTTAAACCGTGAACCAAGTCACGATACAACCTTTAAAAAACCTAATTGAAGTAGGGTTTATCTTGAAAGCATACTCGATGAGAACGTTTCCTGACTCCTATGGGTTGCACCCCAAAATTTTCCTAACCTTTCTTTACCTAGCTTGTGTTTCATTGCATTCATTTTAGCATTTTCATTTGCATTGCATTGACATGTGTGTAGGAGATCAAGAGGTATGACTACCAATCAATGGATACACAAGGCTATGAAGTTATCTAAGGGGTTTATTCAAGTATTCAAGGGTTGATATCCTCATCAGAGAAGTTAAAGATCCTCAGAGAGAGGGTTGAAGCTAAGAGTGTATGCCTCATAACTTGAAGGTTGTGGGAAGATCATCAGATGATTCTGAAGCCATGAAGTTGGACTTGAGACCTTGAGAGAGCTCATGAGAAGTGTTGAAGATCATTTTGAAGCCTAGACAGGTCATTATGCAAAGGATAAGGAGTTACAACCAAGATGGGTGCAACTAGGGTTTCATCTGGTCAACCCTAGGATAACTGATGATTTGAAGAAGGTTGAGACCTAATCCCAAGGCCATGTGATCATGGATTTATGTATTAAAATGCCCAAGGGATGATTCCAAAGGCAAATCATCATGAATCAAGAGTCTGAGGAGTTCCTAAGCTAGGGTTGCTATGCTTGACAGTGTAAAATCCCCTAGTTTAGTGCCTAAGTTCAAGACCACATAACTCAAGATGGGATTTTCATCTCACCTTGAAACTAACATGATTGTTTTAGATCATCATCGTAGCTTTAATTTGAGTACTAGAAGTCCTTGATAGGGTTTATAGAACTCAAGTTATGAGCCCGACAAGTTACAGGTCATTAGAGGAATGTGAAATTGGAGCTTGAAAGTCACCAAACTTGCATGACACTTTTGCCCTAGAAGGATGATTCTCATGAACTTTTGACTAACATGAATGTTGTTCCTTATCTTCTTAGATTTCTAGAAAGTACTATAAGTCCATGATTGGATTTGTAGAACTCAAGTTACAAGCTTTGCGAGACAAGGGTATTTTGGGAATTTGGAATTATAGGTCATTTTGGATTATGGGTCCATTTCTCTATCTTGCATGCCTCAAATGGAAATTTTTTCAACTTGAAAGTTGCTCAAAACAGCATTTTGTACTCAACTAAGCATCAAGGGTTCATTGAAATGGCCTAAAATGAAGATTGTGTGAAGAAAATTTGAAAAAAGATAATTTAAAGGCATTAAAAAGGAAAAATTCAAAATAAATCATAAGTGTTCAAGAGATGTCAGGTGGGTGCATATTTTGATTAGAAATCACATTTGGAACACAATGGCATTGCTAGAAATCCATTTTGACACATAATTCATGGACTTTCATTTGGTTGCTTCATGATGAAGTTACACATCAAAGATTGATCATTGGATGAAATCAAGGAAGCAATCTGGTCCATTCATACTCAGCATGACACAAGCAATGAGTATGAAGCTTCTTGAAGGCTGAAACAAGGCATTTTCGTGGCTTCCATGTTTGAGTATTGAAAGAAAAATTGAAATTTGGATTGCTTGAATTGGGCTTCCATTGGGCCTGGGAATTATCCAAACACACTCTATTTAAGTTCAGGATCCACTTCAGATCAGTTTTTGGGTGGCATTTTGGTGAAGAAGCAGTTATTACAGTTGGAGTTTCAAGTTTCCAAAGTGAGAAATCGTTTTTGCGATCCAGAGCATTTCAAGAAGAATTGTAGATTTTCATAGCACCAGCAAGCTTCGGTGAAAGTTTCTGCACACTTTGGCATCAAGATTCGCACACAAACACCTTCAATTTCAAGCTTATTTTCAGGTTTGTTCACTTCAAATTTACTCTAGATTGAGACTGAATTAAGATAAAAAAACTACATGTGGTTAGGTTAGTCTTGAACCCTAGATGAATTTAGGTATGATTTGGAGAGGTTTTGATATGATTCTTGATGATGAGTGATTTATTCAGAGGCACAGTTAGGCTTGAATCTTGATGGATTTCAAGAATTAGATACATATAATTGATCCTTGCGAGGAGAGGAAGAGTTCTGTGTAGTTAATTTGGAGTTTGATGACAATTGTTGAATTGGTGATTTTTCTGTTGAGCATCGTGTTTGATTATTCATGGAGAATCAGTGAGATTGGATTAGGGATTCATGATAAGTGAAAGATTGTGAGAAGAGCGGTATAAATTCTGTGCGTTTTGGACATATTTTGATTTCTGGTGTTCTTGGTGCCACCGGAGAAGACGACCGGAGTCTTCTCCGGCCACCATGAGTGCCTTCCCTCCCTTTCATTTTTAAATTGGAGAAGATGAACCAAGTATCGTTGGATTGGGTTGAGATAATTGACTAGGTCTGAAGATCTAACGCTTGGAAATCGTTCTGAGGGTTTGTTGACTTTGACTGTCTTAGGTGGCACATTCTGGTGCATAGGATTAGACTACTTTTGGCATGAACCTGTAGGATTAAGACTTATTGTATGCCTCAGTCAACTGAACAACACCTTGCCTATCCCAAAACGCAGCATTTAATTAATTAAGCTGGCACGCGCTTAGCCTTAGGATGTGTAGACTGGTAATCTGATCCAAGGGCTGTGACATTTCCTGCGCTTTTTAATTTCTTTTAATTCATTTTTCAATTTCTTTTATTACATTCATCATTTTTAATTCATTTTAATTTGAATATTGATCAGAAAAATATGAGAAAAATTTGTGGATGATTCCTACCTTGTTTCTGATTTTTGCATGGCATTTGTTTTCATTTTTGGATAATTTTCCATTTATTTGGCATTTTTTCTATTTTTAATAGTTGATTAAAATGCATAAAATGAGTAGTTTACTTGCTGATTTTATTACTAGTTCATGCTTTAGAATTTGATGCTGAGATTTTGCATGCTTGTTATAGACTCCTTGATAGGTTTGTGTGATGTTTTTTGTATTTTTTAGATGATTCTAAGTAGGAGTTTGAGATAAATCTTTAGGAGATTTCCTTAATGGATCCCCTTTAGCACACCCTTGGAATTTAGATTTTATTAGAACCTTTAGGATTAGGTTTTGCCCCTGGTTTTTGTACCATAGATTCTTAACCCATGTAGGATCATCTAGGATTTTCCTTAGCATTTATAGAAGGGATTTTCTATTATTCCCCCATTTTCCAAGTTGATTATGTTTAGGTGACCCTAACTAGGTTTACTTTATGGATTAGTCCTTAGAGTGAACTTTAACTAATTCTAAGCCTCAAATCCCCTCCTTTAGGATAGAACTTAGGTAGATACCTCTTTAGAACCTTGTTTAGGCCTTGATAGAGCCTTTGAACCCTTAGCTTAGGTGATCCTTAGAAGGTAATCATTGAGGTTCCATTAGAAGTTCAAATTAGGTGGATGATTCTTCCTATAGGTTTAGCTTCCCTCAAAATCTTCCTTGCTTAATTAGGATCCTCCTTATAAGCATGTTTCCTCATGTGGAGGAATTCATTGCATTTTTATAAAGGAGTTGAATCTATGCAAGCTTTCTAAGGAAATTTAGTTGGTTGAGTGCCTGTGGTAAGTTCCTGTGGACCTTACCCTGCTTCCCATCTTCATTCTCCTAATCTCCTCTTATCCAATCATTTTAGGAACCTTCTTGGGGTAGCATAGTCCCTCCTGTGGGGGGAATTTTGTACATCTCTTGAAGGAGTCAAACCTCTAAGATTTTTCAAATCCCTTTTAGTTGGTTGAGTGCTTGTGGTAAGTTCCTGTGGACCTTACCCATGCTTCCCTTCATTCCTAATCTCTCATGAATGGTTGATATCATGGTGGATACCTTTGGTATACACCATGTATCACCTCACTTCCTGATTATCCATGATTGGTTGAACATCATGGTGAATACCTTTGGTATACACCATGCATCCCATCATCAACTCCTTTCCTTAGGATAGATGCCTTGTTTGTTTACTTGTGAAATGAATTCCTTATTTGCCATAATTCCTTGCCTTCATTCATGATTGAGTGGTGTGTTGCATTAGGATAGTTCATGTTTAGGATAGTCTAAGTGTAGGTGCATGACTGCATTAAGAGGTTGAGTGGGTCTCCCTCTGCTTGTTTGCCTTAAGGGTTGAGGTGATCCTCCCCTTGCTTGTGTGTTATTTTTCTCTTTCTAATTGACGTATTTGCATATAAAGGTTGAGCTGGCCTCCCTTTGCTTGTCTGTTGTTTCCTGTTTCTTTGCTTGATTGCTAAGAGGTTGAGTGGGTCTCCCTCTGCTTGTATTGCTGCATTGCATTTGCATCTTTACTGTTTTTTTTCTGTTTATCTATTTTACTAATGTTAGTTGATGCTTTGTCTGTTGTCTGTTTCCCATTGACATGATCCCCTAAGACTCTCACTTCCTTTGATAAGGAAGTGATGATAGAACTTTAGGCTGAAGCCTTTGCATGATAACATATAGGAGTTCCCTGTTTCAAACCTCAACCATAAGATGAATCCTTGGCATGATAACATTAGGTCTTGACAATTTCCCCGTAGAGTTCATTCTCTTCTCATCTCAGAACAATAGTAAGAAACGTAATAAAGGCAAGTTAGTACAGGGCGTTACGAGCCTTAAGCTACTTGGGAAATGATAATTGAGCGGTCTCCTCTCAATCATCTAGAGTGTTTAGTATATGTCCTTTAGACGATATGCGACGCATTCGCTCCTAAGTCATAGTCTCTAGTGCTGTACAAACTACAGACATCCATAAAAAACACTTCTTTTGTAAAAGCCAGAAAACAAACTTCAAACCTTCTTTTTCCCCGTGGGCCCTTAATTCAAGGAAAACTTTTCTGAAGAAAAGAGAGTCGTTAACTCCCAGTTCTACCGCAAATGGTAACGCACGAGTCTCTGACGAGCGAGCTGCATACACCAAACTGCTAGAACTGTTTGTTAGCCCTACTCGAAAACAGATGAATCTGAACCCCCGTAATCCGTATTATCCCGAACTACGTAAGCTCTGATCTCTCATATCTGTTGAGAGTACGTAGGCACAATACTGACGTATTGGCGAGCCACATTCCCCCATCCTTTTACCCGTAGTTATCTGAACTACGTAAGCTCTGATCTCTCATATCTGTTGAGAGTATGTAGGCACAATACTGACGTATTGGCGAGCCACCTTCCCCGTTATCCGTAGTTAGCCGAACTACGTTGACTCTGATTTCTCGTTCTCTGACGAGAATACGTAGGCACGAATCACGATGCTTTGCTGAGTCATTTTCTTTTCAGACCAGCCTTGATAGGTAGATAGTTAAATCAACCCATCAGATAAACACAACAAGCGTGGATCTCGTTGAGTACAATGGACGTGAGGGGTGCTAATACCTTCCCCTTGCGTAACCGACTCCCGAACCCAGACATGGTTGCGATGACCTTGTCTTATACCTTTTCGTCAGGTTTTTTCGATCGTTTCCTTTCCCTTTCTGTGGGATAAATAACGAAAGGTGGCGACTCTTCTGTTTTGCTGGCACCTTATTTTTGCAGTAGTGACAACTAGCGACTTTGTTGGGGATCCAACATCCCCTGTGCGAGTCAATCCTAGCGCTTGTGTGTTTATCTGTTGGGTTTGCATTTATTTATCGCATTTTACTTTCCTGCATTTTACTTTCAGTATAATATTATTGTTGTTGTGTTGTTGTGGGAGGGGTGCTATGATGAGTGATAATCCAGACCCAGGCTTGAGTATGTACATAGAACTAGAAGCAGATTAGTGGTGAACCTGTATGTTAGGCATGCACTAGTTCCCACGAAATCTGCACTCAGACGAAATTCTTTGAGATGATTCCCATTTCCAGCCCAGTGGGCCGTTGAAAGGGTTTCAAATCTAAGGATTGTCGACTCTGGGAACCGATCATTTGTGATTCATCTGAGTGAGGCCTCTTCAGGAGTGGATGATGTCAAACCAGAAATAGTGAACGTATCATCATTTCCTGAAAGTCTGGGACGCTGATGAACGCATAGGATGTCGTGCCTTTGTCAGTGATTAGGTCCATGCCTGTGAGCGGGGTCGGATTATTGCAGGAAACTTTAACCTTCAGACAACCTGGTTTTCTTGACAGTGAATCAGTATTATTGGTATCAGTAGGCCCTTATTATCAGAGTTGTGTTATATTCTCGCCGAAGCAGAATTATGACTTGCCACTTCACAACACAACACTCTTGATCTCCTGCTGCATTTTGCATTTGCATTTACATTTTCATGTTGCATTACATTTAACACGTATCAATGTTGCAGGTGTGCAGTTCCTTCTCGATTCTAGCAATCTTGTTCCCTCTCTGTCCAACATGGAACCCAACTTGAGAAGAACTTTGGCTTACAAGTTTCCTACATCAGATATTACTACGTTAAGGGGTTTGATTTCTTTGGCTAGTAAGGAAGTGATGAAGGATTTCAGGGGAACCTATGGGAAGTTGCTAAGTGTTGTGTGCAAGCCATCTGTGTATGAATTGAATGGACTTCAGACTCTGCTTCAGTTTTATGATCCTCAATTGCGTTGCTTCACGTTTCCGAGTTATGTGCTGGCCCCCACGTTGGAAGAGTTTTCTGGCATATTGAAAGTACCCATTCTTGCTTAGTTACCCTTTTATCCAATTGACCAGGAGCCAGATCTGGCTAGTATTGCTACAGCTTTGCATATGGAGGTTTCTGAGTTAAAAGGAAGAACAGCCAGGAGAAATGGAGCTTATGGATTCCCATTACCTTTTCTGGCTGATAAGGCCCGACACTTCACCAAGAAGGAATCTTGGGTGGCATTCAAAGCTATTTTAGCATTATGCATATATGGTATCATGTTATTCCCCAATATCCCAGACTTTGTGGATGTGGACGCTCTTCGTATTTTCGTTTCAAGGAATCCCATCCCTACCTTGCTCAGAGATGTGTATCATTTGGTGCACTATAAGAACGAGAATAGAAGCGGCAATGGTGTGTTCTGCTATGCTTCTCTGTTTTACAGATGGTTTGTCACTCATTTACCTAAGGCTGGTTCTTTTATAGAGATTGCAGAGACAAAGGAGTGGTCTGAGCGCCTGATGAGTTTGTCTGCCGAAGACATTGATTGGTTTGACAGAGATCGCCTGGGGAGTGAAATCATTTATAGTTGTGGGAAGTTTCCCAATGTCCCTCTGGTAGGTAGGAAAGGCTGTATCGATTACAATCCATATATCGCTATCAGACAGTTCGGGTATGCCTTGAGGGGCCCTCCTATGGACGAGGAGGTACAGGAATCTCTGTACCTCACTGGCACATTGGAAGGGGATGATTTGGCCAGATTTGAACATGCCTGGAATAACGTTCACCGAAAAGGAAAGACCTCATTAGGGAAGAGCAATAGTCAGGCTTATGCTCCTTATGTGGACTGGATTCATAGCAGGGCAAAAAAAGTGATGATGCCCTTTCCTCCCGTCAAGCAGGACTGCCATTCAGAGCCTACCATGATTGAAATCCAGAAGTATAATCAGCTTCAAGCTAAGAATGAAGAACTGATCAAAGTCAACGAGGAACTGGAAAAAGAGATCGCTCAACTCCGAAGAGAGAAGAACGAAGTCGTACACACCTGCAAGAAGCAGACGGAATTGATAAATCACTTGGGAGCCAATTTGACCAAGGAGACTGATTCTAGAGAACGTCTTGGATTGGACCTGAAGGTTGTGCATAGTGTATTGACCACTAAGAAGCAAGACCTGGATAGAGTGTATCTGAAGTTATCCAAGTACGAGAAATTGTGGAACAACACTTTGACTAGCCACAAAGAGCGAGAAGAAAAGATGAAGCAACAAATAGCCCAGTTGGAGGCTCAGATTGAGATCAAATACAAGAAGATAGAGGCTGAAGCCTCGCTTCGACGAGACGTCCAATACAAGTTGGTTGAGACCAAGGCAAACCTACAGGATTATCAACTCAGAGCTGATGCTAAGAGGAGTAGAGTGGAGGACCGCTCTGGAGAAGGTGTTTGTGGGGACATTGCCGAGGATCTCCAGGGTACCATCAGGCAGAGGGATTTGCTAATCTGGGGTCTGCTCACCCAGCCTGATTGTCCCACTACGAAGAAGTTACTAGAGGATTTTCGTGCCCGTAACCGCACTTGATTTCTTTGTATTTCTTTGTACCTTCTATGCATTAATGTGCTGACCACCACCAGGCTTGTTAGTTGGGGTCATGTTTGTTGCTTCAATTGTATTCAATTACTGTTGTACGCTGTCCGCGCGGGTTTTTCAGATATATATGAGGATTTCTTTCCATTACTGGATGGTAGACTTTATTTATCTTGGAGCTAGAATCGAGGGGGAGTTCTTCCTAATGCATAGATACGTGTTTGCATTTGCATGAATCATTTGCATAACAGGTACCTCGAGCTGTTTTCCTAACCCTTTGTGCTTTCAGGATATTTCAGGATTGAACGAAGATAGATTCACCGATATTCTACCAGAGCAAATCAAGTCAGAGTAATGGAACAGGTTCAGACTGACATTCAAGAGATCAGGGAGAGGATAGATCGTTTTATGGATCTCATGCAAGTGGTCGCTAATGGCCAGGACCAGCTCAGAACTTTGGTGCAACCTCTGATTGCACGCGTCGACAGCAACGGCGTGCTACACGGTGGGAATATGGTGAACCCTCCGCTTGTTGAGACCCCTCACGCTAACATCCCTGTGCCTGGAGGGAATGGAAGTAGCAACGGTAATGTTGTTACTAATATGGGAGCTAATGGGAATACGACTGGAGTCGGAAATGGCAACTTTGAGGCCAATGGTAATGCTGGTATAGGCAATGGCAATACTGGAGGAACGGGTAATGCTGGGAACGCTGGTGCTGGTAATCTGTATGGTCTTGATGCTGTTGGGTTTGCTTAGGGTAATGGCCATCAACCATGGCAGGAGGATCATCAAGAGGACTTATTCTCGATGAAAGGTGTAACGCCCCGATTCTGAATTCCCATTTTTATTGAGTCCTTATTTGATTTATTTAAGTGATTATTTTATTTATGTGGAATTTGTGTGATAATATGTTATGTTTACATATTGAGCTATTTTTCCCGACTTTGAGAGTTTCGGGTAAAAATAGGTTGGAGGGTATTTTGGGCATTAGTGATAATATTATGTGGATATTTTGTGAGAATTAATTGATAAGTGTGTGGAAATAATTTGGGAGGAAAGAAATAGAATATGTGATATAGAGAGAATAGAGAAAGATAGAAACATTAAGAAGAAAAACAAGAGAAAGAAAGGAGGAGGAGAGAAAAGAAGAGAAAGTGGAGCAAAACCTAGAATCATCAAGAATCAACCTTAGCTTGCGATTAATCAGGTAAGGGTGAGAAGTTTTATCATCTTCATAATGTGTATGATCATGTATGTGCTAGATTGGATTGTTGGATTGTTTTCTATGTTTCCATTTCTAGGTCGGAAGTTGATTTAATCGGTAGAAATTGAGTTTTATCGGTTAGAATTTGGAATAGACGGTGTAGTATAGTCGGGTGATGAGTGGGTTATACTACTGGAACTGATTTAGATTAAATCGGTCGGTTTGTGAGGTTTGGGCTTTTGGACAGCCATGGGAGTTCTGAGTTTGCAGGTTCGCCAGGCGAATGGCAGCGAAGCTTCGCCGAGCGAAGCCCAGCGAGCTGCAGCGAACTAAGTCAATAGCATCCACCCTGTCTTCGCTGGCAAGTTTGCCAGGCGAATGAGAGTGGCGAAGGTTCGCCAGGCGAGTGTGCTAGCGAGTGCTAGCGAGTAATTCCAGAATAAATCCCAGTGGTCTTCGCTGGCAAGTTCGCCAGGCGAACGGAGTAGCGAAGGTTCGCCAGGGGCTTCGCCAGGCGAAGGTTAGCGAACACAGCAGCATGTTTTCTTTTCTTGTGTTTTCCATTCGTGGATCGATTGTGTGGTTTGGTGGCGACCATTCTTTGTCTGAGATGACTAATTATATGTTGTTATATGTGTTGTGGGTAGCTGTATGGCGTGAATCCTAGTTTGTGATTTGTGAAGTGTGAAATGTGGTGGTTTGGCAATTTTGTGCATTATTTGAATTAAATAGAGATGCATAGCGAGATTGATTGTGAATGTGAACCATGTATGAAAATTGGTGTGAATGGATGATGAATATATATATATATATATATATATATATATATATATATATATATATATATATATATATATATATATATATATATATATATATATATATATATATATATATATATATATATATATATATATATATATATATATATATATATATATATATATATATATATATATATATATATATATATATATATATATATATATATATATATATATATATATATATATATATATATATATATATATATATATATATATATATATATATATATATATATATATATATATATATATATATATATATATATATATATATATATATATATATATATATATATATATATATATATATATATATATATATATATATATATATATATATATATATGCTTTGTGATTCATATATTTGAATGCATAATGAATATATGCGACGAATGTGATGATTCATATATTTAAAATCAATACATAAATAGTTAGTCCACTTTTCAAACATAATGTGCTCTTTGTCTTGTTTATGTTTTATTGTCATAGGTGACAATTAAGGTTATATATATATATATATATATATATATATATATATATATATATATATATATATATATATATATATATATATATATATATATATATATATATATATATATATATATATATATATATATATATGTTTATGTGCATTATGTATTATGATATTGTTTCTCACCCTTCTGCTGTTTTATAATGTTCTATGAGGCATTGCTGATTAGATTGCTGGAGTCTTTGTGAAGCGAGTCTTCACTTCTTTTGGTCAAATGGCTCTGATATGTAACACTGGGTAGTTAGAAATTATCTTGATTCTTTTGTGATACATCTGTGTATGTATCTGCTGGTGAACATTTTGTAAACTCAACCGATGAATTGAATTAATCGGAACGATGTATATGATGTTTATGTTAATGAAGTGATTTCAATGTTTAGATGTTTTCGCTTTATTCTAAATGTTGATGTGTGGGTTTTAAGCGCTATGCTTTGTTTTTAGTTGAGATTTACCCCTTTTGTTACATATCTTCGTGAGCTGGTATTATTTATGTTTCGTTTCGATGATAATGTGATGCGCCTCTTTTATACCATGTTATAATTATACTCTGATAGAATTTTATTCATTAAGTGCCTAAATGATTTAATTATTTATTTGGGGGTATAGAAAGGGGGTGTTACATTAAGTGGTATCAGAGCCAGTGTTGAGTCAGTTGTGTCTGTCTCGTTGTTTTGTTGGTTGGACGGTTGTTTAACCTTGTTGTTATTTTTGGGAATAATCAGAATATGGCTGGTCGTAATGACAATGTGATGGCTGCTGCATTTGAGGCAATGACTAGGGCGGTGCAGGGTGCGCCAAATGTGAAAGCTAATGATGAGTTTAGAAAGAATCAACCGCCGGTATTCAAGGGGAGATTTGATCCGGATAGTGCTCAGATTTGGTTAAAGGAGATCGAGAGGATCTTTAGAGTTATGAATTGTGCTGAAGGGAACAAGGTGAGAATTGGGACTCACATGCTGAGAGAAGAAGCCGATGACTGGTGGGTCGGTATGAGACAAGTTCTTGAAGTAGACGATGAGGAAATCACTTGGGATTTATTTCACACCGAATTTTTGAGAAAGTATTATCCTAAGAGTGTGAAGGGAAAGAAGGAGATGGAGTTCCTAGAATTGAAACAAGGCAATGTGTCTGTGATAGATGTTGCACCCCAAATTTTGACCCCTTAGATTCTCATTGTCATTTTAGGAGCATAACTCATGAATTTTCTAACCTTAACCCAGTGCAAGTCTGTCTTTGTCAAATTGCAGATGAATCAGGGTTTCGTGCAGTCAAAATCGAAACTTCAGGGTTTGTGATTAGTCAATATTTTGGGCTCATTCAACTAGGAAACAAGGTCAAGGGTATTATATAATGTCAATTGAGAAACCAATGTGAGGTTGTTACCCCAGAATTCAGAGCAGTGCATTTCAGAGCACCCGATTAGGGTTTTGGACTAGTAAAAGTCAACTGTAGTTTGACTTTGATGTTGGAAGATGTTTAAATGGTGTGATTGTGATTCATGAAGTTCATATAGCCTAACAAAGTTCATCCAAGAAGTTTCAAAGTCTCAGGAGGCCCAGAATGTCAACAGGCGACTCGGTAATCACCGATCGGTCGTACGGTTGACCGAAAAGTCAACTCTCCAAATTTTAGGAATTGGACTCCAAGTTGTGAAACAAAGTTGTTCCTTATGTCATATTGGACTTGCATATCAATTTTCATGACCGTTGGATCAAGAATGAAGGAGTAATCGAAAAATCGGGAAATTAGGGTTTTGAAAAGGGCTAAACCATAACTCCTTAACCACACATCCTATTGAGTTGGTTCAAAGCTCATTTGGAAGCTCTTGACAAGTCCTACAAAATTCCCTAAGTGGTCCATGGTCAAAAAATGCATAGATTTGGAGTTATGATCAAATTCATTTCAAGAGGGGAAAAAGACTTGGGAAAATTTCATTTTTAAGTTCATTTTTTAGCAACTTTGGAAGGCTTTTTGGCCAAGTTCCTTTGGGAAATTGAAACTCATGAAAACATGAATGTTTTAGAGCTATGTGAGGGCTTTCTAAAAAGTACTAGCACATCTCAAAATGATTTGTGAGCTGAAAGTTATGGTCATGGCAAGTTGGTGGTTTTTCACTTTAGTCCCACATTGTCCAAGTTTCAAAATGCATTCTTTCATCAAAGTTGGCCAATCTCAGCTTATAAAACTTGTTGTATCTGACATGTGGAAGGCTTTTAGCATGAAAGAATCAAGAAATTATGCAGAACTTGAATTTTCAAAGCCAAAGCAAGTGGCTTGCAAGTTGCTTTGCAACTTGCATTCAAAAAGTAAAAACAAGCATGAGGTGTAAAAGTGGTTCTGAACCAGCCTTAATGCTATACCTCTAGCCTGCAATTAGCCACCAAAATTAATCATTTTTCTTGACTAAAGAGGCCTGCCTTGCAGCCAAGAAAACCCTCCTAGGGAGGTTTCCTCCAAATATGCCAAAACCTTTCTTCAAAATGAAGAAACCTTCAAATATGCATCCTCACTCCACTTGCCTATAAATAGGACTCTCCCCCACCTCATTTTCATCATCAACAACATTCTAAAAACCAGAAGAAATCTATGTCCCTTTGCTCTTGCCTCAAAACCTCAAAATCACAAAATCTCCCTTTTCACTAAAAAGCTCAAAAATCTGTCTTGGTGCAAAGGGCTGCCAAAATCATTTCTCTACATTCCAACACCCCAACAAGCATCCATACAATCCCTAAATATGGTATAGAAGGTGTCTAAACCATTAAACCACCCAAAACCCTCACCAATCAAAAAGTCAACTCTTACACCAAGTTACTTTGACCAAAAGCTACAAATTCCACCAAATCTTATTCTAAGCACTTGCCTAGTGTTTTAATCATCCTAACACCTCTTTTATATTGTTTTTCAACTGTCCAAAGTGTTAGAATTCATTGGTGAGAACTCTTTCTCCATTTGGCATCATAATTGCATTTTGCTTAAAAGTGAAGAAAAGAGTCAAGGCAAGAAAGTAGATTGAAGTTCTCTGGGTTTCTTGGCTATTCTAGCTTGCTCAACAAGGTCTACAAGAGGTATGTAGCTTGTACACCTTGACTCTTGCACCATTTTTTCATGTCTTTGCATTTTGAGCACTTTGGTGAAATTTGAAACTATGAACATTTGGTGACTTTCATGATATTTGTTTTTGATGAATGATGAGATTGTTATGAGTGTAATCATGTGTGTGAAAGCTTGTTCTTGCCAAATTTTGGTTTTGATATGTTGCTATGTTGTCCAAACAGTTTTTGAATAAATTGGTTAACCCTTAATTTCTTGCTAGAACATGTTTTTCATGGATTGGTTGATGCTATTGGATTGGTGTGTTGTGTCGCATTTTGTGTTCATAAACATGATCTTTGATTTGTCTCAATCTAGATTTTTAGCATTTGGCCATTAGTTTGGTTTTAGGACTGTTTCTGTTATTTGGTAACTTGGTTCAATAAGTCACAAAATTGTTTATGGATTGATGACATTTTGAGGTTGATTTCTTTAATGAGGATGAGGTGTCCACTGGTTTGTTGTTGGTTCTAGCATTTAAGGTGGAGGGTTTGCATTATTGGGTTGTAGCTGGCAGATGAGTTTTGTCACTAGCTGTTGATGCTGGTTTGGTTTGAGAAGTTACAATGTTTGGAATTGGTATGAACTTGGGAAAAGGTTGTTATCATCACATGGAAATCCCCAGTTCACATCAGGGTTAATAAATTGGTGGCAGACTGAACATTTTGGTGACCTTCCCTTATGGAGTGATGGCTGTTGGAGTGTGTTTAGTAATCATTTGGCAGTTTTTGTGTTATTTAGGGCTTATCATTGGTTTTGGTGAATTTGAGGAGAGTGCTTTATACTAGCAATCACCAATGATATGCCACTTCTGAGGAAACATTTTGTGGAGCAGTTAGAAAGCATCCCTATACAAGTCCTGTTTTGGAGGGAAGGCTGCTAGTTGGAGTTTGCACCAGTTAGCCTCATTGGAAAGATGTGGAAAAACAAGCTTGAAGGTACCAGATTTCACTTGATTGTAATTCAAGTTACCTCCTCATGTGGATACTTTGAAAGGTTTGGTTTTGAGGTGTGAAAACACACTTCTGGTTTGGCTCTGGTGACTGTCAGCTCAGAAGGGGGTGGAATGCTGCTTAGAGTATGTAGGCTGCCATGAGATCATGATACTCACCAGTATGTATCATAATAGTTGTCTATAAACTGCTTTGAGTTTTGTCCATTTTGGTAAGCCATTCATTGAGGATTAATTAGCTGTGAGGGTATTTGGGCCACTAGCATCTTTGAACTTTGGTTATTGCAGACTGGTGTAGAAGAGTGTTATGTTTAGGGTTGCCTTAGCTGATGGTTTGGTGAGGCTGTTAGACTGGTTGCTGCAGGCCTGTTGGCATGAGGGTTTTGGTTTAAAGTTTAGAAGGTTGTTATGAGCTTGTGGAGAATTTGGGGAGGATAGCCAGATTTTGAGACTTATGAGGGGTGGTTGGTGCTTTGAAGTTAGCTGCAGCCTAACCCTTGCCTTGTTCCAATTTTCTTTCATTTCAGTTGTGTGTAGCTTAAGATGATTATATGTGTTTGAGTACTGTGTGCATTTGTGACTTAACAATTTGGGAGTGTTTCACAAAACCATAGCTGTTGGGGAATAAAGGGGCTGGCCTGAGTTTGTTTTTTGGTTTGCTTTGATTGCTTCAACTGCTGTTCAACATGTTTGCATATTATTGTTAATGATTGATGTTGGGAAGGGCTAGTTTGAATTTGAAGGTTGTATTTGGTTGTGGCAGTTGGTTTGTGTTTGCTCATATTTGTTTCAAATCATTTTCATCAGTTTTCTATTATTGATGTTGTTCATGTTTGGGGCCAGGGGGTGCTTTGGTTTATTAATTCTTGATTGTGCGTATTTTGCCAAAACATGAAATTGATCAATTTATGTCAAAGATATTTTGCTAGCAGCCTAGGTATCATTTGCTCATGTTGTGTTTTTTTTTAATCATTTGAAATGTTAGCATCATTATATTGTGAACATAAGAAAACCATTCCAAATTATATGTTGCTTTCTCATTGTAACTTTGTTGTCAAGAAAAATCCAAAACAGTTTGAAAATCACTTTTAGCATAAGCTATGGAAAGTCAGTTTTTACCCCTTGGACATGTTTGATTTCACATTTGAAAATTGTATGAATGCTTGCTTTGGCTTGTTTGTACATAAAGAATGATTCACATACTTGTCATAACCATATCAAAATTCACCAAGCCACTCATATGCTATTTTTTACATGAGCTTGTTTCACATCAAAACCACTTTTCTAACACTTCACATTGATCATTTGGAAGGTGTTTACATGATTTTTTTGAATCAAAACCAACTGTCATGAACTACTCACTTTAAAATACACTTTTTCCAAAAACATTGCATTTACCATGACACTTTTGTAATCTGTTAACATTGAGCACAATTGAAATGTTAGAATCATTCTACATCATTTATATGATCTCTGTGCACATTTGGTTTGGTTTGAAAGCGGTTGGATTGAGTGCTTCATGTTAAAATGCACCACATAACATCAACATGCAGCTGTCATCGAATTTTTCAAAGGAATGAGAATTTTGAAAATCCAATGATGCCATCATGCTCCTCATAATTTTCTGGTCAGAATACATATAAAGTTTGTCTCATTTGGATAAGAAACGAGAAAGTTACGACGCAAAATGTAAAATCATTGTTTGTGCCTTTGTTTTGCCCAGCCCAGGTTTTAAACATCCCTTATATATTAAAGGGGTGGCTTCCATCAATGGATGTATAGCCACCCCAGTGGTAAGAAACTTAGCCAAAACACGCCTATGACCTTGCAAGCATGAGTTTGACTCCTGAGGAGGGCAACTCTTTTATTATTTTTTGCCATTTTTCACCAAACTTTGAAAATTCATAACTCTCTCGATTTTAATCTTTTTTCACCCGTTCTTTTTTCATTATGTTCATCTTGATGTTTAATTTCATGTCATATTTTTTATTTTCATGTTTGACAAATTTTTCATCTCTTTTGACTGTGTACAAGTTGCGTACTTTCTGTATTCGTCCTGACAGATGCAGATGAATTTTCTCTTGATGTACTTGTGATTTTTTGTGATTTTTGTTTGCATTCTCATTCTTAAATGTTTGTTAACATGTTAAAGCTTCATTATTGGTTGTTACCATGTCCATGTTACTTTATCTGTTAAACTTATTTAAACTTGATTTGTCGTCACAGTTCCTGTTAATTCATCTGCGTTGATTGTCATCAAAGCACTTTCATCTTTATCATTCCACATTTTATTTAATGGTTTTGAATATGCCTTTATCATGTTGTTAATTTTCTTGTTGTTTTCTTTCCCTAAGTGATGAAGCTTGTTAGCTCTCATCCTGTTGCCTCCCTTGTCTGCTTCCAAAGGAAAAGTCTGTCCATTTGACCCTCATGTCATGGAAACATCTCTTATCCCCCTTGACTTTGTTAAAGTCACTTTAACCCTAGATTAGAAACCCTTAGACTTTGCTTTAAGTCTAAAAGACCCACCTATACTAGGAGTGTTCTTCAACTAGAACCCTAGGAAAGAGTTTGTCAACTCTGTGTAAGAATCATCGTCATGATTTCTTACTTCCCCCTTTTGAATATTACAACTTAGAATAGGGAGTTTTGTCAAACTCCACACAAACATCGTCATGTTTGTTCCCCCGTGAACCTTGATCATAATCAAGTGTTCTTTATCCCTTGTGAGGTGAACTACAATTGCTCTTATTCTATCCTAGTTAGGATACGTAGGCAGAAGACGCGACGTCTTTGCGAGCAAACTTAGTGTATATAACTTTAGGTTTTAACTCATATCTTTTCCCAAATCCATAGTACATATTTCACACTTAGCAAGCAATCAAACAAAAGGTTCATGTAGAGTACTACAGATATTTAGGGTGCTAACACCTTCCCTAGGTATAACCAACCCCCGATCCCCGAATCTCTTAAGCGTTGTCGTTACATCGCGAAAAAGGTTTTTCTTTCTTTAGACCTTTCCTTTGGATAAAATAAAGTTCGATTGTAAAATAATTAAGGTTCAAGTTAATTTAATAGCTTGATATCCAATTTTCACCGCAACAATAGACTACACGGCTAAGTTGACAGAGTTAGTGAAGTTTCATCCTCACTATGATGCGGTGACGGCGGAATTTTCCAAATGTGTTAAGTATGAGAACGGCTTGCGCCCTGAGATTAAGCAAGCGGTGGGTTATCAGAGGATTAGGAGATTTTTGGACTTAACCGAATGTTGTAGAATCTTTGAAGAAGATAGTAAAGCTCGTTCCACTCACTATAAGAGTTTGAATGAGAAGAGAGGGAAGCAACCGGTAAGGAGTGGACCTTATGTGACGCCTGCTGATAAAGGCAAGCATAGGGAAAACTTTATTAAGAGGTCCGGAGGTGGAAGTTCTGGTCCCATTAAGTGCTTTAGGTGCGGTGAACTGGGGCATAAATCTTTTGAGTGTAAGAAGGATGGAGCGAAGTGTGCTAACTATGGAGGTATCGGCCATGCTACAACTGATTATAGAAGGAACATGGTGAAGTGTTACAACTGTGGGGAAGTTGGTCATATTAGTACAAAGTGTACTAAGCCAAAGCAAGCTCCAACAAGTGGGAAGGTATTTGCATTAGCCGGTGCAGACACTACTAATGCGGATCGGTTGATTAAAGGTACATGCTTTATTAATAATATGCCTTTAGTCGCCATTATTGATACCAGAGTGACTCATTCGTTCATTTCTTTTGAGTGCGCTAAGTGTTTGGATTTGTGTTTGTCTTCTTGTGGTGGTGATATGGTTATTGAGACACCCGCTTCAGGGTCGGTAACTACATCTTTGGTATGTTTAAGCTGTCCTTTGACCATATATGGTAAAGACTTCATTATGGACTTGGTGTGTTTGTCGTTAGAAGGATTAGATGTGATCTTGGGTATGAATTGGTTGCAGTATAATAGAGTCTGTATTGATTGTTATCACAGGTTAGTAAGGTTTCCTTCCTTGGAGGAGGATGAGGAAGAGAGTTCTCTATCTACTAAAGAGTTGAAGAAACTTTTGGCGGATGAGGCTCAAGTGTTCTGTTTGTTTGCATCATTGTCAGAGGAGAGTAAGGTTGAACTAGATATGGTTCCAGTGGTGTGCGACTTTCCAGAAGTATTTCCGGAGGACATTGCGGACGTACCGCCGGAAAGAGAAGTCGAGTTTTCGATTGATCTAGTTTCGGGTACTAGACCGATTTTGATGGCACTGTATCGCATGTCGGCATCAGAGTTGATGGAATTGAAGAAACAATTGAATGACTTATTGGAAAAGAGGTTTGTCAGGCCGAGTGTTTCTCCTTGAGGTGCACCGGTATTGTTAGTAAAGAAGAAAGATAGGAGTATGCGGTTGTGTATTGATTATCGGCAGTTGAACAAGGTAACTATTAAGAACAAGTATCCACTTCCTAGAATTGATGATTTGATGGACCAATTGGTTGGTGCCCGTGTTTTTAGTAAGATTGATTTGAAGTCGGGTTATCACCAGATTCGTGTTAAAGATGAGGATATTCAAAAGACGACTTTTAGGACACGGTATGGTCATTATGAATTTTCAGTGATGCCATTCGGAGTTTCTAATGCGCCAGGTGTGTTTATGGAATACATGAATCGTATTTTTCATGATCAGTTGGATCGTTTTGTGGTTGTGTTCATCGACGACATTTTGATTTACTCTAAGTCCCAAGAAGAGCATGTAGAGCATTTAGGAGTTGTGTTGCAGATCTTGAAAGAGAAACAATTATATGCTAAGTTGTCGAAGTGTGAGTTTTGGTTATCGGAAGTGAGTTTTCTTGGGCATGTCATTTCTGGTAATGGTGTTAGTGTTGATCCGTCCAAGATTGATGCGGTAATGCAGTGGGAAGCTCCTAAGTCAGTTACGGAGATTCAAAGCTTTTTGGGATTAGCCGGTTATTATCAGAGGTTTATTGAAGGATTTTCGAAGTTAGCACTTCCGTTGACTCAATTGACTTGTAAGGGAAAGGCCTTTGTTTGGGATATTGAGTGTGAGAAGAGTTTTGTTGAGCTTAAGAGAAGGTTGACAACAGCGCCGGTTTTGATTTTGCCGAATCCGACAGAGTCGTTTGTGGTTTATTGTGATGCTTCTTTATCCGGTTTAGGTGGTGTTTTAATGCAAGATGGGAAAGTTGTAGCTTATGCTTCGAGACAATTGAGAGTGCATGAGAAGAACTACCCTACGCATGATTTGGAGTTAGCGGTCGTGGTGTTTGTTTTGAAAATTTGGAGGCATTATCTGTATGGTGCGAGATTTGAAGTTTTTAGTGATCACAAGAGTTTGAAATATGTGTTTGATCAGAAGGAATTGAACATGAGGCAGAGGAGATGGTTAGAGTTTTTGAAGGATTATGATTTTAGTTTGAATTACCATCCGGGTAAGGAAAACGTGGTAGCCGATGCCTTAAGTCGAAAGTTGGTTCATATGTCAACACTGATGGTAAAGGAATGAGAGTTGTTGGAGAGTTTTAGAGATTTGAGTTTGGTTTGTGAGATGACGCCGAGTTGTGGGAAACTTGGTATGTTATGTGTTACGAATGATTTTCTTGCTACCGTGTGCGAAAAGCAAAAGTTGGATTTGAAGTTTGTTGATTTAATGATGAGTGAGAATGAGGACTTCAAGGTTAATAATTTTGGAGTTTTGAGATTTCGTGGTCGTATTTGTATTCCTGATGATGTAGATTTGAAAAAAATAATATTGGAGGAAGGACACCAAAGTAACTTAAGTATTCACCCGGGAGCGAATAAGATGTATCAAGATTTGAAGAAAATCTTTTGGTGGTCCGTATTGAAGAGGGATGTAGCTCAGTTTGTGTATTCGTGCTTGACTTGTCAGAAGTCTAAAGTGGAACATCAGAAGCCTAGTGGTTTGATACAACCGTTGGACATTCCAGAGTGGAAATAGGATAGTATATCGATGTATTTTGTTTCAGGATTGCCTAATACGCAAAGAGGTCACAATGCTATTTGGGTGATTGTTGACAGGCTTACTAAATCTGCTCACTTTATTCCGATAGATATTAGTTATCCTTTGGAGAAGTTAGCCGAGATTTATGTTGGGGAGATTTTGAAGTTACATGGGATTCCTAAGAGTATTGTGTCGGATAGGGATCCTAGATTTACTTCGAGATTTTGGGAAAGTTTGCAAAAGGCTTTGGGTTCAAGGTTGAGATTGAGTTTGGCTTATCATCCGCAGACGGATGGTCAAACCGAAAGGACGATTCAATCATTGGAAGATTGGTTGTGTGCTTGTGTGCTCGAGCAAGGTAGTGTTTGGGATGGTTATTTGGCATTGATTGAGTTCACCTACAACAATAGTTTTCACTCAAGTATTGGTATGGCACCATTTGAGGCTTTGTATGGTCGAAGATGTCGAACACCTTTGTGTTGGCATGAAACCGGAGAGAAGTCGGTAGTTGGACCGGATATGGTACAACAAACGACGGAGAAGGTGAAGTTCATTCGGGAAAAGATGAGAGTTTCTCATAGTAGGCAAAAGAGTTATCATGATAAGAGAAGAAAGAATCTTGAGTTTCAAGAAGGCGACCATGTGTTTTTGAGGGTTACACCGGTTACGGGTGTGGGTCGTGCTTTGAAGTCGAAGAAGTTGGCTTCTCGTTTCATTGGTCCGTATCAGATTACTGCACGGGTTGGTGATGTGGCTTATCGTGTGGCATTACCTCCGAAACTTTCGAATTTGCACGATGTGTTTCATGTTTCGCAACTTCAGAAGTATGTTCCGGATCCGTCACATGTGATTCCGATGGATGATGTGGAAGTGAGGGATAATCTTACAGTTAAGGTTTTACCGGTTAGGATTTTGGACCGTGAAGTTAAGAGGCTCAGAGGTAAGGATATCGCACTTGTGAAGGTGGCATGGGGAGGTGCCACGGAAGGCAATATGACTTGGGAATTGGAGACTAAGATGCGTGAGTCGCATCCAGAACTGTTTGAATCAGGTAATATTTTCGAGGACGAAAATTTCTAAAGTGGGGGAGAGTTGTAACGCCCCGATTCTGAATTCTCATTTTTATTGAGTCCTTATTTGATTTATTTAAGTGATTATTTTATTTATGTGGAATTTGTGTGATAATATGTTATGTTTACATATTGAGCTATTTTTGCCGACTTTGAGAGTTTCGGGTAAAAATAGGTTGGAGGGTATTTTGGGCATTAGTGATAATATTAAGTGGATATTTTGTGAGAATTAATTGATAAGTGTGTGGAAAGAATTTGGGAGGAAAGAAATAGAATATGTGATATAGAGAGAATAGAGAAAGATAGAAACATTAAGAAGAAAAACAAGAGAAAGAAAGGAGGAAGAGAGAAAAGAAGAGAAAGTGGAGCAAAACCTAGAATCATCAAGAATCAACCTTAGCTTGCGATTAATCAGGTAAGGGTGAGAAGTTTTATCATCTTCATAATGTGTATGATCATGTATATGCAAGATTGGATTATTGGATTGTTTTCTATGTTTCCATTTCTAGGTCGGAAGTTGATTTAATCGGTAGAAACTGAGTTTTATCGGTTAGAATTTGGAATAGACGGTGTAGTATAGTCGGGTGATGAGTGGGTTGTACTACTGGAACTGATTTAGATTAAATCGGTCAGTTTGTGAGGTTTGGGCTTTTGGACAGCCATGGGAGTTCTGAGTTCGCAGGTTCGCCAGGCGAATGGCAGCGAAGCTTCGCCGGGCGAAGCCCAGCGAGCTGCAGCGAACCAAGTCAGTAGCATCCACCCTGTCTTCGCTGGCAAGTTCGCCAGGCGAATGAGAGTGGCGAAGGTTCGCCAGGCGAGTATGCTAGCGAGTAATTCCAGAATAAATCCTAGTGGTCTTCGCTGGCAAGTTCTCCAGGCGAACGGAGTAGCGAAGGTTCGCCAGGCGAAGGTTAGTGAACACAGCAGCATGTTTTCTTTTCTTGTGTTTTCCATTCGTGGATCGATTGTGTGGTTTGGTGGCGACCATTCCTTGTCTGAGATGACTAATTATATGTTGTTATATGTGTTATGGGTAGCCGTATGGCGTGAATCCTAGTTTGTGATTTGTGAAGTGTGAAATGTGGCCGTTTGGCAATTTTGTGCATTATTTGAATTAAATAGAGATGCATGGGGAGATTGATTATGAATGTGAACCATGTATGAAAATTGGTGTGAATGGATGATGAATATATATATATATGCTTTGTGATTCATATATTTGAATGCATAATGAATATATGCGACGAATGTGATGATTGCATGAGTATGTTGGTAAACATGTAGGCATTTCAAGAGTGTCATGAGTCATGTTGCATGTGAAGCATCATGGTATGCATTCTTGTGTCGATTGATCCCTCGGTGGATTTGCAGAACCTCGTGTGCCCTTGTGGGGTGTGAGCGATGGTTATTTATTGATCCCTCGGTGGATTTGCAGAACCTCGTGTGCCCTTGTGGGGTGTGAGCGATGGTTATTTATTGATTCCTCGGTGAATCTGCAGAACCTCGTGTGCCCTTGTGGGGTGTGAGCGATGGTTATTTATTGATTCCTCGGTGAATCTGCAGAACCTCGTATGTTGCGATGGTTATTTATTGATTCCTCGGTGAATCTGCAGAACCTCGTGTGCCCGTGTGGGGTGTGAGCGATGGTTATTTTGGTTCTTCAATTGAACCTGCTGAAATGAGTCGGTACCGCATTTGCATCTGCATAGAGTCGTGTGTCAGTCTCTGTGAGTTGCATGTAGACATTTGTGCATGATGTATGGTGAATAAACATGAATGTAGGTGTTTATGTAGATTGTTGATAATTGGCATGAATGGAAGGCTTGAATGTACATGTATGTGTGAATATATGTGTATATGTATGCATGTTTATGAATTGATATAAACATTGTTGATGCGCATTGTATATGATTGGTGCTCTATTTGTAAATAGTTAATTGTGAATACATTATGATGTACGGTGTAGTGAGATGAGTTGCGGTGAGAATGCGGAAGACGTTTTTGAACGTCATGTGTATATATGTATATGTGTGTGTGTATATATATATATATATATATATATATATATATATATATATATATATATATATGTGTGTGTGTGTGTGTGTGTGTGTGTGTGTGTGTGTGTGTGTGTGTGTGTGTGTGTGTGTGTGTGTGTGTGTGTGTGTGTGTGTGTGTGTGTGTGTGTGTGTGTGTGTGTGTGTGTGTGTGTGTGTGTGTGTGTGTGTGTGTGTGTGTGTGTGTGTGTGTGTGCGCATTATGTATTATGATATTGTTTCTCACCCTTCTGCTATTTTATAATGCTCTATGTATATATATATATATATATATATATATATATATATGCGTGTGTGTGTGTGTGTGTGTGTGTGTGTGTGTGTGTGCGTTATGTATTATGATATTGTTTCTCACCCTTCTGCTATTTTATAATGCTCTATGAGGCATTGCAGATTAGATTGTTGGAGTCTTTGTGAAGCGAGTCTTCACTTCTTTTGGTCAGATGGCTCTGATATGTAACACTAGGTAGTTAGGAATTATCTTGATTCTTTTGTGATACATCTGTGTATGTATCTGCTAGTGAACATTTTGTAAACTCAACCGATGAATTGAATTAATCTGAACGATGTATATGATGTTTATGTTAATGAAGTGATTTCAATATTTAGATGTTTCCGCTTTATTCTAAATGTTGATGTGTGGGTTTTAAGCGTTATGCTTTGTTTTTAGTTGAGACTTACCCCTTTTGTTACATATCTTCGTGAGCTGGTATTATTTATGTTTCGTTTCGATTATAATGTGATGCGCCTCTTTTATACCATGTTATAATTATACTCTGATAGAATTTTATTCATTAAGTGCCTAAATGATTTAATTGTTTATTTGGAGGTATAGAAAGGGGGTGTTACAAAAGGAGCTGAGGGCGAACTGAATTCTGAAGCCCGCTTAAGGTTCAAAGCACTCGAAGACAAGATGAAGAGTTTTGAGAACTTGAATACTATGAGCGTTGATATGACCAAGCTGGGGCTGATCTCAGACTTCAAGGTGCCTCCCAAGTTTAAGGTTCCCGACTTCGAGAAATATAAGGGCACCACTTGCCCCCGTGTCCATCTGAGGTCATACTATCGAAAGATGTCTGCACATTCTGAAGATGAGAAGTTGCTGATGCACTTCTTCCAAGACAGCCTGTCAGTCCCCTCGCTGGAGTGGTATATGGGTTTGGAGCCCACAAGTGTACGTACGTGGAAAGACCTTACTGAAGCATTCGTATGCCACTACCAGTACAACAGCGATCTGGCTCCCAACCGGGTTCAGCTACAAAATTTGTCTCAGAAGAACAACGAAGGATTTAAAGAGTACGCCCAGAGGTGGCGTGAACTGGAAGCGAGAGTTCAGCCACCGATGGTCGAGCGAGAACTTGTCGAGATGTTCGTAGCTACTCTTCCAGGAGTTTATTATGAGAAGCTTGTCAATGGTATGTCGGGAAGCTTCTCCGACCTCATAATCACTGGAGAACATGTAGAGAATGGCATCAAACTCGGAAAGATTCAGGGTGTAGATGTATCCTCATCTGGAGGGAGAAAGAAACCTTATAGTGGTAAGAGACGTGAAGGTGAGACGAGATCAGTGTCTAATGCTCGGGGAAAAGGAAAAGGTCGGCGCCAGCAGGTCACTAGCATTACTATTCCTGTTGTCCAGCAACCTCAGCAGCAGCAGCAGAACCAGCAAGGGTACCGGAGATATCAGAATAAAGCACCTCTGTCAAGTCGTCATCTTGAAACCCCACCTATGTCATATGCTCAGCTTTTGCAGACATTGCTTCAGTTACAGCTAGTTCAGAAGAGAACTTTGGCTCCCTTGACATGGACACCTCCACCGGGCTACGATGCGAATGCGAGATGTGAGTTTCATTCGGGGGCACCTGGCCATTCGATTGACAACTGTAAGGCATTCAAGCACAAAGTACAAGATATGGTTGACGCCAAGATAATCAATTTTTTTGATAATGCTCTGAATGTTACGAAGAACCCTATGCCTAACCATGGGGGAGATGGGGTTAGCGCCATAATTGAAGAGGAAGATTCAGATTTATTGACTGATGTCAAGGACCTGAAAACACCACTTGGTTTCATTAAAGCCAAGTTGATGAAGAAAGGTATTTTCATGGGCTTTGGAAAGTTGTGTATGGATTGTGCGAATCATTCAGACGGCTATGATCAGTTGATAGCAGGGATTCCGAGTTTGATGAACGAAGGGATTTTGCAGTTTAGTCGGAGGGCTGAGAACAGATCAGGGGAAGTAATGCTGAAGCAGAAGGATGAAATTGCCACTATCACCATCCCTCGTAAAACAATTACCATTTCTGAATCAAGGCCACCTACGATCACCATAAAGAAGGTTGGGCTTATACCATTTGAGAGTACTAACGCAGTTCCATGGCACTATGGGGTAGATGTCTACTGCAATGGGCAGAAGTTGGAGTTAGAGCCATCCGGGCAATCTGTTGATAACCTAGTTGGGACTGGGGGAATAACCCGTAGCAGAAGAGTGTTCGCCCCACCAGCGATCGTGGCTGACAAAGATGACAAGGTCGAGAAGACTGACAGAGGTAAAAGTAAGGTCGTTGAAGAAACCTCCCGCGAGGTAGGAAAAGACCTGCTTGTGAAAGACGCCGAAGAATTTATGAGACTGATCAAGAAAAGTGATAATAAGATCGTTGATCATCTTCATCAAACACCGTCTAAGATCTCTATTCTGAATCTGTTGTTGTGTTCCGAAGCATACCGCAACACTCTGCTGAAGGTTCTGAATGCAGCGTATGTACCGCAAGAGATCTCCGTCAACCAGCTAGAGGGAGTGGTTGCTCATGTGAATGCTGGGAATGGATTAGGGTTTACTGACCTGGAGCTGACGCCGAAAGGAAGGAACCACAATAGCGCCTTGCATATCTCGATAGAATGTCGAGGAACGGTTATGTCCCATGTGTTAGTGGACACGGGATCATCTCTAAACGTTCTCTCTAAGAAAGCTCTGATGAGGTTGGATACGAGAGGGTTGATATGTACACCCAGTGATCTGGTGGTAAAAGCTTTCGATGGAACTAAGCGGACCGTCTTTGAAGAGGTAACTCTACCCATTCAAGTTGGGCCAGAAACCTTTGATGTGGTTTTCTATATCATGAATATCATGCCAGCCTATAGCTGCCTGTTGGGTCGGCCTTGGATCCATTATGCGGGCGCAGTGACTTCTACATTGCACCAAAAGCTGAAGTATGTTGTGGGGGGCAGCATCGTAACCGTCTGTGGCGAAGAAGACATAATGGTGAGCCATTTGTCATCTTTTAAGTATGTTGAGGTGGATGGCGAGATCCACGAAACTTTGTGCCAGGCGTTTGAGACCGTCAAAGTCAAGGATGCGACTCCGACAGTGATCGAGAAACCTGAGATGAATCTCTCTTCCTTCAAGGAAGCTCAAGTTGTTGTTCAAGCTGGCTCTGCCCTAGGCTGGGGGCAAGTTCTGGAAATCCCTAACAAGCAGGATAAGTTTGGGTTAGGGTATTTTCCTTCTGCTGGTGCTTCCTCCTCTCGCAATGCGCCGTGCGTCAAAGGGCCGATTCAGCTCACAAAAAGTGGGGTGATATTTGAGAATGTCAACGCCGTGTCTGAAGACGACGAAGATAGTGTTTGCAACCTGGACTCCTGGATTCAGCCATGCAAACCAGGCCAGAGCCTCAACAACTGGTTCGTCCAGGATATCATCCAAGTGACGCGCAAAGAGTAATGCTTTGTCTTTTCTAGTTATTGTACAACCTTATGCTCTACCCGGGGCATAACGGTTTTATTGTCAGGGCCTTGATTGCTTATGCATGTACATATTATCAATAAATCAAAGGGCGTTTTCTTTGCATTCAAATTTTGTGATCTTTGTTATTCCTGTTTTATTTTTGTTTTGAAAAACAATAAAATGGCAATATGGTTGTGCTAACCTGCATATCCTCTTCTTAAGCTTAACCCTTGTGATTGCAGGATTCACGCTACAGATGATATCGACTCTGAACCTTCTATGACTCACTTTGACTTTGATTTCCCGATATATCAAGCTGAAGAAGAGATTGATGAAGATGAAGACCTTCCCGAAGAGTTGGCCCGTTTGTTGAAACAAGAAGATAAGATCATTTTGCCTCATGAGAAAGAGATTGAGATTGTTAATCTGGGTTCTGAGGAACTTGTCAGAAATGTCAGGATAGGGGTTGCATTGCAGAGCGATGTCAAGCAAAGATTGGTTGAGATGCTTCGAGAGTATAGTGACATTTTTGCTTGGTCGTATGAAGATATGTCCGGACTCGACACTGACATAGTGGTCCATCATCTACCACTGCGAGATGATTGTCCTCCCGTTAAGCAGAAGCTTAGAAGGATACGACCAGATATGGTCGTTAAGATCAAAGAAGAAGTACAAAAGCAGCTGGATGCTGGGTTTTTAGCGGTCACTACTTACCCTCTGTGGGTCACCAACATAGTAGCTGTACAGAAGAAGGACGGTAAGGTGCGGATGTGCGTCGATTATCGGGATTTGAATAAGGCGAGCCCTAAAGATGATTTCCCTCTCCCTCATATTGATGTGTTGGTCGACAATATAGCTCAATTTTCTGTGTTTTCATTCATGGATGGCTTCTATGGCTATAACAAAATCAAGATGGCGCCGGAAGACATGGAGAAAACCACGTTCATTACACCTTGGGGAACGTTCTGCTACAAGGTAATGCCTTTCGGTCTGAAGAACGCAGGGGCCACTTACCAGCGGGCGATGATCACTTTGTTTCATGACATGATTCACCATGAGATTGAAGTTTATGTTAATGACATGATTACAAAGTCCCAAACGGAGGAGGGACATATGGTCAATTTGCTGAAGCTTTTTGAGAGGCTTAGGAAGTTCAGGTTGAGGCTGAATCCTAACAAGTGTACTTTCGGAGTACGGTCTGGAAAACTACTAGGGTTTATTGTGAGTGAAAAGGGCATTGAAGTTGATCCTGCTAAGATAAAAGCAATACAAGATATGCCAGCGCCAAAGACTGAAAAAGAAGTTCATGGTTTCCTAGGCAGAATAAACTACATTGCAAGTTTTATATCTCAGCTCATGGCCACGTGTGAACCGATGTTCAAATTATTGAAAAAAGATCAGGCGATTATCTAGAACGAGGATTGCCAGAAGGCATTTGACAAGATAAAACAGTATCTGCAGGAACCTCCAATTTTGATACCCCCAGTGGCCGGAAGACCCTTAATCATATACTTGATAGTTCTTGAGAATAGCATGGGTTGCATTCTCGGTCAGCACGACGAGACTGGCAGAAAGGAGCATGCCATTTATTACTTGAGTAAAAAGTTCACAGATTGTGAATCCCGTTACTCGATGCTGGAAAAAACGTGTTGCGCACTCGCGTGGGCTGCCAAATGTTTACGACAGTATATGCTCAATCACACGACCATGCTAATTTCAAAGATGGATCCGATCAAGTACATCTTCGAGAAGCAAGCGCTTTCGGGCAGGATTATCAAGTGGTAAATGATGTTGACAGAATATGACATTCAATATGTTTCCCAGAAGGCCATCAAGGGAAGTGTATTGTCTGAATACCTTGCCGAACAGCCTATCGAAGATTATCAGTCGATGAAATTTAAATTCCCTGACGAGGATATCATGTTTCTCAAAGTGAAATATTGTGATGAACCTTTGCCCGACAAAAGGCCAGATAGGAAGTCCCAGTGGAAATTGATATTCGACGGTGCAGTTAATTCGTATGGAAGTGGTATTGGCGCAATCATCACGACTCCCCAGGGATCCCACATCCCGTTCACTGCCAGCTTGACTTTTCTAGTCACCAACAATGAAGCGGAATACGAGGCATGCATCATGGGTTTAGAAGAATCCATTGATTCGAGAATCAAAAACCTGGATGTATACGGTGAGTCGGCACTCGTTGTTAACCAAATTAAAGGGGAGTGGGAGACTCGTCAGTCGAATTTGATTCCGTACATGAATTATGCCAGAAGGCTGCTTCCTTTCTTTGATCGAGTGGAACTCCATCATGTGCCCAGAGCTGAAAATCAGATGGCTGATGCCTTAACCACGTTGGCTTCAATGTACAAAGTCAACTTTTGGAATGAAGCCCCAAGAATTGTCATTTCCCGTCTTGACAGACCTACATTCATCTTTGCAATTGAGGAAGCCTCCGATGGCAAGCCATGGTTCCATGATATCCAGAGCTTCCTTATGACTAAGGAGTATCCTGCAGAGCGTCAACCCAGGATAAGAAGACTCTGAGGAGGATGTCTGGAAATTTCTATCTCAATCCTGATGGAGTTCTGTATAAGAGAAATCACGATATCATGCTACTCAGATGTGTGGACGAAAAAGAAGCGAGTTTGCTTATAGAAGAGGTCCATGAGGGCACATTTGGTACGCACGTCGGCGGACATGCTATGACGAGAAAAATCTTAAGAGCAGGATATTACTGCCTGACGATGGAGTCAGATTGTTTCAAATTCGCGAAGAGGTGTCATAAATGTCAGATTTATGCTGATAAAATTCACGTGCTGCCGTGCCCGTTGAATGTCATGTCATCCCCGTGGTCGTTCTCCATGTGGGGAATTGATATGATAGGCAAGATCGAGCCCACTGCATCTAACGGTCACTGCTTCATTTTGGTAGCCATCGACTACTTCACCAAGTGGGTGGAGGCAGCCTCGTATGCTAACATGACCAAGCAAGTGGTAGCCAGATTCATAAAGAAGGACATCATCTGTCGATACGGAGTTCCCAGGAGGATCATTACTGACAATGGTTCGAATCTGAATAATAAGATGATGAAGGAGTTATGCCAGAACTTCAAGATTGAACATCACAACTCATCACCTTACCGGCCGAAGATGAATGGTGCGGTTGAAGCGGCCAACAAGAACATTAAGAAGATAGTACAAAAGATGGTTGTGACCTACAAAGATTGGCATGACATGTTGCCATTTGCATTACACGGTTATCGTACGACGGTATGCACATCAACCGGGGAAGCTCCTTTCTCACTAGTGTACGGTATGGAGGTTGTCCTACCGTTGGAAGTTGAGATTCCTTCTTTGCGAGTTTTGGTTGACATGAAACTCGATGAGGCATAATGGATTAAGAACCGATTGAATCAACTCAGTTTGATGGATGAGAAGAGATTAACATCGATTGCATATGATCGTCTGTACCAGAGCCGAATGAAGAAAGCTTATGATAAGAAGGTGCGTCCTAGAAGCTTTCAAACGGGTGATCTCGTCCTGAAGAAGATTCTTCCACCACAATCTGATCACAGGGGCAAGTGGACTCTTAACTACGAAGGTCCATACATCGTCAGCAAGGTCTTCTCGAGAAGAGCCTTGTTGTTATCCATGATGGATGGCGAATATTTTGCATCCGCTATGAACGCGGACGCAGTTAAAAAATACTTTGCTTAAAAAACGACCCGCTGGAAAGAAAAAAGAATATCCAGGCAAAAATGGGGTATCCCGGCGAACCATAAAAAAGGAAAAAGGTTCGGGCAAAAATTAGGGATATAATTGAAAAATGTACACCCGCAAAGTCGAAAACCTGAAAAGGCGACTTTGGCAAAAAAGGGTATCCCAGTTAATCGAAAACCCGAAAGGGCGGTTCAGGAAAAAGTTATGGATTAAAAAAGCAAATGATTGCGTTCCACGTGTGAACTTTCATTGTTTGGCGGTTTGGGAAGACCTGAGGGTCGTTTATCCAAGTCAATCTCTTTTGAAGCTGAAGCGTCGGAGAAGTATCGAAGTCGAGTGGGTCATAGAGGGATCAACTCATGGTGTTCATCTACACCATATTGCCGACATTTATGTATACTGATGTATATTTATGTTTATGCTTGCTCAGCTTCCTCATTTCAGGAGTTTGCATCTGTTGTAAAACATTTTGCCCATTCAGGGGCCCGTTATCAATAAACATATACTATTCAGTATTTTTGTTTGTTTGTTTAGCTATTATCTGTTTTGTTTGCGAAAAAGAATGCCCGATGTTCTGATAAAATGCGCATACATAAACTTGCTGGCCTAGGCTGATAATTGTTGAAACATTGTATTACCTGAACATTGTCACAGGATGATAACCTTGATAGGTCCCTTTGTGAAGGGTATCTTGTCTGTTCGTTCATTTTGTTGCAGGGACGTCACCCTCCAGGCAGTATGCCAGATGTTTTCCAAGCAGGATGATTCCTTCTTCCCCAGCAAGTTCAACAGTGTTGCCCCACGGAGTCTGAATATGGGATTGTGAGCATTGATGTGTCTCCCCGAACAGAGATAGATTCTCCTCAACCAGATGCATCCTAGGCAGGATTATCCTTTCCCCAGATGAGTCATACGCAGAAGTGTGTACTCATTCCCAGCAGTGGGTCAATAAGTAGTGTTCTCGTAGAAGACTATCTGCAAGTGTGCAGCTCTCGATAGTTCAGACTGGCGTCCCCAGGAGAATTGAAACTCCCCACAGAGTGGTGTTCTCCCTGGCAGGTAGGAGTGATTCCAACGTCTGGTTGCCTATCCTCAGCCGAGTTTTCCGTTCCCCAAGAGAGTCGAGTCCTTGGAAGCTGTTCAAGCCATTATTGGTGTTCCCTAGGAGAGTGTTTGAATAATTGATGTTATACTTCTCCATCGAAGTCCGTTTCTCTGTAAAGATTCTAGCTGCGAAGGCCATGCAGTTTATTTCTGAGATTGACATTGTTTCCTCAATAGTTTATGGTTTAAATACCCAGTTGAGCGAGTACAGGTTCTCGTAGAACTTTGTCCCCTGCAGAAAGTCGTCTGAGGTTCGCTTCCCCAAATTAAGTCCAATTGAGATTGGTGTGATTTCTTCTCCTCAGTAGGATGATTTCTTCTCCACCATCACAATGGTTCCCTCTCCTTGACAGGAGGATTTTCTCTTCAGTATTTATTTTGATGATGGGGTCATAACATTTTGCATGATTGCATAGCATCTACCTTAAACGCGTAGCATTTCCATCATATGGAGCATTACGCCATTGTCAAACATATGCATGTGAAACATAAGCTAGGTCATTACCGTTCTTGTTTTGCAGGAGTTCCTCAGCGAAGCTGTTTGCTCAGGATGATTCTTGAGTTCCTCAAAAAAGTTGTTTGCTTAAGATGATTCTTAAAATCCCCAGTGAAGTTGCCAGAGTTGTTTGCTCAAGGTGATCCTTAGAGTCCTCGGCGGAGTTGTTTGTTCATGATGATTCTTGAATTCCTCAGTAGAGTTTATTCATCCAGGATGATTCCGAAATCCCCAGAGCAGAGTTACTTGATGGTTCTCCAGAATCCCCAGCAGGGATGTGTCATCCCCAACAGGTTTTAAACAGAGAAGTTGAAATTTCCCTTGAAGACTTGATGATTGCAGTCCGGCAGCAATGCCAAACTCCAACTGCGATATCGAAGCAGTTCTCCTAGCTGACGCGAAGTGCCTGATGGCCGAAGTCTAGATATCCCAAGTGGTCAGTGATTGATTGAGGATTCTAGTTCCGACTTACTTACGAAGTCCGGCTGAAGCCCGAGAATTTCTTTGAATGCCAGACAACATAATTAACTCGATTGTCAAAAGTTCCTAATGACCTGATGAGTCCCGAGGAATTCTTCTGTTGTCGTGCCGCAGAATGCCTGATGGCAATATCTGCTATGTGTCACCAGTTACCGTGTAACTAGTGATCCCTTGATGACTTGAGGAAGAAGCTGCAGTGAAATCTGATGATCATCCTGACGGAGATTTGGGCCAGTTGTCGTGCAACTACCATTTCAGACTTCGAAGATTGTCCTACAAATCAGAGTATCGTTTACTTGTGAGGTTGGCAAATTTTCAGTTACCGTGTAACCGATTCCCTAGTAAGTTGTCGTGCAACTGTCATTTCCGATTTTGAAGATGTTCCTACCAATTAGAGTATCGTTTACCTGTGCGATTGGCAAATAACCAGTTACCCTGTAACCAGTGATCCCTTATTGACTTACTGATGAAGTTCGACAAAGATATTGTCGAGCGTTCCTAGTGACCCGATGAGTCCATAGGCGGTGATAAGGAATTTTCTGCTATGGTGCAAAATGCCTGATGGCATAATCGAACATCTTGTACCAGTTACCGTGTAACCGGTGATTCCTTGATGACTTGAGGACATAGATGATCATTCTGACGGAGATTTGAGATTAATCATTCACCAAGTGAGTTGTCGTGCAACTATCAATATCAGCCACCCTTCACCAGTTACCGTGTAATCGGTGATCCCTTAATGATTTGAGGATGAAGTTCTACAAAAAAATCAGATACGTCAGATCGGTAATTCTCTAGCTAGTTGTCGTGCAACTATCATTTCAGTTTCCGAAGATTTTTCCCCATCAGAGTATCGTGTACTTGTGCAGTTGGCAAATTTCCGGGTTTATTGGTATTCAACCGTCTTTTACCTTGATTATTTGAGAGTCGTTCGCTTCTCACTCAGTTAGGTCCAAGCCGTTTGAATAGGGGCAACTGTTTCACCCCAAAATTTTCCTAACCTTTCTTTACCTAGCTTGTGTTTCATTGCATTCATTTTAGCATTTTCATTTGCATTCCATTGACATATGTGCAGGAGATCAAGAGGTATGACTACCAATCAATGGCTACACAAGGCTATGAAGCTATCTAAGGGGTTTATTGAAGTATTCAAGGGTTGATATCCTCATCGGAGAGGTTAAAGATCCTCAGAGAGAGGATTGAAGCTAAGAGTGTATGCCTCCTAACTTGAAGGTTGTGGGAAGATCATCAGATGATTCGGAAGCCATGAAGTTGGACTTGAGACCTTGAGAGAGCTCATGAGAAGTGTTGAAGATCATTTTGAAGCCTAGACAGATCATTATGCAAAGGATAAGGAGTTACAACCAAGATGGGTGCAACTAGGGTTTCATCTGGTCAACCCTAGGATAATTGATGATTTGAAGAAGGTTGAGACCTAATCCAAAGGCCATGTTATCATGGATTTATGTATTAAGATGCCCAAGGGATGATTCCAAAGGCAAATCATCATGAATCAAGAGTGTGAGGAGTTCCTAAGCTAGGGTTGCTATGCTTGACAGTGTAAAATCCCCTAGTTTAGTGCCTAAATTCAAGACCACATAACTAAAGATGTGATTTTCATCTCACCTTGACCCCAACATGATTGTTGTATAGCATCATCATAGATTTAATTTTAGTACTATAAGTCCTTGATAGGGTTTATAGAACTCAAGTTATGAGCCCGACAAGTTACAGGTCATTAGAGGAATGTGAAATTGGAGCTTGAAAGTCACCCAACTTGCATGACACTTTTCTCCTAGAAGGATGATTCTCATGAACTTTTAGCCAACATAAATGTTGTTCCTTATCCTCTTAGCTTTCTAGAAAGTACTAGAAGTCCATGATTGGATTTGTAGAACTCATGTTACAAGCTTTGCGAGACAAGGGTATTTTGGGAATTTGGAATTATAGGTCATTTTGGATTATGGGTCCATTTCTCTATCTTGCATACCTCAAATGGAAATTTGTTCAACTTGAAAGTTGCTCAAAATGGCATTTTATACTCAACCAAGCATTAAGGGTTCATTGAAATGGCCTAGAATGAAGATTGTGTGAAGAAGATTTGATAAAAGATAATTTAAAGGCATTAAAAAGGAAAATTTCAAAATAAATCATAAGTGTTCAAGAGATGTCAAGTGGGTGCATATTTTGACTAGAAATCACATTTGGAACACAATGGCATTTCTAGAAATCCATTTTGACACATAATTCATGGGCTTTCATTTGGTTGCTTCATGATGAAGTCACACATCAAAGATTGATCATTGGATGAAATCAAGGAAGCAATATGGTCCATTCATACTCACCATGACACAAGCACTGAGTATGAAGCTTCTTGAAGGCAGAAACAAGGCATTTTCGTGGCTTCCATATTTGAGTATTGAAAGAAAATTTGAAATTTGGATTGTTTGAATTGGGCTTCCATTGGGCCTGGGAATTATCCAAGCACACTCTATTTAAGTTCAGGATCCATTTCAGATCAGTTTTTGGGTGGCATTTTGATGAAGAAGTAGTTATTACAGTTGGAGTTTCAAGCTTCCAAAGTGAGATATCGTTTTTGCGATCCAGAGCATTTCAAGAAGAATTATAGATTTCCATAGCACCAGCAAGCTTCAGTGAAAGTTTCTGCACACTTTAGCATCAAGATTCACACGCAAACACCTTCAATTTCAAGCTTTTTTCAGGTTTGTTCACTTCAAATTTTCTCTAGATTGAGACTTAATTAAGATAGAAACTGCATGTGGTTAGGTTAGTCTTGAACCCTAGATGAATTTAGGTATGATTTGAAGAGGTTTTGAGATGATTCTTGATGATGAGTGATTTATTCAGAGGCACGGTGAGGCTTGAATCTTGATGGATTTCAAGAATTGGATACATATAATTGATCCTTGCAAGGAGAGGAAGAGTTATGTGTAGTTAATTTGGAGTTTAATAACAATTGTTGAATTGGTGATTTTTCTGTTGAGCATCGTGTTTGATTATTCATGGAGAATCAGTGAGATTGGATTAGGGATTCATGATCAGTGAGAGATTGCAAAAAGAGCGGTATAAATTTCGTGCATTTTGGCCATGTTTTGATTTCTGGTGTTGTTGGTGCCACCGGAGAAGACGACCGGAGTCTTCTCCGGCCACCGTGAGTGCCTTCCTTCCCTTTCAGTTTTAAATTGGAGAAGATGAACCAAGTACCGTTGGATTGGGTTGAGATAATTGACTAGGTCTGAAGATCTAACGCTTGGAAATCGTTCTGAGGGTTTGTTGACTTTGACTGGCTTAGGTGGCACATTCTGGTGCATAGGATTAGACTACTTTTGGCATGAACGTGTAGGATTAAGACTTATTGTATGCCTCAGTTAACTGAACAACACCTTGCCTATCCCAAAACACAGCGTTTAATTAATTGAGCTGGCATGCGCTTAGCCTTAGGATGTGTAGACTGGTAATCTGATCCAAGGGTTGTGACATTTCCTACGCTTTTTAATTTCTTTTAATTCATTTTTCAATTTCATTTATTACACTCATCATTTTAATTCATTTTAATTTGAATATTGATTAGAAAAATATGAGAAAAAATTGTGGATGATTCCTACCTTATTTCTGATTTTTGCATGGCATTTGTTTTCATTTTTGGATAATTTTCCATTTATTTGGCATTTTTTCTATTTTTAATAGTTGATTAAAATGCATAAAATGAGTAGTTTACTTGCTGATTTTATTACTAGTTCATGCTTTAGAATTTGATACTGAGATTTTGCATGCTTGTTATAGACTCCTTGATAGGTTTGTGTGATTTTTGTTGTATTTTTTAGATGATTCTAAGTAGGAGTTTGAGATAGATCTTTAGGAGATTTCCTTAATGGATCCCCTTTAGCACACCCTTGGAATTTAGATTTTATTAGAACCTTTAGGATTATGTTTTGCCCCTGGTTTTTGTACCATAAATTCTTAACCCATGTAGGATCATCTAGGATTTTCCTTAGAATTTATAGAAGTGATTTTCTATTATTCCCCCATTTTGCAAGTTGATTATGGTTTAGGTGACCCTAACTAGGTTTACTTCATGGATTAGTCCTTAGAGTGAACTTTAACTAATTCTAAGCCTCAAATCCCCTCCTTTAGGATAGAACTTAGGTAGATACCTCTTTAGAACCTTGTTTAGGCCTTGATAGAGCCTTTGAACCCTTTGCTTAGGTGATCCTTCGAAGGTAATCATTGAGGTTCCATTAGAAGTTCAAATTAGGTGGATGATTCTTCCTATAGGTTTAGCTTCCCTCAAAATCTTCCTTTCTTAATTAGGATCCTCCTTGTGAGCATGTTTCCTCATGTGGAGGAATTCATTGCATTTTCATAAAGGAGTTGAATTTATGCAAGCTTTCTAAGGAAATTTAGTTGGTTGAGTGCCTGTGGTAATTTCCTGTGGACCTTACCCTGCTTCCCATCTTCATTCTCCTAATCTCCTCTTATCCAATCATTTTAGGAACCTTCTTGGGGTAGCATAGTCCCTCCTATGGGGGGAATTTTGCACATCTCTTGAAGGAGTCAAACCTCTAAGATTTTTCAAATCCCTTTTAGTTGGTTGAGTGCCTGTGGTAAGTTCCTGTGGACCTTACCCATGCTTCCCTTCATTCCTAATCTCTCATGAATGGTTGATATCATGGTGGATACCTTTGGTATACACCATGTATCACCTCACTTCATGATTATCCATGATTGGTTGAACATCATGGTGGATACCTTTGGTATACACCATGCATCCCATCATCAACTCCTTTCCTTAGGATAGATACCTTGTTTGTTTACTTGTGGAATGTATTCCTTATTTGCCATAATTCCTTGCCTTCATTCATGATTGAGTGGTGTGTTGCATTAGGATAGTTCATGTTTAGGATAATCTAAGTGTAGGTGCATGACTGCATTAAGAGGTTGAGTGGGTCTCCCTCTGCTTGTTTGCCTTAAGGGTTGAGGTGATCCTCCCCTTGCTTGTGTGTTGTTTTTCTCTTTCTAATTGACGTATTTGCATATAAAGGTTGAGCTGGCCTCCCTTTGCTTGTCTGTTGTTGCCTGTTTCTTTGCTTGATTGCTAAGAGGTTGAGTGGGTCTCCCTCTGCTTGTATTGCTGCATTGCATTTGCATCTTTACTGTTTTCTTTTCTATTTATCTGTTTTACTGATGTTAGCTGATGCTTTGTCTGTTGTCTATTTCCCATTGACATGATCCCCTAGACTCTCACTTCCTTTGATAAGGAAGTGATGATAGAACTTTAGGCTGAAGCCTTTGCATGATAACATCTAGGAGTTCCCTGTTTCAAACCTCAACCATAGGATGAATCCTTGGCATGACAACATTAGGGCTTGACAATTTCCCCGTAGAGTTCGTTCTCTTCTCATCTCAGAACAACAGTAAGAAACGTAATAAAGGCAAGTTAGTACAGGGCGTTACGAGCCTTAAGCTACTTGGGAAATGATAATTGAGCGGCCTCCTCTCAATCATCTAGAGTGTTTAGTATATGTCCTTTGGACGATATGCGATGCATTCGCTCCTAAGTCATAGTCTCTAGTGTTGTACAAACTACAGACATCCATAAAAAACACTTCTTCCGTAAAAGTCAGAAAACAAACTTCAAACCTTCTTTGTCCCCGTGGTCCCTTAATTCAAGGAAAACTTTTCTAAAGAAAATAGAGTCGTTAACTCCCAGTTCTACAGCAAACAGTAACGCACGAGTCTCTGACGAGCGAGCTGCATACACCAAATTGCTGGAACTGTTTGTTAACCCTACTCAAAAATAGATGAATCTGAACCCCCGTAATCCGTATTATCCCAAACTACGTAAGCTCTGATCTCTCATATTTGTTGAGAGTACGTAGGCACAATACTGACGTATTGGCAAGCCACATTCCCCCATCCTTTTACCCGTAGTTAGCCGAACTACGTAAGCTCTGGTCTCTCATATCTGTTGAGAGTACGTAGGCACAATACTGACGTATTGGCGAGCCACCTTCCCCGTTATCCGTAGTTAGCCGAACTACGTTGACTCTGATTTCTCGTTCTCTGACGAGAATACGTAGGCACGAAGCGCGATGCTTTGCCGAGTCAATTTCTTTTCTTTCCAGACCAGCCATGATAGGTAGATAGTTAAATCAACCCGTCAGATAAACACAACAAGCGTGGATCTCGTTGAGTATAACAGACGTGAGGGGTGCTAATACATTCCCCTTGCGTAACCGACTTCCGAACCCAGACATGGTTGCGATGACCTTGTCGTATACCTTTTCTTCAGGTTTTTTCGATTGTTTCCTTTCCCTTTCTGTGGGATAAATAACGAAAGGTGGCGACTCTTCTGTTTTGCCGGCACCTTATTTTCGCAGTAGCGACAACTGGCGACTCTGCTGGGGATCCAACATCCCCTATGCGAGTCAATCCTAGTGCTTGTGTGTTTATCTGTTGGGTTTGCATTTATTTATCGCATTTTACTTTCAGTATAATATTATTGTTGTTATGCTGTTGTGGGAGGGGTGCTCTGATGAGTGATAAGCCAGACCCAGGCTTGAGTATGTACATAGAACTAGAAGCAGATTAGTGGTGAACCTGTATGTTAGGCATGCACTAGTTCCCACGAAATCTGCACTCAGACGAGATTCTTTGAGATGATTTCCATTTCCAGCCCAGTGGGCCATTAAAACGATTTCAAATCTAAGGATTGTCGACTCTAGGAACCGATCATTTTTGATTCAGTTGAGTGAGGCCTCTTCAGGAGAGGATGATGCCAAACCAAAAATGGTGAACGTATCATCATTTCCTAAAAGTCTGGGACGCTGATGAACGCATAGAATATCGTGCCTTTGTTAGTGATTAGGTCCATGCCTGTGAGTGGGGTCGGGTTATTGCAGGAAACTTTAACCTTTAGACAACCTAGTTTTCTTGACACTGAATCAGTATTGTTGGTATCAGTAGGCCCTTATTATCAAAGTTGTGTTATACTCTCGCTGAAGCATAATTATGACTTGCCACTTCACAACACAACACTCTTGATCTCCTGCTGCATTTTGCATTTGCATTTACATTTTCATGTTGCATTACATTTAACATGTATCAATGTTGCAGGTGTGCAGTTCCTTCTCGATTCTAGCAATCTTGTTCCCTCTTTGTCCAACATGAAACCCAACTTGTGAAGAACTTTGGCTTACAAGTTTCCTACACCAGTTATTACTATGTTGAGGGGTTTGATTTCTTTGGCTGGTAAGGAAGTGATGAAGGATTTCAGCGGAACCTATGGGAAGCTGCTAAGTGTTGTGTGCAAGCCATCTGTGTATGAATTGAATGAACTTCAGACTCTGCTTCAGTTTTATGATCCTCAGTTGCGTTGCTTCACGTTTCCGAGTTATGTGTTGGCCCCCATGTTGGAAGAGTTTTCTTCCATATTGGAAGTACCCATTCTTGCTCAGGTACCTTTTTATCCAATTGACCAGGAGCCAGATCTGGCTAGTATTGCTACAACTTTACATATGGAGGTTTCTGAGTTAAAAGGAAGAACAGCCAGGAGAAACGGAGCTTATGGATTCCCATTACCTTTTCTGGCTGATAAGGCCCGACACTTCGCCAAGAAGGAATGTTGGGTGGCATTCAAAGCTATTTTGGCATTATGCATATATGGTATCATGTTATTCCCCAATATCTCAGACTTTGTGGATGTGGACGCTCTTCGTATTTTCATTTCAAGGAATCCCATCCCTACCTTGCTCGGAGACGTGTATCATTTGGTGCACTATAAGAACGAGAATAGAAGAGGCAAGGGTGTGTCCTGCTGTGCTACGCTGTTTTATAGATGGTTTATCACTCATTTACCTAAGGCTGGTTCTTTTATAGAGACTGCAGAGACGAAGGAGTGGTCTGAGTGCCTGATGAGTTTGTCTGCCGAAGACATTGATTGGTTTGACAGAGATCGCCTGGGGAGTGAAATCATTTACAGTTGTGGGAAGTTTCCCATGTCCCTCTGGTAGGTAGGAAAGGCTGCATCGATTACAATCCATCTATCGCTATCAGACAGTTTGGGTATGCCTTTAGGGGCCCTCCTAGGGACGAGGAGGTAGAGGAATCTTTGTACCTCACTGGCACATTGGAAGGGGATGATTTGGCCAGATTTTAACATGCCTGGAATAACGTTCACCGAAAAGGAAAGACCTCATTGGGGAAGAGCAATAGTTAGGCTTATGCTCCATATGTGGACAGGATTCATAGTAGGGCAGAAAAAGTGATGATGCCCTTTCCTCCCGTCAAGCAGGACTGCCATTCAGAGCCTACCATTATTGAAATCCAGAAGTATAATCAGCTTCAAGCTAAGAATGAAGAACTGATCAAAGCCAACGAGGAACTGGAAAAAGAGATCGCTCAACTCCGAAGAGAGAAGAACGAAGTCGTACACACCTGCAAGAAGCAGACGGAATTGATAAATCACTTGGGAGCCAATTTGACCAAGGAGACTGATTCTAGAGAACATCTTGGATTGGACCTGAAGGTTGTGCATAGTGTATTGACCACTAAGAAGCAAGACCTGGATAGAGTGTATATGAAGTTATCCAAGTACGAGAAATTGTGGAACAACACTTTGACTAGCCACAAAGAGCGAGAAGAAAAGCTGAAGCAACAAATAGCCCAGTTGGAGGCTCAGATTGAGATCAAAGACAAGAAGATAGAGGCTGAAGCCTCGCTTCGACGAGATTTCCAATACAAGTTGGTTGAGACCAAGGCAAACCTACAGGATTATCAACTCAGAGCTGATGCTAAGAGGAGTAGAGTGGAAGACCGCTTTGGAGAAGGTGTTTGTGGGGACATTGCCGAGGATCTCCAGGGTACCATCAGGCAGAGGGATTTGCTAATCCAGAGTCTGCTCACCCAGCCTGATCGTCCCACTATGAAGAAGTTACTAGAGGATTTCCGTGCCCGTAACCGCACTTGATTTCTTTGTATTTCTTTGTACCTTTTATGCATTGATGTGCTGACCACCACCAGTCTTGTTGGTTGGGGTCACATTTGTTGCTTCAGTTGTATTCAATTACTGTTGTACGCTACCCGCACGGGTTTTCCAGATATATATGAGGATTTCTTTCCATGACTGGATGGTAGACTTTATTTGTCTTGGAGCTAGAATCGAGGGGGAGTTCCTCCTAATGCATAGATACGTGTTTGCATTTGCATGAATCATTTGCATAACAGGTACCTCAAGCTGTTTTCCTAACCCTTGGTGCTTTTAGGATATTTCAGGATTGAACAAAGACAGATTCACCGGTATTCTACCAGAGCAAATCAAGTCAGAGTAATGGAACAGGTTCAGACTAACATTCAAGAGCTCAGGGAGAGGATGGATCGTTTTATGGATCTCATGCAAGTGGTCGCTAATGGCCAGGACCAGCTCAGAACTTTGGTGCAACCTCTGATTACACGTGTCGACAGCAACGACGTGCTACACGGTGGGAATATGGTGAACCCTCCGCTTGTGGAGACCCCTCGCGCTAACATCCCTGTGACTGGAGGGAATGGAAGTGGCAACGGTAATGTTGTTACTAATATGGGAGCTAATGGGAATACGACTGGAGTCAGAAATGGCAACTTTGGTTATACTGGTATAGGCAATGGCAATACTAGAGGAACGGGTAATGCTGGGAACGCTGGTGCTGGTAATCTGTATGGTCTTAATGTTGTTGGGTTTGCTCAGGGTAATGTCCATCAACCATGGCAGGAGGATCATCAATAGGACTTATTCTCGATGAAAGGAGCTGAGGGCGAACTGAATTCTGAAGCCCGCTTAAGGTTCAAAGCACTCGAAGACAAGATGAAGAGTTTTAAGAACTTGAATACTATGGGCGTTGATATGACCAAGCTGGGGCTGATCTCAGAATTCAAGGTGCCTCCCAAGTTTAAGGTAACCGACTTCGAGAAATATAAGGGCATCACTTGCCCCCATGTCCATCTGAGGTCATACTATCGAAAGATGTCCGCACATTCTGAAGATGAGAAGTTGTTGATGCACTTCTTCCAAGACAGCCTGTCAGGCCCCTCGCTGGAGTGGTATATGGGTTTGGAGCCAACAAGTGTACGTACGTGGAAAGACCTTGCTGAAGCATTCATACACCACTACCAGTATAACATCGATCTGGCTCCCAACTAGGTTCAGCTACAAAATTTGTCTCAGAAGAACAACGAAGGATTTAAAGAGTACGCCCAGAGGTGGCGTGAACTGGCAGCGAGAGTTCAGCCACCGATGGTCGAGCGAGAACTTGTCGAGATGTTCGTAGCTACTCTTCCAGGAGTTTATTATGAGAAGCTTGTAAGTGGTATGTCGGGAAGCTTCTCCGACCTCATAATCACTAGAGAACATGTAGAGAATGGCATCAAACTCGGAAAGATTCAGGGTGTAGATGTATCCTCAGCTGGAGGGGGAAAGAAACCTTACAGTGGTAAGAGACGTGAAGGTGAGACGAGCTTAGTGTCTAGTGCTCGGGGAAAAGAAAAAGGCCAGTGCCAGCAGGTCGCTAGCATTACTATTCCTGCTGTCCAGCAACCTCAGCAGCAGTATTGTTGATGCATACACCAAACTGCTGGAACTATTTGTTAACCCTACTCGAAAACAGATGAATCTGAACCCCCGTAATCCGTATTATCCCGAACTACGTAAGATCTGATCTCTCATATCTGTTGAGAGTATGTAGGCACAATACTGATGTATTAGCGAGCCACATTTCCCCATCCTTTTACCCGTAGTTAGCCGAACAACGTAAGCTTTGATCTTTCATATCTGTTGAGAGTACGTAGGCACAATACTGACGTATTGGCGAGCCACCTTCCCCGTTATCCGTAGTTAGCCGAACTACGTTGACTCTGATTTCTCGTTCTCTGACGAGAATACGTAGGCACAAAGCGCGATGCTTTGCCGAGTCATTTTCTTTTCTTTTCAGACCAGCCTTGATAGGTAGATAGTTAAATCAACCCGTCAGATAAACACAACGAGCGTGGATCTCGTTGAGTACAACGGACGTGAGGGGTGCTAATACCTTCCCCTTGCGTAACCGACTCCCGAACCCAGACATGGTTGCGATGACCTTGTCTTATACCTTTTCGTCAGGTTTTTCCGATTGTTTCCTTTCCCTTTCTGTGGGGTAAATAACGAAAGGTGGTGACTCTTCTGTTTTGCCGGCACCTTATTTTCGCAGTAGCGACACTATGAGTTATGCTCAATTTGACGTTGGCTATATAAATTAAATTCATATCCTAACTAGTGATTCCGATCACAAGTTATCGTGATATCTTTTCAAAATAAAAAGAAAAAACAACTTCAAGACAAATATATATGTTGGAATAACAATTTCAGGATTAGCAGTTCATGCATGTTGATATCGCCTGATATCTCAGAAATTTACATATAGACATCAACAATGGAACTTGAAGATTCTTCTAGACAGGGGCAGATGGTTTCCAATTTGCTTATTGGTGCAAGTCTGACTTTCCCAAGAGTTATCTCTTGAAGACTCTGTCATTACACCGTCAATCTGGGTTAGTTACGTTGAGATCCGACAAATCTCTCCAAGAGTTTGAAAACAATGGAGCAATTGGACTCCATGTTCTCTGTAAAATCCTCTTGAGACGACTCTTTCTTACAAAGCAGATTACTCTAGGGCATTTTTTTTTCAAAACGGCGACTATTACACTCTTCCTGCCCTGATGAATTTTACTTCAGGCGATCTTCATTCCCCAGTAAGTCTCATTGTTGCAGAAGAACTTTTAAGCCATTGCCTCAGCGTAGTCCCCAGCGAGACTATAAGCTGACAACATTTTGGACAAATCCGGTAATCTTTAATGACTTTCAAGACTGCAGAGATCTCCCCAACATCTTCCATGTGATATATATGTATTTGAGGACCCACTCCCAGTGGAACCATCATTTCCTCACGGAAGTTGCCAGACTTTCCTCAAAAAATTATTCCCCAGGAGATTGCCATGTTCTCACCAAGAAGTCGAGATACTTTCCCAGGGAAGCCGCGGTACTTTCCCCATGATGTTGATGTACTTTTCCATGATGTTGTTATCCTTTCTCCATGAAGTTGTCTAGCTCTACACTTCCCCAATGAAGCGGATATTTATTTTATCCTCGGAAGTCTCAAATTCTAAGATGACTATCCCAATGAACAAGTCCTCGTTGATCAGAGTTCATATTCATGACGGCAATCCATCTAGTGATGTCATGGCATCTTATCCCCAAGCAGAATTTTGTTCTCCCTAGAGAATTTGGAACTTCGAAGCAAGATTTAGTTTCGCCGTCAACTTCCCTATCCCTTGATAGATGTACTTTTGTAGAGGTTACTGAGTATCCCCGTCGAGATGTTTATTTCATCTCCTATTTCCTCCTCCGCTCGTCTATTTTGTCAGCATGTGCATGAGCATAAGCATGAACATCAGCATACTCATTGCATTCGCATTGCATTTTCATGTTGCATACGCATTAGCATCTGCTCGTTTGCTATCCTCCTTGTGTTTTTTGTCGTTACTTTGGCTGTGGTTATTGCCAAGTAACTGGGTTTGTCCGTTCTCTCCAAATAGAGTCGTCAACCTGTAAGCATAAAATACCTACCATTTTCAGTCTCCCCACAGAGTTCAACTCTCGTGGATGATGGTTATTTCAATTATCTTTTCTATGCCTAGATAAGATAATCCCCATTTGAGTTCATTACCTCAATGGAGTCTTGTTTGACAGTTTTCTTTCTAACTCGATTCTAGATTGAACTTCGGTCCATGTCGGTCGCCGAGCCTACCTGGACGTGCATTTATTTTGCACTATCTATCAAGAAGAGCCCTTTTACAACCTTCACAGATATACGACAGTTCTCGCCTGAGAAGTTTATCACTACATTACAAACAATTTATATACGACAATTCTCGCCTGAGAAGTTTATCACTACATTACAAACAACGGTATGCGACAGTTCTCGCCTTAGAAGCTCACCCCTACATTTTACAACAACGACACGCAATAATTCTCACCTGAGAAATTTACCCTATATGACTAGCAATAAGTCTCCTTAGACCTTAAGACGTTGAGTCACCATACTCATTCATGGGCGTCCCGCCGTGGACATTTTATCATCCTAAACCTTAATACGTTGAGTCGCTGTACTCATTCTTAGGCGTCCCACCATAGACATATCCTTTCTTGAACTTTAAGACGTTGAGTCGTTGTACTCATTCTGGGGCGTCCCGCCGTGGACATATCTTTACCCTTTTTCAAGTAAAAGAAGAAACTGAGACCCGTTCATGGAATACAAACCTTGAAGTATGAGGGAGGTTTATTTTACCCTTTAGTAAAAGAAGAAACTGAGACCCGTTCATGGAATACAAACCTTGAAGTATGGGGGAGGTTTATTTTACCCTTTAGTAAAAGAAGAAATTGAATCATTTCATGGAATACAAACCTTGAAGTATGAAGAAGTTTATTAACCCTTTCTAAATGAATCATTTAGTTAAAGAAGAAGCTAAATCATATTTTGATCATGGAAGCTTACCCTTTATCTTAGAGTATCAGTCGGTCATGCCTGAACCTGTTGAGTCGTACTCTCAGATATTCCCCAATGGAGGTCGTCTCACAGGTGCCTTCTTCATTGAGGATCTAGTTTCTAAAGTGTCAACTGGTCATGCCTGAACCTGTTGGGCCATCACTTTAGAGTGTCATCCGGTCATGCCTGAACCTGTTGAGCCTTTATCTTATTACTTATTTCCCCAGTGGAGGCCGTCTCGTCGGTGCCTTCTTCATTGAGGACCTCATGGAAGTTTATTTTCATCAGATAAGCGACAGTCTCTTTATTTGAGAGCTTATCATTTTTGGCATATAAGTCTCTTTCAGCGATAGGTGGCAGTCTCTCTCGAGAAGCTTATCAGGGCATTCCCCCTTGAAGTCCATTTATTTTGGCATACAGCAGGTCATTACCCTGTATATTTTTCTAATGAGTCCTAAAGATCCTGTTTCCAGAAGCTCGGATGTTATTCTTGCTCAATGCTCTAGCATTCTGTTTACTTGATCCTACCCTAGAGTGTCAACCGGTCATGCATAAACCCGTTGAACAACAACTTTTGGATATTTTCCCTGGTGGAGGTCGTCTTGCCGGTGCCATCTCCATCAAAGGTCTTGTTTGATCTCTTCGTTCAAGAGTTTTCAGAAGCTTGGATGTTATTCTCTGCTCAATGCTCCAGCATTCTGTTTACTTGATCCTACCGCCGTGTGGATCCTGCGTTACCTTTTCATCCTGGAGTGTCAACTGGTCATACCTGAACCTGTTGAGCATCTACTCTTAGATATGTTCCCAGTGGAGGTCGTCTCGCCGGTGCCATCTCTATTGAGGACCTCTTCTTGCTTTATTTCTAAAGTGAACAACTAGTCATGCTTGAACCTGTTGAGCCTTCACTTTAGATTTCCCCGGTCTCGTTCTATTCCTCAGTGCGTCGTTTTCCCCAGTGTGTGTGTTTGCTCATTGCGTCGTTCCCCTGTGTCGTATACATCCTTGCATTTATCATTTCCATCATACGCATCATATTGGATTCATAACATCGTCAGCATTGCATTGTCGTTTTTGTCCATAGCATTGCATATCACTGCATCTAAGAGCAAAATTTTCGGTTATCTATATTTAAATCCCTTTCACCATGATTTCTCGAGCCTTCGTCACTCAAATCATCCGGTGAAATTATTTAAATAGGGGAAATTGTCATACCCCAAATTTTACCCTTAGATTAATGATCATTTTCGCATTTCATTTTAGTATATATTTTGTTTTAACTAACCATATTACCTAGTTTTGTTTATTTTGTAGATGGCTAAATAAAATTTGAAAGGTTATAAAAGCATTGTGTATGCCCATCAAGGTTTTGCAGGGAAGGTTATTATCATTCTTATAGCTCTCAGCCAGTATAGGATCGTCTCTCTCCATTATTTGAGCACTAACTCCAAGTGGATGATGTGGATTTTTATGGCTATATCACGATGAAGCTAGGACCAAGCTATAATCTTTGTGGTTTATACATGTATCGCCAATTGGAACTTGTTGGACTTTAGTGTGTTATGATTTAAGGTCATGGTTTATGCAACCTCAAAAATTGTTTGCAATGTGATGTTTCAAAGGCCGTGCATATCAGAATTTGGTTATGGTTTCATCGAGATACTCATTGTAATTTCAAGAAAAAAAATTCAAAGCATTTCAAATTTTCCCTCACCACGATTTTAGCCACGATGGTTTCCTTCTTCGGATTCATAAGTTGGTAAGAATGTGGTTCCTACGTTACCGTGAAAGATTCATCGTCCAAATATCCAATTACCAATGCGGAAGAGGGATTCAAGTTGTTATGAAATTCAAAAGGTGGACCATAATGCAAAAAATAAAATAAGATTAAGTCATCCAAACATACCCAAAGAAACTTAAAAATTCAAGCTCATGCTAGGATGCCCAACTCAAGTTCATATCTCCATTTCAATTTGCTTTGAAAGTTCGTCAAATCCAAGTCAATTCAATTTAAGGCCTTTATAGTTTCAAGATATTTGTTCATTTTCAAATAGGTGTTTTCAGGAATGCAAAGGACACTATTAGTTTGTTGACTTGATGGCTATCTTAGTTTGCAAGATGAATTCATTTTCTCCTCATGTAGCTTTCAATTATCATATATGATTTTGAGATTTTTTTAGGGTTTTTTTAGTTTGAAGAATTAAGAGCTAGCAGGCTCTGTTTGTTCTGTCACATTAAGGGTCGATATTGGTACATTGGGAAAGGACAGAAATTTTAAGTTCTTTAAGAAGCTCGGATTCTCCAAATCATAACCATGTTTATTGTTTTCATGAAGTGTCAATTGGCTTTACTACGGGAGAGATGCGGTGTTCATTTCGGATATAACACATTTACTGCATAATTCTACAAAACACCATTTTGTTTCATTTATGAAAATTGGATACAGTGTTTGAAATAAGAAGAAAAATCAAAGACAACACTCAAACAAATTCCAAAAATAAAGCGTTGACTTAATGAATTAAAGAGAGGAATCTGAACATGTTCTAAGCAAAAGGGAAAGAATTAAAGGTACTGTCCTAAAATGATTAATATCAGGCCTTGCAAGTTAACAACCGGATCACATTAAAGTAGTAACCTCCAGATTTGCTGAAAAAATGGAAACAAACAGTTTGTATTCAACAAAAGATTTTCATGCCCAAAACATGTTCAAGACAGCATTCAAAGTGAAATTAAATTAGGTAGAGAATTGTTCCAAACATGTTCAAAATGAAATGGAAATAATGCTATTAGGTTCATAAACAGCCCATCTTGTTGCCAAAACAACTTCCTGACACAATCAAAACAATGAGATTCTGTTTTCAAAGCAAAATTAAAAGTCATGATTTTCTTCATACACACCAGATACTAATGGGAAGAGCCTATAAAAGGGTACAATTCACAGTACAAAAGGGATTAATATTGACATCACTGATATACAAAACACAAGGGAAAAAAGAATTGATACAACACATTCACGAATGATACACAGAGGTCCTCAAAGTTCATACAAACACGAAAACAGATCCGAAAAAACCCTCAAATCACAAAGAAATAAGAACTTATCCCTTGTGGCTTTCGTTTCCGTCACTACCGAGTAGTTGTCTCCACCGTTATTTTCGACGCTATCATTAATACCCGGAAGCACCGCTGTCGCCGAGATTCCTCAACCTCGTCACCAAATTCCAACGGATTCCTGCACGAACACATTACATTGTAAGTCCATTTGTTATATATATGGACATTGATTGATTTGTGTTGTTATTTGCTTTCAGTTTTAGGGAAGACGAATAAGTAAATCGTGAAGCAGAGAAGAGACAACGGAGAGAGAGGAAGTCTGAGAAGAAAGGGGAGAGGGCGCCGCTAGTGAGAAGATTAGGGCTTCAGATTGGAAATCCACCCCCTTTTCTTTTATGGGGTCCGGTGGGTTCATCACCACCAGCTCAACCCATTTATTTTACTGTTTTTTTAGCTTTATTTTTAATTTCTGTTCATGTGGTAATTGTAATTATTAATAAATAAAAAACTAACTACTAACACTAATACTAACCAATTTCTAACATAATAAATCTTAAAATATTTTATTTAATATAAGTTGAAAACGTTTTGAAATTAGAAATAATAAAAACAGTTTTATTTGAGAATTAGCAAAAAAAATTAATTTGGATTGTTAATTTAGGATTATGGTAGTTAAAAATAAAGTAAAAATGATATTAAAAAAAAAACTTCATGTTAGCTTATGTTCAAAAAAATGCAAGTTTTGTTTCAATATAAATATAATTAATTAATTTTAGATTTGGTTTTTTAGAAAGAAAAAAAAAAGAGTTTTAAACTAATTTAATTTAAATTTATAGTTTATAATAACAAATTTTTCATTTAATCTCTAGCCCTTTTAACTAAAAATAATATAGAAAATGTTAGATTAGTTTTTAAGTATTAATTTAACTTTATCTTTCTTAACATTTTAAAACTCACAAAATAAATGTCAAAAACATTTGTCCTCTCCTCAAATAATTTAGTCTTTTAAAAATAAAATAAAACTCTTCTATTTAACTTAGGATTAATTAATTTAACACTTTTTAAATTAATCCAAATTTTAACTTTTCTTAATTGCCATAAAATCTAAAATCTCATAAAAATAATTAATTTCTAACATTTGCTTTTTTCACTTAATTTAATCTAATTTTCACTTAACAGCAAAATCCTCAAAGATACAGACAAAAACAATTAACCATAATTTCTAATTTCTCAAATTAAAAAAAAAACAATTACACCCATTTCCACTTAATCACTCCCCTAATCACTGTCTAACCTTACTTGATAAATTATCCATTCTATCTCTAGTCACTTGCTACTTAGAATACGCTTCATTATCTCATGCTATCCATTACGCTTTATTTTCCGTTTTACCGTTTTTTCTCCTTCGAAGTAAAGGTTCACATATCTGACCGCCGAGTCAATACCTCACCTTCACCCCATCATAGCCTTAGGATCCGAGTCGCCGTACTCGTACTTAGGCGTCCCGTTGTGGACATTCAACCCTCTATCCTAGCCTTAGGATTAGGAGTCGCCGTACTCCATATAAGTTCCCGTCGTGGAATACTTATCTCACACCCTCTTAATTCAACTTATAACGTAGAAATCGGAGTCGCCACACTCCAAAGTAAGTGCTTCCCTATGAATGTTTACCTCCCTCTGGAACCTTGACCATAGTCAAGAAGTTCCTCTTCCTCCCTATGTGAGGGGAACTACGATTACTCTGATTCCATCCCCTACCCAGGATACGTAGGCACAAGATGCGAGTCTTGGAGAGTATACTTAGGACTAACCCCTTTAGGTCCTTTTTTCTTAACCTTTAACCCTTAACATTACCCTTAAGCAGATAACTATAGCAATAGCACATTTAAAACAAGAGGTTCCTGTAGAGTACTACAAAAGTTTAGGGTGCTAATACCTTCCCTAAACTTAACCAACCCCCGAAGCCTAGATCTCTCCCTGCATTGTGTTTACGATGCAAAATAGGTTTTTCCTTCCTTTAACCTTTCCTTCGGATAAATAAAAGACCAGTTGTAAATGAATTAAGATTCAAGTTAATCAATAGCTTGACATTCAAATTTCACCATAACACTACGCATGTTTGCTTCTTACATGCCCACGAGACTAGTGCATTTCCCAAGATGTGACATGTTCCACTTGTGCTTTTTCTATCTATTTTATAGCCTGCATAATCCGCGTCAGAGTATCCAATTAAATTACAAATACTACCTTTAGGATACCATAAGCCGACATTTGTTGTTCCTTTGAGATACTTCATGATCCTCTTGACCTCCATTAAGTGAGATTCCTTTGGGTTTGCTTGAAAGCGAGCACATAGACAAACATTGAACATGATATCAGGGCGACTTGTTGTTAATTATAGTAAATAACCAATCATACCTCTATATTTTGTGATATCAACCGACACACCGGATTTATCTTGATCTACATAGGTATCGGATTCCATAGGTGTAGACAAAGTCTTGCAATTATCCATATCAAACTTCTTCAATAATTCTTTGCAATACTTGGATTGATTGATAAATATCCCATTTTTGAGTTACTTGATCTGAAGTCCAAGCAAGTAGTTCATTTTTCCCATCATAGACATTTCAAATTCTCCTTGCATCATGGATGAGAATTCTTCACATAACTTTGTGTTGGTTAAACCGAAGATTATGTCATCAACATATACTTGTACCAAGAGAGTATATTCTTTAATATTCTTTATGAACAAGGTCTTGTCTACCTTTCCTTTTTCAAAGCCTTTGTTACATAAGAAGATGTTGAGACGATCGTACCATGCTCTTGGTGCTTGTTTCAACCCCATAGAGAGTTTCATTAGCTTGAAGACATGAGAAGGATATTTGTAATCTTCAAAACCAGGGGGTTGCTTGACATAAACTTTCTCATTTATGAATCCATTCAAGAATGCACTTTTGATGTCCATTTGAAAAAGCTGAAAGTTCATAGAGCATACATAAGCCAATAAAAGTCTAATTGCTTCTAACCTTGCAACCGGAGCGAATGTTTCGTCAAAATCGATTCCATCTTCTTGGTTGTATCCTTGTGCGACCAATCTTTCTTTATTCTGAACTATAATTCCATTTTCATCGAGTTTGTTCTTGAAAACCCATCTTGTTCCAATGATATGCTTGTTGTTTGGCCTAGGGACAAGATTCCAAACTTGATTTATTTCAAATTGGTTTAGTTCTTCTTGCATAGTTGTTATCCATTGATCATCGCCTAAGGCTTCATCGATTTTGGTCGGTTCAATTTGCGAAACAAATGCCATGTTCAAACAAACATCCTTGAGATTTAATCTTGTTGCAACACCTTGACTGATATCACCAATGACTTTTTCGATCGGGTGATCTCTATGAGTTCTCCATTCTTTAGGTAGATCATTGTGTTCTTCATTTTGTTGTGAATCCTCTTGTTGTCGTTTTGGTTGATCACTTGCAACACCATTAAGATTATCATCTTGAGAGGTTTCTACTACATCATCATCATCAACAATAATATCTTCCTCTCTAGAGGGGTTAGATTCATCAAAAGAAACATGCATAGATTAGTCAATAGTTAAAGTTCTTTTGTTAAAAATTCTAAATACATTACTAGAGAGAGAGTAGCCAAGAAAAATACCTTCATTGGATTTCTCGTCAAACTTACCGAGATTATCTTTGTCATTGTTCAAGACAAAGCATTTACACCCAAAGATGTGAAAGAATGATATGTTCGGTTTTCTCCCTTTGAAGAGTTCATAGAGGGTTTTCTTGAGAAGCGGTCTGATGTTGACACGATTACTTACAAAACATGTCATACTTACCGCATCTGCCCAAAAATATTTAGGAAGGTTTGAATTGCTAAGCATAGTTCTTGCAAGTTCTACCAACAACCGATTCTTTCTTTCTACGACACCATTTTGTTGTGGAGTTCTTGGTGCAGAGAAGTTGTGTGAGATTCCATTTTCTTCGCAAAATTCTTCAAATAAAGCATTTTGGAATTCTCCACCATGGTCACTTCTAATGGAGACAATTGAAAGTGACTTCTCATTCTGAATTTGTTTTGCATTGAATGCCTTGAAAGTTTCACTTTTCTGCACTAAGAAGAAAGTCCATGTATATCTAGAGAAGTCATCAACAATTACTAATGCATAAACATTACCTCCAAAACTTTTTGTTCTTGATGGTCCGAAGAGATCCATGTGTAACAATTGTAGTGGCCTTGTTGCGGACACCACATTCTTGGATATGAAAGTTGATTTGGTCTGTTTCCCTTTCAGGCATGTACCACACGATCTATCTTTGATGAATTTGATCTTTAGAAGACCAACAACTAAGTCATGTTTGATCAATTTGTTCAAATGCTCCATATGAATGTGAGTAAATCGTTTGTGCCATAACCAAGAGTCGTTGTTGTTCTCCATAAGACACTTAACCTTCAAAGACATGTTATCAAGGGAAACCATAAAAATATTGTTAATTCTATTACCTTTTAACATTACCTCAGAAGTGACTTCGTTTTCTATCAAACATTCATCTTCGGTGAAGTTGATTCTGAAACCTTTGTCACAAAGCTGACTAATGCTAAGTAGGTTATGCTTTAGGCCTTCTACATAAAGGACATCTTCTATGGTTATAGAAGGTGGTGCACAAATGCTGCCTACGCCAAGGATCTTTCCTTTGTTGTTGTCACCATAGGTTACAAATCCTTTGGCCTTAAGCGTTAGATGTGAAAATTTGGTAAGGTCACCCGTCATATGCCTTGAACACTCACTATCAAGATACCACTGATATGAAGAGGTCTTCAAGCATACCTACAAAACAAGATTAAGTTTCATTAGGTACCTAGATTGCCTTGGGTCCTTCATAGTTAGTGCCTTTCTTGACCCACACATAATGCCCCTTTGCGACACTGAAATTTCTTACATAACAGGCATTAGGTGTATGGCCTTTGATACCACAATAAAAATAGGTGGGCTCAAAATTACTCTTGTATCTAGGAGGATAAGATTTTTTCTTATTAACAATGTCTTCTTAGGGTATTGATGAACCACTTTAGGCTTGATCACTTTCTCTTTGGAGGTTTGTTCACTAGCTTTAACAAAGATGGTTTTGTTGGAACTTGGTTTAGAAAATTTTGAGTAACCAAGTCCACTTTTATCATTTGAGAATCTTTGTTGACTAAGAACAACCTCTAATCCAATTTGTCCTTTTTCATACCTTTCAAGAACCCTTTTTAATTAGACAATTTGAAAAGAAAGTGACTCACATTTTATGCATACAAAATTCTGTTTTTGATCATTAATTAATTTTTGTTTTTCATCTTTGAAATTATTTTCCATTATTTCAACATTTTCTTCTAAAGTTGAAATTTGATTCTTTTGTGATGAAATGGTTTTGTACAGAATTTTGCATTCACTTAGAAGTTCATCAATTGCCCCTCGAGCATCATTATCATAAATTGAAAAATTACTAACCTTGTCGTCTTCATCATCAGAATGATGTGAGGCCATTAGTGCTAGATTTGCGCTTTGATCACTATCCAATTCTGATGAAGAACTTATCTCGTTATCCTCCCATGCTACATATGCTTTATTTTTCTTGAACCCCTTTTTGCTTTTATATGCATCGTTCTTGGAGATTTTAGGACAATTTGGTTTGACGTGTCCTTGTTTTCCACATTCATAACATTTGACATCTTGTGTGGATGTTGACGCCTCCTTCTCTTTGTTCTTCGAAAACTTCTTCCTTTTCATATAGTCAGAATTTCCAATATTATTTTTAGAACCAAAATATTTTCCTAACCTTTTTACAAGAAGTAAGAAGTTTTCATCTTCAACCGGATCGTCTGCTTTTTCTACTTCTTTGGAATCAACCTTTAATGCGATGCTTTTAGATTTCTTCTCTTGATTCTCATGTTTTTCCAATCGCCCAAGTTTTGTTTCATATTCTTGAAGTTTTCCAAACAATGTAGCGGATGTTATCGTGGATAGGCTTTTCTTTTCAAAAATTGTAGTCACCTTGGGCTGCCATTCTTTGGACAAAGATCTAAGCACTTTAAGATTTAATTCATCGTTAGTTAATGTCTTACCGAGTGCTCTGAGATGATTTGTCAAGTGAACGGATCTTTTCTGCAAATCAAGAATTGATTCTCCTGGCTGCATTCTGAACAACTCATATTCTTGACTCAACGTATTCAACCTTGATCTTTTAACTTTAGTGGTTCCCTCATGAGTTTCCACTAAAGTATCCCAGATTTCTTTTGCTAATGTACATGTTGAGACGCGAAAAAATTAGTCCATGCTTAGTGCACTTTGTAGAAGATTGATTGCCTTTTGTCATAGAGAACATTTTTCTTATCATCATCATCTCATGAAGTTTTGGGCTTTGTTGATCCAACACCGTTAACGACCGTTGTAGGAACAAAGGAGCCATTTTGAACAGCATCCCATATTTCATCTCCTTGTGCTTCTAAGTGAGCCATCATGCGAATTTTCCAAAAATCAAAGTATTCACCACAAAATAGTGGGGGCTTGTTCCTACTACCACCATCTTTGAACACACCTTTGTTGTTTGCGGTAGCCATACTGGATCGATTAGGAACAAGTTACCTAAACCTGCTCTAATGCCAATTGATAGTCTGAGTTGCACCTAAGAGGGGGGTGAATTAGGTTCTTTGAAATTTTCTGGTTTTAGATACTGGTTTATTACTTTCTTGAGATATAATTGTAGATGTCCTTGATTGGCTGCATTTTGTGGTAAAACATTGTTATGTGTGTAGATGTCTCGACTAATGTCATGACATACTTGTGTAGTGTTCTGCAGGATTTGTTTAGTTAGCTAATACAGAGTTTATTGGATGTCAAGCTGAATGTTGTGACATCAGGTATCTGCTAGCATGGGCGCTGTTTGTTTTTCTGTTATGTTTCCTTAGTTATCTCAGGCTATATTTTAGGAAACTTTCTAGTCAGTGCTGATCACGAAAGGAAACGCCTATGGCCTATTTTTTAGCACCCTGAATTGTGGAGATTGGTTTAACTTGGTTAAACCTATTTTGTGTTTCTTAGGACTATGTGCTGCATATAAAGAAGAGTGGCAATCCTTCTGAAGATGCAGAGATTTTAAGGTGAAGAATTCAGTTGGTGTGTTTGTATCTTCACGTGTGTTTTTGTCTTAATTTTTCTTGTGAGCCAAGCAATTATCACTTAGATGATTGTATTGGACTAGTGTGTTTTTAAGGTGTATTTTGGTTTTGTCACTCTAAGTTGTTAAGCACGAGTGTTATGTCTTTTGATTGAAGCTTTGGATCAAGATTTGTTTGAAGTGTGTCTTCCTTTTGAATCTGTTAGTTATTTGTTTGATATCACTACTGTGATTAAGGGGGAGTGAGTAGGAACTCAGGTCTAGAGTTAGATTGAAATTGCATTGGGTAGGTCTTAAGTGAAGAGTGCAAATTGGTAGTTTGACTCTGAATTAACACTGCTTATAGTGGATTTACTCCCTGGCTTGGTAGCCCCCATAGTAGGTGTGATTTGCACCGAACTGGGTAAACAATTTCCTGTGTTCTTTACTGCTTTCTTTCCTTGTTTACTGCTAAGTTTAATAATCTGTTCAGAAGCGAATGTTATAACATCCGATATAACATCGACTGTATGTTACTAGAATTTCAATTGGCATCATAGCAGGCACTCTGCCTGTTATTTTTTGGGTGAGATCTAGGGACAATAAATTTTGGTACTATGGACAAGGATGTAGGATTTGAAAATAGACCACCCATTCTGGATGGATCTAACTATGACTACTGGAAACCTCATATGATAGCCTTCTTGAAATATCTGGATAGCAAGGCCTAGAGAGTAGCTAACTCAGGATGGGAACATCAAGTGAAGACAGAGAAAGATGGATTAACTGTGCTAATACCTGAAGAAGGGTGGAGTAAAGAGCAAGAAGCTTTGGCTCTTGGAAATTCTAAGACCTTGAACGCTCTATTCAATGGGATAAATAAGAATATCTTCAGACTTGTGCATCATTGTGAACTGGCCAAAGAGGTTTAAGATACTCTTAAAACAACTCATGAAGGTACCTCAAAGGTCAAGATGTCTAGACTACAGATGCTGGATACTAAGTTTAAGAATATAAGGATGAAAGAGGATGAAAGCATTCATGATTTCTACATGAATATTCTTGAGATTGTCAATACCTTAGGAGCCTTAGGAGAGAAAATGTATGAAGAAAAACCTGTAAGAAAGATTCTCAGATCATTGCCCAAGAGATTTGCCATGAAGGTTACTGCTATAGAAGAGGCTTAAGATATCAGCAACATGAAGGTTGAAGAACTCATTGGTTCCCTCCAAACCTTTGAGATGGGAATGTGTGAAAATGCTGAAAAGAATAACAAAAGCATAGATTTTGTATCAAATACTGAAGAGGACTCAGATGAAGGCAATGGTGGAAGTGAGGAAAATCTATCAGAAGCTATAGCTATGCTTGGAAGACAATTCAACAGACTTATAAAAAGAATAGATCAGAAGACCAGACCTAATGTCAAGAACATCTCCTCTAACACCAGCAGAAGAGTTAAATCTGAAGAAAATTCCAACCAAGGCAAAGGAATTGAGTGCCATGAATGTGAAGGCTATGGTCACATTAGAGCTGAATGTCCCACTTACCTCAAGAAGCAAAACAAAGGTCTATTTGTCACCTGGTCTGATGGAGATTCTGAGAGTGGATCAGAAGAAGAATCTGCTAAACATGTCACTGCACTAACTAGTGAATGTGTATCTGATGATGATTCTAGTGAAGATGAGCTGACTTTTGATGAACTTGCAACCACGTATAAAAAGTTGTGTATTAGAAGTGCAGAAGTGTGCCAAGAAGGGGAGAAGCAAAAGAAACTCATAAAGGAGTTAGAGGCTGAGAAGAAAGAGCATCTTGCAACCATAGACTCACTCAACAGTGAGGTTAGTTTGTTGAATTCCAAACTTGATCAGATGTCAAAGTCTATCAGGATGTTAAACAATGGGACTGACACTCTATAAGAAATTCTACAAGTTGGTCAGAAAGCAAGAGACATGTCTAGAATAGGTTTTGTTGGTGAACAGGGACCCACTTTGGGGTTCAAGAGGTCAAAACCTGAAAATCATAGGTCAAACCGGATGGCAAAACCGATGTCTCAACATCATGGGAACAAAAGCATGAACCAGACAAAGAGAAAGTTCCAAAGGTGGAGGTGTCATTACTGTGGAAGATTTGGACACATAAAGCCTTTTTGCTTCAGGCTGTATGGATTTCCCAGTCATACTCATCAAGTCAAACCCAAACAGGATACTCTTATCAAGAAACAACAATGAGTTGCTAAGGATGTTTCTCTAATAGCTCATACCTCTCTAAGGGTTTCAGCCAAAGAAGACTGGTATTTTGATAGTGGCTGCTCAAAACATGTGACTGGAATAAAAAACTTATTGGTGGACATCAAACCTCATTCCACTAGTTATGTGACCTTTGGTGATGGAGCTAAAGGGGAAATCAAAGGTGTTGGAAAACTAGATTGTCTTGGAGTTCTAGACCTAGATAATGTTTTGCTGGTAAAAGGGCTAACTGCAAACCTTATTAGTATCATTCAGCTATGTGATCAAGGATTTAATGTCAGATTCACTAAAGAAGAATGTGTTGTCACCAATGGAGAAAATGAGGAAGTCATGAGGGGATCTAGATCTAAATACAATTGCTACTTATGGGAGCCTAAAGTCTCAAATAACTCCATTGTTTGTTTTATGGCCAAAGAAGAAAAGGAGGTTAAACAGTGGCATCAAAAACTTGGACATCTTCATCTAAGAGGGATGAAGAAAATCATATCCAAGGAAGCAGTGAGAGGAATTCCAGAGCTAACAATTGATGAAGGAAAAGTCTGTGGTGAATGTCAGGTTGGCAAGCAAACCAAGATGTCACATCCAAAGATTGGACATCTTACAACTTCCAAAATTCTGGAACTGTTGCACATGGACTTGATGGGACCAATACAGGTAAAAAGTCTTGGTGGGAAGAAGTATGCTTATGTGATTGTTGATGACTACTCCAGATACACCTAGATAAGTTTCATCAGAGAAAAATCAGATGTGTTTGATGTTTTCAAAGATCTTTGTACAAGACTTCAAAGAGAAAAGGAAAGTGGTGTTGTCGGAATTAGAAGTGATCATGGAAAGGAGTTTGAAAATTCCAAGTTTGCTGAATTTTGTGCATCTAAAGGAATCAATCATGAATTCTCTTCTCCTATTACTCCTCAGCAAAATGGAGTAGTGGAAAGGAAAAACAGAACTATTCAAGAGTCTGCTAGAGCTATGATTCATGCAAAGAAACTACATATGCACTTTTGGGCTGAGGCAATGAATACAACCTGCTACGTTTATAACGGAGTTAACTTGAGAAAGGGAACCTCCTCCACTCTGTATGAAATATGGAAAGGAAGGAGACCTACTGTAAAGTATTTCCATGTTTTTGGAAGCAAATGCTACATTCTGACAGATCGTGAACAAAGACGAAAAATGGATCTCAAAAGTGATGAAGGCATATTTTGGGATACTCTACAAACAGCAGAGCATATAGAGTATTCAACTCCAGAACAAAAGTCTTGATGGAATCCATTAATGTTATTATTGATGACCAGCATGAAGAAACCAATGTCATTGAGGATGTTGGAACATTCCTTGAAACTCATACTAATGCTGTTGAAACTGAAGATCCTCGTGTTGTACCTCCAGATTCTGAGTCAGAAGCTCTCAACAAAGGACCTTCTATCAGAATCCAGAAAGATCATCCTAAAGATCTTATCATAGGAGATCCCAATAGTGGTGTAACTACCAGATAGATATGTTGCACCCCAAAATTTGCTCCACCTATTTCACTTAGTTTATGTTTCAATTGCATTGTCATTTGCATACTAAGTCATGTACATAGTCTAATCATTTGCATAACATAGCATAACAAGGCATCTAACAAGGGATCAAGTGCCATTTTCATCAGAAAGAGGCTCATCAAGGGGTTTTATTCAAGATCAAGACCATCCAAGTAATCAAGAAATGAGTTGAAGCTTTGAGAAGTTCGAAGGTCAACCGGTGGATTTCGCTCCCAATCTGGGGGATATGTTGAAGATCATCAATGAATGTGTGAGCCATCGAAGGTGTACAAAGATCATGGAAGACCTATAGGGTCATTTTAAAGATGAGACAAATCATTAATACAAGTACCAGAGCTACAGTTGAATGCAATCAACTAGGGTTTCATCTGGGTCAACCCTAGGTCAACCCTAGGTCAAATGATTGATTGAAGAGAATCAAGGCTTGGTTGAAGTATATGGGATTCATGAATTAATATGTGGATACATGTGTGGTGTCGTGCCAAGGAGAAATCAAAAGGAATCAAGAAGAAGAGGAGTTACTAAATTAGGGTTTCAGTGTAAAATCCCCTAATTTAGGCCTAACTTCCAAGCCAGATAAGTCAAAATGCAAGTTTCAAATGAAGTCTTGGTCGACATGAAACTTGTATAACATCTCAATAGCTTTACTTTGAGTACTAGAAGTCTTCGAGGAGATTTATAGAACTCAAGTTATGGTTCTTGCAAGTTATGGGTCCCCAGAGGATACTGAAATTTATCTGTGAACGTCACTTAACTTCCAAGCAACTTTTGCCCATCAAGGAGTTTTCAAATGGATTATTGGCCAACATAAGAGTTGTAGATCTTGATCTTAGATTTAATTTGAGTACTAGAAGTCCTCAAGAGGATTTGTAGAACTCAAGTTATGGTCTTGGCAATCCAAGGGTATTTTGGGAAAGTTGAATTACAGGTCATTTTTGAGCATAGGTCAAAATCTCCATGTTCCACTTCTCAAATGAAAAATTGTTCAACATGGAATGTGCTTAAAATTATGTTTTTAGGTCAAATAAGTTATCATGGTGGATTGATCGGCTCATTTAAAAAAGTCACTTAAAATGGCCTAAAAAAAGAGAATAAGTCAAATAAAGTTTGGTGGAAAAAATCAAATTTTGGGTTAGAGGTCACAAACAAGCCATATGACATACCAATTTGATTGTAAAATGCATTTTAAAGACAATGGCATTGCCACAATTTTGAATTGAGGGTTATTTCAAGGACTTGCTTTGTAAATTGGTTACTTGAACCATAAGGCACAATTGCAAAACCACACTTCCAAGCAAATGCAAGGCTCCTTTCCATCCATACACCTCCAATATCTCATTTGGAGAGAATTTAAACTCATAACCAAGTGAATTGCAAGCCAAAAACATGAGATGGTATGTGCATAGCATAAGAAGAGATTTTCATGACATGAGAAGTTGACATTCTCCTTGGATCAATCTAAAACTTTCTAGGGTCTTCAAATACTTTCTCCTTAAATCAATCTAGAACTTTCTAGGGTCTTCAAATACATTCTATATATACTTGTGAAGAGGTTAAAAGCAAGGGTTGGTGATTCATTTGTGCAAAAGCCATAGATTGACATTGTAGTTTGGAAGAGAAAAAGTGAGAGATCAAAGCATTTTCAAGAGTTATCAAGAATTTAATCTTCTCCAACAAACTTCAAAGGTTTTCCGCACTTTTTGGCAAAAAACAACGAGCTCCAACTACTCCGTTTCGACGCTCCGAAGCCGGTATGTGAAATTTAATTTAATTCATTTTCGTTCTTTTTTTCTGTTTTAATAGCTGTTTGGATTAATTGCGTTAAAAATAGTAAAAATGATCGAAAAGTTATGAAATTTTTTGCTGTAGATCTTGATTGTCTCAAGAATCCGTAGGAGTTGAGTTTGCATTTTTAGGATTTTATTTGAATTAGTTACGCATTTTCTTTTGTGCTAATATCCATTGTTATGCATAATTGATATTGTTGTTTGTTTGATTTTGTTCTCTTTGATGCTTTATGCTTTTGAGCTTATTCTTTCGATATGATTTAGAGGACATCCATAGGTTTTCCCAGGAATTTTCTTAGAATTTGTAAAATTGATTAGATTCTATTTTAGGCGTGTAGTTTAGAGCCTTCCCAAATAATGGTTTCCCATGACTAAATTTCATTTAGTAATTGTTTAGATGACCTAGAAATTGATTTAGGTCCTGATTCTGGAATGTTAGAATGTTCAAACATGCATGTTCACATAGGAATTTTATTAGAATTTTACAATTTAGTTTGCTATTTTTTTTGGGTTTTGCAAATTGGTTGATATTGGTGTGTTTCCCACTTGGGATGTTGCTTTGTTTGTGGGGTTTTGGTCCTTTCAATTGGGTTTGGGGCTTAGGCTTTGCTTGTTGGAGTTAATGAAGAATCAAAGGAGAAGATTGAAGATAATAATCAAAGCTTGGTGCATGAAGATTGCTTGGCTTGAAGGTGCTTGGTTGAAGACTTAGGAGAAATAGGAATAGGAAAGAGCTTTAGACTTAGACTAATTTCTTTCATAAACGTGGAAAGCTTCATGTGCTTCCATTCCTCCCAATGACTAAAAGTCCTTCTAAGATATTCACATCCCTCCTTGGAGGGATAAGTGGCTTATCTTAGAAGTGGAACTTTGAGGGAACCTGTCTCTCATAATGATTAAACACTTATAGGCTTCCTTTAGTTGTCAATAAGCTGTTTATCATTCCAACTTATTCTGTCAAGTGATTCTCTTCTGGAGTGCTTGCCCTGAAGATGGAGCTTATCTAAAGCTTGGAGGCCATTGAAGTTTGATTTTGGGGTTCACTTGAAGATGTTACTGTTTTGCAGTTAATCAACTGTCAGAGTTTGATGTTTGTTCAGAGCTGCTGCTGTAGGAGCTGGTGTGCTGTCATAGCTGTTTTTGGGGTTTTATTTTCTTTGTTGTATTGTTTGTTAATTTTCCCATAGGTTTGAAGTGAAGTTGTTTCACTTTGCCTATTATTTTCCCAGGTTCGAGGTTGAGTGGGGCTCCCTTGCCTCGCTTGTATTGCTGCATTCATGTATTTTACTGCTTTACTGTATATATGTGTTGCACCCTAAAATTTGCTCAACCTTATTCACTTGGTTTATGTTTCAATGTCATTAGCATTTGCATATAGAGTCATGTACATAGCCTAACCATCTGCATAGCATAAGCATATCAAGTCATTCAACAGGGGACCAATCATTATTCTCATCTCTAGAGGCCTATCAAGAGGATATTGTCCTAATTCCATTTCATTCAAATCTTCAGAAAAGAATTTGAGAGCAGGGAGTTCAGCAGATCAAGCCTTGAGCCTATCCCCTCTCTGAGGGCATCTGAGGGTCAACAAGGGGGTTGTGAGTTGTGAATGGAAGGCATGGAGGGCATCTAGACATCATGAGAGCCTTAGAAAGTCATTTGGGGAGGAAAACAAGTTGTTGAGGTGACCACAAGAATTGCAGTTGAAGACAGTCAACTAGGGTTTCATCTGGGTCAACCCTAGGTCAACCCTAGGTCAATTGATTGATTTAAAGGCATTAAGGGCTATTGGAGAAAGGTGGGGTTCATCATTTGACATGGAGAATAAGGATATGTTGTCATGCTAAGAAGAAATCAAGAGAAATCAAGGAGAAGAGGAGGATCTAAATTAGGGTTTCTATGTAAAATCCCCTATTGCGTTGTGTAGACGAGAAAGAGGCAAAGCTGCTCATGGAGGAAATACACGAAGGTACCTTTGGTACGCATGCTGGCGGACATGCTATGACAAGAAAGTTGCTGCGGGCAGGCTACTTTTGGCTGACCATGGAAACTGATTGTTTCAAGTTTGCGAGGAAGTGTCACAAGTGTCAAATCTATGCTGATAAGATCCATGTGCCTCCAAGTCCTCTAAATGTAATGTCATCGCCATGGCCATTCTCGATGTGGGGAATCGATATGATTGGAAAGATCGATCCGACGGCTTCTAATGGGTACCGGTTCATTCTAGTAGCAATCGATTACTTCACCAAGTGGGTGGAAGCGGCGTCTTACGCAAATGTAACGAAGCAAGTGGTGGCCAGATTCATCAAGAGAGATATCATTTGCCGATATGGGATTCCCGAGCGGATAATCACGGATAATGGTTCAAATATGAACAACAAAATGATGAAGGAGCTCTGTCAGAATTTCAAGATTGAACATCACAACTCCTCCCCTTACCGACCCAAGATGAATGGCGCCGTTGAGGCGGCCAATAAGAATATCAAGAAGATCGTTCAGAAAATGGTGGTGACCTATAAGGATTGGCATGAAATGCTACCTTTTGCTTTGCACGGTTATCGTACGACGGTACGCACATCAACCGGGGCAACCCCGTTCTCGTTGGTATACGGAATGGAAGCGGTATTACCATTGGAAGTCGAGATCCCTTCTCTGAGGGTGTTGTGAGACGTTCAGCTAGACGAGGCAGAATGGGTAAAAAACAGATTGAACCAACTGAGCTTAATGGATGAGAAGAGGCTAGCTTCTCTAGCATACGGTCGTTTGTATCAGAGCCGGATGAAGAAAGCGTACGACAAGAGGATACATCCGCGAAGCTTTCAGACGGGCGACCTTGTGCTGAAAAGGATTCTCCCGCCGCAAGCAGATCACAGGGGCAAGTGGACCCCTAACTACGAAGGGCCGTACGTTGTCAGAAAAGTCTTTTCAGGAGGAGCATTGTTGTTGTCCACCATGGACGGTGAAGACTTTACATCGCCTGTAAATTCGGACGCAGTTAAAAAATACTTTGCTTGAAATAGACCCGCTGGACAGGAAAAAAGAGAGTCCAGGCAAAAATGGGGCATCCTGGCGAACCAAAAACAGAATGAAAGGTTCGGGCAAAAATTAGGGATAAAATTGAAAAAATGTACACCCGCGAAGTTGAAAACCTACACTGGGCGGCTTCGGCAAAAAGGGGTATCCCGGTGAACTGAAAACCCGTAAAGGGCGGTTCACGCAAAAGTTAGGGATTTGAAAAGCAAATGACTGCGGTCCGAATTTGATAATTGCAATGAGCATCAATGCGGGAGAATACAGTTGAGGAGCCAGTTATCGGATACAATCTCTTCAGAAGTGGGGATACCAGGAAAAGCATTAGAGTCGGGCGAGTCATGGGAGGATCAGTTCGTGGTGTTCATCTGCATCCCGTTGCCGACATGTGTACAAATTTGAGTTGTCAATATTTATGCTTCTTGTGCATACTTGTATACTTGTATATCTGCTTTGTGTAGCTTCCTCATTTCAGGAGTTACCCCCCCGTGTACAAAACTCCGCCCATTCAGGGGCCCAATCAATAAAATACGTTATTCAGTACTTAACACTGTTCTTTACTGTTTTGTGCATGATTAACGCCCAAGTTTGATGAAACTAGCATGAGTATAACGTCGCCGGCCCTTGCCAACAGTTGCTAAAGCTTTGAATTAACTGAAAATAACGTCACTAACCTGAGTTGATTTGGTTGCATAGGCTTGTCTTGTCTTGTTTGTGTTGTTGCAGGTTTCAGAACCGTACGAGGAAGATGATCGAAAGATTGCAATAACGAAAGACTCAGCCTTCGCGCAGGTCATGCAGGTTCTTCCTGAAGAAGGATCGAACTCTCCAGCTAGTCGTAGCTTGTGCAAAAAAAAAGATCGACGATTCCAAGATCGTGAGGCTGTATTCAGACAGGTTCATCTTTCCCCGCAGGGTCATTCACTCTCCCCCAGCGGAGTCAGTGGATTTCCCCCGAGAGATTAGTCCCACCAGCGGAGTTCTCTCCTTTCAGCAAATGTTTTTCCTCCCAGTGGAACTCGAAGATCAAGACTCTCCCCGGCGGAGTTGGTGGTGGGTCCTGTCATTTATTTTGTCAAGGATACCGTGTATACTTGGCATACCTGCTATTCCTCAGCAAAGTTATATTCCCCAGCAAGGGGTTACCTCAACAGGGTGTTTGGGTCGAGCTCCCAACTTCCCAGCATGGGTGACTTCGCCCTTCCAACATTTATTTTTTGCTGAAATAATTCTGTAGCATCTGGCTATACCCAGCGGAGTTGGCATTATCTTCAACATTTATTTTGTTGAAGCAGTTTCTGTATTATAGCATTTCAGGTGAAGAGAGCACTTGCTCAAATGAACTACCAAATATTTAAGATCTCAGCATGAGACATCCAATGATAATGTCAGTTCGGCAGTACTCCCCACAGAGTTACCAGGATAAGGTTCTCTTTATTTCCAAGCAGAGTTATTTGTCATCAAAAGGGCTTCATGAATCAGAATTTCAGAAGTTGCCTCCAATCACCAAAACCGGCATCCGATAGTTTGGTTCCCAGATATCCCCAGTAAAGTCCGCCCCAAAGTCGCTGTCACGTTGGTGCTAAGAAGTTTGTGGGTGGGGATCAATGGAGAACCAAGTCCTGACGTAGACAACTCATTCCTATATTGGCGGGATTTCTTCAGAAGTGGGCGTCCTTACGTGGACAGGTTTATTTCCCCGGGTTCGTGAAGTGTGTTAGTCCTAACGTGGGCAGATTCGGGTTCTCGAAATTGGTGAGATGGGAAGTCATGACGTTGACAAAAGTGATTACTCTTTGTGTTGGTGTCCTGACGTGGACCAGTTCCTCTCAGCAGTTATCTTTCTTCGTGTTGGCAAAGCATGGGTCCTGACGTGGACAGATCAGACAAAGGTGTGAGTCCTGACGTGGACAAGTCTTATTTCCTCAGCAGGTCGAAGATGCCTGAGTCCTGACGCGGACAAATCAAGACGAAAGAGAGGTCCCGACGTGGACAAGTTCCTTACATGGGAAAAGAGGTCAGTTCCTGACGTGGAAAGATGGAAAGTTTATTCCTTACGTGGAAAGATTGAGATTCCTTACGTGGAAAGAGGTGATTCCTAACGTGGAAAGAGTGGAGTCCTTACGTGGACAGATTAAGATGGCATTCCTTACGTGGAAAAATATAGTCCTGACGCGGACAAATCAAAAGGAATTGGTTGCCTTATGTGGAAAGGTTATGTTTCCTTGCGTGGAAAACGGATAGCATTCCTTACGTGGAAAGAGACTTGTATTCCTGACGTGGAAAGAAAAGAGTGTATTCCTGACGTGGAAGGAGTTTAGTTCTGATGTGGACAGACTCAAAAGAAGATTTATTCCTTACGTGGAAAAATTGGGGTCCTTACGTGGACAGATTCAAGAAAAGTTGATTCCTGACGTGGGAGAATGATGTACGCCTTACGCGGAGAGGTGAGTCCTAACGGGGACAGGTCCAGAGCCAAAGGTGAATTCCTTACGTGGAAAGAGTGGGGTCCTGACAGGGACATGTCAAGTGGTATTGGAGTCCTTACGTGGACAGGTCGATATAGAAAGGAGATTGATTCCTGACGTGGAAAGATGGAAAGTTTAGTCCTGACGTGGACAGATTCAGAAAGGTTGGAGTCCTCACGTGGACAGATTGAGAATTGTATTCCTTATGTAGAAGGAAATTGGTTTCCTTACGTGGAAAGAAGACGTGGTTCCTTACGTGGAAGGATGGAGTCCTAACGTGGACTGGTCCAGACGAGGTTATTCCTAACGTGGAAGAGTGTTATTCCTAATGTGGACGATTCCGTTTATGGAAAGGTAGACAAATTATTCCCCAGTGGAGTTGCCGAGATTTTCTGGTTTAACAGCAAGCGGAGTCCTAACGTGGGCAGGTTTCAGTGAGCTCTCTTCGTGTTGACAGCAGATAGAGTCCTGACGTGGACAAGCAAAGAGCGAAATTTCCGATGATTCAATCTTCTTCAGGATAATGAGAAGAATCCCCAGCACGGTCGCACGAGATCAGTGGGTTGCCGTAATAGTCAGATTCAGCTGATGAATGTCGTTCTCCAAGCAGGAGCGCAGTTTATTTCTGCGGTTGGCAAATTTCCGGTTTCACTGGTATTCAACCGTCTCGTACCTCGAATGTATGAAGGCCGTTCGCTCTTCACCCAATCGGGTCCAAGTCGCTTGAATAGGGGCAGCTGTTGCACCCTAAAATTTGCTCAACCTTATTCACTTGGTTTATGTTTCAATGTCATTAGCATTTGCATATAGAGTCATGTACATAGCCTAACCATCTGCATAGCATAAGCATATCAAGTCATTCAACAGGGGACCAATCATTATTCTCATCTCTAGAGGCCTATCAAGAGGATATTGTCCTAATTCCATTTCATTCAAATCTTCAGAAAAGAATTTGAGAGCAGGGAGTTCAGCAGATCAAGCCTTGAGCCTATCCCCTCTCTGAGGGCATCTGAGGGTCAACAAGGGGGTTGTGAGTTGTGAATGGAAGGCATGGAGGGCATCTAGACATCATGAGAGCCTTAGAAAGTCATTTGGGGAGGAAAACAAGTTGTTGAGGTGACCACAAGAATTGCAGTTGAAGACAGTCAACTAGGGTTTCATCTGGGTCAACCCTAGGTCAACCCTAGGTCAATTGATTGATTTAAAGGCATTAAGGGCTATTGGAGAAAGGTGGGGTTCATCATTTGACATGGAGAATAAGGATATGTTGTCATGCTAAGAAGAAATCAAGAGAAATCAAGGAGAAGAGGAGGATCTAAATTAGGGTTTCTATGTAAAATCCCCTAGTTTAGGTCAAATTTCCAAGCAAGATAAGTCAAAATGCAAGCTTCAAATGGATCTTTGGCCAACATGAAACTTGTAGAGGATCTCAAGACCTTTAATTTGAGTGGTGGAAGACATCAAGGAGATTTATAGAACTCAAGTTATGGTCCTTGCAAGTTACAGGTCATCTGAGGTATCTGAAATTTTGTCTGTGAAAGTGACTTGACTTCCAAGCAACGTTTACCCCTCAAGGAGATTTCAAATGAATTTCTGGTCAATATAAGAATTGTTCCTCATTGTATTAGCTTTCTAGAATAGTATGGTATGCCTTCATATGATTTGTGGAACTCTACTTATGGTCTTGGCAAGCAAAAGGGTATTTTGGTCATTTGGTGATTACAGGTCATTCATAGCATATGCTTAAAACTCATACAAGGAAGCTTCAAATAGAAAACTTCCCAACATCAAAGTTGTTAAAAATGGCATTTTAAGGCTAGATAAGATGTTGTGAGAGTTTGAAAATGCATGGAGCATGGATATTTTAAAATGGTGAAAATGACTTAAAAAGGCATATAACTTGAAAAAGTTGAAATTGGATTTTGGTTTGAGAGATCTACAAATCCAAAATGGGGCATATGATAGATGATTTTGATTGTAAACAACATTTTGGAAACAATGGTTTATCCACATTTTTGAGTTTAGGCTTAAAAATTGGACTTCCTTTGTAAATTTGTTTCTTGCACTTTAAGGTACCATGAGAAATTGTTTGCCAAAGCCTTAATTTTGCATAAAATGCCTTGTTCTCACATGTATACCTCATATAAGGGTATTTTGAAGACTTATCATGAGTTTTATGAGATTTACTAAAAATAGTATTTTTGAATTTCTCATTACGTGAGAAGTTCTAGAACTTCCTTGGAAGCTTCTCATATGTTCTAGATCTTTCCTTTCACTTCCATAAATACCCAAGGGTGAGGTCATGCAATGGTTGGTGATTCTTTGAACTTGTAAACACTACTTTGAATCCTTCACTCCAATTGGCATTTTCTCTTCAAACTCCATTGAAGCTTCATCAATCACTTCAATTTCTGTCATCATCATCATCCTCCATTGTTGTAGAGTAAAAAGCACGAAGAAGGCACATCAATTTGTGGCTGGATCATGAGTTCCACTTCATCACTCCAAGTTGCGTGAAGGTTCGAATTGCCATTTTCAAGAAGCTTGAGCACGAATTCTCTTCACCAGCATCATCACCATCATATAAAGATCATTTGGCACCATTGGCAAGGGCTGAAACAGGGCATAGCAACCATCACCATATCCAATTGGTAAGGATACGTTTTGTTTCGAATCACCATAATTATGCATGGTTAGGGTTAGTTGTTGTGATATTCATGATAGAGACCACTTAAGGATCATTTATGGTGAGTTTAAGGTCAATCCATGGAGGTTCAAGATGTGGTGTCAATTCTTTCAAGATCAAGAATGGTTGGAATATGAGGTTTTAATGCATGTGCTATAGTTTAGTATACTCAGTGCAACCTATAGAACACGTGGCTATAGTTATTTTCATGGTTTGTTGAGATTGAATAACAAGCTTCCATGGTGGAACCATGGATGGGGGGTTTCGGTTTGTGCATTGTAGAGGGTTTCAAGGGAAGTTAGGGACATGGCTGGATAGAGGGCAGAAAATGGAGCGAAATTGGTTTTTATTTCGTGAGATTTCGTGGTGTAATGAAGGAGCTATGATCCATGGAAGAAGCTTGCATGGAGTTGCTTTTTCATGAAGATTAGGGTTTGGTTTGGAGAAGAAATACATCAACCGTCGGATGCTTTCAAAGGCTTTGACTAAGACTTAAATCCAATGGTCCAGATTGCACCCTTCCTCTTTAATTATTTTATTTTCTATTTTCAATTTGCATTTTATTTTACTCATCTTCCAAAATTCATAACTAAATAAATAATGCATGTTTTTTACTCATTCTTTTTTTAATATTTTCCTTAACATGTCTAGAAAATTAAAAAAAATATAAAAATTGCATTTTATATTTTTTTCGCATTTTCCACATATTTTACAAATAAATGCATATTTTGAAGGTTTTATTTCATACATGATCTTGTAGATTTTTGTTCTTACACTTAGAAATAGATTTTTTGCCCATTCTTTTTTGTGGTGATTAATATTGAATTGTAGTATTCCCAGAATTTATTACTAGATTTTTTAGAATAAAATTTGATTAGTTTAGATAATTGAACTTAGGATAGTTTAATTAGGGTTTTTAAGTAGTATACTTGAACTTCAACATTTCATTTTTGAAAATTCATAACAAATTAGAAATTGCATATTTTTAATTCATTCTTTTTGCATTATTTTCTTTAAAGAGCCTAGAAAATTATAAAAAATAAAAATTGCATTTTATTTTTTATTTGATATTTTTCCCATATTTTCTAAATAAATAGCATTTTAAATAGTTTCATTTCATGCATGATTTTGTAAATTTTTGTTCTATTAGACGCTTTAATATTTTTTGTCCATTCTTTTTAGGTTGTTTAGTTTAGACATTAAACTTGTAGATACAATTTAGTTCCCATTTTTAGAAATTAAATTTAGGTGCTTAGTGTAGGTGTGAACAACATGAACAAACTAGGGTTTTAGGTGATGACTTAGGAGAATTAATTCACTTCCCTTAGGACTTAGGGTTTGAATAGTTTAGCTATGGGACTATAGGGGCTATGGGTAGTTATTAGATCCCCTTAGAAAAGTCAGGATTCCCCTACTGCTATTAATGTACTGTATATATCTGATTGACTGGTGTGGTGTGCCCTCAGGGGATTATTGCTTGTATGTGCGGGTATTGGGATTGTCTGGGGATTTGGGAGAGCTGAAGACTTGAGAAGGTGAAGCCATTGGAGATCCAGAGATTGAAGTTCAACTTCCAGAGTTGAAGAGAAGATTCTTGCTAGCAGATTCTGAGGAGACTAGGGTTTAGGAGCTAGGCAGAGCTCTAGGTTAGAAAGTTTGTTTCTCAAACATGGATTGCCTTATCTGCATCCATTCTTCTCTGTGATTCAGAGTCTCTCTAAGACACTCACCCCCTTCCTTTGGAAGGCTTGGTGATAGTGTCTAAGAGATAGAACTCTTGAGAGAAAATGTCTTTTGTGTTAGAAGCAGTCTGTTCACCACCCTTGGTAGTCAACTGATTGCTTAACACCCAATCCACTCTTGTGACTGATCCCTCATCCTGGAGGTTCGAGCTTGAAGAAAAGCCATTGCAGATAGAAGACTGATGATCAAAGCCCTTTCCTGAAGGTCATGAAGATGGAGATTGATGCTTGTTGAAGCCTGTAGCTGATTGGAGATTACTTGAAGCCAGATGTTGATTCAGAGCTGCTGATGCTGTTTCTTTTGCTGTTGTATTTCATTGCTGATGTATTGTTTGGATTTCCTGGTTGTATTGTTTGCTGTTTACCCTGTTGGGTTGAAAGTGAAGCCTGTTCACTTTCGCCTATTGTTTTCTAGATTCGAGGTTGAGTGGGGCTCCCTTGCCTCGCTTGTACTGTTGCATCCATGCATTTTACTGCTTTATTATATCTGTTATTGTTTCTGTTTCTGCCTATCCCGTAGGATCTCTGTTTCTCTCTGTGCAAGAGAGGAGCATGATAGACACTAGGTCTTAACCCATGCATGATAACATTAGGTTAGTTTGTTTCCCTTCGCAACCGTAGGTTAGAGTTCTGTCTCTTTCTTTCTCAAAACAAACAGAAAAACACATAAAGATTTCAAACACAATAAAAGACACTTCTTCCGTAAAAGAATGTGAACTCATCAAAGCGTCATTTTTGTCCGCTGGGACTGTTGATCAGAAAACCTTTTTCAGAAGGAATAAAATCAACCAAGACAAGCTTGTGTCGTACGTGGCCCGAACTACGTTTGCTCTGATCTTTCATGCTGTATGAAAGTACGTAGGCATAGGATGCGATATCCTAGCGAGCAACCTTCCCCTCCTTTCCCGTAGGTAGGCGAACTACGTTGACTCTGATTTCTCGTTCCAGACGGGAATACGTAGGCATAAAGTGCGATACTTTGCCGAGTCATTTTATTTTCATTTTATTTTCTTTTTAACCCTTGACCTATAGTTTAAATAGAATAACAATCCATACCTGAAAACAAGCGTGGATCCCGTCGAGTACGACGGACGTGAGGGGTGCTAATACCTTCCCCTTGCGTAACCGACTCCCGAATCCAGGTTTTGGTTGCGATGACCATACCTTTCTCGTGTTGTGCGAGGTTTACTCTGAGCGTTTCCTTTCCCTCCCGTGGGATAAATAACGCACGGTGGCGACTCTTCTGTTCAGCCGGCGCCGATTTTCGCAGTAGCGACAATATGCTGTTTCTTTTCTGTTTATCCCTTAGGATCTCTGTTTCTCTCTGCGCAAGAGAGAAATATGACAGACATTAGGTGTTAACCCATGCATGATAACATTAGGGTAGTTTTGATTCCCATTTTAACCATAGGTTTTTAGAGTTCTTTCTCTTCTATCTCAAAATCCTCCAAAACACTGTAATAAGATTTTAAACATCAATAAAAGACAGTTCTTGCGTAAAAGACTGAAAACCAATCAAAGTGTCATTTTTGTCCGCTTGGACCAGTAATCAGGAGAAAACCTTTTTCAGAAAGATCTAAAAAACAGTCAGACAAATTTGTGTCTTCCGTAGCCCGAACTACGTTTGCTTTGATCTTTCATGCTGTATGAAAGTACGTAGGCATAGGATGTGATATCCTAGCGAGCAACCTTCCCCTCCTTTCCAGTAGGTAGGCGAACTACGTTGACTCTGATTTCTCGTTCCAGACGGGAATACGTAGGCATAAAGTGCGATACTTTGTCGAGTCATTTTATTTTCTTTTAACCCTAGACCTGTAGAATAGATAGAATAACAATCCGTACTAGAAAACAAGCGTGGATCCCGTCGAGTACGACGGACGTGAGGGGTGCTAATACCTTCCCCTTATGTAACCGACTCTCGAATCCAGGATTTGGTTGCGATGACCATTCCTTTCCCGTCTTTGCGGTAGGTTTACTTCGAGCGTTTGCTTTCCCTCTATTGGGATAAATAACGCACGGTGGCGACTCTTCTGTTTAGCCGGCGCCGATTTTCGCAGTAGCGACAGCTGGCGACTCTGCTGAGGATTCCAACGGTCCCCTACGCGAGTCAATCCTAGCGCTTGTTTTCCCGTCGTGGGTTTTGTATGGATTTACTTTTCAGTCATTTACTTTCAGCATTATTTTATTGTGATTATTGTTGTGGGTAAGAGGGGGCTCTATGATTGAGAGATAAGCCAGACCTGAGCTTGAGTGCACCTAGAATTAGAGTGGAAATTAGTGGGCGCGTGCATGCTTTGCATGTACTAGTGTCTCATGAAATCCACGCTCAGACGAGGTTCTTCTGGTTGGCTTCTTTTTCAACCCTTTGGGTTGAAGGGGTTGTTGGTTAGTTGGATTGTCGACTCTGGGGACCGATCATTTGGAAGTTGGCTAAGTGAGGCCTCTTCAGGACATGATGATGCCACACTTTCTGGGTATCGTATCATCCGTCTTGAAAGTCTGTGACGCCAACGACCGCATAGGATGTCGTACCTTGTGTCAGTTATTAGGACACCTACCTGTGAGAGGGGTTGGGCATGCAGGTAACTTGACCTCCAGATTACCGGTTTTCTTGATTGAGATTCAGTGGTGTGATATTTAAGGACAGTGTTATTGGGTCTGTCAGAGACCAGGTTGGAGCATTGTGGATGGTCTTGAGCAGTTTGTGGGTCTATTTGAGGCCAGTATTGTGGATTGGGCTTCTCAGCCAGGGGCACTTGATCCCTTGTTGCATTGCTTGCATATTGCATTGTTTGCATCATCATGTGCATATCATTAACGTGTGTCTATGCTGCAGGTGCATTTTCATACTTCCCGATTCTAGTGCTCTGGACTTCTATCTGTTATTATGAGTACTTTGAGGAAGACTGTTGCGTATAAGTTGCCTATCCCTGATGTGACTTCTCTGTTGGGTCTGATTTCCCTAGTTGGCGATGATGTGAAGAGAAGCTTTAGGAAGAGCTATGGGAAGCTGCTGAATTTGGTTTGCAGACCAACCACATATGAGCTGAATGGGTTATACACATTGATGCAGTTATATGATCCCTCCTTGAGGTGTTTTATGTTCCAGGACTTCATTTTGGCTCCGACCATGGAGGAGTACGCTGAGTTTCTAGAATCGCCAGTTCAGAACAGAGTGACCTTCATTCACTTTGACGCTAAGCCTAAGCTGGAAGACTTAGCTGTTCCCTTGCATATGGATCCTGCAGAGTTGTTGTTGACTTCCTGGCATGGAGTTTCTGGGTTTTCTCTCAAATTTTTGGTTGGCAAAGCTCAAGAATATGCCAAAAGTGGTTGCTGGATCGTGTTTAACGTTGTTCTTGCCTTGTGCATCTATGGGATTATACTGTTCCCTAATCTGCCTGAGTTCGTTGATTTGGATGCATTCCACTTGTTTGCTGCAGGCAACCTGATGCCTACCTTGATTGGAGATTTCTATCATTCCTTGCATTATAAGAATGAAAACAGAAGGGGGGAAAATGTCCATTGTTGTGTACCTTTGCTGAATATGTGGTTTGAGAGTCATCTGCCCAAGAAGGGTCCTTTTGTTGAATCTGCACATACAGCTGAATGGTCCGAGCGTCTAATGGGACTTTCTTCAGAAGACATTGTCTGGTTCGATAAAGATTTATTGGGGTCAGAGATTATCTTCAGTTGCGTCGGGTTTCCCAACGTTCCTCTAATTGGAAGGAAGGGGTGTATTAACTACAACCCATCTTTGTTGGTTCAACAGTTTGGGTATGCTTTGAAGAGTCCACCGGAGGAGGAAGAAGTACAGGAATCTCTGTATTTCACTGGTGACCTGAGTGGGGAATTATTGGCCAAGCTTCAGCGCGCTTGGAATCATATCTGCAGAAGAGGGAAACCATTACTAGGCAAGAATGATTGTCAAGCTTATATGCCTTACAAGGTGTGGATTCAAGAGAGGGTGAGACAGGTGCAGATGCCTTTTCCAGCAGTATCACGTCCTGTTCCCATTCCAGTTGAGGAACTGACTACTGTGGCTATTGAGGTATATGAGCAGGTCGTGAAAGAAAAAGAAGGCCTAAAAAAGATCAATGAAGAGTTAGAGAAGGAATTTGCTCAAATCCGGAGTGAGAAAAACGAGGCTGCGTATTCCTTCCAGCAGCAGACTGAGTTGGTAAGCAGGTTAGGTGCTGAACTGGCAGAAGAGAAAAAGAAGCGTGAACGCCTGGGAAAAGAATTCAGAAGCTCTCATGATATGTTAGAGTCCAAGAAGAAGTCACTCGATACCGCCTACCGGGAGATCTTTGCGTTCAACAAAACCTGGAACGCCACGCTGACCGACAATAAGGAAAGAGAAGACAAACTGAGGCTGCAGATCTCTGAGCTGGAAGGTCAGTTGAAAGCTAGCCAGACGAGGTTAGAAGAAGAGGTTACGCGGAGGTATGATGTCCAGAATTCCTTGAACAAAGTTATCAAGTGCAAGAAGGAGTCTGCATCTCAGAAACGGAAGTTAGATGACTGATTTGGAGAAGGGGCATGGGAGGAATCTATTGGTGATTTATGGCGTGTTCTCAAGCGAAGAGATCTACTTATCGAGGGATTGCTTTCTCAGCCAGACCATCAGAAGACCAAAAGGCTGCTGGAAGAGTACCGAGCGTATGGTCGCACGTGATCGTTTTACGTACTATTGTGTATGCTTTATTTGCATCGTGTTGACCATCACCAGGATTGTTGGTTGAGGTCATGCCTTCTTTGTATTGTATATTGTATTCCCGATTCGGTGGGCTCTTCAGCAATATATGAGTTGTTTCTTCTATGAATGTATCTAAGCTTCTTATCACCGCACTGTCACAACACTGCACTACACAAGCACATTGGCACTAGAATTGGGGAGTGATATTCCCTAATGCACAAACACATGTTGCATTTGCATACACATTCATATTGCATTACCAGGTAATTATTGAACTGTATCTCATTTCCTGCATCTCGTCAGGTTTTTCCAGGATTAAAAGTCAACGTCCTCACCGATACTCTACTCGTACCAACTGCAAAAGAGTCATGAACCAGATGCAAAACGAGATGCAGGAGATGCGTGAAAAGCTGGCGCTGTTCATGCAGACGATGGAGACAATTGTGAAGGGGCAGGAAAACCTGCAGACTTTGGTGCAGCCATTGCTGGCGAAGAGTGCTGGGAATGGAAACGAAGACCACGATTCTGTACGTGTTGAAACCATTCATGGGGATGGTACTCCTACGCCTGTAGCTCCACCTGTGGTGAATATACCTGTTGTGAATGTGAACAATGGCACTGGCGTCGACCATGGTAATGGTAATGAGACTGTCATTAACAATGTGGGGTTTAGGGATGCCAATCTGGGCGGTGATAACAATGGAGGTAATGGCTTTGGTAACAACGGGTTCGACTATAATGATCAGGGTTTTGATTACGTCAATCAGGATGGGAAGTTCGGCTTCAACACCCAGGGTTTCAGATATGATGGTTTTGGTAATGCTAATCAGGGTTATGGTGGATTCGGTAACGGAAATGGTGCTGGACTGATGCATATCAACGCTGGGTTTGGACCCACCAGGGTCAATCAAGGGTATGGTAACAGAGGACGAGGTCCTACGAGGAATCAGCCAGGATTCGGTCGTAATTTTGGTTATGACGGGTACGGAAATGAAAATATCAATTGGGGTGAAGACCAACAAGAAGATGCCTTTTCTGGTAGAGGTATTGAAGGGCCTGTGGATCCTGTGCAGAGAATCAAAATGTTAGAAGAATAGATGAAGGGGGTTGTTAATCAGAATACTACTGGGCTAGACATGACTACAATGGGCTTAGTGCCTGGGCTGAAGGTACCGATGAAGTTCAAAGCGCCCACATTTGATAAATATAAGGGGGACACTTGCCCAAAGGTGCACGTCCGCTCTTATTACAGAAGAATGTCCGCGTACTCAGATGATGAAAGAATGCTGATGCATTTCTTTCAAGACAGCTTATCCGGACCGTCACTTGAGTGGTATATGGGGCTGGAACCCACTCAGATCAAAACCTGGAAGCAACTGGCTGATGCGTTTGTGACACATTACAAATATAACAGTGACTTGGCACCGAACAGAGTCCAATTGCAAGGCTTGTCTCAGAAAAGTGGGGAGAGTTTTAAAGAGTACGCGCAAAGGTGGCGCGATATGGCAGCAAGAGTGAATCCTCCCTTAACTGAGAGGGAGATGAATGACATGTTCATTGGGACATTTACGGGGATATTCTACAAAAAATTGTTTGATGTGGCGCTGGGCAGTTTCTCAGATTTAATTATTATGGGGGAGATGATCGAGAACGGGATCAGAGTTGGAGGGTTCCAAGCAAGTGAGTCTACCTCGGCTGGAGGAACGAAGAAAGCCTTCGGTGGCAGAAAAGGAGAAGGGGAAACGAGCTCCGTGTCCAGCTCCCATGGAAGAAGGAGGAATCAACGCTGGGGAAACCAGTAGCAACAGGTCGCTAATGTCACCATTCCCGTGGCTCCACAACAGCCACAGAATCAGCAGGGGTATAGGAAGTATCCAGTCCGGCCAGCAAACAAACATTTTGACACACCAAACTCCTCCTATGCTGAGCTACTCCAAACCTTGTTGAGATTACAGCTTGTTCAGAAGAGAACCTTGGCACCCTTGACAGGGACGCCGCCACCTAGTTATGATGAGAATGTGCAATGTGAGTTTCACTTAGGGGCACCTGGTCATTCGATTGAGCAATGCAAGGCCTTTAAGCACAAGGTGCAAGACTTGATCGACAGCAAGGCAATCAACTTCTCCGATGATGTCCCCAATGCGGCGCAGGGTCACGGACAAGCCAGAGTCTGAATGACAAAAAGGGGTTCTTTGGTTTGGCAGGGCCATTGAAAGAAGGTCAAGACAGCAGCAGGCTACCTCTAACATTGGTCTGAGGATGGTTGACTCACCAATAAGTCAAAGTGCAAGAAGTTCGGTTCTGAGACACTGGCATTGTTCATGTTATCTTGTTCATATCTTTGCATTTGTAGTTGCCTTTCTGTTTAATTGCAAATTTCGTTTGTAAAACTTGTTGTTTTCTCAACTGATATTGATAAATGAAATAAATATGCATGTTTGAATTAATCCAGTCGTGATCACTCTTTGTGTTTTCATTTATTTCAAACGCTTGTTAAGTGGAATCCGGGGAGGATGACGAAAAAACTTCTGATCGTATGCTTTTGGATAAAAAACCTGTTGATGATGTACAGACATTGTTTCAATCCATAAACACCGGAGATATAAGGAAGATAATCCCTTGTTAACCCCTTTGAGCCTAGTTGTAGGAGTTTCTTTCTAAAAGTGAAAAAACCTAAATCTTAACCTGGGGCAGGGTAGGTGTCAGTTAGTTTGGCCAAGCGTTCAAATCGCGAAAGGAGTGTCCGTTCAAGGATAAATTACATTCATATAGGTCGTGCCTAAATACCATAATGGTTAAGGCTCGCCGACCCAAGAGTGAAACAGTCACATTATTCCACAAAGAGTCAGACAACCGGTGTCACATGATTTGTTCAAAAAGAAAAAATCAAAATAAAAAGCTCGCTAAGTCGAATCTTACGAATAAGCGACCTAGGCAAAAATTAGGGTATCCCGCTGGACTTCAAGATCAGCAACTCAAAAGAGTTAGTCCGGGCAAAAATTAGGGAGCGAAAAAACGAAAAGGATTACAAGAGAAAAAAATCCTCAAACAAGAACGAAATCGTGTGACTCCAGGCACTGCAAAGACGAAAAAGTAAGTGACTGTCCCTCCGAAAAATGTGTGGTATCCTGAACCATCACTACTATCGTTCCACCTTTAGTAGGTGAATGCTGAAGTTAAATTAGCTGAACATAGGATTCGAGAACATCATGGAGAATGGGTGGGTTAAAATAAAACTTTGAGCCTATATCCTTCCTTGTTAACCGTGAACCTGACCACGTTACAACCCGAAAAAGTCCTAATTGAAACAGGTGTAGTTCGAGAGCATACTTCGGTAAAAAGATCGCATCAAAACTGACTCCTAAAATGGTTCCTCTTATCAGCATTAATATTGACATTTTGATTCATTATACGTCACAAAATTTTTTTCCAGTGAATAGACTTGGATTTTTGAAACTGACATATGCATTGCATTTAATATATCTTTTATGCAGAACAAATTGTGTTACTTGCGAGTAAGCGCATGCCGGCAGGAAAGGTTCCTACAGTGGAAGGCCTGACCAGGACAGAATGCAGAAGGCCCGAATGTTTCATGAGCTGGGGCAGGATATGTCGATTAATCCAGTAAAGTCAGCTATCCAAGAATCAGCCAATCTGGGGCAATCAGGTCGAGATTTGGCAAATCTCTCGCAGTTATGGGCGTTGCTTCACGAATCAGTCAATCAGGGGCAAAAGATTATTGCAAGACTGGGGCAGGTCACCCTAAGAGCATGGAAGTTGTTTTGTTGGAACACCTCTTCGAGGTTTGAGATGTAGAAGCAGTTCATGTCTGGCCGTCAGGGTACAAAGACTGTAAGGTCTGTTTCAAAATTGTCGCAGATTCAGGGGCAAGCTATTTCAAGATAGTGTCCTGACCAGGGTTCCTTTCGAGGAGAAGTATTCCAGAATTCAGACTGGGGCATGTTAGTATCCTTGGTGCAAAGTTCCAAGAAGGAATGGAATTCATGTTGCCCTAACCAGAGGCTTTTGATGAAAAGCTTGACTTTATGCGATGCTAATCCCCATGTAGGTCGTACTTCGTCCCCGAAGTTGAGATAATGATAGCCTTTACCAAAGGAAGGGATAATCCCCCAAAAGAGTATCCTCATGAAAGCAGTCTACAGGATCTCTAGCAAGTCGAATCAGTATCCCCTGCAGGGTGGACGCTCCCTAGAGAGAGTATGTGCAGGTGCAATCCCCAACTGAGAGGATTCCAGCGGTGTTTAACCAAGTCAGGGTTGGTTCAAAAGGATTTTTTTACCGTAGAAGATGGTTTCCTTTCTCCCCACAGGTTGTCAGGCCGGTGATCAGGATGTTTGTCCTCAGCATACTAATAACTCCAAAGTGATAGACCGTGCTCACACAGTATTGTAGGGTTGTTTATTCTCCCCAAAGGAGTCGGTTAATGTTCCCCAAGAGAGTCGTTTCTTCCCCAACGGAGTTTTCTCTCCCCAGCAGGTGTTATTCTTTCCTCCCAGTGGAAATCGAAGGTTTAAAGCTCTCCCCGGCAGAGTTGGTTGTATGTCCTGGCATTTATTTTGCCGGAATACTTGGTGGTACCCGTTCATTCCCCAGCAAGGTGGTATTTGTCCTCAGCATCCGTGTTGATGAAGCAAGCTTATCAGAGTTTCCCCGGCAGCCTGAACCTGCATTTTCATTTGCATATAATCATATTTGCATCTACCCAAAACGCGTAGCTTTCCATGCTATATGGAGCATTACGCCATTGTCAAACATACGCATTTTGAAACATAAATCAGGTTAGTTAACCTTTTGCTTTCAGGTGTGTTTCTCAACAGGAGTGTGGAGTTCTAAAGCTCAGACATGTTTCCAGATATTCGAGGTCTCGCTGTGAGACACAGGATGATATAGTTCATCTTCTTTTATTCCCCACAAAGATTCTTGGTTAAGTTTCTCTTGCCCTCAGTGGAGTTGGGCTCATATCCTCCAAAGTTGTTCAGAGGTATTATCCCCGGCATGGAGTTGTGATATTCAGATGTTGTTCGTTGAGTGTTTTGGCTCCGATGATTGTTGTTCGTTGAGTGTTCTGGCTCCGATGATTGTTGTTCGTTGAGTGTTTTGGCTCCAATGATTGTTGTTCGTTGAGTGTTCTGGCTCCGATGATTGTTGTTTGTTGAGTGTTCTGACTCCGATGATTGTTGTTCGTTGAGTGTTCTGGCTCCGATGATTGTTGTTCGTTGAGTGTTCTGGCTCTGATGATTGTTGTTCGTTGAGTGTTCTGGCTCCGATGATTGTTGTTCGTTGAGCGTTCTGGCTCCAATGATTGTGGTTCGTTGAGTGTTTTGGCTCCGATGATTGTTGTTCGTTGAGCGTTTTGGTTCCGATGATTGTTGTTCGTTGAGCGTTCTGGCTCCGATGATTGTGGTTCGTTGAGTGTTCTGGATCCGATGATTATTGTTCGTTGAGTGTTCTAGCTCCGATGATTGTTGTTCGTTGAGTGTTCTGGCTCCGATGATTGTTGTTTATTGAGTGTTCTGGCTCTGATTGCTGTGTTGAATGTTCAGACTCCGGTAAAATCAAGCGAGGGTCCAGACCCCTATTTGGTATTCGTGGCTATTCCGGCGAGTACCTAGGCTCCGGTAATTTCCAGTTTGTATGGATTCGTTCTCTCGTCGAGTATCCTGACTCCGGTAAAGCCCGTGTGATGTGATATTGATAAGCAGTTGTAGTATTCTCTTTTCGTCGGACGTGCTTCGTTGAGTAGCCAGGCTCCGATGCATTATTGTTTCGTTGAAGTTTTCTGGCTCCGATAGTTGTTACGTTGAGCGGTATGGCTCTGGTTGTTGTTTACGTAGAGTATGCGGGCTCCGATGGTTCGTCGAGCATTCTGGTCCGAATTATTACGTTGAGTATCCCGACTCCGATAGATATTCATTTTTGTGACGTGATCATGTTATTACGTTGAGTGCTCAGACTCTGGATAATTGCTTAGAAAGATTCAAACTTTGTGCTCGTTGAACATTCAGGTTCCGACCTTTCCCAGTTGCCCCAACAAAGGTGGTCGGTTAAGATTTGTGGTTTTACCAGACGATTGATCAGTTGTTGCTGTAACAATCAAGATTCAGTTCTCTGGATTTTTTTCCCAAGCGAGTGTGCAGTTTATTTCTGCGGTTGGCAAATTTTCGGGTTTATTTTGTATTCAACCGTCTTCCACCTTTGAATGTTTGAAGGCTGTTCGCTCTTCAACCCTTCAGGTCCAAGCCGTTTGAATAGGGGCAGCTGTTGCACCCCAAAATTTGCTCCACCTATTTCACTTAGTTTATGTTTCAATTGCATTGTCATTTGCATACTAAGTCATGTACATAGTCTAATCATTTGCATAACATAGCATAACAAGGCATCTAACAAGGGATCAAGTGCCATTTTCATCAGAAAGAGGCCCATCAAGGGGTTTTATTCAAGATCAAGACCATCCAAGTAATCAAGAAATGAGTTGAAGCTTTGAGAAGTTTGAAGGTCAACCGGTGGATTTCGCTCCCAATCTGGGGGATATGTTGAAGATCATCAATGAGTGTGTGAGCCATGGAAGGTGTACAAAGATCATGGAAGACCTAGAGGGTCATTTTAAAGATGAGACAAATCATTAATACAAGTACCAGAGCTACAGTTGAATGCAGTCAACTAGGGTTTCATCTGGGTCAACCCTAGGTCAACCCTAGGTCAAATGATTGATTGAAGAGACTCAAGGCTTGTTTGAAGGATATGGGATTCATGAATTAATATGTGGATACATGTGTGGTGTCGTTCCAAGGAGAAATCAAAAGGAATCAAGAAGAAGAGGAGTTACTAAATTAGGGTTTCAGTGTAAAATCCCCTAATTTAGGCCTAACTTCCAAGCCAGATAAGTCAAAATGCAAGTTTCAAATGAAGTCTTGGTCAATATGAAACTTGTATAACATCTCAATAGCTTTAATTTGAGTACTAGAAGTCTTCGAGGAGACTTATAGAACTCAAGTTATGGTTCTTGCAAGTTATGGGTCCCCAGAGGATACTGAAATTTATCTGTGAACGTCACTTAACTTCCAAGCAACTTTTGACCATCAAGGAGTTTTCAAATGGATTCTTGGCCAACATAAGAGTTGTAGATCTTGATCTTAGATTTAATTTTAGTACTAGAAGTCCTCAAGAGGATTTGTAGAACTCAAGTTATGGTCTTGGCAATCCAGGGGTATTTTGGGAAAGTTGAATTACAGGTCATTTTTGAGCATACGTCAAAATCTCCATGTTCCACTTCTCAAATGAAAAATTGTTCAACATGAAATGTGCTTAAAATGATGTTTTTAGGTCAAATAAGTTATCATGGTGGATTGATCGGCTCATTTCAAAAAAGTCACTTAAAATGGCCTAAAAAAAGGGAATAAGTCAAATAAAGTTTGGTGGAAAAAATCAAATTTTGGGTTAGAGGTCACAAACAAGCCATATGACATACCAATTTGATTGTAAAATGCATTTTAAAGACAATGGCATTGCCACAATTTTGAATTGAGGGTTATTTCAAGGACTTGCTTTGTAAATTGGTTACTTGAACCATAAGACACAATTGCAAAACCACACTTTCAAGCAAATGCAAGGCTCCTTTCCATCCATACACCTCCAATATCTCATTTGGAGATAATTTAAACTCATAACCAAGTGAATTGCAAGCCAAAAATATGAGATGGTATGTGCATAGCATAAGAAGAGATTTTCATGACATGAGAAGTTGACATTCTCCTTGGATCAATCTAAAACTTTCTAGGGTCTTCAAATACTTTCTCCTTGAATCAATCTAGAACTTTCTAGGGTCTTCAAATACATTCTATATATACTTGTGAAGAGGTTAAAAGCAAGGGTTGGTGATTCATTTGTGCAAAAGCCATAGATTGACATTGGAGTTTGGAAGAGAAAAAGTGAGAGATCAAAGCATTTTCAAGAGTTATCAAGAATTTAATCTTCTCCAACAAACTTCAAAGGTTTTCCGCACTTTTTGGCAAAAAACAACGAGCTCCAACTACTCCGTTTCGACGCTCCGAAGCCGGTATGTGAAATTTAATTTAATTCATTTTCGTTCTTTTTTTCTGTTTTAATAGCTGTTTGGATTAATTGCGTTAAAAATAGTAAAAATGATCGAAAAATTATGAATTTTTTTGCTGTAGATCTTGATTGTCTTAAGAAACCGTAGAAGTTGATTTTGCATTTTTAAGATTTTATTTGAATTAGTTACGAATTTTCTTTTGTGCTAATATCCATTGTTATGCATAATTGATATTGCTGTTTGTTTGATTTTGTTCTCTTTGATGCTTTATGCTTTTGAGATGATTCTTTCGATATGATTTAGAGGACATCCATAGATTTCCCCAGGAATTTTCTTAGAATTTGTAAAATTTATTAGATTCTGTTTTAGGTGTGCAGTTTAGAGCCTTCCCAAATAATGGTTTCCCATGACCAAATTTCATTTAGTAATTGTTTAGATGACCTAGAAATTGATTTAGGTCCTGATTCTAGAATGTTAGAATGTTCAAACATGCATGTTCACATAGGAATTTTATTAGAATTTTACAATTTATTTTGCTATTTTTTTTGGGTTTTGCAAATTGGTTGATATTGGTGTGTTTCCCACTTGGGATGTTGCTTTGTTTGTGGGGTTTTGGTCCTTTCAATTGGGTTTGGGGCTTGGGATTTGCTTGTTGGAGTTAATGAAGAATCAAAAGAGAAGATTGAAGATAATAATCAAAGCTTGGTGCATGAAGATTGCTTGGCTTGAAGGTGCTTGGTTGAAGACTTAGGAGAAATAGGAATAGGAAAGAGCTTTAGACTTAGACTAATTTCTTTCATAAACGTGGAAAGCTTTGTGTGCTTCCATTCCTCCCAATGACTAAAAGTCCTTCTAAGATATTCACATCCCTCCTTTGGAGGGATAAGTGGCTTATCTTAGAAGTGGAACTTTGAGGGAACCTGTCTCTCATAATGATTAAACACTTATAGGCTTCCTTTGGTTGTCAATAAGCTGGTTATCATTCCAACTTATTTTGTCAAGTGATTCTCTTCTGGAGTGTTTGCCCTGAAGATGGAGCTTATCTAAAGCTTGGAGGCCATTGAAGTTTGATTTTGGGGTTCACTTGAAGATGTTACTGTTTTGCAGTTAATCAACTGTCAGAGTTTGATGTTTGTTCAGAGCTGCTGCTGTAGGAGCTGGTGTGCTGTCAGAGCTGGTTTTGGGGTTTTATTTTCTTTGATGTATTGTTTGTTAATTTTCCCATAGGTTTTAAGTGAAGTTGTTTCACTTTGCCTATTGTTTTCCCAGGTTCGAGGTTGAGTGGGGCTCCCTTGCCTCGCTTGTATTGTTGCATTCATGCATTTTACTGCTTTACTGTATATATGTTGTTTCTTTTCTGTTTATCCCTTAGGATCTCTGTTTCTCTCTGCGCAAGAGAGAAATATGACAGACATTAGGTGTTAACCCATGCATGATAACATTAGGGTAGTTTTGATTCCCATTTTAACCATAGGTTTTTAGAGTTCTTTCTCTTCTATCTCAAAATCCTCCAAAACACTGTAATAAGATTTCAAACATCAATATAAGACAGTTCTTGTGTAAAAGACTGAAAACCAATCAAAGTGTCATTTTTGTCCGGTTGGACCAGTAATCAGGAGAAAACCTTTTTCAGAAGGATCTAAAAAATAGTCAGACAAATCTGTGTCTTCCGTAGCCCGAACTACGTTTGCTCTGATCTTTCATGCTGTATGAAAGTACGTAGGCATATGATGCGATATCCTAGCGAGCAACCTTCCCCTCATTTCCCGTAGGTAGGCGAACTACGTTGACTCTGATTTCTCGTTCCAGACGGGAATACGTAGGCATAAAGTGCGATACTTTGCCGAGTCATTTTATTTTCTTTTAACCCTAGACCTGTAGAATAGATAGAATAACAATCCGTACTAGAAAACAAGCATGGATCCCGTCGAGTACGACGGACGTGGGGGGTGCTAATACCTTCCCCTTGCATAACTGACTCCCGAATCCAGGATTTGGTTGCGATGACCATTCCTTTCCCGTCTTTGCGGTAGGTTTACTTCGAGCGTTTCCTTTCCCTCTGTTGGGATAAATAACGCACGGTGACGACTCTTCTGTTCAGCCGGCGCCGATTTTCGCAGTAGCGACAAGATAGAGATCATCTCAAGTTCATGTTTTGTGTCCAAGATTGAACTAAAAAATGTGAAGGAAGCTCTAATTGATGAATATTGGATCAATGTCATGCAAGATGAATTGGAACAGTTCAAAAGGAATGAAGTATGGGAATTGGTTCCAAGACCTGAAGGAACAAACATCATTGGTACCAAGTGGATCTACAAGAACAAATCTAATGAAAAAAGAGTAACAACTAGAAATAAGGCTAGACTGGTGGCACAAGGTTATACTCAAGTTGAAGGGATTGATTTTGATGAAACTTTTTCACCTGTTGTAAGACTTGAGTCAATAAGGCTACTATTAAGAGTTGCTTGCATTCTGAAGTTCAAATTATTCCAGATGGATGTGAAAAGTGATTTTCTAAATGGATACTTGAATGAGGAAGTATATATGGAACAACCTAAAGGATTTGATGCTCCTACCATGCCAAATCATGTATACAAATTGAGGAAAGCCCTTTATGGATTGAAGCAAACTCCTAGAGCTTGGTATGAGAGACTGACTGAGTTTCTCACTATTAATGGATATAGGAAAAGAGGGATAGACAAGACCATCTTTGTGAAGGATGAGGTGGAAAAATCATGATTGCTCAAATCTATGTGGATGACATAGTTTTTGGTGGAATGTCAGAAAGGATGGTTAAACATTTTGTCAATCAAATGTAATCTGAGTTTGAAATGAGCCTTGTTGGAGAATTAACATACTTTCTTAGGCTGCAAGTCAAGCAAATGGAAGATTCCATTTTTCTCTCCCAAAGTAAATATGCCAAGAACATAGTCAAAAAATTTGGCATGGATACTTCTAGCCACAAAAGAACACCTGCACCCACACATTTGAAGTTATCTAAAGATGAAAGTGGTACTAGTGTTGATCAAAGCATGTATAGAAGCATGATTGGAAGTCTGTTATATCTAATAGCCAGTAGACCTGATATTGCCTCTGCAGTTGGAGTGTGTGTAAGATATCAAGCAGATCCCAAAGTGAGTCACATAAATCAAGTTAAGAGGATTCTCAAATATGTGAATGCAACTTGTGATTATGGTATGCTTTACTCTCATGGGTGTGACCCTATTCTATTTGGGTATTGTGATGTTGATTGGGCTGAGAGTGCTAATGACAGAAAAAACACATCTGGTGGATGTTTCTTCTTAGGAAACAACCTCATATCATGGTTCAACAAGAAGCAAAACTGTGTCTCCTTATCTACTGCTGAAGCTGAATACATAGCAGCTGGTAGCAGTTGTTCCCAACTGGCCTGGATGAAACAAATGTTAACTGAATACAATGTCACTCAGGATGTCATGACATTATACTATGACAATCTTAGCACCATCAATATTTCCAAGAACCCAATTTAGCATAGCAGAACCAAGCATATTGATATCAGACATCACTTCATAAGAGATCTTGTGGAAGACAAAGTGATTACCCTGGAGCATGTGGCCACTGAACAACAACTTGTTGACATTTTTACAAAAGCTCTAGATGATACTCAATTTGAGAATTTAAGAAGCAAGTTGGGAATTTGCATTTATGAGGACTTATAACAATTATTGTCAAAAGGGAGTTTTGAGTTTAATAGAAGTTTTATTGGAGAAAACATGTTCCAACCTTCGACTTTAATGCAATTCACGCCCTTGACCACTAAAGCTCTTTATTCCATACAAACCTTTTATATCACTACACCTACATTTCCCTCATTCCTCCCTACTCTTCAGAATACCTCTCAACCCTTAAATTTTCCCTTTTCAACAACAAGATGTCTTTCAATCGAGATGCTTCCCAAACTAATGAACATCCCAACACCTTCGAAGATGCTCCTGATGATACATCTCCTCCAGCAGACAAATCCAAACAACACTCCAAAGGTAATTCTTCTGCTCCCTCTGCTGACTACATTACTAGAACAAAAAACAAGAAGTCTATGCATACATTGACAGATCCATTAGGGAACTTGTTACCAAGATTCTTCAGAAAGGTCGTATTGTGCATGGTATCTTCACCCCTCTTGCTCGCATTGATCCATCCCCCAATTCTGATAATGTTAATGGAAAAAGTAGTGAGGCTATGTCAGGGGAAGAATCTGAAGATAGTGATGAAGATGTCTCAACAGATGTTGAAGAGGTTGGCTTCAGTTCTTCTGATGAGGATGAAGATTAATTTGTCTGCTTTGATGGTTTGCTGGTGTTCTTGGGCTGATGGTCTGTTGGTTTTGGCTAGTTGTTTTTTTTCTCTGTTTGGGTTGTATTATTGGGGTTTCCATACCCTTAACATGTGTTTATGACCTTGTTTGATCAATGTTAATTCATTAGTTATGATCTTAAATTTGTGGCTAAAAAGGGGGAGAAGTAGTTGTATAGCTAAGTAGTGGTATGATATACAGCTTGGTGTATGTCCCTCATAGGTGGAAGAGGTGTTTGTCCCTACCAGATGGTAGGTGCTAATGTGTTGGTGTGTTGGTGTTGCTCTATTGTTGTTAACAGGATGTTGATCATGTTTGTTTGGTTATTGGCAAGATGCTGATATTATTAGTTGTGTGCTTGTTCCTTGTTTGGAACTGTGTAGTAGCCTAGTTGTGTGCGATGGTAGTATAGTTGTTTGTGGTATGGTAGTACAACAGGTTTAATATATTGGTAGTGTATTAGCTATTCTGCATGATTGGCTGTGTGTTATGATATTTTCTGCTGCATGTGATCTCTGATATGGTGACAGGTTGTTTTAGCCAAAAATTTGCCAAAGGGGGAGTTTGTAGATGTTCTTGATTGGCTGCATTTTGTGGTAAAACATTGTTATGTGTGTAGATGTCTTGACTGATGTCATGACATACTTGTGTAGTGTTCTGCAGGATTTGTTTAGTTAGCTAATACAGAGTTTATTGGATGTCAAGCTGAATGTTGTGACATTAGGTATCTGCCAGTATGGGCGCTGTTTGTTTTTCTGTTATGTTTCCTTAGTTATCTCAGGCTATATTTTAGGAAACTTTCTAGTTAGTGTTGATCATGAAAGGAAATACCTATGGCCTATTTTTTAGCACCCTGAATTGTGGAGATTGGTTTAACTTGGTTAAACCTAATTTGTGTTTCTTAGGCCCAAAGCCCATGCGCTGCATATAAAGAAGAGTGGCAATCCTTCTGAAGATGCAGAGATTTTGAGGTGAAGAATTCAGTTGGTGTGTTTATATCTTCACGTGTGTTTTTGTCTTAGGTTTTCATGTGAGCCAAGCAATTATCACCTAGATGATTGTATTGGACTAGTGTGTTTTTAAGGTGTATTTTGGTTGTGTCACTCTAAGTTGTTAAGCACGAGTGCTATGTATCTTAATTGAAGCTTTGAAGCAAGATCATGATTTGTTTGAAGTGTGTCTTCCTTTTGAATATGTTAGTTATTTGTTTGATATCACTGCTGTGATTGAGGGGGAGTGAATAGGAACCCAGGTCTAGAGTTAGATTGAAATTGCATTGGGTAGGTCTTAAGTGAAGAGTGCAAACTGGTAGTTTGACTCTGAATTAACACTGCTTATAGTGGATTTCCTCCCTGGCTTGGTAGCCCCCAGAGTAGGTGTGATTTGCACCGAACTGGGTTAACAATTTCATGTGTTCTTTACTGCTTTCTTTCCTTGTTTACTGCTAAGTTTAATAATCTGTTTAGAAGCGGATGTCATGACATCCGATATTAGATCGACTGTCTGTTACTAGAATTTTAATAATGATGGTATGAAAGTGGTAAAGTGCATAAAGTAAAGAACACAGAGAGATATCCTGGTTCCCTTCACACTCCGAAGGTACTCCAATCCCCTTTCACACGAAAGAGATTTCACTATAGTTAGGATCAATATGCAACTTTCTTTCTAACCTATAGGTAGATCAAAGACTCTTAAACACTAAGTGCAATGAGAACAATCCTCTTCAATGCACACACTTGCTTTAAACAATCCTGAACAGCAAGGGGAAATAAATACAGTCTGATTTGTAATGATTTGTAACAGTGTATACAATGTTTATCAATGATGAAATTGATCTTCTCTTTCAATGAGAATTTCCACAAATGTCTAAGACTTGTTGCTCAAGAATTTTCTTTCAAAGGATATGAAAATATGCAGAAAATTCTTTATGAAAAGTAAATTGACTTTAGACGTGAAAGTTGAAAATATGTTAACGATTTTTTGATTGAAAGAGGTAATTTGAATGTTGAAAGATTTAGGTATTTATATTACACAAACACATCTTGAGAAAATCATGCAAATCTTCATAAAAATTGATGAACAATTGCCATGTTTCAATGGAAACATTTCACAGAAGATTGGTTGAAGAGAGCAATTTTTCAGAATGATTTTTCAAAAACGTTTAGTGAGCAATCGATTGCACATAGAGACCAATCGGTTGCACCTTCACAAAAACACTTGAAAATTCAAATTTTCAGCAGAGCAATCGATTGCGCCATATAGACCAATCAATTGCACACTAAAACAGAAGCGAAAAATAGAAAGATTTTTAAGCATGCAATCGATTGCACCAAGGCACCAATCGATTGCTTACTGAAACAGAAGAAAAAATGAATTAAAATTTTGATCATGCAATCAATTGCTCTAAGAGTGCAATCGATTGTACTTACAAAAACTTAGAAAAATTTCGTTTCAAAAAGCTTGTGTTAGTGTGAAAAGTAATGGAAATTTTTTTTAAAGTTTTGAGCAACTAGGACTTAAACACTTGATGAATATTTTCATTATACCTTCTGAGGAAAACATTATTCATGTCAAGTCTATGTCCTGATTCTGATGTCTTGAAATGGTTGAACATCTTTGCCTTCTTTGTTAAGTGATTTGTTTTCATCAAAACATAAGTTGATCCCTGAGAATCTTGATTTCACAGCAAGAGCGATACATTCGCAGCCTTTGAAAGATTTGCTAAGCTTTCCAAAAATAAATTAAACACAAACACTGTCTCAATTAGGAGCGATCATGGAGGTCAGTTTGAGAACTATTTGTTTGAGGAATATTGCGGTAACACAGAATTGATCACAACTTCTTTGTTCCATGTACTCCTCAATAAGACGGGGTTGTGGAGCACAAAAATCATATTTTAGAAGAGTTAGGGAGAACAATGATCAATGAAAGTGCATTACCTAAGTAATTCTGGGCTGATGCCATAAGTACGGCGTATTGTATATTGAATAGGGTGCTCATCCGCCCCATTCTAAACAAAACACCGTATGAACTTTTAAAAGGGCGCAAGCCAAACGTATCTCACCTACATGTCTTCGGTTGTAAATGTTTTGTGTTGAATAATGGAAAGGAAAACTTAGGTAAATTTGATTCCAAGGCCGACGAAAGTATCTTCCTTGGATACTCTCAGTCGAGTAAAGCCTATAGAATTTATAATAAGAGATTACTTACTGTTGAAGAGTCTGTACACGTAACATTTGATGAATCTTATCTGAGAGATGTCAGAAAAGGTAGTGTTGTTCATGGTGTAGGTGTATCTTTGAAAGACATACTCAATAGTGCGGAGCCGGGAATTGATCAACCCGGCGCAATCAAAATTGAGGAGGAGAAAGATAACCTCCATGAAGAAACCAAGGAAGTTCATTCGTCTACAAAAGATGATCTCCCTCCAGCTTAGAAGTCTTCTAAAGACCATCCCATCGACAATATCCTTGGTGATATATCAAAGGGGGTGACGACTCGGTCTAAGATAAGTAATTTATGTTATCACTCCGCTTTCGTTTCTCAAATGGAACCTAAAAACCCTAAAGAAGCCTTACTCGATGAACATTGGTTCTTATCTATGCAAGAGGAACTTAACCAGTTCAAAAGAAATGAGGTTTGGGACCTTGTCCCTCCTCCGCAAGGTCATCGAGTAATTGGCACCCGATGGGTGTTTAGGAACAAACTCTACGAAAAAGGGGTAATAACTCGCAATAAGGCGCGTTTAGTCGCGCAATGGTATAACCAAGAGGAATGCATCGACTATGAGAAAACTTATACGCCGGTTGCCCGACTCGAGGCTATACGCCTTTTACTTGCCTTCGCTTGTGCGAAAAATTTTAAGTTATTTCAAATGGATGTAAAAAGTGCATTCCTTAACGGTTATATAAATGAAGAATTTTATATTTCCCAACCTCCGAGTTTTGAGTCTCATGAATATCCCGATCACGTATACAAGTTAAAACATGCTTTGTATGGACTCAAGCAAGCCCCTAGGGCTTGGTATGAGCGCCTAAGAAAGTTTCCACTTGATCAAGGGTATTCAAGAGGCAAGGTCGACGCAACCCTCTTCATTAAGCGTCAAGGAAAACACTTAATTTTGGTGCAAATTTACGTTGATGACATTATATTCGGGTCAACTAATATGAATCTCGTAAGAGAGTTTTTAACCTAATGCACGGTGAATTCGAGATGAGTATGATAGGGGAGCTCACATATTTTCTCGGGTTACAAATCAAGCAGCTTGAGGAAGGAACCTCTGTAAGTCAAACAAAATATTGTCTTGAGCTTTTCAAGAGGTTTGACATGACAAATTCCAAAGCCATTGACATGCCAATGCCAACATGTGCAAATCTCAATAGAGATGAAAGTGGTAAGGATGTAGAGGTAAAAAGATATCGAGGTATGATCGGCTCTCTTCTTTATCTTACCGCTTCTAGACCCGATATTATGTTTAGTATTTGCATGTGCGCTAGATATCAATCTTCTCCTAAGGAATCCCATCTAAAAGCAGTTAAGCGCATACTTTGATACCTTTCGGGTACTCCAAAGTATGGGTTATGGTATTCCAAAGGAAACGATTGTTCCTTGGTTGAATTCTCCAATTCTGATTTTGCCGGGTGCAAATCAGATAGGAAAAGCACCAATGGTACTTGTCACTTATTTTTAAACACTTTGGTTAGTTGGCATAACAAGAAACAGGTTTCTGTTGCTTTGTCAACCGCCAAAGCAGAATACATTGCCGCCAGTAGTTGTTGCGCTCAAGTCTTATGGCTTATGCAATAATTGCTAGATTTTAATCTCAAACTTGAGCATATTCCGATCTTTTATGACAATACAAGTGCTATTAATCTTACCAAGAATCCCGTGCTGCATTCACACACTAAACATATCGAAATACGACACCACTTCCTTAGGGATCATTTGGAGAAAGGCGATGTGGTTTTTGAACACGTTGATACTAAAAATCAAATAGTTGATATTTTCACAAAACCTCTTGCTACTGAGCCTTTCTTTCATATCCGACGGGAACTAGGTATTCTCGATATTTCGGATCGTGTTTAGTAAAATTTCTTGCACATCTTTTATATATCTATGTTTATATCTACTTTGATTATCAGATATCTAATGAATTGAAGATGTTAAAAGTATATGTGTGTGTTCATCAAGCTATATTTGGAATGAAGGTGATATCTTTCCTCAACTCTCTCTCTCTCTCTCTCTCTCTCTCTCTCTCTCTCTCTCTCTCTCTCTCTCTCTCTCTCTCTCACAATACTCATGTTCACAAAATGCATCAAACTATGTGTTACATTTGTCATATATGTCGTATTATATGTATGTTATATCTTTGAATGCTTAAAATTTGTTCTGGCTGGTTATCTATGTCTCTTTGTTGCCAATATGATAAAAAATACGAAAAAATGCTAGTTTTACCTGCATGAGTCGACCTAAATAGAGTCCGGTCGACTCACAAATATGTCTCCAAAATTGAATTTTGTTCGGGTATGCTCAGGTCGACCTACCGGTCGACACATATCTTTTAGTTTTTGAACGTGTAATTTTTAACACAGTACGCGTCGACGCATACCAAGAGCAATCGACGCGTCGCGCAAAATTTGTCAAATTTTTTAAAAACCGTTCAAAATTCCCATTTCAATTCTCCTTTATGACTCATGTTAATATGTATCATTGCATTTGCATAGTAACTTGACACCTACAATCACATGCTACTCTACCACTCTCCTTTTCCCAAAATCTAGAAGCTATTACAAAAAGAGTCAAAGTCTTAAACTTCTCTCCATATTCAAGAATCTTCTCCAATCTTTGCAATCATCATCAACCCATTTTTCTCTTCATCTCTTTGAAATCAAAAACCATGGCTACAAGAAGAGTTACAGATAAAATATCCACAAGAGCTTCCTCCTATGCATCTCTTCCAGTTTCCGCCGTATCACTAGTTCCGCTTTAATTTACCGAAAGCTTCGCCAAAAACTTCAGCAAAAGATTTGTGGTAAAGCAACATGCCTATTATCGCCTCTCTGCTTAGTGAATGCACATGCCTGAGGTGATCAGTCTTCTTGATTTTCAAGGGGTTAACAACTTTCTGGAGTGTAACACCAAATACAATGAAGACCTAATGCGAATTTTCTACACGTGTCTTCATGGTAAGTTTTTGGGTTCTGAATTTCACACGAAGGTAGGAAACACAAAGGTATGTGTAAATAACTTTGTCTGGAAAAAACTGTTTGATACTACTGCTGCGTCTGATGAACCCAACGCTGAGGTTACTGACACTCGCACGGTTAATAGCTACAAGTTCAAAGCAGCTTTGAACTCAATGCTGAAGAAGCCATATGCCGCCGACATTGTGGCAAGTGACTTATTCCCGAAAATCGTCACTACAGGGAAACTAAAACCTATGGACAAAATTTTGCAATGGATTGTGGCTCGCATTCTGCAGCCTAAGAAAGGTGGTTTTTGTCGAGTTGATTAGGCCGAAGTTCATCTGATCTACATCCTGAAGAAAAGGATCAAAATTGATTGGCCTTATTACATTGCGAGTCAGATTTATGCTCTTAGGGACTCGGGTCATGGTACCGCCCTTTCATATGGATCAATTATTCAAGAGATCTTAGATCATGCCAAAGCTACACTTCTGGGGATTCCATTTATATCTCTCACTCTGGATCAAGAGTTTTGTCAGAAGACTCTTACTATGATGGGTTATTTATGGATTCCAGAAGAACATCTTTATCGATTTATTGTCAAAGCAACCACCTCTAAGTTGGAAGACTCCGATGGGAGTGATAGGAAGATGAAGAAGACGAGGATGACCAAGGTGATAGAAAACCAATGGAAGTTGCCGATCACATAACTGTAAGTTGGGCTGACCAAACTCCTACCACTGATCATGGAAATGATCAAGGTTGGGGCCAATGGCAAAATACCGGGTGGACGTCATTATGTGAAAACTATCAACCTCCACAATATTCGGAATATCAGGAAACTCCAAAGTGGAGCCATGAGGAGTATTCACATTGGGGCTATAAGGAGCCTCCACAATGGGGCTATGCAGAGCAAACACACTTCACGAATCCTCCGCAATAACATTCTTCCGAACTTCTTGAGATGATGCGAGATATGCAATTAGAACAGCCTGCATTCATGAATGATCAAGCTGAGCGTCTCTCACAGCTTCATAGTCAATTTGAGACGCAGACTGAAAACTTCAACATGTTCTCCTCTAATATCAATCAACAGTTTGATGCTTTGGTTGAATCAACTGAAAGTCAGCACTGGGTCATCTCAAATAGCCTCAATACCTTGAACAGTGTTATTTTGGAGTTTACCGACATGGCCGAAGCTCAACTGCCTCCGCCATATCTGTATCATGGAAGAGGCCAACATTTCAGGGGGAGGAGACATTGAAGCCTATGCACTCTGCATAATTGCATTTCATCATTGTGCTATCTTGTCATGTTATCTTGCTTTGTATTAAGTACATTTTTATTATGTTAATGACTTGCATTATGAATCTCTAGAAAACAACTGTAATTTGTTTGGTCATTATATGGTGCTATTTATCTATTTGTTTCTTGTTCATTAACGTTGTCATGTATGGATGATTGTTGATGTTTATCCAGTTGTACATGTTTTGATATGAGCATCTGTTTTTTTAACCGGACTTTCTTTCTTTTTGATGTTGTCAAAGGGGAAGAAAGTGTCAAGCTGGCAGTAGAACCATAAAAGATCAAAAGTGAAGACGTCGTAAATGAAGGCATTAAGCAAGGGGGAGGATAATGCTATACATCATACAAACGGGTTCCGTGTGTTTTGCCATCATAAAAAAGGGGGAGTATGTGAGGGCAAAGCCTCATATACTAGATATTCGGGTTTCGATGATGTCAAAACTTAGTCGCATGGAAGAAGAGTTGTTTGGCATTATCACCGTAATGCATAAGCATACCATATTTGTCATGTTTCATTTGCTTGCATAACATATTTCTCATACTGCACTTAGTATTGTTAAAATATGCGTCATACGAGTTAAAAACTCATTGGTCGTCATAGGTATCATCTAAGAGTGCCTAAAACATCAAAATTAGGCAATTTCTGAAATTTTAGGTCCTTGAGTCGACCACACCTTTGCTTCAGGCGACTCATAATAAGTGGCTCAAACTTGCAAAATCTTCGGGATAGGTATGGTCGACCTACCAGTCGATGCATACTGTTAGTATTTCAATTTGTCTGAAAAATCAGGCTATGCATCGACGCATGCCTTGCTCTGGTCGACGCATGACTATTTGTTTTGCATAGTCTGTTTTCCATGGGTTAGCTCCGATCGACCATACCCTCTGCATGGGTTGACCGCTCGTTGTTTGCTGCATAATTTTTGCCTGTCTATCATTTTTGAAAAGTGGTTTTGTCAGTTATTTTTGGTATGGTATAAATAGCAAGTGGCGCTATTCATTTCATAATAATTTTGAATCAATTAGAAAACAAGAAAAGTGAAAGAGGTGTCAATTCAAGGTCTCATCATCTTCATATTCTACATTTCATACCACAACAATCATACACAATAATCTTTGTTGTGCATTATGGATTATTTGAAGTGATAACGTTTGAAGCCGTTGATTGAGAATCCAGTTCGGGTTGAGGAATTGGCAGGTTTTTCTTGAATAAAACCTTTAGGGTTTTGTCTTCTAAGATTCTATAAATTTGGGGGGTTTTTGGTACAAATCTTCTCAACATATATTCAGCTGAGCGAAGGTGATCGAGGAGCGGTGGGTTCCGTCGATCTTGTAGCGGGAATCAATGAATTGTGAAGGAGAAGTTCGGGTTCGACACGTGAGTGCTTGAGATCAGCCGGGCTGGGGTTTGAGAACGGAAGGTTATTCAAACATAGAGCTGTAATCAGAGGTTCATTCACAAGCGGTCGAAGCACTTGATTCGACTCGAATCAAGGGGCAAGAGGAGATAACATTTATAACAACAAGGGAGTTTGTTTGTGCATTTGCTATTCTATTCTTGTATAAACGATTCTACAACAAGTTACATTTATATTATACGAGCTCAATTCTATTGTTAGAATTGAGGGCAGACGTAACCCGAAGCGAGGACGGCGGGGGAACTGCCTCAACAAATCTCTGTGCTTTTACATTACGCTTTTACATTTTGCTTAATATTTGTGTGGTTTTCGTACAAACAATTATATCAAATTTAGGACTGTTTTGAGTAAGTGCTGAACTGATTTTAACTCTAGTACAATCGTTGATTGTACAAGGAAACTAGAGCACCTCACTCAAAGCGGAACTCACTTGAAGTGCTCCGCACGCTGTTGCACCCCAAAATTTGCCCTCACAATACAAGACTTTGTGTTCTAAGAAGATTCACAAGGTTCACAAGTTCTCCAACAACTTGCATAACCTTTCATGAAGTTCATAAAGTCCACAAGCTACTTTATGAAGGTTCACAAGGTTCACAAGGCCCACAGTGCTTTCAATACCTTTCATGAGGTTCATGAAGTCCATAGGTTGCTTCTTGAAGGTTCACAAGGTTCACCAAATTTCTCAACATCTACAAGACCTTTCATGAGGTTCATGAAGTCCATAGGTTGCTTCTTGAAGGTTCACAAGGTTCACAAGATCCATAATGATTACAAAGCTTCCCTGAGGGTCATGAGGTCTACAAAGTCACTTCATGAGGTTCATAAGGTTCACAAGCTTCACAATACTTCCCATGGGTGTCACAAGACATTTTATGAAGATTCACAAGGTTCACATAGTTCACAATTGGTCAAAGAAGTTGACAATTCCCTCAGACAATGCACCTCCTAAGCAGGGCATCCATAACTAGGGTTTTGACTTTAATCAGGCTAAATGGACTTCCAATACCTCAAGTGAGTTTCATAACATCTTATATGTGTATAAGAACCCCCATGTCAAGTTTCAAGACTTTTCTCAAAAGTTTGCTCAGTCAGATGATCAGATAAGTCAAAATCAGTCAATGCAGTTAAAAAGTCAAACTGAGGTCAACTGTGGTCAAACCAAAGTCAAACTTCATGATTTTTTTTTTGCCAACATCAAAGAGAGGTTGGGTGAGAAATATTATCATAATAACTGTAATACCCCAAATTTTGCCCTAAGATTTGTCGTCGCATTTCATTGCATTTAATCAATTACTAACAAATTTGTGTAGTCGTTTGACTTTTTGCAGGTAAATATCATATGGCATGCATTTTTTTTCTAAAAAGTAAAAATGGCACAATTGGCAGGAGGATATGTGTAAGGAGTTATGAGTGTGAGAGGTTGAGAGTTCGAATCTCACCTTTGTCATTTTTTTTGTTTTTTATTATTTTTACTCTAAATTTTTCTATCTTTCATTAAAAAAATAACAAAAATAGTTTTTTATTATTATTTAATTATTATTTTCGTATTTTAATTAAATCATTTTTTAAAATATTATTTTTTTCACTTTTTTCTAAATTATTCATAAAAATATCAAAAAAATCATAAAATAAAAAATATTGAAAAAAATTTTGTTCTTTTTATAATATTTTTTATTTTAGGAATCAATAGGATTATTAGTTTTTATTTTAAGTTTATTTTAATTATTTTAAATTATTTAAATTTTATTTTTTCTTAACTAATTATTTAGTTTGGGCTTTAAAATGGGCTTTAGGGACATTATTGACAATTTGGTGTTAACCCTAATTTGTTCCCTATATATACATGTGTTGCCTTGTTGGAAAAGGGGAGAGAATGAAAAAAACCTAAGAGGAGTGAGTGCCGTTTGCCGTTATTTAGTTTTCTTCTTCATCCATTACTATTGTTTCTTTTTCTTCATCGTTTACCGTTATTTCTTTTCCTTCATCTATTACTGTTGTTTCTTTTTCTTCATCTTTTACCGTTATCTCTTTTTCTTCATCTATTACCGTTATTTCTTTTTCTTTATCTATTACTGTTACGTTTATATATATATAATTTTTAAATTGTTAGAGTTTATATATATAAGATTTTTGATCGAATTATGTCGATACGATGTTTGCACATTTGTGTGCATGACGCGTGACATTTGTGTTAGTTCGATCTGGTTGCGATGATCGCATTTTTGTGTGAGCAATAATACTATTTTTTGCTTAATTTCTTTTTCTTTGCGATAAATTTTGTTTCGTCCGATTTAGATCTGGTTGCGATGAGCGCATTTCTGCGTTAGCAACATTGTTGGTTTATTTGGCACATTTAAAATTCATTATTGCTTTATTATTATTATTATTATTATTATTATTATTATTATCATTATTATTATTATTATTATCATTATTTATTATTATTATCATTATTATCATTATTATTACCATTATTATTATTATTGTTATCATTAATTTATTAAAATTTGTTATAATATAAAAATCTGTTTTTTAAAATAAATAACATTAACATCTTTTCCAAATTAATATGAAAACCTATTATTTTTAAGAAAAACTTTTTTTTTTTTAGATAAATTTAAAATAATAACTAAAATCTTTTTTTTAAAATAATAACTAGAACCGTTATTTATTTTATTTTATTATTGTTCAATTCAAATTTCATTATCACATTGTATCTGCTCCTCTCATGTAACCTCGCGAACTTAACAATCGCTCTTTAAATTCTGCCTTTAAATTTCTGCTTGCATGGTTTAAATTATGACATTATCTCTCTGTTTGCATGATTCAATTATCTCACGCGTTTACTATTATTTCTGTCACATTGCACACATCCGAAGGTTAGGTCTAACTGTTTGGCCGCCGCGCCAATAGTCCGTAAAACTTCACACATTCAATTTCAAATCCTCAAAACTACAAACTACAAACCCTAATTTTCACAAATGCCTCGCCGCAGGCAAAATTACAATTTTACCCTTAGCATTAGGTCAAAGAGCCGCCGCGCTCATTTTAGGGTTTCCCGCCGTGGAATCCCTAATTTAACCCTAATTACAACTTAACATTTCAACGTAGAGATTTGGAGTTTCTACACTCCACGTAAGCGTGTCCTTAAGATGCGTTTATTCCCCTTGAGACCTTGACCACAGTCAAGAAGTTTCTAACCTCCCTATTGAGGGGAACTACGATTACTCTGATTCCGCTCCCGTAAGGATACGTAGGCACAAGATGCGATGTCTTGCCGAGTAAACTTAGAATTAACCCCCTTTATTATTTATTATTGCTTATTTATATTTTATTTATCTTTGCTATTTAATTATTTTGCCTATTATTTTGTAATTGTTTCTTGGATGTAAAGTTGTTTAATTATTTAATTATTATTATGGTTAGTAATTAGGGAGTGTAATAACATGTATGTAATATTAAAATAAATTTAGATCACTTTTAAATAAAGATAATTAAAATAAACACGTCACACACGTAAGTCGATTTTAATCGCCGTCTCACTTCCTAAGGATATCCCTCAAGTTGCCTACGAATAATGGTTAAGTGGGGTGTATAAAGCAAGTCCCGCAAATAAAAAAATCATCAAAGTCCCTTATGGTTGCCTTTACGAATCAAGTCCCTTTCGAAAAATGATGATGGTCCCTTATATGTGCTTATTACATCCCACAATGGCCTTCAAAGTCAAATTGTCCCTCACATACCCCTTAACATCCAAAGTAAGGACTACCTACTCCATTATAGTAGGGATAGTCTTACTAAAGGAAAGAATGAAGAATAAGAAAGACCTTAAAACATTAGGGTAGGCTACTCCTAGATACTTGCTCACTTCAAAACTTTTTCACACTTAAACAAATTTCCAACAAAATTTTCAAACAAGTTTTTTTCACATCCATACACGGATTACTATTAAACTATTCTGAAATTTTTTGCTATTCACACACTACACTTTCAAAACAATTCAAAAGTGAGCTTAAGTACCTAAGAGCCCATGGATAACCATGGATGAAAAGGGTGCTAACACCTTCCCTTTTCATAACCTACCCCCCGGACCCAAAATATTCTCTAAGGTCTTTTCTGTTCTTTTATAACCTTTCCTTATGGATAAAATAAAAGTCGGTGGCGACTCTTGCTATCCGCAACATTGTTTAAAGTCAGTTCTCCCACCGTGTTACAGAACTGGCGACTCTGCTGGGGATCTATTTAAGAGGGGTACCCTTAGGAATTAAGATCACTTTAAATTGTTTGCCTTGTTTGCTTTATTATTATATTGTTGGGGTGCTCTTATGTGTGAAAGGTCCTAACCCGGATCTAGTGTACCTTAGGTAAATGGCAATAGACCAAGGAAACTGTACGACGTATATCGATACGGTTGATCTGGTGGCCATAGTTAGTGCGACTTCTTGGTTGGTGCTTATATTCCTTAAGTCAAGTTGAGGATAATATTGAGGCTGCCATATGTTGTCAATGCACTAACTGACTTTTAGAACCCTAGTTAACTCATCTTGGCCTTTAGAAAGTAGTGAGGTAACCGGCTTTGGTGCAGACTGAAGTTGGTTGACACTCGATACTACGCTCATTGAGATCTTAAACTTGGAGGGTTTTGGTTGGCAAGTAAGTTGCCTTCTGAACAACCACCCTTGTGAAGGATCAATGATATTGAGATCCCTTAGAACCTGGTTACTTTTGTAGGACAGGATGAACCATCTAACTTCAGGGGAGGGTACTTGCCTTTGAACCTCATGCAAGCCTTTAAACCTAGGGCTATGGTGTGACTTGTTTGTGTGTGCCACATGTTTGTGATTGAGCATGACATCATGACATCATCATGCATCATAAGCATATCATTTTCCCTAACCATTTCAAGGACCAAAGGATTTATCTTTGTTCTTTGTTGCAGGTCATGGCTTCTGCTCGTAGAAACACCATCAGGATCAACTTTGTAGGGATACCTGCTAAGCTCAAAGAATTGGTTTCCCAAGTGTCTGATCATTCCCAGTTCGTCCAGAGACATGGTCACCTATTGGATCTAGTCACTTCAGGGTTCAGTGAAGACATGATGAGTGTGTTGTTTCAGTTCTTTGACCCTAAGCACCACTGCTTTACATTTCCTGATTATCAGCTGGTTCCAACCATGGAGGAGTTCTCTAAACTTCTGGGTATACCTGTTCTTGATCAGAAGCCATTCACAGGCTTAGAGAAGGAGCTTAAACCAGAAGTTATTGCTGCAACTCTACATCTGAAGAAGCCTGACATTGTTCTAGAGACGAGAAATGGAGTTAAAGGTATTCTTGCCAAGGTATTAGTGGATAAAGCTCAAATGTTCTTGAAGGCTATGAGCTACGATGCTTTTGAGGAGATCTTAGCCTTATTGATTTATGGCTTAGTGTTGTTCCCCAATCCTGATCAGGTCATAGACGTTCATGCCATCAACATATTCCTGAGTCACAACCCAGTGCCTACCTTACTTGGAGACATCCTACATTCTCTTCACACCCGTACTACAAGGGCAAGAGGAACTTTGATGTGCTGCATACCTTTACTTTCTAGGTGGTTTATTTCTCACCTTCCTCGCTCAGTAATTAAGAATGAGCAAGGGTTCAGATGGTCCAAGAGGATCGTGTCACTTTCTCACTCAGACATCCATTGGTGCTCCAGATCTATGGAGAATGTCACCATCATCGACCGTTGTGGGGAGTTTCCTAATGTGCCACTTCTAGGCATAAGAGGAGGCATCACCTACAACCCATCTCTAGCTTTACGACAGTTTGGTTACGCCCGGAGCGATGGTCCACATGACATGTTGATTCAGGGCATTGTGTTTGATTACGACAACGATCTTCAGGGTTACCGTCAGAGATTCATCCGAGCTTGGGGAAAGGTAAACAGGATTGACAGCAAGACACTGGAGCCTAAGTACACCATTCCTATGGAGGCTTATCTCAGATGGGTACGATTTCGTGCTCAGACACTCATAATGCCATATCCTGCCATCCTACCAGTTACCATGGAACCTGTTGCTGAAGGAGACACAGCTTATACCATCCTTCACCCAGACATGCCTACTGATATGGAAGACTTGCAGAGATCATGGATCCAAATGAAAGAGCAAAGGGATACTTTCGAGGCTCATTACAAAGCAAGCCAAGCAAGGATCCTAGAGCTAACAAAGCTACTTCATGAGGAACGAAACCTCAACTCATACCTCAACACCAAGAGGAAACGTCCATGGGAGACTTAAAACCCCATCTTTTGTACTTATTTCGTTTTCATTTTTTGTAAGCCTAAAAGACAAAACAAGTTATTACTAATAAAAAGTTACTTTCTTGTTTGTTTAAGCAAATTTAAATCCTGCGGTCCTTGAAAACATTGCATATGCATTCCCATATCATTGCATCACAGGTTATAATTGTGCACAGGTTTCTCATCTTCTCGCTGTTTATTTCAGCAATGGCTCTTGAACAATCAGTTAAGGATCTCCAGGCACAGAATGCACAGTTCCAAGAGCTGATCCTGAACCTATCCAAGGGGCAGGATGAATTGAAGACACTGCTGGCCAAGAAGACTAAGAAGGCTAGAAGGTCTGCTGGGTTGCTCAACATGGGAAGAAGGTTCAAAGGTCCTGTCAAGACCAAGGAACATGTTGAAGACTATGAATCTGAAGAATCTGAGCAGGAGAGAGGCAGTCTCCACAACACTATGGGGGACTCTGATTCTGAGGCTAACTACTACCATGAGCCTAACGAAGACAAATTCAAGATGCTGGTGGATAGAATGGATGCTATGGAATTACAGAAATCATCTGGGCTGGATTTTGAGGATTTGAGCTTGATATCTGGGGTGGTCATACCCATTGGGTTCAAAGTTCCTACATTTGTTGTCTATGATGGGGTCTCTTGTCCCAAATTGCATCTGAGGTCTTATGTCAGAAGAATTCAACCCCACACTGCTGATAAAAAGTTGTGGATCCATTTCTTTCAAGAGAGTTTATCTGGAGCTCAGCTAGAGTGGTATTATCAGTTGGAGAGTGTCAACATCAGAGATTGGAATGACCTTGCTGAAGCTTTCTACAAGCAGTATCAATACAATGCTGACTTAGCCCCCACTCGCATGCAGCTTCAGAGCATGTCTATGGGTGCCAAAGAAAGCTTTAAGGAGTATGCTCAGAAGTGGAGAGACTTAGCTGGAAGAGTTCAACCCCCTTTGACTGATAGGGAGTTGGTTGATATGTTCATGTGTACGCTGAATGGTCCGTTTTACAGTCATCTCATTGGAAGCTCATCATCTGGCTTCACTGAGTTGATCATGACAGGAGAGCGAGTAGAGAATGGCATCAAGAGTGGTAAGATCCAAATGGGCACTTCTTCATCAGGTGCTGCAAAGAAGCCTCCCACTGGGAAGAAAGAATCTAATGCTGTGTATGGTCAGCCTGATCGTAACAGAAGGCATCAGTCTGTTAGTGCAGTTCATATTTCAAATCCAACTCCTGCAACAACAGAGCAGCCTCAAGGCAACCAACAGAGGGCTAGAAGACAGTTCACGAAGATCAACATGTCAATGGCTCAGGCATTGCAACACTTGTTGAAAGCTGAACTTATTACCCTGAGGGAGACCCCTCAGAATCCCAATGTTACCTCTCCCAAGTACAATCCCAATGCACGATGTGCATATCATTCAAACTGTCCAGGACATGATACTAATAACTGCTGGGTCTTGAAGAACAAAATTCAGGATATGATTGATGCTGGAGAAATTGAGTTTGATCCACCAGGTACTCCAAATGTGATTACAACTCCAATGCCAAATCACGAGAAGACTGTCAACGCCATTGATGAAGATATTGATGAAGATCTGCATGTCTATTCAGTTATGGAGTTGAGCACACCATTGTCTGTTATCAAAAAGAGGTCAGTACAAGCTGGGATCTTTCCAGGTTGTCATGAAGATTGTCTATATTGTACCTATAAGCCGGATAATTGCTTCATTTTGAGAGATGGGATTCAACGTCTCATGGATAAATATACTATAGTGTTTGAAAGAAGACCAGCATCTGTAGAAAGTATGGTGGATCATCTGACTCAGGGTAAGAAGATTGAAGAGGTTGACATGGTTGACAAAGTACCACTAAGAATCACTCCAAAGGGTCCCATTAAAATCACTCATCAGGGCCCAATCAAGATTACTGCTGAAGGTCTTGTGAAAGTTGTTGCTGAAGCCAGAGTAGCTCCTCTGATCATTACCACTCCTGGTCCTATTCCTTATACATCTGACAAAGCTGTGCCTTGGCACTATGGGTCTGATGTTTACATCCATGGTGTCAAGCAGGAGCCTTTACCTGATATGCCTGTTGACATTGATAATATTGCTGGATCTAGCAAGATCACTCGTAGTGGAAGAGTCTTCTCTCCTCCAGTTGCTTCTAAGAGTGCAGTTACTCCTGCTGTTACTTCCACCACTGATGCTCGGGGCAAGGGTCCTGTTATTGAGCCTGTATCTACTGATGTGCCAGCTGCCGATGACCTCTCTAAGCAGATGGAAGAAGTATTGAAAATCATTCGCAAGAGTGATTATGATATTGTTGATCAGCTGGGGCATACTCCCTCAAAGATTTCTATGCTCTCCCTGTTATTATGTTCTGAGGCTCATGCCAAGTCATTGATCAAGTTTCTAAAGATGGCTCATGTACCCAGTGCAATTTCTGTGGACCAGTTTGAGAATTGTGTTGCTCACCTGACCTATGACAACGGGTTAGGATTTTCTGATGCTGACTTGACCCCTGCCAAAAGGGATCATAACAGGGCCTTGCATATTTCAATTGAATGCAGGGGCACTACCCTGTCTCATGTGCTGATAGACAATGGTTCCTCTCTGAATGTGTTGCCTAAGGAAGTCCTGAACAAGCTGAGTCCTGAAGATACGGTATTGAAGCCCAGTAATATTGTGGTAAAGGCTTTTGATGGTTCTAGAAGAGTAGTGCATGGGGAAATTGATCTTCCAATCAAGGTTGGCTCTCAGGTGTTTACTGCTACATTCTATGTGATGGATATTCGTCCTTCGTACTCATGTCTGCTTGGTCGTCCCTGGATCCATGGGGCAGGTGCTGTGACCTCCACATTACATCAAAAGTTGAGATATCCGGTGAATGGAAAAGTTGTTACTGTCTTTGGAGAGGAAGAATACTTTGTCAGCCATGTAAACACTTTCAAGTATCTGGAAGTAGAAGGTGAATACATTGAAACTCCATGTCAGTCATTTGAAGTGGTTCCCTGGGCTGTTAAGGATTGTGTGACTCCTCCTGCTGTGAAGAAGGTTCCTGTGGTCATCAGAAACCCTCCAACAATGGCAATGGCCTCCCTCAATGATGCAAAAGTTGTGGTGGAAGAAGGTGGTTGTACTATTTGGGGTCAGCTTCCTGATATTCCATACAAGTCTGACAAGTTTGGTTTGGGTTTCACTGCAGAGTCCCAGAAGGCTGTTCGTCGTGCTCGTGCTGTTCGTATCACCAATCAAGGGGTTATCAATGCTGTGGGAGATCAAGATGAAGACTACAACTTGGAGGCATGGATTTTTCCTACTGTGGGTGCTGGACTCAATAATTGGAAAGCTGAAGATGTTATCCCTATCTCCTTTAGTCAGGAGTAAATACTATGACTGTGTTATGTTTTTAAATTTATAATTTCTGGAACAATTAAAACTTTCAAGCCATGTGCCTTACCCGGGGCACAATGGTGGGCTTGTTACGGGTTGTCATTTCATTTGCATCCTTCATTCAATAAAATCAGTGGACGTTTCGTTTTCGTAAATATTGTGTTCCTTGTCTTTCTTTTTCTTTTATTTTTGCTTTATCAGCTATGTGTTCTTACACACACCCACGTCACTAAAATGCAGATCCTCATCCACTCTGGATCCAGTTGATAACAGTTCTACTATTGCCAATTACAATTTCGAGAATCCGATCTATCAAACTGAAGACGGAAACGAGGACGATTGTGAAATACCTGTAGAGCTTGCTAGGTTGTTACAACAAGAAGAGAAAGCTATACAGCCACATGAAGAGCCAGTCGAAGTTGTGAATCTGGGAACTGAAGAAAACAGAAAAGAGGTCAAGATAGGGGCTGATTTAGAGGACAGTGTCAAGAGCAGGTTGATTCAGATGCTACGTGACTATGTGGAGATCTTTGCTTGGTCTTATGAAGATATGCCAGGGTTGGATACAGACATTGTGGTTCACCGTTTGCCAGTGAAAGAAGATTGTCGTCCAAAGAAGCAGAAGGTTCGTCGTATGCGTCCTGAAATGTCAGAAAAGATCAAAGCAGAGGTAATGAAACAGTTCAATGCAGGGTTCTTGGCCGTAACTTCTTATCCTCAGTGGGTTGCAAATGTGGTACCAGTTCCTAAGAAAGATGGTAAGGTACGTATGTGTGTAGACTACAGAGATCTGAACAAGGCTAGCCCTAAAGATGACTTTCCACTTCCTCATATTGATATTCTGGTAGACAACACTGCTCAGCATAAGGTATTCTCTTTTATGGATGGTTTCTCTGGTTACAATCAAATCAAGATGGCACCTGAAGATATGGAGAAGACTACATTTGTGACACAGTGGGGCACCTTTTGCTATAAGGTAATGCCATTTGGTTTGAAGAATGCAGGGGCAACATATCAGCGTGCTATGGTGGCTTTGTTTCATGATATGATTCATCATGAGATAGAGGTATATGTGGATGATATGATAGCCAGGTCTCAGAATGAAGAACAACATCTTGATCATCTGCACAAGTTGTTTGAGAGGTTGAAGAAATACAGGTTGAGATTAAATCCAAACAAGTGTACTTTTGGAGTTAGATCTGGAAAGCTCCTGGGTTTCATTGTCAGTGGAAAAGGTATTGAAGTGGATCCTGCAAAAGTGAAAGCTATACGAGAGATGCCAGCTCCCCGTACTGAGAAGGAGGTTAGAGGTTTCTTGGGACGATTGAACTACATTGCAAGATTTATTTCCCAATTAACTACCATCTGTGAGCCAATCTTCAAGTTGTTGAAGAAAGATCAGGTGATGGAATGGAATGATGAGTGCCAGACTGCCTTTGATGAAATCAAGAGATATTTGCTAGAACCTCCAATTTTAATGCCACCAGTTGATGGAAGACCCTTGATTATGTATTTAACAGTATTAGACAACTCAATGGGGTGTGTATTGGGGCAACATGACGAGTCTGGTCGAAAAGAGCAGGCAATATACTACCTTAGCAAAAAGTTTACCGACTGTGAAACAAGATACTCACTGCTCGAGAAAACTTGCTGCGCTTTGGCATGGGCTGCTCGCCGACTAAGACAGTATATGTTGACCCATACTACCTTGTTGATTTCGAAGATGGATCCAATCAAGTACATATTTGAGAAACCTGCTCTTTCCGGAAGAATTGCAAGATGGCAAATGATCTTGACGGAATATGATATACAGTATACTACTCAGAAGGCCATTAAGGGGAGTGTTGTTGCTGATCATTTGGCTCATCAAGCAGTAGATGATTACCAGTCAATGAATTTTGAGTTCCCTGATGAAGACATTATGTCTGTTACCAAAGAACCTGGACAATATGACGGACCTGAACAAGGATCCCGATGGACTATGGTTTTTGATGGTGCCTCCAATGCACATGGTAATGGTGTTGGTGTTGTGATTAGTTCCCCTGAAGGTTGTCATACCCCGATTACTGCCAGACTTTGTTTCTATTGTACCAATAACATGGCTGAGTATGAGGCATGTATCATGGGTATGCAAGTTGCTATTGATATGAAGATTCAGTTCCTTGAGGTGTATGGAGATTCAGCTCTGGTAGTAAGTCAGATTAAAGGAGATTGGGATACAAAGCATGATAATCTCATTCCTTACAGAGAACATGTGTTGTCTTTGATCCCACATTTCAAAGAGATTACTTTTGGACATATTCCACGAAGAGAGAATCAGTTGGCCGACGCATTGGCCACCATGGCATCTATGTTTGAGATCAGTTGGGATGATGAAGCTCCCAAGATTACCATTGATAGATTTGAGAAGCCTGCATACTGCAATGAGATTGACCTTAGTCTATGGTATGGAAGCAGTTCTGCCTATTGAAGTTCAGATCCCCTCCTTGAGAATTATGAAGGATGCAGGCTTGGATGAAGATGAGTGGATTCAGACTCGACTTGACCAGATAAATTTGATTGACGAGAAAAGGTTAGCAGCAGTTTGTCATGGCCAGATGTACCAGAAACGGATGATCAAAGCTTTTAACAAGAAGGTTAAGCCAAAGGTATATCAGGCTGGTGACTTGGTAATCAAGCGTATCATATTACCACAGGGTGATCCTAGGGGCAAGTGGACTCCAACATATGAGGGACCATTTGTAGTCAAGACAGTGTTCTCAGGAGGTGCCATGATACTGACTACAATGGATGGTGAAGACTTCCCACAACCTGTAAACGCAGACATAGTTAAAAAATACTACGCATAAAAAGAGACCCGCTAGGTTGACAGACCTAGGCAAAAATAAGGGCATCCCGGCAAACCAAAAGGGTTTGGGCAAAAATTAGGGATATATATATAAAAAGATGTACACCCGGTGTTGCACCCTAAATTTGCCCAACCTTATTCATTGGGTTTATGCTTCATTATCATTAGCATTTGCATATAGAGTCATGTACATAGACTAACCATCTGCATAGCATCAGCATAGCAAGTCATTCAACAGGGGACCAATCATTATTCTCATCTCTATAAGCCTATCAAGAGGTTATTATTCCAATTCAATCTCATTCAAGTCATCAGGAAAGAATTTGAAAGCAAGGAGTTCAGCAGATCAAACCTTGAGTCTATCCCCTAGCTGAGGGTATCTGAGGATCAACAGGAGGGTTGAGAGCTGTGGATTGAAAGCATGGAGAGTATCTAGACATTATGAGAGACTTAAAAAGTCATTTGGAGAAGGAGACAAATCATTGATGAGAGCACAAGAGCTATGGTTGAAGACAGTCAACTAGGGTTTCATCTGGGTCAACCCTAGGTCAACCTCAGGGCAATTGACTGATTTAAAGGGCATTCAAGGCTATTGGAGAGATGTGGGGTTCATCATTGGACATATGAAGAAGGATATGGAGATATTCCAAGGAGAATTCAAGAGAAATCAAGGAGAAGAGGAGTTGCTAAATTAGGGTTTCTCTGTAAAATCCCCTAGTTTAGGTCAAAGTTCCAAGCAAGATAAGTCAAAATGCTAGCTTCAAATGGCTTCTTGGCCAACATGAAACTTGTAGAGGATCTCAAGACCTTTAATTTTAGTGGTGGAAGACCTCAAGGAGATTTATAGAACTCAAGTTATGGTCCTTGCAAGTTACAGGTCATCTGAGGTGTCTGAATTTTTGTCTGTGAAAGTGACTTGACTTCCAAGCAATTTTTACCCCTCAAGGAGATTTCAATTGAATTCTTTGTCAACATAAGAATTGTTCCTCATTGTCTTAGCTTTCTATAATGGTATGGCATGCCTTCATATGATGTGGAGAACTCAACTTATGGTCTTGGCAAGCAAAGGGTATTTTGGACATTTGTGAATTACAGGTCATTTTAACCTATACCCAAAACTCATACAAGGAGGCCTCAAATGGAAAAACTTACAACATCAAACTTGCTCCAAATGGGATTTTAAGTCTAGAAAGAAGGTCATAAATTATTGGAGAAGCTCATAGCATGGAGTTGCATAATTGGTCAAAATATGAACTAAAATGGCTTATAAAGTGAATAATTTCAAAGTGAAAAATGGTTTGGGAGATTTACAAGTCCAAATGGAGACTTCCAATATATGATTTTGAATGGAAAAACAATTCTAAGAACAATGGTTCAAACACTTTTTTGAGTTTAGAAGGAAAAAAAGAAGTTATCTTTGGTTACTTGTAATTGAAGAAACATAACCAAAATGGATCAAAGTTGGAAAACAAGGGAATGTGCAAGATGGATCTAGAATGTACCATTGGGGTCTATATATTCATGAAATGAGAATTTGGCAAGGGTTGGCTTCATTTGCACCAAGAATTCCACAAATTTCTCTCATACTTTTTCATTGAAGTTTTCATTCCAATTCTCCAAAATCTTCATCAACCTTCATCAAAATCAATTCAATCTTACTCCATCATCATCATAGATCAGAATTGAAGCAAAGTTTTGGTGATTATCATCCATTTTCGAGTACCTTTTTCAAGAGCATCAAAATTACAAATTCAAGTGGATAGCATAATTCAAGCACAGAATCAACAAGGAATTGCATACAGAATCACATACATCAAGGATTGATCAAGATCCAACACTTAGAAGCCTCAGATCCTCAATCTCCATAGCTGTTTTCAAGGTTTCATACCAGGTAAGTTTTCATTCAAACTGCTTGATCTAGTTATTTTGGCATGTTGTTGTTAGTTTAGATGCAATCTAGGTGGTTAGGAGATCAGTTAAGATGAATTTGGAATGATTTGGTGATGGTTGGTAACAGGTGCAACAAACTGTTAGGATCAATATCTCTTAGGTTAAGCCATTAGAATCTTAGCTGGATAGCGCAGGTTGATCTCCATTAGGCATAGACTAGTTTATGTTAAGTTTGATTGAGGATTGTGGTGATGCATCTCAGTGCATATCCATGGTGACCGGATTTTACCTCGATAGGGTTGAGAGTTTCATTGAGTTTCAGACTGAACTAGTGCTATAGGATTGTAGAGGGAGAGATTCTGAGCAGGTTTCATGTTTATGGCGTGGCATTTCATTGCGTGTAGAAGGAGAACAGAGGAGGTGAAGTTTAGTCGTGCATGAGCTCGCATGGAGTAAACCCTAGGTTTCAGATCAAGGGAGGAAGACGTAATCCTACCCGTCCAATGCGTGTGAAGACTCTTGACTTGGGGAGAGATCCAATGGCTGTTATTCAATTCTGTTTTGGAGGGAGTTGACTGGGTGCCAAACGCACCGTTTCATTAATTGAAACGGGCGGGCCTCAGTTTGTGATGCTATCCCCACCCCCAGGTTTAGGCCCAAAGTCATATTCAACGTGTTTTTGATGCTATTTTCACCCCTGCTAGTTTTTTAGTTTTTTACTGATTCTGAGTAACTCTGGGCCTTGGTGAAGGCGCTATCTGCACCCCCTGTCTGAGGGCCCATCCTGGATATAACTGGGGCGAACTTCTATTCTGACCCCCCTCCCTCATTTTAATTCCAATTATTTTTCTTAATTCATTTTAATATTTTACCAATTTCATAAATTCATAACTAATTCATAAAAAATGCATTTTAATCCATTCTTTTTACAATATTTTCATTAAAATGTCTAGAATATTATAGGAAAATAAAATTTCATTTTTAGTTTTATTTCATATTTTTTCCATATTTTCTAAATAAATGTCATGTTAAATAGTTTCATTTCATGCATCATTTTAATAATTTTTGTTCTCTTACATGCTTTAATATTTTTTGGTCATTCTTTTTATATTGTTTAGATGAGGTATTCAACTTGTAGAAATATTTTAGTTCCCATTTTTAGAAGTTAATTTTAGGTGATTAAAATAGGTTTGAACATCATGAACAAAACTAGGGTTTTAGGTGACAACTTAAGAAGTTTGATTTCATTTCCCTTAGGACTTAGGGCTTGAATAGATTAGTTATGGGACTATAAGGGCTATGGGTAGCTACTAGACCCCTTAGAAAAGTCAGGATTCCCCTACTGCTATTATTACTGTCTGTATATCTGATTGTCTGGTGTGGTGTGCCCTCTGGGGATTATTGCTTGCTTGTTTGGGTATGGGGATTTATCTGGGGCCCTGGGGAAGCTGAAGATTTGTGAAGATGAAGACCATTGGAGATCCAGAGATTGAAGATCAACTGTCAGAATTGAGGAGGAGTTTCTTGCTAGAAGATGCTGAGGAGACTAGGGTTTAGGAGCTAGGCAGAGCCCTAGGTTAGAAAGCTTGTTTCTCAAACATGGATTGCCTTGTCTGCATCCATTCTTCTCTGTGATTCAGAGTCTCTCTAAGACACTCACCCCCTTCCTTTGGAAGGCTTGGTGATAGTGTCTATGGGATAGAACTCTTGAGAGAAAATGTCTCTTTGTGTTAGAAGCAGTTTGTTCACCACCCTTGGTAGTCAACTGATTGCTTAACACCCAATTCACTCTTGTGACTGATCCCTCATCCTGGAGGTTTGAACTTGAAGAAAAGCCATTGCAGATGGAAGATTGATGATCAAAGCCCTTGCCTGAAGGCCATGAAGATGGAGATTGATGCTTGTTGAAGCCTGTAGATGAATGGAGATTACTTGAAGCTATATGTTGAGTCAGAGCTGCTGAAGCTGTTTATTTTTGCTGTATTTCATTTGCTGGTGTATTGATTGGTTTTCTGAACTGTATTGTTTGCTGTTTACCCTGTTGGGTTGAAAGTGAAGTCTGTTCACTTTTGCCTATTGTTTTCTAGGTTCGAGGTTGAGTGGGACTCCCTTGCCTCGCTTGTACTGTTGCATCCATGCATTTTACTGTTTTACTGTATATATCTGATATTGTTTCTGTTTCTGCCTATCCCGTAGGATCTCTGTTTCTCTCTGTGCAAGAGAGGAGCATGATAGACACTAGGTCTTAACCCATGCATGATAACATTAGGTTAGTTTCGCAACCGTAGGTTAGAGTTCTGTCTCTTTCTTCCTCAAAACAAACAGAAAAACACATAAAGATTTCAAACACAATAAAAGACACTTCTTCCGTAAAAGAATGTGAACTCATCAAAACGTCATTTTTGTCCGCTTGGACTGTTAATCAGAAAAGCCTTTTTCAGAAGGAATAAAATCAATCAAGGACAGACTTGTGTCGTACGTGGCCCGAACTACGTTTGCTCTGATCTTCCATGCTGTGTGGAAGTACGTAGGCATAGGATGCGATATCCTAGCGAGCAACCTTCCCCTCCTTTCCCGTAGGTAGGCGAACTACGTTGACTCTGATTTCTCGTTCCAGACGGGAATACGTAGGCATAAAGTGCGATACTTTGCCGAGTCATTTTTATTTTCATTTTATTTTCTTTTTCACCCCTGACCTATAGTTTAGATAGAATAACAATCCATACCCGAAAACAAGCGTGGATCCCGTCGAGTACGACGGACGTGAGGGGTGCTAATACCTTCCCCTTGCGTAACCGACTCCCGAATCCAGGTTTTGGTTGCGACGACCATACCTTTCCCGTGTTGTGCGAGGTTTACTCTGAGCGTTTCCTTTCCCTCCCGTGGGATAAATAACGCACGGTGGCGACTCTTCTGTTCAGCCGGCGCCGATTTTCGCAGTAGCGACAGCTGGCGACTCTGCTGGGGATCCAACGTCCCCTGGCTGCTAAGGACTGCGATGGTTCTTATGCATTTGGGATCCAACGTCCCTTGAGAGAGTCAATCCTAACGCTTGTTTTCCCGTCGAGGATTTTGTATGGAGTTATTGTATATTTCTAACCTTGTATTTTCAGCTTTATATATTGATTATTATTGCTGTATCTGGGGTGTGACGGGTGTTCTGATATTGAGAGATAAGCCGGACCTGGGCTTGAGTGCACCTAGAATTAGAGTAGAAATTAGTGGGCGCCCGCTTGCTTTGCTTGCTTCGGTGTCCCATGAAATCTACACTCAGACGAGGTTCCTCTGGTTGGCCTCCTGCCCCTTCCTTTGGTTGGTGTGGGTTGCTGGTTAGTTGGATTGTCGACTCTGGGGACCGATCATTTGGAAGTTGGCTAAGTGAGGCCTCTTCAGGAATTGATGATGCCACTCCTTCTGGGAATCGTATCATCAACCCTGAAAGTCTGTGACGCCGACGACCGCATAGGATGCCGTACCTTGTGCCAGTTATAGGGCCACCCACCTGTGAGGGGATTCAGGGTTATGCAGGTAACTAGACCTTCAGACCACCGGTTTGTTTCTTGATCAGGATCCTGGATATTTATGGAGGGTTCTAAGGTCTGTCAGAGACCAGGTAGAGATGTGTTCTAAGGTCTGTCAGAGACCAGTTGGTGTGTTCCGAGGTCTGTCAGAGACTATTTGGAGATGTATTCTGAGGTCTATCAGAGACCAGTGGGGGGAAATTATCTGAGGTCTGCCAGAGACCATTCAGGTTATGATTTGAGGTCTGTCAGAGACCAGTGTTGGAGTTTTATTTTAGGTCTATCTGAGACCAGGGTTTGATGACTTCTGGATGGTCTATCTGAGACCTTTCTTGATTGGGTTTAGGCTATTCAGCTGCAGCTTTGGTCCCTGTTGAATGTTACTTGCATTGCATTACTGCATATCCATTACCATTTGCATTTCACTAACGTGTGTCTGTGCTGCAGGTGCATTTGCATTTCCCTAGTTCTAGTGCCCGGACTTCTGAGTGTTTGATCATGACTAGCTTAAGGAGAACGGTTGCTTACAAATTGCCTACGCCTGATATTGTTCCTTTACTGGGGTTGATCTCTCTTGCTGATGAGGGTGTTCGTAGGAGTTTCCGGATGAGCTATGGTAGACTACTGAGATTGGTGTGCAAACCTACAGAGGTAGAGTTAGATGGGCTGTATGCTTTGATGCAATTCTACGACCCTGCTTTGAGGTGTTTCACGTTCTCTGACTTTATTATGGGACCAACCTTGGAGGAATACGCTGAGTATGTTGAGCTGCCCGTGCAGAACCAGGTTCCGTTCATTCATTATGATGCCAAACCTAAGCCGGAGGAATTGGCAAAAGCCTTGCATGTTGATGCTTCTGAACTTGTGACTACTGTTTCCCGTGGAGTTCCAGGCTTCTCACTCCAGTTCTTAGTTGGTAAAGCCCAGGAGTATGCTAAGAGTGGGTGCTGGGTTGCTTTCAATGCTGTGTTAGCCTTATGCATTTATGGCATAGTACTATTCCCCAATATACCGGATTTTGTGGACTTTGATGCTTTCTACTTGTTTGCCGCTGGTAATCCTGTACCTACCTTACTCAGAGATCTCTACCACTCACTGAATTACAAGAATGAGAAGGGAAGAGGAAAGAATGTTCACCTGTGTGTGCCCTTGTTGAGTATGTGGTTTGAGAATCACCTTCCTAAGAAAGGATCTGCTGCAGAGACTACAGTTCCGGTTGGTTGGCCAGAGCGTCTGATGAGGCTATCGTCGGAAGATATGGAGTGGTTTGATAGAGATTTGTTGGGATCCGAGCTCATCTTCAGTTGTTCTGGGTACCCTAATGTACCGTTGATAGGAAGAAAAGGGTGTATCAATTACAACCCTTCTCTATTCATTCGCCAGTTCGGATATGCGCTGAAGAATCCACCTCAGGAGGAAGAAGTACAGGAATCTCTGTACTTCACTGGTGACGTAAAGGGGGAGTTATTAGCCAAGTTGCAACGTGCCTGGACGCGTATTAATCGCAAAGGGAAGCCGCTGTTAGGAAAGAATGACTGTCAGGCCTATGCACCTTATAGAGCTTGGATTCAGGAGAGGGCTAGTCAGTTGAAGATGCCGTTTCCAGATGCACCAATTCTTGATCCTATTCCGGTAGAAGAGCCGACTACTGTTTCTAGAGAAGCATATGAACAGGTTGTGAAGGAGAAAGAAGCCCTGATGAAGATTAATGAAGGGTTAGAGCAAGAGTTAGCCCAAGTGCGCAGCGAGAAAAACAAAGCTGTATATGCTTTCCAACAACAGATTGAGCTGGTAAACAGGTTAGGAGCTGAGTTGACCGAGGAAAAGAAGAAGCGCGAACGTCTGGGGCAAGAGTTCAGAAGCTCCCATGACATGCTGGAAGCCAAAAAGAAGGCGCTCGACGCAGCACACCGAGAGATCTCCTCTTGCAATAAGACTTGGAATGCTACACTCACTAACAACAAGAAGAGGGAAGATAAGCTGAAGCAGCAAATTTCCGACCTCGAGGAGAAGTTGAAGTCTAGCATCAAGAAGTGTGAGGAAGAAGTGATGAATCGGTATAGTGTCCAGCATGCACTGAATAAGGCAATCAAATCCAGAGATGAAGCAGTGTCCCAGAAGCGAAAGTTAGAAGATTGCTTCGGAGAAGCAACATGGGAAGAAACTGTTGAAGATGTACGCCGTGTCCTTAAGAGGAGAAACCTGCTTGTTGAAGGGCTGCTTGATCGACCAAGCCATCCGGAGACCAAGAAGTTGATAGAGGAGTACCAGACTTTTGGGAGGATTTGATCATTTCATATAGTTATTTGTATGCTTTATTTGCATAGTGCTGACCATCACCAGGATTGTTGGTTGAGGTCATGCCATCTTTGTATTCTCAGTGATATTGTACCCTGGGCTTATTGATTCTCTCTGCAATATATGAGGCTTTCTATGATTCGACTCCGGTATTCTTATTGCCAGCACTGTCACTGCACCGGCACCTTCGCACTAGAACTGGGGGAATGAATTTCCCTAATGCACAGACACATTGCATTGCATTCATACTCATATTGCATTACAGGTAATCTTTGAAGGGTGTCTTATCTCCTGCGTTGATCCAGGTACTTAACAGGATTCCAGATCAACATCCGCACCGCTATTCTACACGATCCAACTGTCGGAAAGTCATGGACCAAATTCAGAACGAGATGCAGGATGTACGCGAGAAGCTCGCCCTCTTCATGCAGACCATGGAAGCTATAGCAAAAGGGCAAGAGAACTTGCAGGCCATGGTCCAGCCTCTGTTGACTCGCAACGCTGGTCATGGTAACGAAGATCATCAGTCTGTCCGGGTTGATACTGCTCATGGAGACGGCACTCCCACGCCAGTGGCTCCGCCTGTGGTCAATATACCTGCCGCTAACGTCAACAACGCTACCGCTGCTGTGAATGGTAACGTCGGAGTGGGGAATGAAACTGCTGTCCATAACGCTGGGCTGGGTGATGTCAATTTGGGAGATAATCTCGGAGGCAATGGCTTTGTCAATACTGGGTTTGGATTCAACGATCAGGGATTCGACAACACTGGCAAGTATGGCTTTAATGCTCAAGGCTTTGGGCAAGATGGTTATGGTATGGTCAATCAGGGTTACGGAGGCTTTGGAAACGGAAACGGTGCTGGATTTATGGCTTATGGTCCTGCTGGAGGTGTTCAAGGGTATGGCAACAGAGGCCGAGGTCCCGGGATGAATCAGATCAGAGCTGGACGTAATAATGCGTATGATGGGTACGGGGCTGGAAATGGTCTGTGGCAAGAGGATCAACAGGAGGACGCCTTCTCTGGAGGAGGTTTTGAAGGGCCGATGGATGATTCTCAAAAGATTAGAATGCTGGAAGAGCAAATGAAGGGAGTCCTAAATCAGAGTGCTGTGGGATTGGACATGGCAACCATGGGCTTGGTACCTGGCTTGAGGGTGCCAATTAAATTCAAGGCGCCTGCGTTCGATAAGTACAAAGGAGATACATGTCCGAAAGTGCATGTACGAGCTTATTACAGAAAGATGTCTGCATACTCTACTGATGAAAGAATGCTAATGCATTTCTTTCAGGATAGTCTATCGGGTCCTTCCCTAGAGTGGTACATGGGGTTGGAGCCAACTGATATCAAGACTTGGAAGCAATTGGCGGAGGCGTTCGTAGCCCATTACAAGTATAACAGCGACCTGGCACCCAATCGGGTCCAGTTGGCCGGGCTTTCGCAGAAGAAGGGGGAGAGTTTTAAAGAATACGCGCAAAGGTGGCGCGATATGGCTGCCAGGGTCCGTCCTCCTGTCGAAGATAAAGAAATGAATGATATGTTTGTCGGCACATTCACCAGGCTGTTTCATGATATGTTGTTTCATACGTCTCTGGCCAGTTTTTCAGACCTGATTCTGATGGGTGAAAAGATTGAGCGTAATATTAAGCAAGGAAAGTTCCAAGTCGATGAATCAACTGCATCTGGCAGTAATAAGAAAGCTTATGGTGGGCGCCGTCAGGGCGAAGCTAGCGCTGTATTTGGAGGCCGAGGCCGAGGCCGAGGTAGGGGAAGAAATCAATATCGTCAGCCGCAGCAAGTGTCGAGTGTTACTATTCCGTATCAACAGCAGCCAATCCAGCAACAACAGCCGGTTCAGCAGCAACCAATGCCACAGCAGCAGCAGCCTCATCAGGGGGCACAACAAGCTCAACGAAGATTCCAGGGCAATAAGCCGAGAAGGGTGTTTGAGAAGCCTCCCTCTAACTATGCTGATTTATTGCAGACATTGTTGGGATTGAATCTAGTAGAGAAAAGAACCTTGGCACCGATAACGGGAACTCCCCCGTTCGGCTATGATGCAAATAGGCACTGCGAGTTTCATTCTGGGGCCCCGGGCCATGATATCGAAGGTTGTCATGCTTTTAAGCACGTTGTGCAGGATCTCTTGGACAACAAGTCTATCAACTTCGGAACGGCAGGTCCGAATATAGTCCAGAAACCCATGCCTAATCATGGGGCGAACGCCGTGCTGACGGAAGAAGGGTTGAATCTGATTATGAATGTTGAAGATTTAAAGACGCCGCTGAGCGAGATAAAGAGCCGACTGTTGCAAGGAGGTGTTTACCCGGGTTGTAATGAGTACTGCTTAGATTGTTGGGCCCTGGCTGGGGGGTGTGAGGATTTGAAGAAAGGCATTCAGGCCTTAATTGATGAAGGTATATTGCAGTTTGATCGAGCGGCAACTGATGAGCCGGCAGGGGCAGTAGTGGATGATCGGAGTGATGTGGCCACAGTGACAATTCCTAGGAAGACGATCACTATTTCAGCACCAGCTCAGCGACCACCGATTACCATAACTAAAGCCGGGCCAACCCCGTATGAGAACACGAAAGCAGTCCCATGGTCATATGGGCTAGAGGTGTATTGTGATGGGATTAAAATTGACGTTAACAAGCAGCCAGCGGAGATTGTGGATAATGTTGTTGGCTCAGGAGGCATGACGAGGAGCGGCAGGATCTTTATATCTCCTGAAGTGGAAGCCGAAAGGCTAGCGAAAGGAAAGGGTAAAGTGGTTGAGAATGTTCCGGTTCAAGCAAATGAAAAAGAAGCAGCGTCGAAGGACGTAGAAGAATTCATGCGCTTAATTCGGAAAAGTGATTATAAAATTGTGGAGCATCTGCAGCAGACGCCGTCCAAAATATCTATCTTGTCATTGCTGTTGTGTTCGGAAGCTCACAGGAACGCTTTGCTGAAAGTCCTGGACACTTCTTTTGTACCCCAGGATGTCTCCGTAAATCAGCTAGAAGGAGTATTGGCACATGTAAATGCAGGCCACAGTCTGGGCTTTACTGATTTTGACTTGACTCCGAAAGGGAGGGATCATAATATGGCATTACATGTATCAGTTGAGTGCAGGGGATCAACAATGTCGCACGTATTGGTTGACACCGGGTCGTCTTTGAATGTGCTGCCTAAGAAGGCAATGATGAAGCTGGATGTTCGAGGAATTTTGTGCACACCCAGTGATTTGGTAGTCAGAGCGTTTGACGGCACGCGGAGAACAGTCTTCGGATCGATTACTTTGCCCCTGCAAGTGGGTCCGGAAGTGTTTGCAACGGAGTTTTATATCATGGATATACAGCCTGCGTACAGCTGCTTGCTGGGAAGACCCTGGATTCACGGGGCAGGGGCAGTCACGTCTACCCTGCATCAGAAGTTAAAGTATATGGTCGGAGACAGCGTAGTTACCGTGTGCGGAGAAGAAGACATCCTGGTCAGCCATCTTTCTTCGTTTAAATATGTGGAAGTCGACGGGGAGATCCATGAGACACCGTGCCAGGCATTCGAAGGTTTGCGCGTCAAGGACAAGAGTCCCGGGCCGAGCAAAGTGCCAGAGATAGCTGTCTCATCGTATAAAGAAGCTCAAGCGCTAGTGAAAGCAGGAGAAGCCAAGGGCTGGGGAAAAGTGCTGAACATTCCGGTGAAAATGGACCGGTTCGGACTGGGGTACAGACCGTCGTCATCAACTCCTTCTGTGGGGGCCCCTCATTTCAGAAAGTCAATCACCATCTCTGCTAGTGGAGTATGCCATGAATCTGTCAATGCTGCTTCAGAGTCCGATGAAGGGGACAGCGACTGTGATATGGATGCCTGGATTCAGCCAAGCACGCCAGGACAAGGACTGTGCAACTGGTCTATTCAGGAGCTTGTTCCTGTGACTTTTAAACAGTAATGCTTTGCTTTATTAATTGTTGAATAATCTGATGTCTTGCCCGGGGCATCAGGATTTGCTTAGGGCTGTGTTGTTATAAACATTGCGCGTTAATCATTAAATAAATGGCGTTTTTTTCATGTGCAAATACTGTAATCCCTGTCTTTCTAGTTTTGTATTTTTCAATAAAATGGCAATGTGGTTATTCGCTTTATACGCATTTTGAAGCACTTAACCATTCCTTTTGCAGGATAACATTTTCAGATGACATCCTTGAGCCACCTATGACTCGTCCCGACTTCGAGCACCCGGTATTCCAGACCGAAGAAGAGGTTGTCGAAGATAGCGACGTTCCTGAAGAACTGTCTTGGTTGGTGAAGCAAGAGGAAAGAGCCATTCTGCCTCACGACGAGGTTATCGAAATTATCAATTTGGGGTCGGAAGGGGTTGAGAAGAATATTCGTATTGGAGCCGCATTGCAGAGTGATATCAAGCGAAAGCTGGTTGAAATGCTCCGAGAGTATAATGATGTATTCGCTTGGTCGTATCAAGATATGCCAGGGCTCGATACTGATATGGTTGTGCATCGCCTGCCACTGAAAGAAGATTGCCCGCCGGTCAAACAAAAACTTCGCAGAACTCGACCAGATATGGCAATGAAGATCAAAGAGGAGGTTCAGAAACAGTGGGACGCTGGTTTCCTGGCTGTGACGAAGTATCCCTCATGGGTTGCTAACATCGTACCAGTGCCAAAGAAAGATGGCAAGGTTCGAATGTGCGTGGATTATAGAGATTTGAATAAAGCAAGCCCAAAAGACGATTTTCCACTTCCTCATATTGACGTGTTAGTTGATAATACCGCTCAATATTCTGTATTCTCCTTCATGGATGGCTTTTCAGGCTACAATCAAATTAAAATGGCGCCAGAGGATATGGAGAAGACTACTTTCATAACGCCTTGGGGAACATTTTGCTACAAAGTGATGCCCTTTGGTTTGAAAAATGTTGGGGCAACATATCAGCGTGCAATGACGACTCTCTTTCATGACATGATGCATAAAGAGATCGAAGTTTATGTTGACGATATGATTGCCAAATCCCAGACGGAGGAAGAGCATCTGGTGAATCTGTTGAAGTTGTTTAAAAGACTTAGGAAGTTCAGGCTGAGGCTGAACCCTAATAAATGCACCTTCGGGGTGAGATCGGGTAAGCTCCTGGGGTTTATAGTAAGCGAAAGAGGAATAGAGGTCGATCCTGCTAAAATAAAAGCGATTCAAGAAATGCCGACGCCTAAAACAGAGAAAGAGGTGCGCGGGTTTTTGGGGAGATTGAACTACATTGCCCGGTTCATATCTCACCTAACGGCCACGTGTGAACCATTATTCAAGCTCTTAAAGAAAGATCAAGCTGTAACGTGGAACGACAATTGTCAAAAGGCGTTCGACAAAATAAAAAAGTATCTGCAGGAGCCTCCTATTTTGATACCCCCGGTAGCAGGGAGACCCTTGATAATGTATTTGACGGTTCTTGAGGGAAGCATGGGTTGCGTTCTCGGTCAACACGACGAGACGGGGAGAAAAGAGCATGCGATCTACTATCTGAGTAAGAAATTTACAGACTGTGAATCTCGATACTCAATGCTGGAGAAAACTTGTTGCGCGCTAGCCTGGGCCGCCAAGCGTTTGAGGCAGTACATGCTGAATCATACAACCATGCTCATCTCAAAGATGGATCTAATCAAATATATATTCGAAAAGCAGGCGTTGTCAGGTAGAATTGCCCGTTGGCAGATGGTCTTGACTGAATATGATATTCAATACGTCTCGCAAAAGGCTATAAAGGGGAGTGTGCTGTCTGAGTATCTGGCGGAGCAGCCTATTGAAGAGTACCAATCGATGAGATTTGATTTTCCTGACGAGGATATCATGTATCTCAAGATGAAAGATTGTGAAGAGCCGTTACCAGACGAAGGACCAGAGCCGGGGTCCCAGTGGAAGATGATATTTGACGGAGCTGTGAATGCTTACGGTAGCGGAATAGGGGCAATCATCACGACGCCGCACGGGTCGCACATCCCGTTTACTGCCCGATTGACCTTTGCCGTTACTAACAATGAGGCCGAATACGAAGCTTGTATAATGGGGCTTGAAGAAGCCATTGATTTGCGAATCAAACATCTAGACGTATACGGAGACTCAGCTCTGGTGGTGAATCAGATTAAAGGGGAATGGGAGACACGGCAGCCCAATTTGATACATTATATGAATTATGCAAGGAGATTGTTGCCTTTCTTCGACAAAGTTGAATTGCATCACGTGCCGCGGGCAGAAAATCAAATGGCTGACGCCCTTGCCACTTTGTCTTCCATGTACAAGGTCAATTTCTGGAACGAAGCTCCCCAAATCACTATCTCTCGGTTGGACAGGCCAGCTTATGTATTTGCTATCGATGAAGCATCTGATGACAAACCGTGGTATTTCGATATCCTTAATTTCCTGAAGAATAAAGAGTATCCGGCTGGGGCATCCAGTCAAGATCAGAAGACTCTCAGGAGAATAGCGGGTAATTTCTATTTGAACCCGGATGGCGTCTTATACAGAAGAAACCACGATTTGGTGTTGTTGCGTTGTGTAGACGAGAAAGAGGCAAAACTTCTCATGGAGGAAATTCACGAAGGTGCCTTTGGCACGCATGCTGGTGGGCATGCTATGACGAGAAAACTGCTGCGGGCAGGTTATTTTTGGCTGACGATGGAAACAGATTGTTTCAAGTTTGCAAGGAAGTGCCACAAGTGCCAAATCTATGCTGACAAGATACATGTGCCTCCAAGTCCTCTAAATGTGATGTCATCTCCATGGCCATTCTCGATGTGGGGAATTGATATGATTGGAAAGATTGAGCCGACGGCTTCTAACGGGCATCGGTTCATCCTAGTAGCAATCGATTATTTCACCAAGTGGGTGGAAGCGGCGTCTTACGCAAACGTAACGAAGCAAGTGGTGGCTAGATTCATCAAGAGAGATATCATTTGCCGATATGGGATCCCCGAGCGGATAATCACAGATAACGGTTCAAATCTGAACAACAAAATGATGAAGGAGCTCTGTCAGAATTTCAAGATCGAACATCACAACTCCTCCCCTTACCGACCCAAGATGAACGGCGCTGTCGAAGCGGCCAATAAGAATATCAAGAAGATCGTCCAGAAAATGGTGGTGACGTATAAAGATTGGCATGAAATGCTACCTTTCGCTTTGCACGGTTATCGTACGACGGTACGCACATCAACCGGGGCAACTCCGTTCTCGTTGGTATACGGAATGGAGGCGGTATTACCATTGGAAGTTGAGATCCCTTCTCTGAGGGTATTGCGAGACGTTCAGCTGGACGAGGCAGAATGGGTAACGAATAGATTGAACCAATTGAGTTTGATGGATGAGAAGAGGCTAGCTTCTCTGGCATACGGTCGTTTGTACCAAAGACGAATGAAGAAAGCGTACGACAAGAAGATACTTCCGCGAAGCTTTCAGACGGGCGACCTTGTGCTGAAAAGGATTCTCCCGCCGCAAGCAGATCACAGGGGCAAGTGGACCCCCAACTACGAAGGGCCATACGTTGTCAGTAAGGTCTTTTCAGGAGGAGCTTTATTGTTGTCCACCATGGACGGGGAAGACTTTGCGTCACCTGTGAATTCGGACGCAGTTAAAAAATACTTTGCTTGAAATAGACCCGCTGGACAAAAAAAAAGAGAGTCCAGGCAAAAATGGGGCATCCTGGCGAACCAAAAACAGAATGAAAGGTTCGGGCAAAAGTTAGGGATAAAATTGAAAAAATGTACACCCGCGAAGTTGAAAACCTACACTGGGCGGCTTCGGCAAAAAGGGGTATCCCGGTGAGCTGAAAACCCGTAAAGGGCGGTTCACGCAAAAGTTAGGGATTTGGAAAAGCAAATGACTGCGGTCCGAATTTGATATTGCAATGAGCATCAATGCATTTGAGGAGTCAGTTATCGGATACAACCTCTTCAGAAGTGGGGATACCGGGAAAGCATTGGAGTCGGATGAGTCATAGGAGGATCAGTTCGTGGTGTTCATCTGCATCCAGTTGCCGACATGTGTACAAAATTTAATTTGTCAATATTTATGCTTCTTGTGCATACTTGACTACTTGTATATTTGCTTTGCGTAGCTTCCTCTTTTCAGGAGTTACATCCCGTGTACAAAAACTCCGCCCGTTCGGTGGCCCAATCAATGAAAATGTGTTATTCAGTACTTGATGCCTGTTCTTTACTGTTTTGTGCATGATAAAACGCCTAAGTTTATTGAAGCTAGCATGAGTATAACGTCGCTGGCCCTTGCCAACAATTGTTAAAGCTTTGAATTAACTGAGTGTAATGTCACTAACCTGAATTGATTTGATTGCACAGGCTTGTCGTGTCTTGTCTGTGTTGTTGCAGGTATCATAACCATACGAGGAAGAGGATCAAAAGATTGCGATAACGAAAGATCTGATCCCCACGCAGATCATGCATGTTCGTCCTGAAGAAGGATAGAATTCCCCAGCTAGCCATAGCTTGTCCAAAGGACGTGCTCCAGAAGAGTTATTCGTCCTCAGCAGAGTTTGACGATTATAAGATCATAAGGCTGTATTCAGACAGGTTCATCTTTCCCCGCAGGGTCATGCACTTTCCCCCAGCGGAGTCAGTTAATCCATCCCAAGAGAACCATCCCATCCCCAGCGGAATTCTCTTTGCAAGTGTTTTCATTCCTTCCAGTGGAATTCGAAGATCAAGACTCTCCCAAGCGGAGTTGATGGTGGGTCCTATCATCTACTTTGTCAAGGATGTGGTGTGATATCAGTTCAAGTTCCAGCAGAAATCCAATCATACTGTGCTTCTGCTATTCTCCAGCAGAGTTATATTCCCCAGCAGGATGCTACCTCAACAAGACGTGTGGCTTGGATCCTCAACTCCCCAGCTGAGTCGGCTTCACCCTCCCAGCATCTATTTTGCTAAGAATAATTTTGTAGCATCTGGCTATTCCCGGCGGAGTCGGCATTATCCTTCCAGCATTTATTTTGCTGAAGCAGTTTCTATACTTTAATAGTTCAGGTGAAGAGAGCTCTTGCTCAAGTGAACAATCAAACGTTCAAGATCTCGACGTGAGACATCCAATGATAATGTCAGTTTCGGCAGTATTCCCCCACAAAGTCTGCAGGATAAGTTTCTCTTTGTCCCCAAGCAGAGTTACTTATGGCCCCACCAGAGTTTTTGTTGAAGTTCCTCTAGTCCGATCAGCGGATTGTTTCCTTCAAAGTTGTTGTTACGTCAACATTCAAAGGTTTTTCATGAATCAGAATTTTAGAGGCCACCGCCGGTTATCAGAGCAGGCGTCCGATAGTTGGTTTCCCGACATCCCCAGTAGAGTTCATCTCAAAGTCGCTGTCACGTCAGCGCTAAGAAGTTTGTGGGTGAGGATTATTGGAGAACTAAGTCCTGACGTGGACAATGTATTCCTATATTGACGGGATTTCTTCAGAAGTGGGCGTCCTAACGGGGACAGGTTTGTTTTACCGGATTGGTAAGGTGTGTTAGTCCTATCGTGGGCAGATTCGGTTTCTCGAAATTAGTGGAATGGGAGGTCATGACGTTGACAAAAGCGGTTACTCTTTGCGTTGGTGTCCTGACGCAGACAAATTATTTCCCCAGTGAGTCAAAGGTGTGAGTCCTTACGTGGACAAATCTTATTTCCTCAGCGAGTCGAAGACACCTGAGTCCTAACGGGGACAAATCAAGAAGAGATCAATGTTCTAACGTGGACAAATCGAAGAAATTATTATTCCTAACGTGGAGAAGTGGGCCCTAACGTGGATGATGTAGTCCTTACGCGGACATATCAACAGAAGTGATTCCTAACGTGGAAAGATGGAGATTCCTTACGCGGAAAAGATCGAGTCCATACGCGGACATATCAGAGAGAGATGATTCCTTACGTGGAAGGAAAAATGGTTTCCTTACGTGGAAATGACAGTGTTCCTGACGCGGAAAGATTGGAGTCCTTACGTGGACAGATTAAGATGGCATTCCTTACGTGGAAAAATGAGTCCTGACGCGGACAAATCGAGAAAGAGTTGGTATTCCTTACGTGGAAAGATCAGAGTCCTTACGTGGGCATATCAAGAGCATTCCTTACGTGGAAGAAAAATGGTTTCCTTACGTGGAAAGACGAGTTTATTCCTTACGTGGAAAGATTGAGTCCTCTCGCGGACATATCAAAGCTGATTCCTGACGTGGAAGAAGATTATTCCTGACGTGGAAGAAATTGAGGTCCTTACGTGGACAGATTCAAGAGAAGTTGATTCCTGACGTGGAAGAATGATGTACTCCTCACGTGGAAAGTTGAGTCCTGACGTGGACAGATTCAGAATCAAAGTTGAGTCCCTTATGTGGAAAGATTGGAGTCCTGACACGGACATGTCAAGTGGTATTGGAGTCCTAACGGGGACAGATTGATATAGTTTTCCTGACGCGGAAAGAAGGTTGTCTCCTAACGTGGAAAGATGAAAGGGTTAGTCCTGACGGGGACAGACGCAGAAAAGGTGATTCCTAACGTGGACAGGTTACTCCTAACGTGGAAGAGTTTTATTCCTAACGTGGACGATTCAGTTTATGGAAATACAGACGAATTATCCCCAGCGGAGTTGCCGAGATCTTTCTGGATTAACAGTGAGTGGAGTCCTAACGCGGACAAGTTTTAGTTGAGATTTCTTCGTATTGATGACGAACAGAGTCCTAACGTGGACAAGCCAGCAATCTGTTATGACAGAATCCTCTTCAGAACGATGAAGACAAACCCCAGCACGGTCGCTCGAGATCAGTGGGTTACTGTAACAGTCAGATTCAGCTGATGAATGTCATTCCTCAAGCAGGAGCGCAATTTAGTTTTGCGGTTGGCAAATTTCTGGTTTCACTAGTATTCAACCGTCTCGTACCGCGAATGTCTGAAGGCTCCGGGCTCTTCACCCAATCGGGTCCAAGTCGCTTGAATAGGGGCAGCTGTTGCACCCTAAATTTGCCCAACCTTATTCATTGGGTTTATGCTTCATTATCATTAGCATTTGCATATAGAGTCATGTACATAGACTAACCATCTGCATAGCATCAGCATAGCAAGTCATTCAACAGGGGACCAATCATTATTCTCATCTCTATAAGCCTATCAAGAGGTTATTATTCCAATTCAATCTCATTCAAGTCATCAGGAAAGAATTTGAAAGCAAGGAGTTCAGCAGATCAAACCTTGAGTCTATCCCCTAGCTGAGGGTATCTGAGGATCAACAGGAGGGTTGAGAGCTGTGGATTGAAAGCATGGAGAGTATCTAGACATTATGAGAGACTTAAAAAGTCATTTGGAGAAGGAGACAAATCATTGATGAGAGCACAAGAGCTATGGTTGAAGACAGTCAACTAGGGTTTCATCTGGGTCAACCCTAGGTCAACCTCAGGGCAATTGACTGATTTAAAGGGCATTCAAGGCTATTGGAGAGATGTGGGGTTCATCATTGGACATATGAAGAAGGATATGGAGATATGCCAAGGAGAATTCAAGAGAAATCAAGGAGAAGAGGAGTTGCTAAATTAGGGTTTCTCTGTAAAATCCCCTAGTTTAGGTCAAAGTTCCAAGCAAGATAAGTCAAAATGCTAGCTTCAAATGGCTTCTTGGCCAACATGAAACTTGTAGAGGATCTCAAGACCTTTAATTTGAGTGGTGGAAGACCTCAAGGAGATTTATAGAACTCAAGTTATGGTCCTTGCAAGTTACAGGTCATCTGAGGTGTCTGAATTTTTGTCTGTGAAAGTGACTTGACTTCCAAGCAATTTTTACCCCTCAAGGAGATTTCAATTGAATTCTTGGTCAACATAAGAATTGTTCCTCATTGTCTTAGCTTTCTAGAATGGTATGGCATGCCTTCATATGATGTGGAGAACTCAACTTATGGTCTTGGCAAGCAAAGGGTATTTTGGACATTTGTGAATTACAGGTCATTTTAACCTATACCCAAAACTCATACAATGAGGCCTCAAATGGAAAAACTTACAACATCAAACTTGCTCCAAATGGGATTTTAAGTCTAGAAAGAAGGTCATAAATTATTGGAGAAGCTCATAGCATGGAGTTGCATAATTGGTCAAAATATGAACTAAAATGGCTTATAAAGTGAATAATTTCAAAGTGAAAAATGGTTTGGGAGATTTACAAGTCCAAATGGAGACTTCCAATATATGATTTTGAATGGAAAAACAATTCTAAGAACAATGGTTCAAACACTTTTTTGAGTTTAGAAGGAAAAAAAGAAGTTATCTTTGGTTACTTGTAATTGAAGAAACATAACCAAAATGGATCAAAGTTGGAAAACAAGGGAATGTGCAAGATGGATCTAGAATGTACCATTGGGGTCTATATATTCATGAAATGAGAATTTGGCAAGGGTTGGCTTCATTTGCACCAAGAATTCCACAAATTTCTCTCATACTTTTTCATTGAAGTTTTCATTCCAATTCTCCAAAATCTTCATCAACCTTCATCAAAATCAATTCAATCTTACTCCATCATCATCATAGATCAGAATTGAAGCAAAGTTTTGGTGATTATCATCCATTTTCGAGTACCTTTTTCAAGAGCATCAAAATTACAAATTCAAGTGGATAGCATAATTCAAGCACAGAATCAACAAGGAATTGCATACAGAATCACATACATCAAGGATTGATCAAGATCCAACACTTAGAAGCCTCAGATCCTCAATCTCCATAGCTGTTTTCAAGGTTTCATACCAGGTAAGTTTTCATTCAAACTGCTTGATCTAGTTATTTTGGCATGTTGTTGTTAGTTTAGATGCAATCTAGGTGGTTAGGAGATCAGTTAAGATGAATTTGGAATGATTTGGTGATGGTTGGTAACAGGTGCAACAAACTGTTAGGATCAATATCTCTTAGGTTAAGCCATTAGAATCTTAGCTGGATAGCGCAGGTTGATCTCCATTAGGCATAGACTAGTTTATGTTAAGTTTGATTGAGGATTGTGGTGATGCATCTCAGTGCATATCCATGGTGACCGGATTTTACCTCGATAGGGTTGAGAGTTTCATTGAGTTTCAGACTGAACTAGTGCTATAGGATTGTAGAGGGAGAGATTCTGAGCAGGTTTCATGTTTATGGCGTGGCATTTCATTGCGTGTAGAAGGAGAACAGAGGAGGTGAAGTTTAGTCGTGCATGAGCTCGCATGGAGTAAACCCTAGGTTTCAGATCAAGGGAGGAAGACGTAATCCTACCCGTCCAATGCGTGTGAAGACTCTTGACTTGGGGAGAGATCCAATGGCTGTTATTCAATTCTGTTTTGGAGGGAGTTGACTGGGTGCCAAACGCACCGTTTCATTAATTGAAACGGGCGGGCCTCAGTTTGTGATGCTATCCCCACCCCCAGGTTTAGGCCCAAAGTCATATTCAACGTGTTTTTGATGCTATTTTCACCCCTGCTAGTTTTTTAGTTTTTTACTGATTCTGAGTAACTCTGGGCCTTGGTGAAGGCGCTATCTGCACCCCCTGTCTGAGGGCCCATCCTGGATATAACTGGGGCGAACTTCTATTCTGACCCCCCTCCCTCATTTTAATTCCAATTATTTTTCTTAATTCATTTTAATATTTTACCAATTTCATAAATTCATAACTAATTCATAAAAAATGCATTTTAATCCATTCTTTTTACAATATTTTCATTAAAATGTCTAGAATATTATAGGAAAATAAAATTTCATTTTTAGTTTTATTTCATATTTTTTCCATATTTTCTAAATAAATGTCATGTTAAATAGTTTCATTTCATGCATCATTTTAATAATTTTTGTTCTCTTACATGCTTTAATATTTTTTGGTCATTCTTTTTATATTGTTTAGATGAGGTATTCAACTTGTAGAAATATTTTAGTTCCCATTTTTAGAAGTTAATTTTAGGTGATTAAAATAGGTTTGAACATCATGAACAAAACTAGGGTTTTAGGTGACAACTTAAGAAGTTTGATTTCATTTCCCTTAGGACTTAGGGCTTGAATAGATTAGTTATGGGACTATAAGGGCTATGGGTAGCTACTAGACCCCTTAGAAAAGTCAGGATTCCCCTACTGCTATTATTACTGTCTGTATATCTGATTGTCTGGTGTGGTGTGCCCTCTGGGGATTATTGCTTGCTTGTTTGGGTATGGGGATTTATCTGGGGCCCTGGGGAAGCTGAAGATTTGTGAAGATGAAGACCATTGGAGATCCAGAGATTGAAGATCAACTGTCAGAATTGAGGAGGAGTTTCTTGCTAGAAGATGCTGAGGAGACTAGGGTTTAGGAGCTAGGCAGAGCCCTAGGTTAGAAAGCTTGTTTCTCAAACATGGATTGCCTTGTCTGCATCCATTCTTCTCTGTGATTCAGAGTCTCTCTAAGACACTCACCCCCTTCCTTTGGAAGGCTTGGTGATAGTGTCTATGGGATAGAACTCTTGAGAGAAAATGTCTCTTTGTGTTAGAAGCAGTTTGTTCACCACCCTTGGTAGTCAACTGATTGCTTAACACCCAATTCACTCTTGTGACTGATCCCTCATCCTGGAGGTTTGAACTTGAAGAAAAGCCATTGCAGATGGAAGATTGATGATCAAAGCCCTTGCCTGAAGGCCATGAAGATGGAGATTGATGCTTGTTGAAGCCTGTAGATGAATGGAGATTACTTGAAGCTATATGTTGAGTCAGAGCTGCTGAAGCTGTTTATTTTTGCTGTATTTCATTTGCTGGTGTATTGATTGGTTTTCTGAACTGTATTGTTTGCTGTTTACCCTGTTGGGTTGAAAGTGAAGTCTGTTCACTTTTGCCTATTGTTTTCTAGGTTCGAGGTTGAGTGGGACTCCCTTGCCTCGCTTGTACTGTTGCATCCATGCATTTTACTGTTTTACTGTATATATCTGATATTGTTTCTGTTTCTGCCTATCCCGTAGGATCTCTGTTTCTCTCTGTGCAAGAGAGGAGCATGATAGACACTAGGTCTTAACCCATGCATGATAACATTAGGTTAGTTTCGCAACCGTAGGTTAGAGTTCTGTCTCTTTCTTCCTCAAAACAAACAGAAAAACACATAAAGATTTCAAACACAATAAAAGACACTTCTTCCGTAAAAGAATGTGAACTCATCAAAACGTCATTTTTGTCCGCTTGGACTGTTAATCAGAAAAGCCTTTTTCAGAAGGAATAAAATCAATCAAGGACAGACTTGTGTCGTACGTGGCCCGAACTACGTTTGCTCTGATCTTCCATGCTGTGTGGAAGTACGTAGGCATAGGATGCGATATCCTAGCGAGCAACCTTCCCCTCCTTTCCCGTAGGTAGGCGAACTACGTTGACTCTGATTTCTCGTTCCAGACGGGAATACGTAGGCATAAAGTGCGATACTTTGCCGAGTCATTTTTATTTTCATTTTATTTTCTTTTTCACCCCTGACCTATAGTTTAGATAGAATAACAATCCATACCCGAAAACAAGCGTGGATCCCGTCGAGTACGACGGACGTGAGGGGTGCTAATACCTTCCCCTTGCGTAACCGACTCCCGAATCCAGGTTTTGGTTGCGACGACCATACCTTTCCCGTGTTGTGCGAGGTTTACTCTGAGCGTTTCCTTTCCCTCCCGTGGGATAAATAACGCACGGTGGCGACTCTTCTGTTCAGCCGGCGCCGATTTTCGCAGTAGCGACACCCGGCAAGTCGAAAACCTGAAAAGGCGGCTTGGGCAAAAAAGGGTATCCCGGTGGATTGAAAACCTGAAAGGGCAATCCAGGCAAAAGTTAGGGATTAAAGCGTATGACTATGTCTCGTTTGGATCACTCATGAAACTGCAACCAGTTGTACTACTTACTCAAGCTCAAACAGATAAAGCTCAATCCAATCGTTTCCGTCTCAACAGCAAGAAGATGAGATACTTGAGTGGCAATAGTAGAATTGAAACTCAATAGGATTATTTCCCACATAGCTGATTCTTTTTGTAAAACTTCATGACAAAATTCTCTTACTAGGGTTTATGTCTCCTCGTACAAACTTACCCGTGTATGGGTCACTTTTGATATAAATAAATTCCATCTTTTGAATCCAGATTTACTTTTACCCTATTTACATAAGCGAAACGTCCATTGGTTGTGTTTGAATGTATGTATGCCTTTGAATATGATTGATGTTTACCAGAAATGCATGTATGCTTTTAATATGATTGATGTTTACCAGAAATGCATGAAAATGCAGTAATAGTATTTACTAAGGACGAACGAGGGAAGGATTTCAACGAAGCTTCGCCGGTTCATCTTTACAAGACAGTTACAAACCATCAGTAGGACTAATCCATTTCCACAAAGTCTAATCTCCCCTGGAATTTATATCCATCTCTTTTATCCTCATACGGATATACGGGAAATTACTTTCCAATAAGGGCACGATGAACGAAGACGGGATGTTATACTTATCCTACTATCAAACGAAAACGAAGGTTATCTATACCCTACTATCCCCAACAACGGGAGGTTATCTATACCTTGTTATCCCCAACAACGGGAGGTTATCTATACCTTGTTATCCCCAGCAGACGGAGGGTTATATATTCTTCAACAACGAATCGGGATTTATTTTCCTTGGCCAGCAGTTGTTATACAAGGATATCCAGACACTTCCAGCAGTGTCATATCATACATACATCATTTACATCATACCATAACATATATGTCTATAGTACATTACCTAAGTGCATCATGTCATACATGCATACATAAAGCATAAACTAATGTTGTTATACAGAATGCTACCTTGTTTTCAGGTTAATTATCCAACAAACAAGCTTATGATCTTTGGGACTGCTTTATTGTAACCTCAGGGTTACTTTATCCTCCTGATGAGCTTCTTATTACTTTGGGACTGCTTTATTGTAACTTCAGGGTTACTTTATCCTCCTGAGAACATCTCATGACTTCAAGACTGCTTTAGAGCTACTGATTGCTCTATCCTCCTGAAACCATCATTATTATTTCAAGACTGCTTTAGAGCTATTGATTGCTCTATCCTCCTGAAGACATATCACGTTATTATTTCAAGACTGCTTTAGAGCTATTCATTGCTCTATCCTCCTGAAATCATTACTTCAAGACTGCTTTAGAGCTATTGATTGCTCTATCCTCCTGAAGCCATTATTACTTCAAGACTGCTTTAGAGCTATTGATTGCTCTATCCTCCTGAGGTCAGATTTATCACTTCAAGACTGCTTTAGGGTTATCATTATTGATTGCTCTATCCTCATGAAGACATGCTGTTACATCAGTATTACTCCAGACTCCTGACAGTTCTCATTATACTACTGAAGAACTTTCCCCTAGTGGCATCTTTAAGCCCATTCAATCATGTTCAACCAACCATCAATATCACTCCATGCACTGGTGAGTGCAAATTTTTGGGCTTTTGTGTTCAATCCCCTTCAACCTTCCAGGTTACGACTGGCAAATATACCAATCTAACCCCTCAGGTTTCAGAAAATTGAACAGGGGCAGCTGTTGCACCCCAAAATTTGCCCTCACAATACAAGACTTTGTGTTCTAAGAAGATTCACAAGGTTCACAAGTTCTCCAACAACTTGCATAACCTTTCATGAAGTTCATAAAGTCCACAAGCTACTTTATGAAGGTTCACAAGGTTCACAAGGCCCACAGTGCTTTCAATACCTTTCATGAGGTTCATGAAGTCCATAGGTTGCTTCTTGAAGGTTCACAAGGTTCACCAAATTTCTCAACATCTACAAGACCTTTCATGAGGTTCATGAAGTCCATAGGTTGCTTCTTGAAGGTTCATAAGGTTCACAAGATCCATAATGATTACAAAGCTTCCCTGAGGGTCATGAGGTCTACAAAGTCACTTCATGAGGTTCATAAGGTTCACAAGCTTCACAATACTTCCCATGGGTGTCACAAGACATTTTATGAAGATTCACAAGGTTCACATAGTTCACAATTGGTCAAAGAAGTTGACAATTCCCTCAGACAATGCACCTCCTAAGCAGGGCATCCATAACTAGGGTTTTGACTTTAATCAGGCTAAATGGACTTCCAATACCTCAAGTGAGTTTCATAACATCTTATATGTGTATAAGAACCCCCATGTCAAGTTTCAAGACTTTTCTCAAAAGTTTGCTCAGTCAGATGATCAGATAAGTCAAAATCAGTCAATGTAGTTAAAAAGTCAAACTGAGGTCAACTGTGGTCAAACCAAAGTCAAACTTCATGATTTTTTTTTTTGCCAACATCAAAGAGAGGTTGGGTGAGAAATATTATCATAATAACTGTAATACCCCAAATTTTGCCCTAAGATTTGTCGTCGCATTTCATTGCATTTAATCAATTACTAACAAATTTGTGTAGTCGTTTGACTTTTTGCAGGTAAATATCATATGGCATGCATTTTTTTTCTAAAAAGTAAAAATGGCACAATTGGCAGGAGGACATGTGTAAGGAGTTATGAGTGTGAGAGGTTGAGAGTTCGAATCTCACCTTTGTCATTTTTTTTGTTTTTTATTATTTTTACTCTAAATTTTTCTATCTTTCATTAAAAAAATAACAAAAATAGTTTTTTATTATTATTTAATTATTATTTTCGTATTTTAATTAAATCATTTTTTAAAATATTATTTTTTTCACTTTTTTCTAAATTATTCATAAAAATATCCAAAAAATCATAAAATAAAAAATATTGAAAAAAATTTTGTTCTTTTTATAATATTTTTTATTTTAGGAATCAATAGGATTATTAGTTTTTATTTTAAGTTTATTTTAATTATTTTAAATTATTTAAATTTTATTTTTTCTTAACTAATTATTTAGTTTGGGCTTTAAAATGGGCTTTAGGGACATTATTGACAATTTGGTGTTAACCCTAATTTGTTCCCTATATATACATGTGTTGCCTTGTTGGAAAAGGGGAGAGAATGAAAAAAATCTAAGAGGAGTGAGTGTCGTTTGCCGTTATTTAGTTTTCTTCTTCATCCATTACTATTGTTTCTTTTTCTTCATCGTTTACCGTTATTTCTTTTCCTTCATCTATTACTGTTGTTTCTTTTTCTTCATCTTTTACCGTTATCTCTTTTTCTTCATCTATTACCGTTATTTCTTTTTCTTTATCTATTACTGTTACGTTTATATATATATAATTTTTAAATTGTTAGAGTTTATATATATAAGATTTTTGATCGAATTATGTCGATACGATGTTTGCACATTTGTGTGCATGACGCGTGACATTTGTGTTAGTTCGATCTGGTTGCGATGATCGCATTTTTGTGTGAGCAATAATACTATTTTTTGCTTAATTTCTTTTTCTTTGCGATAAATTTTGTTTCGTCCGATTTAGATCTGGTTGCGATGAGCGCATTTCTGCGTTAGCAACATTGTTGGTTTATTTGGCACATTTAAAATTCATTATTGCTTTATTATTATTATTATTATTATTATTATTATTATTATCATTATTATTATTATTATCATTATTTATTATTATTATTATCATTATTATCATTATTATTACCATTATTATTATTATTGTTATCATTAATTTATTAAAATTTGTTATAATATAAAAATCTGTTTTTTAAAATAAATAACATTAACATCTTTTCCAAATTAATATGAAAACCTATTATTTTTAAGAAAAACTTTTTTTTTTTTAGATAAATTTAAAATAATAACTAAAATCTTTTTTTTTAAAATAATAACTAGAACCGTTATTTATTTTATTTTATTATTGTTCAATTCAAATTTCATTATCACATTGTATCTGCTCCTCTCATGTAACCTCGCGAACTTAACAATCGCTCTTTAAATTCTGCCTTTAAATTTCTGCTTGCATGGTTTAAATTATGACATTATCTCTCTGTTTGCATGATTCAATTATCTCACGCGTTTACTATTATTTCTGTCACATTGCACACATCCGAAGGTTAGGTCTAACTGTTTGGCCGCCGCGCCAATAGTCCGTAAAACTTCACACATTCAATTTCAAATCCTCAAAACTACAAACTACAAACCCTAATTTTCACAAATGCCTCGCCGCAGGCAAAATTACAATTTTACCCTTAGCATTAGGTCAAAGAGCCGCCGCGCTCATTTTAGGGTTTCCCGCCGTGGAATCCCTAATTTAACCCTAATTACAACTTAACATTTCAACGTAGAGATTTGGAGTTTCTACACTCCACGTAAGCGTGTCCTTAAGATGCGTTTATTCCCCTTGAGACCTTGACCACAGTCAAGAAGTTTCTAACCTCCCTATTGAGGGGAACTACGATTACTCTGATTCCGCTCCCGTAAGGATACGTAGGCACAAGATGCGATGTCTTGCCGAGTAAACTTAGAATTAACCCCCTTTATTATTTATTATTGCTTATTTATATTTTATTTATCTTTGCTATTTAATTATTTTGCCTATTATTTTGTAATTGTTTCTTGGATGTAAAGTTGTTTAATTATTTAATTATTATTATGGTTAGTAATTAGGGAGTGTAATAACATGTATGTAATATTAAAATAAATTTAGATCACTTTTAAATAAAGATAATTAAAATAAACACGTCACACACGTAAGTCGATTTTAATCGCCGTCTCACTTCCTAAGGATATCCCTCAAGTTGCCTACGAATAATGGTTAAGTGGGGTGTATAAAGCAAGTCCCGCAAATAAAAAAATCATCAAAGTCCCTTATGGTTGCCTTTACGAATCAAGTCCCTTTCGAAAAATGATGATGGTCCCTTATATGTGCTTATTACATCCCACAATGGCCTTCAAAGTCAAATTGTCCCTCACATACCCCTTAACATCCAAAGTAAGGACTACCTACTCCATTATAGTAGGGATAGTCTTACTAAAGGAAAGAATGAAGAATAAGAAAGACCTTAAAACATTAGGGTAGGCTACTCCTAGATACTTGCTCACTTCAAAACTTTTTCACACTTAAACAAATTTCCAACAAAATTTTCAAACAAGTTTTTTTCACATCCATACACGGATTACTATTAAACTATTCTGAAATTTTTTGCTATTCACACACTACACTTTCAAAACAATTCAAAAGTGAGCTTAAGTACCTAAGAGCCCATGGATAACCATGGATGAAAAGGGTGCTAACACCTTCCCTTTTCATAACCTACCCCCCGGACCCAAAATATTCTCTAAGGTCTTTCCTGTTCTTTTATAACCTTTCCTTATGGATAAAATAAAAGTCGGTGGCGACTCTTGCTATCCGCAACATTGTTTAAAGTCAGTTCTCCCACCGTGTTACACACGCCAAGTGTTTGATAAATTATCTGAACCAAAATCCTTGTGTGTTGTCCATTTATTTTGTTGGCATTTTAAGGTATTGGAACTAGTCATACCAAGTAGTGATCAAAATCTAATTGATAGTGTGACTAGCGTAGTGATTCTCATTACTCGTTATCAATCTCCATAGGCTTGTCGCATATCCAATTTTCTAGTAACAGTTCGTTATAGACGGTAATTTTTCCATGGCCGCTTCCGCAAATTAAACAATTTTTAAAAACCAATTTTATTGGTAGCGCCGACTCATTTTTTAATAAGGGATCTATTCAACCCCCTTCTAGATCCGTGCCATCGTCTAACATAAGATACTTTCAAACTAATTTTTGACAAACTCAGAGAGACTCACTTACATAGTGTTGAGAAATATACATTTTAGTTGCGCTCAAATGTGTATTTTTAAATTTTAAGGGCATTATAGGTTTTCACGGACGTGTGGGAGCACTACTAAAAGTGCAATAAACAATACTCTAAATATTTAATACTAAGTAAAAAAATCAAAGTGATATTTTTGTATTAAAACAACAAATTAGAAAAAAAAAATCAAAAACAAAATTTTTTCATTATATTTTTTCCTAAACATGCAATAATATTAAATTATTACGAAAAAAAACTTTATTATCCATTAAAGTCCTATTCGACTTAAAAGACCCGTCTTTACAATTGTGCTTAAAGGAAACTTAACTTCTTAAAAAAAAATTATATTTATTTAAAAAGTTAGAATTTTTATATTTTCTTAAAATATATTTTATGAGAAAATGTAAAAACAATTTAAATTGATTATTATTTATAAAAAACAAATTAAATGCAATATGATGCATCATATTAAATTGATTAACCTTTTTTATAGGTGATCTTGCTGGATCAGAAAGGGATCAGTCCAGCGATACGTCGTGAACTTCTTAATTCGCGCGGTGGTGGAGAAGAGAAGGGAGTGTACTTGCAAGGTATTCTGATGCCAAAGTAAGAAAGGGAGTAAGAGAAAGACAAGTACAAAAAATTAGATTGTGAAAAGAATACCCGACCCTCTAGTGAAAGATGATATTTATAATGTGCTCTTAACGCGGGGCCAACAATTACTTTGCAATGGGTTAGATCGCTAATACGAATAATTGTCGGGGTTTACATGGCGTAGGGAAGACTAACATGTGGTCTTCGTCCTGGGTCAACTGGTCCGTAATCTTCGGAAAATGGATAGTTGTCTGATGACGTGTTCCTGCGTGGGTGACACGTGGAGTCTGTGGAGAAAACGCGTGAGCGCTCTCCATGTAATGTTATAAGCTGAGCTCTCATTGGATCCTCTCCGACAAAAAAATGGGTTGAGTCGTGCCCGATAGTTGAACAACCTCCGATCCAATCCAAAACAATAGGCATTTTAATTAGTTGTATGTGTATAATTGTGTTACTTACCTTTAAAACCTATGTATAATATCTTCTTATTTTAATGTCACACTACGGAACAATATTATTTTCAAACGTCCAATTCCGTTGTGTATGAGAGATGAAACAATGAAAATGTAAAAAAGGAAAATAAAATTAAACAAATATATATTCAACATTTTACCAAGGCGCCAATCTTCATTTCCGGGTTTAGGGTTTTACGAACCCACCATTTTGCACAGTATACCCACCAAGGAGCAAAATATCTCTTCCTCCAAAACCCCATGGCATTTTGGGGTAACTCACTTCTTCTCTCATTTCGATTCCGATCAAAACCCTAAAACCTAACAAATTTTCATTCTCTGATTCTGACTGCAGGAGTTGAAATCAAACCTGGAAAGCCTTTTACTCACCAATACGATGCTTCCAGAGGACGCCTCCACATTTCAATGGTAACCACCTTCTTTATCATCATCTTATTTTCTACGCTTAATCTTTCATTGCGTGTTTCAATTTACGATCGATCATCCAATTTCGTGTTATGAATCGAATATACATTAATTTCATGTTTGGAATACCTGAATTTCTTGAAATCAGGTCACACTGTGATTCTGTTGAAATTACAAAATGTAGTTTCTGCTGAACTTACTGTCAATTTAAACATGTATCCAATCTGTTATTTCTGACAAGATTAGGGACCTGTTTGGATAAACAGCTTATAGCACAAGTGCTTATCAAAATAAGCGCTTATGAATAAGCTCGCATAAGCTATTTTTATAAGAAAAGATAAAATAAATTTAATCTGTTTTTATATATATTATAATTTGTTTATTTTTATTTTTATTAGCTATCTTGAAGAATTTATAAAAAAAGTTCAACAAAATTTAGAAAAATGTCATAAGCTGTTATGATTACGTCTCTCAAAGAGTGTTACAAAACTTATTGCAGTAGATAAGCTCAAATAAGCCCATCCAAATAGGTCCTAGATTGTTAATTGTAGTTATAAACTTTCATTTTCAGGCCACTTTGGGGCTTGGCACTGCAATTACGAAAAGCACACTGCAATGTAATGTGGGAAACAAAAGCCCTGTTTTTCTTTGCGCTCTTTATCCTGGAAAAACCGAGTCGTTGCAGTTGAATTTGGAGTTTGAAGAAGATAGTAATGTTGTTCTCTCCGTCATTGGACCTCGGAGTATTCATCTCTGCGGTTATTATCTTGCCCGTGGACACTATATCAATACTATGGATGAATCGTATCCTTGTGTTTTTTTACTAATTTTTTATTTTTTTCTTGCACCTTTTTTTTTTTGGTTTATTTATCGGTCAGCATGCATTTTTAAGACATCGAAATTGTTTACGAGTATAAAACCCCATGGTATTTGATTGTAAGTTAAGTTGGGATTACTTTGTAATTTATGAGTTTTTTCAATTGTTTTAACTTAGACAAGTATTTGGTTCTGACATAAGAAAAATGTGAGTTTTTATGTGCTTACAAAGAAGTTAATTGAAAGAGCTTTTGAGAAGTGTGGGAGTTTGAATAAGTCCAACTTTGAATTATATTGTAATCTATGAGATCTTTCAATTATTTTAACTTCAATAAGTATTTGGGTGTGAGCCCATGAAAATGTTAGAGGTTGGTGCATGATTTGATTTTAATTTATGCCTGGATGTCTCATAGTCATTGGAAGATTATTTTGATTTTTAAATTTCTGCAAGTGTTTGTTAAAAAGTTTATCCAAACTAGTTCTAAGAAGTTCACACAAAGTTGTTTGATGGTTGAGCCCAAATCTTTACTCGGATTATGTGTATCAAAAGATGAAATACAACCGTATATCCATTTGTCCTTTTTCTTTGTGGGTTTCTTTTTCTTGATTTCCTTCACTACAATGAAAAGGGAATCATATGGAGAAGATATAGCTGATACTGAAACAGAGAGATCCGATCACGGTGATGAAGACGACTACGATGATAGTTTTATTGATGATGGCGGTGATACAGTTTTCCTACAATCTCCTATTTCCAATGAAGGCATGTTTATGTTTATCCCTCAACATGTAAATCTTGAGTTTGCCCCCATTTCAATCTCTTGACTATGTTTGTATCATTTGTTTGTTTTTATTGTGATGACTGCAGAGGAACCTTCTGATAGCGGTCGAAAAAGTACAAAAGGAGGCCGAAGAAGGCTGAGGAAGAAGTACCAGTTGGTAGAGTCAGACGATGATGACCTTCGTGAAGAAAAGAAAATTGTCAACGACAACATGCATGCTGAATCTCGGGAAACTGATGACGATGATAGTCTACCAATTTCATCTATTTGCAAGAATAAAGCCTCTGGAAGGGTCTTGGATCAAGAAATGGATGATAATGTTGATAAAGAAACAGTTGATGCTGGCAACAAAGATGGTCAAGAACCTGATAATACTATTGAACTAACGTTGAAAACTGACAATGTTGTTGTGGACAGTCAGACTCATAGGTATCTCTTCTCAATTAAATATCATTGATTGAATACATGCTTGCTTTTATCAGCTTTAGGTCTTCCTTTTTATAGTTAAATTTCTAATTGTTCTTGGCTGTGTTTATAAATTATGTTTGTAATGAAGCAGGGAAGCTGAACCTTCAGATCAATTGGTAGATCCCTGCCCTGTTCTGGATGTTGGGGATATTAAAAAGTCAAAAAAGAAAAAGAAGGAAAAGGAAAAAGAAACAAAGAGTTCTTGTAATGACCATTCCACCGAACCAGATAATGCGGTGCAAGATGAGCCAAAAATGAACACAACTCAGGATCTTCTGGTAGGAAATGAACAGAACCAGCAGCAAGCTGATGATAAGTGAGTGTTTTTGTCTTGAGTTCTTGTTATACTATAGAAACTTTTATTTCTCAGTTATATATGTTTTTCACAGTATAAAATGTTAGATTAATTTGGAAAGTTAGACCAAGTCATTATATTTATACATATGAAGGCCATGAAATTTTGAAATAATAAATTTAGGGCTCTTCATTACAAAAGAAATATTCAGAGAGTGCTTGAGCTAAAGATGGGGTAGGTTTCTATTTATATCCCAGGCTGATGCCTCTTTTTTTCTCCTCAATTCAATATCATTGATTGGATATTTGCTTGCTCTGTATCAGCTTTAGTTCTTCCTATTTATAGTTAAACTTTTAATTATTCTTGCCTTTGTTCATAAATTATATTTGTAATGAAGCAGGAAAGCTGAACCTTCAGATCAATTGGTAGATCCTTGCACTGTTCTGGATGTTGGGGATATTAAAAAGTCAAAAAAGAAAAAGAAGGAAAAGGAAAAAGAAACAAAGAGTTCCGGTAATGGCCATTCCACCGAATTAGGCAGTGCTGTGCAAGATGAGCCAAAAATGAACATGACTCAGGATCTTCTGGCAGGAAATGAACAGAACCAGCAGCAAGCTGATAAGTGAGTTTTCATGCCTCAAGTTCCTATTATATTATAGAAGCTATTATTGCTCAGTTATATTTGTTTTTCATAGGATAAAATGTTAGATTAATTTGCAAAGTTAGACCAAATTATTATATTTGTACACATGAAGGCCATGGAATTTTGAAATAATGAATTTACAATTTAGGGTTCTTCATTACAGCAGAAATATTCAGAGTGCATGATTTAAAAATGGGGCAGGTTTCTATTAATATCGCCTTTGCTAAAATTCATTCAGAAATGTTAATGGTGGTGTTTTTCTTTGTCTATGAAGTTAAACAACAATGTATGTGCCTGTTTCAAATGACCTATATATGGTCCAGTGGCAACCACAGGTTGATTCACATCTTCGGATGACTTATATGAGTCTATGGCCACACTTGGCTTGTGGCTGTTGGCAAATGTGAAAACTCACTGATGAGATGGTGGCATGTTTGGCTTATGGTGGTGGCTACTTTCCTACTTTGACAGGCTTTGCTTTGTTTTATATTTTAAATATAATTGTAGATCCGTCTTACAATAGGAATGGTCATATATCATACATAAATGAGTAGTGCTAGCAACACTTACTCTAACACCCTCATTCCAACACTCACTCTTACCCGGTGAAATGCTTACAGGTCTCGTCATTTTGGAACTGAGCCCCATATAAAGTGATGAGACATGTACTTCACTAAATAATAGAGTGAATGTTGTTATCATTACTGTACTTCAAATTAATAGGCTTGAATAACGCTGGATTTGTGGGCATCATCTCTTGTACTGGTTACTTAATTAAAATGAATGCAGCACACTATTTTTTTAATTTTTAGTCAGACTGGTATTCTTCACTACTATACAAACAATTTCATGAGTCTGACCCATCCCAGTACTGTGCCATAGAAGTTTTCTACGTTGACTTTACTTTGTTAAAAGTGTTGCTACTTTAGAGATAACCATTAAAAAACTGTATTTGGTGCAAATAATAATGTCCCCGCTTTATTTGTAGCAGTTCTTAGAACATCTCATGCATATATTAAATATTAAATAATATCTTTTTATTACCTAATAGCTTAACTCACCTTGGCAATGTATTTTGTACCTTGGTTCTGTACCTGCTTTTAAAGACAATGTTCCTAAAAGGAGAACTGACAATGCCTTTACAAACTTAATTTAGTTAATTGCGAAGATATCTGGTTAAGTTATTGATCATTTTTGTCGTTGATATGATGCAGGAAAGTTGAAACCACGGATAAAATACTACCTTCCTCACAGGTTGGTCAAGGACAGGATGAAAAACCAAAGAGAAAAAGGAAGGAACGGTCCAAGGATGAGACACTTCTTACTGCCGGTGGTGCTTCTATTAGCCATGTTATTAACCTGCCTCAGGGAAATGAACACAATAGCCAGAACACAGTTAATGGGTGAGTTTTTTAACCAACTTTTATTTTTATAATAATCAAGTAATACAATAATACTATAATAACTAGAACATGTTGCATTTGATATGGAGATGAAGTTGTTGAAATACTCTTAATGCTCTGGACATATGCAACAAAACTCACAAAATCAGCTGCATACTGTATCATTGATGCAACAGACACCTAGGCTTTCCTTCCTAGTATAAGTTATTAATGTTAAGAAGTGTGGTTGGGCCTAACTCAACCCTACAAAACCGGCTGGTAGAGTGAGGATTACCCCCACTTATAAACACATGTTCATGTCATATATTGTCCGATGTGGGACTCTTAACACACCCCCTCACGCTCAAGACTGGACAACTGAAACGTGAAAATAAATGGTGGGTGGCCCGATAGCGGAAACCATAGAAGGTGGCCCACCGGATCTTAAACGAGGCTCTGATACCATGTTAAGAAGTGTGGTTGGGCCTAACTCAACCCTACAAAACCAGCTGGTAGAGTGAGGATTACCCCCACTTATAAACACATGTTCATGTCATATATTGTCCGATGTGGGACTCTTAACAATTAACAGAATATTGGCCATGCATGTTTTAATTTCACTGGAAATTATACTGGTTAAAATAATGACCTGATATGGCCTATATTCTGTTAATATGCATGGCCTAATATGTATTTGTGCTACATAAAATTTGTCATTTCACAACTGAATATCAGATGAAATCCTTCAAGTGCTAAAAGAAGTCACTCTCCTTACAATAAATCTCTTTACTTAATCTACATTTAAGATGCCATGTTCAGAATTGTCCATTCTCCAAAATTTTATATGGATTCACTGTCATTTTCACAATGATTTGTCATTAAAATTGTCTTACATCCTGTCATAAAAGAGATAAAACAGATCTTTGTTATCTGATACCATTTAGCAAATTAGCAGGGATGTGAAGATTTCAGACACTGTTGCATTGCCTTCCACTGAAACGGATTCTCAAAAGAAAACAAAGAAGAGAAAGAAAGAGCATTTAAACAAAGCTTCACAGCCTGAAGGTGACAGTGGAAATGGTGAAGCCAACAAAGAGACAGTAAAGCATGATAGTCTGATTGATAAGTTTTCTGAAAGGAAAGAGCAACAGCCAAAGGTTACAGTTGAAAAGTAAGTGCCATTATGCTTATGATACAAGATGATGCTGAAGCACTAGCACATGCTTCATCACTGAAATTGAATTGGTGGCACGATAAATGTTATTAACAAGCAGAAACATGGTAAAGTAGGATACATTGAACAGGTTTAAATATTTCTACACTAATCTGGCTAATTAAATAAATGCAAACTTGAATTGGTTCAATCATTTTTGCTTTCTAAAATAGTTAGAATTTGATAGTATTCTTATTCCTTGAAGTAAATAGCAGCTAACATAAAATCTATATACCAAGTTTTTTCTTAATTAAGCAGTAAATCTTGTTAAACTTGTAACATCGAAAGATATATCATTCAACTCTAAGTCTCTCTTAGTGATTTAGCTTATAATTTTCCTTATCCCAACTTGTGCAACCATAATACATTGTAATATTTTCACGTTTGCCGCATTGGGTTTACTTTCTTGTTGGCTCTCTATTGCCTAATATTGAGTCCCATGTAGCACTATAGACCTTATGTCTACAGTAACATATTTCTTTAAGCACGGGTTATAATTTTCCACCGCAGATCTTACATGAAGTATTCTTTTGTTCCGTCCACCTTGCTTGGATGATATGGTGTTACTAGTTATTCAAGAGCTACTTAAAATGTGAAACTTGTAGTCTTAGGTGCCTTTTTATCCCAGCCCATTCCTTACCTCAATAGGTATATCATTTAGTCCAACTATCTTACCGTTCCCGTTTGCAACTTCATGTTCTATATATGTTTCATGTCCCAATGCGTTTAGTTTTTTTGGGAACATAAGTAGTGGGAGTTGATGTATCATAATAATTCATCTTTGAGCTTATTGATGATTTCCTAACCAATTTTGTAGAAAACATGTGAATTAATTGTTGGGTAAGGGTAATAATTGGCAAGAAATAATTCATGTTACCTTGATTTTTGGAAACAACTGATAAGTAGCAAAAAAATTCTAAAATAATGATGATAAAAAGGAAACTCTACACTTAATATCCTCCTCTCTTGGTCCCTATCATCATACTACAACTTATACTTTGCAATATTATTATATTTTTTGTGCAGCAATGTTGACAACGATGGAAAACAATCTGAAGACAAGAAAGTTAAGAAAAAGAAGAAAAGTAAAAGTCAGGGCATTGAAGTTGTAAATTCTGACGTGCCTGTATCTGTTGAGCCCAGTACTGGGATGATGAAAGAGGATGGAAATCACTTGGAGGATGCAAAACCTTCCCAAGTTAGAACATTGTCAGATGGACTAGTTATTCAAGAGCTAGAGACCGGGAAAGCAAATGGGAAAATTGCTGCATTAGGGAAAAAGGTATTTCTAGACAATTTAAAATACTTTAGCGACTAGTAGTGACTTGCTCAATCAGGACAGACATTTATCGCTGATTTGATTTGATCATATTTAAATAAATGGCCTTTGGTTACAGATCAGCATCAATTACACTGGCAAGTTGAAGGAAAATGGAGTGGTGGTTGAGTCAAATGCTGGCGAAGCTCCTTTCAAATTTCGCCTTGGTAACATATCACTCTATTTACCAGCACTTTTTATTATCTGGATATGACTTGTGTTCTCACACTTGCATCTCCTTTTTCAGGTAAAGGAGAAGTTATTAAGGGTTGGGATATTGGCCTTGAAGGTAGTCATTTAAACATTTTGTCCTTGTTATTTTGTCTAATTGAGTTTTTTTTTTTTTAAATTTTTAATTTATTAAAATTTAAATATAACCTTTTCTCAGGCATGCAAGTTGGAGAAAAGAGAAGACTTGTGATTCCACCATCATTGTTGTATGTGACTGACTGAATTCATATGTTGGATACATATAATTATCTTTATTCGATTTTCTTTTTTGGAATCCCTATAACTTTCTCTACAACATGTGCTTGTTTCAGGTCTAGGAAAGATGGAGACAGTGGCAGCATACCACCAAATTCATGGTTGGTTTATGACTTCGAACTGGTTAAAGTTCATTGATTATTCCTTCCAACTGATCATGGATGGTCATGTTTGAGTGAATATCGGAAATTTGGAGTCAGGAGGCAGTTTAGCTGGGCAATCAAAAACTGGATTCAACTGTATGATAACAGTTTTTTTTTGTTGAATCTCTTGCAACCAAGTCCAAAGTTTTGCTTCTTTCAGTTACTGTTTACAGTCCAAAACCCATTTGAGTTGAGGGTGAAAGTAATCATGGTATTTAGACATATACGTTTGGTTGCTTTCCTTTTTGATCTAAAACAAATTTTTTTATGGACATTGTCCCTTTCTGTGTCTCAACATATAAGGCTGAATTGAGTTACATTTGATCACAATCATCCACAGTTTTATGGTGACCAAGTCACTAATCACATTTATCCATAATAAGTAACACTCTTTCGCCTTGCTCCCCCGCACACACTTTCAATAGGTGAGTGTGTACTAGTTTGTAGCAGTCTTGTTGAAAATGTTTTTAGCTCTTTGCTTCTAACTGCCTCAGCTTCAAATGATATTTAGTTGTCAAACACTAATGTAAACATGCAAAGCACATGTTTTTGGTTACACTGTGAACAATATTTAGTCATGCATGCTGGACTAAAGGATTTCTGAGACATTAAATTCTTTATAGGCCAATGTTTTAAGAGGAAGATGGTTGCCTAATTAAGTGAGTTTTGAGAAATAGATGGTGTTTTTAGGTGATGTGATAGTTTTGAATTAAAAACGGTATTGAATCCATCATATTGTCTTAAAACCAATAACTCCTTCACCAATTATGTCAAATGTAGCTTACGTGTATGATTATATAATAAGGGTTCTAACTTACCAATTTGTGAGTATCTCTCTATCAAAGGTTTCTAAATTACAAATATTTAAGTATCTGTATAAACTAAGGTTGCTCTATGAGGAGAGAGATATATGTATCTTTGGCTTAATTGCAACTTTGGTCTTCTTATTTTGTGTTTTTTTTGGGTTTTGATCCCCCTATTTTAAAAACTACGATTTTGGTCCATTTTTTAGGTTTCAAGATTGATATTAGTTCTCTTGCCATGTTAAGTCATGTTTTTAATGAGGTGGCGTGTTGAATGATGATGTGGCATTTCCATGTTAGTTAAAATGGTCTTTTTAATTTTAATATCATTTCCATGTTATTAACGTGGTTTTTTTATTTCATTTTCAAAAAATTAATAAAATTAATAAAATAAAACTTAAATGTAAAACCCCAGCTCTTTCATCTTCAACCCATTTCTTCAACCATTCATTAACCCCTATTTTTTCACGAACAACAACCCCTTTCTTTAGTCATTTACGTAGCCATTTCTTCAAACCCAATCCTCCTTTTCTCAACAAACCCATACCAGTCCTTCTCTAGCCATTAATTTCGAACCCATACCAGCCCTTTCCTCAACGTGCCATTAATTTCGTACCAATATGTCTGAAACGAATTTTTTTCCTCAACAAACCAGTCTGGGTCTGGTATAAGAAGAAAAGGTAATAGATGTTGGTGTGAGCTTGAGTCACCGTTGATGATGTCATGGACATACGATAATCCTGGAAGATTTCATGGTTGTGGTAATTTTAAGGTGATGAGGAAAAAATGATGTAATTAATTTCAGTGGGTTGATGAAGACATGAGCAGTCGTGCTAAAGATGTGATAAGATCTTTGAAAGGCAAGAATTAGGAGCTCATGGATGTGATTAAGGACATCAAGAAAAATGAAGATTTGTTGAAGATGAAAAATAGGTTTATGTATTATTTTGTGGGGTTATCTTTGACGTTTGTCTTTTTAATTGTATTTGCATTAGTTGCAACACATGTACTCAAATGTTGTAGTTACTTTGATGTTTATGTAGTTTTCAAATGAACTAATTTTAAATGAAGAGTTATGATTGTCTGTGTTAATGAAGAGTTATGTTGTAGTTACTTTGATTGTCTTCAAATGATGTTTATGGAGTATAACCTTGTATTATGTGCAAACAGTTTGAAACAAATTTTAAATTGGAAACAGATTTTATGTGCAAACAGTTTGAAACAGATTTTAGTAGTGCTTTTGCAAAGATGAAAATGATTGAAACAAATTTTTTGAAACAAATTTGTGTTGGGTTACATAACAGGTGACATAACAAGGTCTTATAACAAGTTGCATAACAGGTTACATAACATATTTTTTGAAACTGATTTGTATTGGATCATTTGTGTTGGGTTACATAACAGGTAGGGCTGGCAATGAACCAAACCAACTCGAAGATAGTTCGGAATTCGACTCGACAATTAAATCGTTGAACTAGGTTCATGAACCAAATGAGTTGAGTATGAGCGAAAAATTAAGTTCGTTAACTAAATGAGCTGAACTTGAACTATACATAGTTCGACTCGTTAGGTTCATGAGTCAACTCGATTACATATGAAAAGAATTATATTGTCTTTAAGATTAGGTTTAAATATTTATTTCAAATCTTAGACAAATTTAATCTTCAATTTAGTAGTTTTTGAATTAGACTCTCAAATGTATCTCTTGAAAGTTGTGTAGGTTTTGAATTAGTAGATTTCGAAGATAAAGTTAAATTTCAATATGATAACTTTTATATTATTTTAATATTTTATTTAAAATATATATATTTATTTAAAATGTCAAATATACTAAAAAATATATATATTTAAAAAAATAGTTTTTAAGTTCGTGAACCATGTGAGCTGAACCTAATGAGATGAACCTAACGAGTCGAACCGAACTGTTCGTGAACTTATAACGAGTCGAGTTTGAGCTTAAAAAAAAGTTCGTGTCAAACTCGAACTCGAACTCGAATTCGAACAATTCTTAACGAGTCGAGCCGAGCTGAGGTGAGTTCGACTCGACTCGACTCATTTCCAGCCCTAATAACAGGTTACATAACAGATAGTTTATCATATTCTGTATTTTGAAACTTGTTAACTTATAATTGGGTTACATAACAGGCAATTTATTTCAGTGTTGGCAAAACTATAATTGGTTCAGTGTTGTCAAAAATTGAAACCTTAAAAGAACTACATAACAAGCAGTTTATTACATAACATCCAATTTAGTTCAGTGCTGTCAAAAATTGGTTCAGTGCTGTTAACTTTACCAATGTAGTTTATTACATAATAGCCAGTTTAGTTCAGTGCTGTCAAAAATTGAAACCTTAAAAGAACTACATAACAGGCAGCATTACTTTGAACACTGATGTATCATAACAACACTGCATTCTAATAATAAACTGATGTATAAACAACATTGCATTGTAATAACAAACTCATAACATAACATTGAAGACTGATGTATAAACAACATTGCATTGTAACTTTACATATCAAACAACAACATTATATAACAACACTACATAACATAACATTGAAGGCTGATGTATCATTACATTGAAGGCAACATTAAAGACAACATATTTTAACAAAAAGACATTGAGTTTTTTTGGTCATAACATATGCTATAACAGCATCACAAAAAGTAAAGTAAAATATATAACTATTCTTGGGTTGGTGGCGGTGCTTACTGTAACACCTAGGGCTGGCAATGAACCAAACCAACTCGAAGATAGTTCGAAATTCGACTCGACAATTAAATCGTTGAACTAGGTTCATGAACCAAATGAGTTGAGTATGAGCGAAAAATTAAGTTCGTTAACTAAATGAGCTGAACTTGAACTATACATAGTTCGACTCGTTAGGTTCATGAGTTAACTCGATTACATATGAAAAGAATTATACTGTCTTTAAGATTAAGTTTAAATATTTACTTCAAATCTTAGACAAATTTAATCTTCAATTTAGTAGTTTTTGAATTAGACTCTCAAATGTATCTCTTGAAAGTTGTGTAGGTTTTGAATTAGTAGATTTCGAAGTTAAAGTTAAATTTCAATATGATAAATTTAATTTTATTTTAATATTTTATTTAAAATATATATATTTATTTAAAATGTCAAATATACTAAAAAATATATATATTTAAAAAAATAGTTTTTAAGTTCGTGAACCATGTGAGCTGAACCTAATGAGATGAACCTAACGAGTCGAACCGAACTGTTCGTGAACTTATAACGAGTCGAGTTTGAGCTTAAAAAAAAGTTCGTGTCTAACTCGAACTCGAACTCGAATTCGAACAATTCTTAACGAGTCGAGCCGAGCTGAGGTGAGTTCGACTCGACTCGACTCATTTCCAGCCTTAGTAACACCCCACTTCCCAAATTAAAATAAAATGCGATTAAGTCAAATAATTATCAGAGTTTCCATTCCAAAAGTGGGATATTACATTCCACAAAATTCTACAAAACACTTCTTTGTATGGATTTCAAAATAAAGCAGCGGAAAATTATCATTAATATATCATTCACGACCATCCGCTAAAATACACACAAATCATTCATCATTAAGGTTCACCAAAATACGATACGTCACAGGAATACAACAAATCTATCACAAAACAAATAAACTCCCAAGTCCCGTGTTACGTATTAGAGCATCCTACGACTCAACTCGCACACCACTATCCAAGCTAGCTATGCACCTGGATTATCTGTACTTCCGAAGAAGCACAGACCACAACAACAACAGAGGGGTGAGAAAACATGATCAAAATTATCAGTAATAAAATACATGAATAAAAAGGCGGTAAATAAACAAATCATCACCCCACCAACATCAAACAGGACCTACTGCCCAACATCAAACACAACATACCATAATGCAAGAATGTAACCCAACACATGCATGCAGTACCGACTCATCATCACTGATGGACACCGGGCCATCAACCCTCCACAAAGGAGCACATCATAAACAGGATAGATCACTTACGCTCCTCCTGAGACATGATCTATCCCCACAATTCTCCACAAAGGAGTACGAATGAATCATTTACGCTCCTCCTGAGACATGATTCAACTCCGCAATCACTGATGGACACTGGGCCATCAACCCTCCACAATGGAGCACATCAAAAACAGGATAGATCACTTACGCTCCTCCTGATACATGATCTATCCCCACAATTCTCCACAAAGGAGTATGGGTGAATCACTTACGCTCTTCCTGAGACATGATTCAACCCTACCGAGACACCATGCTATGCACAACACCAAATGCACAACACACAAACATCAAGCACACTAAGTGCACACGATCCTACTGATCATATCACCATACATCATACATATGTATATATATATACACACCAATAAATTATATCAATCAAGTTAAATAATAGGGAAATCACATTCGAATACCGAGTACACGCGATCCTCCCGATCACCTCACTATGCATCATATACATATTACATATATATGTCTTACCCACCATTTAATCATGTCAATTAAATTTAATATTTCATAATTCACCTTTCCACATTAAGTATACTCTCTTTACCCCTAAACAACATCTCTCGACCTATCACAACCCAAGGAATCCTACAAAACGAATCACAAGGCAAAACAGCACAAAAATCACATTCTGACACGCTCGCTGGCTCACTCGCCTAGCGAGGCCTCAGCGAACGCTCGCTGCCTCATTCGCCTAGCGAACCTGCTAACGAATGCAGACAGTGGCTACTGGAAGTGTTCGCTACCCAACTCGCCTAGCGAATGCTCGCTACTAGCTCGCTCAGCGAAGGTGCTGACGAACGTCTGCGATTTCACAAAAATCTCACTGTTCAGAAATTCATCAGAAGCTCAAAAAAATCGTCTGATTCTCACCACACCAGTCCCAGTAGTCTTAGCCTAGTATTCTACGACTAACCCACACTATTTATTCCAGGCCTTACCCGATAAAACACCAACTCTACTGATTAAATCATTTCCGACCTAAACGGTAAACTACTTAGAACACCCAACAAATCCCTACATAATCACATGCAAGGCTAGCATAACCGAATTTCACCAATTCCTAAAAACATAAACACCATTCATCCATGGAAACAACAATCAGAACATTACAACATCTTAATCATGATCATCAATCCCTATGGGGTTAAGGAATCCCCAACTACCCCATTCATGTAATTACCAATTTTAACCTGTTTCTCCCCCTTACCTCGACTAGTTGCTTCGATCGATGAAAACTTCCAAGAATCTGATTACTCTCCCGTGTTCTTCTTTCTCTTGTTCTTGTTTTTCTTCCTCTCTCTTTTCCCAAATAGATCGTGTTTCTCTTTTCCTTTCTTTCCCAACTCACTAATACCCCCTTAAAACACTTATTCCTCATTTCTTTTAATTCCAATATAATTCCAATAATATTAATAATAATAATAATAATAATAATAATAATAATAATAATAATAATAATAATAATAATAATAATAATAATAATAATACCATTACTATTAATTATCAAATTATTATCATTATTAATTTTATTATTCTAATATTAAAGGCCATAGCTTCTTAAATAATCCCCACAAAAGACATGCCGAATTAAAATAACACCAGAAAGATTAAATAATTAAAATGGGTGTTACACTTGCGACCCTCCGTCTATAACAATTTGTCCCGCTTTCTTGCCCGACTTGTCACCCTTTTTTTTAGATTTTTTGTTGCCACCTTTAGGAATCTCTCTCTTGTAGCTCGCTTCCCTTTACACGTTCGTTTGTTATGGCCAAAACTCCCACATTTCTTGCACTTGGCAATTTGAAGAGTTCTAGGCAGTGTATTTCTTATCCTCGATTCATCATTCGCCTTGTTACGATTCTTCTTAGGACGACCGATAGATCTTCGCATGACTGAAGGGCTGATTGGGTTAGCAACATTAACATACCATAGTTATGGGCCATTGGTTGGCATAATGATATGGCTATAAGTAGCCAGAATAATAGATTTCCTAGACAATATGACACAATGATTATAGTAAATGTACAAAAAAGATGAATGTAAATGAACATAATATACGAGTAAGTGATACATATAGAATGATGAAACATACTCTTCGGGCTCCTTCTTGTTATACCATATGCATGCAATAGCATGACAACATGGTATTCCACTTAAATCCCACTTCCTACAACCACATTTCTGTTGAAGCAAGTTCACAGCATATGTCTCAACACTGTTTGAAACTCCGAATATAGCAAAGTCATCACCTGCATGCCATGTTGCAATCCATCCTTCTGTTGCCCTCTTTGTTTTTTCCAAGATTTTTTGAATGTTAGGACTTGCAACACCTGTGTACCTACTTAATTTCTCCTTTTGAGCAGAGATTCTCACTGTTATGTAATGTTTGATTCCTTCAAGTAGTGAAATGATCGACTTATCTCTATACTTCAAGATTGCACGATTAAAAGCCTCACACATATTGTTGACTTGCAAATCACATTGTGTGTATGTTTTGAAATGAGACCGATTCCAACATGCAGCTGGGACATCCATCATGTCTTTCCAAGCATTGGCATTGAGCTCTTTCATATGATTCATTGCTCTTTCCCATGCAAGAATTGGTGTGGCTCTAGCTGCCCGCCATAAAGCCTTCTTCATAAATATCCAAGGATATTTCTTTCTCCAATTTCCATACAAGTGTTTAACACATAGTCTATGTTCAACATGTTGGCTTGTCTCAAGAATAGCCGGTACCAATCCCTAAAATAACAGCACATAACAACACATCGAACATCAGTATCAACACAAATTAGTCTTTCTATCAAATTGTTATTGAAACAGCAGTAGCATTTAGACCATAACAGTAGCAGCATCACATATCAGTATATAACAACCAGCATCACATATCAAATTGTTATTGAAACAGCATATAACAACCAACATTGTAACAACATATAACAGCCAACATTGTAATAACGTATAACAACCAACAAACAACATTGTAACAGCAAACAACAAACAACATTGTAACAATATATAAACCAAATAACATCACTGTATAGCATCACATTGTAACATCATATAAACCAAATAGCATCACATTGTAACAACATATAAACCAAATAGCAGCACTGCACAACAAACAACATATCAACACAAAATAGCATCACATATCAAACAACATTGTAACAAATAGCAGCACTGTAAAACTAACCTTCTGTTGATCTGATATAAATCCATATTTGTTGTCTTGTATAGATTGCAAGTCTTCTAGTAACAAATTAAGGAACCATTTCCATGAGTCTTTCATTTTAGCTTCCACTACGGCATAAGCGATTGGATAAATCTTGTTATTTCCATCCTTACCAACAACACCTATTAACTGACCTCTAAAGTCCCCTTTAAGAAAACAAGCATCCAGTCCTATTAGAGGCCTACACGTTGTTGCAAACGCTGCCTTACAAGCTTCTAAGCATACATATATTCTTTCAAAGATATGACCACCATCTGAATCAGCACACTTAATTTTAACAGTGGAGTTTGGATTTGACTTTAACAACTCCTCACCATAGCTTCTAAGATGTGTGAATTGTTCATGACCAGCAACTTGAATCAATTCCATTGTCTTTTTATTGGCTCTATAAGCTTGATCCTTTGACAACTTCACCCCCCACTTCTTAATAGCTTCTGCAATCAGCCCTTTGGTTTTTATTTCAGGAGTGTGTCTTATGGTGTACACAAATTGGCGACCCAACCAATCCGTTTTTACTTGTCTATTTTTTGCTGTCCTATGACAGCCATGACGATCAGTTAAGCTAACAAGTTGCCAATATTGATTGGTAGTCCTCATGCTAAACCTAATATGAAATGGACAACCATCTACACACTTGACAACCATTCTCTTTTTGTCATTTTTCTTGAATACAAGATTCTTCTTGTTCTCCATTGCATACTCCTTTATGGCATCTTTGATTTGTTGTTTATCCTTGAACGTCACCCCTACTTCAAGTTTTGTGGGTTCCCTAAAGATTGGAAACTTTGCCATATCACCTTCAGCATCACTATCGGGTGGAGTTTGAAGCACATCTGAATCACTACCATTATCAGAATTACCATCCAACTTTGAAGGTTTTTTTGCTATAGCATCAGGTAAAACGGTCTTCCAATTAATACTAGATCAACACCTAAATTCATCACATCAATTTCATCTTCCAAATATTCATCCTCTTCCTCGTCATCTTCACTGCCCATGCTATAATCTGGATCTGTTTCACTCTCGTCATCTACATCATCAACATTAACGCTAAACTCTTCATCTACTTCATCAACAGTAACCTCTTCATATACTCCATCAACACTAACCTCTTCATCATTTTCTCCCTCGACATTAACTTCATCGTTTGCTCCCTCAACATTAACTTCATCATTTGCTCCCTCAACATTAACTTCATCGTTTGCTCCCTCGACATTAACTTCATCATTTGCTCGCTCGACATTAACTTCATCATTTGCTCCTTCACCGTTTGCTCCTTCACCATTGCCTTTTTCACCATTATCCTCCTCAAAAATAACATCCTCAATACTTATTTCTTCAACTTTGTGTTCAACATAAAGATCACTACCTTAAATCCTCTAACATCCTCCATTAACCTTAAGACATCATTATCATTGTTAAGAGGCCGAAGCCCACGAGAAAAGGAAAAATTAGGATTCCCATACCATAAACACTTTATATTACGATACCCCTCACTCTTGATCAAATCTTCAATTTGCATGTAGGACATAAAGTCCACATCCCAATCCCAATTCATTTCAGTTACAAACCCATCAACATACAACAGAACTGGATTCTGAATTAAGTGTCCTATATGGTGTACTCTGAATCTGACAGCTTGGGTATCAGAGGGCCTACAAAACACAAACGACAGTTTCTGAATTAAACCATAGATAAAACCGGGAGTTGGTATAAACAAATCATATGCTATGACAGAACACAAACGCCACTTGCGTGTTTAGGGTTTTTGTATTCAGAGGTGAGTTACGAAACATACCTCGACACATAACTTCGGTTTGCCATTTCAGAGACGATGGGAACCGAGCTGCGATTTGATTTGAAGCGAGCCGTGGTTTGATATAGAACTGGGTTTGAAGAAATGGGAAGATTCGTTCGTGAAAGAGGAAAACCAAGCTTCGTTCGTTCGTTCGTGAAAGGGGAAGACCAAGCTTCGTTCGCTCGTTCGTGAAGGGGGAAGACCAAGCTTCGTTCGTTCGTGAACTGGGTTTGAAGAAATGGGTTGAAGATGAAAGAGCTGGGGTTTTACATTTAAGTTTTATTTTATTAATTTTCTGAAAATGAAATAAAAAACCACGTTAATGATATGGAAATGATATTAAAATTAAAAAGACCATTTTAACTGACATGGAAATGCCACATCACCATTCAACGCGCCACCTCATTAAAAACATGACTTAAAATGGCAATGGGACTAATATCAATCTTAAAACTTAAAAAAGGGACCAAAGTCATGGTTTTTAAAATGGGGGGATCAAAATCCAAAAAAACACAAAATAGGGAGACCAAAGTTGCAATTAAGCCTACAATGTTTATACAGTAGCTATTTACAGCAGTTAGGAATTGAGTATTTATAGATTAGTTATGACTATGCTTAGGGGTGGGAATCAGTCAAATCATCATCTGTCAGGTCTATAGTTCGACCTACTTAAAACTCGATTTGACTTAGCTTGTTTGATAAAAAGGTCAGATTTAGTAATTTAAAAATCTATTAATTTAAATGAGTGGACTAAAGCTTATAGAAAAGCCTATTGGACCTAATTTTGTTAATATTATATATTATATTTATTTGTTTATACATAATAATTAATTTTTTATTCTTTCAAAATTTTATTTTTATTTTTATTTAACTATTTAGATTTCCAATACGATTCTAAAAAAGAATGTATTAGGCTTTAAAAAATTTTATTAGCCTTAAAAAAATTGGATATAGACTTTACAAAATAAACTTTTAAAAGTAGACTTTTCAAAAAGGCAAATGAGACTCAAAATAAAGCCTTTATAGGTAATAGAACATGTTTATACCTTAAATTTTTTTAAAATTAAGCTTGATCTATTTAATTATAATTTTGTTCGATCTGGTTTATTCTTACCCCTTATTGTGTTGACTCAACATAATCAATTGCAAAACTAAATTAAGGCTTAGGCAATGGTTACTCTAATATATTCCTTTCAAAGGAAACTTCATCTTTGTGCAAGAGATGACTTGTCTTGAACTTGTGACTTGTCCTCGATTTGGAGAAACTTGAGAGGAAACAATGGCTTAGTGAGAGCATCTGCATATTGATCAACGACATGAATGTTTTGAACAATGAGGCTCTTGTTGAGCACATTCTGTCTTTAAAAAGATGTAAAACACGTGGTATGTTTGATCTTGACATGCACAATAGGTTGTGTGAGAGAGTGCAATTGTGCTTAGGTCGTCCATGAACGAGAATAAGTATGGTGGGAGAAGAGATTGAATCTACAAAACTTTAGATGTTGTACTTTCTTGACTTTAGTACTCAACCTCAGTGTTAGACCTTGTCACCAAGGTTTGTTTCTTTTATCACCAGTATATGAAGTTAAGGCTCAAAAAATGCAAGATCTTGAGGTAGACTTCATGTCATTAGGGTAAGCATCCTAATCATCATAAAAAATGCTTTGATTTAGAGAGGAAGTTGAGTATAGGTAGGTTGAAGAGACCATGACAGGGAGAGATCATTTGAGGTACCTCAAGCTATTTCACTACAATCTAATGACTTTTTAAGGGCAAATATAGAAATTGACAAATCTTTTTTACTGCATAGCTAATTTCTTACTTAGTAATGGTATCATATTGAAAGAAACCATAATAGATCTGTATAAGGTGTGATCACTTAGATAATAAAATTCATGCTTGGATAGTTTGAATTTGGAAACCAAATGAGTGGGTATGATTTGAGGCGAAAAAGAAATTCATTCTTTTGGTGAGCAACTTCTATTCTAAAAAACTATTCAAAAGAACCAATTTGTTAAGTGTAAATTGATATATATATATATATATATATATATATATATATATATAGACACAGACACACACACACACACACACACACACACACACACACACACACACACACACACACACACACACACACACACACACACACACACACACACACACACACACACACACACACACACACACACACACACACACACACACACACACACACACACACACACACACACACACACACACACACACACACACACACACACACACACACACACACACACACACACACACACACACACACACACACACACACACACACACACACACACACACACACACACACACACACACACACACACACACACACACACACACACACACACACACACACACACACACACACACACACACACACACACACACACACACACACACACACACACACACACACACACACACACACACACACACACACACACACACACACACACACACACACACACACACACACACACACACACACACACACACACACACACACACACACACACACACACACACACACACACACACACACACACACACACACACACACACACACACACACACACACACACACACACACACACACACACACACACACACACACACACACACACACACACACACACACACACACTAGCATTAGTATAATGTAGGTAGGAGTGACAAGAAATAACATAGTAAGGTCACATATGCTATTGTTGTTAAATCTGAATATTATGTGATAATAAATATATAAGCATTAATCTCTTTAAAAAGAGTATTTTGATATGATGAGGCTTATTAAATATCCAAACATGAATAATTAATAATACTAAAAATAACAATACTAAAATTAACTATTAACGGCACCCCTTTAAGTTGGTGAATGTATATCCATCATTCCAAGCTTAGACACAATTCTTTCAAAGTTATTATTGTTCATCCCTTTCATTAGAAGATTTGCAAGGTTGTTTTGAGAGGATACATATGTTAAAATTTGGAACCACAAGGTTGATAAAAATTGAGTAATTGAGTGTGGAGAGGGAAATAATGAGAGAATTAGAGAGATTAATTGAGGGTGAAAATATTTTTCTATATTTTATTCATTGATACCTCCAAGGTAATATATACAATTACAATTGATTGGGATACAAAAAACAACAAACTAAAATAACAAAAAATTGAAACTTGTCTACCTGTAACTAATTACGCAAAACTATAACCGATTACAACTGTTTCTACAAAACAAAATCAATTTAGTGGTAACCGGTTACTACAGAACATTCATGTTTTAACTTTTTTTCATTTCCAACGCAGTTGTAATCAGTTACGTCCTTGTAGTAACCTGCAACAAATTTGAATTATTGGTTTTCTCTTAGCACACCACCTTAATTCAAGTATTCCAAGTCTTTCATGCCCATGTTCTTCTTGAATCTCTTGAATATTTCAATTGTGACTCCTTTGGTAAGCTAATCGGCCACTTGCTCTTCACTTCTACAATTTTCCAATCTCAACCTTCCTTCACTAACAAGTTCCCTTAAGTAGTGAAACATCATCTCAATGTGCTTGCTCCTCCCATGTGCAATTGAGATCTTATCAAGATTTACAGAAGAAACTTTATCAACCATGAGCATTGCAGTGCCACCCTATTCGTTGGCATACACACAATAAAGTGATAATGCACTCATCCTTAAAAGAAAAGAACGCTACTATCGGTTCCTTCTTCGAACACCATGATATTGTGGTTTCACTGAACATAAAGATGTATCCAGTCGTGGACTTTCTATCATCTTTGTCTTCACACCATTAAGAATTGATAAAATCGAGCAATTTTCATTTTGTGCACGTGTCCATTGCGGGAAAAAAATTGTGCAACCAATCAATCCTTTCACGTATTTTAAAATCCTCTTGATTCCTGTCAATTGAGACACCTTCGGTCTCTCCACAAATCTACTCACAATACCGACACTAAATGTCAAATCCGGTCACATATTGCACACATAACGCAAGGATCCAATCAATCTTTTATACTGAGTTAGATTAATGTCTTGCTCATCCTTATTCTTCGACAGTTGTAGCTTCGGTTCAACCATAGTAATGACACCATTACAATGCTCCATTTCAAGCTTCTTCGAAATCTCAAGCACATATATCATTTGGTGCATGAGCAACCCCTCTTGGATTTGCGGAACTCAATGACAAGGAAGTATATCACGAGGCCAAGTTTGTTCGTCTCAAACTCTTTCATAAGCCCACTCTTGAACTTAGAAATGCACTCTTCGTTGCTGCTCGTAATCAACACATCATCTACGTATAGACAGGATTATCACCCCTTTACTTGTATCTTTCTTCATATACACACCATGTGTTGAATACCCACTTCTTGAAGCCAATATCATTAAAGAAACCATCTACCCTCTTGTTCCAAGCTCTCAGAGCTTATTTCAAACCATACAATGCTTTCTTCAACTTGTACAACTTTGACTCTTGGTTTCTCACAACAAAACCAAGAGTTGTTCTACATAAACTTCCTCTTCAAGCGGTCTACTCAAAAACACAGATTTAACATATTTGATAGATGGATCAATTGTTATTATTTTCAATACCAATACCCAGTATAATGGTTTTTATTTCTAGCTACCGGTGCAAATACCTCTTCAAAATTTATACCTTTTCTTTTTAAGAATCCCTTTGTAACTAATCAAGCTTTATGCTTGATTATTTCACCCTTGGGATTTGCCTTCACTTTGTACACCCATCTTACACCAATTTGCTTCTTTTCTTCCAGTAGATCAACCAATTCTAAAATATCGTTCTTCTCAATAAATACCAGCTTTTCCTTCTTAGCACAAATCCATTTTGGATCACTCAAGGGCTCTTCCATTTTAACGTCTTCAAATTTGGCCATAAGTGCAAAATGGACGAAATCACTATCATCATTGATTTTGTTATCTCAGAACAACTAACAATCTTGGAGTCTTGAAGGCAAAGCTCTTTGCCTTGATGATCTTCTCACACTCTCTTGAAATCAGGCTTCAATATGGGTTGTTTCTCCACTTTCCAGCTCTGTAGAAATTGTTTTTTACTGCTGTAACTAGTTACATGTTGCTGCATTTCCTTCATTTCCTAAAAAATGACATCTCGGTTGATCACAATCTTTCTGTTTGCTGCATCATACAATTTTTAATTACCAGTTGAGTGATACTTTGCAAGTATAATCAATTATACCTTATCATCTTGCTTCTTTCTAAGTTATCTCGAAACATGTCAATACACTACCGAACCAAAAACCCTCAAATGATTGATATTCGATTTAAATTTAGACAATGCTTCCTCCAATGTTATCTTCTTAATCTTCTTTGTTGGACACCTATTCAAAAAATATGCAGTCATGGAAACCGCTTCTTCCCATAAGTCTTTCAACAAGTCTTCCCCTTCAACATGTTTCTCACCATGTTCATGATCGATCAATTACTTCTTTCGAAAACATTGTTTTACTACAGTGTATATCTGTTCAAGAGTAGGCTTATGAAAGAGTTTGAGACGATCAATTACCTCATGTAATATCTGTTCTTGATCACAAAAGCTCTTAAAGTAATTTGAGACATATTTTCCTCCACCATCCATTTTGAGCACTTTGAGCTTGTGACAATTTTTCCTTTCAACCATGGAATTTAACTTCTTAAAAACTTCGAATACCTCATCCTTTCTCTTGATTAGGTATGTCTATAGATTTCTACTATGATCATCGATGAATGTGATAAAATATCTATTGCCACCAATTAAATTAATTTGCATCGATCCATACACATCAGAATACACCACCTCAAGGTGATGCTTGGTTCTACAACCTACATCCTTATTGAGTTTACTCTTATGTTGCTTCGCTTGCACACATTCTTCATAAATTTCAACCATTATGTTGACCAATTGCAGCTCCGTCACCATTCCGTTCTTGTGTAAGGCATTGAGATCTCTAAAGTTGAGATGCCCAAGCCTACAGTTCCATATCCATTGTTCTCGCCTAGCCTCTGTAGCAAGACACCTATGCTCCATAACCTTCAACTCATCCTTAAAATTTCTATTGGCATCCATAAGAGATTTTAGGATCAAAACCCCATTTGTACCCATAACGTGTGACACCTTGTCTTCCATACGAATCTTGTAATCCTTCTCAAGAAATTGGCCAATACTTAAAAGGTTATACTTGATTTCGGGAATATACAACACATCCTTTATCATATAATGTCTACCATCCCTTCTTTTTATCGATACATACCTGATCCCTTCCACTACTACAGTGGTGTCATCCGTGAACATCACTTTGTTCTTCATGGCACGATTGATTATGACAAACCAATCTTTCCTCCCCTTCATATGATTTTAACATCCAGAGTCCAAAAAACCATTGATCGGTGCACTACAATGCTTATTTCAAAGTCACCGTTGTATTTTCTTCTGCATGTAACAAGTAATAACATTTACTTAACCAATTATAACATGGTTCTGCAGTGTTTCCAAAATTGCTTTTGTTGTTGTTGTCCTGTAGCCTGTTGTTGTTGAATTCCCCTATATGATCATGACCAAGAGTGTGTTATCCTGATCAAACTCTTGTCTTGCAACCTTGGCTTCATCCACCTGAGATTCTTCTTATTCGCATTGAACTTCTTGCAAAATGACCAACCTTTTGACAAATAAAGCATTGCATCTTGCTTCTGTCAATCATTCTCCTTTCCCATCTAAAGTTGCCTTGACCACCATTCTTATTGTAGCTGCTCTCACCCTTTTCACAAGTTGAGTTCTTGGAACTTCAGGATTCTCTTGCACCAAAATTCTGAAAATTCCCTTTACTCTTCATAGGCCATTTTCTCTTCGATCTCTTGTCCTTCTCGTTGAAACGAGCTTGCAAAGCGAACTCCTCCTTTGCCTTATCACATTTTCTCTCCTTCATTCTTGGTTATTGTGCCTCAAGTGGGTTTTGTAGCTCATATTTTCTCATCCTCGGAAGATCCTTCAATTTCTCAATAGCAATAACCATATTGTCAAATCTTGGCATTAAAGAATGCAATATTTTTGCGATAATATTATGCTCTGTGACCATTTCTACTCATGCTTTTGTGAGTGCTTTTGGATTTTGAGTGATGTCAAAACTAGTATAGTGTAATGTTATGTATATTGGATGATATCATCCTATTCTAGATGTGTATCTTAGCGTTAGGAATCATTAAAGTAAGTTGGAAAAGAAGCTTGCATTGAAAATTTTGTTTTTGGATGGTCAAACCTTTTCAGGCCGACACATGCATGAACAAGCAAAGTGTTTGATAAATTGTCTTTGAGTATTTTTATCACTTTGTGTTCATTGTAAATAAGCATACGAATAACTTTCATTTGATTGATCTGTGACTTGATCATTGTTGAACAATTCGTGTTCATTATCATTTAATAAGGTTTATGTTGTACATATAGCTTTTCGATAGTAGGTTCAGTTATTTTTCCGTTGTCCCATACTTTTTGAAAATAATTTTTTTGCCAAGAATTTTTGGTTTTAAATTTGTGATCTATTCACCCCCTCTAGATTGAAGCCTATCGTCTAACTCTTTTACTTGATTCACTAACCGAGTGATTCTCGTTGTCAAATCGTTGATGGTCTCCTTCTCCTCCATTTGAATAAACTCAAGTTAACATTTGTGAATTTGTAAACTCACCACATTCACCTTGTAAGCTACTGCATATGCATTCTCCAAGATTTCTCATGCTTGCTTCGATGATTCACAATCACTAACTTTCTCAAAATTATCAGTATCCACATATTGACGAATAAAAATAAGTGCCTTTAAATATTTCTTCTTTTCTTCCTTATGTGTTGCTCATTATGAATCCGTTGCACCTTCGACAAGAGGATTCACATCATTATTGATCACTTAAAGAATGTCTTGGTAGCCAAACAACACTTTCATTTATTTGCACCATTTGTCGTAATTCTTTGCATCAAGGATGAGTACTTTTGTAGGGATTCTTCCATTGGAGTTTGAATTCATGTTGCACACTAGGTGTTTGGTGGATCGAATCAGGCTCTTGATGCTAAATGTAAGAACTTGGAACTACAAGGTTGGTAAGAATGAAGTAATTGAGTGTGGAGGGGGAGATAGTGAGAGAGAAATAGAAAGATTAATTAAGGATGAAAATAATGTTATATATTTCATTCATTGATACCTCCAAGTTACATATACAATTACTGTTGATTGAGATACAAGAAACAATAAAATTAAATAATAGAAAACTAAAACTTTTCTTCCTGTAACTAGCTACACAAAACCTGTAATCGATTACAATTGTTTTTACAAAACTAAATTAACTCAGTGGTAACCGTTATTGCGAATGTGTAACTGGTTATACCAACAAACAAAATTTTCCTATTTTAGCTTATTTTTATTCTCAACACAATTGTAACTGGTTATAGCTTCGCAGTAACTGGTTACAACACTTGAATTATTAGTTATCTCTTAACAACATATAAAGTGCAAATAAGACCACTATTTTATTTTTTCATCTTTCTTGTTGATGTATGTCTCACAGCTTGTAGCAAAATGATTTCAATACCACCATATAAGAAACTTGCTCTCGTATTTTAGTCCATCAATAGAGCTTTCAACTTCCTCCTTATTACTCATCAAAGAGGAATGGCTGAAGACGATGAGTTATGATTTATTTCCACGTCTCTCCAAAGTTTGTTCCTTATCCCCCGTCCACAAATACCTCTTATGGAATCTCATACCTTGTCTCGTGCACATCATGATTAAGGGGCACTACAAATAAAATTTTTTCTTTGAAATTCTTATATTAGTCCATGCACACTTAAAATAATTTACGACCTTGGTTCAATGAACATTAAATGCAAGTAACCTTAACCGCTCTTTCTTTTATGATGTTCTAAATTATGGTCATTCCTTCTCCTCTATAAACTGAATAAGTGTGTTATCATGTGAGTGTGAATTGTTCCTCCTTCGATATTGTTACAAGTAAAGATAAAACCTTGTTATTCAATAATTACATCATACATCCAAGTAATAGTGATAATGAAAATAATAATATTAGTAATTAGTAATATCATTTTTTATGTCAAAATAAGGTTCCTAAATCCTAACTCTATTAATATTTTTGAGAAATAAAAGGGTTCGAGCCTAGAAAAAAGAAGCTACAAATAAATTAAATAAGGAGTCAAAACTCAATTTTTTTTACTCAAATAGCCCAGTTTAAAAAAAAATCAAAATAACTCATATTTAAGAAAATTTCCTAAAGTACTCCACTTTGAGAAAATGGTTAAGTGTTGTTGCTAATTCAATTGATGAGAGCTCTGTAACTTTAAGTGGATGCGTCAATTGGATTGGAGACACCATATGGTGTTGCCAATTCAATTTCCGACAATGTGTAAATTGCTAAAGGTGGCGGCAATTAGTTTGGAGATAATGTGTGTTGTGTTATTTTTAGTTTAAATAGAGGTGGTGTGATCCATTGTTTTCACATCTATTCTCATTATCTTGTAATATTGCTAACATGGTTCGTTGCCGCAAAAGGAAAATGATTTATTCGAGAGACAACCCTCTGATGGAGATGCTCTTTTGGAACATCTGTAGTTTCGAGCAACTACACAGGGAGCTGAATCATTGGTTAGACAGAAACATACCTGAAGGGGAAAATATTAGAAGTATTGAAAGACACGAAGCACTGTGTGGGATGGTGTGAATTAAAAATGATAAGGATTCTAGAGAAATGGTGTTTGGACCAAATGATATCAGTTTGATTGTTGTAATCAATTAGAAATATTGTGTTTAAATGTTGTTGTTTATTTTGTGATATCTGGTTTTTTTGTTCGAAAGTGTTGTTGTTTCTAGGTGTGTTTAAGTTAGAGTGATGTTTGTTATTAGCATTGTTGTCACAAAAAGTTATTAATATATCAAAATCTAAGGTTACAAAAATTGAAAAGAGGAACTAAATTATGATGCAGAGGTTGCTCCGACATTGGGACAATATTTGTGATTGTGTCTGGGATGATATCATATACTATATAATCTCATGATTTTATCAGCTGTATCCATTTCTTTTCTAATACACTTTCTGTTTGGGCGACCCTTTTTCTTTCTTCGCATCTCATCGTTGTGCTAAACTATATCCTCTTGATATGGATGCCAATATTCCTCTATTTCTAGCAATGTGAAGCTTTTTTTTTTGTAGATATTCATAACATTAATGGCCTTTTAAACATCAGATAGATGGCTGTAAGTGTCCTGACGAGTATGTGCGCATGTTGTAATGACATAGGAGCAAGGTACACAGAAGGCCCAGAACTTTCCACAGTTACACCAACATCTGTTTAGTTTGACAACATATGATAAATTTAGCCACCCCTCATTGTGGTTCATTGTTTTATGTACACTGAAAGTTTGCCTATGACAGTCAAAGATTGCAACCGCATGTGTGCTAGCTTTGATAGTTTCCTCTTTCATCACTTTCATGGAACATTCACTGAATAATTGACTGACATTAACACTGCATTCCATCCTTCGCCTCTGGTTGTGAAGAGTGATGCCAACTTAAAATAGGTTGATCTCACCAATGGATTCCGCAGGGTTTGTTGTCATGTGGCCCCATCGACATCCTCCGTCAAATGTCCTTGTCCACTTCTCCAACGAAATGTTATCCAACCACCTCCCTGCATCTGCATTTGACAACATAATTTTGTCTCGGTAGTGTTGAAATGATGGTTAAGTTAGAGCATACCCTACATTCACCATTTTTTACGAAGGTTTTTGTCTTTGATTGCACGCATGAAGTTTTGTGCGATATGTCTAATGCAATAGACATGGGTATAAGTAGGATTATGCCATTAGTTATCATGGATATTGTAAGCACTCTCAATAGCAACATGTATGTCTGAAATTAAAAAGAGATTGACTTGTGGAGCCACATGTGTTCTGAGATTCCTAAGGAAGAAACTCCAACTACCAGCGGTCTCACCTTCAACCAGAGCAAAAGGCAATAGAAAAGACATTATTGTTGTCGTCTTGTACAATAGCCACAAGCAAGGTGCCCTAGTTTTAATTCTAATATATATTTAAAATGTAAGAAAATTGTATTTCTATTGATTATAAATTAGACAACATCAGTGTTTTGAAAAGCAAATCCAGATACATCAGAGACATATGTCTATCTGTTGTAGTGTGCATTAATAATGTATCTCAGTGCAGATGACATTGTTTGTATATTTTCGTATAAGAAATGAAATGGTTCATATGACATTGCATGTGAAATTGTTTAAATATGCATGCAACATTAAATACACCTGCCAAATCAATTGGCGACATAGAAAAAAAAAAGACTGTTGCCAGTCAAATTGGCACTAACACATAGGCCTAGTACTACGGGAATCCTACCACCTGAAAATGAATCTTGCCCCTCCCACGCATGCACCTAGTGTAATCTGCACACACATGCCTAGCTACCTATGCTATCGCCGGTCTAATTGGCGAGTGTTTAGTAAAATGCAACGTGGTCGCCACTTGTAATGGCACCACTAGTGCTGCATGGCTCAATTGAAACACGTCCTAGATAACTTGCTATCATTCTTTCCTTATAAATTAACATAGAATCAATTATTGTTCAACATTAGAAACAATTATTATTCTTATATAGAATCAATTATTTTTCATCATCATAAACAATGTCTCTGTTGACAATGGATGAAATGCACAGAGGCACCATTGCCAACATTGAGAATTATGTAAGTGTTTAATTCACTAAGTTGTTTATATTTTAGTATGTGTTTATATTTCTTCTCATTTATAAGTGTTTAATTTTTTTGTAGGATGTCTCTAGGTTTCGTACTCAAGTCCACGAATATGTTTCCCCCGACATTTTAATTGAACCTTATATTGAGCTCGCCAGTTTTGCACATGTAACTAAAATCATATCTTACTCGATTGATGCAAAGTTTATACTAGCTTTGCAAGAGAAATGGCGTCCTGAGACACACACTTTCTTTTTTCCAACCGATGAATGTACCGTAACGTCATAGGACGTGTACATGTTACTCAGGTTTCCTATTGATGGTAAGGTGGTCAATGGAAAAACAAACTTTGCAAATTCAATTTGCGAGGATCTTTTGGGTGCCGACTTGTTGGATCATAACCGAAGAGGCCAAGATATATTACTTTCGCATCTTAAGAAATATTACAACAATTTAATATTAGATGAAATTCTACCGAAGAAATGAAAATAATAAAAAACTAAGTGTTATCTTATGCTTTTAATTGGTTCGTTTTTATTTTTCGAAGGTAGTGGTTCTAGTATGCACGTTATGTATTTACCCTTATTAAGACATCTAGATAAAACATGAACATATAGTTGGGGTTCCGCTTGTTTGTCTTATTTGTATAACTCTTTGTGTAAAAACACAACGAAAAACACATCTACATTTTCTGAATGCGTCGTTTTGCTCCAAGCACGAGGTTGGTCTAGATTGTCATCCCTAGCGTCCGTCAACCACAACAGCTTCTCATTCCCGTATGCACAAAAGTAAGTTAACAACTTCATGTTAGTTAATCCACTTTACTTATTATTGTCTCTAACTAACTTATTTGAACTTTTTTATTTAGATGTTCGGCTCTTGGTATGACTTACTATAGATGTCCTAGACATTATATCGTTCAATATCGCAATCTCTTGGATCATCTTACACCTGGAGATGTAATGCCACTAAACAAATCAATTTATTTTTAATATCACCCATTTTATGATCTAATCTTTTTCTCTTCTACAGTTCATTTGGCGTCCATATCTACACTTGGAACATCAACATGAAGTCAGAGAAGAAGATGCACATCGATCATCAGATTCACCACTATGGATATGCACCACAGTGACCTTGTCAAACTACAGTTTGGAATGCATCAAAACATCCTAGATCCCTCAACTGACCTCGGTAAAGGGCAACAACTAAAAAATAATGAACAATGGAACTTTTTCGATTGGAAGGATTTTGCTAAATCTGAGTATCGTAATTGGAGGAACCGTCGTGCCTATGTCTTTCGTGACCCGGTGATGGCAACCCCGTCTAGACCAACTAATACTTATATGGCTTGGTACAAATCGTTTGCAAAACTGAGTTTGTCTCCGAAGAGAGGTATCTATACAACCCATGACAAACCACTTATACACAAGAAACTTCAATGTCTAACCCCTAACAAAATTACCGACCCACAAACAAACAAACCCATAATCCAAACATGCCAGATACCCAACCACAATACCAAGAGCGTCCCCCATACCATCACCAACAAAATGACTATTATTAAGACATCCAAAATGCATATGCCCCAAACACAACATCAAGATATAAACAAAACACCTAAGGAACATATAACACCAATTTTTCCTCATACCATAGTCAAAACGCTCAAACATCATACCATACCCAAAACGCTCAAACATCACACCATAACCAACACATACAAACATCACACCATAACCAACACATACAAACATCACAACAACCCCATGGATTTCAAATACCACAATCATTTCAACCTTTCACCAACGAATCGTTCACACCAATATCCCCCTTCAATCGTCCAGGACGCACACCAATGACCCCTTCAACACATCCCAACTACTCTGCAATGGGTCGCAAACTCAGTTTTGGTAGTGTATCGCTCCATACATAAGACTTCTTAGAAATGCAATAACTTCTTAAAGATCCAGCTGGGGATGTTACCTAGACCTCAAATCCTCAAACACTTGGAGTGAATCAACAACGAGGGTAATGAGTAAAGGTAATTAGGAGATGTGGAACCGGTGCCCGGTATGACCAACCCGATCATCATCATTAGTTTATGTAATATTGTTTTTAATTAAATATTAATGTTAATTATTTATAGTAAAATTTTATGATTGTACACTATCTCCAAACCAATTGACGTCATCTTTAACAATTTACACAATGTCGCCAATTAAATTGATAACATCATACGATGTCTACAATTCAATTGGCGTCTCCACATAGCATTATAGAGATATCACCAATTGAATTGACAACAATACTTAATCATTTTTTCAAAATGAAATATTTTAAAAAGAATTTTAAAATGTGGATTATTTTAAAAAAAAAACTGAATTGTTTGAGTAAAAAATTCTCAAAACTCCTGCGGTGCCAACTAACAAAAGTGAATTAATATAGCATGAGCCTCACAAATCATCAAATTGAACTCTCTTTCTCTTTTCATGGTTGCAAAAGCACCAACACATATATCCATTAACAAAGACATGAAACGCCTTAATTTCCCACTTCATTTTAATAAGTTTATGAATTTGTTGAATTAATCTCAATTTCATAATAAATCCATGAACCTCATCATAGATATTTCAAACCACCGGCATAAAACCACACTCTCTCACCTTAAAGATATTTCACTAGGTTAAAATACTATATGTACTCATTTGAATTTTTATTTCAAACTCTGATCACTCATAAGATAAAATAGATTAATAATAAAATGAACTAAATAAGGAAAATTAAAAAAAAGTAAAGAAAAGAAAATATTTTGTAAAAGAAAAATCAAGAAAAGAGAGGAGTGTATTAAGTAATAAGGAATGTCCAAATAAGTCATATCCATATTCAACAAATAAAAGCCCAAACCCAAAGCACATTGTCGTATAACAAGTTCATTGTTGCGTTTTGTGAGTTCCTGCAATTGGTGGAGAAGCTATGGCAACATAGAAGACACAGAAAATCAAGTTTTCGTGCTGATTCATTCATGGAGGCAACTAAGGAAGAAAATCCAAATCCAATTCCAAATTCGAATCCAAATTCAAATCCAAATCCGAATCCGAATCGAAACCCTAATCCTCCTCATACGACGAAAGGAAAATCGTGTAAGGGATGCGCTTATTACTCATCTGTTCGTAAAGCCAATTCTCAAAATCCAGTTTGTTATGGCTTATCAAGAACGCTAGAGCAAGGTCACTTTCTCTTTGTTTCTGTTATATTTTATTTTGGTTTGATTTTTGCGTAAAATAGTATATTGGTTGAAAGTAGAAAATGGAAAAACGCTTGAATTGAAATTTTGTTGGTGGAATTTTTCAAATTTGCTATTGAATATGCTGTCAATCAGTTAGTGGTTTTGGGTGGAGAGACCAAGCTTTCAAATTCTTACAAGAATTGCATTATATCTAGAATTGCTTAACGCGTTCACGTTTTAAGGTTTAGGAAAGGAAGGATATTAAGGTTTTAGTTAAGTAAACCATTTTTTGATCAAAACCTGACCCGGTTAAGATGTGCCCAACAAAATCAGAAGCGAAACACGATTTCCCTTTACAATCTTGCATGATGATCTTGATCTTGACCATAATGGCTCGAAAAAATATCTTGTCCTTATCATAGCACGTTGGGGCAACCATGGCACATATCTCAAGAACCAGCACTAGATTTTGACTACAAATCTTATTGTGCTATATCGACACTTCATGCACTCGAAACCTGTTTTTTTTTGGAACTTTGGATATGAGACGCAGTGTTTTGTTGTGGATATGCTAATACTTATATATATATATTTGGCTATTAAGTTCTTTGACCTTGTATCTTTACTATGTTTGATTTCATTTTACTTGTCAATTTGCTAATTTTAGTCAATCAGTTCACTAATTACTTCCATTGTTGTCCTTATGGTGAAGCTTCATCCAGATTACATTTCTATTTTGCTATTACTTAATCATTTTTTTGTAATAGATTTTGCTTACTAAGTTTTTGTTTGTTTTATATTGGTTTATATTCTAGGGTTTTCCTTATTTGTGATAGTTTAGTCATTGTTTCCATATATATTGCCTTTAAAGTTTTGAATTTTGATAATGATATTCTATAATGCTTATAACCAGTTCCCCCATATGTCGTGGGAGAAACCGAGTTAGAAGCTTCTAAAGAAGGCCGCAGACTTGCAAACTTCAAGTATGCTTGTATTGGATACTCTATCTACTTAGACAACAAAGATTCATCACCTGATTCGCAGGACAAGCAAAGAAAGTTGCCCTTTTGTGTTGGTCTTGAGGTCTGACATCTCAACCTTCTTTCCCTTGTTTATGCTTTCTGAAAAAAACTATGTTTATCTTGTTTCAAGGGTTTTGTTGGGAGTTGGGACATATATTATTGTGTAATTTATTAATTTATACATCAGGAGGAAGCATCAATTTGATATGAGGACCAAATATTTAATTTGAGGCTATGAGATAAAATAAAATAAAAAAATGGTGGATGTGGGTTAGGGAGATTTTGCAAAAGTAGGAACTTCAACCTTGTTCCAATAAAATGTGGTTCAGATTTCTGACAATATTGCACATGTTTCAGGTGGTCTCAGAGGTGAATCCTTCTACTTCACCTGCTAGCCATGTCCCTGCTCATGCTCGTAAAACTAACGGTATTAAATTTCTTGGTTTTTCTTCCATTTACACTTACAGTCTCATATGTCATTTCCTTCTTTTTCAATCACTCCTCATTAACATGCGCAACTCTGTTCTTTATGGTGTGGGCTAAAACGACCTAGACATTGTTTATTATCAAGATAGCAAGAATTTGCAATATAAATATCTATATTATCTTTTTAAAAAATGAAAAGGGTCTTTTTATATGAGCATGAGTCAATTTTCCAATGTTGAAGAATTTTTTAATTGAATCATTTGTTCTTGGTAGTATCCATCAAATATTTTCCACGACTTTTGCTTTGGAATCAATTTTCTGTGCTAATTATACTACCAACAGATTTTTCCACTCTTGTAATGGAGCAATTGACATCATGAATACAAACACATCACTGTCCTATTTACAACTGTATTGTGTAATTATTCCTTCAGTATTGTGTAATTGCCGTTTCTTTTCTTTTATACTACGCGTGTGTTCCTAAATAGTTGTCATTATCCATTTCACATAAAATAAAAACCATAAATAAAGTCATTCACATTAAATAAATGTAGGATTTTGCATGGATCTCTATGCCAAACAATTATCTTATCATAGAAGCTGATATTATGTTCAGATTTATTTTGTGGTTGAATCAGTTTCTTTTTTCTTCCCTTTTTTATTTGTACTTCTCCCTTTAAGTGTAATTTCATTTTGTGGTTTTTGGTTCTTGTTTGTCCAGAGCGCGAACATGCAACCCCTCAACCACGAATTGGTAAACCTACAAATACTTCCGCAGAAGAATTCTTAAACAGGCAAGGAGAGGTTTTCAAAAACTCATTTGTTAAAGATGCTGTATGAAACTAGTGATTCTAACACCTGAATATTCTAAATTGCAGGTTTCAAAAAAATGCTACCCTAGTGGCAAACGGTGTTGTAAAAAACTTGAACAGAGTGGGTAACTATGTAAAAGATACCCTAGATGACATTCTATATAGGCGACCCAAATGAAGCTGGCCATTGCAATTTCTTTGCAAGAAATGTTTTCAATTTTACATACTTGTCATTTTGTCAATTTATTGTTGTGTTCTGACAGGTTTTGCTACTTGCTAGTTACTATGTATATTTTATAAACAATCATAGTAATAAAATTACATTACCATCCATACATTTATGATGATTCTTTTCAACTAGTGGCATGGTACACATTGAATCTATATGGCAGAGATGAGAGGGTGGAGAAGTTGATGCATCAATTCCTTGTACTATTTGTGTCATGTGTGGGTGGGTGGGTTATATTATTTATAAATAAATAGGGGGGAAATAAGAGAATTCGGGGATGGATAGTTAGTGGTTTTGGGTGGAGAGACCAAGCTTTCAAATTCTTACAAGAATTGCATTATATCTAGCTTAACGCGTCCTAAGAATTGCTTATTAAAAATATTTCTAGAAATAAGAAATGCATTTTCACATCTAAGCACATTTGCTCTTGAATTAGATCCTAAGTTTCAGCTAAAACATTACAGAAAATACATCTTCGTGTAGCGTACAAAGATTATCTCTAGACGTTGTTTTAATCAAAAAGGTGTTAGACCCTTTCTCCGTTTTCACTTTTTAGAATACTTCTCTCAATCTCTCAAGTCTTAAAATTTGTTAACTCATATTCTCTCAAACTCATTCAACTCTCATTAAAACTTCTTCCATCAACATTAATTCGATCAAATAGATCACTCAACATCAAACTAAATTCATATTTGGTAAGTTATTGGTTTTTTCTAAACTTTTTTATATTTCTATACACATTTGTAGAAATTGAGCATTAAGTTATGTTATAGGTAGTTTAAATGATCAATACGTTATTTTGGATGTTACCACGAACTGCACTTATGCCATTAACATTATTCTGAGTTGCAGAACATTACGAAGATGCATCTTCGAAATTTTTCAAAGTTTTGATTTTTAGAATTTGAAAATGCATCTCCAAAATTTATATGTCTGCATTTTTTGGATTTACCTCATTGTGTTTCATATGTATAATGCTTTTTGGTTTACTTTTATGCAATATGACTGATGACCAAGATAGATTAAGGCACAATAAAGTAGCGCAACATGCCTCAGTTCAGAGGGGGAAAACTCGATCATCGCAGACATCTGTTGTTTCTAGCCCAATTGATGCAGATGCGTCAATTTTTGGAGCTCATGCATCTTCGTCTTTGTCTTCCTCTAGGAGACAAGTTTTACCTACTCAGGCACCCGAGGCACTGCGGGCACCAGAGGCTCCGTAGTTACCCCAGGCACCCAAGGGGTTTAGAGGAGGTTTATCAGACTTATTGTTGATGCTTATATACTCGGATCATAGTGCCAGGCATGTTTGGGACAAAGAGGTAAAATTCAGTTGTATTCATTCTTTGAAAATCATTTGTTATAATATTCGAAGTTTTCGACGATGATTTAGTTTTCCGCAGGACCATGATGCTTTAAAATACATCAACCATAACTAGAAAATTATGGGTCTGCCGCAACCTAATGAGCAGTGGTTTCAGAATGTGATGCAACTATCTAGGCAAAGAGACTTGTTCATGATTGATTATGTTACAATTAACCATGGTATATTGTCCGCGTTTGTAGAAAGATGACACTAATAAACTTATCATTTCATCTTCCACATTGTGAGATGTCTATCACATTGAATGATGTCTCGTGCCTGTTGCATCTTCCGATCAAGGGGAGACTGTTAGACCACGACAGGATTAATATAGATGACGCACTAGAGATGAAGGTAGACGATCTAGGAGCTGACCCAGGGGATGTCATAAATGAGTTAGAAGCCACTCGAGGGACTCATGCTAGGTTTTGATTTCTAGAGAGGTTGTATACACATCAACTACATGTAGCAAACCAGGCCACTGGTGATGACGAACAAGTTGCGCAACGTAGAGTATACGTTATGAGAGCATATATGTTGTGTTTGATTGGTACATCTATTTTATGGACAAGAGTGTCATCTATGTGGATGTGGTATACTTACTATACTTATATGACTTGGAGCAGATCCATGAGTACAATTAGAGGGGGCGCTTGTTTGGTCTAATTGTACTCCAAGTTAGCTTAAAGTTGTATGTGAAAAACTAAACAGATGACAGATAAAATCATAAAGCTTAGTGAACATGCTTTTGTTGTTATCGGTCTAGGGAACGGACCCGGTTTAAGTGTAAAAACCGAAAAATGATAACAAGTGTTGGTACCACATGACATGAGTTGCATTGAGTCTCATGGAATGAATATATGATTGTTGTATGAAGTTATGCATAGGTGTATGTACATGACTTGTGTAATTGTGAACTATGGATATGTTTGATGATTGACCATATTTGTGTATATATATATATATATATATATATATATATATATATATATATATATATATATATATATATATATATATATATATATATATATATATATATATATATATATATATATATATATATATATATATATATATATATATATATATATATATATATATATATATATATATATATATATGCTTTGTGAAGTATATGATGAGTTATGATGAAGTATGGTGAGAATGGTGGAATATGCGTATGTGCATTACTTGTGTAATTGAGAGTTGTGAATATGTGATCATTGTATGAAAGTATGCTTATGAACATGAATTGTTGGTTTGAGAATTGTGAATGTGTAATTGTGAATTAGTGAGTAAACATAATATGTGTATGTTCATGTGGAATGTTGAGATTTATGGATACGTGCATGATGAATATGCTTGGTGATTATTCATATTTTATTATATATATTTTGTATTGTACATGATGAGTTATAATGAATTGTGGTGAGAAAATGTGAAATATATGTATTTTGTGCTTGTGTATTTGTGTATATATAATTATATGCATTGTTATTATGATAATATTTCTCACCCTTCTGCTGGAATGATGTCCTACATGACATCGTGCAGGTATCAAGGAGTAGTATTGCTCGTAGTTACGAGGTCGCTTTTGGTGTAGCCGTTTAGTGATTTAATTATGTTGGGTCGAGTCATGCTCTGGTCATGTAACACTGGGATCGCTTCGGTTGTGTTTAAGATATACATTATGTACTCTATAAACGTGTTTATATCCATTGGAGTATTATGATGTTGGCCTTAGTGCCTAAGTGATGTTGTTTTATGTGATAAAAACAAATGTTTCTTTTATGAAAATTGTGGTATAATTGAATCCGCTGCTACATGCAAAGTGATGTTTTGTAAAGCATAATTTTATATTGAAATAGTAATGAGCATGACAGGTGGTTTTGATATTTTGAAAGTTATGTGTAATGCCCTTTTGTAAATGCATGGAAATTTACTCTAATTATTCATATATTATCCGTGGGGTTTAGAAGGGTGTTACATTAGTGGTATTAGAGCAGGTCGGTCCGTCCGGCCAAGTTGTCTAATGTTGGTTGTTCCCTTGTATGCGACACGTGTGTGAAAACACTGTCGATACATGTTTGTTGTCTAACCTTTGTCTACAGAAGTGGGAATGATCTAAGTGGGGGGAGAAACTTGTGCTTTTCCAGGATGCTGCAAGTGTGGAGTTGTAGCTCAGTGTGTGGTTAAACGCTCTTATAGTTTGGTAAAGATGGTTTATACCCCATCATGATTTTCGGCTGTCTATCGATAAATTGAGGAACTGATCACCCTTAATCTCTTGTTGATAGTAGTTGGGATTGTGTTGGATGGGATAGACGTGTCTTGCAAGCTTAGATAGCGTGAGCAATTAATTGTTTGGAGTTAAGCCAAGTGCTGAAGAATTGTTTTGATGAGTCGGGCAGGATAGTGATGAGATGTTTCATTTTGATGGAAATTTTGAGTGTTAACGAAAGTGGGAAGTTGGCGGTTTGCCGATTAATTGTGGTTGTCTGGAAGTTATTCTGACAAGATAGTGATATACAGCCAGGACGTGAAGTGGAGTTGTGATTGACTTAGTTACGGGAACTAGTCCGATATTAAGAGCTCTATATTGTATGTCTATTTGGATAGTCAAGGAATTAAACTGATTGAGTAGTTTTGAGACTTGTGTCTGGTGTGTGTGTTGTGGCAACAGATTGTGAAGTCAAGTATATAAAGGATGGATAGTGACTTCTGGTGATTATTAAAGGAAGTAAGGTGTGGGATACTATATTTGTATAATTAGACATTTAAACATTTCAAGAGTTGAAGATGTGTTGAATGGCCTTCTAAGTGTGGAAATGTTGTTTTCGTATTTTTGTCGTAACGGGAGAACCGTAACTCGGAATGACGCAAGATTAGAAGCGCGGGAAGTATTACAATGTTTTATGTGATGGTGAAGTAGTGACATGGAATTAAGTATTTATTGATGGAATATGTTTGGTTGTTGTAGTAAGTGCGGTTTGTATTTCCGCCATGACTCACAAATTGAGTGTCCGTTTGGCATGGGATTCTCCATACTTAATTGAGTGAGTCAATGGTTGGGTAACCGATGATATTTGGATATACTCGAAGAGTATAGAGGATCATGTTAAGCATCGGGAACTTGAGTTATCAGTGTTGGAGAAGAAGTAGTAATATTCTACTGTGAAGAAAGTTTAAGGAATTGTTAGGAAAGCTGTCAACAGCTCGTGTATTGGTTTTTCCGAATCTGACAGAACAAATTGTTGTGTTTTGTGATGTTTGGTTGATATGATTGGGGGATATGTTAAGTACAACATCAGCGAGTTTTGGTTATGCTTTAAGGCAACTTAAAGTACATAAGGGAATTATCTGACAAGTAATTGGAGTTGGTTGTTGTTGCGTGTTTGTGCCGGAGTTTGGAAGCCTCAATTGTTTAGTTGAGATTTGAGATGGTTGGTGATCTTAAGAACTTAAGGTATTTGTTGATTTGAAAAAGAGTTGAATATGGTGCAGAGAAAATAAATAGGGACTTTTGAAGGATTATGGTTTTGGGTTGAATTACCATTCGAGTGAGACCAAGTGGTAGCAGAGGTATCGAATTGGAAATTTCTGTATATACCAATGATGATGGTAATGAGTTAGAACTGATGAAGCAAATTCGGGATATGAGTTTGGTCTGTGAAGGAAATATCTTAGGGAGTTGAGCTTTGTATCTTGAGGCTGACTATAGGTATTCTTGATAAGATTCGAAGAAGTCGAAGTTCTAATTTGAGTTAATAGATTGATTGAATTTAATGAATTGAAGTCGAAGAGCTGATTTTCGGATTAATGAGAATGGTACCATGAGATGTCGTGATGGAGTGTGTGTTCCAAATAGTGTGAGTTAGATAAGAGTACTCTGGAAGAAGAACATTGAGATAGATGTAGAGAGAAGTGGTTAAAGTGGTATGTGCTGGTTTGACTTATCGGAAGTCGAAGTGTGAACATCAGAGGTTATTGGACCTGATACAACTGTTGAATATTTCTAAATGGTATGGGATAGTATTCCCATGGATTTTGTGTCGGGTCTTCCAAAGAAATGTGAAGGGATATGATTCGACTTGGGTGGTTATGAATGGATTGGCAAGATTAACTCATTTCTTACTAATGAGGATGAATCATTCTATGCTGAAGCTAGCTAAGAGGTATAGTGAGGAAGTTGGGGGGTAGTATGGGTTACCGTCGAATATTGTGTCAGATGGGAATCTGAATTTTCGTTGAGATTTTGAGAAAGTTGTAGACGCTTTGGGTGTCATGTTGAAGTTGAACTTTGTCTAGCATCCGTGGACGGAATGGACAGACAAAGAGAATTATCTAGTATGTACGGGATTTGTGGAGAGCTTGTGTGTTGGATCAAGGTGGATCATGGGATAGTTAACTATCGTTGCTTGAATTACCTACAATGACAATGATCATTCTAGTATCGGAATGACATTGTATGAGGCTTTGTACGGTAAGAGGTGTAGGAATCCTTTGTGTTGATGTGTGCCAGGCGAGAGTGTTGTACTCGGACCTGATATTGTGCAAGAGACGACTAGAAAGATTAAAAGGACCCAAGAAAAGACGTGTTTTGAGAGTTACAATAGTAACTGGTGTCGGTCGAGCTTGAGGTTTCAGAAGCACTCACTGTGTTTTGTTGATCTGTATCAGAGTGGCGCAGCGGAAGCATGGAGAAAATAGCATGTTAGATTATTTTACTGCTGTCGCTTGTGGGAATTGCATGATGTGTTCATGTGTCTAAGTTGAGGAAGTGCATTGATTCAGATGGATAGTGTACGAGTGAGAGAGGATTTGATTGTTGAGACATTGCCAGTTCAGGTTGATGAACGAGAAGCAACTTCGAGGTATAGAGATTCCTTTGGTGGAGATAGTTGGGAGATTAGGATGCGAGAGTCGTATCCAGAGTTATTTGAATCAGGTAACATTTTCGAGGACGAAAATTCCTAAAGTGGGGGAGGATTGTAACAACCCAATTTTTCAATAAGTGATTAATTGTGCTAATTAATTGGTTTATGTGATTTATCTGATTTAAATAAATTATTGGATTTATTTAAATGAGTTAATGGATTTAATTAATTTATTCTACTTGGTAGAATAATGTGGATTTATTAGATATTATCTAATTAATGATAAGATGAGATATTTTGTGAGAAATGAATTGATAGGTATTTTTTAGAGAAGAATTATGATGGAAAGAGAATAGAAGGATATATAAGGGAAATTGGAGAGAAAAGAAAAGAGATAGAAACATAAGAGAAAGAAAGAAAGAAAAGGAGAGAAAGAATAGAGAAAGAGGAGAAAAGAGAAGAGAAGAGGGAAACTTGGAGAAATCATCAAGAATCAACTTCAAGCTTCAATCCAATTAAGGTAAGGGTGAGAAATATTATTATTTGATCAATGTGTATGATTATGTATGAGTTGTGTTGGTTTTGTTGGGTGTTTTTCTCTATTTTCCATTTCTAGGGCAAATGAGTTAAATCGATAGAATCGAATTTTGAACGGTTATAATTCAAAATAAATTGCATAGTTTAGTCGGGTAATGTTTAGCCGTGATTATTGGATTTCGTTTGATTGAATTTGGTTGAGTTTGTGAGTTTTGACATTTTTGGATAATTGAGGGTTTGAGATTTGAGTGAAAATCGGACGTCGTAGAAATCGTGTTTAATGGTTCTAATTCACTGCTATATATTAGGTGAGTATGAGTATGTGTTTGTTTCGAAAAAAAGAATTGAATCGGTCGGATTTTCGGGCGAAAATGCAAAATCCCGTAGCCGTGTTTAGGCAAAATTCTGGTTTTTTGAAAAACTTCAAAAATTCATAACTCTTGAACCGTAAGTCGGTTTTGACCCCCGTTCGAAGCGTTGGTAAGTTAACGAGATTATATTTCTAGAAAAAATGGCTTTGAGACCTGTACCTGGTTCAATTATAGCAGAAAATTGAAAACATATTGTTGTGTTGATTTTTACCGTCGCGAATGTGTGTGATTGATGTGTTATTGTGCAGAATACTTTTGTTATATAACGTATAGCTTGTGCATGTTGTGATATGATATGCTGTGGGTAGCCGTATGGCGTGAATCCTAGATGGTGGAATCGATTATGAAATATAGTCTTTTGACAAATATATGCGTATTGTTTGTATGTGAAGAATGCATGAGAATATATTGTGAATATGTGTGCATTGTTTGAAAAGGTAATGAGGTTGAATTATGAATGCATATTTGTTGTATCTGATTATTGTGAATTAATGCATGAGAGCATATTGTAAGATATGCGTGCATTGTTTGACAAATATGTTGATGAAAAGTATGAATACTTGATTATATGATATGTTGTGTGTGCAATCTTGTTTAATTCTTGAAGTGAGGAATTATGTGAATGCATGTGATTAAGACGTGTGATCGGTCTTAAGTGCATTTTGTTGTTGATTGCATATGCATCATTTAGTCAAGAGGCAATGTTTGCTAGTTTCGTGGAGGCTAGTGACTTGTCCCAAACTTAGAGCGGGGTTTGAAAGCTTAGGGAACGGACCCGGTTTAAGTGTAAAAACCGAAAATAACAAGTGTTGGTACCACATGGCATCAGTTGCATTGAGTTGCATTGAGTCTCATGGAATGAATATATGATTGTTGTATGAAGTTATGCATAGGTGTATGTACATGACTTGTGTAATTGTGAACTATGGATATGTTTGATGATTGACCATATTTGTGTGTGTGTATATATATATATATATATATATATATATATATATATATATATATATATATATATATATATATATATATATATATATATATATATATATATATATATATATATATATATATATATATATATATATATATATATATATATATATATATATATATATGCTTTGTGAAGTATATGATGAGTTATGATGAAGTATGGTGAGAATGGTGGAATATGCGTATGTGCATTACTTGTGTAATTGAGAGTTGTGAATATGTGATCATTGTATGAAAGTATGCTTATGAACATGAATTGTTGGTTTGAGAATTGTGAATGTGTAATTGTGAATTAGTGAGTAAACATAATATGTGTATGTTCATGTGGAATGTTGAGATTTATGGATACGTGTATGATGAATATGCTTGGTGATTATCCATATTTGATTATATATATGTTGTATTGTACATGATGAGTTATAATGAATTGTGGTGAGAAAATGTGGAATATATGTATTTTGTGCTTGTGTATTTGTGTATATATAATTATATGCATTGTTATTATAATAATATTTCTCACCCTTCTGCTGGAATGATGTCCTACATGATATCGTGCAGGTATCAAGGAGTAGTATTGCTCGTAGTTACGAGGTCGCTTTTGGTGTAGCCGTTTAGTGATTTAATTATGTTGGGTCGAGTCATGCTCTGGTCATGTAACACTGGGATTGCTTCGGTTGTGTTTAAGATATACATTATGTACTCTATAAACGTGTTTATATTCATTGGAGTATTATGATGTTGGCCTTAGTGCCTAAGTGATGTTGTTTTATGTGATAAAAACAAATGTTTCTTTTATGAAAATTGTGGTATAATTGAATCCGCTGCTACATGCAAAGTGATGTTTTGTAAAGCATAATTTTATATTGAAATAGTAATGAGCATGACAGGTGGTTTTGATATTTTGAAAGTTATGTGTAATGCCCTTTTGTAAATGCATGGAAATTTACTCTAATTATTCATATATTATCTGTGGAGTTTAGAAGGGTGTTACACCTAGGAGCGAATGCGTCGCATATCGTCCAAAGGACATACGCTAAACACTCTAGATAATTGAGAGGAGGCTCCCCAATCATCATTCCCCAAGTACTTAAGGCTCGTAGCGTACAACATTCATTATCCATTATTAAGTGTTTTGGAGAAGTTTGAAGATGAGAAGAGAGAGACACACTCTAAAGGGAGACTAAGACTCAACCTAAAGTTCTCATACAAAATGCACCTATGATTGGGATGACAAGGGAATGCTACCTAATGTTATCATGTATGGGTTCAAGTCTAAGGTCTATCATAATTAATCTTGAACAAGAGAGATTAGAGGTCCTAAGGGAACATGGAAAAGAAGAGAGAAGAAGGAGAAGCATAAGATAAAGAAGAAAGAATGCAAACATGTAATGCACAACTAGAATGAAAAAAAGAGGGAGGAACAAAGTGTGGGGCAGTAGCCTCCACAAGCACATCTCAACCTCAAGCATGAAAATGAGAGATGCAAGAACCAAAAGGAAATGCACACAAAAACACACAAGCAAATTCAAACCAAAGTGATATAAAGTGAGAAGAATAGAATCCTTACAATCACTTATGTATCAATCACCATGCCCAAAGGTAAACAAAAGAGAACGGGAAGAAGCCATGATTAAATGGGAGAATGGGAGGCAATGTGACGACAGAAAGGAACTCAAATAAGCATCTCAACCATGAGCAACACCATAATCATGCAAGAAAGCACACAAGAGTCCTCAAAGAATCACCATTCATGATATGTTCAAGGTACCTCCAAAGGAGGTACCAAACCATCTCAAATGAGACTAAAAGGTCCTTGGATAGAGGTAAGAGCAAGAAGAAAAAGTGAACAAAGCAAGAATGGAAAGCACACAAAGCATATTGCACCAGTAGGCAAGGTAAAGGACCCAAGTCCTAAACAACTTCAACATTTGAAACCAAATGGAAAGCCTAACAAGAATGCAACAAAAAACCAAAACCAAAACACTTTATAACCTAAACGTTTTCATTAAAAAACTTCAACATGTTACAAAGGTTAATCAAGAAGAGTTGGGATCATTTGAAGTCCATAAGGATCATTTCCCATCCAAACTAGGTCAAGTGTGTGTGTGAACCACCTTTAGGGATAGCTTGACTTGCAAGCTACTCCAAAAATATGAAAATGGCTCAATTAAACCCAAATAAAATCTCAAAAGCACATAAATGAGTTGGAAACCAGAGGCCAGGAGCACACAACCAAAGTCACTTCAAAGCATCACCGTAAAAATTGATTCACTTGGGTGCTCCACTTTGAAGGAGGGTTGTCAATGGTCAAAAGAAATGACTCAAAAATCAAACCAAAAATGGTCAAACATTGACCAAAATCATCCTCAGAGACACTTCAAATCATCAACAACATGAGGAAGAAGTCTCATTCATGGGAGATTAAAATTGGTCAAGGAACTAGGCATGAAACCAAAAGGACAAGTGAAAATTCATTCAAAAACACCTCCAAATATAAAATCCCATCTTAATTGAAAAATAAATCAAAAACGAAACTAAAAATTTCCAAAAATTAGTTAACATATTAAAGTGTTCTAAAATATTTTTTATGGGATTTTATCACATTTGGAATTATTTTTAAATGAATTAAATCTAAACAGAAATAAAAATAAAAAGAAAATAAAAGAAATAACCAAAAAGGTGCAAATAGAAATTATCAACGTGCAATCCAATGGGCTCAAATCAGAGAGAGGTGTGAGTAGCAACCAAGACCCACTCTCAACACAAACCAGCAGCTAAATGAAACATTGTGTTTCATTTAAATGACTTGGCAGTCAAATATCCACGTAAGCTGGTCAGATGCAATCCAAGTCGTTCATCCAACTCAGTCAACAAGTCAAAGCATAACACGTAGGCTGGCTGGAGGTTCGAACCAGACGACGGAGCCTGAGCTCCAATCGTCTTCTCCGTCGAGAAGGCCGGTGCTCAGGTTCCAAAACCTCACCAAACTCAACAAAATTTGATACCAAAATGAACGCCATGATATGTAGGTTCCAAATCCATGGTTAAAAATCATTTATCATGCACATATCATGAGATTCGAACGGGAGAAAGTTTGAACACACAACTGTAAAATGCATCAAACATAGCAATTAACCAACCAAAATTTACCTACCAGGTGTAGGTCTTCATATGCAACAACAATGACATGGATTCAATGCATATCATGAGAGAATTTTGAGAAAGAAGATTACCTAATGGAGTCTCTTCGTTGGAGCTTCAAATGTGCTTGAGCTTGAGCCATACTGTGCAGAATCACTCTATGAAGTTCAAGGAAGAGGATGATCACTTCAATTTGCCTTGAATCGTGCTAGATATGAGTCTCCACTCTTCAAATTTGCTCTCCAATTTCAAACTTCAATTCTGCTCTCTCTCCGTGAAATTGTCTGAATGAGCTCTCAAATTTTATTCTGAACTTAAATATGATGGATATGTGAGTGATTGGAGGCCCAATGTGGCTTTGTTTGGCTGATTTCCAAAAATGCCCAAATTGGCAAGTAGCTTCACGCATACATGTTTTTGGTTCCAAACACACTTGAATTTTGCTTTATTCTTTAGCTGGGCATGTGAGTATTTCATGTAGATTGCCAATGGGCCTTAATTTGATCCAATTGAGGTGTTTGGATGTGAAAATTTTCCTTGAAGCAACCTTGATTTCCACATGAATTTGCTAGCATGACACAAAACAAACTTGTGCATTTCACTTATTGGACAAATGTGAATCATTTTGAGTACAAATATGGCATGAAAAAGTTCAAGAACCAATTCAATTGAATTCATGATTTTACATCCATTTTTCTTTGAAATTTCTTCACCAATGCCTCTAACCATGCCTAATCCATGGCAAGCTTGAGTTCTAGGGTGAAATTGAAGTCAATTGGAGCAAGTTTCATGTTGGAGAAAGTTTCATTTGAAGTGCACAAAGGTGTGAACAAGACCTATGATGAAAATGACCCATAATCTTACTTTCCCAAAATACCCCTTGTCACACCCCAATTTTTGACCTTAAGATCCCACCTCCTTGCGTTTTTCGTTATTGCATGCTATCTTTTACTTTCGTGTGTGGCTAACAAGTTGGTGCAGGGATTGTTGCTCCCAAAAGAGGTAGCATTCATTCTCATTAAATTACTTCAAGACATGCCCGTTGGATCATAACCCGAAGGATCTCAAGGTTTTCCAGCAGTTATTAGCCTCAGCTTTTTTCTCAGGAGTTTCAAAGAAACAGGGTTCACTTTCTGTTTTGATGTTGAGTAGGAGATTCTGATGTCTCGAGCTTTGGTCTCAAAATCGAGTTTGTTAGGCTCTAGAGTATTGTGATATGGGCTCTAGATTTTCAAGCTTGTTTGCGTTACAGTGTTTGTCGTGGAAATGTTGTTCTTTGGAAAGGTTTTGTTGAGAGTTTCCATGGTTTCGAGTTTGGAAACATAGTTTCGAGTTTGGAAATGTTTGGTTTAAGCGGCATGATCATGATGCAGTCATCACAACGCCAAAGTGGAAATAATGTTTGTCACGTTAATGCTTTCATGAAAGGAGCTATTTGATTATAAACGTGTGCCCTTTTTTATTTCAAGATGCAAGCCGTGCTCATAATTTCATTTGAAATATCAGCTTCAAGTCCTTGTCATTATTCAAGGAGATTTAAGGTTTCGGGCTCGCGTTTTTATTTTGTGACACCATCCAAGAGATATGTGAGCCTAAAGTTTGCCCGGCAATCCAAGTTTTTTTGTTTCTCTATTTGTTTTCTCTACAAATTATCAAGGACATATTCAATTTATGGCTCAGGCAAGTCGCATTTTGTTAGCAAGACAAACCTTCCATTTAAGTTCAATAATTCTCAAAACAAGGCAGTTAACAAGATATGTTATGTAACCATGGGCCACGTGGTTGGCACCGATTCGTAACAAATTTATGGACTCTTCCTTACAACACTAATTAAGACTAATATCCAACACACATCTACAGCTTACGAACACAGTAAATATTGACATTAATGGTGCACAATGTTTCCTAAGGTACTTTCTAGACAAAGCAGTTTGAACGTGTCCAGACAGCTTCGTGGGTGATCCCAGAATCAAGGGTGTTAAAAGCCTGATAATCTTCATCATAGAGGGAGGAGTTTAAGGCATAAATCAGAAGTTGAGCCAACTCATTGATAGCCCTGATAACGTACAAATTTGAGTCGACAACAAATTCAACGAGGGTGCGACAAACTACTGGATTTCGCCCTTCGCCATCAGCTCGTCAATGGTGCATGGTCAACATGACAAATAACAGTATCTTAAGCGTTTGGGAGTTGAAAATTAAGGCAGTTGTTAAGAGCCGCACAATCATACTGTTGCCGACGTGTATCAGTTTGATCATGAGACAGTGTGGAGAGTAGTAACTTGCCAGCTTCACTGGTGCGATGATACCTGCCAATTGTGATAGAAGTCAATACACACAATGCAATAGGAGCGAGAAGGCGCCATTGGATACTCTGGCATAGCCACTCAAGGGACTTGACAAAGTTTGGTTCATTATATAGAACAGGATAAAAGTTGTTACTCTTTACCTCCTGTAATTGAGAAGGTTCCCAATTAATAACTTCTAGATGTTGAGAATTGATCGAGAACTCTTGAAACATTCTGGGGGGGCACAAGCATGTTCAATATTCAGGACCTACAAGGAAACTATGACAAGGTTAAACTGCCATCAAACTTTCTTTTTTGTTCATAACAATTATTTCCGAAAGATTTTCTGTATACGCACCAAGGAGGATTGTTCATCGGTTTCTACCATGAGCTAGTATCCGGTGTCGTTTCTACAGCACCTGCAACGTCATACCTACGCAGGAGCACATGGAGCTTTAAGTCGCTTACCGCAGCCTCCATAACCTACATAATTGAACAACAACATCAGTCAAAGCGCCAACAATGTTTTCGGCAATATTGATTCCAGAAGCACTTTCAGATCAGCTGTACAAGTCACCTGCAACACATAATCAAATGCCGTCAATGTGAAGTACAATTCGAGAATAAAGAGATGAATTAAGTTATTTTCAGCCCTTAGTTGTTAAGTCATCATCAGGCAGAATCGCGAACGGCCAAGAGGGCGACAACCGGTGTCGCCACCAACTCCCTACCAAGCGTCGAAGGCAGCAGAATTTGGACAAGAAGCAATTAATCTCAAACAGCTCAACACTATGCAAAAGCACAAGAAGCATCAAGGCCACGACTGCATTTGCAAGCCATCAGTTCAGATAAATCATCATCATCACAGTAGCACTTTTCAAATCCCTCATAGGCTCAGACACAAAGTCATCATCGCCTTCTAACCTTTCTCGGCAAACGGCGCAGAACCGGCAGCTTCTGAGCTTCGAGCGGCATCCTGAAAGAAGAAGAGGAAACATGTCAGCTACAAACAACAACGGGTATTTTAGCAACGAACAGCGGTAACAGCAGATAACACAGTATCAGCTAGCAACAATGTAACATCCGTTTTTCTCTCGCCTACAAGCAACCACGCCATATCAATCCAAAAAAAGCAAAAGCAGTATCTGGCAATGAAGAGCAGCGCAGCGTCTACAATGGCATAACAGCTACCCTGGCAAAACAATGATAACAAGTACTTCAACAATTCACAACAACCATGACTAAAGCATCACAGCCTCGACCACAAGCATCAACAATGTCAGTGCACCACCTACAAGCATCAACATTGTAACAACAGCCTCAAAACACACGATTCAGACTCCTTGAGTCATCATCACCACCACATTACCTTCCTTAGCACTAAGGCTAAAACGGCAGCCTCCGAACTCACTAATGGCAACCACATTTCCGCCAGGCTCAGACGCAATGTCATCACCACCGGCTGTGACATCTTTCTTGGCAAGCTAAGACAAGGCAACCTCTAAACTTCAAGTGTAACCTTCTGCCCTTCGAAAAAAGAAGAAGAGTAAAAGCATTAATTCGAAGCTAGTGATACAAACGTTTCTTATTTTGACGCATCCACAACAGAAAAGGAAAAGACTTGAACCTCCAAATCAGAATCGACATGTCTCCAACAAAATCAGAAAGAATTAACCATTGATTCCCAATTACTCAGTGAATCAGACAAACCCTAGCGAAATAGGAAGGAATCGCCACTTGTCTCTCCAAATCATCAAAGGAATCCGACAAAATCAGACGAATGAGGAAGGTTTTGAAAGCAATCATCATTGGAGGCCCAACAAATTCCTCTATAAAAGGATGAGGGGAACCCATTCGAAGAAGACACGAAAAAAGATAAGAAACATCGCACACTCAGAGATACGAAGGAACCCGCCATCTCCGCAATACTCCGGCCACCACGAAAGTCGTCATCGCCAACGAGAAAAAGAGAACGAGATCATGGATTGCCTCACAATCTCACTGCCGCCATCGTCTAGCCGCCGTCAACTCACATTCGTGGGTAAAGGAACTCTTTCTCTTAAAATATCTTTTGCACGCTTGATCTGTGTATGTTTTGTAGGAAAACAAGGATATCGAGGAACCGAAAATGGGAAGAGGTTGAAAATCCGACAGAGGAGAATGGCGACGAGGGAGTTAAGAAGAACCGTCGCTATTTGGGGAACAAGGCTGGCGGGAGTTAGGCTAGGGTTTAATCATGTCTATCTTGGCTTTACTGTTGCTCTTTTTGTTCACCATCGTATTATTACACACACACGCACGTTCACATACCCCGTCACCTCCACCACCCGTTAAGACTGCTAATTTTTTTTTATAACAAAACTAATGACCTTTTACTTAACCTTTTTTTATTAATTAATCAATTTAATCAATTTTTAAAAAATGGCTAATAACCCTTTAACCAATCTTTTTATTATTTGTTATTTATTTAACTTAATAACCTTTTATAATATAATAAGAAATTTGACTCATTTAATTTTAATATAATCTTTATTGAAATACTAAAACCTTTATGAACTTTTATCATCTAATTAAATTAAATCATTTATTAATAAATTAATTATTATTTTTCTTAAAATCAAAACCAAACCTTTTATAAAATTATTATTAAAACCAAACTTTTATTTAAATAACCAAAAAAATCAAATAAGTCAACAATTTTTTCCAAATCAAAATAATATAACTTTTCTTCTTAAAAAAATCAATCTTTCTTAAAATTAATCAACTTCGCCTAAAATTAGCATCGCGCGCTTACACTCACCTTCACACACTTAGCGCTTTCATGCGTGTGCATGGCTTTATTTTTTTCGCAATTTATCTTCCGCAATTTAACATCATCGCAATTTATATTCTCGCATCGCATTCCGTCTAAAGGAAGAACCTACACACGACTCAACACTTGTGTGTATTGCATCTCATATTGCATCATCCTCCCCTTTTGATCCTTGATCCCATTCAAGTCGATCTTCTAAGTTTAGATCCTACCCCATAGGAAGGACCTTTATCTTTAGAACTTAGCCAAAACAATTCAACAATACTACTTAAACCTTAGAGAAAGATGTTAATCATCTTAAGCGAGATAGAATCTCCACCCCACAACAATACAATCTCTTACACTTGTGGCGGTTAAATCTCTCTTAAAATGATAACTCGTCTTTTCTCCTAAACCCAATCAATCAACTACCCTAAACCCGTAGGAACTTTGACCACAGTCAAAGAATTCCTCAAACCCTTTAAGAGAATTACAGATACTCTGATTCCACTCCCGTAAGGATATGTAGGCATAAGACGCGGTATCTTATCGAGTATACTTAGAAATAAACCCCTAGGTCTTTCAACCTTAAGAAGATAAACCTTAGCAATAAAACAAACATAAAACAAGAGGTTCCTGTAGAGTACTACAGAAACTTAGGATGCTAGCACCTTCCCTAAGTTTAACCAACCCCCGAACCTATAACTCTCTAGCTTGAATTTGCATTGCATTGTGGGAATTTCGATCTTTATCCCTTCCTTTGGACAAATCAAAGACCGGTTGCAAATGAATTAAAGATTCAAACTAATTAATAGTTTGGTACCCAAATTTCACTGCGACACCCCTGCCTTGCAAACTTCATAACTTGAGTTCCACAAATGAGATGAAGGACTTATAGAACTTTTTGGAAAGCTAAGATCATAAGGAACAACTTTCATGTTGGTCAAAAGTTGAGGAGAAACATGATTCTAGGTCAAAAGTGTCTTAGAAGTTGGTTGACTGAAAAATATGGTCATCTGAGACCTATAACTTGATGGCATCATAACTTGAGTTCCACAAACCCAATGGATTAGTTCTAGTACTCAAAAGAAAGCTAAGAAAATGATCTACAAATCTCATGTTTGCATAAAAGTGAGATCACACTTGTATCTTGAGGTATGTGGTCTTGAAGTTAGGCACTAAATAGGGGATTTTACACTGACAAAACTCTAAAACCCTAATTTAGTAACTTCTCACACTCTTGATTATCCTTGATTTGATCTTGAAATACCATCTTAGATGTCTCAACACAACTATCCATGACTCCAATAACTTAAAACCAAGTCTCAATCTCCTTCAAATCCACAGTTGACTTTGCACTAACAGATGAAACCCTAGGTGTACAATCCTTGACTGCAACCTCTTGCACATGACATAACACCTTAGATGAGCTCCACAATGGCTTCAAGAGCACTCCATGAGCTCCTCCATCATATTCTATCCATATCCATAAGCTTGTGATCCTCTGATGATCCTCAGTTGACCTCCAAGATAGGAAGTAAGCAACACTTGTCAATCTTCTCTCTCAAAGAGCTCTGACTATCTCTTGGTGATAATAAGCACTTGATAACTTGAGTAAACACTCTTGCTTGAGCTTGGAACCCTTGATACTCGTCTCTTGAGATGCACACTCTCTTGATCCCCTACAAAGAATAATGCTATGCATATGCAAATTCTAGAAATATGAAATGAAACACAAGCCAGGCAAAGAAAAAGGTTGGGCAAATTTTGGGGTACAACAGTTACCCCTATTCAAGCGACTTGGACCTGACTGAGTGAAAAGAGAACGACTTTCAAACAATTGAGGTAAAAGACGGTTGAATACCAAAGAAACCCAGAAATTTGCCAACTGCAGAAATAGAGCTGCAAACTCTGATTGGGGACAAAAATCTCCGGAAATAACTGAACAAATTCCAAAATGAACTCCGCTGGGGAAAGAGAAACTTAAACAAGCAACTCTACCGGGGAGTAAGAAGAAACTTAAACAAGTAACTCTGTTGGGGAAAACATGAACTCATTCAATCAAAGACATCACAATCTGTCGGGGTCTGGATACCACACAAGCAAGATAAAACCATGCTAGCCAGGGTCTGGATACCGCACGTGCTAATAGGGTAAAGTGGTATGAGTCGGGGTCTGGATACCACACGTAGTTGAGAAAACATCACTAGCCAGGATCTGAATATCACACATACTAATGGAACAATCACTATCCAGGGCCTAGATGCCGCACATGTCAATGAACACACAGCAGTGTGAGCCGGGGTCTGGATACCACACGGGCTTAAGAAACATCACTAGTCAGGATCTGAATATCACACATACTAATGAGAACAAACCGGTGCGAGCCGGGGTCTGGATACCATACGAGCTCAAGAAACATCATTAACCAGGGTTTGGATACCATGCAGGTTAATGAAACAATCACTAGCCAGGGCCTGGATGCCTCACATGCCAATGAAACACACGGTGTGAGCCGGGGTATGGATACCACACAGACTCATCATCAACCGGGGCCTGGATACCACACAAGCTCATGAAACAATCATCAGCCAGGGCCTGGATGCCGCACATGCCAATGAAACAAAACGGTGTGAGTCGGGGTCTGGATACCACACGGGCTCAAGAAATAACCGAAGGAAGCTGGGGTATGGATACCACATGGGCTTACTGAAAACATCATTAACCGGGGTCTGGATACCACACGGGTTAATGAAAACAAATCGGTGCGAGTCGGGGTCTGGATACCATACGAGCTCGAGACAAGTCATTAACCGGAATCTGGATACCACACGGGTTAATGAAAACAAACCGGTGCGAGCAGGGGTCTGGATACCACACGGGCTCGAGAAAAGTCATTAACCAGGGTCTGGATACCACACGGGTTAATGAGAATACCACTGACCGCAGTCAGGCGACACCGCTAGGGAATAACGTAAGCCGGGGTCTGGATACCGCGCGGGCTAACAGAAATTCTCGTGGTCCGAACACCATATGGGTAACGAAATACCAATCACCTGTTGGAGAAACACCTGAAAGCAAATAGGTAACAACCTGACTTATGTTTCACATGCATATGTTTGAATATGGCGTAATGCTCATACGAAATGGAAATGCTACGCATTTAGGAGGATGCTATGCACGAATGCAGATGCAACAGAACCGAATCAGCAAAATAAATGCTGAGGAGAAAAAGCCACCCTGCTGGGGAAAGCAAAGCAGGCCAATCACGATTGGGCTTAAGTTGGGGAAACAAACCATAGATGGCCTCCTTCTGGGGAAACTCCCTGATTAACAGTGTTCTAACAAGAACGAGAATCCACTCCGCTGGGGATTCAAATTATAACCTGCTAAGAGAAATGCCCTGGACGGCCTTCCAGAATACAAACCTTCTGGGGGATAGACAACCCTACTGGGAATCACTGTAAACTCTACTAGAGAAAGTGCCCTAAACGACCAACCAACATACAACTCCTTCAAAGGAAACGACAACCCGGCTAAGGAAAGACAACTAGACATTGGAAGTGAATCTAACATGCGGGAATCAACAACTCTGTGGGGAAAGTACAACCAAATGCCAAGGTTGATCGTACTCTACTGAGAAAATCAGCCCTGAACAACCTGCCAGAATATAACATTCCGGGGAACAGACAACTCTGCAGGGGATAGCAATCAACCTCTAAAATCAACTTCGCTTTACCAGGGAAAAATAGCCCTGAATGGCTTCCCAGAATACAACTCTGGGGAAACAGATGACTCTATAAGGGAGATAGAGTTTACTGCTGAGGAATGGCTACCTCCTGCCAAGTATTCTAATCTGCTGGAGATAAAAATCCACCCTGCCGGTGATACTCAGCTGGGGAAGAGAACTTTCCTTCACTGATTCCACTGGGGATTAGGCGATACGGGAAACAACAAACGCCCTATGCTCAGGAACTGAATCACCACTTTTGCTGACTTCGCTGGGGATAAAGAATAACAATCTTTGAATCAACCCTCTTCTGTTAGGAAGTAGAACTACTCTGTTGAGGAATAGGCAAACTCTTTTGACTTTGCTGGGAAACAAATAATAGGGGAAACAACCTCGTCCTATGCCCGGGTATTAAGTCAGCAATCTGAATTCTGAGGGGATACCGCCTCACCTGGGTAAGCTTTGCAGGGAAATAAAATCCTGAACCTGTTCCGCTGCTGGGAAATAAACTCAAACCTGCCTGTCGGGGAGCGATCCAATCTCGACTCACTGGGGAGTAAGTGCGTATCTACCACCTGCTGGGGATACGGGTACCTACCCGACCTGCATGAGGATATCAATCTCGACCTTCCGGGGAGGATTTTAATCTGCTGGAGACCTCGGCCTGAACCGTTGAGGAATGAGTGCACACAGACACTCTGCTGGAGCTAAATGTGTACTGACTAACTGCTGGAGATAAGCGCACACACTTAACCGCTCACTCAACTTGCATATCCTGTCTTGTAGCAACAAAACTCTACTGAGGATAGCGATGCACAAACTTCGCTTGCTGGGGACGAATGAGTCTCTACTACACATCTTCTTTTTATGGCAACTTAACTGTGGATATGATGATCCTGCAGGGGATACATCTCCGACAAATTCCCCAAGGATAACTACCCTGCACAATGAACAAACCACAAGATATCCTACACAAAGGGAACTATCTTAGTCATCATCCGTGGCATTGTTCAAATAAATCAAAGTCTTACTGATTATCAGCCAAGGCCTGCAAGTTTATGTATGCGCAATTTTATCAAAAACATCGGGCGTTTCTCGCAAACAAAATAGAAGATTAAAGCAATGCAAACAAATTACTGAATAGTATAAGTTTTATTGACAAAAGGCATGTAAATAGGCAGATTTTACAATAGATGCAACCCCTAAAAAGAGGAAGTTGTGCAAAAAGTTTACAGAAATGCACAGAAACATACAAAATGTCGGCAATGCGGCACAGACAAACACCATGAGCTGATTCCTCTATGACTCACCTGACTTCGATGATTCCCCGATGCTTCTTCCTATGAAGATATTGATTTGGATAAACGGCCCTCAGGTCCTCCCGCAATCCACTAATCTCTGAAACTCAATACGCAGACAACAGTCATTTGCTTTTCCAATCCCTAACTTTTGCGTGAATCGCCCTTTCGGGTTTCAATTCACCAGGATACCCATTTTTGCCAAAGTCGCCTTTTCAGGTTTTCAACTTTGCAGGTTTACATCTTTTTCTTTTATATCCCTAACTTTTTCCCGAACCCATTCTTTTTATGGTTCGCCGGGATGCCCCATTTTTGCTTGGATATTCTTTTTCTTTCCAGCGGGTCTCTTTAAGCAAAGTATTTTTTAACTGCGTTTGCGTTCACAAGGGATGTGAAATCTTCACCATCCATGGTTGATAACAGTAAGGCTCCTCCAGAGAAAACCTTTCACACAACATATAGACCTTCATAGTTGGGAGTCCATTTGCCCCTGTGATTTGTTTGTGGCGGGAGGATCTTCTTCAGCACTAGATCGCCCGTCTGAAAGCTTCGAGGGCGCACCTTCTTGTCAAAAGCTTTCTTCATCCAGCTCTGATACAACCAACCATATGCAATAGGCGCTAGCCTTTTCTCGTCCATCACGCTGAGCAGATTCAGTCTATTTCTTATCATTCTGACTCATCCAGCTTGACGTCGACTAGGACTCTCAAAGAAGGAATCTCGACTTCTAATGGCAGGACCACTTCCATACCATACACCAGCGAGAAAGGAGTTGCCCCTGTTAAGGTGCATACCGTAGTATGATATCCGTGCAAATCGAAGGGCAACATCTCATGTCAATCCTTATAGGTTACAACCATCTTTTGCACTATCTTCTTGATATTCTTGTTGGCCGCTTCAGCAGTGCCATTCATCCTCGGATGATAGGGAGATGAGTTGTGATGCTCGATTTTGAAATTCTTGCATAATTCCTTCATCATCTTATTATTTAGATTTGAACCATTATCAGTAATGATTTTCTCAGGCACTCCATAGTGACAGATGATGTCCTTCTTGATAAACCGGGCTACCACTTGCTTAGTGACATTGGCATACGAAGCTGCTTCGAACCACTTGGTAAAGTAACCAATGGCTACCAGGATGAAGTGATGTCCGTTGGATGCGGTGGGCTCGATCTTGCCGATCATGTCAATGCCCCACATGGAAAAAGGCCAAGGAGATGCCATAACATTTAACGGACTCTGTGGCACATGAATCTTGTCTACATAAATCTGGCATTTATGACACTTCTTAGCGTACTTGAAGCAATCGGATTCCATAGTCAGCCAATAATACCCTGCTCGCAACACCTTTCGAGACATGGCATGCCCACCGGCATGTGTACCAAAGGCACCTTCATGGACCTCCTCCATAACCAAGCTAGCTTCTTTTTCGTCCATGCACCTTAGCAGCACTAAGTCATAATTTCTCCTGTAGAGTACTCCATCCTGGTTCAGATAAAAATTTCTAGCCAACCTCCTTAGAGTTTTCCTATCCCGGGTCGACGCCCCTGGCAGATATTCTTGGTTCTTAAGGAAATTCTGGATATCATAATACCATGGCTTGCCGTCCAAAGCTTCCTCAATGGCGAATACGAAGCCGGCCTATCAAGGCGAGAGATGACTATTCTGGGAGCATCGTTCCAAAAGTTCACCTTGTACATCGAGGACAACGTCGCCAGAGCCTCTGCCATCTGGTTCTCCGCTCTCGGCACATGGTGGTACTCTATCCGGTCAAATAAAGGTAACAGCCTCCTTGCATAGTTCATATAAGGTACCAGATTAGGCTGCCAAGTCTCCCATTCTCCCTTGATCTGGTTGACAACTAGCGCTGAATCGCCATATACATCTAGATTCTTGATCCTCAGATCAATAGCTTCTTCCAAACCCATAATGCACGCTTCGTTTTCGGCTTCATTATTTGTGCAAGGAAATTTTAACCTGACAGTGAATGGGATATGAGTACTATGGGGAGTCGTGATAATTGCCCCAATTCCACTACCATAGGAGTTGACAACATCGTCAAATATCATTTGCCATTGGGAACCCTTCTTCGGATCTTCATCGGGTAATGGCTCATCGCAGTCCTTCATCTTTAAGAACATGATGTCTTCGTCAGGAAATTCAAACTTCATCGGTTGATAGTCATCAATCGGGTGTTCCGCAAGATACTCTGACAGAATACTCCCCTTGATAGCTTTCTGGGAAACATATTGAATATCATACTCTGTCAAAACCATCTGCCACCTAGAAATTCTCCCCGAGAGTGCCTATTTTTCAAAGACATATTTAATCGGATCCATCTTCGAAATCAACATGGTTGTATGATTCAGCATATACTGTCTCAGATATTTGGCAGCCCACGCGATTGCGCAACACGTTTTCTCCAACATTTAGTACCTGGACTCACAGTCTGTGAACGTTTTACTCAAGTAGTATATCGCATGCTCTTTTCTTCCAGTCTCGTCCTATTGACCAAGAACACAACCCATGATATTCTCAAGAACCATTAAATACATCATCAATGGTCTCCCAGCTACTGGAGGTATCAGTATCGGAGGCTCCTGCAAATATTCTCTTATTTTTTCAAATGCCCTTTGGCAATTTTCGTCCCATACAATCGCCTGATCTTTCTTTAGTAATTTGAACATGGGTTCACACATGGCTGTGAGATGAGATATGAACCGAGTGATGTAGTTCAATCTCCCCAAGAAACCACGAACCTCTTTTTCGGTTTTCGGCGCTGGCATATCTTGAATAGCTTTTATCTTTACAGGATCGACCTCGATTCTTTTTTCATTGACAATGAACCCCAGCAACTTTCCAGACCTGACACCAAAAGTGCACTTATTCGGATTCAACCTCAATCTGAATTTCCCTAGCCTTTCGAACAACTTTAGAAGGTTTACTAAATGTTCCTCCTCCGTTTGCGACTTTGCTATCATGTCATCAACATAGACCTCAATCTCATGATGAATCATATCATGAAACAAAGTGACCATTGCCCGCTGATAGGTTACCCCTACGTTTTTCAACCCAAAAGGCATTACCTTATAACAGAAAGTCTCCCACAGTGTCATAAACATTGTTTTCTCCATATCCTCTGGTGCCATCTTAATCTGATTATACCCGAAAAAACCGTCCATGAAGGAAAACACGGAATACTGAACAGTATTATCAACCAATACGTCAATGTGAGGGAGCAGGAAGTCATCCTTCGGGATCGCTTTATTCAAATCTCTATAATCAACACACATTCGTACCTTACCATCCTTCTTTGGTGCAGGCACGATGTTAGCAACCCACGGAGGGTAAGTGATTACAGCGAGAAACCCTGCGCCCAAATGCTTCTGGACTTCCTCTTTGATTTTCACAGCCATATCTGGTCTGGTCCTTCTGAGCTTCTGCTTGACTGGAGGACACTCTTCGCGCAACGGCAAGCGATTAACCATGATGTCTATGTCAAGACCGGGCATGTCTTCATATGACCAAGCAAAGATATCACTATACTCTCGGAGCATTTCAACCAATCTTTGCTTGATATCACCCTGCAATGCAGCCCCTATCCTGACATTTCTCTTGACTTCCTTGGAACCCAAGTTAATGATCTCAATTTCCTCCTGATGAGGCAGAATGATTTTCTCTTCCTGTTTCAACGGTCTAGCTAGCTCTTCTGGTAAGTTTTCATCTTCATCATTCTCTTCTTCGGCTTAAAATATCGGATTATCAAAGTCAAAGCGAGTCATAGACGATTCTGGAGCGGTGTCATATGCAAAGTGAAACCTGCAATGATGATGATTAAATGCTTAAAATGACATGAAAACAAGCACAACCTACATTGCCATTTTATTGTTAAAAATAAATCATGAAAGACAAGGATCACAATATTTGAATGCAGAAAAACGCCCTTTGATTGATTGATAAAAGATTGTTCAAGCATAAGCAATTAGGCCCTGAAGACAAATACCGCTATGCTCCGGGTAGAACATAGAGCTATACAATAATCAGGAAAACAAATTATTACTCTTCGGTCATCACTTGGATGATTTCTTCGACAGACCAGTTGTTGAGGCTTTGTCCTGGGATGCATGGCCGAACCCAAGCGTTCATATCACAGTCGTTGTCCCCTTCTTCATCTGATATGGCGTTAATCTGTTCGAAGATCACCCCGCCGCTAGTAAACTGGGCAGGCCCCTTATAGCGTGACGCGCTCTGGGAGGATGAAGATGGGTTGTATCCCAAACCGAACTTGTCCTGCTTGTTGGGTATATTCAGCACTTGACCCCAACCTTGTGATGCCCCAGCCTGCACCACTGCTTGGGCTTCTTTGAAAGAAGACATGGCCACTTCGGGCGCCCTGCTCATAACCGATGCTTTACCTTTGAACTGTACCGTCTCGAAGGCTTGACATAAAGTCTCATGGATTTCGCCATCCACCTCAACGTATTTGAATGAAAATAAATGACTAATCATTATATCCTCCTCTCCACATACAGTGACAACGCTGCCACCCACCATGTATTTCAACTTTTGGTGCAGCGTGGATGTTACAGCGCCCGCCGCATGAATTCAAGGACGTCCAAGCAAACAAGTATAAGCTGGATGAATGTCCATGATGTAGAATACAACGTCAAACACTTCAGGACCAACTTGAATTGGCAACGTCAACTCTCCAAATACGGACCTACGAGTCTTATCAAAAGCACGTACTACCAAGTCACTTGGCGTACACGATATACCATGGGTATCCAATTTCATCAGCACCTTCTTCGGAAGTACATTCAAGGATGACCCTGTATCAACCAGCACTTTTGATAGAACGGCTCCGCGAAATTCAATAGATATGTGCAGCGCACAGTTATGATTTCTCCCCTTCGGCATCAAGTCCAAATCAGTGAAACCTAGCCCATTACCTGCATTTACATGCGCCACAACCCCTTCGAGTTGATTCATCGATATTTCTTGTGGTACATAGGCGGTATTCAGGATTCTTAGAAAAGAATTCATGTGCGCTTCCGAGCACAATAACAGAGACAAAATAGATATCTTGGACGGAGTCTGTTGCAAGTGATCAACAATCTTGTAATCACTTTTCCTTATCAATCTCATGAACTCCTCCGCTTCCTTCTCCAAAGAGTCTTTCCCACCAGCTCGAGAAGTTTCTTCAACCACTACTTTCTTCCCCTTATCAGCTCTATCAGCGACCACTTCAGGTGACGAAAACACTCTTCCACTTTGAGTAATTCCACCAGCTCCAACTAGATTATCCACAGAATCCATCGGTAAATTCTTCAACTCCTGTTTCTGCCCGTTACGATATACCTCGGCTCCGTAGTTCCACGGAATTGCTTTGGTACTCTCATATGGCACAGAACCAGCTTTGGTGATGATAATGATTGGCAGCCTCGGAGGCGCAGAAATAGTAATAGTCTTGTACGGAATCGAGATTGTCGCAACCTCATTCCTCTCTTCAGTCATTATTTCCTCAGTCTTCTTCTCAGCAACTCTGTCAAATTGCAAGACACCATCATTCATCAACTTCTGAATGTGGTTCTTCAGCTTCTCGCATCCCTCAGGGTGGCTTAAACATTCAGCACAAGTCTCATCACAACCCGGGAATACACCTCCCTTCAACAACTTGTCTTTTACAAATCTTAGCAGCGTCTTCAACTCATTGACATCTGACACCAGATTCAAACTCTCATCTCCAATCCGGCTGTCCCATGATTGGGCATGGGGTTCTGCACGACATTGGGCGCGTCGTGAGAAAAGTTTATAGCTTTTCTATCCATCAAGTCTTGAACCTTGTGTTTAAACGCCTTACAGTTGTCAATATTGTGACCCGGTGCACCTGAATAAAACTCACAACGAGCATTGGCATCATACCCAGGAGGCGGTGCACCTGTCAGCGGAGCTAAGGTTCTCTTCTGTATCAACTGCAACTGTAACAAGTGCTGAAGTAATTGAGAATATGGCATTGGAGGCGCGTCAAACTTCCTATTGACGGTTCTCCTGCGATCCTGAAATTGTCTGGGGGCATAATTTTGCTGATTCTGTTGCTGCTATGGCTGTTGTTGTGGTACGGCTGGTATTGTGATACTTGCAACCTGGGGTTACTGCTGATGGTATTGTTGACGTTGATTTCTATTTTTGTTCCGAGAACTAGACACTGCGTCAGTCTCGCCTTCTTTCTTTTTATTACCAAAAGGCTTTCTCCCTCCTCCAGCTGAGGATCCTTCGCCGGCCTGAATCTTACCTAGCTTAATTCCATTCTCCACTCTCTCCCCAGTAACAATCAGATCAGAAAAGCTACCTGACATACTACTGATCAATTTCTCATAATATACGCTCGGCAACGTAGCAACGAACATATCAATCAATTCTCTCTCCACCATGGGAGGCTGCACCCTGGCTGCTAGCTCATGCCACCTCTGGGCGTACTCTTTGAAGCACTCGTTGTTCTTCTGGGAAAGATTTTGCAGCTGGACCCTGTTTGGCTCAAGGTCGCTATTGTACTGATAGTGTTTCACAAAGGCCTTAGCTAAGTCTCTCCAACTGCGAATATTAACCGGTTCCAAGCTCATATGCCACTCAAGAGAAGGTCCAGAAAGGCTGTCTTGGAAAAAATGCATCAGCAATTTTTTATCATCTGAATAAGCGGACATCTTACAATAATAAGAGCCCAGATGAACCCAAGGACAAGTTGTACCTTTGTATTTGTCGAAGTCGGGAACTTTGAATTTCAAAGGTACTTTCAAGTCTGGGATCAGCCCTAGATTGGCCATGTCTAGTCCCATGGAGTTCTGATTTTCAAAAGACTTCATCTTCTCTTCAATCAGCTTAAACCTCTTATCAGCCTCAGACGACAGCCCAGCACCAACATCGCATAGAGAGAATGCATCCTCCTGCTGATCTTCCTCCCACTGAGGAACATTGTTGCCATGCATAGCACACACTACCTCAGGGATTCCACCTGCATTACCTCCGCCCGGAGGGATAACTGTTGTAGGAATAGCATGAGACTGTGTATTGAACTTGGAGATCTCCAGATAAGCTCTATCCAACTCCTTCTTCTTATAAGTAAGAACGTCATTGACAACCTTCATATCTAAACCCAAACGTTCTCGAGCGCAAATCACTTTGGTCAAATCTGTACCCAACTTGTTCTTCTGCTCAGTTTGCTTCTTAGCTGCATAAGTAGCATCATTCTTCTCACTCCGGGGCTGAGTAATCTATTTCTCCAACTCTTCATTAGCCTTACGCAACTCTTCTTTCTCAGACCACAACTGATTGTACCTCTGGATGTCAATAGTAGTAGACTCCTCAACCATCAGAGGATATAGAGGATCACGAGATGGAAAAGGCATCAATACTCTCTCTGCTCTCTCCTGGATCCAAGTGACATAAGGGTCATAGGCTCGACTATTACTCTTCCCCAAAGAAGCTTTCCCCTTCTGGTGGATGCTGATCTAAGCTCTCTCAACTCTAGCCAAGGTATCACCTTCCAACAAACCAGTGAGATACAAAGATTCCTGTATCTCCTCTTCCTTAGGAGGATCTCTCAAAGCGTACCCAAACTGTCTGACTACCAAGGATGGGTTATAGTTGATGCATCCTTTCCTTCCTACCAACGGGACGTTAGGAAATCCACCGCATCTGTAAATGATCTCAGTACCCAGCATGTCTCTATCAAACTAGATAATGTTCTTATACATCAATCACATCAACCTCTCATACCACTCTAGGGTACCTGCAGCGTTAATAAATGGACCTAATTTGGGAAGGTGACTCACAAACCACCTGTAGAACAAAGTTACACAACAAGACACGTTCTTCCCTCTCTAGTTCTCATTCTTGTAGTGCACAACATGATAGACGTCGCCCAGAAGCGTAGGTACAGGATTCCCTGAGGCAAATATATGGAATGCATCCAAGTCTACAAAATCTGGAAGGTTAGGAAACAACATGATACCATAGATACACAGTGCTAAGATAGCATTAAACACAACCCAACAACCATCTTTGGTAAACTGCTGAGCTCTGTCAACTAGAAAAGGCAATGGAAATCCAGGCATCCCACTCCTCTTAACCACCTTCCCTGAAATCTCAGAAACATCAAGATGAAGGGCAGCAGCAAGCTTAGCCAGATCAAGCTCAGCATCAGTGTAATGGAATGGCATCTGATTTAAGATAGGGACCCCTAACAACATGGAGAACTCCTCTAAGGTAGGCGCCAAAACATAATCCGGAAAGATGAAACACCTCAGTTGTGAATCATAAAACTGCAACAGAGTATAGAGACTACTCAACTCATATGCTGATGGCTTGCAGACAACATTTAGGAGCTTCCCATAAGATTTCTTGAAATCAACCATCACCTTCCTGTCAGCCATCGAAATCAAACTCAACAAAGATCCAATGTCTGGAGTAGGGAACTTGTATGCCACTGTCTTCTTCAGGCTGGATTTCATGTCTGAGGAGAAGTAAAACCACTAGAATCGAGGGAAAAAGGTACACCTGCAGCATAAGTACATGTCAATGAAAATGCAAAATGGAAATGCAAATGCAAATGCAACAAGGGATCAAGATTGTTGCACCACTGACTGAGAATAACCAGCGCTCCGCATTAGCAAGAACATAGCACCATCATAAGGACCCACTGTATCAAGTTCACAGGTTCATTCTAACAAGAAAACCAGGTAGGTTGAAGGTCAAAGTTACCTGCATAACCCTCTCGCTCACACGTGTGAACCTTATCACTGACAAGGTCTGTCATCCTATGCGGTCGTCAGTGTCACAGACTTTCGAAAAACGATGATACGTTCACCGTTTCCGATTTGGCATCATAGACTAACGAAGCGGCCTCACTTAACTGACTTCCAAATGATCGGTCCTCAGAGTCAAAAATCCTCAGATCCAAAATCCTCTCAACATTCCTACGGAATGGAAAGGAAATCATCAAAGAGAATCTCGTCTGAGCGCGAATTTCATGGGAACTAGTGCATGCTAAGCATACAGGTCCACCACTACTTTCCACTTCTAATGTTAGGGTTGTACTCAAGCCTGGGTTTGGCTTCTCACTCAATGGAACATTCCCACCTAACAACACAGCAAACTAATATATACAATGCTGAAAGTAAAATGCAAATAAAGATAAAGTACAACACATATATACACACCCAAAAGATAAATAAACAAGCGCTAGGATTGACTCGCATAGGGAACCAGAGTCCCCAACTGTCACATCGCTGCGAAGAGGGGTCGGCAAAGATAGAAGAGTCGCCACTGTTTGTTATTTATCCCAAAAGAGGGAAAGGAAACGATAAGAGAAAACCTACGAAAATGGGAGAAGACAGGTCATCGCAACCAAATCTTGGGTTCGGGAGTCGGTTACGCAAGGGGAAGGTATTAGCACCCCTCACGTCTGTCGTACTCGACGGGATCCACGCTTGTTATCTATCTAAAGGGTGTTTATCTATATAAGCTACAGGCTACAGGGACAAAAGAAAAGAAAAGAGACTCGATAGAGCATCGTCGCTCTACGCCTACGTACTCCCTCGTGCAATGGGAAAGTGAGAGTCAACGTAGTTCAGAAAACTACGGGTGAAGGTGGAGGAAGGTTGCTCGCCAAGACATCGCCGTCTTGTGCCAACGTATCCTCATCTGGTACGAGAAATCAGAGCAAACGTAGTTCGGGCTAACAAGACCACATGTTGGTTCAAATGTTTTAGACCCGAGTAGGGTTAAAACTTAGTTCTAGCAGTTAGGTGTATGCAGCTCGACCATTGGAGACTTAGGCGTTATCCGTTTGCGGTAGAACCAAGAGTTAACAAAACTTTCCTTATGAAAAAAAATTCCAAATAAGATCCCGAAGGATAAAAAGATTTGAAGTTTGTTTTTGTGTTTTTTAGACTAGAAGTGAATTGAATTATGATTTGAAACTCATGTTGCACTAAAGACTATGACCTAGGAGCGAATGCGTCACATATCGTCCAAAGGACATACGCTAAACACTCTAGACAATTGAGAGGAAGCCCCCCAATCATCATTCCCCAAGTACTTAAGGCTCGTAGCATACAACATTCATTATCCATTATTAAGTGTTTTGAAGAAGTTTGAAGCTGAGAAGAGAGAGACACACTCTAAAGGGAGACTAAGACTCAACCTAAAGTTCTCATATAAAATGCACCTATGGTTGGGATGACAAGGGAATACTACCTAATGTTATCATGCATGGGTTCAAGTCTAAGGTCTATCATAATCAATCTTGAACAAGAGAGATAAGAGGTCCTAAGGGAACACGGCAAAGAAGAGAGAAGAAGGAGAAGCATAAGATAAAGAAGAAAGAATGCAAACATGTAATTCACAACTAGAATAAAGAAAAGAGGGAGGAACAAAGTGTGGGGCAGTAGCCTCCACAAGCACATCTCAACCTCAAGCATGCAAATGAGAGATGCAAGAACCAAAAGGAAATACACACAAAAACACACAAGCAAATTCAAACCAAAGTGATATAAAGTGAGAAGAATAGAATCCTTACAATCACTTATGTATCAATCACCATGCCCAAAGGTAAACAAAAGAGAACGGGAAGAAGCCATGATTAAATGGGAGAATGGGAGGCAATGTGAGGACAACAAGGAACTCAAATAATCAACTCAACCATGAGCAACACCATAATCATACACGAAAGCACACAAGAGTCCTCAAAGAATCATCATTCATGATATGTTCAAGGTACCTCCAAAGGAGGGACCAAACCATCTCAAATGAGACTCAAAGGTCCTTGGACAGAGGTAAGAGAAAGAAGAAAAAGTGCACAAATAAAGAATGGAAAGCACACAAAGCATATTGCACCAGTAGGCAAGGTAAAGGACCCAAGTCCTAAACAACTTCAACATTTGAAACCAAATGGAAAGCCTAACAAGAATGCAACACAAAACCAAAACCAAAACACTTTATGACCTAAAATTTTGCATTCAACAACATCAACATGTTATAAAGGTGAATCAAGAATAGTTGGGAGCATTTGAATTCCATAAGGATCATTTCCCATCCAAACTAGGTCAAGTGTGTGTGTGAACCACCCTTAGGGATAGCTTGACTTGCAAGCTACTCCAAAAATAGGAAAATGGTTCAATTAAACCCAAATAAAATCTCAAAAGCACATAAATGAGTTGGAAACCAGAGGCCAAGAGCACATAACCAAAGTCACTTCAAAGCATCACCATAGAAATTGATTCACTTGGGTGTTCCACTTTGAAGGAGGGTTGTCGAGGGTCAAAAGAAATGACTCAAAAGTCAAACCAAAAATAATAAAATGCAAAAAAGAGTTGTCCTTGGCAAGAATCGAACCCGCGTGGGCAAGGAAAAGAGGGTATAAGGTGCACAAGTTTTAACCACTAGGGTGGTGATACATCCAATGTATCAAACCACCCTATAAAATAATAACCCTTAAACTTATGGATTTCTAGGCAAAAAAACCTGACCCAAGCCAAGGCCAAAAAACCTCAAAACGTGAACCATCCAAACTATATCAAATCTTAATGGATTTTGATGAAACTTTAGTCAAACTTGAATGAAATTGAATAAGGAATGCAATGACATCCTAGTTCCACTTGGAATTTGAATTTGTGTAAAACATGAAAGTTATAGAGCATGTTGAGGGATTTCAAAAAAGTACAAGAACTCCCCCATAACATTTGTGATCTAGGAGTTTTGAAGGAGGGAAGTTGGGGTCCAAAAGCTTGAAATGCAAAATCCCAAATTGCCATGACATGTTACAAAACCATTTCTTTGTTGTCGATCTGGTTGGTTTAAGTTGATTAGTGACTAGATAGACTATAAACAAAGTTTTACACAAAAAATCTAAGGATTACACAAACATTAAAGAATGGGACCAAGGAAAACTTCCATTTATGGCATAAAGTGATCCATTGATAAAGCAACAATTTCCCAAAAATCTGCCTTGAGCCACTCCCTTACCTCCTTCCACACTCCAAAGTCCCTCTCAATATCAGAAACATGTCTTGAAACTATCAAGCTTTGTACTTGATCACATAAATCAAGGGAAGTCATCATGACAAGAAAGCTGGTTCTCAAATGGTTTAGTTAGCAAGAGACATCAAACTCAACCAAATCATTGCTCTCCACTCTTCATATAAATAGAGGACTCTGTACACATCAAACACACACCAGAACAACAATTAGTTCAAGCAAAAATAAGCCTCTAATTTCTGTTTTCCATTTTCTTGCTAGCTAATAAATTCCTAAAAAAACCACAAAATATGCCTAGGGCCGAATCCTCTCCAAAACTATTTCCAACCTTTAAAACTCTTTACAAAAACTCCTAGAAACCCACAAATGATGTATTGAAGCTTCCCCAACTATTATTTCCACCAGAAACCTTTTCTTTCCAAAAGTCAACCCTTAAACCAAAGAAATTTGACTTTCTGCATTAACCAAGAAAGCTCTCTGTTTAGACCTGTTCCATACCTTCCAACACTTCAAACACCTCAAGTATAAGGTGTATTCACTATCCAAGTCATCATAATCCAACTGTATCACCATTTCCCAAATTTGTTATAAGATCCATTAGTTACTTCTTGCCTAAGTCATTCTGTTTGCACAAAGAGCTTGCTTAGAAGGAACTTGAATCTTTTAGACATTGCATTGGAGGTGTAGAGAAGCTACCCAACTCATTTATAATCAACCAGAAGTTTTGCATAAAGAGCTTGCTAGGAGGTCTTCAAGAGGTAAGTCATTTTTGTCCACTATACTTTTTATGCACCATGCTTATCCTTGATGTAAATTAGATGAACATACTTAAAATCTCTTGCAAATCATGTTTGAACTTTGGTAAATAGCTATTCTTATAAGTTTGTAAACTGTCATGAGGTTAGGTACTTGATATTGTGGTTTTTGTTTTCATTCTATAAGCCATTTTATGGTTCTGCCTAGATTCAAGTTTGTGTTTGTGCTAAAGTCCATTTATAGGTCATTTTGCACATGTATGAATAATGTATAATGAGAAACTGATGTGTTTGTAAAACATTCTGTTTATGCATATTAAGATGGCTTGAAGTTCCTTTTCCATGTGCCATATTTTGTTCCTGCCTAAGGTTGATGTTTTGGTTATGCTTGGACTCATTTATAGGTCATAATAAACATGTAGGAACATTGTGTAATGAGAAATTATTCTGTTTGTGCATTTTGAGATGGCTTGAAGTTTTGACTTTCATGTGTAAAGTCATAATTCTGTTTGAATCAATGTTGGAGTTATCCAAGAATCTCACTTACATGCTATTTGAGTTGTGTGAATCACATTTAATTGTTGAGCCATTACCTATTGAAACTTTCATGAACTTCTTTGCTTGACAACATGCTACCTATCCATTTCCATATGTCAGTTGAGGTTCTGGTTTAGATATGAGCCCCAAGGTGCTTTTGAACACTTTGTACATGATATTTAAAAGGTGTTTGAACCTTCCTTTTAGTTATAGCATGATTGAACAAGTCATTGGTTTTGAAAATGCACTTCTACCTCAGATTTGCATTTGTCTTTGAATTTCAAAATATATTCACTTTCAGAAAGAAAAAAAAATAAGGATGTCATTGCATTCCTTATTCAATTTCATTCAAGTTTGACTAAAGTTTCATCAAAATCCATTAAGATTTGATATAGTTTGGATGGTTCACGTTTTGAGGTTTTTTGGCCTTGGCTTAGGTCAGGTTTTTTTGCCTAGAAATCCATAAGTTTAAGGGTTATTATTTTATAGGGTGGTTTGATACATTGGATGTATCACCACCCTAGTGGTTAAAACTTGTGCACTTTATACCCTCTTTGCCTTGCCCACGCGGGTTCGATTCTTGGCAAGGACAACTCTTTTTTGCATTTTATTATTTTCAAGGTTTTAGCAATATCTTGATTCTATCCCTTTCTGATATCACCTGCGCGCTATGGTAGGTTTGGTAATGTTTTACACATGTGAGCGATAGGGTGTGGGTTCAACCCTTGTGGAGGACATTTCATTATTTTTTACCACTTTTCCTCATGATTTCTTCACAAACTTGATTTCATCATAACTTGTTCATTTTTCAACACTTGCACCATTCTTTTTGCAAATTGTTCTTCATCATGTCTATTTTTAAATAGTAAGTAAATAATTCAAGGATGGTTATCCTAGAAAGACTTTGAATCACTTGGAAATCATGTGTTTTCTTAGGGTTTTTACCTTAATGACTTTGAAGCTTTTCTCAACTAATAGTTTGATCTATCTTGTAAGATTGGTTGTGTTTGACTCATATGTGTTTGTTAACATTCTTGAATGATCAAAGTTTCTTGGTTCAAAGTCTTACCATGTTTAATCTTTGCTTTTGTGAATGCATCTATTGAAAACCACACTTTGAATTTTGTTTGTGAACTATGCCATACTTCTCGATGTTCTAATCCCTTGAATATATTCATCATGCCTCTTTCTACTTGTGTATGTGTTTTGTTAGAACCATAACATGCCAGGGCTTGCTTTATCTTGGTTGTGACCTTAAAACTTGTATGTTTTCCCCATGAATTATTGTAATACTTTTTGTATGCTTATTTGCTTGATTGTCATCAATGCATGATTGTTGGTCTTATGTTGTTACACTTGACATACTTTGATCCCTATAACATGCTTGCCTCAAGTTGTAACTGTCGCATCGCTACAAAAGGGGGTGGCAAGGACAGAAGAGTCTCCATCGTTCATTATTTATCCCAAATATACGTAAAGGAAACGATCATAGAAAACCTACAAAAAAGGGAAAAGACAGGTCATCGCAACCAAATCTTGGGTTCGGGTGTCAGTTACGCAAGGGGAAGGTATGAGCACCCCTCACGTCCGTTGTACTCAACGGGATCCACGCTTGATGTCTATTCAAAAGGGTGTTAATCTATCAAAAGGCTGGCTCACAGGGACAAAAGAAAAGAAAAGAGACCCGATAGAGCATCGCCACTCTATGCCTACATATTCCCTCATGCAATGGAAAAGTCAGAGTCAACGTAGTTCGGAAAACTACGGGTGAAGGTGGGGAAGGTTGCTCGCCAAGACATCGTTGTCTTATGCCTACATATCCTCATCTGGTATGAGAAATCAGATCAAACGTAGTTCGGGCTGACACGACCACAGATTAGTTCAAGTGTTTTAACTGAGTAGGGTTAAACCTTCGTTCTAGCAGTTAGGTGTATTGCTGCTCAACCATTGGAGACTTAGGCGTTGCCTGTTTGTGGTAGAACCAAGACTTAACACACTCTTTCTAAAAATGATTTTCAAACAATCCCGAAGGATAAAAAGGTTTGTGTTTTGTTTTGTGTTTTTTACGAAGAAGTGAATTGAGTTAAGTTTGTAACTCATGTTGCACTAAAGACTATGACTTGAGAGCAAATGCGTCACATATCGCCCAAAGGGCATACGCTAAACATTCTAGACAGATTGAAAGGAGGCCCCCCAACTATCATTCCTCAAGTACTTAAGGCTCGTAGCGTATAACACTTATTATCCTTTATTAAGTGTCTTAAGAGATTAAGAGATGAGAAGAGAAGACACAAACTCTAAGAGGAACTGAACCCTAATGTTATCATGCACAATGCTCCTAAAGTTGGGATTGAAAGGGGAAGAATCTATCCTAATGTTATCATGCAAAAGATTGAACACCTAATGTCTCTCCTACTCCCATCTTAAACAGATGGACTAGGAATCCTAAGGGATCATGGCAAGAGACCAAGTAAACAACAGATAATCCAATCACAGATGAAATGAGAAATGAGAAGAAGTTAAATTAAACAAGTCAAGACAATGCAAACATGGTATGCAATGATGAAATGAAAGACAAAAATATACAACAAAGACAAACCAAGTGATTCAAACAAGTTGACTTGAAAAAGTCAAGGAAAGAGTGAGATGAAATGGGAGAAGTTACAACTCCTACAACCATTCAAACATCAATCACTAAAACAAAAGCCAAGCATAAAACATAAGCAAAGGTCATGATCAAATAGAATATGGGAGAAAAGAGGCTTGGGCAGCAAGCATATGCAAAGTATCTCAACCAAACAATCCAAATTGATCATGTAAAAAAGAAGAACAAACAAAAGCTAAAGGTGATACATCATTCAAGACAAACTCAAAGCATAAACATAAACACCAAATTGTCTTAAATGATGATCAAAACCCAAGGGGAAGAAGTGAAACCAAAAGAAGAAGGTTCAAATCAAGGCAAATGGAAGAACCAAAGTTCCAAACCATGTTCAACACTTACAAACAAGTGGAAATGCCTAACTTCCAAATAACTTGTGAAACAAGTTACATGAGTTTATGGCCTAAAAATGAAAGACCAACACCTTTATCATGTCATAAATAAGCATAAAGGCTCATAGGATGCATTTGGGATCCATAAAAGTCATTTCCCAAAGGAACTAGGTCAAGTTAGTTTGTATGAACCTCTCCTAAGATGACTTGACATGCAAGCTTCATCAAAAATAGGAAAAATGTTCAATAAAATCTAAATAAAATGCACAAAGTAGCCAAGTCCAAGGGCAAACAGAGGCCAAAGTTTCAAAGTCAAACTCAACTCAAGGCATCACCAAACAATTCTATTGTTAAGAGTGCTCCACCTTATCGAGCATTAACCGAGGGGCCTGAAAAGTCAACTCAAAGTCAACCAAAAATTGATCAATCATGAACCAAATCTAACCACAAAGACTCTTCAATCCACCCTTTAAATAGAGAAGGAGTTTTGATCATAGGGGATTTGAATTGGAGGTTCAAATGATTATGGTCCAAAGAAGACAACATTAAAAACACTTATAATTGTAAAATTAAAATAAAATGGCAAATAAAAATAAAATCAGAATTAAAAATCATGGAAAATTAAATAACATTTAAAATGCTAGAAAATATTTTTTGGAGAATTTTCTGATCATTGGAGATATTTTAAATAATTAAAAATGAAAATAGAAAATAAAATGGAAATAAAATAAAAGAGAAGCCATGGGAGGTATATTAGCAAAACCATTTTGAACTAAATCTAGTTATAATATACA